>OY728142.1:949762901-951192901 GCA_963277665.1 Viscum album | reverse complement strand
TGAAATAAATATCATAAAATGGATATGTGAATGACCATTAATTTAATAATAATATAAATATAATACAATCATGGTCATTATATACACCACATAAAAGGAAAGAGTGGAGAATCATAGAATGTATCTCACAAAAATAAAAAGTGAGATGAAATAACCTTACCTTGTGTATTGACTATCATAGTACTCATTAAAAACACCTGTATAATAAATAAGAATTTATTATAAATTTTTTAAATAACCATATTATTATATCTAATACCATATATGGTTTTATTTCAACCTTATATTACCCACTTGTTAACCATACGCTGTTAAGGTTTCACTTCAGATAATATTTTCTTGGTTTTTCACTTGTGTCTTAATTTGTTATATCGTTGGTACTTATACTTATATAAAGATTAAATAATTTAAAACATGATATAAATATCATTTAAATCCATTATATTTTTATTATAATAATATAATCATGAAATTGAATAGATTTTTCATGGAGATGGTGAGCCATACATACGCATGAATGCTGTTTCCGTTTTTATTATCGCATTGAAAGAAAAAAAGAAAAGAAAAGAAAATACATTTATATAATATCATTAAATTATAATTAGAATTATATATATATATATATATCATATAATTTAACTAAATCCATCCTTAATACGTTCATGTAGTGTGTGAACAAATCATATCATTTTGAGGGGCGATAGTACACACTTCCTCAAATGAAATTATCATATTGAAACCAAATGGAAAGTAAAAAGATATGTGTTGTAAAATGAATATATAATATTAAATAAATAATAAATATAGTATATAATATTTATAAATAGAGTTTCTATGATAATTTCCACCATTATAGGTGGTAAGAAAAATTTAACAGTCATCGTTTTGTGAGGAAGAAGTTCACCGTACACAAAAACAACATTTGCATTACCTATTAGATGGAGGTGTGTGTAAGTATAGGTAAAAACATTAGAATAAAAAAATAATATTATATTTAATATACTAGTTTTTTATACAATAATGGAATAAATATATTGTATGGGGTGGAGAAGGAAAAAAAAATAAAAGAGTTTGAGAGGAGGCATTACCTATTAATCGGGTAACTCCTTTTGGTTTATGCCAAAAGGCTTCATTGGATTGACTTATTCTCAAGGGAAGGCATATAGAAGTAAGGTATATATGTTTGGAAGTGTATTGGGATGAATTTTTCTGAACATAATTGGTTTGAGAGGTGTGGAGAATAGGGATATGTGGTTTCCTTTTTTAGGGAAGGAGGAGTGGCACTCTTGTAAATATTTAAAGAGAGAATTACACCAACATTTTTCATGTTTAAAGTGGATAAAATAATGATAAAAAATAAATAAGAGGTAGTATAGGGTCTAAATATATCCATAAAATGGATTTTGGACAAGTGGATATGTCATTTGGCCCCCTAAGATTAAGGTTTAATCCCTAATTAAGCTTAATTTGATCTTAATCACTGTGATTAATTTTAATCACTTTTAATAATCATTTTGGTAAAAAATAAACATGATATAATTATAATAAAAATATTATAATTTTTAAAATGGTGTATGTTGGTTTTTATAAATTAAATTCACATAAGAGGAAAAATTAAAATTAATACTAATCCCACAGACGATATGAAATTACAGATTTTTAAACTAAAAGAAGTTCAAAAGTTTATTAAGTTTTTATATTAATTTTCAAAGTGAAATTGATCCTAATGACCTAAATTGTATTAATAAACTTATAATTGATATAATTTTACCTTAAAATAAATTTAAAATTAATAATTATTTAAACAAAAATGTAGTTTTTTTATTAAAAAGCATCATTTTTCACTATTAATCAAAAAATGAAGTTTCTAAGAAAAAACCCAAAAAATAACCCCATTATAATTTCAAAATTCTAAAGTAAAAAAATAAGTTTATTTTATAAAATTAAATTTCTATATGAGTCTAAAATTAATTTTATTATTTTTCATAGAAGGACATGAAATATAGTTTATTTGAGAAAATAATATTTTTAAACATATAAGGTCTTTTCCAAAAATTATATATTTGTTTTTCAATATGTTTTATTTAAAAAAACATTATAAAAAACATTTTAAAATGAGTTATTACTATTTATATTACTAAGTTTAATAGCTGGGTGATATGTATCTCATTTAAATAATTAAAATAGAAAAATGATGTTTCATAAAAAAATCAGTGTTGTGTGTAATGTACGCCAGGTTGTGGTTACATGTAACATATGTTGAGTCGATGTTCCATATATTGTACACCAAGTTGGTGACGTGTGAAAGGAATGTTTGACCTAGTGATTTAGTAAAAAAATAAAAAATTAATTTTCATAGTTACATGAAATGAAAAATATAAAAAGATTAAATTAATTCTAAAAATAATAATTCACAAAATCTTGGGGTGTTACAATAATTATCTCAAATGACTACACAATGCTAATGTAGTAATTATTCAATTAATCGAAAAATAAAATAAATGATATTAAAAATATTAAAAGAAATATAATTTGAAATAATTAATGTGATAAATAAATTTTATAGACAAATATAACATTTTGTATATGTATTAAAAGATTTTGTTATAATTTATTTTGTTACCTTCATTTTATTAAAGTCAATGTAAGTGAATATTTCTAAAATTGATATTATTGATATTTTATGAAAATAATATTTTATTAAATGATTTTAAATTATTCAAAATACTATATTTGACCAAGTGATTATTACATGGTTTAAAATATCAAAAATGGTATATTTATGATCCATTTTCCCATTTATAGAACTATATTTATACTCAAAGAATAAAAAATCTTATTTTCATAGTAAGTGTGAAACCAGTTAATGGGGGGCGGGGGGGTAAAACCAAATGATAAGTGTTGAAACTTAGAAAAAAAATTATTGGATGATTTTAATTCAACTCATACTAATATTATATTCAAATATTATCAATTTGGATCTATTTCAACATCAAATTTAATATATATTAAATTAATATTTTATGAAATTATAAGAGTTCCCCTCCCCTCTCTTATAAATGGGAACCACTTATTATCATTTAATTACACATAAAAATCATTTGGTTCATCCAAAAAAGGACTAAATAAATCCATTACATCCATATTCAAATCTTATTGGATTTGTTTTGATAACAAAACCATCCTATCAATGTTTTTGGTGTAAACCTTAAGAGGTTGTTCGAAGAAGAGGTATCGTTCTTAACAGAGTGTTTTTATTTTATTTCTTCTCACACATCCTTAAAAAAATATTTAACCTTTATGATATAATAAAATCAGAATATACCACATAATTATATGTTATTATGTTAATTTAATAACCTATATCTATCTTTGATATTCATATAATGGGAAAGGAATTCATCATTCATGTGTACAGTGGACTGCCGCCTCGCGAACCGATGTAATTCGTTTTCCATCACCACATATCAAGGATAGTTATAATGATGGAATTATTTTATATATATTATATTAATGAAATATTTATAATTATTAAAAATAATATATAATTTATTTTATTACCTTTCCATTCATTGAAAAATGATAATTTCGTTCATGCGTACGTGGGAACTACCACCTCCATGAAGCGACATGATTCATTTTTCATCACCACATCACATGGATTATATATATATATAAGTATAATTAAAGAAATAATATGATATTTATGATATAATTATAATTATTTAAGGTTAAAAAGATACTTAACTTCTTTACATAATGATCGTTAAAAAATGGAGATGTTACTCATTTGTATGTACAGATAAAATTAAAGGAATAATAAAATATAAATAGGTTATTAAGAAAGTAAATAATTTTCCAAATTTTATTATTCAAGAATAGAAATAACATATGTGATAAGGCAGACACAAGGTAAGATACTTTCTTTTAAAAATCCTCTTTTTAAGTATCCCTTCCAACTCTTTTTTCTTTCATATCCATATTTTTAAAATTATTTTATGGATGTTTTTATATGAAAATAAATAAATTATAAAGGAAATTTTTATGCCTCTTTTTACTTTTTTTTCATAGACTTTTTACATGAATCTTTTTATAGAATGTTTTCAATTTTTTAGAGAAGAAAAAAATAATGTTTTATTTTAATGTATATGGAGACACTGACCTTTCATACCACCATAACCGTTATTTTTTATATTAACTTTTAATATTTCATGTTATATTTAAATAAAAAACCCTATTTACATATTTTTTTTATTTTCAAATTTTTAAAAATTTAATGGATATTTCAAAATCAAAAAATGTCTTCTTATGGGTGAAAATAATATTTTTATGAGTGTAATGTCAAAAATTGAATGCTTTTATGTGTTGTGATTATGTTTTGGTTCTTTGGAATTATGATGATGATGAGTTGTTCTCTTATAAACCAAGTATGGGTGGTCATTAAACAATTATAAGTGGTTCTCTGATAAACCAAGGACATATGGTTTTGTGATAAATAAGGATGAGTGGGTCCATGATATCCCATCAACATTTTGGGTATGAAATTCGACTGTATGGTTGTTCCATTTGTAAGAGAGATTGTATGAGTGATATGGAAATGATGTCCCAAGTAAATTACACGTTTTCTATTTGATTTTTATGGGTTTTTAGGAAAATATTTTGATTCTCAAGGTAATATAATGATATTATGTTTAAAGGAAAGTATATGCTACTTTTAAGGGTGAAAAGTATAACTTTGTAAAAAAGTTATTATGAGTTTTTATTTATTTCAAATAAACTATTTTGATTTTTATTTTTCCCTTTAAGATTTATTATTAAATGTTTTATGAAATTATTTGGGAAGATAAGTTGATTTGTTAGGTAAGAAAATGTTTATTTTTGATTCCAAAGTTTATTTTGAAAAAGAAAAATTTCTATAAGTATTCATGGACTAAAAATCTCCTTATTTATTTTTTATATCCCTTACTAAGATTTTTTATTCTCATCCCACACTTTAAAACTATTTTTCACAGGATGAGTTGGGGAAAGGATGAGGTCAATATGAAAATTTTGGAGATGTTTCATGAAAAGAAGACATGTTTCTTTTTAAATATTTGGTTTTATGAGAAAATGGATACTAAATAGAAGTGTACACTTTGTAATATATGGGGTTTTTATATAATATTTATGAATTAAATCTCTAAAAAACTAAACCTAAAATATATTTATAAATTCAATAAATCAAATTCTAGTTTAAATCCACTATATTATGTAATTTATAAGGCCCAGTTCTTACAGTTTGTAGTTTGGACAACATCGGAGATTAGGATGTTTTCATGTGAGGTTGTCTTAATAGTTATGGATACCATAATGGGTTTATAAGTTTAAGTTTTATCATAAGTTAAAAGACTTATAAACCCATATTTTAGGTTTTAAGTGATTTAATTTTAAGGCGACTAATGATATTATGGGAGGCTTTTTATTGGGTTGAGGTATTTGTAATGCTTATTTTAAACATGAATTATTATTTAAGGAGTCAATGTTGAATTAATTTTTGGAAGCATATATGATTTTAATGATTATTTATGGTGAAACATGTTATTTATGTAAATTCTTAGAATATTATAGAGATTATATGATTAGGGAATATGCATTTTGGGAATGAGACTTTAAGAGTGATTGGTGTTATTTGGAGATAAATATTAAATTTATCTTGGAAGAACATGTGATAAAATCAATATAATATTTTGGTTTCAATCTTAGTGGGGAATATATTGAATAATTTGAAGGATATATATTTATATAAGGATTTATTTTGAACTTTTAGTATTACTATTGAATTTTGGAGATTAATTTATTATTTCTTCATATAAAGGTTTATTCATTTTGGGAATTATATTATCTTGTTCTATCCATTTTGGTTATTTTAATTTATAAATATAATAAGAATATCATATTATCCTTTTTTGGATTATGTGATCCATTATAAATCGATTTCAATGCTTCAGGTATAACAAAATTCATCTTGAATACTCATCATTTTGAGAAAAAGATGAGATTGTGGTGGAAATTGATTAAATGATGAAATTATATATACCAAGTATTATATTTACTTATGTTATTATTATATATTACTAATCTATTTAAAAAATATCTAATTTTTTTATCCTATTAATTTCTATTCTAATGAATCAATGGTCTTTTTCACACCTATTTAGTTTTTGGTTTTATAGTCGTTGAATTTCTCATGATCGATCACATTATTGTGATCAATTATCTCTGTCACTATAAAATATTATTTGGACATTATGGTTTTGTTAAATGTCCATTTTTTTCTTCCAATTAATGTTTTCTTATATGGAAACCTAGTTAGGCGTTACTCTAGATGGCCTTCATATTTCCCTTTTCCTCTTTTCAAGAGGAGGTTTTATTAAACCTTTTAATGATGTGAGATTTCAAAAAAGGTATTTTGAAAATTCAAACACTTGTTACCAAGACAAAGTTTAACTTGATAGTATGCAATTTAATAATTGGGGGGAGAATGTAATATCCCAATATTTTTAAATACGGACATTATGTTCGATAATCTATACAATACATAACACCGAGCCTAAAAGAACCATGAAATATTATTATTTAAATATATTCATTGTAATCTAGACATTAAATTGGAAATTATGAATATGATTAACTAAATTATATAATATATATAAATATCATAATAAATAAAAATTTATTTATTAATTCTTTATATATAAGCACTTGATTTTTTAGTAAACTCGCTTTGTTCTTCAAAAATACATTTTCCTAAAAAATGGGTTTTATTTCTTTTTGTGAGAAAATATTATAATTAATTTCTTGAAATTTCAGAAAACTTAATTTATAAAATTAAATTCATATTTAAAATTATCATGTCAATATTATCTTAGGGTGAATTTCTCAGAATTTTTGGAAAAGTTTGAATTTTCAATGAATAGTGAAAAATACCAATTTTTATTCAAAACTGTATTTTTCTTTAAAGTATTTACAAATTCATATTCAATTTTGGATTAGTTTTAAAATATAAATAGTTATTTTTTATTTAAAATAATCCAAATATGGGTTTTAAATGAAATTGATACTCTGATTTTGTATATTAACATTTTATACTTAAAAGAGCATTTTCCTGGAAAATTGTTTTTCATCATATTTTATGGGTTTAATTTAAAATAAAATTATTAAAATTTTTGTGAATTGAATTTTGAAAAATAGATATAATATTTGGAATATATTGGTAAAATTTGGTAAATATTTCCCTTTTATTTTTAGTCATTATAAATAGTAATCATAGTAATTAATTTTACCACGGTAAATGGAAAATCAGGTAATTAAGGGATAAAAATAATATTATAAGGACTAGAAAATGATCATAACAATTGACTTAATTTTATTGAATGACTTCATTTCATCCATACCAATTAAATATTTGTTTATATGACCTTTTTTTCTATTTTTATGTGATTATGATCTTTATAATATTTTATGTAAATAAAAGTAAAAAATGTCACACTCTTGTTTTTAATTACTATAAATTTTTTAAAATGGGGATAATTTGAGGATATGTTAGGTTATAAATTTTAAATTTAAAGATAAATTATTTATATTAATCATGGATTTTTTTAAAATTTTAGTGAAGAAATAATTACCTAAAATTCTTATACAATGTTGATACAATAATTATTAAATTAATAAAAAAATAAAATAAATGATATTAAAAAATTTAAAATTAATATAATTTGAAATAATTAATTATATATATAAATTTTATAGATAAATATAACATTTTTGGTATGTATTAAAATATTTTATTCAAATTTATTTCATTTTCTTGATGTTATTAAAGTCAAAGTAAATGAATAGTTCTAAAATTGACATTATTGAAATTTAATGAAAATAATATTTTCATTAAATGATTTAAAATTACTAAAAATACTATATTCTGAAAAGAGAATAGGATATTGTTTAAAATATCAATAGGGGCCCTTTTATGGGATGATTTCCATGTATAATAACTATATTTTCCCTCAAAGAGTAAAAAACCTTTTTATTGTGGTAAGTGTGAAAAGGGTTAATGGGGGGGGGGGGTTAAAGAAAAATTCAAGAGTTAGAAAATAGTTAAAACTTGTAAAATTTTTATTTTACAAGATAATTTATACTCATAATCATCTAATATTATAATTTTTTCAATTTGAAGTCATTTAGACCTCAAAATTAATTTATATTAAATTAATAGTTTATGAAGTTTCAAGAGTTCCCCTCCACTCTCTTATAAAATGGAAACTATTATTATCATTTATTTACACTTAAAAACACTTTTATTCAACCAATACCTAAAAAAATTGATTCATTAAATTCATCATCACATACTAGATGATTTTTTTGTTCAGAAATACAACCTTATAAAGCTTTTGGTGTAAACATTAAGAGGTTTTCAGAAGAAGAAGTATCATTTTTAACTGAGTTGTTTTGTTTTATTTATTATTCCACACCCTTAAAAATATATTTAAACATGATAAGATAATAAAACCAATATATCCCATATACGAAGATATTATTATGTTAATGGAATTTTCTATGTCCATCTCCTACCTCCATTGAATGGGAAAGTAATTCATCATTTGTGTGTACGACGGTCTATCACCTCACGAACCAATGTAATTCATTTTCCATAACCACCTCTCATGGTTGGTTATAATTTTTTAATATATATATATATATATGATATTGATAACATATATATAATTCTTATAAGATAATGTATAATTCAATTTCTTACCTTTCCATTCACTGAAAAATGACAACGTCGTTCATGCATACGTATGGACTACCACCTCCACTAGCGATGTGATTTGTTTTTCATTAACAAAAAAATAGATTATATATATATGTATAATTAAATATATAATATTATATTTATGATATTATGATCATTATAGAATTTTTAAATGATGATTAACTTCTTTTTATAATGATCTTTGAAAAATGGAAATGTTACTCATGCCTATGTACGACCTATGAAATCCATGATTGTAACTTAATTTGTTTTCCATAATAATATTTCATTATTGTTATAAAAAGTATAATTTATATATAAAAATGATAATTATTTTGAATATGATGTAATAATGAGCTATTTGACCGTAGTTAACTTATCGATTCCATTTTAGACTTATGAAATGAATATCAACAAAAAAGACAATGTAAATTTAATTGATTAAATAATTAAATATAGCATGGTAAGAGATAAAATAAAAGGAAAAATAAAATTTAAAAATTATATTAAGAAATTAAACAATTAACCTAACTTTATTATTCAATAAGATGAAAAATGCATGTGACGAGTCAGACTCAAGGTAAAGGACTTTCTTTTAAAAATCCTATTTTGAAGTCTCCATTACAGCTATTCTTTATTCCATGTCCATATTTTTAGAATTATTTTTTGGATTTTTTTTATATGGACACAAATTAATTATAAAGGAAATTTTATGTGTCTTTTTAATTTCTTTTAAAGGTTTTCAAAATAAATCATTTTAATTAATGGCTTGACTTTATTTACAAAAGTCAAAAGGAATATTATATTTTAACATATACCATGACAATGAACTTTCCTAAAAATATAATCATTATTTTATTTTTGGATTCCATTACAAGATTTAATGTTTTATTCAAAGAAAAACCCTCTTTCCATATATTCTAGTTATTTTCATAATGGGTTTTAAAACAAAATGGACATTTCAATATCCAAAAATATTTTCTTATGGGTGTAAAGAATATTTTTATGAGTGTAATGTTTGAAATTAAAATATTTTATATATTTTGATTATTTTATGGTTATTGGGGATTATTATGATGAATTACGGGTGGTTCCATGATAAACCAAGGATGGGTGGGTCTGTGATAACCCCCTAATGCATTAGGTATGGAAGTCAACTATATGTTTATTCCATTTCGAAGAGTGATTATAAGAGTGTTATGGAAATTATTTCCCAAGTAACCTACTTGTTTTATCTAATATTTCTATGTATTTTTATGGAAATAGTATTATTTATCAAGGTAATATAATGATATTATGTTTAAAGTAATGTATATGTTACTTTTTAAGAGTTAAAATTATAACTATGTGAAAAAGTTATTATGAGTTTTTCATACCCTCCGTAGGTGTGCATGGTTATTAGGGTGGGGGTGGGGTGGGGTGGGGTGGGGGGTTTATTAGCCATTAATGGAGTGAGAAACAACATCTAATCCATCCCCTTGTTTACCCAAGAGATGAAGGTAGAACGGTCCTTGTAGATTAGCTTGGGTTGTTGAATCCACAGAGACCTAAGAAGTAACCTATAGACACACACATTCTAAGGACTGTTTTTGGATATGAAGTGGCCAAAATGGGTTGATTTTAGATGGGTTTAAAGGATCAATAACAGATTTAAGTAAATTAAATTTAAAATAATGAGTTGATCCTAGGTTATCGCTCGGGGTGGATTGGACGTATTTCCTTTTCAATGATTTCAATATATTATATTTGAGATGAGTTCATTTAAGGAGCTAAAACAACATCATAACTTACTGGTTTAATTCCTACACCCTTTAATACTAATCACCTACACACTTGAAGGATCAAAGTTTTGAGCACTTCAAGCTAAAGGTTCGTATTAGCACTTGAAGTGTGTGGCCTTAATTTCAACAAGGACGATGGAGTTTAAAAATCATCAAATAAAAATCTCAATTAAATAAGTGATTACACATTAATGGGGTGATAAATAACATCCAATCCAGTCCCTTTCTACTCCTTTGGATCAAACCATAAGTGTTTTATCCCTCCATTGATTCTATGGTTTCAATGGAAGCAGAAAGTAGACTCATGAGGGAGGACATGCATAAGTAAAGAAAACAACAAAAATAAAATGATCACTCCACTGTTGTGTGAATAATTTCACAAGATTTGGTGTGAATAAATTCACACCTTAAGGAAATGGTATCAAATTGATATATAGAAAAAAAAATAAGAGGATAATAAGAACATTTATGAAGAAACTAAAGTGAATTGAACAACTTACAAGTGAAAGACAAATTTGAGACAACAAAATCGCAGCATAACATTACAATTATACAATGAATCCAAAGATCCTTGAATCCTCAAAAACCACTGCCTTAAATAGGAATTTTTGAGCCCTTGGGTCGAGCCTCCAACCGTCCACGTCTCCTCAATTAATTGTGGTAGTCCATAGGTGGGTGGAAAGTAAGGGAGAGTTGATTTTTCCACCATTGACCCGAGGTGGCATCCAACTTTCCTTCATAGAAAAGACGCGCTTGTAAGACCTTCTAGATGGACGAATCGGAGTGGGACATAGAATAAGAAAATGGAAAAACGGATGTATTATAATGTCCTGTAAATTTTGGGCCCATTTGGAGTTTTGGATTACGAGATATGATCATATTAGTGGGATGTTTTTTTGGGCCGCAGAATCTGGCCCAGAATTTTATCTCTAACTTGGGACGCCTAAATTACCACAATTGAGGCCTAATTATCACTAGATCATGTGGAATTATTTGTTCCTCTATATGTCTTCTATAATCCCACGAAATTTGGTATTTATTGGGCCTGTATTGTGGGCCCCACAGTCTCTTCAGTGGGATGGTGTCTAATATGACTTCTCCAGAATTGTTTCCTTTCATCACAAAAAATCCCCATCTTCTTTCATGAATTCTCCATTGATCCTTGAATTAAACATGTTAATATTTAGGTGTAGATAAGTTTCCAAAAATATCAAATCAAAATATGTAAAATTAGATTCCCTAAAATCAGATGAATCATTGGGTACTTCAAATGATGTTAAAAAATGTACCACATAATAGTGCATTTTAAGAAGGTATTACAATCATAATGTGAAATGATGTTCAAAGTGTAAAATGCACTAAAATGGTGTTTATGAATAATAAATAACATGAATATTATATATATTAACAATGAATATTAGCCTCATTTAGTGTCTAATCACACCCCCCAACTTGAGTTTTTCTAGTCCCGAGCAAAATATATCTCAACAATATGAAATTCAAATTCCTTTTTCCAAAAACATTTTAATACACAATGATCAACAGAAACACTTATACCAAACAATCATGAAACCCATCAAAATATTTTAATACAAGATAGTTTCATAAGTAGATCCCAATCCTAAGCCCGTTCCTTTGTTCAAATTCATTGCCATATTTCATCCAATATCAATTAAGTATGAGGATGTGTTGTGCATCACAATAGACATGGGGGTTGATCTTTATTCAAGGGGGAAATTACGGAAGCGCTAGGTGGATTCAAATTTCAATATTAAGATGAGTATTCCAATTTTTTTTTGTATTATATATATATATATATATATATATATATATTTCAATTTTTCCATGGTAATTGAAATTGTACTCAAAAGAGTCAACCCCTCTAGCAAGACTTTGCCGATGACTCCCAGGCTCAAAGACCTTAGGGCACCATGTGAATCCCACATAATCGGGCATCATCTCGAGTGAACTCAGTCAAAAACAAATTCAAATTACCAAAAATAGAGATAAAATTACTAACTCTGGGCCATACAACTATGGAGTCACGATCCCCAAGTGCCGAAAGCCACGCATTAGGTCATTTCATTGCTCTACACGCAAATTTATTATTATTTTTTTAATTTTTTTTATTGAATACTCATATTAAAACTAAAATGATCTCTAAACCTATGATATTTATTTGGGGGACCCCATGAACTTAAACTAATACCCCACTATCCAAAGGACGTGCATTGTGATCCTTTTTTTATATTTGGATGAAAATATAAACGATGAAATATCACATTGGACAACCATACTTTCCAAAATCTATGCTCATGAAATTATACAAGGATTAAAATTAGAATCAAGGCATGATAAATTATTTGATATTCAGTTTCAAAGTGTGAAATTTGTATTACCATGTTCAAAGTTAATGGATTTTTTCCTTCCATTTACACAATTTTTTTTTTCAAATCATTCATTTTTTTTGACACGAAATCATTTTTTATTTTATCTCCCCCAACTTAAAAAAACACTGTCCCCAGTGTTTAAAGAAAATAAAATTTATAAGGGGGTAGAGGAATAAAAGGGGAGTTCAATAAGGAAATTGAAATATTAGGATCATGGAATGCAGTCACCTGGTGGTTGAAGTTTGAAGTTCTTGCTGCTCCAATTTAGTCATTTGATATCAATGTCGCTTGCAGAGTTCCCTATTGGAAAAAGGAAAACAAACAAAAAAAAACAAAATAGTATATATATATATATAAGTAAAATATAAGTATATATATAAAATAAAATAAACTGATGATACATTGTCTTCTTTTTAAATTTTTGGGTAAGGTATTACTCAAGGATCACACCACGTGACACAGATGAATATGGTTCTCCCCTTTCATACCCATCCATACTCATAATATAAGAACATGTCAATAGTCTATTTTTTGTAAATATAGAAATGATTAATTAAAATATAAATTTTATTAAAACAACAAAATGATATGAAACTTGAAAACCATGGGTTTTCTCCCATGTAGCGCTTTGTTTAATGTCGTTAGCCCAACATGAACACCCCTAACTTACCCAATACCAACTTTAAACATTTTAAGGACCACATGTTTCACCACTTCTACTAGTTTTATATTGATTTTATGTTTATAATTTGTGTCATGTACAAACTTATGTTTTACAATGAGTGGGAAAATCCAAGGAATGTTTGAAATGGTTGATCCAGTTTCCACTGTAGTTTTTCCAAAGGCATCAATGGTCATTCCAACTTTTTTTTGTTTCAAGAGAAGAATGAATTAAAACTAAAAGTTCATGGTTATATCTTATGAAGGGATACTTGATCATGGAAGGAAGGACAATAATTTTGAGCTTAGGTTTGATAGTACATTCAAACACATGTTGAGATTTTGAATACAAATCAGTTTCATTTTCCAAATTTCTCAACAAAATTGGTTCCTTTTTAATAGAAGATTAAACCAAAAAATTGGAAATATCAGTGTTAATAATGTTTATGGACTCAAAGTTTGTGATTTCTCCCAATGGTTCAGTAATTTTTTGTTCTGAAGAATCAATGGAGTGATATTCAGGACACTCAATCCATGATGTCAAATTCTCCTCTTGTGAATACAAAAAATCAGTTTCCTCTTGATTTAAACACCTATAAACAATTCCTTGATCCTCCTAATCTTCCCCAAATACAAAGGTTTTCTATTTAGTAAATTCATGAGAGGTTTGTGGGAAACTAGACAATTCACATAAGGTTTTGGAAGGGACAATTTGTGTAGGGATGGGTTCCTCAGAAGTTTTAATGCTTTGTATTTCTAACCTCAATGATGAAACCTAAAAATTAATTTTCTACATTTGTTGACACAATTTTTCAAGTAATGGTTGTGGATCATTATGGGAAAGGGGTTGATAAAGATGGTCTATTCCAGGTGGATAATTAAGTTGTTAGAATTGCATAGGATGGTGTTCAGATTGGCTTTGTGGGGATTGAAACTCATTATATGTTGGAATGTTTTGTGTATCATAGGAGTAAAAACATTGTGGTTCATTAGGTTGTTGATGATCCCACAATTAGAAATTAGGATGGTCATTGTACATCACACATGGGGTTGGGTGATCAAAGTAGGGATTGGTTTCCCATGTTTGGACTTGTTCAAAATTTACTTCCATAGGAGTGAGGGGTGAGAAAAGAGAAGTAGGACGCAACAAAAGGATGATAGTTTCTAAGATAACTTACTTAGGTCCCCGGAAATGGCTCCAAAATTTTATTCATGCTCAAATTTACCCAAGAGATGAAGGTAGAACGGTCCTTGTAGTTTAGCTTGGGTTGTCGAATCCACAGAGACCTAAGAAGCAACCTATATACACGCACATTCTAAGGAATATTTTTTTATATAAAGTGGCCAAATTGGGTTGATTTTAGATGGGTTTAAAGGGTCAATAACATATTTAAGTAAATTCAATTTAAAATAATGAGTTTATCCTAGGTTATCACTCGGGGTGGATTGGACGTATTTCCTTTTCAATGATTTTAATTTCTTATATTTGAGATGGGTTCATTTAAGAAGATAAAACAACATCATCACTTACTGGTTTAAAGCCTACACCCTTTAATAATAATCAACTATACACTTTAAGGATCAAAGTTTTGAGCACTTCAAGGTAAAGGTTCGTATTAGCACTTGAAGTGTGTGGCCTTAATTTCAACAAGGACGATGGAGTTTAAAAATCATCAAATAAAAATCTCAATTAAAGAAGTGATTATACATTAATGGGGTGATAAATAACATCCAATACATCCCCTTAATACTCCATTGGATGAAACCATAAGTGGTTTAGCCCTACATTGATTCTATGGTTTCAATGGAAGCGGAAAGTAGACTCATGAGGGAGGACATGGAGAAGTAAAGAAAACAACAAAAATAAAATGATCACTCCACCATTGTGTGAATAATTTCACAAGATTTGGTGTGAATAAATTCACACCTTAAGGAAACAGTATCAAAGTGAGACGTATAACAACAGAATAAGAGTATAATAAGAACTTTTATTAAGAAACTAAAGTGAATTGAACAACTTACAAGTGAAAGACAAATTTGAGACAACAAAATCGTAGCATAACATTACAATTGAACAAAGCATCCAAATATCCTTCAATCCTCAAACACCACTACCTTAAACATGAATTTTTGAGCCCTTGGGTATATCCTCCAATATTACAAGTCTCCTAAATTAATTTTGGTAGGCCATAGGTGTGTGGAAAGTAAGGGAGAGTTGATTTTTCCACCCTTGACCTGAGGTGGCATCCAACTTTCCTTCACCGAACAGACGCGCTTGTAAGAACTTCTATATTGATGAATCAGAGTGGTACATAGAAGACGAAAATGGATCCTTGGATTTCTTATAACCTCCTGTAAAATTTGGGCCCATTTGGAGTTGTGGATTCCGAGATATGATCATATTAGTGGGCTGTTTGTCTGGGCCAGAGAATCTGGCCCAGAATTTTATCTCTAACTTGGGCTACCTAAATGACCACAATGGAGGACAAATTAGAACTGGATACTGAAGAGTGATGTGTTCCTATATATGTCTTCTAGAATCCCACGAAATTTGGGATTTATTGGGCCTGTATTGTGGGCCCCACATTCTCTTCTTTGGGTTGGTGTCCAATATGACTTCTCTAGAATTGTTTCCTTTCATCACAAAATATCCCCATCTTCTTCCATGAATTATCCATTGATCCCTGTATCAAACATGTTCATATTGAAGTGTAGATCAATTTCCAAAAATATAAAATTAAAATATTTATAATTAGATTCCTTAAAATCATATGAATCATTGGATACTTCAAATGATGTTAAAAAATGTACCACATAATAGTGCATTTTAAGAAGGTATTACAATGATAATGTGAAATGATGTTCAAAGTGTAAAATGCACTAAAATGGTGTTTATGAATAATAAATAACATGAATATTATATATATTAACAATGAATATTATCCTCATTTAGTGCCTAATCAGTGGTGTTAGGGCATGCATAATGGGGTCGATTACTTGGGTGTGTTTCATTTATTATATGTGTTGTTAGCATCGTATATATAATGAGTTTTTAATAATTTCAAAGAAACATTTATAAGTTTTACTTTTTTTCCTTTAAGTTTTCTTATTAATTTTTTATGAAGTGTTTTGGGTAGAGAATTTTATTTCTCAGGTAAGAAAATGTCTATTTTTGATCCCAAAGTTTATTTTAAAAAAGTCATTTTTTATAAATATTCATGGATCAACTATTTCTTTCTTTCTTTTATATGTCCCTTATTGAGATTTTTGTGCTCATACCACATTTTAATATGTTTTTTCATAGTATTAGTAAGGAAAAGGACAAGGAAAAGATGAAAATATTGAATTTTTGTCATAAAAATAAAACTTGTTTATTTTTAAAAGTTTTGTTTCATGGAAAAAATATATAATGAATAAAATTTCACTCTTTTTAATATATGGGTTTTTATGTAATATTTATAAACTACATATCTAAAACTCTAAAATTAAAATATATATGAAAATTTAAAAAATTTAATTATAGTTTAAAGTTATTATAATATGTAATGTATAAGGTCGAGTCCTTATAGTTGGTACAAGGGTAATATTTAGACCACTTTGGAGATTAGGATGTTTTTATTTGAGGTTGTCTTAAGAGTTTTGGACACTATTGTTATTTTATAAGTTTAAGGATGATCATAAGTTCAAAGTCTCATACAACCATTTTTAGATTTCAAGTGATTAAATTTCAAGGAAACTAATGATATTTTGGGATATGTTTTATTAGGTTGAGGTATATGTAACACTTACATTTAAAATGAATTATTTTTTAAGGATTCAAAGTTGAATTATATTTTGGGTGAATATATGATTTTAATGTGGATTTATGGTGAAAAATTTTATTTATGGAAATTATTTGCATATTTTGTTGATTATATGATTAGGGAATATTCATTTTTGGACTGAGACTTTAAGAGTTATTGGTGTTATTTAGAGATTAATATTAAATTTATTTTGGAAGAATATGTGATGAAATCATTTTAATATTTGGGTTTAAATATTAGTGAGGAGTATATTTAATAATTATAAATATAATTATTTATATAATTATTTATCTTTAACTTTGAGTATTACTATTGAACTTAAGAGATTATAGTATTATTTTTTATATAAAGGTTTATTCATTTTCAGAATTATCTTATCTAATTTCTAACCATTTTGGTTTTTTAATGTATAAATATAGTATAAATAACATTTTATACGTTTTTTATTATTTGATCTATTATAAATCAATTTTATCACTTTAGGTATAAAAAATTTCATAGTGAATACCCATCCTATGGATAAAAAGATGCGATTGTGGTGAAAAGTGATTAAATATTGAAATTATATATACCAATTAATTATATTTCCTTGTGTTATTAGTATATATTCCTAAAATATACAAAAAATATTTTAAAAAATGTTATCCTATTAATTTATCTTCTAATGATTATGTGGTCATTTTCACCATTCTTTAGTTTATGGTTTTATGGTCATTAACTTTCTCATGATCATTTAATTTTTTGTGATCAATGATCTCTATCACTCTCCAAAATTATTTAGACCTTATGATTTTCTAACTTGTCCATGTTTTCAATTAAAAATAATGTTTTACTATAGGAAACCTAGTTATGTGTTACTCCAGATTTCCTTCATATTTTCTTTTGCCTCTTTTGAAGAGGAATTTTTAGTAAACCTTTTTATGATGTGAGATTTCAACAAAGGTATTTTGAAAATTCAAACTACCTGTTTCTGAGCCCAAGTTCAAGTTGATATGATTCAATTTATTAAAGGGGGAGGGGGTAAATTAATATCCTAATATTTTAAAATAAGTACATTACGTTTGATAACATTTTCGACAAGCAACACCGAGCCTAAAAGAACCATGAAATATTATTATTTAAATATGACTGTTATAAACTAAAATTTAAATTTGTGGGTAAGAATATAATTAATTGAATTGTAATATATATATATATATATAAAGTACCTAATAAATTATTTTTTTTGATTAATTATTATAAAATAAAAACCTTATTTTTTTAGTAAAGTTATTTTGTTCTTCAAAAATATGTTTTCTTCAAAAATGGTTTTGATTTATTTTTGTGAAAAAATATTATAATTAATTAATAAAAAATATAGAAAAATTATTTGATAAAATTAACTTAATTTTAAAATATTTAAATATTATATTAGGGCTAATTTTTGAGAATTTTCTAAAAAATTTGAATTTTCAATGAATAGTGAAAAATATTGATTTTAATTGAATAAATTTATTTTATTTTATAGTAATTACAAATTAATATTCTATTTTGGATTAGTTTTAAAATATAATTAGATCATTTTAATTTAAAATAATATAATTATGATTTTTTTAAAAGATTTCTATCCTTGTATTTAGTATAAAAACATTTTATACTTAAAATGATATTTTTATGAATAACTGATTTTCATCGTGTATTAAAATTTTATTTTAAATTTAATTTCACAAATTCTAAGAATTAAATTTGAAAAAATTGATTTCATATTTTTAATAATTAGTTCCATATTTTTTAAATATGTCGCTTTTATTTTTAGTCATTATGAATAACAATCATAATAATTCTTATTTCCATGGTAAAGCGTAAATCAGGTAATTAAGGGTTAAAAATAATATGATAAGGAATATAAAATGACCATAAAACCTCTCTTAATTTTATTATATGAGTCTAATTAATCCATAATCATTCCATATTATTTTATATGACCATTTTTTCCATCTAGATGTGATTATGACCTTTATAATATATTATGTAAAGAAAAGAAAAACAATGTCACTCTTGTTTTTAATAACTATAATATTTTTAGCATGGAGATAAAAAAAGTTTTTTTCAGTTATAAATACTCATTTTAAGTTTAAATTATTTTTATTTATCATGTTAATTTATTTTCAATTTTTAGTAAAGAAATAATTACCTTAAATACTTACACAATGATAATGTAGTAACTATTCAATTAAAGGGAAAATAAAATAAATGATATTCAAAATAATAATGTAATATAATTTCGTATATTTAATGAGATCCATAAATTTTATAGATAAATATAACATATTAGTTATTCTTTAAAATATTTTATTCTATTTGTTTTCTTGATGTTATTAATGTAAATGTAAATGAATAGTTCTAAAATTGACATTATTGATATTTTATGAAAATAATAATTTATTAAATGATTTATAATCACTAAAATTAATATATTAAGATAGTTTATTTTTATATGGTTTAAAATATAAAAAAATTTCCATTTATTTTTATATTTTTCATTTATGGTAAATATCTTGACACTTAAAGAGTAAAAGGAATTATTGTTGTGATAAATGTGAAAAAGAGTTATTTTTGGGTAAAACTAAAAGATAATGGTAAAAAAATAATAAATAATAATCCAAAATTTATTATATGATATTATTTAGACTCATATGTATATTATCTTCAAAAATTATCAATTTTAGAGAATTTTTACATCAAAATTAATTTATATTAAATTAATATTTTATGAAATTCCAAGAGTTCCCCTCCTCTCTCTTATAAAATAGAACATATTCTTCTCATTTATTAAAACATAAAAAATAATTTTTCTATAAAATACCTACCCATATACCTTCATTACATCCATATTCACATCCTAGAGTGTTTTGGTTGATCAAAAAACTAACCTATCAAATATTTTTGTATAATCCTTAAGAGGTTGTCTGAAGATAATGTATCATTCTTAACCGAGTGTTTTTGTTTTATTTATTCTTCAACTTAATTAAAAACTTCTTTAACCATTATGAGATAATAAAATAAGTATCTATAATATGATAATATTTTATTATGTTAATTACATAACCTATATCCATCTCCAAGCTCCATCAAACATGAAAGGATTTCATCGTTTGTGTGTACGATGAACTACCGCCTCACAGATTGATGTAGTTTGTTTTCCATTATCACCTCTCAAAAATGGTTATAATGATTGAATTAATGTGTATATATATATTATATTAATCAAATATTTATAATTATTAAAATATTATATATTATTTAATTTCTTACCTTCCCATTCATTAAAAAATGATAGCATCGTTCGTGCATACGTGTGGACTACCACCTTCACGAAGCGATGCGATTCATTTTTTATCACCACATCACATGGATTATATATGTAACGCCTCGACCCCAGCTACCCAGAGTCGGTGAATTACTTCGTAACATTGGAATGATCACAAAAGATCAAGTCTCGAAAGACCGATTAGTTTAGTAGCCTTGGAAACACTAGATACATTCATAAGTCTTACATTACATCATAAAGTGAAAAAATAATAACAAAGTCTTCATAGTCCACACTCATATCATCTTCTGACTATCCCTGCAGGTCATTCCTAAAATACTTCTTCACATCCTGGAAAATATTAAAACATTGAAAGGGGTGAGCTCAGATGCTCAGTAAGGATAACAATATAACGGAAGCTTTCATCAATAAACATAAATATTTAACGCAATGTATAACTAAAACAAAACCTTTTTAAACTTGAACTTCAGCATAATATGGCAAAAATAAAATTAAATAATTCCATTTACTTACTCACATGGATATTCTACTAGTCGAACAATTACATGAAATATAAATAACCACTTTCATAATGATGGAATGCATAATGCTAGACTATCATAACCACGTAGTCAAGGCCTCATGCCAAGACCACAAATAAGATTTTGTCAAGGCCTCGTGCCAAGACACTAGTTTGTCTCATGAGACCTGCCGATGCATCGAGGAGCTATAACGGGCTCCACCCGTCACTTATTAAGTCCAATGCATTCCTCATATGAATAGTTTTAAACATATCATAAACCATAACATAATCGTATCACATAAAACATGCATAAAGGAAACATAACATTTCACATTTCAATCACAAGATATCAATACAACACATTGATATAATAAAAACTCTTTAAAAACCATTTTCAATACCAAAATAAAAGAAAGTTAAAACTTTGTATTTATTTTTCATTAAAAAAAAGATGGCTTGTAGAGGAAGCCGAAACTCAAATAATGGTCATGGCGGCGGAGAAGTCGTTGTCGCCGCATATGTACAGAAATAAAAACATTCCCTTTTTTTCGTTTAGTAAAACGCTTCGTATAAAAAGATTCCTTTTAAATAAACGTAAAAGTCAAAGGGGTTTATACACCATATAAAGGAAAGTTGTGTATAAAGCCAAATATGCCTCAATGAAAGGAGATTGAGACGAAGTCCTTACAAAGATCATTTTTAAAATAAAATAGATCTATTATGTGTATTCACTATAAGTACACATAAAGAAAGTACAAATACAATATAGGACATAATAATATCATGACATAATTTGAAAGTAGGAGATTAACCCAAAGAATGGTAATTGGGTTAAGAAGTTCCCTTACCTTGCGTCCTGTCCTGACTCGACCGTTATTTAACCTCCTGAATAATAAACTAGAGTTAATTTCTATTTACTTAAGAACCTTTTTCATGTTCATTATTCCTTTTATATCCCTTATTACCATGTTATGAACATTATGTAATTATTTAAGTTTATAGCGGTCATTTTGTTGATCTTAGGTAATTGCGTAAAAAATAACATTCTTATAATTACAAGTTATTCATGTGGTGATATATCCATTATATCTCATATATATCCAGTATATACATGCATTTATAATATTCCATAACGTTTAGAGGTATGAAATGAAATGCACCGTTCATGGAGACGGTAAGCCGTACGTACGCATGAACGCTACTTTCATTTCTATTTCATATTTAATGGAATGAAATCATAATTATATAAAGGTATAATATAGTTCTAGTATAATATCATATATAATATCATTTAATCCATCCTTTATACATCCCACATATGGCATTAACGATTCACATCACTTTGAGGGGGCGGTAGTCCGCACTTCCTAAAATGAAATTATCACGTTTACCCATAATGGAAATCATAAAGTATGCCATAAATGAGAAATACAGAAGCATAAGTAAAACATAAACATATTATATATCATATATAAATATAGTGACATCTTAATGGCCACCTTTGAAGGTGTTACATGAGTGTTGAACAATCATCGTTTCGTGAGGCAGAAATTCGCCATCCACAGAAACAGTATGTTCTTTAACCATTAGATGTAGGTGTGTGTAAGTGTAGCTCGAATCCTTATTATAACAACATCCTAGTATATTGAGGATACTGGTGTTGTTACAAAATAAATGAAAAAAGAGTTTAGGGGTTTGGATAATCAAAATAAAACAAAATAACATAAGAGAAGACATTACCTAAAAATCGGGTAACTCTTTTTGATTTGAGCCAAAGGCTTCCTTGGGAAGAATTCTGCCCAAAGTGAGGCTTCTAGGAGTAAGGGAGGGAAGTTGGGAGGTTATTTGGGCAGAGGTTGGCCGAGCCAAATGGCTTTAAAGTGTGAATGAGGTGGTAGAGGTGGGGGCCTTTTATAAGTGGAGAGGAGGGGCACTCTTGGAAAGTAAGGGAATTTTACATTATTATACAATGATTTTCGGATTCTAAAGGTCCCAAACTTATATAATTCGTGGATAAGGTGATAAGGGTTCGAAATCTACCCATCCAGTAGTCTTTGGACAAGTGTAAGCCTTGGATTGTACATTATCTTTTCATTTTATTAAAATCGTTAAATAATGAGGTCATTGCTGCATCATAATGATGTCATAAATAATTTAATTTATTTAATGTCTAAAAATTATAAAAAAATAATATGATGTAGGAAATATTTTTAGATTTCAAATGACTATTTATAGTAAAAAATATGACTTTTATAACCCCATGTAAAAATTGTTTTAGTAAAATATTTCATGTTTGTGTCATTTTTTACTTTAACATTAAATAAAATGTATTTATGTCATTTTCTAACTAAACTGGTTCCATAGGGTCCCCAAGTTGACCCATGGATTGTCTTGGTCGGCCATGGCACATACAATGAGGGTAGGTCATGTGTTAAGCTCATCTCATATTATTAAAAAATTATTTTTACCTTAAACTACACTAATTACCTCTAATCGCGATTAAGAACTTAAAAGTTACTATTCACCAAAAATTATTTTAATCTCATTGAACCACATTTTACTTCTTAATGACAACCATGTATGTCGGATTTTTGAAAATCAAAACACAGAAGTGGTAATATTTCATTTAAACGAAAAATCAGTTATTTAACTAGCACTTAGTGGTTTCACTATTCATCAAAAATTGAAGTTTTTCAGAACAATGCCAAAATTTCACCCTAAGCTATAATTTATATTCCAAATTCAAAAATGATGTCTATTTTACAAAATTTCAAACATATAAGTTTCATTAATTAATTTCATAATTAATTCCCGTTGTCACAACAAATAGCGTGTTTTTAAGAAACAATTTATATCAAAACATTGGCAATTGTTTATGTCCAATTTCAATGTTAAATTAATTTTAATGACCACCATTAGATAAAATGGTAAAAATACATTCTAATTATACTTTAAAACCACTAAATAGTATAATTTATCACTATAAATTATTTTGATTAAAAAAGTTGTTTTTAAGTATTTTCCACTATTCATAAAAAATTTGAAGTTCTCAGAAAAATACCAAAAATTCAACATAGGATAATTTCGATATTCCAAATCAAAAAATGAAGTCCATTTTGAAATATAAAATCTATATAGTTTCAAAAAGTGGGTATTACTATTCATAACGGCTACTTTGATTGGTTGTGGTGTGTGTTAGAACTCGAAGTTGCGTACAACACACGCTACTGCATTATTGAAAGAGAAGCGTATCGTGGAAGCTCGGGGTGTTAAATTCTCCCCTCCTTCAATAAATTGCGTCCTCGCAATTTGAAATTTTTCTTCGAAAATAAAAGGTTGAAAATAGAAAATACCTTTGTGGAAAACCCACATCGGAAATAAGGTCAATAAAATTTAGCCTTAATAAGAGGGAAAGGGAAATGAAAAAGTCACCACCCAATTATGATCTCGATTAGGAGAACATTGGTGGCAATTAGAGACATATAATTGGAGGAAAAACTTAAATATTTGTAGGGAGTGATTGAGGTCATCAATCACAAACAAGTGTCAAATTGAGGGCCTCAAAGCCTTCAATCTATGTTGATTTAAAATATCATCAGTTCAACAAGACATAAGGTATTAGGATAACACATTTTTTTGTTTTAATATCCCTTTAATAAAGTTTAAGAATTAATTTATTCATAGAATAAGATATAGGTATATATATATATTTATGATTGATAAGTAGAGTTTCAACCTTCAACTCATCTTTCACTCAAAAAGATAATAGAACTCAAAAATATTATACTTATCCTAATTGTATAAGGTTTCAAATGTTAACACATACCATTTAGATTAGTAAAATTATTTTTTAATAACCAGGGACTTCCTGTAGGCTAGTGGTAGGAAATAAAGTCCAGTCGCACTATGATTGTGGGTTCGATTCCTGCAGCTTTGTCCGACGCGACGGGTTATGCCCCACCCTACAGGTTGTCCTTTTCCTAAAACTATAGTATTATAATATTCCAAAAATAATCTTCATAAATTTTTTTAACCTTAAACAATACTATCCAAAGAACAACTTAATCCACTCCAACCTTTATAGTTATCCAAAATACCTCTGTCCAGACTTTCTCTAAAAGGTCTCTTAATTCCAAAATCAATTTATCAGATTCCCCAAACAAATTAAAGTTTCTCTTTTTGTCACATACTAAAAATATGATTACCTTCATCATATTAAAACCTTACTGAAATCAACAAGTACTGCAGTACAATCCTTATATATATATATATCACATTATTCTAATAACCAGAATATAATCCATGAGTCGAAAAGCACCAATACATTAATTATTCTGCTTCAACTGTAGTAACAACATAAGATTTTCCTTGATCCCTTGGCCTTTTCTAAGGTAAGTTTCCCTGACGCTTAGGACATTCATTTTCATAATGACCCATTTCCCTACAATTGTAGCATTCAACATTGATAGCCTCTTTCTTTCCCTTGCAATCAAGCGCCTGGTGACCTTTTTCTCCACATTTATAACAAACTCCCATTCCTTTTAGGCAATTACCAGGGTGATTCTTCCCACAATTATCACATAATGGAAAATCATTCTTTCCCTTTTTCCCTTTATCTGTATCTTGTTCCACCATTCTCTTCTTCTCTTTCTTTACTTTGTTGTCATAAGACTTAGAGAATTCCTTTTCTATCTTGATAGCACATGAGACAATATATTCGTATGTTGAGAACGATTGTGATACTAAAGCTCGACGGAGAAATGGTTTTAAACCATCAAATAAACAATCAATCTTACCTCTTGGGTTACGTATATAATCTGCAGCATACCTCGCTAACCTTGTAAAGTTGGCCTGATACTTTGCGACATTCTCATCCTCCTTTTGTTTCAGACTCAGAAATTGCCTTTCCATATCTGCTCTATGGTCATGAGGAAAGTATTTTTCTAAGAAAAGATCTTTGAACTCCCTCCATTCCATATTCGATATGTCATCATCTTCCTTTGTGTTTTTAATCAATGACCACCATTGATCAACATCTCCAGTGAGGCGGTAAACTGCCATGATAACCTTTTCCCTATCACTACTCCCCAAGGCGTGGAATATTTTCTATAAGGAGCTTATCCATTACTTAGCTACTAATGGATTTTTACCCCCATTAAATTTTGGTGGTTGTTGCCTCATGAAGCGGTCTAACATTGATCCTCCATGTTGCGGATCAGGGTGCTCCATACGAGTAAGGTTATTATTCATAACCTGAGTGAGTTGTCCCAGTATGGTAATAAGTTGATCAGCACCAGTTGTATCTCCAGCTCCACAATAATTATCTTGAGCAGGAGGGCAATCCCTACACGGAGTGCGTGCATTGATACGGTTTCCATTCCTTCCACTAGGCGCCATTTCTAAACAATGACATAAACTATATTAGTTTATGAATCAAAATATATAATTCCATACTTGTAAGATACTTAACATAAATTGAACTATTTATGGATATAATCCATAAAAATGTTTTCTTTGCGGAAGTATATACTCATAACCCTTCATATTGGTTTATAAAGAAAATGATAATTATCCAAAGCATATCCCCCGGGAGTGTTGTAACCAAGAGTGCAGCAAGGCCCGTTGTCGTGCACCAGTTCCCGTTCGAGTCTAGCTCAAAGCGGTGTTTTCGGGTTTTACCCCTAGGTACATCTGTGCCAGCGCCGCCTCTACCTGCTCGTATCCAGACAGGGATTTATTGCTCGAAAAATTCACAAAATCTCTACAACAACAAAATTATAGGAAGTTCTTCTATACTAATCCTCAAAGTCTATCTTCGGGCTATGTGCTCTAATCAGAGTTTATCTAAATCTAGCTTCCAAGGTTAGTACTAAACTTCCTCTGATACCAACTGTAACGCCCCGACCCCAGCTACCCAGAGTCGGTGCATTACTTCGTAACATTGGTATGATCACAAAAGATCAAGTCTCGAAAGACCGATTAGTTTAGTAGCCTTGGAAATATTAGATACATTCATAAGTCTTACATTACATCATAAAGTGAAAAACTAATAACAAAGTCTTCATAGTACACACTCATATACTCTTCTGACTATCCCTGCAGGTCATTCCTAAAATACTTCTTCACATCCTGGAAAATATTAAAACATTGAAAGGGGTGAGCTCAGATGCTCAGTAAGGATAACAATATAGCAGAAGCTTTTATCAATAAACATAAACATTTAAGGCAATGTATAACTAAAACAAAACTTTTTTAAACTTGAACTTCAGCATAATATGGCAAAAATAAAATTAAATAATGCCATTTACTTACTCACATGTATATTCTACTAGTCGAACAATTACATGAAATATCAATAACCACTTTCATAATGATGGAATGCATAATTCCAGACTATCATAACCACGTAGTCAAGGCCTCATGCCAAGACCAAAAATAAGATTTTGTCAAGGCCTCGTGCCAAGACACTAGTTTGTCTCATGAGACCTGCCGATGCATCGAGGAGCTATAGCGGGCTCCACCCGTCACTTATTAAGTCCAATGCATTCCTCATATGAATAGTTTTAAACATATCATAAACCATAACATAATCGTATCACATAAAACATGCATAAAGGGAATATAAAATTTCCACATTTCAATCACAAGATATCAATACAACACATTGATATAATAAAAACTCTTTAAAAACCATTTTCAATACCAAAATAAAAGAAAGTTAAAACTTTGTATTAATTTTTCATTAAAAAAAAGATGGCTTGTAGAGGAAGCCGAAACTCAAATAATTGTCACGATGGCAGAGAAGTCGTTGTCGCCGCATATGTACGGAAAGAAAAACATTCCCTTTTTTTCGTTTAGTAAAACGATTTGTATAAAAATATTCCTTTTGAATAAACGTAAAATTCAAAGGGGTTTATACACCGTATAAAGGAAAGTTGTGTATAAAGCCAAATATGCCTCAATGAAAGGAGATTGAGACGAAGTACTTACAAAGATAATTTTTAAAATAAAATAGATATATTATGTGTATTCACTATAAGTACACATAAAGAAATTACAAATACAAGATAGGACATAATAATATCATGACATAATTTGAAAGTAGGAGATTAACCCAAAGAATGGTAATTGGGTTAAGAAGTTCCCTTACCTTGCATCCTGTCCTGACTCGACCGTTCTTTAACCTCCTGAATAATAAACTAGAGTTAATTTCTATTTACTTAAGAACCTTTTTCATGTTCATTATTCCTTTTATATCCCTTATTACCATGTTATGAACATTATGTAATTATTTAAGTTTATAACGGTCATTTTGTCGATCTTAGGTACTTGCGTCAAAAATAACATTCTTATAATTAAAATTTGTTCATGTGGTGATATATCCATTATATCTCATATATATCCAGTATATATATGCATTTATAATATTCCATAACGTTTAGAGGTAAGAAATGAAATGCACCGTTCATGGAGACGGTAAGCCGTACGTACGCATGAACGCTGCTTTCATTTCTATTTCGTATTTAATGGAATGAAATCATAATTATATAAAGGTATAATATAGTTCCAGTATAATATCATATATAATATCATTTAATCCATCCTTTATACATCCCACATATGACATTAATGATTCACATCACTTTGATGGGGCGGTAGTCCGCACTTCCTAAAATGAAATTATCGCGTTTACCCATAATGGAAATCATAAAGTATGCCATAAATGAGAAATACAGAAGCATAAGTAAAACATAAACATATTATATATCATATATAAATATAGTTACATCTTAATGGCCACCTTTGAAGGTGTTACATGAGTGTTGAACAATCATCGTTTCGTGAGGCAAAAATTCGCCATCCACAGAAACAGTATGTTCTTTAACCATTAGATGTAGGTGTGTGTAAGTGTAGCTTGAATAATTCTTATAACAATATCCTAGTATATTGAGGATACTGGTGTTGTTACAAAAGAAATGAAAAAAGAGTTTAGGGGTTTGGATAAGAAAAATAAAACAAAATAACATAAGAGAAGACATTACCTAAAAATCAGGTAACTCTTTTTGATTTGAGCCAAAGGCTTCCTTGGGAAGAATTATGCCCAAAGTGAGGCTTCTAGGAGTAAGGGAGGGAATTTGGGAGGGTATTTGGGCAGATGTTGGCTGAGACAAATGGCTTGAAAGTGTGAATGAGGTGGTAGAGGTGGGGGCCTTTTATAAGTGGAGAGGAGGGGCACTCTTGGAAAGTAAGGGAATTTTACATTATTATACAATGATTTTCAGATTATAAAGGTCCCACACTTAAATAATTCGTGGATAAGGTGATAAGGGTTCGAAATATACCCATCCAATAGTATTTGGACAAGTTTAAGCCTTGTATTGTACATTATCTTTTCATTTTATTAAAATCGTTAAATAATGAGGTCATCGCTGCATCATAATGATGTCATAAATAATTTAATTTATTTAATGTCTAAAAATTATAAAAAAAATACTATGATGTAGGAAATATTTTTAGATTTCAAATTACTATTTATAGTCAAAGATATGACTTGTATAACCCCATGTAAAAATTGTTTTAGTAAAAAATTTCATGTTTGTGTCATTTTTTACTTTAACATTAAATAAAAGGTATTTATGTCATTTTCCAACTAAAGTGGTTCCATGGGGTCCCCAAGTTGACCCATATATTGTCTTGGTCGGCCATGGCACATCCAATGAGGGTAGGACATGTGTCAAGCTCATCTCATATTATTAAAACATTATTTTTACCTTAAACTACACTAATTACCTCTAATCGCGATTAAGAACTTAAAAGTTACTATTCACCAAAAATTATTTTAATCTCATTGAACCACATTTTACTTCTTAATGACAACCATGTATGTCAGATTTTTGAAATTCAAAACACAGAAGTGGTAATATTTCATTTAAACGAAAAATCAGTTATTTAACTACCACTTAGTGGTTTCACTATTCATCAAAAATTGATGTTTTTCAGAACAATGCCAAAATTTCACCCTAATCTATAATTGATATTCCAAATTCAAAAATGATGTATATTTTACAAAATTACAAACATATAAGCTGCATTAATTAATTTCATAATTAATTCCCGCTGTCACAATAAATAGCGTGTTTTTAAGAAACAATTTATATCAAAAGATTGACAATTGTTTATGTCCAATTTCAATGTTAAATTAATTCTAATGACCACCATTAGATAAAATGGTAAAAATATATTCTAATTATACTTTAAAACCACTAAATATTATAATTTATCACTATAAATTATTTTGATTAAAAAAGTTGTTTTTAAGTATTTTTCACTATTCATAAAAAATTAGAAGTTCTCAGAAAAATACCAAAAATTCAACATAGGCTAATTTCGATATTCCAAATCCAAAAATGAAGTCCATTTTTAAATATAAAATCTATATAGTTTCAAAAAGTGGGTATTACTATTCATAACGACTACTTTTATTGGTTGTGGTGTGTGTTAGAACTCGAAGTTGCGTACAACACACGCTACTGCATTATTGAAAGAGAAGCGTATCATGGAAGCTCGGGGTGTTACAATATATATAAGTATAATTAAAGAAATAAAATGATATTTTTGATATTATGATCATTATATAAGGTTAAAATTATACTTATATTATTTCTAAAATGATCGTTGAAAAATGGAAATGTTACTCATGTTTATGTATGACCTACCGTCACCATAATTATAATACAGTTCATTTTTCATAATAATATCTTATGATTGGATGAAACAGTATAATTTTTGTAAAAAAATTATAGTTATTTTATCATTATTATTCTATATATGATGAAATAATGAACTATTTTTCCATATTCAAGTTACCAAATCCATTTTGGACTTATGAAATGAATATCATCAAAAAATCTGATGTGAATTTAATTTATTAAATAATTAAATATACCATGGTAAGAGATAAAATAAAAAGAATAATAAACTTGAAAATGGTTCTTAAGAAAGTAAATAATTATCCTAGATTTTTTATCTCTGATGATATATAATGTACATGATGAGTCATATTTAAGGTAAGAGTCTTTCTTTTAAAAATCTTCTTTTGAAGTCTCCCTTCCAAATATTTTTTCTTCCATGTCCATATTTTTAAAAATATTTTATGGATATTTTTATATGGAAATAAATGAATTATAAATTAAATTTCTATATCACATTTGAATTTATTTCAAATATTTTCAAAAGGAATATTTTTATGGAATTTTTTAACTTTATTTACAAAAGTTAAAAGGAATATTCTATTTTAAGGTATATAGCGACAACTACCTTTACTGACGCTATAACCGTTATTTTATTTTTGGATTACTTTAAAATATTTCTGTTTCTTTCATATAAAAAACCTCTTTCCCTATATTCTAGTTATTCTCAAAAAGGTTTTTAAAATGGAGTGGATATTTTAATATCTGTAAATATTTTATTATGAGTGTAAAGAATATTTTTTTGAGGAAAATGTTGGAAATTGAAAAATATTTTGTTTTTTGATTGTGTAATAATTATTGAGAATTGTTATGATGATGGGTGGTTCCTTTATAAACTAAGAATGGGTGGTTATGTTATTATCAAAGTATGGGTGGTTCCATGATAATCCAAGGATGGGTGGTTCCATTATAAACCATGGACGAGTAGTTCAATGATAAACCAAAGACAAGTGGGTCTATGATAGCCTTATAATGAATTTGGTATAAAAGTCGACTGTACGGTTATTCCATTTGTAATAGTGATATGTAAATGATTTCCTCAGTAACCTAAATGTTTTATCTATGATTTCTATGTGTTTTTATTTAAATATTATTATTTATCATGGTATGATAATGATCTTATGTTTAAAGTAAATTACTTGATACTTTTTAATGGTGAAAAGTATAACTTTTTTAAAAATTTATTATGATTTTTTCACGATTTCAAAGAAACATTAATGAGTTTTATTTTTTACATTAATATTTCTTATGAATTTTTTATGAAATTATTTAGGTAGAGAAGTTGTTTTCTTGGGTAATAAATTTTTTACTTTTGATCCTAAATTTGATTTTAAAAAATGAAAATTTCTATAAGTATTCATGGTTTAACAATTTCTTTGTTTTTTTATGCGCCTTACTGATATTTTTGTTCTCATTACATGTTTTAAATTTCTTTTTCATTAGATGAGTAAGGAAAATGATGAGGTCAAGATGAAAATTGTGATGATATGACATGAAAATAAAATATGGTTATTTATTAATTTTTTTATAGAAAAAATGGATACTAAAGAGGATTGTCCACTTTGTAATATATAGGTTTGTTATGTATGATTTATGAACTAACTCTATAAAACTAAAAAAATAAAATATTTTTAGTAATGTAATAAATTTAATCATAGTTTAATGTCTCTAAAATATGTAACTTATAAGTTCAGGTCCTTATATGTTTTTAGGTGACTTGATTTTGTCATCATAAGTTACCTATTTTCTAGAACCAGAAGTTTCATTTCCATAGAAGAGTTACTCCAAAAGTTTCATTAATTCAAAAGAGTTGTTAAACAATTTCTATGTCACATTATATTATCCTAGAGATCTCAAAGGCTAAGTAAGTGTGACCATACACTTACGTAAAATATATCATCTCTAGAAGTTGAAGATACTATAAGTGTTGAATCTGGAAGATAAATATGATGATGGTTTGAAAAACTTTAAAGTGAAAAATATAATGGTGGTTTTGTAATCAACTCTAATTCAAGTCAAGTAAAATTTATAAAGTAATAAAAGTAATTTTGAAAACATTTTATTCTAAAATGTAATGTTTATAATTATTTTAAGAAAAGGCCTTTTCTAAGTCTGATGAATTTTGATAATTGAAAAAGTATCCTATAGAATAAAACTATGATTTATTTTTTTATGTGATATTTAATAGATTTTACATTATAATATTCTAAGAAGAACTGAGTTAAGATATAACCATTAAATTCTAGATGAATCATATCAAGGAAATACAAGAAAAATTTTTTTATGGATGCTCTTGGAGAATCATGTATTGAAGGAAATTCTAGAAGTATAAGAGGAAACCAATAAGGGTGATATTGAATTTTAGAAGTAGAATTAGATTAAAAATCCTAATTTGGATGATTTTGAAGAACAATGTATTGTGATGTTGAAGATTTATCTGGATGTTGAATAATTTTATAAGTGGAATTTAAGTTCATAAAATACCCTAATGCGGAACACTAACCCTATAAAATTTAAAGTTACAAAATAATGACCTTGAGTTAAGTTTATAAGAAATTTCAAGATGATAATTTACCTACGATCAGAATATAATAAGTTAAGGAAAGTGAAATCTTAATAAGTTTAGAAGTTTGGAAGAAAATAATATCAAAATACATAAAGATCATTTATGTATAAGATTATTTATATTCCATAATCCAAAGTTTAGATAATGCATTAGGGTGATGGAAGAATAACTTTGGAAGATAAGGTGATACATCAGATTTAGTTCAAATATAACAAATAATACACAAGAATGACATGAAATTTTTAGAAGGTTAACCTAGAGTAATTGAGGAATGATTTTTTGAGTCTTTGAAATTAATGTGATGACGTTAATATATACTTCAAGATATAAAAATCACAATTTTTAATCCATGATTCTAGCTAAGATTTATTAAAGCTTTGTAGACGATTGATGTCGAGGTTTGTAGAATATTTAATGAAATAAAACTTTGATATTTTTGGAATCATTGAAAGTGATTTACTATGAATTTATTAAGTGAGAGTTTCAAAATATAAATCACTCATTGACACATTTATAAAAACAATTTAATGAAATTATATGTATAAAAGAGGAAAATCAGTGTCGATGAATAGATTGGTAAAAGTATGAGTTGTCAACTAGTAAGTTCCAAAAATTTGTTGAATTAAAGATAATATTCATATTTTTTGAAGATTTTTGAATAGTGGAGGTAGAAACAAAATTCTAGCTGATCATAGATTTGAGATATTAGATAATGAAGTTATAGATATTTTGGTTTTAGATAAAGTAGTTTTGGAATTTGAGTTTGTGAGCATGTGCTGATTTTGAATTATTCAGAAGTCACAATGGAAGATTAATCTTTTGGTGTATTAGAATCCTTAATATAAAATATATTTATCATTTTGGTGGAGGAATTATGAATATTGGAGGGATACAGTATAATCTTATCCAAAATACTACTATTAGGAGGTAGTTATTTTAACAGGGAAGAAAATATCAAACCCTCCCTATGGTTTATTATAGAGTAAAATCATCAAACTTTATAAAAATTTAGTGTGACTTGTGTTAATTTATATTTCTATTACCTATGGTATAGAGTTAGATATAATTTTTAGAGGATTGAGACACTAAAAAGTCACATAGGATAATTTTGGAAAAAAATTATAAAATAGTACCACTTATTTAACCCCCCTTCTCAGTGGTACATCATATTCCTAGGAACTTCAAGTGGTATTAGAGAAACTAAGTTTTCCTATGAAAAATACATTCTTTATTAAATATATAGAATTTTAATTCTATCATAAGTATAGGTATTCCTATATTATATGAAAAAAGTTATCATTGATAAAAGAATATGATGATTCTTTATCTTCTTTCACTTATCCTAGAAATTATTAATGCTACTATAGTGATATTTACACCAATTCAGAAATTTTATCCCATAAACTTTGATGATAAGAGAAACATGGATTTTGATGAAAAGGCAAGTAATGAGACACTTATGTACTTATCTAAAAAATTATTTACAAAGGTGATGAAACTACAAATCACCAAGGTGATTTTATGAGAAACATTCCTAACATGTTTGATGAAAACGTTTCTATAATTAGAAGATAGAGATTATTTATCTCTAGATGAATTTTATAATATAATTATTTATTATTAAATGAGAAAATATTCTGTGTTTAAGAATAATATCTTGGATTATATGGTATTTAAATCCATTTAAAATCTTAAAATCCAAGAAAAGGAAGATAAGAACTCCAATGAATTTTAAGATGATGAAGGAAAGGATGAGTAACATAAGAGGATAGTTTATCTAATCTCAAATAACTTAAAAAGGGGGGAAGGAAAGTACAAAGGTAAACTCCCACTAAAATGTTTTAATTGTGGTACAATTGGTCCTTTTTTTAGTGATTTTCCATAGAATAAAATTGGTGAGTATGATTATGATGATAATGAAGAAAGTTTCCTAAAGAAGTAGTTGAGTAAATACTCTAAGAAAGTTAAGGAACTTATTGAGAGTAATAATAGTTTAACTAAAAAGAAATTAAGAATGATCCTAAGAAAACAAGTAGAAGATTACTCCACTATAATTAGTTAGTTAAAGGAAAAATTTCTTAAATTGTTTTTGAACTTTATGTCTCACATTGATAAACATTAAGAAACCTTAATTAGTGGTGAATAAGGGGAATATACTTAGATTAAGCATTTATTGAAAGTAGAACTTGAATCACATATTGTGAAAAACACTAAACCCAAAAAGTAAGATAGAATTATAAATAAGTAGGTTGAGAAGAAAAATAAAGGTGAAGATGAATTTCACATAAAGGATGATGGTTACATAGAATAAATTAATAATCTTAAGTTGGAAATTTTAGAGTGAGAAAAAATGGTGAAAAATATTGATAAAAAATTTGTTTCAAATGAAAAATAATTAATGAAGGAATAATTATGGTGTCTTGAAGCTAAAGTTACTTTAAGAATATGAGATATGATTATAACTAAGTTGTGGATGTTCAGGTTGAGTTATCTTACTATACTAAGAATTTTAGACCAATGAAAAAGGTATTATCTGTTATAAATTCAAAATTGAGTGTGTATGGGTAGATAAATTTCATGGGAAATTTAATTTTACATTATATAAAGATTAATGAAACTTAAAAATAAATTCCTTACCAAGGAAAAGGGAAAATAAATTATAAAATATGACTATACAACAACAATATTTTTTTGGATAGAACTCATATCAATATAGATAGTAAAATTTCAGAATCTATTTATGGTGTCGTTGAATATTTGTGTAAAAATCAAAATTTTTTGTTATAATATATAATTTTCATGGAGTCAAATAATTCATGAATTTTGGGGGAGAAATTCTAAAAATATAAAAATAAATTTTGAAAGAAGAAATCTATAGTTAAAAGTTACTCAAGTCTGACAACTCCGAATGTATTTGAATGATTGTAAGAAATGATGAAGATGTAAAAATTATGGTCACTATGTTGAATAATTAATGACTACTCTTCTAGGAAAATATGATCATGTTGAAAAAGGAAGGTATATTCAGAAAAGGAAGAAGGAATAAAAGTAAGTTATTATTGAGTTTTCTATAAAATTTAACTGGAAGAGTAAGCCATGAATTATTGATAGAAATTATTCCGATCATATTATAGGAGTCAAAAAAATATTATAGAACATCGAAGAGTATGATGGTGGTTCAGTTAGTTTATGAAATTATATCTCATTAAAAATCATGGGTATTGGTAAAACTAAGATTAACACTAAAAAGTTTAAATCCAAATATATTCTATTTATTGATGGGATTTGACCCAATTTAGTATGAATAATCCAACTTTATGATGATGAGAATGAAGTTATTTTAAAGAAAAATTCTTACATCATCAAGTGCTCAAAAAAATGGAACAAAACATTAGAGGAAGTTAAAACAAAAGATATTGATGATTCTATTGGATTATCATATACTATAAGAAATTCCATAATAAGAAGAAGAAACTGAGAAGGCTAATAATGAAGAATGGAAGTGGAAGAATATGTAGAAGCCTAATTCAGATGATGTTGAATACCAATGCATTGTCTGATGCAAAATAATAACTATTGAAAATATAAAGTTATATAAGAATGAACTTTATTTTAGTCTAAAAGGTGTTTCAAGATGATAATTTTTCCAAGTACAGAAGATTATGGGTTGAGGAGAGTTGAAGCTAAATAAGTTTAGAAGTTTGTAAGCTAAAAGATTTTAATTCATGAAGATGATTTATGTGAAAGATACTTTAGTTTCCATGATAAAAAGTTTGGATTATGAATTAGAGTAATAAAAAAATAACTATGTAATATCAATAGCTACATAATATTATATTTTAAGATAAAAAGGCCACATAAGAATGATCCTAATGTTTTAATGGTCAACCTAAAGTTATAGAAGAATTATTTATTGATTTTATGAAATTAATGTGATGATACTAAGATATACTTAAATATATAAAAATCATGAGCCTTAATACATTATTCTAGCCAATATTTTTGTAATATTTAAAGATGTTTGATGCTAAATCTTGTAGAAGATTTAATTAAATCAAACATTGGTTTATTAGAAGCATTTAAGGTGGTTGAATGTGAATTGATTAATGAGTTTTAAAATCTAAATACGACATTACTATATTTATTGAAATAATTCAATGTAATGCTGAGTATCAAATGGGTATATAATATATTGATGAAAGTATTAGTAGTTGACCTGAAATTTATGAAAATATTTTAATTCAATGAGAAGAGTTTTGGTTTTGGAACATCTTTATGTAGTGGGGGAAGAGATAAAATTACATAAGTTCACAAAGTTAAGAGACCGGATGTAAAATTTCTGTACATCAAGATTCTAGATAGAGAAGTTAAATAAGTTGATTTTGTGACCAATTTTTTATTTTGAATTATTCATAAGAACCATAGTAAGATAAAAATTTTAGTATAAAATCATCCTAAACATAAAGGATTTTTATCATTTTAGTGTATGATTGTTGAATGTCAGAGGGATATGATATAATCTTAGTGAATTGAATACTCTTGGGAGATAGTAATTTTCCCAGGGAAGTTGTTATCAGAACTTCTACATGGTTTCTTCTAGAGTAAAATAATTAAGTTTAAGTATTGGGTTAAGGATGATACCTTCCCACCCACTATAATCACTTTTTAACAATAGTGATAAAATTTGTGTATTGAACTAGATCTGAACACAACAAGGTGTATATTCCCACATTGGGATCAAACTAATAAAAATCATGTGTTCCTAATAATAATTTATATTTTTTATTTTAAATGTGTAAGGGCGAGATCAAAGTTTGTGAGTTTCAAGTCTCTAACAAGTTGTAGAGGTTAGTTGATGAAAAATAAATTATAAAAGAGTACCACTGATTCAATCCCCCTTCTCAGTGGCACATAATATTCTTGGGCACTTCAAGGGATGCTAATATTATTAAAACTATATCCCATGATCTAGATACGTTAGTATGATAGGATATGAATGATGTATGACTATCTGTTGTTGGAGGCTAATAAGTATTTAGATATATTCTAATGAGGTTTTCACTTGATGATATCCAAGAGAGGGGTTCATTATGACATACCCTCTAATAATAAATTCACATATTTTATGCATCATTGTATCTTATGATCAAGGTATACCATGATTCATGTACTTTGAATAATAGAAAAATGGTGAATGTATGATCATGGAAAAATAATTTGTATCCGGTGCATTATGAGTTACATGATATTAATTTAATGAATAAGATAAAATATATCCCTTCTAAGTTATGGAATTTTTTTTTTATTTTTTGATTAAGGTGAAAGTATTTGACCAAAATCTATGGTCAGGGGAATTATAGACAATTTCATTTTGATAATTAAAATAAATATAAATCAAATATTTTGGGTGATGGTATATTTATACATCATGATTGAAAAGATATTGATTGACAAAGATATTATATTATATAGTATAATTCATAGATATGTTATTATTTATATGGATTTTCCCTTTTACTACATGGGTCATGATGTGTTTTTAGATACTAGTCTTTGTCTATGAATTGGAAGTACTACCACTTATAAAGGGGCCTATAGGGCTACACAATAAGTGTATCCCAAAGCTCATAAGATTTAGTTCGATCTTAGTGTTAGAATTGAATTGGTCCTAGTTTGTAAAATGATGTATGTTTGAGTTATATAAATCATAAATAAATCAAATCACAAGTTACTATATATTTAGATAAGTGAGTTAGATTTTATTGCCTGAGACAATATTTATATGTCACTTGATATAACTATTTATTTCAATAAGTTATATAATATTTATAGTTCACTTGAAATAATATAAATAAATAAATATCATTTAAAGAAGTGACATGATGTTCTAATTTATTTTATTTTAATCAAAATGTCTTTTTATAATCATTTTACTTAAAACTAATTATAAAAATAAAAATATTTCACAAAATAAGCATGTCACAAATTCTCTATTATGTCGGGTCTTACTCTGAATAACACAATTCTCATCCTTCATAATAATGTGTTACAATAATCAAAAGACACTTATATTTTTATCTAATATATATTCCTAAGTAATTTTGGAGATTGATAAGTAAAATTACAGAGACATAATTAAACAAAACAAAAAGAAAAATAGCAAAACATACCAAAAATGGATAACTTATGGGTAGCACATCAAGGTTAATGAATTAATCACATAACAGATGAAGTTTAAGTGGGGTTAATACTTTTATGGAATTAACATAATCACTTGGATTTCACTTACCAAAATAATGGACCAAGGATGAAGTTGAAAGGAAAAATATTAGAGCAACTAATATATTCATATATGACTTATACACAAAGTTTTACTCCCACCATAATTTGATAAATGGATAATAAAGTACAAAGACTATATTTTTTTAGCCTAGTATCATCCATTAAGATCATATTTGCACATTTTTTTAAGTCAAATAATCCCTATTCCATCTGCAATGAATCAAAGTGATGAAAGAGAAAAAACATAAAATAATCCTCGTCAACTCAAATTGTCAAAATGGGTGATGATCACAAGAGAAGGCATGTCAGATCCAACAATTATATTTATCAATTATGATATTTTTGTCTCTACATAAAGGGTTGATTAGAGATCATTTCTAACAAAAAATAAGATAAAAATTGATTAATATCAAAAGGAGAATTTGATGAGATCTCATGAATCTTAAGACTAACCTTTATTTTTTATTCTTAATCTATTTTAAATAGAAATATCTTTTTTATTTGATTTTTTGTCTTTATCTTTATTCCCTCAAGAATTATATATTTTCCTTGTTTTATATTTATTTTGAAATGGAATAAGGATTTCATCAATGTACCAACACCATTTTATCCTTTATTCTATATTAATAATAAATTTTTAAGGATAAATACTTTTCCTCTCATAATATTTTGATCGAAGAAGTCATGAGGATAATGACTTGATGTCTTTTGATTATATGATTAAATATGTTTTGAGGATAAGGACTTTTCTATCCATTTATTATAAAGTGGGAACTTTTTATACTTAGTTTTATATAGATCTTGATACAAGACCCTCCTATTACATTAGGATAAAAGTGAATAAGTTATGTGGATGAAAACTTATTTTATATACACAAAATAAGGGGTTAAGTATTTTTTTATTCTAACCCTATTTAACATTTTAAACATCATTTTCTTTTGAAGTTTTATTTATCTTATTTTTATTTTTTTACTTTGGGATGTATCTTTTTTTACTTAATTTCAAAATATTTTAAAACATGGAAAATTCTAGAGTGAACCTGAAGTACATACTCACCATTTTCCAAAGTTTTTAATAACTATATTCTTTTCTTATTTATCATATTTTAAATATATTTCTTCAATGTTACTTATTGAATAAAAATGAATGAATTAATTTATTTGGAGATCCTTTTTTAGGATAATCTATTTCATTTTAATTCCTTAGTTTATTTTTCTATCCATTTTAAGTATTCATTCATTACTTTTCTTACTTTATAATTATTTTTTACATTGATTTATTTAAGAATGAGGTCTATTAAAGGGGTTTATGCTTTAATTTTTCAATTCAAATTTCTTGAATGTTTCACCAATGAATTTAATACCCTTACATTTCTAGAAAACCCATTATTCTATAATATTTGATTAAATAAAGTTCAAGAGAAAAACTCTCCCTTTTCTCTCAAGATATAGGGAGATAATTATAGAGAGTTTCATACATGATTGATATTGAACATAATAAAGTACTTAGTTTCTTCCAGCCAATACCCAAGGAATTTAGATATTTTCTATGGATTTTTAAATTACGTGTGGATATCATTAAAGAAACTCTAGTTTGAGTTCCTAGAGTAATGAAAATATAAATGAATAACAGACATTAGATCCAAAAAATAACACATTGAGGTAATTATTTTTATTCATAATAATTATAAATTATGTATGATGACCCCATTAAATATTTAATTTCTATTCATTCAAATCATGAGATTTAAATGGAAAATTATTCAATTAGAATCCCAATACATGCTTTCATTGTATCAAGATCCTTTCACATAGTATCATAGTGGACTCACTTATTTATAATTATTATTTTTATCTAATTTGATAAAATTCATCTTTAGGGCCTCCTTCTAGTTTGAATGTTTTAAACCATTCTCTAATTTAAATTTATATAACCAAAAAATAGGTCAAAAAGTATGAAAAATGGACTCCCATTTAGTTTTTGCTTTCTCTAAGGAGGAAGAATATAGTACACACATTGACAATGTATAAGAGAGATAACATATGTGTGATCTATGTCCTAACAACACCCTATCCCCACATGTACAAATAAAAACCATTTTTTCATTTATGGAGATGCAACATGCATTCCATTACCCTTGGTCAATGTGACATTATAATGTGGTTTTAATATATATATATATATATATTGAAAGTAGTATATGGAAAAACCCCCCATTTTATTTTTTTTATAAATATTTACTATATATATGTTTATATTAAAAAAATACCCTTTTAAATAATATAAAGGGTTCAAGAATGAAATATCAGGGAACAAAAAATTAATAAATGAATAATTATAATTTATTTTATAATTTTAATTTATTTTTAGATCACATTGATTATTTTTAGTAGACTACTTTATTCATTTAAATTATTATGTCATGATGAATGATCATGAGATAGACCAACATGTGATTATTGAAGTTTAATTTAATCTAATTTTAATTATTAGATGATGAAGAGCCCTAAATTATTGGGGAAGTCAATGAGTATTATAAATTTAATAACCCTCATGAATTTAATTGATATAGGAGGAGTTTTGAGTTGGTCATAATTGATACATGGTCAATGCAACATTGATCTTACACCGAGAGTTGGAGTAATCTCATAAAATATTTTCTACCTTATAGTGTTTTGTTTGAATTAAATTCACATTAGAGACATTATATGACCTTTTACACAAGACAAATTCATTAATGAGTAATAAAAGTAATTTTTTGTTTTACTTATTGATAACATACTCATGGATGTGTTGGAATCTTATTAGAGCTAAGATAGAATACACATGAATGAAGTTCTCTTGAGTAGAAGAACATCATGAAAAAATGGTTCTATTGTGTTATGATGGGGATGATATAGAAGAATATTTTTACTCTTACATATATTTTTCACATTGTAGTAGTATATATTACATAATAAAAGAGCTGAGGTAGTGGAGTAGTTCACTCTAACATAAATTAGTCACGCCACATCACAAAGATTTTCACTATGAAGGAATTCCTAAATATTTTTGGTGATAGGGATACTCCATGAAGAGACCCTAATAATTCTTAGTGTTACACTGCTAAGGTGTAGGAAGAACCTCACATAGTAAATCTATTAGTCACACCACAAAATTGGATTTTACACTTTAGTTTCTTGGCCATGAAAATTTGGTGCTTAACTAGATCAGAGGGAATAAGGATATCACACAGTAACAAGTGTGGTCATGATTCAATGGATGTGTGGATTTTTTTGGATCTAGTAAAATATTTAGAAAGATATTTTTTCAATATCATTCAGATTTAGGGGCCACACTGCAATATGGGTCATCAAAAATCAATGCATGAGAAGTATATAAATATGAGAAGTATCTCCCAAACCAAGGCATTATGAAAAGGAGATGAAACTTTGAGATAATTTACCACCCATTTTAGGTATATTTTGACTGGGATTGAGGAGAAGAATAAGGGTTAAAACATGATCTAAATTCTAGAGGAACTTTATGTTAGTAAGTTATGATTGATTGAATTATTAATTCTTATATTTCTCTCTTATAATTAGAGTTCGCGTGCATATTTACACTATGTTAATTTTTCTTATTGATAATAAAATAATAATGTTCAAAATGAGATCTCAGTCATTGTTCACCAAGGATTAGTTACTCAATAATAAGAGTGAGTGAACCCTATAAAAACCCTTGTGATGTGTGCGTTCTTTCTCACTCTATATCTCATCATCACATCACAACGTATGAGATCCAACAACACTAACCGATGAAGGGAATATATTTAATGAGACTTTGTGTTTTGGTAACCATTAATTCACCCCCTCATAGTGGTGGCATACTCTCTCCTGGGTATATTAGTTAGTATTAGAGCATCATGCAATTCTATCAAGTTGGAATCTTAACAATTTTTTATTATAGATTGCATTGAATTGGTTCCAGGTATTTTCCTATTGATCAAATTTTTATTTTTTTATTAATATATCTTTGAACGATGTGATATATGGAATACATGAATATTATCAACAAAAAATTATTTCCTATACTTAGTGGAAAGGTATTCCGTCTATAGAAAGAGATGATGGTTTTGTATCTCCATTATCTTGGATTAGAAATTATTGAAATCATCAAGAATGGTGTACACATTCCAAAAGTTAAGATATAATATACATTTCTTTAAAATAATAATATCAAATCCTATTGTATAGCACACAATGTTTCACGCTCATCCCTCTCAGATAAGGAGTTAACATTATTTATGGGTAAAAAAACAAAAAATGGAATATGGAATAAAATCCATGATATGTATGGGGTAGAAAAAAAGGATAATGATTCATGGTTACAAAAATTTAAGGCAAAATTTGATGATATTAATATGAGTGAAGATGTTTTAATGGATGTGTTATTATTTTGGGTGAACAAAGTTTTTAACTAGATTTGATGTTATGGTGAAATTCTTAAAGATTATAAAATTGTAAAAAAGTGACGAGAATCCTCTCGGATAAGTCAGATTCAAATATTTCTACCACTGAGTATCAATAATTGGAAGAGTGGACCATCAATAAGGTCAAAAATGTCTTGATATCGTACAAGATGTGGAGAGATACAACCATAAGGTGAAAAGGATAATATGAGGAGACTACATATAATGTCTCAAAAGGTTCAAATTAGGTTGAATAAAATAAGTATCATTAAAAATAACCAATTTCAATGATTATTAAATAGATTTTTATGAATTCATATATTTATTTTATAAGGTAATTAAATGATTTAAAGTTAAATATAAGTATAAAATTCCATTCAAGTGTCTAAATTATGTAAATATTAGACACTTTTCAGTTAATTTAAATGATAAGAAACAATAATATGAGGAAGATAATAAATCTAAAATATAACTGAATAGAAAAAGTTAGATAATGGTTATAGTGGATGAAATTAATTTAAAGGTAAAGGAAATGGACAGAAAAATAAGTAAGAACAACTTTGTCTCAAAACTTGATACCATATCTCATGATGAGGAAAGCGAAAGAGAGAAAGAGGATATAGTGGGTGAAGGGATAATGACTTTCATAGACAATTAAAAATAATAAAAGTATCCCACTAGTGAAAAAGAATAATAAATTAGTGATAGGAAAACAATAAATGTTTTTTAACTTATTATGGATTTTATAGCATGCTTGAAGGAAAATAAGAATCTTTAAAGAGAAAATAAATTACTTAAATAGAATAATGATTCATTAAAGAAATATCTTAATAAATAAAAATATAAAGATATTACAGATATGGAAATATATTTCACATGAAACATAAGATATCTAAATGAATTCATTTAATCTGAGGATAATATTCTTGAGATTACAACTATAAATTTAATTTCTAAGAATGAGGCAGCAAAATTTCTTGAGGTAAGTCCAATGGAATTATGAGAATTTGTTGTAAAATTTTCATACCATGGAGTCAAAAAATTATATAAAGGATATTGGTGAATGATCCAAAATAAAAAATAAATGTGATAATGCTAATTATAAACTTATATATTGTCCCATGGTAACAAAACCATTGTTTTGGACACCTAGAATTGCAATCTAAATGGTGGAAGTAGTGACAAAAGGAATACATATATCACTTCACCTAAGAAAGATAATACACCTATTTTTATATATGAAAGTTGTGATGAAACTTATAAGATTAGTGAGGTGTTGAAGAATACTATTTTCAAGGATAGTGCTAAAGTAAAATTCAAGGAAAAGAAAGATTATACTAAGAATGATAAGATTGAAAATAAGTAGAAGATTTCAAATCAGAAGGAAAAAATGAGAGTATTTTAAGAATTTATTTATTACCTGGGTAGATTTCACTTTGAATGAATATTCTAGTATTTTAGAGTATATAGGTATGAAGATTATTTGTGATGGTTCAATTTATCACTTCCCCAAGTGAATATAAGCCATTAATTGAGGTGTATTAAACCAAAAGTTCCCAAAGTCCATCCAATGAAACATCTAAAAGATATGGTAGAACTACAAAATACTTTTAATTATCATGAGAAAAATTATGGTAGGTTTTAATAAATTAAAAAATCCACCAACAAGTGTCTTAACATACTACCAAAGTAGTATAATCAAAATAAAATCTCTAAATATTTTAATAATTGAAGTAATTAATAGCATGAAATGGTAGTTAAGGCAACATATAAATCTTTAAAAGGATAGAATCCTTAGATACACTATAGTGGTTTCTTTTTTTACACAGGAATGACAAAAATAATCTCTTAAAAAATATCCAAAGGCATGATATAGGACATATTATTTTCAGTAATGACGGATTACTCAATATCAAAGGAGTCGAATTCACTAAAATTGGAGAGAATAAATTTGAATCAAATGACATTCTCTCTATAAATGGTCCAAAGCGTAGTCTCTTAAGTGTTTCTTAGTTATGTGAAAATGGTAACAAAGTTATTTTTTACAAGGATGTATGTGTCATAATAAGGTTAAAGGATGATCTGATCATCATGAAGGGTTAACAAAAAAAAAAGATCAAAATAGTTATTTCATGAGTATAAAAGGAAACAAATATGTTATGGCATAGGATAATTATCCATTTAGATCAAAAGAATATTTATAAGTTAATAAATTATAAAGATATGATAAATATACCAAAATTTCATCATTAAATACTCTATACTTCTGTCACATGTCACAAAGACAATATATAGAATAAGAGTTACTAGGTGTTGGAAATCAAGATAAGGAGGTCTCTTGAGTTGATACACTCAGATGTGTGTGGTTTGATGAGCTTCAGTTCAACCAATGAATATAAGTATTTAATTATTTAATATTAATGATTTTAACTATATGAATTATGTCTATTTTATGTCTAGTAAATCACAATCCCTTTAGATGTTCAATCCCATTCAAAGGTGTGCTAAAATAAAATGGGATGTGCTATCTAAAGGTTTCATCCTAATAATATATCTGAATAGAAAAATGGATTTTTGAAGTAATAACTTGAGAAGCAGGGAATAAGTAAATAATATATTTATCTATACACACCTCAGAAAAAAAAGTAGTTAAGTGGAAGAATTAGAGTTTTGTGTACATGGGTAGAGCCATGTTTTCAGATCATGGAACTTAAAAATTATTTCATAGGAAATACAAAAACAAGGATATCTATATTCTTAATTGGTGTTTACTCCCACAAAATCTAGTCAACACACCATATGAGATATTTCTTTTACAGAAAAAAACTTTAAGATATTAAAGGCATTTTCAACCTTTGTTACATCAAAATCAAAGGAATAAATTTGGAAAAAATTAATTAATGAATCTATGAGGTCCCATTTCTTCAATATACTCATAACATTAGGAGTGATTGGTGTTATAATTAGAATTTGATGAAAATTATTGATATACATGATGTCATCAATTTTGAAATTCAATAACCTTTAAAACATCATTGCCTATTGATGATGAGATTGAAATAGATCAAGTTAACATTGTTTGAAAAAATGGGACATATTTAAATGGTATAATAGATTTTAAAAGTTCTCATGTTGATTATTAAGTATCTTGTAAAGATTAAAGCTCTGATAATGGAAATACTAAGTTCAAAAGTCTTATAAATCTTGTGTAAATAGAGAATATTCTTAGAGATAACAACAAGGGTGTTCAAACCTGTAATATTTCAAGTAATTATAATCATAATAGATTACTTTTGCAAGTTAAACCAAAAAGTATTGAAGAGGCTATGTAATATGAAGACTAGATAATGAAAATGGAATAGGAGATGGATAAAATTGATAATAATGAAACTTGGGAATTGGTTTCATGTCCAAAAGATAAGAATGTGATAGGGATATAGTGGGTTTTCAAGAATAATCTCAGTGAGAAAGGTGAAGTAGCATGAAACAAAGGTCATTTTTCTTACAAGGGATGCTGTCAAGTTGTGGGTATTGAATTTGATGAGACGTTTTCTCTAGCCACAAGGCTAGAAATGATAAGTATATTTCTTGTGATATATTATCAAAAGAATTATATTTTTTTTATAAATTTATATAAATCCAGTATTCATAAATGGTGAACTTAAGAAATCAGTATACATTGATCTATTAGAAGGATTTATTCTTGCTGGGGATGGTTCTCAAGTTTTGAAGCTAAAAAGGATATATATGTGATCAAACAAGTTACCTAGTAATATTATTTGAATTTGTATATAAGCTTATAATGTTTGAAATTAAATAAAGTAAAAGTGGATTCTAATCACTATATCAAAGGACATGAAACAAAATCACTTATTGTGATTGTGTAAGTCGATGAAATAATTTTTTTTTCCAAAAATAAAGAGGAAACTTTTGAATAATTTTATATCCAAATGAGAAAACATTTTGAGATTTCAATGATTGGTTATTTGAAATTATTCTTTGGTTTTTGAGACACAAATAAAATTGGTTCCATATTTTTCTCTGAATAAAAGTATACTCATGAGTTTTTGAAGAAGTTTGGAATGAAAAAATTGAGAGACGTATGTACTACTATACCTTTTGAGACCAAGTTTTCTGTTGTTGAAGAAGTTTGGATCAAATAGAGTTTTTAATGATTATTTATATCCAAATATAATTGAAAGTTTATTTCCAAATCTACCTGATAGTGTATAGAGAATACATCACATTTGTGGTAATACTTTGTGCATGATTCTAAAGAAATCGTAAGGAGTCAAATTTTAATTCAATGAAATGGATCTTATACCAACTCAAAGTGAAATTAGATTATAATTTATGGTATGATAAGAACACATAATTTCATATTTATTCCTATTTTGATGTGGGTTTATAGGAGATATTGGTTATCAAATGTCTACTTCTAGAGATGGATTCTTTATCAGAGGAAAATTTATTTCTTAGAACTACATGAATAAAAAATATATTAAATTTATCACCCCAAAAGATGAATTTGTCACAAAATCTCAATCCATATCACAAATTATGTGGATAAAATCACGTATTAAATACATGAGGGTTAATGATTCATACCCATTGATTATTATGTGTGATAATCAAAGTGAAATCAACATATCAAAAAATCCAGTATAATATTTGATGTTGAAGTATATTGACATCAAGTAACAATTAATCAAGGAGTAGGTGGAACATGTGATATTTAATTAGGGTATGTCTCAACTAAGGAGAAATTTATGAATATTCCAATGAATACACTAACAAATTATGCCTTCTATTAATTGATAATGTTTTTAGGAGTGTATTATCTCTTAAAATCCCTATAGCTTTTCTAGTTTCCCACTATTTAATTCCTTTTAATTTATCTACAAAGGTGTAGAATACAAAAGGAGATATTCTTGTAAAGAGGTAGAGAATATAGTTTCCTCTATACGAGATGATCGGGGGGGGGGGGGGATATAAGAGATGTTTTATTTGTAATGAGGGACTTTAGATTTTGACCACTAAATCTTGGATAATAGAACTTGTGTTGATTAACATGTTTCTGACAAGTCTAAATTGGAATATTTAAGATACCTTAATAATTGGGGGATTTGAGGAGTCTTAGTGATTAAAGATCCCTGATGAAGTGAATTGAAAAAGGGGGTGATGTGAGTTATTCTTAATTAAGACATGGTCAATATATCATTGATCTTACACTGAGAGTTGTATTACTCTCATAAACACTAATCTACCATATGTCGTGATGTTTGAATTACCATCACATTGGAGGCATGATATATATTATTTCTTAAGGAAAATTCATTCATGATTATTGAGAGTACTTTCATGTTGTGTTTATTGATAGCATGCCCATGGATGGGTTGGAATCTTATTGGAGATCAGATAGAATGAAAAGGAATAAAGTTATCCTAAGCTGAAAAACATCACTGAGTGAAGGGTTATGTTTCTCCATTATGGGTATGACACATGATAATAGATTTAATCTTACACAGATGCATAATTCCATGATCGTATATATTATTCCATGAATATGATAAAGTTGAGGATTAGTATACTCTTATATAAATGAGTCAGTCCAGATAACAAATATCTACATTGTGAAGGTGTTTCTGAAGATTTGTGGTGATAGGTATACACCATGAAGAGGCCCCATAAAATCTTAGTTTCACACTAGTTATGGTTCAGGAATAACCCCATGCTACAAAATATCTACTACACTAAATAGGAGGAGTTCACACTACATCTACTTTTCTATGAAAATTTGGTGCTTCACTGGATCCCAGGGAATAAAGATATCAAACAAAAACATGTGTGGTTATTCCATAATGGGTGTGTGGATTTTTTTGGATCTAGTTAAATATTTTTTAATAAATATTTTCAATATATTTCATATTTAGTTATCATATCGTAACACAGGTCGTCACACTACATTGAATGAGAAGTTTATAAATATACAGAGTCTCAACTAAAACATGGTATAATTAAAATAAGATAAAAATATGAGATATATGGCCTATTATTTTAGGAATATTTTGGTAGGTACTTAGGAGAAGAACATGGGTTTATACATGATAAAAATTCCAGAGGCACATGAGGTTGGGAAGTGATGATTGATTGAATTTTTTAAACTTGTATTTCTTTATTATAATTGCAGTTAAAGACTATCTTTCTATTTTTTTACTTGATATTATTGTTTATAAAATAAGAACATGAAAAGTAGGATCATAGACATTATTCACCAAAGATTATCCACTCGATAAAAAGAGTGAGTAAACCCTATAAAAACCCTTGTTTTGTTTATGTTCTTTCTTCCATTATCTTTCATAATTTCATCATCATATTTGAGATCCAATACCACTAACTAGTGACATGAATAAATTGATAAAGATTTGGTGTTTTTTCAACCATTGATTCACTCCCTCTAAATGGTAGAATACTCTCTTATGGGCCTATTATATGAGTTTATATTAATAATTATAATTATAAAATTAAATTTGATGATCTGTGTATCATCCCAATCTATTTTATAATATAGGGACCTATGTGCCTATGATTTATTTTATATATCCCCTTACCCATGATACCATCAATTTCATCTGAGTAACATTTTATAATATATAGTTTCCTATAACATCTCAAATATTAAGTGTATTTTTTTTAGATATTATATAGATTACTTTTGAGACCAGGCACTGAGACGACGTGTGATTCCGAGACCCAGTGTCCCCAGAACACATGTTTGAAAAAAATATTAAAATATAATTAGATCACATGAATGATTAACCTGAAAAAGTGGAATAACTCCTAAACAAGTTCCTGAATCAGAAATATAAGGGCATCGTTGAATCTAGAATAACAACTTAAACCTTAGGCAAGACCTAACATTGGTCGGTGCGGGTCATTTGTGAAAAAGTTATTGTGGGCATAAAATTAATAAAATAAAATTAATTAAAATATTTATTTTATTTTTATTTGATGCATTGACTTTCTCCTCTATAAGTATACAACTATATATCTTGTCTCAGGGTTACTCAGTAAGCCCTAGAGATTTAGACTCTATTGGATGAGTGCATTATTGGCAGAAGACAATGGATCTGGATCAAATCATGGATCCTCACTCTAGCAAAGTTGGAGGATCTCGTCAATGACAGAAACAAAACCGTTATTCATCAACGATCAATCCAAAATATAGGTATGGAATGTGTTTCAATTTTTTAATTCCCCGATTCTTAATTTATGTGATGATCACAAATCAATCGATGGACGGATTTGTTTTCAGATCGATTGCCTTGCAGGATGGGATTTATTTTTTGGAGTTTATTTGGGAGAACATATTTGAATATATTCATTTTTTATATTATTTTATGAATTGATATTGACATGAACGTCGACCTAGGTTCATTCCTCTCATTTTTTTGGTTCTTTTCTCCCCTTATTCATCGTTCGTTACAGTCATTCTTCGTTTGGATTGTGACTCGACTTTTCTCGATCAATCGATCATTTCACACCCATTTCATGGCACAAAGATCCGATATCGTTGATATAGGATCATAAAAGCATAAAGGAAGTGTGAATATGAACATAGAGTGAATATAATATTGGATGATTCCCAATTTTGAGTTCTTTGTAATTTTTCAAAGTGAAATAAAGTACGATGGTTTGATCCGATTTCTGAGAATATTTGGAGATGAGACATGTAGACCAAAAATGGAGAGGAATGGATGACCTTGGATATTTGATTTTGTAGTGAATGAACTAAAAAATCTAAGGTGGAGCACCGGATGAGGTGCATAGAGAAGATTCTGGGATTCTGGAAAATCCCATAGAACACGACGTGTAATCGGGGATTACACGGCATGTGTGGCCCCCTGGCTGCGGCGCTAGGGATTGGACGGAGTTAAGGATCACAAAACATGTGAACCTTGTCACATAGTGTGTGACCCTTCTCAGATGAATTAGTGTGTACTCTAAAGAGTACACAGACACGAGTAACTGTACATGGCCAGAAGACACACTGTGTACTTAGACATGAACACAACTTGGCATACACAAACTGGTACATAGACACAGATTCAGTACACAGACATGGAAAAGTGACATGGTAGGGAACCGTGTGTCTTTAAATACCATGTACTCATTATACACATCATTTATATGTGTAACATCCTGGATCCGGGTTCCACCTAGGGGTGCCCCATGCCCGGTTGGTCACATAACCACAAACGCATTTACCCAAATGCTAGAGGCTACCAACTAGAAGCGAGGGACAAGGTCTGATAATGGGGAAACTATACCATCATTGGAATAGTACACACAATATAATTAATAAATAAACAACATAAGTAGACAACAAAATTCTGATAGTAATAAAATAATTGGAGCATATATATATATATATATAAATGATGCATGTAACATGTGTCTAGTAAAGCATCCAAAACAGGCTCCCAAAGCTAGAAATAAAATATAATCCAATAAAAAGGAAAATCAAGTAAACTCCAACAGCATCGCAAGCCTATGCTTGGTCCCATGCTCTCCAGCTCCAACAACAATCAAGTACCTGATGAAGAAGGGCACTTTCCCTTATTTATACCTGTAATCATATAATGTGTTTGGGTCCAAAAGCACAATCCAAATAGGGTGTGAGAAGAATATATATAGGAAACCACCAAAATGTCTATGCCAAAATGTCAGTGAATCTATATAGTAGTTAATATGCAAGTATGAAGAAATAAAGTAGGAAGTAATAAAAAGTAAACAATCATACTATTTTCAATGACATTCATTTAATATTTATTATTGATCCATTGAATCATGTAACCCTAGGATCAAGCCTAAGTTCTATATACCCCATGTAAAGTAACCAAAATAGATGTATCATAAGACCATCTAAACAATCAAGTAAGATTAAATCCAAGATTGTTCTTTGTCCTGACAGAAGAATCACAATCAGTCAACTATTCACAAATGACCCTCCAGGAAAGATCTCATAGTCTAAATCCCTTGGTCCCATATAGAATAAATTCAATAAATAACGACCCTCTGGGAAATCTCTCACAGTATAACCCCCTTGGTCCCACATAGCATCAATTTAATAAATAACGACTCTCTAGGAAAGCTCTCACAATCTAACTCCCTTCGTCCCACATATAATCAATTCAATAAATAACGACCCTATGAAAAATATCTCACAATCTGACCCCCTTGGTCCGACATAGCATCAATTCAATAAATAACGACCCTCTAGGAAAGCTCTCATAGTCTAACCCATTTGGTCAAAGTTCTACACCAAGGCTCTCATGGTCCTGTGTAAATAATATGGACGTCCCCTTAGTCTTCCTCATCCAAGGATCTCACATTCCATTGGAAAAATATAATACGTATAAGAAATATGGAAGCCCCCTCAGTCTTCTTGGTCTAAGACTCTCACTGTCTATTAGAAAAACAATGATCCTATTATATCAAAGTAGCTCATGTAATCTAAAAATACTACATGGATAAACATTCACAATGTATATCACATACATTTCATATAATCAATGAAACTCCATTCTAATCAAACAAGGCATAAAAAACATGGTATGCCTCATAGGAAACTGGGACCAAATGGCCATAAATAGTTAATCAAGGGGAAACACACCCATGGGGTGTCCCTTAGACAAGTTATCCAACCTTACGAATAAGGAATAACCCTTTATCAATCAACTAAAAAATAACAGGTAACAATAAGGTTTAATTCCAAATCAATCAATACCCAAAAAATGGTTATATGGAAATTTTAGCATATATAATCCAAATACAAACAATGAAAGGCACAAACCACCTACCTCTATGTTGTACGATAGATATACTTAAATGTTGTCCCTTGAATCATCTTATATCAGTGTAGATCTACAAAAATGTGAAAAACACCCGACCTTAAATAAATCACAAGAGAGGATGAATTAGGAATAATGGATCAGGAGGGTTTTAGAACTCATAGGTGGGATTCCAATGCACCTGATCATGTCTCGGTTGGAGTTAGGATGGAGGATCGGGAGATCAAACTTCTTTCGTTATTCCAGAGCACTCCTGTACAAAACACAGGAAGAAAAAGGTGTTTTCGGACAAGAGACACAACCTCTCTCTGATATATCAAATAAAAAGAACAGTACATGGCGTGTTCATTGAAACTACACATTATGTAGTAGCCTCAACTAGCCCCTGAATTAAGCAAGTCTTGTAGGCCATCACACAACCATGTACTCGGCCATTACACGATCAAAATGCGTCTATACACGACAATATAGGTACATGATGTGTACTTAGAAAATCCTATTTTCTTCATTTTTCCTCAAAACAACCCAAAAACAAGATACATACCTAAAAATAAGATCCAAGTTCTTAAAAAATTCCCCCCTTAAATAAATTCATCCTCGGATTTCCCTTCTAAGGGTGGCGAGTAAGAATCTGCGAACAACTCCAGCCCGTGCGATCGCATATCGACCTCCCTCTCCCAAGTATCATCCTACACTCACTCGTGCTGCCATACCACCCATACCAAAGGAATAGAATATACATGGAGAACCTTCATGATTTGATCCAAAATCCAAATAGGATACTCCTCAAAGGATGCATCCACCTCCAACTCATCCTCCTTTGGTTGAAAAACATGAGATGGGTCTAAAAAGTAATGTCGTAGCTGAGAAACATGAAAGATGTCGTGCATAGCCTGGTACCTATGAGGTAACTGAAACTGATAGGAAACCATCCTGAATCTCTCCAAAACTTCAAACAACCCAACATATCTTGGTGAAAGCTTCACCTATGTCATAATCAATTTGTATCCTAACCTTGGTGTGACATGCAGGAAAACCTGATCTCCGACCTCGAACTACAGAGGTCATCTCCATCGATCATCCTAATATTTCTGGTGAGACTACGAAATAACCATACTATTCCAAATCAAATCCACTTACTCAGTTGTCTATTGGACAAGACGAGGTCCCAACATAGCTACCTCTCCTACCTGTAGCCAACATAGGGGTGATCAGCATGGCCTACCATCCAAAGCCTCATAAGGTTCCATCTAAATCGTTTCCTGAAAACTGTTATTATAAGAAAAATCCACCAGGGGTATGTGTCTCTCCCAAGATCCCCTGAAATCCAGGACGCATGCTTGAAGAATTTCCTCCAAAACATGAATCTTGTGCTCAGACTGGCCATCTTTCTGGGGACGGTAAGCTGTACTCAGAAGTACCTATGTACCCAAATCCCTCTGTAGTCCCTGCCAGACATGAGAAGTAAACTGAGAATCCTTTTCTAACATGATAGAGTGTAGAACCCCATGAAAACATACTATTTATCAGATTTAAAACCTTCCAAGCTCATTAACGTTGAAGGTTTCTGTAATTAGAAGGAAATGTTCAACCTTCCTGAGTATATTGATAACAACACAAATCACATCATTCTCTCAAGGTGACCTCAGTAAACCTATCACAAAATCCATAAAAACATCATTCCACTTCCACTCAGAAATGGGTAACTAATGTATTAGACCTTCCAGTCACTGATGCTCCACCTTCACCTACTGACAAGTGGAACATATCATAAAAAAACCATCTACATACCTATTCATACCAAGACACCAATACTGATGATGTAAATCTCGATACATATTCTTAACAGTAGGATGAACTGCTCATACTAAGGTGAGGCATGAAAATCTCACATCAACTCCTCACATATGTCTGCTGTCACCCATACATGCCCATGAAAATGAAAAAACTCATCCTCACCTATGGTCCACCTAGGAGTAGGGTCCTCGCCTAACACACTCTTCCATAGAAGCCTTCAAAATCTCATAGCTACTACATTCACACTTGATCAAGAAGAGTAGAGGTAACAACTATAGAAGAAGAAAATGTCTACCCCTGTCTATAATGAAACTCCAAATGAATCTCAGAGAACAAAGCCATAAGATGCCACTCATTGCTGGCCTTTGCCTGAATCTAAGTCTTACTGCTTAACCCATCAGCCAATGCATTGCCTTTCCCAAGAGTGTAGGAAAGATCAAAGTAAAAAGACTGAAGGTAATCAACCCACCTTCACTGTCTCAAATTCAGATCTTATTGAGTAAAGATATACTTTAGGTTTTTGTGGTCTCTGTACACCACAAAATTCTCTCCCAATAAGTAATGTCTCCTACATCATAAATAATGAACAACCACAACCAAATCTAGATCGTGCGTCGGGTAAATTCTCTCATGTGGCCTCAAATACTAAAACCCATATACAATGACTCATTCCCCCTACATAAGAATTGTTTCCATCCCGATACCTGATGCATCACAGTACACAATGTAACTTTTTCCCAATTCTAGCAAAATCATTATCGGTGCAGAATTCAAACTCCCTTTCAGCTCCTCAAAGGATGAATCACATAAATATGTCCACAAGTACTTCAAAAAATTCTTATTCAGGCCCGTCAGTGGAACTTCTTAGTGTGAAAAGTCCTAAATAAAGCATCTGTAGTAACTATTAAGCACTATAAAATTCCATACCTTAAAGACGTTCTTCTACTACTCCTAATAAACTACAACTCTCACCTTCTCTGGGTCTACTAATACTCCTGTCTATGAGATTAAATGACCCATGAAGTGAATCTGATCCATCCAAAAGTGTCATTTTGTGAGCTTATCATATAATTTATGCTTTATCAGTGTACACAATACAATCTCAAGATGGATTGCATGGTCGTGTCGAGTGTGAGACTACACCAAGATATCATCTACAAATACTACCAAAAAATTATCCAAGTAAGGAATGAACACTTGGTTCATTACTGCCATGAAATCTTCTGACACATTCGTGAGACTGACCAACATAATCAAATACTCATATAGACCATAAATAATCCAAAAGGCTGTAAGAGGTATATCTGATGGTCTAATGTGTAACTGCTGATAACCGGATCTCAAGTCAATATTTGATAACATTTGGGCTTCTAGAAGCTAATCAAAGAGATCATCAATCCTTGAAAAGGGATATTGATTCTTGACCACAAACTGGTTTAGATTCTGATAATCCACACAAATTTTGAGGGTACCATCCACCTTCTTTTCAAAAAGGAAAGGCGAAACCCAAGGAGAAGTACTGGGTCATATGAAATCCTTTTCCTGAAACTCCTCTAACTGCTACTTGAGATCCTGTAACTTTAGTGTTTCCATCCTATAAGGAGGAATGGACACTGGTGATGCTCCTGGCACAATCTCAATAGAGAAATATTCCTCTCTTTCCTGAGGTAAACCTAAAAATTAATCTATAAATACATCTCTGAAATGATCTAACACTGGAGGAAAGTCCACAAGTGAGGTTCCCTGGTCATCTAGATATAAAATCGAAATCTAGGCTGTGATTCCTCCCAACCCATGATGATTAGGTCCATCCCTACTCACCTGGACATCCCATTCATGCTTTTTTAGAAAAGATCCATCCTCTGGTGATGTGTAACCCACCCTATGTCAATAGCAGTCAATAAAGGCCTGAAAGGAGACCAAACAATCCATTCTAAGAATGACATTGAAGCCTATCATCTACAAGACATAGAGGTACCATAAAAAAAGACACCCACTAACCTCAAGAGGGAACTCCTTGCATTGACGTACACTAGACGTATTAATCCACAACAAAGTGTCGAGCTTCATGAAATCATCAGAAGTATTAATATGGATCCCAAGGCCCTCCACAATGAAAAAAGATATAAAACTATGGGAATCCCCTGTATCAAAATGAGTAGAAGCTAAAACCAAGGAAACTAGAATCATACCTTTAACCATAGATGGTCCGCGATCCTGCTCTTATTGGGTCTGTTCCATTGAAAAAGTCTGACCTATACTATAGCCCAACAACCCTGACTGGATACCCTGTGCTGATCCACCCTACTGTCACTAAAAAACTATCATCTAGCTACCACGTCCACAACCACCTCCTTAACCTGAATGACCTGACAAACTCCAGATCCTTGACTGATGATAAATTGGTGGCCCCTATTCTATACGTGGATCCATAATAGATCCCCTCTCACTAGATGCTGGTGAGAACATCCTATAAATACGCTGAAGATAACCCATCTTGCTACAATATTGGCACTCAACTGGGTCTCTTAGGCACTGTGGTCTTGTGTTCCCACTCTTCCCGTAAAAGTATCACCTCACCTGGATACATGAAGATACATCACTACTATTGGAAACACCGCGCAAAGGCTCCCTATGGAAATTAATTCTATCAGTTGAAGGATTACCAGCCCCGGATGCTGAAATTCCTTGGCTCACAGCTCTAAACTCCCTCAGATTGGGTTCAGTAATCAGCGCCTAGTTTACGATAGCAGTCACTGAAGTCAACCTGAAAACATTCACTTACATTAATATGTTATACCTAAGACCGTACTCAAATAACATAGCCAATTATAACTCATTTCCCCCACAAAATAGGTGAGAAGATCCAAATATTTGTAAAGCGACAAGAGTAATCCATCACTAAAAGATCGCCCTGCTCCAAATGCATGAACTCTTGGGATCAGTCATCCCTCAATGTCTCAGGGTATACGTAATTATAGAAGGTCATCTTAAACTTTTCCCAAGACATATCCCAATGACGTCCCGCCTGTGAAATAACATCCCACCATATCTTGGAAGAATCAAGCATCTTGTAAGTCACAAGATTCACCCTCCTCTCATGAGGCGTCTTTAGATGCTCAAAGATACAAAGAAAGGACTCCAACCATGAATATGCAACTTGTGGTCCTCCATACCCTGAAAAACGGAAAGGATTATCCGGCTGGAACACCCATGTCAACTCTACCATTTTCAGGATAGGATGTGGTGCTCTCTAAATTTCTTTATCATCCTCATAAATTCTTCACAGAACTGTGTATCAGCACCTGCCTTCGGTATAACATCTGGTTCCAAGGAATGCATGATAGGAGGATATTATGGTTATCCTTGATATACCATTTCTAATGTATGATCATCACCTTGTACCTAGCATACAACTGGAGGACATCTTGGTGGCATGACTCTGCAAGGTCAAGCACATACCTTAGTTCAAGATTAACAAAAACCACAACTCATGAGTGAAATAATGGAATAGGTGAAGGAAAGAATTCATATTTTTCAAAATAGGGTTACATGGAATGTATAACCACTACACATCATGTTACCTTAAACCTTAACTTGGTGTGTACCTCTACCAACTTGGTCGTGTAACACCCCATACACATAGCATGTTCCTCTCGAGACACAATGTGCATTTGAATATTCCATCCTACCCAAGTACTTATTCATGGATATAACTACATGGTTCTACTGGTGCAACACTACACGACATGCACACTCTATACACAATGTGTACAACTAAAGTTCCACCCCCCTCATCATTAGTCACATGGTTGGATACATGGTCGATTACAGCACGATGTGTACCCCCAGTACACAGTGTGTTCTACCAAAAATTACCCAACCCCATGTCTCTACTCACACAGTTAGTCACACGATCAAAACTACATGATGTGTATAAATGGTAAATGACATGTACTTAAGAAAAGTTATTTATTCCAGAACAGAAGAACCCATGGTGTTTTTTCATAACATCACATGCTGTGTTTTCGGAGTTTTATGGGTAGTAAGCCTCTAAAACTTCTGTAGAACCCCCAAAACCTTAAATTTTTTTGCCAAGGCATGCCAAGTTCTGATCTGTGCGAGCCCATAATCCCTGCAAATCAAGGTTTTTCATCCTTATCCATATCATATCTTAACATAATTCAATTAAAGTTCAAACATGATCCACCAAATTACGATCCAAGAGGTCCCATAACACCTCAGGTAATAAAGATTGGAGTCCATCCAAATGAAAATTTACATATACCAAAACCCTATCAAAATAGAAGGTATTTCTATCATGAAATCTATCACAATAGTATGTATATTTAGCATGACATCTATCATAACATCCTACAATTAATAATGCTCTCTAAATGTCATGGAATGAATGCATGAAATGTGATTTATAATAAGTTCCTTATGATGCATGAGATGGAATACCCTCATCTCATTGGGTTTCAACAAAATAGAACCACAATGATATCAATAGTAACAACACAAAATAAGTTTGTCACCCAACGGTGAAATTGAATCAACTATAATAGTTCAAAATCCAAAAATTACAATTTAATTCGAGGTAATTTGGATTTTACCTGTACATGGGGTAGCTACTCCCATACACATCTAATTACCAAACTCTATTTAATTCTTATATCTTTATAATTTCTCCAAATAGTAAGAAAAACCAGAAAAGAAAACCTCCTTTGATACCACTTTGTAACGTCCTAGACTTGGGTGCCACTTAGGGGTGCCTGATGCCCAGTTGGTCACATAACTTGAAGCGCATTTCCCCAAATTCTAGAGGCTACCGACTAAAAGTGAGGCCCAAGGTCTAATAATGGGTAAAATTTTCCCTCATTGGTAGAGTATACATAAAAAAATTAATAAATAAACAATTGAAGTAAATAAAATAAGTATGATAGTAATAAAAAACGGGAGCATATATATATATATATATATATATATATATACGATGCATGTCACATGTTTCTAGGAAATCAGCCAAAACAGGTTCCCAAACATTAAAATACAATACAATCCAATACAAAGGAAAAGAAAGTAAACTCCAACAAAATTGCAAGCCTGATCTTGGTCCCATGCTCTCCAGGTCCAACAAAAATCAAGTACCTGATGAAGTAGGGCACTTTCCCTTATCTATACCTGGAATGATATAATCTCTTTGAGTTCAAAAGCATGACCCAAATAGGGTGTGAGACGAATCTCAATAGTAAACCACTAAAAGATCTGTGCCTAACTATCTGTGAATATATATAGCAGGTAATATGCAAGAATGAAGAAACAAACTAGGAAGTACTCAAATGTAAACCATCCTACTATTTCCAATGACATTAATTTAACATTTATTATTGATTCGTTTAATAATGTAACCCTAGGATCTAGACTAAGCTTTGTATCCCCCATGTAAGGTAACCAAAATAGGTGTCTCATAACACCATCTAAACAATCAAGTAAGACCGAATCCAAGCTTGTGATTTATCCTGGCAGATGCATCACAATCATTCAACTATTCAAAAATGACCCTCTGGGAAATCTCTCATAGTCTAACCCCCCTTAGTCCTATATAGCATCAATTCAATAAATAAAGGCCCTCTTGGAAAGCTCTCACAGTCTAACCCCCTTGGTCCCACATATCATCAATTCAATAAATAACGACCCTCTGGGAAAGCTCTCACAATCTAACACCCTTCGTCCCACATAGCATCAATTAAATAAATAATGAAACCCTGGGAAATATCTCAAAGTATAACCCACTTGGTATCACATAACACCAATTCAATAAATAATGAACCTCTGGGAAAGATCTCACTGTCTAACCCCTTTGGTCAAAGTTTTATACCGAGGCTCTCACAGTCCTTTGTAAATAATTTGGACATCCCCTTAGTCTTTCTGGTCCAAGGATCTCACAATCCATTGAAAAAACATAATACATATAAGAAATTTGAAACCCCCTCTTTCTTCCTAGTCTAAGACTCTCACGGTCCATTGAAAAAATAGTGCACATATTATATCAAAGCATCTCATGTAATATGAAACTACTACATGGATAAACATTCACAATGCATATCACATGCATTTCATATAATCAATCAAACACCATCCTAATCAAACAAGGCATGGAAAAACAAGGTTTTACTCATAGGAAACTTAGAAAAAATGGCCATAAATAGTCAATCAAGGGTAAACACACCCATGGGGTGTCCCTTATACAAGGTATCTAACCTTACGAATAAGCAATAACCCTTTATCAATCAACCAAACAGTAACAGGTAACAATAGGGTTTAATTCCAAATCAATCAATACCCAAAACATGTTTATGTGTCCCTTTTAGCATATATAATCCAAATAAAAACAACGAAAGGAACAAACCACCTTCCTCGATGTCATACTATCAATATACTTTAACGTCATCCATTTAATAAGCTTAGATTGGCATAGATCTACAAAAAGGTGAAAAATTCCCAACCTTAAATAACTCACAAGAGAGGATGAATCGGGAAGAAGAGATCAAGAGGGTTTGAGAACTCACTAGTGGGATTCCAACGCACCGATTGTGTCTCGATTGGAACTAGGATGGAGAATCAGAAGATCAAACTTTGTTCATCATTCCAGAGAACTTCTGTACGAAACACCGGAAGAAGAAGGTGTTTCTAGACATGAGACGCAACCCTGCTCTGATATATCAAATGAAAAGAATAGTACATAGTGTTTTCATTAAAACTACATTCCATTTAGTAGCCTCAACTAGCCCTCGACATAAGCGGGTCTGCCAGGTCACCACATAGTCATGTACTCGGTCGTTACACAGTCAAAACGCGGCTGTACGTGGCAAGCTAGGTACACGACGTGTACTTAGAAAATACTATTTTCTTCCTTTCCCTAAAAACAACCCAAAAACAAGATAAATATCTCAAAATAAGATATGGGTTCTTACAAAAATCCCTCCTTAAAGAAATTCATCCCTAAATTTCCCTTCCAAGTGTGGTGAAGAAGAATCTGCGAACAAATTCAGCCACTATGATCACACATCGGCCTCCCTCTCCCAAGTCTCATCCTACACTCACATGTGCTTCCATAACACCCATAATAGAATAATAGACTGGGCATAGAGAGCCTTCGTTCTATGATCCACAATCTGAATAGGCTTATCCTCAAAGGATGCATCCACCTCCAACTCAACCTCCCCGGGTTAAAAAACATGATAATAGTTTGAAAAGTAATATCATATCTAAGAAACATGAAAGACATCTTGCATAGCCGGTACCTATGAGGTAACTGTAACCGATAGGAAACCGACCCGACTCTCTCCAAAACCTCAAACAACCCAACATATCATGGGGAAATCTTCTCCTATTTCCTAATCCTTCTATGTCCTAACCTTGGTGTGACATGCAGGAAAACCTAATCTCTGACCTCGAACTCTAGAGGTCGCCTCTGTCAATCATCTTAAGATTTATGGAGAGAATATGAAGTAGACATACTCTTATAAATCAAATACACTTACTCAGTGGTCTCCTAGACAAGACAAGGTCCCAACATAGCTGCCTCAACTACCTCCAACCAACATAGGGGTGATCGGAATGGACTACCATATAAATCCTCATAATGAACCATTTTAATCATTTCCTAAAAACTATTATCATAGGAAAAATCCACCAAGGGTATGTGCATATCCCAAGAGCCTCTGAAATCTAGGATGCATTCTTGAAGCATGTCCTCTAAAACCTGAATCATGCACTCAAACTGGCCATCTGTCTGGGGATGGTAAGCTGTACTCAGAAGTACCTGTATACCCAAAGCCATCTGTAGTCCCTTCCAGACATGAGAACTAAACTAGGAATCCTTGTATGAAATGATAGAGTGCATAACTACGTGAAACGTACTATCTTTTAGATGTACAACCATCCAAGATCATCAACACTGAAGTTTTTCTTAATTTCCAAGAAATGTGAAACCTTCATGAGTCTGTTGATAACAACCCAAATCACATCATTCCCTTGGAGTCGACCTCAGTAAAACTATCATAAAATCCATAACATCATTATTACACTTCCAATCTGAAATTGGCAACTACTATAATATCCCTTCCAGTCACTGATGCTCAGCCTTCACCTACTGATAGGTGGAATATATCATAAAAAAACACCTATATCCGTCTTCATACTTGGCCGCTAATACTGATGATGTAAATCTTGATACATATTTGTGACACCAGGATGAAATTCCCATAACGAGGCAAGGCATGAAAAATCACATCAACTCCTCACATATGTCTGCTGACACCCATACGTGCCCATGAAAATGCAAAACCTCATCCTTGCCTACAATCCACCCAGGAGTAGGGTACTTTCCTGATACACTCTTCTGTAGAACTAGGCCTTCAAAATCTAATATCTACCTCATTCTCACTCGATCCAGAAGAGTAGAGGTAACAACTATAGAATAAGGACATATATTCCTCTATCTATCATGCAACTCCAAATACATCTCAGTGAATAGAGACATAAGCTTCTACTCACTATTGGCCTCCTGAACTACCTGGATCTGATTCCTCCTGCTCAACACATCAGCCACTGCGTTGCCTTTCCCAGGAGTGTAGGAAAGATCAAAGTCAAAAGAATGAAGGTACTCAAATCACCTTCGCTATATCAAATTTTGATCTCATTGAGTAAAGATGTACTTGAGGTTTTTGTGGTCTCCATACACCAAAAAACACTCTCCTAGTAAGTAATGTCTCCTACAACGTAAAGAATAAACAACCATAGACAACTTGAGATTGTGCATTGGGTAATTCCTCTCATGTGACCTCAACTACTGAGACTCGTATACAATGACTCCTTCCCCATACATAAGTACTACTCCCAGCCCGACACCTGATGCATCGTAGTACACAATGTAACTTTTTCTTGATTCCAGAAAAATAATTATCAGTGTAGAAGTCAACCTACCTTTCAACTTCTGAAAGGATGACTCATAGAAACTTGTCCACAAGTACTTCACACCCTTCTTAGTTAGGCCTATCAGTGGCATTGCTAAGTGTGAAAAGTCATGAATAAAGACTTTGTAGTAACTATTCAACCCCAAAAAACTCCATACCTTAAAGACGTTCTTATAATGATCTCAAGAAACTACAACTCTCACCTTCTATGGGTCTACTGATACTCGTATATTTGAGATTACATGACCCAAGAAATGAATCTGATCCATCCAAAAGTGTTATTTTGTGAGATTATTCTATAACTGATGCTCTCTTAGTGTACTCAATATGATGTCAAGATGGATGACATGGTCATGTCGAGTGTGAGAGTACACCAAGATATCATATATGAAAACTAGAAAAAATCAATACATGTAAGGATGGAACACTTGGTTCATCAGTGCCACGATAATTTCTGGTGTGTTCGTGAGACTGAACGGAATAACCAAATACTCGTATAGACTATACATGCTCCGAAAGGCTGCAAGAGGTATATCTAATGGTCTAATATGAAACTAATGATAACAGGATCTATAGTAAATCTTCAAGAACATCTACGATACTAAAATCTAATCAAATAGATTATCAATCCTTGGCTAGGGATATTGATTCTTGACCGTCAAATTGTTTATCTTTTGATAATCCACACAAAGTCTGAGGGTACCATCCGACTTCTTCGAAATAGGACAGGAAAACCCCAAGGATAAGTACTGGGTCAGATGAAACCATTTTTCTGCAAATCCTCTAACTGCTTCTTGAGCTCATATAACTCTAGTGTAGCTACCATATATTGAGGAATGGACACTGGTGACACTCCTAGAACAAGGTCAATAGAGAAATACACCTCTATCTCTAAAGGTAAACCTGAAAAGTTGTTTGTAAAGACATATCTGAAACAATCCACAACTGGAGGAACGCCCATCTGTGAATTCCCCCGATCATCCATATATAAACTAGAAATATGGGATGTGATTCCTCCCAACCCATGATAATTGGGTCCATCTATGCTAATCTAGACATCAAATTCACCCTTGTGTAGAAAATATCTGCCATCTGGTGACATGAAACCCACCCTACGATGATAGTAGTCAACCAAGGCCTGATAAGAGATCAACCAGTCCATTCCGAGAATGACATCAAAGACTATCATCTCTAATACATGGAGATGATTCCCAGTATACAATCACAAAAAGATATATGCCTAAATGTTAGTAAATATATATAGAAGGTAATATGAAATAATGAAACAATAAACTAGGAAGTACTCAAAAGCAAACAATCATACTATTTTCAATTACATTCATTTAACATTTTTATTCATTATTTGAATCATATAACCCTAAGATCTAGCATAATCTCTGTATCCCCTGTGTAAAGTAACCAAAACAGATATCACATAAGACCATCTAAACTATCAAGTAAGATCGAATCCAAGCTTGTGATTTTTCCTGGAAGATGTGTCACAATCATTCAACTGTTCACAAATGACCCTATGGGAAAGCTCTCATAGTATAAACCCCTTGGTCCCACATAGCATAAATTCAATAAATAATGACCCTTTGGGAAATCTCTCATAGTCTAACCCCCTTGGTCTCACATAGAATCAATTCAATAAATAATGACCCTTTAGGAAATCTCTCACAGTCTAACCCCAATGGACCCACATAGAATCAATTCAATAAATAACGACCCTTTGGGAAATCTCTCATGGTCTAACCCCTTTGGTCAAAGTTCTACAACAAGGTTCTCACATTCCTGTGTAAATAATATGGACTTCCCCTCAGTCTTCTTGGTCCAAGGCTCTCATGGTGCATTGGAAAAACATAATATTAATAGGAAATCTGGAAGCCCCCTCAGTCTTCCTTATCTAAGGATCTCATGGTCCATTGTAAAAATAGTGTGCATATTATATCAAAGCATCTCATGTAATCTGAAAATTCTACATGGACAAACATTCACAATTTCTATCATGAGAATTTAATATAATTAATAAAACTCCATCCTAATCAAATAAGGAATTAAAAAACAAGGTATGCCTCATAGGAAACTTGGACCAAAGATCCATAAATAGTCAATCAAGGTAAAATGAACCCATGGGGTGTCCCTTAGAAAAGGTATCTAACCTTACTCATAAGAAACAAGACTTTATCAATCAACCAAACCATAACAGGTAACAATTGGGTTTAATTCCAAGTCAAGCAATACCCAAAACATGGTTATGTGGAACTTTTAGCACATATAATCCAAATACAAACAACAAAAGGCACAAACAACCAAACTTGATGTCGTGCGATCAATATACTTGAACTTCAGCACTTGCATCATCCTAGATTGGCATAGATCTATAAAAAGGTGAAAAATTCCCAACCTTGAATAACTCAAAAGAGAGGATTAATCCAGAAGAAGGGATCAAGAGGGTTTGAGAACTCACAGGTGAGATTCCAATACAGCCGATGGTGTCTTGATCAGAGCTCAGATGGGGAATTGCGAGATCAAACTTCATTTGTCATTCTAAAGTGCTCCTATACAAAAAACAGGAATAAGAAGGTGTTTCTGGACATGAGATGCGACCCCGCTCTGATATATCATATAAAAAGTATAGTACATGGCATGTTCATTAAAACTACACACCATGTAGTAGCCTCAATCGACCCTTGACTTAAGAGGGTCTTCTAGGTCACTAAACAAACATGTACTCTGTCATTACATGGTCAAAACACGACTGTACACAACAGGATAGGTACATGATGTTTACACAGAAGTACACGACGTGTACTTAGAAAATTCTATTTTCTTTCTTTTTTCCTCAAAACAACCTAAAAACAAGATCCATACCTAAAAATATGATCTAGGTTCTTATAATATGGATTCTACATGTCATGTAAGGATTTCCACATGAGAAAGACTTGGTATAGAAGAGCATGCCGTGTACCCTCATGGATATTTCATGTACTCCCAAAATGATTACTTGAGGCTCTTAATTTTCCTAGATTGGACTAGTATAGGTTGAGTTCATTCCCTTGGTCCTTTTCATCGAGGGTACAATGTATAATTAAATCCACATCATCGAATTGTAATCCTCTCTAGAGGCCAAGTCTTGGATAGATTTGTAGCATCCCTATGTGAAACTGGTGTGCGATCCTCTATCATCCCTAATAGAGTTTTTGAAATTGGAATAACCTCCCTAAGCATGGTATTGATCCTTTATCTAGAAGGTTTCATCAGAACAGTTTGTGGAATCATTAGAATATGATCCCCTACATTGCAGGTTGATCTAGATTGGGTTTGTGGTGTCCCCCATTAGTTCTAAGCGTGGCCCCCTATTTGTGTATCAAGGTTGATCTAGATTGGGTTCATGGTGTCCCCCATAAGTCCTGGCCATGACACTCTATCTATGTATCATAGTCTTCTTAGACCCATAAATTCTCTTTGGGTGGGGACCAAATGAGATATACATCTTCATAGAGTGTCTTTGATGATAGCATGGCTCGTGGAGTGGGATCTCCAGGAATAAGAGTTGCATCACGAAGAATCCTATGCCTGGCAGATGGTTATGACTGCCTGATGGAGTGGTGTCTTTACTGAGTATATATGGGTTCTTTTTTTACTACTTGTATCTGTGATACATTTTTACGTATTTTATTGAGATGACTATACTTGGTTCTTCATGTTTAGTGTTTTTGGGGTATCTTATTGACTATTGTTATACTCACCCCTACATAGGCTTTTCCCGCATGTTTCATGTCTCGTACCGATGGAGTCCCTTTTAATGGTGTATTAGGAGGAACAAGAGTGGGTGGAGCATAATTGGATCTAGGAAGACTAAGTTCATTATTATGTGCATACCTTGACTTAGTCCTCACCCTTGGAGAAGTTTGTACTTATTACAATTTCAGTTAGACTTGCGTCACAGACTCTTTGTGTTGAGATTGTATTTGACCTTGTTTACTTTTCCTTTACTTTTAGTCATACTCTAGTTATGGGATATAGTGGTATGCATGAATTTTTTTACTTATTGGTATTTACATTTCAACATTGTGTGGATTGTAGATGTGTGTGTGTATAGGTACTTTAGGATAATGGTTCCAATTTGTAGGATATGCCTACTCGGTGCTAGTCGCCTACCCCTGGCCCATTGGGGGTGGGATTGGGGTAGTGAAAAGTTGGACCCTGGTAGGTTGAGTTATGATAGAGTGGTATCAAATCAGGCCATTTCTACTTTAGTACCAAGAATATGTGAGGTTGTTTTGAGGAAATATTGTTAAGTGTTTTGAATTTGGCTTTCATGCTAGGGAATCTAGTGTTGGTGTGGTGGACAACATATCCATACACCAGGAATCTAATCACCTACATTTATACTTGGAAAATGATAACATTGGTTACAGGAAAAAAACAACGGTACATGAATAATATAGGAATGGTTGTGTTTTCCATGTACTTCTTGAGTCATCTCCCCAGATATACTCTGTTGACCGTGGTGCATCTTGTTTTATTTCAGGATGTCTCCATGTAGAAATACATCCAGGATTACATTGTGTGATCATGAGGATGATTTTATAGATGAAAGTACATCATTACATAGATTTTTAACAAATATAGAACCTCCAGGTGGTGCATCATCCATACCACCACCTATTAAGCATCACAAGGTACCCGCAATACTATCAGATGAGGTGTGTAGGATGTGCGTACTTCACAAGTTCCAGCGGTAGAAACCCCTCAGGTTCTAAGGTGAACCCAACCCAAAGGAATATAAAGATTTTCCGGAGGATGTGACTTGAGTTTTCTATATAGTCAGGACACTATCAGATCATATGGTGGTCCTCACAGCGAGCCTTCTACATGGCTCAGCAGGGCGATGGTGGGGTTTGGTTACCCAATCTTATGACGAGTTGACTCTTTCATGGATAGAGTTTTAGTAACTTTTCAAATGGAAGTTATCACCTTATAATATAAGGTTTATGAGTATCTAGGAGCTTCTACATATCCAATAAGATGATATGTCAGTATCTGATTATTCATAGAGGCATACCAACATCTATAGGTACTCGATGGATATGATACACGATCAATACTATAGGGCTCATACATTTTATTGAGGTATGTGTAGGGACATCTGAGTCCGTATTATACCTCTATGAATTCCTACCTATGTTGTGATTCTAGAGAATTCCATGGAAGTTGGGAGTTCCTTGGATGGGAAGATACAACTGATGACAATCAATAGTGGGAAAGCAGGAGAAGAGACCTTGAAATCATGAAGATGAAGTCAGTCTTGAAGATCGAGACATAGGATATGTCACAAGAGGAAGAACCAGAATAGGGGATCTGTATTTTAGGGCTCATAGTGTGGTTCCAATCATCCTAGATAGAGGCGATGATACTCATGTGATGAAAGGGGACATCTTAGTCGAGATTGTCCAACTCATCGTAATGCTGATAGGGAGATTGTGGATAGACCACCAAGGTTGAGACAATGATAGGAGCAGGCAGATCTATAGGGAGGAAGAATTGGAAGAGGAGCTGGGAGAGCAGTAGGAGGTGGTTGATGTTTCTACTTGTTACCACTAACACCCCCAAGTGGTCCATTCCAGGATCAAGAAGCTAAAGGACTAGGAGATACCATTGACTTGACCCTTATTCTTCGAGACTTATACTGGAGGAGACTCGATGATCACACACTGGTGCCAACAGTGTGAACTAAATATTAGAGGAGAGATTTTTGGTTGGGATATCTTAGTAGTGGTGTCGAGGCCTTACGAAATCATTCTTGGTATGGATTGGTTATCCAGATTTAATACTTATATTGACTATTTTAGGTGAAGATTTTACTGTGTCCAGAGTAATGAGACCAAGTTTTTATTTTTTGGTGAAAAGGAAATTCAGGCAGCATAGGATGGATTCACACCTAGGAGGGTGCATACGATTACTCATCAGTTATCTAGCCTGACCCTTGGTGGAGTGGATGTTATGAGTCCTCAGTTTCCTATAGTAGTGGTGGAGTATGAGGAAGTCTTTCCTGAAGATGTTATAGGTTTACCTCCCCATAGGGAGATAGAATTTTGTATTGATCTATAACCCAGGATTAAACCAATATCTACACCTACATATTGGATAGATCCCACAAATATTTGTGAGTTGAAGGTCTAGTTAGAGGAATTAAATATAAAGGGATTCTTGAGACCCAATGTTTTACCCTGGGTAGCCCCATTAATGTTTTTGAAAAAATAAGATGGGAGATTGAGGTTGTGTGTGGAATATCGGCGCTTAAACTAGGTGATCATGAAGAATAAGTATCAAATACTGAGGATCAATAACCCCCTTTGATCAGTTGAGAGGGTCATGATAGTTCTTAAAGGTTGACCTTGGTTCAATTCTTTCAGGATAAGCGGTATAGTTTGAAAAGTGCTCTAATATTGAGATTTCTAGAGGAAGCTATCAAGTACAGAGTACTATGCGATACATCAGGAACTAGGCTTGGTTATGTATTGATACAGGGGAAAGTGAGCATTTCCTATATTTCATTCTATTTGAGACCATATTAAAAGAACTACATGACCCAAGATCTTGAGTTAGCAGTGGTAATTTTCTATTTAACTATGTGGAGACACTACCTAATGGGTGAGTGGTTTGTCATCTATTCTGAGCAAAAGAGTCCCAAGTATATCTTCTCTCAAAAGGATATGAACTTGAGATAGAGGCTATGGTTAGAGTTCCTCCAAGACTATGAATTTGTGATTGTATATACTCCAGGGAAGGATAACGTGGTGGAATATTCTCTCAGTAGGAGATCCAGTTTTTAGTTACTAAATGAGGCATTAAAGAAGTTGGACTCGTTGAAGTTATCCTTTATGGTTGGATATGGATCATATTACCTATAGTTGATGGTTATCACCCCTCCACTCTTACAACGAGTTAGGGAGGAACAACTTGGGGATACCGACATGAGACCCTACATGATCAGATGTCCATAGGGAATGATCTTGATGTATATTCAAAAAGATGGGGAGAACATTGTTCTCTTTAGAGGATGCACGATAGTACTAGGGGCACTGTGGGAGGAGGTTCTGAGGGAGTTTTATATGTCCCATTTGGATGTACATTCAGGTGTGGGGAAGATATACCAGGAGCTCCGATGTCAATTTTGGTGTCCAGGGATGAATAAAGGTGTTTTAAAGTTTGTTTCTAAATTCCTTAATTATCAGCGAGTAAAGGCTGAGCACCAAGTACCAGCAGGTTTAGATCAACACCTTGAGGTGACAGAATGGAAGTGGGATGAGATATCTATTGACTTCATGATTTTCATACCACATACTTCCAGGGGACATGATTCCTTATGGGTGATCATTTAATGAATCACCAAGTTAGCCCACTTCACAACTATCTGAGAGAAGAGTTCAATAGATATATTGGGATTCCTATATGTTTATAAGATAGTTCAACTCCATGGAGTTACATATACGATTTTTTTTGACTGTGATTCTTTTTTTACATCCCAGTTTTGGAATGGATTACAAGAAGAAATTGGGAACCATTTGCGATTGAGCACAATATTTCACCCACAAACAGACAGCTAGACTGAGCAGACCATTCAGGTTTTGGAGGGCATGCTTTGAGATTTCATGTTATACTTTTTCCATAGTTGGGAGGATCACCTACCCCTGGTGGAGTTTATATACAACAATAATTACCAATCTACCATTGATATGGCACCATTCGAGGCTTTGTATGGGTGACCCTTTATGTCACCAATTTTCTAGACTTACCCAAGAGAGTCATCACTCATGGGCTTAGAGTTGGTGTGAGATACTAAAAAGAAGGTACAAATCATCTGGGAGTAGATGAGGATTGCACAGAGTTTTCAGAATTCTTATGATAACAAGAAACAGAGGCCTTTGGTGTTTATGTAAGGAGACCATGTGTTTTTATGGGTTTCAACTTGATGTGGATTACAGAAATTTGGCCAGGGCAGCAAGCTATCTCTGAGGTTCACCATCTCTTTTCAGATACTATGTAGATTTTGTTAGATGGACTACTACTTAGCTATACCCCCCACAGTTAGACCAGATATGTGATTTCTTCTACATTTCATAGTTGAGGAGTTATGCGCATGACCCATTGCACGTTATTGAGTAGGGTGATCTATACATTGAGGATGGAGTGACTTTTGTTGAGTACCCAGTGGAGATCAAGTATCGTCAGGATAGGATACTTAATGGGTGATCAATTCCTTTAGTGTGTGTCTAGTGGTAGAATGAGAATCTCTAAGAGAGAACATGGGAGAAGGAGGCTCAGATTCGTGCTTACCTTCCTCATCTATTTGTCCTTATTTTGGATTTCGATGATATAAATCCCCAAGGTGGGGAGAATTTAATGTCTTCGATTTTCTAGGTATTATTTTTAGATATTATATGGATTATTTTCAAGATTAGGTGCTGAGATAGAATGTGATTTTGAGGCCTGGTGTTCCCAAAACAAATATTTAAAAAAATATTAAAATATCTATAGAACGTTCACATGATTTTCTTAAAAAAAGTGGAAAAAATCCTAAAAGAGTGCCCAGATCAGAAATATGATGACACCATTGAATCTAGAATAGCACCATTACCTTAATCATGACTTAACATTGGTTAGTGTGGGTATTTTTTGAAAAAATTATCAGGGGCACAAAATTAATAAAATAAAATTAATTGAAAGATTTATTTTATTTTTATTCTACACAAAAACTTGATACTATACAATTATATGGCTATATATTTTTTATTAGGGTTGGCCGCTAAACCCTATAGACCTAGAATACATTGTAGGAGAGAAGTCTTGGTGGATGACAATGAATTAGGATCAGATTGTGGATTGTTGCACTAAAGAGTTGGAGGATCTCATCAAAAAACGACAACACAACTATCCTTCATCAACGATCAATCCAAAATACAGGTTGGGCATGTGTTTCAATTTTTTAATTCCATGATTCTTAATTTTTGTGATGATCACAAATAAATTGATGAACATATTTGTTTGTGGATCGATCGACTTACGGGATGAGATTTAATTTTCAGGGTTTATTTGGGAGAATCTATTTGAAACTATTTATTTTTTATCTTATGGAATGAATTGATATGACATGAACATTGATCTAGGTTCATCCATCTTGTTTTTTTGTGATTTTATCCCCCGATTCATCATTCGTTATGGGAATTCTTCATTTGGACAGAGACTCAACTTTTCCCAATCAATCGATCATTGCACACCCATTTCATGGCATAATGATTATATATCACAGATCTGGGATCAAAACAGCATGAAGATGTACAAGGATGGAGAAGGAGTGAATTTGATGACATATGATTCCCGATTTTTCATTCTTTGTCATTATTTAGTGCGAAACAATGAACACTGGTTTGATTCAATTTCTAAGAAGATATGGTGATGAGATGCATTGTTCAATGATGATGAGTAATGGATGAACTTGGATCTTCAATTTCATAGAGAATAGACCAATAGATCAAAGTTAGAGCACTTGATGAGGCACATAGAGAGGATTCTGGGATTAAGGAAAATCCCATAGAACATGATGTGTAATTTGGGATTACACCACGTGTGGGGCCCCTGGACTACGTCGCTAGGGTTTTTACTGAGTTAAGAATCCATATAATGTGACCCTTTTCACATGGTGTGTGAACCTCCCCAAAAAACTCAGTGTGTACTCTAGAGAGTACACGCACAAGGGTAAGAGTTCACAGCCAGATGGTACACCATTTACTTAGACACAGACACGGCTTGGTGTATACAGAGTGGTATATAGACACGAATTCGGTACACAGACATGGCCAGGTGACATGGGTAGGGAACCTTGTGTTTCTACATGCAGTGTACTCATACTACATGCCTTTTATATGGAGACTACATTTCATGTGAGGATTTACACATGGGAAAGACTTAGGAGAGTATAAAATGTCATGTACCCCCTAGGACATGTCATGTACTCCCATCAAGAGTGCTTGAGGCTATTAGTTTTTTTAGATTGAACCAATATAGGTTTAGTGGTTTCCAATAGTCCATTTCCTCAAGGGTACAATATGGAATTGCATCCAAATCACTGGATTGTTATCCAATTTGGAAGACGAGTCTTAGATTGAGTTATGGTGTCCCTTAGTGAGTCCAGAGTGCGATCCTCTATCATCCCTAGTGGAGTTTGTAGATTCATCATAACCTCCCTGATCATAGCCTTGATCCTCTATTTATTGGTACACATCAGTAGGGTTTGTGGAGTCATTATCATATGATCCCCTACACAGTTGGTTGATCCTGATTAGGTTCGTAGTGTCCCCCATTGGTTCTGGGCATTAACCCCTATCTGTGTATCAAGGTTGATCCATATTGGGTTCATGGTGTCCCCCAGATGTCCTGGGAAGGACCCCCTTTTTATGTATCATTATCTTCTCAGACCAGTACATTCTCTTTGGGTGGGGCCCAAATGAGCTATACCTCTTCGTAGAGTGTCTCCAATGATAGCACGACTCATGGAGTAGTATCTCCTAGAGTGAGCATTGCTTTTAGAAGAATCCTATGGTTGGAAGTTGGTTATGACCACCTGATGGCGTGGTGTATTTACTGAGTATATATGGGTTCTTTTTGTACTGCTTGTATCTTTGATACATTGTTACATATTTTATTGAGATTACTATACTTGGTTATTCATGTTTAGTGTTTTTGGGGTGTTCTTATGAGTATTGTTATACTCACCCATATAAGATCTTTGCCCACACGTGTCATGTATTGTGCAGACAATGACCCTTTTGACGATGCCCTAGGAGGACTAGGAGTGGGTGGATCGTAGATGTAGCTAGTAAGACCGAGGTGATTATTGAGATCATACCTTAACTTAGTCCTCTCCCTTGGGGAAGGCCAGACTTCTTACAGCTTCAATTCGACTCGTGTTATAGACTCTTTGTGGTGGGATTGTATTTGGACCTTTTTACTTTTCCTTTACTTTCCGTTGTACTCTGGTTGTCGGATATAATGGTATGCATGAATTTTTTACTTAGTGGTATTTACATTTCAACATTGTGTGTCTAGGAGCTGTGTGTGTGTGTGTGTGTACTTTAGGCTAATGCCACCCATTTGTAGGATATGCCTACTCAGTGATGGTCACTAGCCCCTGTCATATTGGAGGAAGGCTTGGGGTAGTCACGGGTCAGACCTTGGTGGGTTGGATTGTGATATTTCCACTCAGAGGAGATGTTTCAATACCCAATCCAAAGTTAATCCAAATTAGGAGAATCATAGGATAATGGTATATACTACAACTTGCGTAGATCTAGACTCAAGGTATTTTTCCCAAGAGTCATAGTTAGTTTATCACAGCTTGATAAACCAACCAGTTGATAAAAACTTATGATAATTTCACATTTATTTTATCTTTTCATGGTTATTTATTAATGTGCTCAAAAATATTAAAATAATTAACAATAATGAATAAGTAAAATTTTATTATTACACATAATATTTTTTATTTTGTATGATTAATTATTTATGTAAGTAATAACATATAAAAATTAACAAGAATATATAAATAAAATGGATTTCTTATGATAAATTAATTGAAAACCCCCAAATAAAATATCAATTCATTAAATTTCTTATATCACCTAAATTTGAATACAACAATAGATTTAGGTTTTCATCTTTTCATATTTGAGGATACTTCAATCTACCAAGTAGTTTTAATTAACATTATTGGTATAATTAACTAAAATTGCATAAAAATAAGTATTCACATATATTTTCTCACAATTTTAAAGGCAACACGATTCTTTTTTTTGAGATAAAATCATTTAGTATATCAGATTAAAGGATTCATGAATTTTTAAGTCTACTCAATAGATGAAAAATATGTGTGTTAGTGCAGTCATTTAGAGTAAATTACACATAAATACCTTTGAGTTGTATCACGACCCTACAATAAGGTAAATATGGATCCTTTCCTTTTGAAATATCTATGATATTGAATATTTAGAATATAGTGATGGGGTATATTTGGATTTTATAATATATTGTGATGCATAAATGATTAATCAATCAAATAATGTGTATTTAAAATTGGTAATAATGATTAAGTACTAAAATACTATATTTATTTTTTTATATTTAATGACCAATAAAACCATAAACTCAGTATCGTTGTAATTTTATTTGTAATAATAAAATGTATTTAATAATACTAATTTAAAGAACTAATATAGGAACTTATACATAATACTATGCCAATAAATGAAATTTTATATGTTGGAGTATCCTATAGCTACTAAGTCACCTAAAGGATCCATTAAAGTGGATAAATATGCCTAGAAGAGGCATAACAAAGATGTATTAGATGTCCAATTAATTATGTTATCATAAATTTCATAAAATTAGTATGAAGAATATTTTTACACCATATTGTTTAAAATATAATAAATTTACCATGATAAGTCTTTTCAAGAAAGATATATGTGTTTTCAAGCTATCAAGGATATAAATAAAACCAAATATTTAGTTATTGGTGAAAAAGGAGAAGGGAAAGACAAAAAAGTCCAATGGAAGGATCAAATTAAAATACGCATTTACAATATCCTAGTGAGTTTTCAAAGTTTACATGGGATAGTAATGACTAGGTGGTCATCTACTTTTCATGTGGAAAGAAAGTCCATTGGAAGAAAAAATTACAATATGGTGAAGAAGAAACTATTGTAATACTATACTTTAGATTTATTCATAATTTATTATAATATTTTAATTTATATATATTTGGTATTAGATATAGATTTTACCTCACACATTTGAATTTAAATAAAAGAACAAAGTAGGATCAAGAATATTAAAAAATTTAATGTGAATATTTTAGATGATAATAGATCCAAATAGTTTAAATTATCTATAAGAGATTAACAAATCATTTTCCAAGTGAATATTTCATGTGTTGGAGAATTATGATCATATTCCTAACATTATTGAGAATATAATTTTTATGTTGATTTTAGACATGAGTGGTTTTTATTTCAAGTTTGTAAATAAAGTTTGTTTCATTTATAAAGACAACATATGTTATGTCATGAAATATTTAAATAATGGTTTTTATATAATTGAATTATAAAATCCTATGTTGGGAATAAATGATGAATCTATATCACATAATTCATATCAAAATTATTTGAGATATTGTCAAATTAGTTATATAAACTAGAATAATTTGAAAATTTTATATCATGAAGGGTATTTAGAATATTTTTATTTAAAAACCTTATATATATTTCATACTTTTTATAAGAAAAAATGGCCAAGGCCCCTTTTAGTGGTAAACTAGAAATATTCACATAGATTCTATAATTAGTTTATATATATGTATATAAACTATTTATAGTAGAATCTAGAGGAGGATTCTCAAACATAATCACTTTTATATATGAAATCAATAGATATGGATATGTGTTATTTATGAGGCATAAATCAAACTCTTTTGTGAAATTTATAAAATATAAAAGTGAATTAGAAAATTAACTTGGTATGAAGATAAAGAAACTCAATTTGATTAGGATAGAGAATATCTTAACATCTATTATTTAAAATAGAATGTTATAATATCACAAACCTCTACACATTATACACCTAAATGGAGTGGTTTAAGTAAAAGGATGAATCATAACCTATTATACATGGTGAGGTCAAGGATAAGTCTTGTGAGTCTTATATTATCCTTTTTGGAATATTCATTTTAAGTAGTGACATACACATTTGAAGTGCCCAAGTGAATGAGTTGATTTTTTGTAAATAAGGTTATGATAAGTGTGATTCCCCAGTCTAGATGGACCATAGGGAGGGTGGTGGTGGTGGTGAATTAGTGGTCTATTTTATGAATTCTCATTATTAAATTAAACCTTCTAGAGTTTTTAAGGCCTTGAACCACTCAATGTGTTCACTTATCCTCACCTCACATTAAGTAAAATATAATTGAAGCACAACACACATGATATGAAAGGTTCATCTAGAAATACCTACTTCTTATTGTGATTAGTTTTTCATCCAATCATTGATTATAAAACTATATATGTAAGTGGTTATAAACATGGACCTTTCCAGTCCAATCAACAAAGAGTCCCACTGTGTTTCAACTCCTAAGTCACACTCGAGATACATGAAACTTCACACTACTCACTAAAATGAATGATAAAAACATAAGGATATCTATCTACTATTGGTTTCTTCTACACCACTTCAAAAAATGATATTACTCCATGTATATACTGGATCAATAGGTTTTAACATGTACAAAGTCATGTTTGTATTCCTCGGTATTCTTTAGAACATGGATGACTGACTTGATCAAATTTCTAGATATTAACATGATTACGTTCTCTTCAGCACTTAAAAAACTTGGGAACACTAGATATTTTACTCCTTGGATGGATCTTAGTTTCAAACTACTATTTTCTATTATATATATTTAAAGTATCAAGCTCTCAATTCTCTAGAATACTCATACTCAGTATTCATGAGTTCTTAATATTCACACCAACTTTTCCTTCAATACATACTATATTTTACATTCATAGAAATGATATCATGAATGATATTTTCCAAAATGTGAATTTGGAAACTTATTTAAACTTTAGTAAAATCAATCTCATCTCATTTAAATTAGTAAATGGATTAGAAATTTGTATTTTATTTAAACTTATTTAAATTTTTGGTCAAGAATTCCTTTTGAATATCTAAAAATATCAGGTATTTCCTTCTTCTAATTTCTTTATAAAATACACTTTATTAAAATCACCCAAAATATTTATCCATGTGTGCATTAACTCATATAGATCATGTGGTATAATTGTATTGAAGTGTGGAAGACACCTCATCATCCAATAATCTTCCTCAACTATCCCTCCTTTGATCTTAGATAGGGTTATAATCATGTGATTGATCATGATGTTTAATCTTTAAATAACATTAAAGCAACATCGTGCATATTTAGAATCATGCTTTCACATATGATGTATTGGTAGATGTTTTTTATGAATATATGAAAGGATTATTATGATGAATCAAAAGATAATATTTATGAAGTGTAAGATTCAAGCATATATAAATATTTAGAATCCAATTTTAAGGATGAATGATCCTTGTAGTGAAATGTAAATTATTTTTATGGTTTTATCATATTTATATATTCAATATATGATCCTCATGTTGATCATTCTTATAAATTCTCCCCAGATCATCCTTATGTGATAATTCTTACATGCAATTATGCTCATGGAATGATGATTTCATACATCATATCATTATTACATGAAAGGATGGTATGATCCTTACAAATCTATAGAATCATCCTTACGATCCAACAATGAATAAATTACATCCATTATTTTGGTCTTCCCATATTTATAGGAAAGGATGAATGTCTATACTTACAATAATCATGCTTACAACCTGCTCAACCTATACAACATATGAAAACTTCACTAAAACTTTCTCATAATCTCTTTCACTGATCGTAAGGCCTTCACAGTAGCTTCAAATCATCTCAAATAATTATCCAATGGATCCAAATTTTTATCCTTAAAAGGATTCATATTCTCAATTTCTTTAATAACTTCCTTATCTAGCATGAAATCTAATGCCAAATTCCTACTAGATAAAAACTTCCAAATTCTATTAAATTTTATATACATCACCTTTATCAATAGTTCTTATTAAAGATGTGAAGAGTAGTACATCCATCATCACATTTAATTACTTAATTTTCTTGAATCTTCATAAATCTATCCCAATTTTTTATTTAATCTGAAGCCTAAGAACTCTTTCCATTGAAGTGGAGGTAACATCATCACTTATCAACACACTATGACTTTACTTCTCATAGGATCATTGACAAAAATATAACTTCTTCATTTTGGAACTTCAATATCCCCCCTTTTATTTTTTTGATCAATACCTCTTTCATAATCTCCAAATTCAAAGAAATTCATCTATCCTTATTGAAAATAAATACAAAGGGAGTATAAGGGTTTTCTTATCTCACTATTTACCTTTCATGATATTAAGTAATATTGTACTCATTTTATCAATTAGAATCATAGTTTGAGACACTTATAAGATAAGGATGACACAACATGATTTTATTATCAAAGATACTTTATTCACACAACTGTAAGTCTACATGAGTTTACCCTTTATAGAAAACAAGAGTTCATAACCAATATTGTGAAAGTTTTCCATAATAAACCATAAATATGAAATTATTTAAAAAATATAATTCTAGGAAAAGTTTCAAATATATTTATACATTATGATTTAACCTTTACTCAAATAAAAACCCCATAAAAAAATTCAAGTGAAAGTCAAAAAATACCCCTTTTCAACTTAATATGATTTTCCCTGTAATTCCAAACACTAAACAATTAAGAATAAATGTTAGAGAGTGTTTAAATACCTTAAATTATAATTTTCATTAGTTTTTTTCCATAAATTATAGATTCAATGTATAATAGATTCAAATTTATTTTTCCCCCTCAATAGATGCACTCACTTCTATTTTTCATATCATTTAACAAACTCATTGAAGAATTATTTTCCTATTGTACATTGTACAAAACAATCAATCTTATTTTTTATAAAATAGAGAAAAATTCACTCCAATCCTTCAAATAACTAAATTTTATCATAAATATACAAGAATTTTAATTAATAAGTATGAAACTCTTTACTCCTTTAGAAAAAAAACTTATGATAAGTGTAACAAACTAAACTATTATGAATAAAATTCCCCTTCTTGATTTAAATAAATGTCTTATGGTTATAGAAAATAATTTTTTTTAATTATATACAATTGTGTTTAAATGACCATTAATTTTATTTAATATTGATAATATAGTTGTTGAACAGTGATCACATGTCTAGTATAAATATAGGGTTTTAACAAATCCATTTGCTAGAGACCGACGAACTAATGGCCTAAAATAGTAGGATCATACCCTATGAATCCCATTTTTCAGATATTCTAATGGAGATAGAATTTTCGGGGTTTTCCACAGACCTATCCCAATATGATATCTAATAAATTAAGCATGAGCGAAACCATTTACAGGAGAAGTTCAACCTCATCGAGATCACGAACAAAACCATGTTCGCCGAATGGCCCCATGAAAGCCCCACCATCACACACCTTAATATTAGGGTTTATGAAGGTGTATTAATGGGAGATGTATCAAGACCCCATCAATATGAATATGTAAATTATTTTTTATATAATAATGAATATATTTTCATCCTATTATTGTTACTTTATAAATGATTTTTTATTCGATAAAGAAAAAATTGTATTTTTGGTTAATATGTAAATTCAATTATTAATTAATGGATTTTTGAAATAAATAATATTTTAATAAAATATTATCTTTAAATTATTTAATATAAATTATAATATAATTTTTATGAAGTAAAATGAAATTTTTATAAGGGTTCAAAAAATGTTATTGTAAAAAAACCATAGTTTTTCAATAAATGTCATTTTTATTTTAAAAGTGAAAATTCATATATTTAGAAAATTATTTAGATAAAATGAATTTTTGTTTTTAAATAAAGACAAAAAAATTATCTAACAGTGAATTTTTTATAATTTTCTAAGATAGTTGAATTTTTGGTTAAAAATTAAATATCGTATAAATATACGGTGTGTTTTATGACATTATAATGGACCAATTATGATGTAATAAATAATATAAAAGGTATAAAAGGCTAAATATATATTTTACCTTTAAACTATTTTTTTTTATTTTATCAATTTTATAAATCCTTAATGAATCCTCCAAGACTTATAATATTTTTTAAGCTTTTAAAATCATTTCTTTGAGAGTGTAACTCAACTATATATAATAAAGGGAATTATTTTATTATATTTAGCCATTTAACTTATAAAATAATTTAATCCAATCCCCTTTTTTAGAAACCTTGTAAAATAAACTATGGGATGGTTTATGGTTTTGAATATTTTATTATGTAGTGTCCAAAACCAAAGCATTAAAGAAATCCCCCACTTTTCCTATATTAACCCACCCAATATTCCATTTATCTTCACTAAAATTTCTTTAAACATGAAAAAACTTTCCCCGATAGTCCCTAGAGTCCTCCAAAGGCAACCCTAAGCTTTCAAGAAGCCCCTCCTATGATTTTGGATTCACGCACTCAAGTAAGGGATCCTCAGTTTCCTCTACTTCTTTCAATTCAAGAATCTTCCTTGAAATTTTTCTTTATAATTTCAATTGGTTATATTTAATTCATTTAATTTGATTAAATTAAAGTCCAATTTTTTTATTTTAATTATATATTATTTATCCTCTCTCATTTTTTACATTTATCTAAGCTATTACTATGCCAAAATTCCCTAAGGGATCTTCCACTCTCCCCTTTTATCAAGCACTCCTTTAATGTTATATATTTTAATATCAATTTGATTATGATGGGATATATTATTACATATCCCTATTAATTTAAATTTTATTTATAAAGGATTATATACCATTTCAATCTCATTTATCCCTCGTATGAACCTTTATGCACACCCATTACCATGCAAAAATATTGTAAGGGTTCATCCTTTCTTCTATTTCTTCAAGTTTCATTATCATGTTATGCATACTATATCCAATTATTTAAGTTGGGATATATATTTATATATACCCATTACTTTATATTTCATGTATAAATTATGATATACCCCTTTCTCTCTCATCAACCCAATTTATGAATTTCTATATGAAAACATTATGCTGCCAAAATTACACCGCAATTTTCCATGCCAAAATAATTGTGTAGTGAATACCATACCCATTTTTCTATCAAGGATATTCATATTTATGAACATATAATTATTGATTGGATAATTAAATGTATTTATTCCACATTCTTTGATCGTGTAATAAGTTATGATTTTGAATGAATCCATGTTATATGATCTATGTGGCACACTTAAGCATGACAATGGAATGATTATGAAGGGTGCACCTTGATAGCGCTCCTATGCATTGGGTAATGGTTAGTATCATGATACATCAAGTTGGAATAGGGGGTTTACCTAATTAATTTATGGTATTTTTCCACCATGATGTCTTGGAGAGTTTATCCTTGACCTATGTTTATGATGCAATGGTTTAAGTTGTTTCCACATTTCCCAAGTTATGATTATCATGCTATATCACGACTTATTATTAATGTTACTTTTATGATCAATTTATATGCCTATTATCTAACATTTACTATCTTACTCATGTTATTAAATGTTTATTCCCTAACTAGGATTTATATCTCACCCATTTCTTATGTATGTCACTAGTTTATGCCATGTAGTGTTATGTATGAAGGAAAATTTTGGTCATGTTAAAGAAGTTTTTAATAAGGATATTTCTTTTCATGTTTTAAGTTGTTATGAAATGTACATAATTTACCAAAGACACTAGACCAATTGATCTTATGAGTTGTATTAATTGTAATGAAACATGTATTAATGTGTAATAAATAGAAGAGTTGTTATAGTTGGTATCAAAGGATAAGTTTAGTTATTTTGGGGATTAATATTAGAAAACTACAGTGAAATAATTAGTATTAGAGAACTCTAGATAATGCCTTAGGGATAAGACCAATTATAAGAAAACATCCCTAAATTTTGGTAAGTATATAGTAAGCAGTTTATCTTGAAAATACATCCCTATCGGGATACTACAAGTGGGCATGGTTTCACCACATATGTACCCAGGGACATCAAATTTGACAAGCTGTTCCGGGCCTAACTCGGGGTAATATGGTACACAAAAATGAGTATTACTATGCACCTAGTTTGACACTCTTGGGGAATATTCTTTGTTAAATTCATAAGTTCATTATGAACCATTATTAAGGGAACAAAAAAATTAAGAATATATGTTTGAAAATAGATCATTGATAACATAGAGTGAAGCCTAGAAAATCATAAGTTAAAGAGATAAATGTAATTTTTAATTTACCCCTTTAATTTCATTGGATTCCTCTTTATGTGTTTAATTTTTTAATATACTTTTCCCTAATTTCCTTTTTTATTCTAGCCAATGGCCAGTAATATGAGGAATCAAGCTAAAAACTGATGCAAAGGGAAATTCTATGACTGACCCAATGAGATGCCCAAACCGATGAGAACAGGAATAAAAAACTTTGTCTTGATACTATCTCAGATATCTCAAGTTATGAATAGAAACCTAGATCAATAGGAGCTCCCAAACCCCCTTAAGAGAGAGAAACATGCAATCGAGATCTTCATGTGACAAAGGCCTCCTAATTCTAATGGATCATCTGATACCTTAATCGTGGAACAATGGATCAACTCCATTGAGAAGATCTTCTACATCAATCAATGTTATGAACAATAGAAGGTTCTTATAGCTGTTTATCATATTGAGGGGGAAGCTAATTGGTGGTTGACATTGATCAAGAATATGAATCCCGAGGAAGAGATCAAAATAATGGAGAGGAAATAATTCCAAAAAATGTTTTTCAATAAATATTTTCCTCGCACTCTCCTTATTAAAATGGAAAAGAATTTACTTGAACTCATGAAAAAAGATGAAGAATATATTAGGGTGTATGAGGAAAAATTCATAATACTTTCATGATAAGCCTCTAGTTTTTTCATTACTTCCGAATGCAAGTTTGCCTGCTTCTTTATTGGACTAAATCAAAGTATACGTAAAGACTTGGAAATCTATTTTTTAAAGGTTGGGGCCGAAACCTCAATTTATTAATTAAATAAAAGACCTCTTTAGACTGGTTAGAGGGTGACCCATTACATAGCCCGAAGTCCCAAGGCCAAGTGGCCTGAATACAAGGCTTGAAAGCTTATTTTTTGGCCCAAAGGACCCCTCGGTGAACAGTACTACTATAGTTCCCGCGCTGCTACAGTACCTACTACAGTACCGCCGCCGCTACAGTGCCTGCAACAGTCCCTCCTCCACTACAGTGTCACCGCTACTACAGTTCCACGGCTGCTATAGTGCTGCTATAGTGCTGCTACAGTGCCCTGCTACAGTACCCCCGGAAATTCACCCCTGCCCGGATTTGATCCCGGGTCTTTTGGATGCCATGGGTATTATGGGGATAAGAAGAGAAAAGTGGAGTTTAATTCTGGTAGTCTGATGGATAAATATGGCAGTGCTAAGAAATTTCAACATCCCACTTGATAAAGGTGCGGAAAGAAGCACCCCAAAAATTGACTATAGAGAATAAACAAATTATCTAGGTGTAGAAGAGAAGGGAACATAGAAAATGATTTCTAATAGGAGAAACCCAAAAATATTATAGAGGATGGGAATTCTCGGGTCAAACCTCAATACATTGTTCACAACTTCAACTACAAGGAACTAGGGAACTTTGTGAACCAGTGTACTAAGCCAAGGGTTTTCAGAGGCAACCAACAACCTCTAAGGTAGAAAGGGAGAGTTTTTTCCATCACTACCACTGAAGTGAATCCCAAAAACAAAGCGGTGACAGGTATTATAGTTATTCATTCAATAATATCAAATGTACTATTTGATTCTAGTTCTTTTCATTCCTTCATATCACGAATGTTTAGTAGAACTATTCAAACACCACCACAAAATCATAGAAGTAGATATTTTGGTGAAAATGAAAAATGGGGAAATTATGCATCCCAATTATATAACTCATCACCTATCAACTTTTGTGGGATAAACATCATGTTTAACCTTTACATACTTTATTTAGTTTAATTTGATGCTATTCTGGGCATGAATTGGAATTCTGTATATAGAGCCAATATAATTTTCCACAAGAGGGAAATCACTCTTTATATGGTGAATCCAACCCTGATTCTATACAAGAACAAGGAGGAGGATTAATCTTCTTTAGAACTATCATCTCAAGCATGGATATTATTTCCCTACGAGCAAGAGTATCTAGCACAAATTATTGAGTCTAAGGAAAAAACCATCCTTAAATACATTCCTATTGTGAGGGAATATGCTAATGTGTTTCCTGAGGAATTTTCTGGTCTTCCCCCTAGTTGGGAGGTTGAATTTTCAATCAAACTTATACATGGGGATTTTCCAATATCCAAGACTCCATATAGGATGGTTGTTGTTGAACTTGAGGAACTAAAGAAACAACTACAGGAGAATCTAGATTAAGGATTCATATGCCCAAGTTCTTCATCATGGGGTGCACCAGTCCCCTTAATCAAGAAGAAGGATGGGTCAATGTGACTTCACATTGATTATCATGAGGTCAACAAGATCATGATAAAGAACAAGAATCCTTTTCCTTGAATTGATGACTTGTTTGATCAGCTGCATGGAGTATAATAGTTCTCCAAGGTTGATTTGTGATTGGGATTTTACCAAGTTAGGGTGAAGAAGTAGGATATCCCCAAGACTACTTTTCATATATGGTACGAGCACTATGAGTTCATAGTGATTCCATTTAGACTCACTAATGATCCAAAAATATTCATGGACTTTATTAATAGAGTATTTAGGTATTATATTGACAAATTAATGGTAGTATTTATAGAAAATATTATAATATATTCCAAAACCAAGGAGAAACATGAGGAGAATCTAAGAACTATGATAAAGAATTTTCTAAAGGGGAAGATCTATACAAAGTAAATAAAGTGTGAGTTCTTGTTAATGGAAGTATCATTATTGGGTAATATCATCACAATCAATGGGATATGTGTGGATCCTTCAAAGAAAAAAACAATTAAAGGATAGTAGAGTCCCACATCTGTGACAGATATCCATAGTTTCCTTGCGCTAGATGGATATTATCACCAATTTATGATAAATATATCATGATTGTAAAACCCTCTTACTAAGATAACTTAGAAGAGAGTAAAATTTTATTGGAATTATGAATGTGAAGAAAGCTTCATGGAGTTGAAAAGGAGGCTTATCAATGCCCCTATGCCCACACTACCCATAATTGGAGAACTTTTCATAATTTTCAATGATGATTTGATGAAGGGATTGAGATTTTTGTTGATGAAAAATGTCAAATTCATATACTATTATTCAAGGTAGTTGAAAATTCATGAGAAAAAATTTCCCACACATGATCTGGAGTTGGCAGCGGTGATCTTCACTTTGAAAATTTAGCGGTATTATATCTTTGCGTAGAAGTGTGAAATATATATTGATCAAAAAATATTAAATATATATTCACACAGAAAGAGATGAATATGTACCAACAAATATGGTTAGATCTCATCATGTATTAAAACTACTCAATCTACTATCATTATAGAAAATCAAAAAAAGTGGAGTATACTCTAAGTAGAAAGGATCTAATAATTATATCATCAATGAGAACTGATAAGGATCCGATATTCTTAGATTTTAAGAGGATGGACATGGGAATCATAAATAAAGGAACACCATGAATCCTTTTAAAAATGATTAGTCAACCATCTCTTTTGGAAAGATTAAACGATGCTCAAAAATATGATGCGTGAATTCAGAAGAAAGTTTAAACTTAAAGGAAAGGTAAACCCTCTTATTTCAATGTTAATGAAGAAGTAATTGGGAGATTTGGGTAAATACTATGTGTTTAATCAAATCCCAAGTTAAAGAGAGAACTATTAGATGATACACATAATTTGTATTTCTCTATTGATCTAGGAAACACAAAGATGTATCAAGATATCTGAGAGCACTATTAGTGAAATAAGATGAAGAAAGAGATTTTTGATTATATATAAAATTTCTTGGTATGTTAGAAAGTGAAGGCTAAAAGGAATAAGTATAAAGGTATGATGAAACCATTACCCACACCAATATGGAAATGGGAAAACATCACCATAGTCTTTTTCAATGTAATTCCAAAGTTATCCAAGGGAAATAATTCTATCTAGGTTATTATGGATCGTCTTAAAAAGATTGAACACTTCATTGATATTTGAGAGGATTTCTAATTAGATCAACTAGCATGGATATTCATCAGAGAAGTGGTAAGGTTTCACAGAGTACCACTATCAATTGTGTCGAATCAACATCCAATATTCACCTATGTTTTTTGGAAAATTATTCAATATTCTCTAAACACAGAGTTAAACTTCAGTATGGTTTATCACCCACGAAATTATGGCCAATATGAGCAGACTATCCAAAAACTTTAGGAGATATTGAGAGAATTTTCAATTGACTTCAAAGGAGGATGGGACCAATATATCCCTCTAGTCGAGTTCTCTTACAACAACAGTTTTCACTGAAGTATCCAAATGGATCCCTATAAGGACCTTTATGGGAAGAGGTGCATAACACCTACATTATGGGATGATTTATGAGACCAAAAAATTCTAGGTCCTAAAATGGTCGATGAAATGGAAAATTAGGTTAATACCATTCAGAAGCACATAAAAGCTGCTCAGAGTAGAAAATAGAGCTATGCTGATAATCATCGACGTGACCTAAAGTTTGATGTTGGAGACACGTTGTTCCTCTACATATCTTCATGGAAGAGAGTAAATATATTTGGGAATAATGGAAAGCTTATTCCAAGGTACATCATTTCTTTTGAGATCCTTGATCACATCAGAGCAGCGGACTATCGACTAGCACTCCCACTTAACTTGTCTCAAGTACATGATGTATTACATGTATACCTATTGAGAAAGTACATACTAGAACCCTCACATGTACTAAATCCTAAGGTGCTACCCATGGAGAATGAAATTTCCTATGCGGAGAAGCCGGTGAAGATATTATATTATAGAAAAAAAGTTATAAGAAATAATACAATGCCCTCGTCAAAGTGTTGCGGAGAAACCAAAAGTTTGAAGAAACAATGTAGGAATCAGAGGAAGTGATGAAGCAGAGTTACCCTCATCTTTTTTAGTGTGGGAAAAAAACTTTTGAGGGAAAAATTTCTAATGGGGGAAGATTGCAATGACCCAAACTATTATAAATAAAATTACCCTTTTTGATTTACTTAAATTTCTTCTGGTTATAGAAAACACATGATTTTTTTTTGTTTTATTATATCAAATTGGATTTAAATGACCGTTAAGTATATATTTACCATTTATAATATAGCCATTAAATAGTGATTATATGACTTGAATAAATATAGGGTTTTAACAAATCCATTCAGCACAAATAAAGTAAGTGATGGCCTCAACCAGTAGGATCATTCTCTATGAATCCCATTTATCGGAGCTTCCAAGGGAGTTATAATTTATGTACTTTACTCTAGAATAATCCAATGGTGAGATCCAACAACTTAAGAATGGGAAACACCATTTACGAGAGATATTCAAGATCATCTAGATCATGACTCAAACCATATTCACCAAACGACCCCACAAAAATGCCACAATCACACACCTTACTCTTAGGGAGTATACATGTGCATTAATGGGATATGTATGAATACCCTATAAATAGTAACATGTAAATTATTTTTTATATAATAATGAATATATTTTCATCCTATTATTGTTACTTTATAAATGATTTTTATTTTTGATTTGATAAAATAGAAATTGTATTTTTGTTTAATATTAAAATTCCATTAATTAATTAATGTATTTCTGAAATAAATAATATTTTAATAAAATATTATCTTTAAATAACTTTTATTGAATATAAATTATTATATAATATTTATGAAGTCAAATGTAATTTTTATAAGGGTTCAAAAAAATGTTATTATCAAAAACACATCATTTTGAATAAATGTCAGTTTTTTATTTTAAAAGTGAAAATTATAATATTTAGAAAATTATTTAGATAAAATGAATATTATTTTTTGAATCAAGAAATATAAATTATCTAATGGTGAATTTTTCTTAATTTTTTTATGCAGTCAAATTTTTGGGTAAAAATTAAATACCGTATAAATATATGGTGTGTTTTATGACATCATAATGGACCAATAACGATTTAATAAATAATATAAAAGGTAAAATTAGAAAAATACCTGATTTATATTTAAAATAATGTAATTTTATGTTTATAAGTCCTTAATAAATCCTCCAAGACGTATAATATATTTTAAGATTTTAAATTCATTCCTCTGAGAGTGTGACTCATCTACACACAAGCAAGGGAATTATTTTAATATCTTTATACCTTGGACTTATAAAATAATTTAAACCACTCTAATTTTGTATAAACCATGGGAAAATACCATGATATGGTTTGTGATTTTGAATATTTTATTATATAGTTTCCAAAACCAAAATAATAAAGAAATCATCCTCTTTTCTAATATAAACCCACCCAATATCCCGTTTATCTTCACTAAAACTTCTTTTATATGACCAAAATCTTCACTATACTCTCTAGAGTCATCCCAAGGTACCTAAAAGCTTTAAATAAGCTCCTACCAATACTTTTGAGTCACACACTCCAGTAAGAGATCCTCACTTTCCTCTCATTATTTCAATTAAAGAATATTCCTTGAAATTAGTCTTTATAATTTCAATTGGTTATATTTTAATTCATTTAATATGATTATATTACTGTCCAATTGATTTTATTTGAATGAGATACTATTTACCCTCTCCTATTTTGACATTTATCTAAACTGTTACTATGCTAAAATTCCGTAAGGGATCTTCCACTCTCCTCTTTTATCAAGGACTCCTTTAATGTTATGTCTTTTAATATCCATTTTCTAATGTTGGGATATGTTATTCTATACACCCTTAATTTACATTTTATTTATAACTTATTAGATCCCCTTTCTGCCTCATTTATCCCTCCTATGTACCTTTATGCACACCTGTTACCATGCCAAAATTTTGTAAGGGTTCTTTCCTTTCTTCTCTGTCTTCAAGTTTCATTTTCATGTTACGCCTCCTATATCCAATTACTTATATTGGAAAATTTATTTCAATGTCCCTATTAATATACATTTCATTTATAAATGATTACATACCCATTTATATATCATCAACCAATTTTATGAATTTCTATATGATGCTGTTATGCTGTCAAAATTACACCACGATTTTCCATGCCAAAATAATTGGGTAGTGAATATCATACCGATTTTTCTACGATGGGGATTCGCCTTTATTAACATATAATTACTGATTAGATACTTACATGTATTTATTCCACATTAATTTATTGTGTAATAAATTGTGATATTGAATGAATCCATGTTATATGATCTATGTAGCACACTTAACAATGAGAATGAAGTGATTATGAAGGGTATGCCCTGATAGTGCTTCAATGCATTGGGTAATGGTTAGTATCATGATACATCATGTTGGGATTGGGGATTTACCTGATTCCTTTATGGTACTTTTTCCAACATTATGAATTTTCAGGTTTATCGTTGAACTATGTTTATGATGAAGTGTTTTAATTTATCACCACAATTCCCATGTTATGATTATCATACTATATCATGCCTTATTATTCATGTTCCTTTTATACTCCATTGATATGCCTATTGTATAACATGTATTTGTTTTCACATGTCATTCCTTATTTATTACCTTAATGGGATTTATAGCTCACCCCTTTCTTATGTATGTCCTCATGTTATCCCATACAGTGTTAAGTATGAAGGAACATTTTGGTCATGTTAAAGAAGTTTTCAATAAAGATGACGTTTTTCATGTTTCAAGTTGTTATGTAATGTAAATAATTTCCCAAATACACTAGAATTATAGATATTATGAGCTGTATTAAGTATAATAAAACATTTATTAATGTGTAATAAATAGAAGGGTTGTTATAATAAGAGTTTTCTCCCAACCTAGACCTCTCATCTCTTCCAAACTCAGCATGGGAATAACTCTTTTAACTATTGTTTTTGTTATTTTGAGTTTCAATATGCTATGTACTCATTTTATTCCCTTGATCCATTTACTTGTGTGAAAAGGATTTTTCAACCTTGGTTACTAAGGAAAATTAATTTCTTGTTACATGAATATACTTTCTCATAAATTCTTATTGGGTTGGTAATATTTTCATACAATCTTTCATTCACCACAGGAAAACGGGAGTTTCGCGGCGGTTTTAAAAACCGCTGTGAAAAAACCGCCGTGAAAAAACCGCCGTCAAATGTGTGAATTTATTATTAGTTTTTATTATTTTTTCGAGGATTAGTGGAGGTTTTTTAAAAAACCGCAGTGAAATTGTGGCGGTTTCGGTAAAACCGCCGCGAAATGAAAGAAAAAAATAAAAAACATGAGAAACCCCGAAATCACTAAAACAACCATAACTTTTGATCCGGGGGTCCGTTGGAGCGCCACAACCAGTCAAATCAAAGATCATGAAGATATCTAGAGGTACGTGTAATCAAAGCCATGAGACGGTCTAAGGTAAGAAAGATATGAGAGTTATAAGAAAGTTGAAAAAAGTTCCCCAATTTCAAACGGCCATAACTTTCGCTCCAGGTGTCCGTTTGGGCTCTACCACATATCAAATCGAAGCCAGCGAAGAGAGCTACGCACCAATTCAACACAATCTAGCTTTTATAGTATTTTTAGACCCCAAAAATCATTCCAAAGGCCTTAAAAACCACGTTTCCGTCACCGGTGTCCCGTCGAACTTGTCTTCAAACGGACCTAACTTTCGATCTGCATGTTCGTTTGGACTCTTCCACCTTTCAGATCGTAGTTCATTCCATGAGCTTTAGTTTGACTAGTCACAACGCCCACATGGTATCTTGGATAATAAGTTATGACCTTTTAGTGGGTATCAGGTTTGTTATGTTTTTCGATGCCTCGTTTCTAGCACCCATTCCCCGTCAGTTTTTTTTGAATGGTCGTAACTTCTGATCCACTGGTCCATTCGATCTCTTTCACATATCAGCTTGAAGATCATTTTAGGATCTTTGATTTGATTGGTCACGGATCTGAAGCAGACTCTCGGATCATACATTATCTCCATTAATGTGAGTCCAATGTTTTTGTCACTTTATGACCATTTTGACGGGTTTTAACGGTAGCTCCATTTATTACTGTTTATTTGGATTTTCATGACTTGTTATCTTTACCAATGGTTTTTTCTTGGTTATTATGATGATTATGTTGAATTATTAAGGGGTTTTCCAGAGTTCTCATGAGTTTTCATGCGTTCTCATGCTTTCTAATGCTTCTTTCTTCATGCTTCTCCATCTGTTTTCACGAGTTTTCATAATTTTTCATCCCTTATCATGCCTTTTCGTACATTTTCATGTGTTTCATTTATTATTTATTACTTATTATTTATTATTTATTATTTATAATATACTTTAATTTATTTATTATTTATTATTTATAATATAATATAATATATTTATTATCTATTATTTGTTACTGGTTATTTATTATTTATTATCTATATTTATTTATTATTTATATTTATTTATTATTTATTATTTATATTTATTTATTATTTATTATTTATTAGTATTAATAATAATATTTGTTACTCGTTATTTATTATTTATTATATATTATTTATTATATATTATTTATTATTATTATTAATAATATTTTATTTATTATATATTATATATTATATATTTTATATTATATATTATATATTATTATTTATTTATTATTATTTATTATTTATTATTTATTATTTATTGTTTATTTTTTATTATTTATTGCTTATTATTTATTATTTATTATTTATTATTTATTATTTATCTATTTATAATTATTAATTATGTGTTATTTATTATTATTATTATTATTTAATATTTAATATTTATTATTATTATTTATTATTATTATTATTTATTATTATTATTTATTATTTATTATTTATTAATTATTACTTATTACTTATTATTTATTATTTATTATTTATTATATATGTATTATTATCTATTATTAATTGTTGTTTATTATTTATTATTTATTATTTATTATTTAATTAATTATAATTATTAATTATGTGTTATTTATTATTATCCTTATTTATTATTTATTATTTATTGTTTATTATTATATATATTATTATTTATTATATTTTATTATTATTTATTATTATTTATTATTCATTAGTTATTATTCATTATTTATTATTTATTATTTATTATTTATTATTTATTATTTATTATTTATTATTTATTATTTATTATTTATTATTTATTATTTATTATTTATTATTATTTATTATTTATTATTTATTATGTATTATTTATTATGTATTATGTATTATTATTTATTATTTATTATTTATTATTTATAATTTATTATTTATGATTTATGATTTATTATTTACGATTTATTATTATTTATTATTATTTATTATTCATTATTATATTTTATTTGTAATATATTATTTAATATTTAATATTTAATATTTAATATTTAATATTTAATATTTAATATTTAATATTTAATATTTAATATTTAATATTTAATATTTAATATTTAATATTTAATATTTAATATTTAATATTTAATATTTAATATTTATTATTTATTATTTATTAATTATTAATTATTAATTATTAATTATTAATTATTAATTATTAATTATTAATTATTAATTATTATTTATTATTATATATTATTTGTTATATATTATTTGTTATTTATCATTTATCATTTATTATTTATTATTTATTATTTATTATTTATTATTTATTGTTATTATTTATTATTTATTATTTATTATTATTTATTATCTATTATTTATTATCTATTATTTAATATTTATTACTTATTATTTATTATTTATTATTTATTATTTATTATTTAGAATTTGTTTATTATTATTTATTATTTATTATTATATATTATTTGTTATATATTATTTGTTATTTATTATTTATTATTTATTATTTATTATTTATTATTTGTTTATTATTATTTATTATTTATTATTATTTATTATTATTTATTATTTGTTATTTATTATTTGATATTTATTATTTATTATTTATTATTTATTATTTATTATTTATTATTTGTTTATTATATATTATATATTATATATTATATATTATTTGTTATTTATTATTTGTTATTTATTATTTATTATTTATTATTTATTATTTATTATTTATTATTTATTATTATTTATTGTTTATTATTATTTATTATATATTATTATATATTATTTGTTGTTTATTATTTTTTATTTTTTATTTTTTATTTTTTAATTATTAATTATTAATTATTAATTATTATTAATTATTAATTATTAATTATTATTAATTATTAATTATTAATTATTATTTATTATTTATTATTTATTATGTATTATTTATTATTTATTATTTATTATTTAGTATTGGTTTATTATTATTTATTATTTATTATTATATATTATATTATATTTATTATTTGTTATTATTATTTATTATTTATTATTTATTATTTATTATTTATTGGTATTTATTATTTATTATTTATTATTTTTTATTTATTATTTATTATTTATTAATTATTATTTATTATTATTTATTATTTATTATTTATTATTATTTATTATTATTTATTGTTATATATTATATATTATATATTATTTGTTATTTCTTTTTTATTATTTATTATTTATTATTATTTATTATTTATTATTTATTATTTATTATTTATTATTTATTATTTGTTTATTATTATTTATTATTTATTATTATATATTATTTGTTATTTATTATTGGTTATTTATTATTTATTATTTGCTACTTATTATTTATTATTTATTATTTATTATTATTTATTATTTATTATTATTTATTATTCATTATTATTGATTATTGATTATTGATTATTGATTATTGATTATTTATTCTTTACTCTTTTAATTTCGTAATTTTATTATTTTATTATTTTATTTTCATAATTTTATAATTTATGTAGATATTATTATAATTTATTTGTTATTTATTATAATAAACAGGAAATTATAATAAATAACTCAATAAATAACTTATAAATCAATAATTATGAATTATTAATTATTGGTTATTAATTATTGATTATTTCTTGTTGTTTAATTATAATTGAGTTTATATCTATTAGTTATGTATTATTTGTTTTTTCGATAAGTATATATAAATATATTAAATTCTATTTATTAACCACATGACGAGCTTGCTGGAGTGGTAAAGTCTTTGGAAAATATGCAAGAAGTTAGAGGTTCAAATCTCTCCAAACGCAATATTTCTTTATATTGCATGGGCATGTGCATAGGCGTGAGCATGCATGCATGGATAAAGTAAACAAAGTAATACGAATTAAATGAAATAAATAAAAGAAATACGAAATAAATAAATAAAACATGAAATAAATAAATAAAGTACCAAATAAATAAATAGAATAAATACGAATAAATAAATAAAATAAATACAAAATAAATAAATAAAATATGAAATAATTAAATAAAATACGAAATAAATAAATAAAATAAATAAAATAAATAAAATAAATAAAATAAATAAAATAAATAAAATAAATAAAATAAATAAAATAAATAAAATAATAAAAAAAATTAAAAAATAAATAAACTGACGCTAAATCATTTAACGGCGGTTTAAACCGCCACTAAAAAACCGCTGCGAAACGTTCTACGACGGTTTTCAAAACCGTCGCGAATAGTTTCCCGACGCACGATTTAGTGGCGATTTTTCAAAACCGCCGCTAAATCCGCATTTTTTCGTAGTGATTCCATGCCCAAACTACTCACATCTCTCACAAAACTTTCCCTAAGTTTTTGGTATCACTACTTATGGATATATTCTTATGAGTTATATACACTTATTAAATGACAAATTATTTCCCCCTTTCACTAGAATTTATCTATTTATTACCCATCTTCTTGGACATATCTAATTGGTTTGGATAAAATGTTAAGAAATATTTATTAATACTCTCTTCTTATTTAGAATTTTCACAAGACTTATTGCTACTATTAGAAGGAATATAACTTGTAACTTTTTATCTTCTAAACTTGCTTCCATATCACAACATAGATAACTTATCATATTAACCTAATCATGAATAACTCGTCTTTTTACCCTTCTATCCACATCTTCCACACACTTATTTCAAAGAACCAAAGCTATTTTGGGTGGATAGATTTTTTGTAGTTATGCTCACAAATTATTACATCTAAAAATATGTTCTCATCTACTCCCCATAGATTACCATTGGTTCATTCCTTTTCCCTATAAATGAAATATTTTACCAATAATATTTTTATTTTTGTCAATACCTTCTAAAACACCAACAAAATCCTTGTAACTAAGATATTCTATTCTAAGTACAAATCTATCTAGAATTTCTTTGGGGATAATTTCCTTCAAAATGAGTATGATTTTTCCTAGGGCTAGTAGTATCTTTGATATATTTATTTCTTACTTTACTATACAAGTAGTCATATTGTTTATATTATTGATCCAAATGGGCTCATCCTTACCTTTTCAACTGTATTATCAGAAGTAATAGATTTATTTTAGGTCAAATTATGTGAAAATTTTACTTCCCTATTAGAACTCCTTATTTCAAAAACCTGATAAGATTCTCCTTTGACCCCAGTATATTTTGAGAAGTCTTCTGCAATCCTCCTTAACCGATTTTGACGTACAATACAAATATGTTATGTTTTAACCAACCCTTCTTCTTTACCATCCAAATTCTATTCAATATCACTCACCATATTCTTTTTCTCAACCAACTATAACTTGTTTGTATTGATATTGTTAATATAAGTGGATTCATTTTTGTCCAACTCTTCCTTTTCATCAGGAACTTTTTTTCTGTTTATCTAGCTTTCTATTATATTTTTTGTCTATGTAATCTTATAAATAAAATATTCAAAATCACCTTTTAGATACCACTCTAGATATTTATTCATCATCATCACTAATATAGGTGTAAAAACCTTTCTTAATATAAGAAAAGAATTTTCATTAATCATATGATCTAATAACCGAGTTATCTTGATCCTTATTTATCTTCAAATTCCTATTATTTATTACAGAATCCTTCTTCTTGCCCTTGTCTTTTTTTTATTTTGATATCTTTCAACAGCTTTGTCAGATTCATATTGTTTAACCATATTCTTTGGGAATTCCTTGAAAAAATTAATAATTTCATTAAAGTTATAAAACCTTGGTGGTTTCTTTCCATTTACTTTTCAAATTTCCTTATTGAATCTCTTTGGTAGAATAATAAAAAACTTGTTAATGTCTTCATCATCCTCATCATTATCATAATAAATTAATTCTACTTATTCTTCTTCTATGAAGTTTTTCTCATATACTCAAAAGAAATATTATATTTTACCTTTTTTTGAAATTTGGATCCTTTATCATCTCACAAGAAATGAATATATTATGAAATTCATCTACTATAAATTATTCTCTATCTTAGAGGTATGATACACTAGTATCATACAGATATGAAAAATATCATATAAGTTTTTTTTACAATGGTGGAGTCTTCTATCTTCTAACATAACCCCAGAATGTTACTCACAATCTCATTGAACCTTTTAAAGTAATATTCAATGCACACATCATTAGATATATTTATGTATTCAAATATTATCTTCTAAACTTAAAAATTTTCTTCCTTAAATTTTATATTTCATTTATAATTACTTCTTAATTTATCCCAAATCTTCTTAGAAGTTTAGATTCCCATAGAATTTATACAAACTTTTTTTTAAAGATTCCTAAAGATTGAATTGTATGATTTTCCATCCACTTATAAATATCTTTTATTAGTGAACGACATATGGGATCCCTCAATAATGGGTGTAAAACAAATAGTAGCAAGATATTTACCTCTAGTTTGAGTGATGAATGTGAAAGGTAGGGAAACATTCTTTTCCTATATCAGTAATAGTTTTTGTCATCTAAAGTAAGAAAACCTCAACTATTAATAGTATTTTGATTCTATATATTTAGAAACTTCATGGATATTAAAAAGGGAACCTGGATTTTTTCTAACACCACTTAAAATTACCTAGGCTAGATGGACTACTGAGGGGGGGGGGGGGGGGGGTGGGGGTGAATCAATGTTCTATTTTATGAATTATCATTCTTAAATTCAACAAAATAGAATTGTTAAGGACTTAATACACTCAGTGTGTTCTGTTTTCCTCACTTTGTATACAATATAATATAAATATAGCATAGTTCAGATGATTTACAATGTTTGACCAAAATTACCAACCCCTTACAGTGGTTAGTTAGTCCTCCCAATTATGAATTCTTACACTATTTTCACAAGTGGTTAAGAAGATAAACCTCCCCAGTATGATCAACACAGAGACCCACTGTGTTCCAATTACCATGTTACATACAAGATATTTTTATCTTCATACTTACCACTAATATAAATTATCCAAAATAGAAAAATCTCTATATAATCTTGGTTAATTCTAAACAAATTTTAAAAATTATCTTCCTCCATGTAGAAACTGGATCAATAGGTATGAAAGTGTAAACCTTAAAGCTTGTATGCCTAGGTCTTTTTTAGAACATTGGTGCCTCACTTTCTTAACTTTCCAGATCTTCACATGATTGAGTTCTCCTCGTCACTTGAAAAACTCAGGCATAACAAGTCTCTTCCTCCTTGGATGGATCCCAAATTCAAACACCTCTTCTCTATTTTATACTATTTAAGTATTGAGATATTAATTCATAAAAATAATGTCACTAAGTATTTATAATTTCTTAATATTTATAGAACTTTTTCCTTTAATACTTTCTATATTTTATATTCAATTAAATAATATCATGAATGATAGTTTCCAAAATGGAATTTTGGAAACTCCCTTGATCTTTGTTAACAATGATATCCTATTATTTAAATAATCCAATGAAATTTAATTTATCTTTTATTTAAATTAATTTAATTCCTGGTAAATCATTACTTGTGAATCTCAAAAGTAATCATGTATTTAATTCTTCCAATTTCTCTAAGATGAAATCATGAAAACCATTTGGAATCCTTGGGTTATGATGTGGAACTCATGTCAATATCCAAGTATCCTTCTTGACTAGTCCTCCTTTGATCTTGGTTAGGATGATAATCATGTGATCGATTGGGATGTTTAATCATTTAAGAAAATCACAAGAATATCATGAAAATATAGAATCATTCTTACACAGACGATGTTTATGAACATATTAAATGATGTTTATGGTGAATAAAAATATGATCCTTTATAAAGTGTAGGATTAATGATTATTTATTACTTCACTAAGCAATTTGTAAGGATCAATGATCTTCATGACATAATGTAAATTATCCTTATAGTATTCTCATCTTTATAGATTAAAAATATGATCCTTAATATGATCATTCTTATAAAGTCTCCCTAACTCATGTATATGGGATGATGCTCATTCATAAGGATTCTCATAGAACAGTAGTTACAGAGACCCAAAAATTCTTATGTGTAAAGATGTTATAATACTTAGGGATATGTTGAATCATCCTTATTACCAAAACATGATTATGTGATATTCATTCTTATATAATTCCCATCCACGTAAAAGGATAAATGGTCATCCTTGTAGAATTAATTCTTATGGACTGCTTGGATTGTATAACATATGTAAAGTGCACTCAAACTTTCTCAAAGACTCTTCCACTAATATCGAGGCCTTCATATCATCGTCAAATCATCTCAAATCATTATTCAATGGATACAAAGGTTCTTCTTTCAAAGGATGGAACTTCCAAATTTCTTTAATGAATGCCTTATCAAGCATGACACCCAAATGCAACAACCCAATAGCTATCAGTTTCCAACTTCTATTAAATTTTGTAGACATCACCTTTATCGTCATTTATTATCATAACCTTGAAGATAAGTATATAAAGAATCAAATTTAATTACTACTTTGTCTTGAATCTTCATGAATCATTACAACTATTGTCTTTAAGATGAGGACTCAGATCTATTTCCATTGAACATGGAAATAACATCATCAATTCTTCACAAAATTTGAATTTACTTCTCATAGACTTATTGGAAATAAAAAATATCCATATCATTTAGACAATTCAAGAAGTTAAATGTGTTTTGAGAATATGAGTGAGATGATTCCATCATAAATATAAAGGGAAAGTGTTGTTTCTATATTGAATGTATTAGATTTATAGATTCAATTATTAGCCTATTTTTGATGATTGATGTTACACTCTTCATGATAAATACTAGTATTGATGATTTGGAAGTTCTATCTACCAAAATTTGTATTTTTTTGGATGAAGTTAGGTAGTGGGGGAGTTGGCAATAGATGTCAGTCTTGGTAAGGTAAGTGTTAAATAAAGTAGAAGGACTATCCATATGCGAAGAGGATATTTGGATGAGTATTAAAGTTATTTTATATTGATTTATAATTCCTTGGGATCAATCATAGTGGTTAAAAATCTATTTATAGAAAGTCTGAAGTATATAGACTTTGGTTGAAATTCATAAAGGTCACTGCATATGAGTCATTTAAATATGCATAAACATAATTTTAGATTTGTGTAAACATAATTTTATTTTCCATATGCATCATTTAATATATGTGTAAGTATCATTAAATTCTACATTTACATGAATTCGAGACACATAAGGATGATTAAGGCTCCACATAATAATTATTTGAACATGTATATGGATAAAGTCTCATATGTGTAAGCATCATTTTACACGTTCACAAGAATGATTTGTTAAGTGAATAAGCATGATTTAAGTTTGTGTAAATATGGTAATCATAAGGATAATTCAATCCTTATATAGAATATACTTTTTTAAAATCTAAATCCCTAAATGATATAAAATGTGAGAATTAAAATATTATATATTCTAGAGAATTTGGAATATAAATTTGATAATTCTTGAGCCAATATACATGGATTTAAATATCAAAATTACTCTAATTATAATTGGTATTCAAGATATCGATAATAAATAACCATCATAATGATAATTTTGTGCTTTTGATTGGAATACCTCAAGTTGAAGTGCTATGTTACAGTGCCATGCATAGATGGAGGAGATTAAAATGTTTTTAATGTAGTGGATTTTGTGGAGAGAAATAAGATAATATATTAAATATTTCACGAGGAAAATAAATTTATGAGTCTTATGGGATTTACATGAGTATTCTGAAAAAAATATAATAATTTTTAATGAGGAGATAAATTAGGAATCTATAATGTAATTAAAAATATAAGAAATACAACTGTTGAAGATTTTCGAGTTTCCAAAATTCTATTTTGGAAAGTAATATTCACAATATTATTCAATGAATATATATTTTTATAAAATTAAGAATAAATGTTCATGATAATTGAGAAGTCGAGTGAACCTGATATGATGTTGTATCGATAATATAAAGAGGATACTAAACATAATATCCTTTCAATTAGGAGGATACTTGCGAGCCTAAGCATTTGAGATGCCTAGAATTAGATCATTGAAGATCAAATGTGAGTATTAAACACTATTAGATTATATCATGACTATCAAATACTAAAGTTATTGAAGTTACATAAGTCTATCGGTTGATCCAGTTTATTTATAGAGGGATTTACATCAGGTGGTGCAGGAGAAACCTAGAGTAGAAGGATATGTTTCTTATTTTGGACCAAAAGTTTGTAGTGTGTAGTGAAAGTATAAAAGATCTAGTGGGACTCTGGATAATGAATATAGTGAGGCTCTAAATTGATTGTATTGGTAAGGTCCATGCTGTAACCACTTGGGTATAAATTAGAGAATCAATGATTGAGGTGAATAACCAATCATGATAAGGAATATGCTTTTACAACCAAACCTTGAAAATACTGATGTGTTAAACTCTCTCTATATTATGTTGCATACAATCTGATTTTGAGGTTATTCAATATTGATAGGATCAAGACCTTGAATAGTATATGTTTTTTAATTAAATAGAATTCATAAAATGAGTGTACTACTGATTCACCCCCCTCTTAGTTGGTACCAAACAACCTCATAATAATAAGCGGTATCAGATCTAATCCAAATTTCCTCTAAATATCCATGTATTTATTGAGTATGGAGAATATAAATTCCATAAAATATGATTTTTACCTTGTTTTAATCAAAATAGATACAAAAAATGGACGAAAAATGATGTTTTCATACCTCCTATCACTTATATTAGAGGAAATAGATACTAAAACCATTAGTTTCCACCCATTTATGGGGTATAAACTATGCATTTTTCTGAAAATATAAATATGGAAGTTGATAAAAAATCTAAAAATTAAATTTTTATATATCTAAAAAAATGGTAAAGGTCACGAGACTTCAAATTTTCAAATAGATATTGGATAAATTGAGATAAGTTATGATGGGAATGTAAAATTAAAGGAGGCTAAATTATAAGTGTGGAGGAGTAGGTCTGAAGATATTAAAAGGGTTTATGATTAGAACATTGATTGCTATTTTAGAATATTCAATGAGATTTTGAGAAACATCCATGGGTTTGGTGAGAAGTTGAATGATCATTGTTAAAATTCCAATGAGAAACTTTTCTAAATGGTTTGAACAAAAATCTTCACTTTAGAAGATAAATAAGGACTTTCATTGGATGTGTTATATAATATACCAATTTATTATGAAATGAGAAAGGCCCAAACCTTTAAAAAGAAAGAAAAGTTTGATATATCCTTTTAGTCCATGATAATGAATGAAGCTAAAGATAAAGAAGATATAGAATCAAGTGATTCTAAAGATGAGTAATATGAGTAATACTTCAACAAGATTGTTTCTCTTATTTTAAAAAACAAAATTATAAATGGAAAGTGGAAAGGAAAAGGAAATAAACCACCAAAGTGATACAATTTTAATGTCACTAGAAATATTTTGATAAATTTCACAAATAATATGGTAATTGAATCTAAATCAGATGAGTAGTATGATAAATATTTGAATTTGAAAATAGGTAAAAGTCATAAAAATTATTCCGGTAGCAGAAAGAATAATTTGACCACCAGGAAAGAACAAATTGAATCATCAAACATTCAATTAGACAATTAAGTGAAATATATAGAAGATGTTGCGAGAGGTTTTGATACCTCAATCAATGACAATGGATAATAAAGGAATGTAAATCCTATATATTTTATATGTATTCCTTTGAAATAAATTTGAAGTATTTTATAGCTTTCTTTACATGAAACCCTGAGTCTAAATGAACCATGACATATTATGACCATTATAACCTAACCATTGGATTAGTGAGTATTAATAGTATTAACCACATTATGATATATATATACATATAAATGTTTTATTTAATTTTATTTTATTTATTAATTACTTGTAAATAATCATTGAATTTTAATAAAATCATTTCATGATGAAAAACTTATTTTTATGAAGAAATTTATTTTTCTAGGTGTCATGATTTTTTTTGTAAAAAAATATATATTGATAACTAGTAATAATTTATTTTAATTAAATGTATTGGAAATATATGAATAATTATTCATATATTATTTATCAAATAATCAGAAATTAAGATAAAATCATTTAAAGGTAAAAGAGTTATTTTTACAGATTTTTTTTATGTGTGCAATGTGTTTTTATCTTATTAAATAAAATTAATGAATATTTATGATTTTTTTTGAAATTTATAAATTATATATTCAATAAAATATTTTAAAATTCACTAAATAATTTTTATAGGGAATATAATTAAATTAAATGCAATTTTATGCTTAAAAATTTATTTTTTAAAAAACATTTGTTCATTACGTTTTAAGTGATTATTTTAAAATTAATTTCTACCACTTATAAGAATTTAATTTGTTAAAATGGTTTTCATATTTGGAATAAATATGTATAAATTTTTTAATTACACCAATTTAATTTTTTTTCATAATTAACTATAAAGATAATGAAAATTCATTAGTATAATTAGGGTTAAAACATGTTTACTGGGGGGGGGGGGTTAACTAAGAGATAAGGGTAAAAATATGACTTAATATTGTATAAATATTATTTTTTAAGATATTTTGACCTTATATTGTATTATTTTATAAATATTATCCATTTTTATACTTTCACATGAAAGTGACCTTGTATTATTGAATATTGTTAAGTAATTCCATGTGTGTCCCTCCCCTCTCTTATAAAAGGGAACCTCTTCTCATCCTTTATTCACACACTTTGAGCCTTATATATTGGATAATAAATACCCCCAAAAACCTTTCTATATTCATTCTATATATCCTTTTATTACCCTAATACCATCCTAATACGGCTTAAGGTGTAAGCCAAATGAGGTCTCTCAAAGAAGAGTTAATCATCTTACCTGACTCTTTTAAAGTTTACTTATTATTATGCATCATAAAAATATATAATATATATACTAATATAATTAATCCATTATAATAAATATAATTATATGTTATTATGATTATGGGACAACCATTTTCCACCACATTTCCATAAAATGGGAAATGAAAGTATCGCTCCTACATACGTTTGGACTACCACCTCCACAAAATGATATGATTAATATTCCATAACTATATTTCATATTTAAATATTATTATGGATTTAATGATTATATATTATATTTATGAAATAATTATTCTTCCTTAATTATAATATTTTATCTACCTTCTTACCTTACCATCTGTTGGAAAATGACAACATTGCTCGTGCGTATGTGCGAACTACCACCTCCATGGAGCGATGTGATTTATTTTACATCACAAATTTATATGAATGAATATAAAATTGTGTATAATGATGAAATATTATACTTATTAAATGATTTATATTTTTTATATTATGGAACAATTATCAAAGTGGAAGGTCCATAACTACCAAACTGAAACATACATGAAAATCAAAGTGGTTAAGACTAGAAATGATGATGATAATGTTTGATTCTTGATGAAAAGGTGATAAGATGTTATAATTAAACCACTAATGAGTTTATAAGTACAAAAATGGTTCATTTATAGAATTATAATAAATTTAAATTTATTATATAATAGGTTAAAATCACTTATAAAGCAAATTAGACCCGAGGTAAGGGTTTCTTGTCTCACTTTTATTTCTGTGATACATATGCCATATTCCACACTTATTTCTTTTGTGTTGTGTATATAATTCCACTTTTATATCTTATATCATTAATTTCGTTATATTCATTCTATTTAATGTTTTATTTGAAGTTACTTTTTCATTGGGGTTATTATTCAGAAATTACTACAACAGTAGGGGTTTTAAATTAAAATCTCACATTTTACGAGGGTTGTTTATGCATAAATTTACAATGATGAAATAATATGATCTATATATAATAAATATCATGAATTCTATTCTAATCTAGTTATTTATATATATTACATGTTTTCCATAAATTTATCTCTCTCTATGTACTCATAAGACCGAAATAATATTTTTAAAGAAAACCAACTTTATTTCTCTCTCCAGTCAAGAATATTTCTCTTCCATGTCAATATTTCCTTTAAAATATATTCTAGAATATTTTTAATATTATAATATGACTAACTAAATTAATTTTTAACCACATTTTAATTTCTATAAAAAGTTTTAAAAATAATTTTCTTATCATTTTCTAAACATGATACTTTTTACCAAAGTTGTGAATGAAATATTTTGTTTTGACATATACCGCAAAAAGGAATTTTCCCACCATCATGAATAATATTTTATTTTAAGATTAATTTTTAATTTTACAAGTTTATTTTCAAACAAAGTGTTTATTAATATTATGTAATTTTTTATATTTTAACTAATTGATTTCAAAATGGAAAGGGTATTTTCCTCAAGTAATGTTCCATGGATCTTTTAAAGGTATTTTCATCTAGAACAACATCATTTGATGTTTATTATTATTTAATAGTGATATGATCCAATTTTACCATCTCTATTAATTATCTAGATGGTTATTTAATATATTGGTACAATTTTGATGAAACCCATTTTATTTTCCATGGGTTAAGCTGTGATGAAAAGATAAAAAATTTCATGATCTTCTGGAATACATATGAACGAATTATTATTATGTGATGGGTGAGACTGTTAAAAGCCACTAATGAATTGGGTAATGTTTAATTTTTATGATCTCAAAGGTTATATGAGAGTTTATCCTATTCCTAAAAGAGGGTATATAGGAGGTTATCCTAATCTCAAAAGAGATTAAATGGATGGTTATTAGAATCCCAAATAGGGTACATGGGTGGTTAGCCAAAGACCAGCATGTGGTGAATGACATGGTAGATAACCTTGATGAATGAATTGTGTGATTATGATTAAGAAAAACTTCTTATACTAATCTCTATGTCATGTTATTATGTTTATGATATGATCTCATAGCCCATGATATTTGATTCTTCTATGATTTATTTCTTATGATCTACCAAATCCTTATTCCATGATTATGATATATGATTTTTTGGGTATTATTTTCAAATGGTAATCCCATATTCTTATACTCTTATTCTCATGTTATGCATACATATGATCGTTGACTGATATCTTCCATGTTTACCCTTAACAAGAATCTGATATCACCCTTTTTTATGTTTCCTTTCCTCAGGTTATGATGAAAGGTTGTAATTAGGGTATGGATAAGAGGTGTACTATATGATAAGAAAATCAAGGTAGATGTTGAAGATATTTAATAAAATAATATGTTTATATATCTTGTCTCTAAAGACACTAAAACTTTATGGTTCTAGGGAACATATTATTATAATATGTTTTTAATATTAATCTACAATGATATAATATTTATGTGTGTAATTTTTGGGATACCTTAATTGGTATCATAATATAGCTTAGTTATTTTTGGTGATTAGGATTGGATAAATTTGTTGAAAACTATAGGGATAAGTGTAAGAATATTTTGAAATCATAAAGATTTTGTGAAGTTGAGATGTTGTGGTTTTCCTAGAAAATAAATCCCCGTATGGATATTGTCAAGTGGATATAGCTATGGAACATATGCACCTAGGGTTATAAACTCTAAAAGGGTGGATTGGGTATTAAATTGATTATAACCAGTGAACTATGAGTGGGATTAAAACTATAAACCAGGTTAGAAACTCTTTTTGAATATGATTGTGTTAATTCATAGTATCTTTATGAACTATTATGAAGGATTTGAGTAGATAATGATTATGGTTGACCTAGGTTAAAACTAAGGTGTCATATATTGAAAAGGAGGTGTCATTATTTAGATATACTATGAATGATTTTTTATAATGACATGATTTCTCACTATGATTATTTTTGCTGACACTATGATTTTTGGTTTTATTTAATGGATGTAATAAAGAGGAATCATGCTAATATTAAATTTCGTGACCAATGAAATTACAATCTTAATGAGAAACCAAATGAAATGGGAGATGGAATAAAATATATTGTGATTATTATTAACCAGATATATTGATATATGATTAACAAACTTAACTAGGGTGAGTTTCTTTACACACATAGTAACAGAAAAAATGGAGTTTCATGGGAGTTCTATTGATACATACTGTAGATTAAAGAAGATATAGCTTCCTATATGTCAATAATTTGGTAAGAATACCCCATTAAAATGTATCAAATGAATGATAATATATTTTATGTTTAGAAAAGAGGGGAATAAAGCAACTAATCCCTGAGAAAAATTAAGAATTCAATGGAGGGAAATAAAGTTCTTCATAAGGTACCATTTATAGTTTAATGTATTATGTTTGGGGAAATTGAGAATTATCCAAGTAAATTCTCTAATCTAAGGGCTAAATCCTAGACCAATGAATGGCCTAATATAATTCAATATTTGAAGTGGATCATGAAGGTTAAGGTATACTTATCCTGCCCTCCAAATTTGGGGATGTCATGTTAAAGTTTGTATGAATTTCCCTATAAAATATTATTATTCTCCATTTAGTGGAATTTGATGTGATTTTGGGAATGTATTAGATCTCTCTATCTCTCTCTCTAGGGCCCATATAAATTTCTATGGAAATTCACATTTCATATTCCGAATGAACCTATGATTAGTTTTCAATGCGAGGATGAATAAGAGATTATAATGGAAAATACTTCCATTTATGGGTCTTGGTTCATATTCATAAAGTATATTTATCTCTGATTATTTTGGATTAACTCAATATTGATGATATTTATCTTGTATGTGAGTTTTTTTATATCCTTCCATAAGATCTTCCTAGTCTTACTCCAAATTGTGAAGTTGAATTTTTAATAGAACTCATACCTTGTTCTACACCTATTTTAAAAATTCCATATTGAATGGACCTAATTTAGTTATATGAATTGAAGAAGAAACTTTAATAGAATCTTGATAAGGTATTTATTCATCCAAGTGGATCACCATATGTAGTGACCTAATAATTTATATATAAATATTACATATTATTAGATGAATATTGTTTACATATAATTATGATCCATGAAAGAACCATATAGGCTTAGTATATTTGGAAACTTGGATACATAAATAACTGGTTCATAAAAATGTTCATATTCTACCACTTACTTCTTTACATATAGTACCCTTCTTATGAATAACATACTTAAATATTTATTCATATACTAGGGAAAATAAAACATAAGATAGGCTGAGATCAGATGCCCAGAAAGGCTAAACATGAGAAATATCAGTCAATGAACAATTTTAAAAATGTCATGAGAATAGAGGTATGATAAAATGACCATAATAATATAAAAACATACCAAAAAATTCATATATCTTAATCATTATTCATTGTGTAAATCTTGGAATCTCATAAGACAAAAATCATAGGATAATCAAAATCCATGATCCATGAGAACATATCAGAAGCATATGACCATTTCATAAAAGAGTGGAATAAAGTGTTTCATAATAATAATCATAGAAATCATATTTCAAGGCTTTTTAATAGTAACATCATTTCTAATTGGACATAAAATCATTATGGGAAATCCTACCTAGTCAATTCCAACATTCTCTTAGGAGTAACATCTACCGAGTTAACTTTGTCATTATTCCCCAATGCATTGGAGGGGTATATAATTTCATCCTCACCTATAAAATAATCATCATTCATTAACATTTATTCCAAAATATCTTAAAACATTAATCATATCATCATATAATAACCTTTGGTAAATAAATGGGTTTTGTAAACATTTCATCATAAAAATAATAAAATAATTGATCATGGATTAATTGACCCGTGGAAAGAAAACAAGTTTCATGTAAATTTCCACATCATCATAAAAAATAAAGTAAAATAATATAGATGCTATCATAATAACATATACCCCAAAAATCATAATAAATATAAAAAGATATTAAATTATATGATAAATTCATTTAAAATAACATTTAAAACATATTTTTAAAGCATGGAAAGTATCCATTTCTTTAAATATATTTAAAAATAAAAATTACTAGAATATTTAAGAAAATAATATTATTTGAAAATGACCATGAAAACTTTTAATTTAATACTAAAATCAAATTAATGTCATGATAGTGGGAAAATCCACTCAAGCCGTGTTAGTTAAAAAACATTCTTTTTACACTTTGGTAAAAAGTCAAAAAGCACCTCATTCCGAAAAAAGAAGATTTATTTTAATTTTTTTTGTTAAAATTAAAACATAGTAAAAAAATACTTGAATTTTTTTTTTGGAGAATATGAAATACATTTTTTAAAAACGTTTTAGAATATATGGATGTGGAAGAAATAGATTCCCATCCATTAGGAGTAATAAGGTCAGTTTTCCTAAAAACAATTCGGTTCTATTTGAGTACCAAAGAGAGGAAAATGAGAAGATAACATGAAAAAATATGAATTAACTAGAGGATAATAAAATACATGGGATTATATAAGAGTTAAATCATATAATTCACCCAAATTAAATTTTAGCATAAATGATCCTAATAAAAAGTGAGATCGAATAATTAACACATATCACTTTTATAACTTTTGAATTGTAAGCCCCATAAAAGAATAACAAAAAATGAAATTTTAAATATCATGAACACAATTATATTAATGATATAAAATGTAAAAGGGGAAGTATTTACATGTCATAAAAGAACATAAGTTCATAACATAACAAATTTTACAAAAAAGATGATTTGAGATGATAAATCCTTACCATTTTGGTTACTTTAGAATAAAAAACCCTTGGATAAAATAATTTCAATTATAAATTTAAATACAACGAATTAATAATTTTACATGATAAAAATGTAAATTTTTTAGTATATTCTCCTCATAAGCATAAATAGGTGCATAACATCAAACATGTCTCAATGAAACCATATTGAGATGTGTGACCCTTACAACTTTGGTAATATATGAATAAAAACCTCATGAAAGAGTGAAAAATATATGGATTTTTAAATCCCCATATGTTTAAAAAAAATAATCATAAAATAAAATCATAGGAATTATATACACCACACAAAGGAAGTAATTGGTGAATATGACATATGTCTCATAGAAATAAAAGGGAAATGAGAAACCCTTACCTCACATAGGAATTAATTTGTAAGGATTATTAACTCAAATATAATAAATTTAAATTTACTAAATAAACATATAAATAAATATAATTTCATAAATAATCCAATAATAACATTTCAACACCTACTTATTAATAATTATTTATTAAAATAATCGTTTCAGGGTGTTAAATGTTTCATTTTTCATGTAAGTTTTGGTGCGGGAGTTCTGGTCTTTATAATTTTTCATGTTTACATAATATTCATAATTTTAATCATACAATGAGTATCATATTTAATTATTACATACACTTTTATAACTATTAATTTAAATTAGTGATGAAAAATGAATTACTTCTCTTTATGGAGATGGTAGTCCGTATGTACACACAAGTGATGTTTCCATTTTTCGATGGATAGAACAAAAGAAAGGTAAATAATAATTCAACTTTATAGAACCAAAATAATATCATAATTATCATATATATATTTATTAAATCCATCATTATAAACAACCATGTGAGGCGGTGATGGAGAATTAATTTTATCATTTTGTGGAGGCAATATTCTACACATACGCATGAGCAATACTTTATTATACCATTTTATGAAAAAAGGATTTGGATAAGCTTATGAAATTAAAATAAAAACATCTAAATATATGGTATATATTTATTTAATTATATTTTAATGGTTAGGACATAATTTAAGGAGGTAGAAGAAGAATAAAAATGAAAATTCTCAGTTAATATGACTACCCTGTCTTTGAAGAACCTCCTTTGTATCTCTCCTTAAGAACCTCATAGGGATGGTATTGTAAGAATAAAATAACTTATAGAATGTATCTTATGAAATTAATAAGATTTTTAGGGTTTTTTTCTTGCTAAATGGATTAATAATTATAAGAAATAGAGAGGTAGTGTTCTTATATAAGATATGAGAGAGGAACCCTTGGAATTACTTAATGTATTAAATTAATATAAATTAAATTTCATGTTAAAGTGACTATTAATTGATATATTTGTTTTACAATTATCTCATAGTTTTAACCCCATGTCAACCCTTTATATGTTTACCATGATATCAAAGTTTTTTTTACTCTTTAGGGTTCAAAAATGTTACTATAAATGGGAAAGTGAACCATAAGTGTAAAATGTTTGATATTATATACCAAATCCCATTAAATTGAATAAAAATAATATTTTTATGAACATTAATTCATTTAATAAATTGTTTTTTAACATGAGATACTATATCCACAAGGTTAAATTTCTAAAAAATCCATAAAATAATTTAATTACAATATAAACTTATAAAAAATCTCTAATAAATTTTATTTATCCAAAAATTTGTATAAAACAATAATTCATCCAAAAAAATATTACTTTAAAATTATTTAAAATAATTTACTTGATTTTTCTACTACTTGCACAAACACTGTATCGGCTTTGCATAAGAATTTAATGTAATTATACAATCAATAAAAATTAAAAATAAATTACCAGGATAAAATATAAATTAATATTTAGAATAAAAATTTATAACGTATCATCTTTTTTTAGTTATTAAAAAATATTAGATAAATTAAAACAAAAAGAGTTACCCTTTATATTTTTTCTTTACTTAAAATAATATTAAGGTCATTATAAAATAAAAATGGCATCAAGTTTTTATATCATAAAATATTGTATGACGATGTTTTGAATAAAATAATCCAATAGAGTTATTTTTGGTGTTATATATATATTTAAATCCTTATTACATTATTTTAACCTTAATTACACAATTTACCCTTGTTGAGTTGACAGATATTTATCAAAATTACTATTCATTATGAACAATAATAAGGTTAAACTATTAATTTTTTTTTAAATTATGATTACAAATTTTTAATAAATTTTATCAAATTTAATCCCTATAAATTGTAAAAATTAATTTTAAAATAAACATATAATATGCGATGAAAACGAATTTTTAGAAATATGCATTTTTAAGTATAAATTTTTTTTTATACCAAAAATAAGTGTAATTTTGATTAAAATAAAATTTATTGGATTATTTTTAATCAAAAGGAACAAATTAAATTTTAAAATAAATTCCAAATAAAATGGGAATTTGTAAACACTTGAATGGAAAAGGCAGTTTCCTATAAAATTGGATTTTTTCACCATTCACTAAAAAATTAATCTTTTCATAAAATTGAAAAAATTTAACCTTAAGATAATTTTTATATGATGATTTAAAAAATTATATCCTTTTTATGAATCATAATTTCTATATTGGTAGAAATTAATTCTAACATTATCTCACAAAAATGAATAAAAACCATGTTTTAAGAAAAATTATTTTTGAAGCATTAAATGACTTCACTAAAAATGAGTTCCTATTTCCTAAGCATTATTAAATAAATTTTTATTGAGTAGGACCATTATAAATAAATTTAATAATGTAGTTAATCCTATTCATACCTCCTAATTCAATGTTTAGGTTATAATGACCACATTTAAATAATAATATTTTTATAGCATATCAAAAACTACTTAAAGCTCGGTGTTTTGTGTTAAGAAAGCTATAAAAATTATTATTATTTTAAACTAAATTTTAAGGGTGTTAATTCCCCCTGTAAATAAATTTTATTCTCTCAATTGTATTTCAATCATAAAAGATTGAATATTTTAAAATACCATTGTTGAAAACCCACATCAGACAAAGGGACAACAAAACTTTCTTTGAAAATGAGAAGTGGGAAACATAAAGTTTACATAAAATAACACATAACTGGGTTCCCATATATAGATAATTTTTTAGAAAAGTTAAAATATGTACACATAGGAGAAAAATAACATATAGGGACAAAAAGGGAGTGATAGAGAATGTTATCATGATAAAGTTAATGAATACAAAATAATAAATTAGTGAGGGTTGAAAAGACCACCAAATAACCAGAAATGATTTGTAGGGTATTTTTTTTTCATTTTTATGATCTTATTCCAAAATTTAAATATTTATTTTACTATAGAATATGAGAAAATATTATTAATTTTTTATTTAAATCTATAAACATAATTTCATCATTTGGTTGTGTGTTTTAATTTGTTTTAACCGTTTTCCTCTTATATTCCAAGGATAAATAAACAATATGAATTATTCATATCTGAAGAAGTAAAATAAGTTTCTAATAGATCATAAGATCTATAAAAGTATGATAAGATATCTATCTTTTCTATATTTAGTTACTGAAAACAAAAAATGGTTAGTAGATGATAGGATAACTAATACGAATAAACTAATGTTGACGCCCACCAAATTAACATTCTAAAAAATCAAAAATGAATAAATACCCAAAAATGGGTATCATTTTACACAAAAAATAAAGGAAGAAGAGTATGTATGAAGACTCATGGAGCCTCTAAATGGCTTGTGATCACGTGACCATTTCAAGGTCACACAAAGTCTTCACGCATGGCACATAACTCACAAAAAGTTCTACAAATCCCCCTTCAACAAGCCTTCTCTACGAATGTTCTCCAGAAAACCATGGTCTTCGGGTGAAAATCAAATGAGCACCCCTAAGATACGTGGTTTTTCATTGGAAAGATCCTAAAACACCACCCAGACCCTTCAAAAATAATGAGGGATGATATTCAAAGGCATAGATCCCTAGTGGCCATGAAGATCATGTGCTATATCATTATTGGGAAGAATAAAATCAATTGATGATATCTAATCCAACTCACAAGACCTTTGAGCCTTCATCACATAGAAATAATAAGATAAAGGGGAGGAGGCAAGATGGGTTCATGGTCACTAAAAGATATATGATATGCCTCTGAAGAAGTGAGAGAAACCATATGTCCCTGATGAACTGTCTAGCACATCTCACGAAACCCCTTTGGATTTCCAGCCTCACCGCATGGAACTTCTCAAGCATGACCGACCAACTCCATAGTGCTAAAGGGATAGAAAAATGGGTTTTTCCATTAAATGATTGCGCACTCTCATATGACCCATATTGTTCACGCAAGACACCATAAAAAAAGAAGTAAAAAGTATGGATATTAGACATGAAAACACATGTAAATCCTGACCTTTGTCACATAAAACAAAGGGAATTAAAAGGGAGGAGGTGATCAATGTTCATGGTCATTTAAGGACATGAAACTCACCCTAAAAGATACCGTGAGTCCCTAGATTCATGTCCACATCATGTCACAGAGTCCCTTTGGATTGTTAGCCTCACCATACGAAAGTCCTCATGCATGTTCAGGAAACTCCACAACACTCTAAGGATGAACATATATATTTTTCCATGGAATGTTTGTGCACCCCCGTGCAACCCATATTGGTCATGTGACGCATCTCAATAAAATATAAGAAATATCCTCAACAACACTCATGGAATCTCACATAACTCCCAAACTTTGCCACACAAAAAAAAGATAATGAAAAGGGAGGAGGTGAGAGGTGTTTTTGGTCACTGTATGGAATGTTCCACACCTAGTGCACCCACGACGTAGTCCCAAGAGATCCCAAGAAAAGTCAGCCAAGGTCTCATGAGTGTATTTAAACAAGCATTTGAATTTTTCAAAGCCCATCAGAAATGTCAGCACAATGACATGGAAGTCCTTCAACACAACCTCAAGATCAAACAAGTATTCGATAATCAAAAATAATTTGATAAGGTAAGAATTTATGGAAGATAATTGGGATCACTAAAAATTAGTTGAAGCACTTGGAGAAGTCCATGGAAGAAACTCACAAAGTTGTGTGGCACCATACCTCTTCGCCGACTCAAGCCTAGGAGCATGCCAAATATACCAAAGAAACTAGAAAGTATCAAGGGTGGTGATGCCAATAAATTACCCATTCCAACATTAATAAAGGTTTGGACTCTGACATCTACTATGCATGTCGGGTGCCCAAACTCTAGAGGATTTGACACTCTAATTCTACATACTTCTCAGATCGATCACGTGACTGGACAACTTTCTGTTCAGTAATGTACCAATGGGTAGCCGGAGTAGAAATGTGCCAGGCATAAATAACTTCACGTAATCATCCATAGATCACACAAAGGACCTATGGTGGGTTATGTGAAGAACATCCTTCAATCCCACTAGATCACGTGTGACTCAAGATAAAATGACTCAGAATAAAACTAGGGCATCCGCGATGCAAGGGATAAAGACAAGGTAAAAAGTAGAGGACTTAAGAAAAAGACATGCTCACTGGACCTCATGCACTTCGCGCATGTCATACAAAGACACATGATAACACCAAGGCATGTCTCTTGGATCTTGTGACACCTCTTCAACACACCATCTGGTATACCCTGAGTACTCTAGACATGTCAGAGGAAGTCACCCAATTCTACCTACATGTGCCACTTTGATCTCGCGAACCCTTTGGGTCTATCAAACAGGACATGCAACGTCCTTTGGACACATCACATGACTCATATAATGACACCTATTCATGTTATCTGAGTCTCATGAAGGAATATGGACATGATAACCAATAACTTGTGACGCCCTCTGGGAAAGTCAACTAAGACTCACAATGGCTTCCAGACATGTCATCCATGTCTTTCAATGTCTCTTAGAGGTGTAAGATAGGATATGTGACACCCCTAGGACTATTCCATACTGACTCCCATGGCACCCTCCATATATGTCAAGACAGGTCAAGCGATGGCTTCTAGGGAATGCCAACTGGGTCATGTGATTCCATCTCTATAAGAAGGCTATGTCAATAGGGAATCCCGGGACCTGATAACATTTTCATTCCTCGACGTGTAAGCCCTAACCAATAGGGAATACTTAGTGTATAATCCCCAACATAAAGGTAACTACAATGACTATAATTCCTGCTATATCCAGGATATGTAGGATACCTCTCTTCAAGGTTCGAGCTCCATATTAACAATCCCTTGAAATCCCAGTATATAATGACCTTACTCAAAGTAATGAAATTAATTACTTGTTATCCCTTGTTTCTCACAATGAGCATGAATCATGTGGGATTAGGGAATCACAATGATACTTGGTAGCCTTAGTGTGTAAGCCTCCGATATAAACCAAACTAGGATGACTCTTATTCATGCCATACTTAGGATATGTAAGATCCCTTCTCAAGGAACGAGCTCTATACCGAACATCCCAAGGACTCTTCCAATACCCAAGTTTCATATCTACATTCCATGAGGCTGATCACCTACTACCCCCTTGTTTCTCACACTGATAATTGCTCATATAGGATTAAGGGGACGCAATGAACACATCATTGAGAATCATGAATATCTATTAACCAGGGAAATAGTATGAAACCCCTTATACAAGGGAATATACCTTGGGATAGTCTGAAGGACATTAAAACACTATGTGGGTTTTGATTCCTACAACAACCGGGATACGTAGGACACCACATAATGGCACAATACCCTTATCAGAATATTAACCACCTCCTTACATGGAATCATATTCCAAAGATATTGGTTATATGACTTCAGTATATAAGCATCTACCCATTACCAAAAAATTATGGAGAATCTCAGCTACATACATATGGATACACTAAATCGATCCCTGTATTTTTCATATAAAATATAATTAACATATATTTGTTTTGTTAGGGTAACTATTTCCATATTGGGAATAGGAAGAGATTAACGAACATATCTTAAATATATGAGAGAGCCCCGGGGTAGGAAAAAATCTCCCAAAAGGGTGATATGAGCCTGAAATCCAATCATCTCGACCAATGCGAGTCCCCAAGAGTCACTAGGCCTAGAAACCTAGAAGATTTATGACATTTGTAATATAGATATGTACCTAGGTATGGATAGGAGAACCATTTGGAGTTTCTAGGGAAGACATAACAAATGGAAAACCCGATGTGCATGATAGAATGAGGCCATAAAATACCACTCAATCAAACCATCAAAGGGAATCCCATCCCATGTTCCATATAAAAACCTGAAAAAACAAAAATGGTGAACCAGATGTGAATCTCTCTAATAATAGATGACTGGGTTATAATCTATCAATACATGTTGCCTACCCCTTATATGCAAACAACACTAAAAGGATTGATGAAAATATCTTATTCCACATTTTTTTTCAAACCATATACCAAAAAAGTAGTAAGACCAACATATACTAGGATTCCTTTAAGTCCATCCTCGTGCTGACAAGTCCATGCGAATAGAATGGATAGAATGGGAATACAGGACAATTGTGTTAAACATGCATATATTATTTAGCATTTTCATGCCTATGATATAGCACAAATTGATATCCTTATCCCATGTTGTCTACATGATTTTAGATACTTCACTCATTGAAAGACACCCAACCTGATAGAATGTGTTCATCATCCTGCACTCGTTCTATTACCTCATCCACTGCTACGACCCCCATGGGTCATAAAGAGATCTATCCTTCTAGAAAACACCAATAGTAGGTAGAGAATAAAATGAATCGAGAGTACCATGGATATGGTACAATCCATACTATGGAAACTTCATGTGATATCCTTCAAGCACAACAGCTAGCGAGTCCACATCATCTAGTGAAGGCTGTTTCTAAGACAGTATCCCCCATCGATATGACAAACTACTTCAGGAGATTATCCCCATAGCATGACAACTTCCACCTTCTATATCTGATGAAGGTGGAACATGAATCCCATTATGGATCCCTTTTGGTCCAGGTGCCATTGAGGAGGACATTTAATGACCACCGTCACCAACATCATCCCACCAGTACCCATAAGTTTCCTTCTAGGGGTACCATCCGATGCACAACCGCCTATGATGCATATTTATGGGCTCTAGGGAAGAATCATTGGAGGAGTATGGTGTTGTAAATTAATAAGGAGGCTCATATTCTCACTCCTACCGATGATGCCTTCCAGCATACTCTGAACGGAACCTATAAGCAGACTCATGTCCCTACTGACTCAGAACAAGTCTACGGGAATATTCCCATAACCATCCAGGAAAGGGATCATATACCCACTCTTGCTGACAACGCCTTTGGCATACTGTGGCAGGGATTGAAAGTAGGCTCACACCCCTACTTGCTCAAAACATTTCTATAGGCATATTCCTGCAGTAAGCATGGGGTATGCTCATACTCCTACCCCCATACCCGAAGCCCATCGACATACTCTGATGGAACAAGGAGGATAGAAGTGGGCACATATCTCCACTTCAATTAAACATGTTTTTATATAGATAATGGTGGTAGAAAACATATAGGATCATATCCCCACACACACTTTGCTAAAATTATAATATATTTTAGCAACAGTTGAAGAGATCCACCGGAATATTCCAACATTGTTATAGATAAAGGGACAAACACATACTCTTATCCCTATATCCAGGACAACTCAACACTCTGATCATCGTGATCAAGTGTTTATAATTAATAAATAACATGTTCTTTATCCTAACCAAGAGGATTATCATCATATTCCGATAAAGGGAGATGCATCAGAACAGGGCCATACTACCATTCCAATAGGGGATAACCAGGTGATAAAAACACATGCCTTAGGATAGGGGTGCATGCTTGTTGAAAAATCTTGGAGGCATAATTCCAAGACCTAGGATCGACATATATACTTGTTATGGATGAGGCTAACCAGGTGAGAGTGGAATAATCCTCAAGATAGGATCATATTCCTATTAGTGAATCTTTTTGGCATACTTCAGAAGATCACATAAGTAAGGAACATATTCCTACTTCCACTGATGAATGACTGCACTGACATCGTTCCAAGGAAATACAAGAGGAGGCTCGTAAACCTTCTCCCATTCCATAGGTTTGTCAACATATTCTGGTGGGGAGTGTATATTCGAATAGGGATCATACTCTAATTCTAATTGGGGACCACCATGTGAGAGCGGCACATGCCTCAGGGAAGGATCTAACTCCTACTAAGAAAGACAAGTGACGTATCCTAAAGGCTCAAGATAGGGATCACACTCCCGTCTTGACTAAGGCTTGCCAAGAGGGAATGGAACATGCCTCAGGATGGGAAAACATCCTTTTAAATAATGATAAAACTTATCAAAATATTCTAACATCTTCTCCGTAGTGGGATCATAGCCCCACAACACCAGACAGTGATATAAAAGTTTCGATAACCGTCATACAACAAGATCATATCCCTACAAAATCATAAAAGGCTAGTCAACATATTTTGACCATGGTGCAGAACATGGACCATATTCCTAATATTCTTAATTATAGTGTTTTTGAGGTTGTTCAAGACACTTTATCAACACCATAAGGTTCCTTCACCTCTTCTATAGAAGCAGAAGCAGAAGGTGTTCATTACCATGATAGTCCTCCTCGTGGTAGTGTGGAGATGGATCGTAGGGACTCTAGTCCTAAAATACACCATGGTAAACCTCCCCACGGAGATATCTACCATATGTAATGAAATACTACCTTTTTATAGACACCTCAGTATAGATAGGTGAACCAAACCTCAAAACTTCTGTACAAAGAGGTGCTTGAAACATCGGGGTCAACTGTATACGATTCCCCATCAACTTCCAACAACACTCTAGTCCCGTCAGCAGGTGACCATCAGAGACATATTCTATGGTTTGACAAGATGGAGGAATGTAAGTCTGATTAGGATGATGAAGACATTGATATATAGAGAGAGTTCTCCATAAAAAACTACCCCATCATGTTCTGGCCCCACACTACTTCCAACTATGAGATCCTAGACGAGCTAGAAAAGGAGTGAATTCATTATATATGCAAGAATATATGGGATAATAATAAAATAATGAAGGATATATATCTAACTTATCTAGGATATGAGTTTCACCTTCAGACAATAAGGATACTCTATTTTCATCTCAACCTCGATGTTATCTCCATGGCCTGGGATCCAAAACCGTAAAATCACAACGCAATTCTGCAACACACTTGCCGCCATTGAATTATGACACTTTAGAAGTTGATCTCCAAAGAAACATCAGAAATATATGTTCAATTATGGATATAGTATGTATCATTACACTTTGAATCTTTATAAGAACAATACATCCCCTCAGATATAGAGTCTTGCAATGTTATATCTTTTGATGAAATAAGAGGACCAGGTAATGCTCGAGCTATTTGGTTCCTACAAAAAAATTCCCTCACTCCAATAGTGCCCATACACTATGGATGGAGAAGAAGGATAGACAAAAAGACTTCAAAATGGGACCCTCATGTCAATAGGATGATGTTCCAAACATAGAGAATGAAGTTACTATCACCCAGAAAAATTCCCTCAAGGAATGATCCTCATCATGGGATTCAATCGCACCCAGCTCCCATATGAGAATAGTTACACCACATCACAAAGACTGAAATAGTAGCTACCATATCATTTGTATAAGAGATAACTCATCCCCTTGGTCCATGAGAATATCTACCATTGCCTCCACCCCTCAGGTCATCTATTCTTGAGAGGATTTAGGACATACCTTTTGTAGTTGTAGGTGAACCCCATCCCGCTGGGCTGGGGGAATTTATATCTCAATCACCATAAATAGGATTATTGTCCCTTAAAAGGACCCTGAATACATTAGAGATGATTTTAGAGAATCCTCATCCCACTAGGCTAGTCACATTGATATCTTCATGTCTATCCCGAGAATCATCAACTCCCCGATTGGAGTCATTAGATCCTTGAAAACAGGACCAATAAATACCAATGGTGTCCCCAAATGACCCCCACCCCATTGGGATGGGAGAATTTTCATCATCATCAACACCATATAAGGAATAAAGATTCTCTAGGTTGAGAGGAAGGAATTAATGGTCAGATTCCTTCCAGTTCCTCTCACTGCAATACAAACCTCTGTTGGTTGGGGATCACTTGAAAATCACTACCGGAAAATCCCTCATAGTTACTTTCCATAAAACGATAGGAGAAGAGCAGATGAAAATGGTAATCAAAACCCACCAGGGTCTCAAGACAAAATGTACCAATAAGTCCAAGGGTTTGAATAACGACCTTGATGGAAGCCATACATGATCATATTGTTGTGTGGGAAGTAATGGCACGAACACCATTTCCCAATATACCTATATAAATATCATAATTTTTAACATGGTAGACAATGATCAAGATTCATATACAGAGGATTGCAACATGAAACATGTACCCCAAGAGGATGGTGATTTGGATGGAACAAACAAGGGTTTTCTCACCCAGAACCAAAGGCTTCAAAATTTAGCACCGCCAAATAAATATTTTCCACCTCATCAGAAAAATGTTGGAAAAGATAAAGGGAAAGACGCAAATACATCTCATTTTATGTACACAAAAGAATAGTTTTCATAATATGAGTGTGAAATACTAGATCTATGGAAATATAATGAGGAGCTTCTCAGAGGAAACAATCCCACTGGGTATTGTCTCCAACTAGAGATGAATATTCTTCATCCCACGGATGATCTACTAGTAAGAGCATTATCTTAATATCATATTGGATATAGATCTTGGAAGAAAATATATATAAATGAGGAATATGAAAATGATCAGGAATTCCTTCTATTGGGGCAGTAGCCTCTCCCTGTCTAGGGTAATCCTCCAGTTATATGATGAGTTGAGGATTAGTGGGAGATGAAAGTGGGGACACCTCATCATCCCCTACCCACTCCATGTATATGGGAGGTGGCTTAGACATCAGTACTCTCAGAGATAATTACTTCCATCGAATCCCTGGCTAATCAGATGAAATTCATGGAGGGGTGATGTTCACCTATGCAGCATGAGAGGAAGACATATCCTGAATGGGTGGATGAAACCACACCTCCAACCAACTTCGGTAACCCTACCACTTCTACCTTTGATGGTGTATGTGATCCTAAGAAACATCTCACACAATTCATATCATGGTGTGGTCTGATGATGGTCCCTCAAAAACCAACATGAGGAGAAAAAGCTGAGGTATTTCGTATAGACCCTGATAGGGCCATCCTTTGTTTGGTATAACAGTATACCAGCGGGATGTATTACAAGATGGAAAGACCTTTGTCATGAGTTTCTTTATCAGTTTAGTTTGACACTAAGGAATACAACAATAGTAAACATGACTAACTGTAAGAAGTGCCAGAATGAGAGGGTGTCTGATTTCATAGAAATTTGGAAGGGTTTGACCTATTCACTCTACATCCCTCTCTTGCATAATCAACTACTAAAACTATATGTTGAAAATATCAGTGATGAGTTGTAGATGACCCTAATCCCCATGAAGTATCTTGAAATATTCATAGAGTTTTTTGAAACAACATAATGTCTTGAAGAGGCTATTTAGCAGACTCGGTCCAAGTCCTGACTCATGATCACGTCATAGGGTAAAAATCCAGGTAGAGAAGAAGCTACTATTTTTTCTCTCAAACCCGCAGGGATACCTATTCAAGCACCCAAGCAAGATATGAACTACCCATAACCTCCTTCCAAGCAATGAAAACCACAAAATCACCCTAAGATAGAAGCACATAGAAACTATGGTTTCTTGGGATTTGAGGAATGGATGAAAAAGTATATTCCTTACAAAATTAACAAGTTCTGGGATATTTCATGGAATCCATGGAAAATAACCTACTCATGCTTCCATAGCCTAGGAGTCCTGATGAATACAACCTCACTAACCATCTTGATTACTTCCCTATACATAGATGTTTGGGTCATAATATCCATAAATTTTTCATCTTCAAGGACATCCTTCAAGGCATTATCGACTATAGACAAGTGATGCTAAAAAATTTTCCAGATAAAGTGTCTTACACAATTTTCATTCGATTGAAAGAAGTGGAAGGATGGAAGAATGTTCCTACAAAGTGAGTGAAATTTTTTTAGAACTAAATGAATAAGAGAATAGTTGATTGAGCTCATGGTGCTATGAAATCATAGTTGTGAAAACTCACAATAGATCCACCACCCAAGAAGGAGAGGTTAGATGTGCCTCTTAAGGGTGGACATGACCATCAGAAAAAAGAAGAGACATAGGATGAAGAGCCATATTCTTCCCCAAAGTAACCCCTAACTCTTTTATATTTCTTCACCGCAATGTTTTCAATAAGGGAAAATCCCCACAAAATAGAATCCTCATCATAAAAGGAATTCATCTTTGGATTTTTCAACAAAATACACTTGAAAACCCCATTTTCTGACAATGAGTATTCCCACAAATATGGGTTAATCAGATTAAACCCCAACTAAGAGATCATGAAAGACAATCGGGTGCAGGTGACTATAGAAGGTCTCTAAGGCACCTCATTGCCTCCTTTGATCCTACTGGATCACTTTACTATGAGTCTTGGAAGCATATATTTCCTCTGTGGGGACATTATTGGTATATTGAGCCCAACCACACCCATGTTTTCCCCTATATCCTTGTCTTCGGGCAATGAGGTGCCTTAGAGACCTTCTATATGTGTATGTCATTGAACACTCATTGGGAACCCTCCTCACACAAAATAATGATGTGGGGAGTGATAATAGTATCTACTACCTCATCCAGACCATTCTAGGTATTGAGACATGATATTATGATGTCAAAAAGAACTACCGTTCACTCATATTCATAGTGTAAAAGCTGGTGCATTACATAAAGCACCACAAAGTCCACCTAGTCTCTTGTATTGATCCGATAAAGTACATCCTTGTCCTAATTATGTTGACCAGGAACTTGGCTTGATGGGCGGTTATTTTGAAGTAATATGACATTCAGTTCATATCTCAAAAGTCACTGAAAGGGTAAGCCCGGACAGACTTCCTTGCATCACATCTTGCCCCGAAAAATACACCAGAGGACACTGAGCTTCCTAAGGAAGAGGTATGTTATTCCCGTTACACTTCCTAGACATGGGAGATGTATTTTTATTGTGCCTCTTAGAGTCTCATCGGCTCAAGAATGGAAAAAATGAATCTCAATTGGGTCGGTTTAGGGATTTTATTTGTCTCTCCAGACAAAACAGTTTTCCCCTACTCTTTCTCATTATCTGAAGGCTGCACAAATAATGAGGTCAAGTACCAAGACCTCATAGCTGGATTGAAACTCACCTTATAGATGTACATATCCTACCTTAATATCAAAGGGTACTTAGAACTAGATGATAAAGTAGATAAATGGTGGATATACCATTACGAAGAATAAACTAGACACTCTTACTAGCTATGTTAGGGGATTGATGGTAGAATCACCCTTTGAACCCACATTGCATTATATTCCTCGATCACAAAATGATCGCACCAACACACTAGCTAATGCAATATCCATCCTCACTAACCCTAATCGTGAGGAAAAAAACTTCAGTATCACATATCTAATAATGGTCTCATCAATCATCATATATGATATAGAAGAGATCAATTAGGTTAACACCACCTTAGAGAATGATGAACCAGTGACCAACCCTGGATGGATGGAGCCTATAGTCAGTTATCTTCGAGATGGGACTCTCCTGACATACCATTCTATAATGGAACGTATTTGGTGATGGGAAACAAAATTCACTTTGTAGAATGATATGAAGGAGTAAAAAATACTCTATAAGAATGGATTCGATGGAATTCTCATTAGGTTCATAATAGAAGGATAATCTCCCACCACCATGGAAGAAGTTCACACAGGCTCCTATGGAAACCACCAATCTAGAATCAAGATCTCCCACCAAATCAGGAGGCTTGGGTATTACTGTCAGACCATGATATAGGACTACGTACAATTCAACAGAAAATTTCATTAATTCTAGATTCATGAAAACTTTATCCATCAGCCGCAAGAATTTCTGCACACAGATAGATATTTCTGGCCATTAGCTATTTGGGGGATGGATGTTGTGGGGCCATATCCCCTAACCACATCTAACCAGTTAAAGTACATCCTTTCTACTAATGACTTCTTTTCCAAATTGGATGAGGTTATATCTTAGACTTACCTACCTAGGTGCCACTAAACGGTGCCCCGAGCTGGTTGGCCACATGCCCTCAAGCGCGCCTCCCCATACACTAAAGGGTTCCAACTAGGAGCAAGGGTCTTGTAAGTCAGTCTTGGAGAGACTATACCCTCTATTTTTAGAATAAAACACAAACAGAAGAAAACAACAATAAACAAGTGATAAAGAGTATAAATAACTCGAACAATACCAAGTCACATGATATTCCAAACAAGAAAATAAAATACTCAACTAAAAGGTAAAACATGCTAAGACAATGAGAATGTCAGATGTCTACAATGAAACTAAAAGTAAAGACACCATGAGTCCCAAGCGGGTCCTAAATCACATCTGGTTACCTCTCCCATTATCCAATCCCAAACAACAACCTATTCCAGGGCCTTGCCCTTATACTGTCCTATAACAACAAAGTCTACTCAGGTTCCGATCAGGTATTCTGAATAGGGTGTGTGTACAACTCAGTAGGCCACCACCATTAGTGTCTAAAATGAGTCCAATAAAAAATAGTTTATGTTGTTTTATGAATCAATAAATACAATTCATAATTAAGAAGTTATCACATTTCCATTTAATCTTAGTCATCACATTAATCCCAGTTTCAATTCATGCCTTCCATTTGAATCATTATTCATTATTATCATTCATTTGGTGTTGAACTTCATGTCATGTACCCCAAATATCATTCAGTGTAGGCCACCATTCCTAACACTCCATATCTCATTCGGTGTAGGTCAACATGCCTAGAACCCCAAAATTTCAAGCTTGGATAACTATTGGGGAGGAATGCCATGTCCAACTCCCAACTTCTAATCAGTATAGAACACCTTTTCTAGCACCACAAAAATCTCATCCATTTAATCATTCTTTAATTCACAAGAATTAGACATATCATCCCATTACTAATCCAATGATTAGTTAAACATTTCAAAGGCCATTAGTTCACTCAACAATTAACTAAGAAAATAAACCATTAATTAATTAATCAATTAATTAATCAATCAATACAATTCCAATTCCATAATTAAATCTTCATAACCAATTATCCATATGAAATCTCAACTTTTCATAATTAAAGCTCACAATTAATTATCCTTGATCAACATCATGACACATAATTAATTATCACAATTAATTATCTTACATAGCCAAACATCTTTTCATAATTAATTTCCCCAAAATAATTATCTAAACACAATCAATTAAATATCTCAATTAGAAAATATCAACCCATAACCAATCTCCAAAAACAAATATCTATCTATGAAACCCCCCTTTGTTCTGTGATTCAATTATCAATTAATCACCAAGGTAATCACAAGTCAATTCCACATTCCTAATTAATCCAATTTAGGAAATCATTTTTCAAGGGAATCTAGAAAATCATAAAATCAAATTCTCATATCAAATCCAAAACTATGGGACTTTGATTTATACCACCTATCTCGGTTTATTGATGGATTTTTTCCCAATATAAATTCAAAAAAATACAAGTGTCACAACATCGTAGATCAAGATCTAGATCTAAATCCCTAAAACAAAATTAAGATCAAAGGCATCAGGATCTGGAAAATATAGATCTAGATCCACAATCATAGATCTAGATCTCAAATCATTGGTTTAGATCCCTGGAAACGGTAGAGATCTTTCACGAAAATATCATGAAAATATAGAGGAATGAACCAGAGAAGCAACAGGATGAATCCACCTACTGGGAAGAGAGTGGATCTTTAATCCAAGATTTCAATCTCGAAGAAAGATGTTCGAATAACCTTGGAATCCCTTCGAAAGGCTCTGGGATCACCTAGAATTTTTCAATCCTGATCCAAGGTTGAAATATGGGAGTCTCTGGGGTTTGAGTGCTTTTAAAAAGGATTTTCGGATAATTAATCCCACTCAAATGGTTTCATGGGAAGGGGAACATAGTTAGGGAAAACTGTGAACCAACCATGTAGACCTCCCTATACAAGTTTTCATGGGTGGCATAGTTTAGTTTCACAGTTTTTCAAACCGTGTGCAAACCATGTGGACCACTCCATCCAGGTTTGCATGGTTGACACAATTTAGTTGCACAATTTGTCAAACCATGTGAAAACTGTGAACAAACCACTATCTGCCAGTTTTTCTTAAAAAAACCCAAACGCACCTCAAACCACTACTTCAAAGAAAAGGTACATAAAAATCTTGAAAAGTACCTAAAAATGAGCCCGAGATGACTTCCAAAAAGGTGAGGTATAGTGACCCAACATTTTCGTACATTACTATTACATCATTTTAAATATAAACAACATAATAGTATTACACATAGAGGATCCAAATGTTTAGTGTCTTGGGAAAACTAGGAACATACATAACAATTACAACATCAAGCATAAACATTTATTTAATTTCTTTTTCTCTAGCTTCTTATTGGCCCTTGTCCTCTCCTTAGTACATGTAGTCACCTGAGGATATACATAAAAAGGGGTGAGCTAAAATATGATTAAGAGGATAGATAATAAGAATATAGCATGGGGTGAGCATAATCATGACATAGTCAAAAGATCATGAACATGAGAGGAGCATAAATAAAGGACTTGAAATGTGACAATGCATAAAAATGAAACATCATTTCTTAGTGGTTAACTACCAAACATAATTGTGAACCAAGATAGAATCTTGTTCACACATCATTTCACATTTACTCATGAGATTAATCACTTTACCCAATGAAATGGATCACTGTATAATTCCGGGCGCACCCGTCACATTCAAACATTCATATTGTGCTATATAATTCCGGGCGCACCCGTCACCTCATAATATTATCATTATGATGCATGAAACATAGAAAATATATCAATAATGAACATAACTAACCCATGGAAAGGAATGAGTTTCATCTCATAAGAATACATTCATAAAATTTGGGTTCCCAAAAGAAAGATGGAACAACATACTTGATACAATAACAATCAACCATGAATGAGAGGTAAAAATTGGGTTCTTAAAAGAAGAGTTCTTTTGGAAATTTTTTTTGTTTGACATAAACTTCAGTAGAAAACATTTATATCCCAGAAAAGGTAAGATAATTATGAACTATTTATTTTTAAGAAGTTACCATTCCAAATTTGGAGTGAAAGAGGGAGAACCCAAAGAAAGAAAATTGGGTTCGAGATTTTCTCCTTACCTTGTATCTGAATGCTTCCTTCTCTTTATTGTCCTATACAATGAAATTATATTCATTAATTAGAAATAAAGAACCTTGTGTACATTAATATGGTTCATTATGGTTTCATTAAGTGATTTTATGTGCCTTTTTATGAGTTATAGAGTTTAAAAACATTATTCGGGAATGTTTCTTTTTATGGTTTTCTTGAGTGGTTCACTTGTATTCTTAAATTGAAGTTTGGGTAGAACATGGGTAAACATCCAGAACTGATATTACATGTTATTAATGATATTACATGAATTTTAATGATCTTATAATGAATCATATTATATCCATGTGAATGAATCATTAGATAAGAATTAAAGGATGATTATTTGGGTTAATTTGGGCGATTTTTCGATCAGAACGAACTTGTTTTAATTTATCACTTAGTAATATGGCTATAAGTTATTTCCAGAAATTTAAATAGGAAATAATAAATATAAAAAATTCGGTTTTAACCATAAAAATGGTTTCATGACCAGATCTGAAGGAATAAATGGAAGAAGAAAGCATGTCGTTTTTGAAGGTGATAAATTAACACCTCACGGACAACATTCTCTTTAATAAAATAAAAGGAAGAGAGAAAGGGGGTTGGATGATATAATATACCATTAGCATCATAAAATTCCATTATATTTATAATACTGAAGTTAAAATACCATTTGGATGAAGATAGGTGGGGAGAGATCAATAAATTAACTTGAACTTGAAATGAAATTAAAGGAGAAGAGGGAGAGAAATTACCTCTTAAATCCTCCTCTTGAGATTCTCCTTAAAAAAGACAGGCTTGGTATTTTGATGAGACCATAAGATCTTGTACTTGGGAGAGGGGCTAGGGAAGATGTTTGGGCAGAGCTTATAAACTCTTGGAGCTTGAAAGGTGGAGGAAATGAGGGTGTGAAGGGTGGTTTTATAGTGGAGGGGAGAGGGGTTTCCTTAATATAAAATTCATTAGTTTATTAATTTCCACTAAAAAAAGTAATAGTGAGTATTGAATGAACAAGAATAGTAATTTTATCATGTGATACAGAACCAAGTGGGCTTACATCAGCATAAAATCACACGTGACTCTATAATTATCTTATTTAGCTTATTTTTGTAAATTACGGTATTTCACTATTCATCAAAAATTCAAGTATTTCAGAAAAATCCCAAAAATTTACCCCAACCATTTTTTGATGTGTAGAATCCAAAAATTAAGTCCATTTTTCAAAAATAATTTTTTTAAATATTATTAATTTAATATTTAATTAAAATAATGATTTATTACTAAAAAAACAGTTTTAAAACATTCATTTACTTATTCTAAAATATAGGTACATCATACTTTCACTTGAATATTATTTTTATACTATCATAGGTAAGGTTACTATTAATTAGGGTATATCACAATTCATAAGGGTATGTTACTATTCATAAGGGTAGGTTAATATTCACCAAAAAATATTTTTGTTTTATTAGACTCCAAAAATCATCTTGAACACAACCGTGTATGTCATATTTTCAAAATTTCAAACAAAGAAGTGAAAAAATTTTGATTAAAGGTAAATTGTCACTTAGTAGTTAATTATGTTGTGTTTTCAGGTTATTTTATGACATAATTATAAGAATTTAATTTCTATTGAAAAACTTTGGGTCATTACACGAGGATCTTATAATCTCCCCACCTTATAATAGCTCTTCCTCGAGCTGCACTCCAAAAATTCTATAAGATTCCAATCCAAAAATATTGGGAAATTGATCCCTCATGTATACTTCCCATTCCCAAGTTTCCTCTTTATAACTTCCATGTTTCTATGACACATGAACTAATGGCACGGTCTTTCCCCATGACACTTTCTCACTATGATCCAACACATGTATCAGATGATTCTCAACAGACGCATCTGTCTCGAGGTAAACATATTACACATAAATCATATGATAAGGGTTGAGGTGATGTTGACATAGTTGTGGAAAATGGAAAACATCATTCAAAGTGCTGAATTTCTGTGGAAGGGATAATCAGTAAGCCACTAGCCTGATTTTTTCCAACACCTCAAACGATCCTACAAACCTGGGCACCAACTTTCCCTACCTATGTATCCTATGGTGACCCAATCTAGGAAACACCCGAAGGAATACACGATCACCCTATATAATATATAGGGTTCATCTCTATCTATCTTTATATGAATTCTACCTACTTTGAGTCATATCCATACATTTTCAAATCAACTAAACCTGCTCTAATGTCTCCTGAACGAGACTCGGTCCCAAAAACTCTGATTCACCTACCTCTAAACAACATAATAGTGATCTAGATGGTCTACCATAATGAACCTGATATGGTGACATCTATATAGTTTCTTGATAACTTTCTTTATAGGAAAACTCCCCTAAAGACAAGTGCTTCTCCCAAGAACCACCAAATCCAAGCACACATTCTAGAAACATATCCTCTAACACCTTTATGGTATGCTCTGACTGCCCATCTGTCTATGGGTGGAAGGCTGTAATTAACAAAACCTGTATACCAAGCACCTTCTATAAGCCCTGACAGAAGCGTGAAGTAAAGGATGAATTTAAATTTAAAACTATAGTTCATGGAACCCTATGAAAATGAACTATCTCTCATAAATATAGTTATCTCAACTGTTCTACTATAAATGTTTCCCTGATAGGAAAGAAATGTTCTACCTTTGTTATTCGATCCAAAAGGACCCAAATAACATCATTCTTCCTAAGTGTATTTGGAAGTCTTACCACAAAACCCACAGTCACATCATCCCACTTCCATTTCAGAAAATGAAACAACTGAAATAGGCCTACAGGTCGTTGATGCTTTGCCTTCACTTGCTGACAATTGAAACATCTTGTTACTAACCCTAATATTTCCTTTTTCCTTCCTGGCCACCAAAACTGTCATTGTAGGTCATAATACATTTTTGTCACCCCGGGATGTACCACCCACTTTGAGGCATGAAATTATCTCATGTGTTCCTCTCGCATTCTTGTAGGCACAACAACCCTATTTTTCACATAGATGATCTGATCCTAATATATTATCTAGTATGAAGGTGTCTCCCCACCTTCAAGGAATTCCCTTATGGCTAAATACTCCGTATCTTCTTACTACCTATCCCTGATCCATCTCAATAGTGTAGAATCCACTACTACATAAACCAGAGTCATCCTCTCTTGACTCTCCTGAACTACCACATGAATTTCTAAAATCAAGGTCATCATATTCCACTCTACACTCAACTCATATACCAACTGATTCTGAGTTTTCCTACTTAAGGCATCAACCACACTATTCCCCTTTTGGGTGTATATTCTAGTTCAAAAATTAAAGGACTACATATACTCGACCCATCTTTGTTTCTGAAGATTCAAGTCATGCTATGAAAAGATATACTTCAAGCTTTTGTGATCCATAAAAACTATAAAATTTCATCAAAAAGATAGTGTCCTCAAAACTTAAGAGCGTAAACCACTACTACTAACTCGAGGTCATGGGTAGGGTAATTCGGTTCATGTGGCCTCAACTACCGAGACCTATAAGCCATGAATTGATCCCCTTACATCAACAAAACTCTGATTCTGATCCCATAATCGTTACAATATACTGTGTACTCCTCACCCGACATAGGTAATATCAAAATTAGTGCCGATGTCAAGTGATTATTCAACTTTTGGAAAGAATTATCTCATGATTCTATCCAATAAAACTCTATCCCTTTCTTTGTCAAACATAAAAGTAGTGCTTCCAATTCAGAAAATTCTTGTATGAACCTCCAGTAATAACCATCTAATCCCAAAAATCATTGAATATCAAAAATATTCTTGGACTTCTCCCATGAAACCACTTCCTGAACTTTTTTTTGGGTCTAATGCCACACCTTCTTCCGAGATAATGTGCACCAAAAAGTGTACCCTTTTAATCAAAAACTGACATTTAGATAGATTGGAAAATAGCTGATTCACTCTTAGTGTACCCAAGATGATTTCAAGATGTTGGGTACGATCTTCATGAGACTTAGAGTACACTAAGATTTCATCTACAAAGACCACCAAAAAATGATATATGTATAGTTGAAATATCCTATTAATCGAGGTCATAAATACCACTGAAGAATTTTTCAACCAAAACATCCTTAAAACAAACTCATAAAGACCATACTTGATTCTAAAAGCAGCTCTTGGTATATCAGAGGTCTGTACTCTCACCTGATGATACCCTGATCTCAGATCGATCTTTGAGAACACACAATCCACCTTTAGCTGGTCAAACTGATCATCGATACATGAAAGGGGATATTGGTTCTTCACAACCATTTTATTAAACTTATGGTAATTGACACACAAGTGTAAACTCCCACCGGGCTTCTTTGCAAAAAAAAAAACAGGTGATCCCCAAAGCGACTTACTTGGACAGATAAACCCTTAATCCTCTAACTCCTCCAACTAAATTTTGAGCTCTTGAAGATCAGTTGGTGCTATCCTGTAAGGTGGAAATTATACCGACTCAACCCTCGACATGAGCTCAATAGTGAATTCCACATCTCTCTTAGGTGGAAAACTTGAAAAGTTTTCAGGAAAGACATCTTGAAAAAAATCTACAATTGGTGGAAGGACATATTGCTTACCACTCCCATCATCTAGAAAAAGACTAAAAACTTGGCATGTGATATCTCCTAGTTGCTGAGTAATTGGACCAGCTTAGCCTGCATGGATATACCATTCTCCAAAATGAACATACTGGTCACCCTTAGGAAATACAAAGGTCACTCTCCTACGGTAACAATATATGTGGTCTCGGTATGCGACTAGCTAGTCTATACCCATAATAAGGTCTAATACCATTATATAAAAGACATAGATATCCCAAAAAAAAATGATACTCTCCGATATCTAGAGAACATTCCTTGCATAAGAAGATATACCTAAATTGTGTTACCAATAGTGTATCGATATTCATCACCTATCTTCCGAACTCCCCCTCCAGGCTCAAACCATTAACAGGATTTGTAGATATAAAGTAATGAGTGGAACTAGTATCAAACAAGGCAGTAGCTAAAGTATAAGAAACTAGAATAGTACCTCTCACTATTGATGAACCTGCCTCGCTCTCCAAAATTGTAGGTTGTTCTACATTTAACTGTCCTACCCCTATTACATGTGGTTTTGTCTAACTTCCTTGAGTAACACCACTCTGATGATATGGGCACTCATACCATAAAGCATCAATCCCACTACCTCTACTGCCTCTACCCATAGAGTTCCAGCTGCCAGACCTATATGGCGTAGAAGAACCCCTTCCCACACTCTGACTCTAAGCAGCTGCTCCCTCAACACCAACTTGTCGCTGCTTCCTGTAGAACTTCTTTAGGTGCCCCATCTTAGCACAAAATTGGCACTCCACTGGTAGTTGAGTACAATGTGTTCGATATTGTTCTTTCCTACCGCACTGGTGGAAAAGTACATGAGTAAGATCTGGAGCAAATGTTCCTCCTAGATTTACACCTTTCTTTACACTATCCTGACTAAGGTTCTCATAATGATGTGTTTTTTAGTTCCTTGAAACATGTGTTCTAGTTTTAAGTATCACTGATTCTAAGTAGTTTCCATTGGATTTATTCATGGAACCGAAAAAACCCAACAGTTATTTATCCAAAAGGAACCTGCTTTCCAAAGCCAGGTGTTTGTTAAGTTTTAACTTTACGATACTTAGGAACATGCATTGGTCGAGAGGATGATATGTCAGACTCATCACACCATTTTGGGGGGAATTATTGTCTACTATGGGACTCACTTTATAAATTAAAGATATTTTCATGAATCCTTATTAATTTACCAAGTATAATATAAGTTTCCCTTTGAATTTGTAATCACTTATTAACATGTGTAAAATTTAGAATCATCTGTTTGTATTCTAGGTTCTTAATTAATGGAGATATCCATATGCATTCGAGGTTCTCCATCAATGGTATCCTCTCATATACTATTTAGATATTATTTTAATCATCATTGTGATGATACAGATTTTTAATCCACTCAGTGGGTCACTCTGGAATTTATTGTCATCCAGGGAGACAAAGTTTTTTTTTTTGATTTTGGGATCATACCCATGAAATGGGCTACCTATGTATCCTTGTGAAAGGAATCAGAACCCTCGTAGTTTGGTGATGCTTAATGGGACACATCATACCTTTTAAGGTCATGTGATAAGGACCTAGTTGTACAGTTTAATGTCATGTGGTATGGACATATAAGAGAAATGTGGTTAGTCAAAGTTGGTGTGGGACTTATGCCTAAGATGACCAAGGAACTTGGAAATAATATGCGTTTCCAAGTAAAATTAGACCCTGTTGGGAATATAGACCAAGGAGAATAAGGGTGATTTGATGTGTTGGGTTTGAACCTAAATGGGGCTTCCTACGTATCCCATGTCGATGGGAATCGAATCCCATGTAGTTTGATAATTCTTATAAGAGAGTACAATCCTATGAGAGAAATGAGTTTGGACTTACTTCCTGAAAAGGAAGCCTTGATGATTTGGGGGTTTAATTTGGGGCTTATTCCTAAGGAGGATGCCCAGATTAAGGGAATTAGGGTTGGATTCCAGAAGAGGATATCTAGTGAGCTCGGGCCCGATGAAGGCTTCCTATGTATCCCAATTATTGTGGGAATCAGAGTTCTTGTAGTTCATTTACCTTGGGTGTTTGTGAAAATGTTGTAATTATCATGAATCTCTAAGCCCACGTGATTCATTCTTGGTGTGAGAAACAAGAGGATGTGAAATATTCCACAATGACACACACACTTTTCCTTCTCCGCTGGTGGAAGAGGGTGAGCCTACAATGGACAGGGTGGACAAGGGAGGGGCAACAAGACTTCCCCATGTTCTCCTTACATTTGACAAGGGTCCAATGAAAGGAAGAAGGGATGAAGGTTAGGGGATTACACCAGGATGGTTACCCTAGTGAGGTTTGTATGTGGATTATTCCTAAGGAGGATTCCCATTAGGTTTGGTTGGGGATTATTCCTAAGGAGGATGCCCATTAGGGGATTGGTTGGGGATTACTCCTAAGGAGGATGCCCATTTGAGATTTAACCTGGCATAGGAGTTAGGTGATGAGGGTTGAGGAGTGTCCTAAGGACTATATCGACTCAAGGTACTCGAGGAATACATAAGGAGAGTCCAAACTCGTAATATGTGAAAGGAACCTAGAGGAGTAAGTTGACTTAAGGCACTTCATTGATTATTATGGAGCGTCTCAAATCATTTAATTTGAAGGCTAGAAGTTGGGCCACATAAAGGGCGCAATGAAAAATATTGTTGACCGGACCCAAAAAGTTCACGGTGCGACTCTCCATTTTTCACGTAGGTGCGTCACACAGGTGCTTCGCGCAAATCCATGTGTTCTAGAACATGATGGTACTTTGAACCAAATTTCCCCATTTAATTATCTCCTCTCTCATGTTTTAGAGATCTACCTAATAAAAGTTGTGGGATCTTGGTGAAGGAGCTACGCAACAGGAGCTTTGGGGCTTCTTCCAAATTTTTCCATCTCTGAAATGGGAATCCCAAGGGTCCTATTTATAGTCATGGATGGGGCTTGATTGAAGATAAGTTTTTAGTGAAGGTCCTCCATGTAGTTACTCTACATATATATTCCTCAAAGGGGTGTATAAATTATATTTCCTCATAAGTCATTCGTGCAAGTCCTCCGCGTAGGTCACCCGCGTAGGTCTCCCACATAGGTGCCTTTGTGAAATTTATCCATCTTTAGAGTGCCATAACTTTTGATCCGTAAGTCTTTTTGGGATCTACGACCAGTCAAATAGATGGTCTTGAAGATATATACACTTATTGAGATGGTAAATACACCATGTATTCATAGAAGAAACTTTTAAATTAAAATTTAATCAATCAACACATCTTCTTCATCGATCTTGGAAATCCACTGCCTAATCATGGATGGAGAAATAATTCCACATATCCATCGGTATGGAGTAGTATTTTAGAACATAGAAATCAAGCCTACATATTATAACTTCACGGTGAAAACATCTTTACTCATACTTGAAATTTGCTCTCTATTTGAGAATTATATCTTCAATTTTGTGGAGAAGTGCATGAAACAAATTATGTGGTGTCAACACGGTGCTTTCTGATCTTGGAAGGCACACTCCTTGATCATCCAGTGATAGCTACCTATCCAGTACTATAAGCCTCCTTCACGTTCCCCTCTAAAATGAGATCCTTATTAACAACTTCTAAGAATTTATTCAGCCTAAAGATATTTACCTGAGACTTAATTTCACACCTAAGTCCATCCTGAAATTGTTTTTTCCAAAGAAGCCTCATCTTCCACCAAAGCTGGAGCAAAACACTGTAAATATGTGAAATGATCAGTGTAATTAATTATGGACATACTTCCTTGGGGTAGATACATAAACTCTGAATCCTTCTCTTGTCTCAGCATCTCTAGATAGATGTTATCCAAGAAATTCTCCAAAAATTCCTTCCATAACATATCATCAGTCTCTCTAGATCGTACCTGAATGTCCAACCTGCACTTCACTAACCCCCATAGCATATAAGTAGACAACTTGAACCTCCTCCCAACCAGAGTCTTCAAATGGTCAAGTATCATCTCTATGTATTCAATCTATAATTCAACTCCCTCAGGTCCACCCTCTCCAGCAAAAGTAGGAGGGTGATGGAATTGAAACTCCATTTTCAACTCAGTCATGCTTTTCAGAACCCACCCTGGGTCTCCCACCATGAATTTCATGAAATTTACAAAGTTCTATCAGAACTGTTCCCCTTTCTCCTTAGCTTGAACCAATGGTTCCTCAAGTTCCCTATCTAGAAGTTCATTCTGAACTATACCCCTCGGTCTCTCCCTCAACATGAGTCATGGAGGCATATCTATACAAATCCAAACACACATCTTAGATCTCATAACACAACCTTATATTATTTACGTAAGAGTAGAAACTAACACCACAAGTTTCAACATGTCTTTTCCCCCTTTTTCTCACTACATGGTGAACACTGAGACCTTATCACTACCCTTAACCATCCTACTCCTAGGTCTTGGTTATCAAGGGTACATATATTCTCATTAATTAATTCAACCAATAATTAATCACATTATATCAAATTAATTAATTCAAAAATTAATTAATTAATCATACTTGTTTCATCAATCAAGGTTCTCATTAGACACCCATTTATTCTCATTTTTCATCATTAATTTACTCCCACAACAAGGAAAATAGTTCAATTTGAACAACTTACCCATAACCCATTTTCCCATGAGTTCCTAGGACGATGCATGTCACAACAACCATAAGTGCCTAGAATGATGCATGAAGAATCAAGAATCTTTCCTCTTTAGGAAACAAATTAGAATTCAAAAATTGTAAAAAAAAAAATATCACATCACACCACAAGTACATCAACCAAGGTGAAATAATATCCAACTATAACAACAAACAACAATCACAACAATCCCACCATAAGTACTCAGATTTTCCCCCATACATGGGTTTTCAACTCCCATGCATGAGCTTATTACAAAGCCTCAACTCTTCCTAGTATCCTATCTACCTTTCACGAAAAAGTAAGAAAAAAGAAGAAGAAAGAAAAGAAAACACATCTGATACCACTTTGTGATGTCCTGACCCGAGTGCCACAAAATGGTGCCCTGAGCAGGTTCGCCACATGCCCTCAAGCACGCCTCCCCATAAACCAAAGGGTGAAGACTAGCTGCAAGGGTCTGGTAAGTCAGTATTGAGGAGACTATACCCTCTTTTATCAAAATAAAACACCAATGAAAGAAAACAACAATAACCAAATGCAGAAGCGTATAAATAAAAAGAACGATACCATGTCACATGATATTTAAAACAAGAAAATAAAATACTCAACTGAAAACTAAAACATGCTATGACAATGAGAATTCCAAGTGTCTACAATTAAACTAAAATCAATGACACAAAGACTCCCAAGTGGGTCCTAAACCACATCCGGTTCCCTCTCCCATGCTCCAATCCCAAACAAAAACCGATCCCAGGGCCTTAGACCTATCCTATATTACAATAAAAAAGTCTACTCAGGTTCAAATTAGGCATCCTGAATAGGGTGTGAGTACAAATCTTTAAGACACCACCAAAAGTGTCTAAAACGAGTCCAGCCAAAAGATTGTGTATGCAGTTTTATGAAGAAATAAAACAATGAATAATTAAGTAGTTATCACATTGTCATTTAATATTTAATCATCACATTATGCCCAATTTCAATTCCTATCTTCTATTTGAATCATCATTCATTTGGTGTTGAACGTCATGTCAAGCACCCCAAATATCATTCAGTGTAGGTCGCCATTCCTAACACTCCATATTTCATTCGGTGTATTTCATCATTCCTAGCACCCCAAAATCTCAATATTGGATAACTATTAGGGAGGAACACCATGTCCAATTCCCAACTTTTAATTAGTCTAGAACTCAATTTCTAGAACCAAAAAATATCATCCATTTAATCATTCTTTAATTCACAAGAATTATCCATATCATCCCATTACTAATCTAACAATTAGTTAAAAATTTCAAATACCATTAGTTATCTGAACAACTAAATAAGCACATAACCCATTAATTAATTCATCAATCAATTAACCAATAAAAACAATTCTCAATCTATAATTAATTATTCATAATTAATTAACCATATAAAATATCAAGTTTTCATAATTAATTATCACAATTAATTATCTTTGATCAACATTATGGCACATAATTAATTCTCTCAATTAATTATCTTACATAGCCAAACATCATTTCATAATTAATTTACCCCAATTAATTATCTTAATATAATCAATTCAATATATCAATTACAAAATCTCAACCCATAACCAATCTTCAAAACAAATATCTATTTGGGAAAACCCCCTTTGTTTGTTCTGTGATTAAATTATCAATTAATCACCATGGAAATCACAAGTCAATTCTACATTCCTAATGACTCCAATTTAGGAAATCAATTATCAAGAGAAGCTAAAAAATCATAAACTCACATTAACATATTAAATCCATGACTATGGGAGTTTGATTTAGAAAATCTACCTTGGTTTATTGATGGATGTTAGCCCAATGGAAATTCCCAAAAATCTGAGCTGCACAACGTCCTCGATCAAGCTATAGATCTAAATCCCTAATCCAAAATTAATATCAAAGGAATAAAGATCTTTCAAATCTAGATCTAGATCCACAATCCAAGATCTAGATCTCAAATCATTGGTTTAGATCCATGGAAACAGTGGAGATCTTCCAAGAAATGATCAAGGAAATACAGAGGAATGAATGAGAGCAACACGATGAATCCACTTATCTGGAAGAGATTGGATCTTCAATCCAAGAATTTGATCTCAAATAATGATGTTTGAATCACCTTGTAATCCCTATAGAAGGAGTTGGGATCACCTAGAATTTGTCAATCCCGAGCCAAGTTTGAAATATGGGAGTCTTGAGGGTTTGGGTGGTTTTAAAAAGGATTTTTGGATAATTAATCCGACGAACAAGATTTCATGGGTAGGGGGACACATTTAGGGAAAACCAAGCACCAACCATACAGAAATCTCTATTCAGGTTTGCAAAGTTGGCGTGGTTTAGCCACATGGTTTGTCAAACCATGCACAAACTGTGAAAACCTCTCTATCAAGGTTTTCACAGTTGACACGGTTTAGTCGCACAATTTTTCAAACCGTGCACAAACCGCGCATAACCCAATGTCTGCTAGTTTTTCCATAAAAGAACCCAAACTAACCCCAAGACACTACTCCAAAACAAAGGTATATAAAAATCTCAAAAACTACAGGAAAACATGCCCTAGATGACTCCAAAAAAGTATGGGATATTATAATACCCTTCAAGGAAGTTAGGAAAAAGAACATTTTCAACTTTTTGAAATCCTATATCATCACTAGGTTCTAAGTACCTCACATAATATTGATAGAAACAGAAACTAAATTTTGTTCCATAGAGTTGGAGAGGATTTACCAAGAGTATAATATCGAGTTCAACACTCATCTCACTATCATGTAATGACAAATGGATAGATAGATGCCTTTAATAAGACTATATCAGATATACTCCAGAAGATGGTGAAAAAATATTAGAAGTCCTGGATGGATAAACTCCTCTATGATTTATGTGCCTACAGTACCACCACACATACTGCTATACAGGCAACACCATACTCACTGGTGTACGGGACTGAGGTAGTGCTACCTATAGAGGTATAGCTACAATCACTCTGAATTTGTTTTATAGAAAAATATCAAATGATGAATAATACAAAAGAAATCTATATGAGTTGGAATAATTAGATAAGAAAATGTTTCACACATTACACAACCTGGTGATCCACGAAAACTGGATAGCATGAGACTTCAATATAAAAGTTTACCTCCATTCATTTCTCAAAGGAGAACTGGAATTGGCTCTTAGAACCCCAATGATACCATTAATAAATCCCTTGAAATTGAATCCCAAGTAGGAAGGACCTTACGTCATACATAAGGTCTATCATAATGGAGCCTATTCTCTTGACACCATGGATGGGGAGCATGTCACACCACCCACCAATGAAAGATTTCCAAGAAATACTTTACATAGAATCCAGAAATAGGTCATCCACATCGTTGTAAGTACCATAAAACATCCTCGATGCCTGAAATTAAAATGTATGGAATGTATTTTTCTGAGTACATGATGTTAAACTGTGAAAATGCATCCTAACCACACGATGTTAAACTTTATGGGGGATCATCCTTACCGCAAGATGTTAAACTATACGGTCTCTCAAGAACTACATATGGCTTGATTCCTGTCATTACATGATACATAGTGACGCCTGAACCTCTACTTACAGGCCCAACCATAAGATTATCTCCCTCTCATAATGGGTGATCCAAAGTCATTATCGAATGACATAAAATTTCACAGATTCACAGCTTCCCTCTTCTGTTCACATCGAGTCACCTACAACCTCACCACATAATGTTAAACTACAAAGTACTTCTAGAACTACGTACAACTTGATTCATATTTCCAATGGAATATGTGGAAATTATTTGATTCTATGTCTTGGTCTAGGAAAGATATGGTACAAAATAATTTTTTTATCCCTACACTGTAGGAATATCCTTGTCGTTATTTGTTTCTCACACTGAATATAACTCACATGATCTTAGGAATTGCAGAAAGGACTTATACTCGCAAGAAAGGCATAAAGGTACATGAAATGCCCATTACCATCCTAGATGAAAGACCATAAAAGGTGTACCAAGGGTCCTTACCACATGACATTAAACTACACAGCCACCCCCATAACTACATGTGGTTTGATTATCATCCTTATACGATAAGTAGTGTCTCCTATACCTCCACTCTTGGGCCCAACCACAAAGTCCCCTTCAATTCATGAAGATTCAAATTCATCCTTACAACATGATGTTAAACCACATAGAATTTTCAAAACTACATGTGGATTGATTCTCATCCTCATGAGATATGTAGCGATGCCCTAATATTTCATCTTCGTGCCCAGCCATAGACAAGTGCACAGTGTGAAAGAGTCCTATTTATTCCTCATTATTATCAAGTTACTTCAATACAACACACTATGAATCTCTATGTTAGGAGCCTCATCTTAGGGTTCACACCACATGAACCTAAAATTTCAACATATGTCCCTACAACACGCCATTAAACTGTGTTGCATCCTCCTCACCGCAAGACGTTAAACTGAATGAATTTATAGAACTACACATGGTTTGAATCTCATTATCATGAGATACATAGTGATTCTTAGTCTCTATTATTGGGCCCAACCATGACATTCCCATTTACTCATGCTAGTTCACTTATGTCCTCACTGCATGATGTTAAACTGAATGGAAGTATGCCCTCACCACATGACATTAAACTATAAGAAAATATATCATCACTGCATGGCGTTAAACTGTACAAAAATATTTTCTTACCAAGTGACATTAAATTTCATAGAAATAAATCCTTATTACATGACGTTAAACTTCTTGGAAGTACGTCCTTACCGCATGGCGTTAAATTGCACGGAAATACATCTTCACCGCATGAAATTAAACTACATAGAGATAAAAGTCCCCCCCTACATGACAATAAACTATGCAGAACATCTCCCACATTTCATTCCTTATCAAAGGACCACAAGAGACTTACCTCAGTCAACCAGAGTATATGGTGATTCCATCATCCTTTAAGGGAAATTCAAACCCATATACCATAGTTTATGTCTTGAGCATCCCAGGTCACCAAAAACCTTCCATGGACATTGTAAATGATATCCAGATTCAAGGAACCTTTTATTGAATATTCATACATTCCCATGGATTCTGAATATGTGCCTATTGCTGTCAACTAAAGGTAGAACTCTGAAAAAGGACATTCCAATTCCCCTGAGCCCTGATATCATTGTGGTAACACTCAACGCCCAAGTGTTTCTGAACCGCTCCTTGTATGACTATCCCACATCATTACTCATCATACGAGAAACTCAATACATGATTTATGACACTTACACCACTCTCTAAGAATTTTTTTGCAGTGATATTGACCTTGGGTATCCTAATTATTCCCTTGTACAACATCTTCGGTACTAGGTCCATGTAAGTCATGACCCTAAATTGTCTTTGCTTTGGTCAAAGTTGTACGACCTTAAACTCTAGCCCATAATGGTCCAAATCATATGACCTTAAACTATTAATTAAGGAGACATGTTGGGAAAAAATATCCCAAAGTTTCCTCTCAGTATGTTTTGGGTGTGGTTGTGTTTGTTGACAAAGTTAGATGACCACAAATGAGTATGGTTGGGGTTTGCCGAAGACAAGTTTTTAAGGTGGCATAGTTTCTTAGTGTTTTCCAAATTTTTGGGCCTCAAAATCAGGAGTTTGATGTTGGTAGGGGAAGTATTTATTCATAGGAGTGAAATTTATGAGTAATGTTGAAGAAAATCAATAAAGGGTGAGAACCGCGTACCATAATTCATTGGCCACATATCATATTATGGGAACGGTATGCGGAGCGGTATGAATGATACACAGATGCAGTTTACGAAACCAAAAATAGTTTGTGGTTGAGAGGCAGTGTGGCATGTGGATGGCTTGATGTAAGTGGAGGAATTAAACCATGTAAGAGAAAAGGAAGTATGCAGATGGCGTGGAAATAATGTTTGCAAGTGACCTGCGGTTCGCATCGGCAGAAGGATCAGTTAGCGGTGGAAGCTATATCAAATCAAAGATTTGGTAAATCTTGATTCAACGGATTAAGAAGGTATATTTTCCAATATAAGAATCACTAATCCCACTGATTAATATAGTGATTGAAGATCATTAGAAAGCATATTTTTCTCTAGGAATTCAGCGAAGTCCGAAAGTGGTTTGTGATGAACGTGTTTGTAGGGATTCTTAACCTGCAAAGGAAGTCCGATAAACAGAGGAGGAAGTCCTGCACAAGGAAGGAATTGACTCAGTATTTGGAGGAGGAATACATTGTATGTGAGAGGGAGAGTTCCGCAAGCAGTACACAGAGGGGGAGATCTGGTATGTAGAATTAAAGGAAGTCCGCAAACAGAGAACAATTCACAGACAGGAGGGGTTTCATAGAAGTAGTTCCTGGAATTGGTACATGACAGTGGAGGTAGTCTGCAGATGAAGGGGGGTTCACAGAAGTAGAAGTGGTATGTGAAGAATATTTCCCGCATACTAAACCTGGTAATCAGTACACAAGAGGATCGGGTGGTTCACGATTTACCCAAGGAAGCTTGTGAAAGCTTCAATTCAGTTTGCATAAGTATTTTCTGGTACCTAGCAGTACTCGGGAAGGTAGAATTCATATACAGGTGAAAATAGAACTTCAACAGAGCATTTACCCGTAGTTGAGGATGCAGGAATTAATGAAAATGAAGGGAACTATATGTCCATAAATTATGTTTGACCTACAAGTCCATAAACTAGGAGTAGATTCCATTCCAAGAGCAGTGACTGAAAGAAGAAGAAGAGGGTGACCCTTTCCACCAGTAGTGAGCCAGAGAAAGAGGCATAGAGAGTGACCCATGGGAATGTAGTGAGAAAACCCTAAACCTTGTAAATGTAGTGAGCCTAGGAATATATGATCTTGCCCAAAAATTATACTCATTTTGATTATGGGCCTTAGTGAATTTGGTACATTGACACATTACCGTTGTATGCTCCTTGGACGTAGCCCAGTGAGGGTGAACCAAGTAAAAATCACAATGTCCTATTCATGATTTCATATCTGTCTGTATATTTCTATGGGAGGAAGATAGAATTGAGTTTTTTCTAACAACAAAACTAGATTCAAAAGGGAGAAATTTTTAATCTACCATACCCTGTTTCTCCCCCCTCTCAGGGTATTCGACCTAGTGGACCTAACAATTGGTATCAAAGGGAAATGTTGAAAGTTAGAATTTCTCTCTTAGAATAATAAATGGAGGTGTTAAATCATAAATGAATTATGATTTTCGATGGAAATAATTTTCAACTATGGAAGAATCGAATGCAGCACTACTTCCGATCATTAGGGATGTATGTATTTACAACAGCTATGCATGGAATATCAGCTAACATTAATAGTGGTGCTTTATCAGAAGACTAAAGAAGAGAATTGGATGTTTATTCTAAAGGGATCAATGATTTATGGGGAGCCCTATCAAATACAATCTATATGAATGTGATTTCCTGTAAAACATCACATGAAATGTGAGAAAATTGTTGAACATTTATGAGGATGACACAAAAGTTCAAGAAGAAAAGCTACAGGTTCTGTGGAACAAGTATGGGGATCTAAAAATGAATCCCATTGAGAATTTTGATGAATTATTTGATAGGATAAATATTATTTTAGAAGAAATGCGGGGTCTTGGAGAATTCATTGTAGATATAAATATTGTGAAAGGTATATTCAGGAAACTTCCACTGTGATTCAATCCGAAAGTTTCAGTGTTAGAAGAAAAATACCCGAAAGTGATGACACTAAATAACCTTCACAGTACCCTTGTAACATATTAAATGAGAAATGATGAAAATGATGCAATGGAAAAGGGGAAGTCAAAGGAAGTGGCATTCAAGGCAATGAAGAATATCTCCGTTGAAGATAGTCTAGAGGAATACAATATGGATGATGTCATGTCATTTCCATCCTCTAATCTATGAAGAGGAAAAGGAAAGTTCAAAGGTAAACTTATATTTCCATGATTTCGATGCGAAAATATTAGGCATTTTTTTTATCAAAGTGTCCCAAGAAGTTTGTTGATGAAAATGAAGAAAATGATGAAATTCTCCAGAAGAAGTATTCATCAAATGAGAAAGGGAGGAGAAGTACTAGGATAAAGTTCTTCAAAAATAAGAATCTTCTTTCATGAGAGGATGAAAGTTCAGAGGAATCTGAGGTAGAAGAGTTGGAAGACTAAAAGGATCCTAAAATAGATTCTTTGGATGTAGTTTCTATAAATTCATTAACAAGAGAGGAAAGTGACAATAAAGACAAAAAAATTGAAGGAAGAGTTGATCTTCAGACTGAACTAGAAGCTGCCCTTGAAGAGGTAGATATTTTGAGAGCCAAAAAAAAGTATGCTAACAAAGTTGTTCCTGATTCCAAACTCTTTATGCAGTAGAAAGAAGAATAGAATTCTAATATGAATGTAGAAATTGAAAATATGAGGTCTTCAATCCCAGAAATCTCAAAAAAGGTGATTGAGTACAAAATCAAAAATGGATAACAGAAAGTAGAAATTGAAAGTTTGTCCGAAACTGGAAGAGATCAAATCAAATGTAACGCCACGACCACAGCTACCCAGAGTCGGTGCATTACTTCGTAACATTGGCATGATCACAAGAAAGATCAAATCTCGAAAGACCGATTGGTTTAGTAGCCTTGGAAACACTAGATATATTCATAAGTTTTACATTACATCATAAAATGAAAAACTACTACAACAACATAATGTTTCCACAGTCCACACTATAATCCCCTCATAATATCCCTGTAGGTCATTCATAACTTACATCTTCACTTCCTGGGAAAAATAAAACATAGAAAAGGGGTGAGCTCAAATGCCCAGTAAGGATAACAATATAGCGGAAACTTTCATCAATAAGAATAAACATTTAAGGCAATGTATAACTAAAACAAAAGCCTTTTAAACATGAACTTTCAACATGGTATGGCATAAATAAAATGAAATAATGCCATTTAATTATTCACATGGATATTCTACTAATCGAATAATCACATGCAAAAATCAATAACCACTTTCATAATGTTGGAATGCATAATGCCAGACTATCATAACCACATAGCCAAGGCCTCGTGCCAAGACTACAAATAAGATTTTGTCAAGGCCTTGTGCCAAGACACTATTTTGTCTCATGAGACCTAACGATGCATCGAGGAGCTATAGCGGGCTCCACCCGTCACTTATTAAGTCCAATGCATTCCCATATGAAAAGGTTTAAACATAACATAAACATTCGTATTAAAACTAGCATACGAAATGTCAATAATTTCACCATAAACTATGAATGGTATAAATATAGCATATACATAGTCAAACATATCACAAAACCTTCAATACAATATAGAAGTTTTGTATCATAATAAATCAACTTCAAATAATCTTAAAATCCATCAAAGGATGTTGACATAGATGAAATCAAAATTCTTTTTAAAGAAATATCTCCTTTTATTTTGAAATCATTTAAGATCCATATAAAATAAAACATTTTCTTTGAAAATATTCTTATAATATTGTAAGGAAAGCTTTGAAGATTTTATAACGGCGTAAAATAACCGCACCCGCCGTATAAGTTAAAAAAACATTCTTACCTTAAATTTGTCGAAAGGTAAAAAGTGCCTTGTTTGGAAAACGATGGAAATATTCCTTTAAAAACACATAAGGGTATAAATGACTTTAACCCATATTCTTTGTAAATAGTAAAAATGTTTTGAAATACATTTCTAAGTAACATGGATGTGGATGATAAAGAAATCCCAGTAGATTATTACGTATAAACAACCTCGAATAATGAAGAGATTGCGAAATAAACCCTTACCTTGTAATTTTCCTTGGTCGGGGTAGGTTAACCTCCTGTATAATGGTGAAATAGTTGTTATTAAATTATACAAGAATCATATATATTAATATGATATCATATATGATCTTTTAACATTGATTTGTTAATAATATCTTAGTATTACCATTATATCGGGTGTTAACTTACTTGTTTTCTTTTATATGTTTTGTTACGTAAGACATGTTTGTAAAGGATAGATTGTATATTATTCATATCCAGAATGATATCATGTCCTTAAACATCATTTTTAAATCATCAAATGATAATTATACTTGAATGGATACGATGGAGAATGAATCTCATCGCGTTCGTGGAGACGGTAGTCCGTACGTACGCACGAGCGACAATATCATTCTTTTGATATTAAAATAATATATAAATGGATGGTATATCATATATACATAATCATTAACATGTTATATTTATTATTTACATGAGTTACACATCATTATTATACCCATCCAAATAATAATATATTGAATAACAATTACACCACGACGTGGAGACGGTAAGCCGTACGTACGCACGTATGGTGACATGTTATTCAAAGGGTGGATAGAATACTGAATATGGTTGTACCATATTTATAATAACATCACAGTATATGTGAGATACTGGAGTTATTATTTTATAATGGTAAGAACAAAGGAAGAAGAAGTGGAAGAAGAAATGAACTTGGAGAAGGGTGGTGAAATCATTACCTCTTCTTCGGGTTCTTCCTTTTGATTTGATCAAAAGGGCTCCTTAGGTTGGATTTCTGATCAAACTAAGGCCTCTAGGTTGTAGTGAGGGATGTTGGGAGAGTATTTGGGCAGATTTTGGCCGAACCAAAAGGCTGTTAAGGTGTGAAGAAATGAGAAGGAGGAGTGCCCTTTTATAAGAGGGGTGAGGGGCACCTTTGGAAAAGCTAGAAATATTAATTTATAATAAATTCATATTCGGTTTCCAATGGCTCCAAAGTTGACTATTCAAAGGATAAGGTGGGGATAGGTTGAAAAACACTCAACCAATAGAATTTAGACAGGTTTGGGTACTTATATTAACCTTATCTTTAAGTATTAACTCTAAGTTAATTAGTTTCACTTTTACAATGTCTCTTTGTATTTTTATATAATATGGTTAATAAACTTACTATATACATCCAAGAGACCCCCAAGTGGTCCATTAATGATGAACCTATCCTGATATAAGTCTCGTGGCCGAACCTTAGATTTTTAGGAATTTAATATCAATTAATAATATAATATTTGTTTTAAGAACTCTTTTATGTCAATTTTGACACTATTCAATAGTTGATTTTTGTGAAACTCATAACAGATTGATTACATCGAAAAACGTCAATTAAATCAATCCTAATATATAATATTATCCTAGAAAATTAGTTTAATTCATTAAAAGTTTCATATTATATTTTTTTGGGTATTTATAATATCAATTATTTTAATTTTTCACTATTATAGTAATTACTGCATCATCATTGTGTCATAAATAAAATAAATTATTTAATGTCTAAAAATTATAAATAAACTATCATTATGTAGGAAATCTTTTTATCTTTCTAATGAATATTTATAATCTAAAATACAACTTATATAACCCTATGTAACAATTGTTTTGCTAAAAGATATATGCTTGTGTCATTTTTGTATTCATTTTAACTTAATTAAAATAAAGTGTCATTATCACTTACAAGTGGATCCATGGGGTCCCAAAATAGACCCAAAGATGCCCATGGTCGACCATGTATCAAACAATAGGGTTAAGACACGTTTTAGGGTAATTTAGTATTATTATAATATTATTTTTTAACCCTTATTTACCGGATTTACCCTTAACCATGGTAAATAAAATATTTACCGCAGTAATTATTCAAAATGTCTAAAAATAAAAGTTACCTATTTACACAATTTGAACATCCTGATTCCAAATATGGAATCCATTTTCCTAAATTAAAAACACAGAAGTGGCAGAAATTAATTTAAAATTAATTCCCGCTGTCAAAACAAAAAGCGTGTTTTTAAGAGATAATAACTATCAAAAGATTGACACTTGTTTATGTTCAGTTTAATTGTAAAATTATGTCCAATGACCAACATTATATTAAATGGTAAAAATATATTCTAAATATAATTTAAAACTACTAAAATTCATAATTTATCACTATTAATTATTTTGATTAAAAAAGTTATTTTTAATTAAAATTTAGTAATTTTCACTATTCATCAAAATATGAAAGTTATCCGAAAAGTACCAAAATTTCACCTTAGGCTAAATTTGATATTCCGAATACAGAAATGAAGTCCATTTTAAAATATAAAATATATATAATTTTGAAAAGTAGGTATTACTATTCATAACGGCTAGTTTGATTGGTTGTGGTGTGTGTTAAAACTCAAGGTTGCGTACAACACACGCTACTGTATTATTCAAAGAAAGCGTACCGTGGAAGCTTGGGATGTTTCATTTTAAATTTTTGATGTCCCCATTTAGTCAAAAAGTTTAAAATATTGTATTTAAAAAGGGTTCACTATTAAAAGTTGATAAAAGTGCAATACTGAAAATGAATTTGTTCTTGCATTATATCTAAGAAACTCATAATATGGATTCTAAAATTATAAGGATTATATAAAGTTTACAATTTAGATAATAATATTCATAACCTCTTTTTAATGGCTTTTTTTGTAAGTCATGGTGTGATTTAACTCGGTGTTGCGTGTAGTGCAAGTTATTGAATTATTTTGATGAAATAACACACTATGAAATCTTGGGGTGTTACATTCTCCCCTCCTTCAATAAATTGCGTCCTCGCAATTTGAAATTGTTTTTCGAAAATAAAAGGTTGAAAATAGATAATATATTTGTGGGAAAATCCACATCGGAAATTGGGTTACTAAAATTTAGTCTTAATATGAGGAAAAGAGAAATGAAAGGGTCACCACCAAATTATGATCTCGATTAGGAGAACATTGGTGGCAATTAGAGATATATAATTGGAGGAAAAACGTAAATATTTATAGGTAGTTATTGAGGTCATCAATCACAAACAAGTGTATAATTGAGGTCCTTAAACTCATCAATCTATGATGATTTGAAGTACCATCGGTTCAACAAAATATAGGGTATTGGGATAACACATTTTTGACGTTTCAAAATATCTTAGTTGAAATCCCACATCGAAAAATGAATTAACAAGGCCACTATTTAAAATAAAGAGTAGAAAGTATAAGGATTACCGAAAATAACACATACTAGGGTTCCATGTAGGAAAATATGGATATGGAAGAGAAATCTAACCATCAATTATCTGATGGAGAGTGGTAGAGAACATGGCTATAAAAAGGCCAACAATCCCAAAGCCATAAATTAGTGATGATTTAAGGTACCATCTAGGAAAACATTTTTGTTCTAAGTTTATTTTCTTAATATTGAGAAATTTATTTATGACATTGGCTAAGATCATAAGGATATATACTTACTTTATAATTAGAGTTTTATCCATTAATAAATTTCTACCACAAACTCATCTTTCACTCATAAAAAAAAATTCTATTTATACTATTCGTACAGGGTTCCAAAATAAATGAATTTATAATTCATCTACCAGATATTTTTTTAAAAAAAACTACATTATTTAATCCAGGACATCTCTTGGGCCATTGGTAGGTGATACACCCTTGTCGCCCTTCGGTTGCGGGTTCAAGTCTCGCAGCCTTACCGGACGCGACGGGTTGCCGCCCGACCTCCGGGTTGTCCTTTTATGGTAATCCAAAATAATCCAAACTAGAACTATCCAAAATACTTCTGTCCAAACTCACAGTCCAACATTTATAAGGAAGGTAAACATAATATATATCCTTTTTACCCCGTAATAGAATATGAATACCTTCATCATGTATTCTTTTAATACACTGAAACATTCTAAATTACCATATTCCTTATTGATTACATTTATGCTCCCTTATTCCATATAGAATGCTGGATATACTTCATCAATCCAAAAATATTTTAAACCCCAACAATGATGGAATATACAAATCATTAATCAGTTCCAAGGTAGTCATGAATATCCAATATAATTTATCCAAAGCAATCATGTATTATTCCAAAATCACTACCTCGGTATCAGAACTATATTATGGTTTATCATTCTCTCCAAAATTTATCCTGCTATTGAGTCACTTTTCTTTGTTCCACACAATCTCAAGTCCTTAATGAAATAGTACTGCAGTACAATCCTTATATACTCCATAATTATTATAACAAGTACATTGTTGATACAACACTCAATTGACATAATCAACATAAGAACTCTAATCATTCCTCTTCATCTGTGGTAGTATCATAACTTGATTATTATCCAATAACATCATTTGTGGCATAGTCTGATGACTGGGACATAGGTTCGCGTAGTGTCCAAACTCCTTGAAAATGAAGCATTGTACATTTGAAACCATTTTCTTACCCTTGCAGTCACGTACTTTGTGCCCTTTTCCTCCACACTTATAACAAACTCCCATTCCATTCAGGAAAGTTTCAGGGTGTTTCTTTCCACAGTTACCACATATGGTAAAATTCTTCTTTTCCCTCTTCCCTTTATCCATCTTTCTCTCTTCCATCCTTTTCTTCTCTTGCTTCCCTTCAAAGCCATAGGACTCAGTAAACTCTTTACTTATCTTATCAACACATGATATTATTTCTTCATATGATGATAATACATGGGAGACTATTTCTCTTATAAATTCTAGCTTAAGACCATGAAAGATATGATCCTTCCTTCACTTTGGATCATGTGCATTTCTGGAGTTCTCATTCCTTCTACTGGGCGCCATTTCTAAACAATGGCATACACTAGATCAGTTTATGAATCAAAATACATAATCCCATACTTATAAAACACTTAACATAAATTGAACTATTTATGGATATAATCCATAATCATAAAAATGTATCCTTTGAGGATGTATATACTCATAAACCCTTCATAATGGTTTGTAAAGAAAATGAGAATTATCCTAAGCAAATCCCCCGGGAGTGTCGTAACCAAGAGTTCAGCAAGGCCCGTTGGCGTGCACCAGTTCCCGTTCGAGTCTAGCTCAAAGTGGTGTTTTTGGGTTTTACCCCTAGGTACATCTGTGCCAGAGCCGCCTCTACCTGCTCGTATCCAGACAGGGATGTATTGCTCGGAAAACTCACAAAATCTCTAAAATACCAAAATTCTAGGAAGTTCTTCTACACTAATCCTCAAAGTTCATCTTAGGTCTACGTGCTCTAATCAGAGTTTATCTAAATCTAGCTTCCAAGGTTTGTACTAAACTTCCTCTGATACCAACTGTAATGCCCCGACCCCAGCAACCCAGAGTCGGTGCATTACTTCGTAACATTGGCATGATCACAAGAAAGATCAAATCTCGAAAGACCGATTGGTTTAGTAGCCTTGGAAACAGTAGATATATTCATAAGTTTTACATTACATCATAAAATGAAAAACTACTACAACAACATAATGTTTCCACAGTCCACACTATAATCCCCTCATAATATCCCTGTAGGTCATTCATAACTTACATCTTCACTTCCTGGGAAAAATAAAACATAGAAAAGGGGTGAGCTCAAATGCCCAGTAAGGATAACAATATAGCGGAAACTTTCATCAATAAGAATAAACATTTAAGGCAATGTATAACTAAAACAAAAGCCTTTTAAACATGAACTTTCAACATGGTATGGCATAAATAAAATGAAATAATGCCATTTAATTATTCACATGGATATTCTACTAATCGAATAATCACATGCAAAAATCAATAACCACTTTCATAATGTTGGAATGCATAATGCCAGACTATCATAACCACATAGCCAAGGCCTCGTGCCAAGACTACAAATAAGATTTTGTCAAGGCCTTGTGCCAAGACACTATTTTGTCTCATGAGACCTAACGATGCATCGAGGAGCTATAGCGGGCTCCACCCGTCACTTATTAAGTCCAATGCATTCCCATATGAAAAGGTTTAAACATAACATAAACATTCGTATTAAAACTAGCATACGAAATGTCAATAATTTCACCATAAACTATGAATGGTATAAAAATAGCACATACATAGTCAAACATATCACAAAACCTTCAATACAATATAGAAGTTTTGTATCATAATAAATCAACTTTAAATAATCTTAAAATCCATCAAAGGATGTTGACATAGATGAAATCAAAATTCTTTTTAAAGAAATATCTCCTTTTATTTTGAAATCATTTAAGATCCATATAAAATAAAACATTTTCTTTGAAAATATTCTTATAAGATTGTAAGGAAAGCTTTGAAGATTTTATAACGGCGTAAAATAACCGCACCCGCCGTATAAGTTAAAAAAAACATTCTTACCTTAAATTTGTCGAAAGGTAAAAAGTGCCTTGTTTGGAAAATGATGGAAATATTCCTTTAAAAACACATAAGGGTATAAATGACTTTAACCCATATTCTTTGTAAATAGTAAAAATGTTTTGAAATACATTTCGAAGTAACATGGATGTGGATGATAAAGAAATCCCAATAGATTATTACGTATAAACAACCTCGAATAATGAAGAGATTGCGAAATAAACCCTTACCTTGTAATTTTCCTTGGTTGGGGTAGGTTAACCTCCTGTATAATGGTGAAATAGTTGTTATTAAATTATACAAGAATCATATATATTAAGATGATATCATATATGATCTTTTAACATTGATTTTTTAATAATATCTTAGTATTATCATTATATCGGGTGTTAACTTACTTGTTTTCTTTTATATGTTTTGTTACGTAAGACATGTTTGTAAAGGATAGGTTGTATATTATTCATATCCAGAATGATATCATGTCCTTAAACATCATTTTTAAATCATCAAATGATAATTATACTTGAATGGATACGATGGAGAATGAATCTCATCGCGTTCGTGGAGACGGTAGTCCGTACGTACGCACGAGCGACAATATCATTCTTTTGATATTAAAATAATATATAAATGGATGGTATATCATATATACATAATCATTAACATGTTATATTTATTATTTACATGAGTTACACAACATTATTATACCCATCCAAATAATAATATATTGAATAACAATTACACCACGACGTGGAGACGGTAAGCCGTACGCACGCACGTATGGTGACATGTTATTCAAAGGGTGGATAGAATACTGAATATGGTTGTACCATATTTATAATAACATCACAGTATATGTGAGATACTGGAGTTATTATTTTATAATGGTAAGAACAAAGGAAGAAGAAGTGGAAGAAGAAATGAACTTGGAGAAGGGTGGTGAAATCATTACCTCTTCTTCGGGTTCTTCCTTTTGATTTGATCAAAAGGGCTCCTTAGGTTGGCTTTCGGATCAAACTAAGGCCTCTAGGTTGTATTGAGGGATGTTGGGAGAGTATTTGGGCAGAGTTTGGCCGAACCAAAAGGCTTTTAAGGTGTGAAGAAATGAGAAGGAGGAGTTCCCCTTTATAAGAGGGGTGAGGGGCACCTTTGGAAAAGCTAGAAATATTAATTTATAATAAATTCATATTCGGTTTCCAATGGCTCCAAAGTTGACTATTCAAAGGATAAGGTGGGGATAGGTTAAAAAACACTCAACCAATAGAATTTAGACAGGTTTGGGTACTTATATTAACCTTATCTTTAAGTATTAACTCTAAGTTAATTAGTTTCACTTTTACAATGTCTCTTTGTATTTTTATATAATATGGTTAATAAACTTACTATATACATCCAAGAGACCCCCAAGTGGTCCATTAATGATGAACCTATCCTGATATAAGTATCGTGGCCGAACCTTAGATTTTTAGGAATTTAATATCAATTAATAATATAATATTTGTTTTAAGAACTCTTTTATGTCAATTTTGACACTATTCAATAGTTGATTTTTGTGAAACTCATAACAGATTGATTACATCGAAAAACGTCAATTAAATCAATCCTAATATATAATATTATCCTAGAAAATTAGTTTAATTCATTAAAAGTTTCATATTATATTTTTTTGGGTATTTATAATATCAATTATTTTAATTTTTCACTATTATAGTAATTACTGCATCATCATTGTGTCATAAATAAAATAAATTATTTAATGTCTAAAAATTATAAATAAACTATCATTATGTAGGAAATCTTTTTATCTTTCTAATGAATATTTATAATCTAAAATACAACTTATATAACCCTATGTAACAATTGTTTTGCTAAAAGATATATGCTTGTGTCATTTTTGTATTCATTTTAACTTAATTAAAATAAAGTGTCATTATCACTTACAAGTGGATCCATGGGGTCCCAAAATAGACCCAAAGATGCCCATGATCGACCATGTATCAACCAATAGGGTTAAGACACGTTTTAGGGTAATTTAGTATTATTATAATATTATTTTTTAACCCTTATTTACCGGATTTACCCTTAACCATGGTAAATAAAATATTTACCGCAGTAATTATTCAAAATGTCTAAAAATAAAAGTTACCTATTTACACAATTTGAACATACTGATTCCAAATATAGAATCCATTTTCCTAAATTAAAAACACAGAAGTGGCAGAAATTAATTTAAAATTAATTCCCGCTGTCAAAACAAAAAGCGTGTTTTTAAGAGATAATAACTATCAAAAGATTGACACTTGTTTATGTTCAGTTTAATTGTAAAATTATGTCCAATGACCAACATTATATTAAATGGTAAAAATATATTCTAAATATAATTTAAAACTACTAAAATTCATAATTTATCACTATTAATTATTTTGATTAAAAAAGTTGTTTTTAATTAAAATTTAGTAATTTTCACTATTCATCAAAATATGAAAGTTATCCGAAAAGTACCAAAATTTCACCTTAGGCTAAATTTGATATTACGAATCCAGAAATGAAGTCCATTTTAAAATATAAAATATATATAATTTTGAAAATTAGGTATTACTATTCATAACGGCTAGTTTGATTGGTTGTGGTGTGTGTTAAAACTCAAGGTTGCGTACAACACACGCTACTGTATTATTCAAAGAAAGCGTACCGTGGAAGCTTGGGATGTTTCATTTTAAATTTTTGATGTCCCCATTTAGTCAAAAAGTTTAAAATATTGTATTTAAAAAGGGTTCACTATTAAAAGTTGATAAAAGTGCAATACTGAAAATGAATTTGTTCTTGCATTATATCTAAGAAACTCATAATATGGATTCTAAAATTATAAGGATTATATAAAGTTTAAAATTTAGATAATAATATTCATAACCTCTTTTTAATGGCTTTTTTTGTAAGTCATGGTGTGATTGAACTCGGTGTTGCGTGTAGTGCAAGTTATTGAATTATTTTGATGAAATAACACACTATGAAATCTTGGGGTGTTACATCAAATATATCGAGCATCTAGAAGAATAGTTTGAAAGTATACGATGAATAAATGAAGATCAGAATAAACTAATAACTCTTGGTTCAAAATCAGGAAATAAGATCATACAGGCAATAAATAATATTATACTTGAGCGGAATGGTCCATTAGAACAAAATAGGATTGATCTAAAACATGAAGTAGTTATGGTTCAAGTCAGACCACAAGAACCCACTCCAAGATTAAAGACTGATTTGGGTACAAAGCAGAATCAAATGATTTAGAGCACCCAAGGAATAACTAGTGGTGTATCATTACCACACAATAATTTACCTCACATAAGATTCTATTGTTGTGTTAAGTTGGGAAACTCTAAAAATGTATTTTCTATAGCAAATAGGTACCAAAGGGAATAAGAACAACAGGGTGGTCATAAAGAGATCAAAATTGAAGGTCACTATTTCAGGTGTATAGGTCTTATACATATGGAAAGATATAGTACAACAACAATGCATAGGAATGTGCTGAGGTAAACTAAATTTGTTCCTAAGAAGCAGCCAAAATTATCTTCAAGTGAGAAGAAAATTCAAAATCGATTTACAGATCTATAGGTTAAAGCTGGACCATCATATACTAAGGAAGATCAAGATTATCATTCCATTTCAGTTATGAATTCAAAGGCTTGGGTCAAAAAGAAAAGGTCCGAGCAGGACGTGGTTGTAGAAATTGCGTTCAAGGCATCATATCCCACTCAGAAATGGATAATTGACAATTGATGCACTTATCATTTGATAGTAAATAAGAATTTAGTAACCCGAATCAGGTATGATAAAGAAGGTATTGTAAGATTTGGTAATGATGAGGTCTTGAAAATTATTGGTTCATGAAAATCCAATTTTGGAGGAAAAGACATGAGATGAGAAGAAGTCCTAGCTGTTGAGGGTCTTAGTCACAAATTGCTTAGTGTTAGTAAATTGTGTAACTCAGGACATGTCATTTGTTTTTACAAGAAATTATGTATCAACAAGGAAAAGGATGGTGCTGTTGTGTTGCAAGGAAAGCGTACGAAATGGAATCTCTACCTCGTAAGTGGAGATGAAGATATGTGCTTTTTGTCCAAGGATGAAAAAACAAGTTATGGCATAAGCATCTTGGGAACATAAGACAAGGTTCCTTGGAAGATCTAGTAAAATATGATGCAACTCAAAATCTACCAAGATTATCACGTGATCATACTCATACGTTTGATGCCTTCCAACAGGAGAAGATCATTCGAAAGACATACAAGAAAAGGAGCAAAAGTCAACAAGATTGCTTGAGCTAGTTCATAGTAATGTTTGTGGGAAAATTTCCCCAAGGGATATTAATGGGATGAGATATTATGTTCTATTCATTGATTAATATAATATAATGACTTGGGTTTCAATAATCTCCCACAAATCTGAAGTATTCAATTGCATTATAAGATATCGATGAGAAAGTGAAAATATGTTTGGTCAGAAAATCCGAGCGATTCAAACAGATAATGGAACAGAGTTCAAAAATATCCAAGTAGAGGATTATCTCGAAAAACATTGGATAAGAAATCAAGTTTCATCAGTAAGAAATCCACAGCAGAATGGAGTAGTTGAGAGAATAAATCAGATTGTTAACAACATGGCCAGAACAATTCTCATTGATAAAGACCTTCTGATTTTTTTGGAAAGAAGTAGCGATTACAACAGTATACACTTCAAATTGAGCTTTACTTTTTCCAAAAGAGGATAAGACTCCATACTAGTTATGGTATGGAAGGAAGCCATCATTAAAGTAATTTATAATATTTAGAAGTAAATGTTTCATTCTCAATAAGGAGAAACATTGTATGTTTGAATCCTATTGGGATTAAGGGATACTTTTTGGCTACTCAAAGAAAAGAAAAGCATACAAATTATTCAATAAGAGACTAGGAAAGACAGTTGAATGACATGATGTAAATATTGTAGAAAATGAATAGAATATTCATAAAATACATGATCAGAATCATGAGGATATTGATGAAGAGATAAAAAGATCAGGAGATGCTCCAACTTTAGAAATTGATTTATAAGAAGACTCAGTTGATGAGAATAAATCAGTGTCTTCACAGAGATTAGCAAGAAGAGATGAAATTGATAGGCATACCATAATTAGTGATCAGAAAACACCAGTGTAGAAAAGAAGGATGAAGTCTCTACAATAAGCATTATACTTATCACAAGTAGAGACTAAATGCTTTGATGAACCGGCTAGAGAAGAGAATTGGGTTCAAGAAATGAATGAAGAGTTTGACAAAATTGAGAAGAACCAAACGTGACAAATTATTTCGAGACCAGAAGATAAGAATGTCATTGGAAAAAATTGGTATTTCACAAAAAATGAATGAAGATGGTGTTGTGATTCAAAACAAAGCATGACTTCTGTGAAAAGGAAACTCTCAGATAGAGGGTATTGATGTTGATGATACATTTGCACTCGTTGCAAGGCTAGAGACAATTAGGTTATTCTTGGCTATAGTAGTGCAAAAAAAGTTTAAAGTTTTCCATATGGATGTCAAGTTAGCATTTCTGAATGGGGTTCTACAATAAGAAGTATACATTGAGAAACCGGACGGTTTTCTCATTCATGAAGATGAGAACAAAGTCTATCAGCTAAAGAATGATTTATATGGTTTGAAGAAAACACCAAGGGCATGGTGTTCAAGGTTTGATCAGTTTCTAAATAAAATTAGTTTCTAATATGGTGGGGTTGATTAAAATCTATATTTCAACAATGGAAATAGTCAAAGGATGATGGTTCTAGTTTATGTCAATGACATAATCTTTTCTGAATCAAATGAAGCACAATGAAGACAATTTTCTAAATTCATGAAAAGCGAGTTCGAAATGTCAATGTTTGGTGAGCTGACATTTTTCCTTGGCTTACAGGTGATGAAAGGAGGAAATGAAACTTTTATTTCCCAATATAAATATGCCAAGGAGGTTTTTAGAAGATTTATAATGGATAATTACAAAGAGATGAAGACTCCAGTTGCTACCTGATTGAAACTATCTCGGGATGATGAAGGCATGGTAGTTAATATCACGAAATATAGGCAAATCATTGGAAGTCAATTGTACCTGACAGTGACAAGTCCCAATATTGTATTTTCCACATACCAAGCAGCAAGGTATCAAAGCAATCCCAAATAGAGCCACCTGATTGCAGTAAAAACAATTATTCAGTATATCAAGGGAACAATAGATTTTGGCCTAATGTATAATGACAAATCTGAACCAGAGTTGTTTGGATATACATATGTGGATTTAGCTGCTTTAGTAGATGATAGGAAGTCAACATCAGAAGGGGCCTTTTATCTTAGAGGGTTTTGTATTTATTTGTTAAGAAAGAAATAAGATTTCATTTCATTAAGCATGACAAAAGATGAATACATTGCGGCTACTCAAGCTTCCACACAACTATTATGGATAAAGAAACAACTTGAAGATATGGGAATTGAAGTGAAATCTTTGATCAGAATCCATTGTGATAATTAAAGTTCTATAAATCTTAGAAAAAATATATTCCATCACTTAAGGACAAAGCACATTGAAATCAAATATCATTTTATAAAAGAGAATGTGGAGCAAGGGCTTGTGAAGTTGGATTATGTGCCTACAGAACAATAGGTTATAGAAATTCTGGCAAAGGCCTTATCAAAATAAGCATTTGAAAGTTATCGACTGGCTCTGGGAGTCCAGTCGACTTACCACACATGAAAAAGTGTGGATGTGGGTCCCCCTCTCCCTGAGGTATGTTGTGTGTTTCCCTAATATATTGATATATATTATTTACCCTGTTGAAGACAATCGTGAAGTGCCCTTCGCGTTCTCTAACAAAGGGGGAGAGAGTGACTATTTATGGGGGATGAAAAGACATGGGGGGAAGCTGTTAAGTGGAGAAATGAGATAGGGGGATTTGAAGTTGAGTTGAAGCTATTTGGAAGAGCTATAAGATAGGGGGATCACTAAATCCGATGATGATAGAAGTGATTGATCAATGATTTGATATCACGAAAACTAAGGTTTGTGATGAAAACAGTTCATTGGTATCAGTGTATCAGTATGGTATCATTAATTGGTGATTATAAATTAAGTGATTCACTAATGAACTTTTCATCATAGTCTTGTTTCTCACGCCGAACATTGCTCATGTGGGATTAGAGTATGCGTTGAGTAAATCCTTAATCACCATCTTAATCGCATGAAGATAATGGTGGTTGAAGTTGGTAGGAGTATTAACGAGATATCAAAATGAAAATAATTATTATGAGAAGAGTTGTCAATAAACCCAAAGGGGGAGATTTTTGGGAAAAAATACACCAAAGTGTCCTCTAGGTATGTTTTTGGTGTGGTTTTGTTTATTGACAAAGCCAGATGACCACAAATGAGTATTGTTGGTGTTTTCCAAAGATGAGTTTTTAAGGTGGGGGTAGTTTCCCAGTGTTTACCAAATTTTTGGGCCTCAAAATCGGGAGTTTGATGTTGGAAAAGGAAGGATTTATTTATAAGAGTTAATTGTATGAATAACGTTGAAGAAAATCGGCAAAGGGTGAGAACCACATACCATAATTCATGGGCTGCGTATCATGTTCCAGGAACAGTATATGAAGTGGTAGGAATAGTGCATGGATGAGGTTCGCAAAACCAAAAATGGTTCAAAGCTGAGCAGTGGTGTGGTATGCGGATGGATTGATTTCGGTGGAGGAAATCAACCGAATAAGAGAAAAGGCATTACATGGATGGTGTGGAAATACTGTTCGTGGGTGACTTTTGGTTTGCGTCGGTAGAAGGATTGGTTAGTGGTGGAGGCTATATCAAATCAAAGATTTGGTAAATCTCTATTTAGAAGATTAAGCTGGTATCTTCTCCTATATAAGAATCACTATTACCGCCGATTACTATGGAGATTTTACATCATTAGAAATAATATTTTTCTCCGGGAATTTGGAAAAGTCTGAAAGTGGTTCGCGCTGAAGGTGTTTGCAGGGATTCTTAACCCGCAAATGAAGTCCGGTACGTGGAAGGAATTGACTCAGTATGTGGAGGAGGAATCTATGGTACTTGAGAGGGAGAGTTCTACAAGCGGTACGTAGAGGGGTAGCTACGGTATGTGGAAGCAAAGGCATTCCACATATAGAGAACCGTTTGCGGACAGAAGTGGTTTCGCAGAAGAGGTTTTGAGAATCGGTACACAACAGCAATACGCGAACACGAAGGTGAAGGATGTCTACGGATGAAGGGCGGTTTGTGATAGTATTAGTGGTACATGAAGATGGTGTACCACATACCAAACCTGGTACTCAGTACGTGGTGGGATCAGGTAGTTCGTGATTTACACAAGGAATCTTGCGAAAGCTTCAATTCAGTTTCCGAAAGTATTTTCCGGTACCTAGCAGTACCCGAGAATGTGGACTTCATCTACGGGTGAAAACAAAAATTCAAAATAGCATCTACCTATAGTTGAGGATGCAAGAATTCATGAAAATGAAGGGACCTACATGTCTATAAACTTTTTTTGACCTACAAGTCTATAAAATGTGAGTGGATTCCATTCCAAGAGCAGCGAGTGAAGGAAGAGGAAGATAATGACCCTTTCCACCAACAGTGAGCCAGAGAAAGAGGCATAGGGAGTGACCCTTGGGAATGCAGTGATAAGACCCTAAACCTTGTAATGGTAGTGAGCCTGGGCATAGAAGATCTATCCCGAACATTGTATCTATTATTGTCCGTGAGACTTAGTGAATTTGGTACATCAACACATTGTTGTTGTATGCTCCTTAGACATAGCCTAGTGAGGGAGAACCAAGTAAAAATCATTTTGTCATGCGCATGATTTCATATCTATCTGTATATTACTATGAGAGGAAGAGATAATTGAGTTTTGTATAACAATAAAACAAAATCCAAAAGGGAGAAAGTTTTAATCTACCATACCCTGATTCACCCCCCTCTCATGGTATTTGACCTAGTGTACCTAACAAGACATAAAACTCATCAGGCTGAAAACCCATAAAGGGATATCTGAGTAAAAGTCAAGTATCCACCCAAAAAACTACTCATTATCAGAGTTTAGTAAAAAATTAGGGCACAAATATAAGAGGCATAAAGATCATAGGGTCTATAAGCACAGTAAAATCTACGCTATTATTTCTGGACCCACCGGTCCAAGAAAACGTTAGGGTAGTTTTTTTTACATCACCTCACCATGAGAAATTTTTTTATAGATGGTGATGAAAATTTTAGGGTACTCAAACCCTCCTTGGATTTTACATCTTCCACAAAACACACTTCGTGAGTTGGGGTGTCTTGAATCACCATAATATTCCATATCCCTTAGAAAGGATCTCTGACTTTAAGTGCCCTTTTCTTGACTATGAAAACATTCTATGGATCCTGTATATGTGCCTATGGTCGTTGACCAAAGGTGCAACTCTAAAAAAGGACATTCTGATTCTTGTAAGTATTGACATCATCACAACTACACTCAACATCTCATCATGTCTGAACACTCCCTGTATGACTGTCCCATATCATTCTCCTAACTCAATCACTTAGGATCGTGATTTACATGTCCCATCACCAAACTATCAAAATGAATTTGATGTCCTCAATGTAAAATCACCATGTTTTGAGACCTTTCTCAAGGATGGATTGTGACATTTAATTTCCTAACCATTGATGGCCCATGTCTCATGATTCGAAACCACATTCCATAGAGCTTGAGTTTCATTTTAAGATCTAGCCGCCTTAGGGTTCCTGAACCCTTCCTGGATAGCCTTTTTCCCATACCCAACTTCACAATTTGGATGTTCGAGTCTTCAAAAATCTTTCATATCCCTTATAAATAAGTGGATATAGTATTTTTCTTGGTATTATACTGACACATAAGGTCCTTGACCCACTAACTAAGGGAATCTTATCCTTATAACAAAAGATCTTCAATCCCTATGAGCCTCTTCAATGCTGCGGCAGAACCTAGTATTTCAGAATGTCATCGGATATACCTGGAATTTATGAACCACCTCATACTCCTGCAATCAAACTTCCGGATTATGATTTATATCATCCATGGTCCAACTATCCATACAGGCCTAGAATCCCTAGTATTCTGACTCATCAATATGACCACCATAAATAATCCATAGCACTTGGAAAATACACTTGACTTGAAGGAACCTTTCCTTGACTTTGAATACATGCTTATGGATCCTGTATATGCACCTATGGATATCAACCAAATGTGTCACTTTGAAAAAGGCCATTCGGATCCTCAAGATCCTTAGCAACACCATGGTAGGATCCAACACCTCAGAGTGTTTTGTGCAATTATAAGAATGTCTAAAACATATCCCATGATTTTATGGTCCAAGTTAAAAGACATTAAACTAAAGTAATATATGGTCTGAGCTAAAAGACCTTAAACTAAAGAAATAGGTGGCCCGAGATAAAATACCTTAAACTATAGTGAAATATGGTCCGAGATAAAAGACCTTAAACTAAAGAGACATTTGGTCCGAGCTAAAATACCTTAAACTAACGTGGCATATGGTTTAAGCTAAAAGACCTTAAACTAAAGTAACAAATGGTCCGAGCTAAATACATTAAACTAAATAAATAGGTGGTCCAAGCTAAAATAACTTAAACTAAAGATACAGATGGTTGGAGCTAAAAGAACTTAAACTAAATCAACATATGGTCCAAGATAAAAGACCTTAAACTAAATAAATAAGTGGTATGAGATAAAATACCTCAAACTAAAGTGATAGATGGTCTGAGATAAAATAACTTTAAATAAAGAAATAGATGGTCTAAGAAAAAAGAACTTAAACAAAAGCAAAAGGCGGTCTGAGCTAAAATACTATAAAATAAATTGACATATGGTCTGAGCTAAAAGACCATAAAGTAAAGCAATAGATGTCCCAACCTAAAGACCTTAAACTAAAACAATAGGTGGTTCGAGATAAAAGACCTTAAACTAAAGTGACATATGGATCAAGATAAAAGACCTTAAACTAAAGAAACTGATGTTTCGAGCTAAAATACCTTAAAATAAAGCAATACATGGTCTGAGCTAAAAAAATTAAAATAAAGTGATAAATGGTCTAAGATAAAAGACCATAACCAAAAGAAATAGATGGTTCAAGATAAAATACCAAAAACTAAAGCAACAGGTCATCTAAGATAAATGAACTTAAAATAAAGTGATAGATGGTCCAAGATAAAAGGCCTTAAACTAAAGAAAATGATGGTATGAGATAAAATATATTAAACTAAAAAGACAGATGGTCCAAGCTAAAAGACCTTAAACAAAAGCGACAGAGGGTTTGAGTTAAAAGACCTTAAACTAAAGTGACAAATGATCCAAGCTAAAATAATCTAAACTAAAGAACATAGAAATTAATGTGAGGCCAACTACATGGCATCATCATGATCGAGATTCTTTCCAAAGATATGAAAATCACTTATTCTTTTGAACATATCTCCTTCCCAGACGATCCCTATACACATGACGTGATCAAAATATAGATGGAAAATATCACCAATAAATAACCTCATATTGGTGATCCTTTGAGAACGCCCCTAGAAAGGAGTCATTCAAGATTCCAACATCCAATTCCATAAATTCAAGTCCATTCAAGATAAATCAGGGGATCAATATTAACAAAAATTTCTAAAATGATGAAATAGTGAGATATCATACAAGGAAGAAAATCGAATATCAATCTCAGAAAACTCATCCATTCACAGTATGAGAAAGAGGGAAGAATATACACATTTTGAAGTATCTCTGAAACCTCAAAAAAATGGGTGTAGTGAAAAAGTATGGGATTTAGTACAAAAAATTGAATCACAACAAAAGATGGTCGGAAACTCAATAAAGTTCCACAAGAGTCTGGATGGAGGGGTCAAATGAGCGTTGGAGTGTCACCCTCATCACTTCTTCTGCCTCATCCTTAGGATTAAGAACTTTTACCAAAGTGTTCAAATCTTCAACCCTCATATAATTAGGGGACAATGAGGTTGATCATGTAGAAATTTAAGACTTTAGATGAGAAATCATCTCTTCATACCTCTATACCTGCGCCGTCCAGGCATCCATATGGGCTTGTAGTTTAGACAACAATTGATGACCCTGCTCCAGTGCCTCCACCATTTCCCTTATTTGTTTGGAAAGGGATGCCTTATTTGAAAAATCATGCAAGACCCTTTCCTATATAGCCCAACCTTTTTGGGTCTAGGTGATCCACAACATAATTTCATACATAGGCTGCCGATCGAAATCATATGCCCCTAAATCATGAAATAACTAAAGAAGCCTCTCCCCTTTATGGAATAATGTATCCATAAGGGAATCACTAATAAAGGAAATAATAAACTCCCAAATTATCCAGTGACATGACTAAACCTTAGCATCCAAAAAAGTAGGTATGGTAGAAGGATCACTAACCAGTCAGATCAATAATGATATAGGAGAAGAATCCCCATGCGACTCTTTATCAACAGGTGAATTATCCATAGCCTACATGAGAGGATTGATCTCATCAATAGAAATTGACTTACCTTCCAAATAATCATCATCATAGTGAGGCATCTTCCTTGAATCCACTCCCGAGTCCTAAATCTATTCCATTGATTCCATAGATAGGGGGATTGGTGATGCAAGAGGCCCATCCACATGGCGAACCAACTGGCCTAGCACACCATTGGGATAAGCCGTTACCAAATCTTGGGAATACTCCTGGGTTAGGAAAGTGGTAGAATCAATAGGTGGAAATATGATCATGGCTCTGGTATCTTCCCGAGATAATATCTTCCAAAATTGGTAGATGATGCCAGTATGACGCTCCCCTCAGACACTAGAAAAAGGAATGGGGGAAAATCCACAAATATAACTAAAATGTCAGGAAAATCGACATGGAATGTACAGATCACAAATAATTATCTCTTACACCTTTTCTGCAAGGAACACATCTCTAAGTGGTATAAAATAAGATATTTTGTCAGGAGATCCACTGCCATAATCAATAATCAGGCTACCCATTGAACAAAAGGTAGAAAAGTCATAACTATCAGATTGGTGCATGAAACCTTTTAACTATGAAGGGATAGGGACATAGGACTAACTCCAAAAATGTACAATATTATAGGATAGAATATGGTGTCTAGGATATGTGAAGTATTTTAGTACTCACAGAAATGGAAGTTTTCTTCTATCCAACCAAACAGGAACTGGAGAGGACTACCAATCCTATAGGGAGTGTTTCCTTATTGGATATGAACCGAAATCTAGTAGAGGCGTGAAAGGACTAGCACTTACAACTTTAGACACTTCCCATCTATGAGTCATGCCTCTATTACCAATGTGCTAACATGAATGCTGGAGCACGCATCCCCTGCTAGAAAATCCACCCGTTCAGGAACAAAGCAGGCAAAACATGCCAACCTAAGGGTCGAATAAACCTATGGTTTCACCTTATAGTCCCATGTGGTGTAGTACCTATCTTCTAGAATGGGCCAATATGAGACAGTGATATCGCATACTTGTTGGGAGGGGGACCGATGGGGACAAATAACATTTGGTTTAACCCTGCTTCCACACAAAAAAATATTGATCTATTTAGTGAAGGAAATAAGCGAATGAACTGTCATCTCTCTCCAGAATTTCTTTGTCGCAATGATGATAATCTTCTTTGATAGAAATAGAGTATGTATAGGATCATCCCAAATGTACGCAGTAGGGAGAAATTAATTATACATATCTCAAAGAGGAGGAATGACCACAAGATGATGGATATCTTATAAGATGATACCCACCCCAATGTGAATAAAGTGGAATGAGTTGGTCCCATGACACCAATATCTGATCATTTCCTAGAGGAGGTCAGGCTGGTGGTAAATAATAAATTGATATATCTACATGGCTTCATAGAGATGAACCCTATATAGATCATCCAGAAATTCCAAATAGCCATGCCTCACATAGATTGACTATGCCCATTCATCAAAGAAATTTACACCATGTTGAAGGTCCCATTTTGAGTACCATCCACCACCAGGGGAATCTAAAGAAGAATTGAATATTATTGAATAGATCTGAGCAATAAGTTGTTGAGAAAAATCATGGCCATCTGGGCTTAGGGGATAATTGGCCAAAAGAGAAGAAAATCCCTGATATTGGGCTGTAACCAGCTATTTGTCCTTGGAAATTTTCTATTGGATGTAGTAGGGGGAGTTAGATACCTAGAAAAATGGTCGATTAAAATTTGGAAGAGGTATAGCAGTGACATCTAGCAATCCAAACTGAAACAGTGGAAATAAATAAGATAAGGGATAATTCTGAATGCTGGATGAAAGGAACCTCTGCAGGACCTCATTATCAGCATGCACATGATATCGGGGATCAACATTGAAATTCCTAGCAACCTTGTCCCTTTGAATCGCCTTAGTTATAGAACATTGGTGAGAACAAGAAGACATCTAAAATTATATAAGTGTCATAGGTCAGATAGAGAACATAAATTATTAACAAAAATAAAGACATGATATGAGAGAAAGACATCATGCACATCACATGAATCAACCAAGGATTTTAGAACCACATAAAGACTTTACTGATCACCTGATCTCTATAATAATTAGTAGGTTCATAACCCCTTTAAGGCATCACATGCATCACATGACCCCCTTAGAGACTTTTAATCATGTGACCTAAATATGGTCACACGAAACACAAGAAATCAAACAATCAAGTCAGAGAAGTCTCATGAAAACCTCGAGGGAACCATAACCCACATAGCCTATGACTAAGGTATTAATTAGGAATAGTTCATAGTTGAGTTAGAAGAGTGTTTTAACAACAAGAAGTCTTGTGCAAGAGCTCTCGTGATCAGGATTTGCGATGCAGGCTCGCAGATAGGGTTCATGATTAGGGTTTGTGGAACAGTCCTATGACAGAAGCAATAAAGGGAATGCTCTAAGAAAGGGTGGTCAGTAGAATGAATTTTCCTCCACCCCCTATATATACAGTAGTTTTTTGAATACCAAAGTTCACACGATAGTCCAAGCATCACCTGATTCATTGGTTCACAACACCATCAAAGACTCTGATAGACATTTAGTTTCCTTTGAACTAAGTCCATGTCCCCTCAGACGTCGCTCCTGAGGGGGGGGGGATTTGTTGATTCCTGCCAAATAATCATTGAAAAAATCACAAAAGAATAAATACCTCAATATGGGTATCATTTTCCCCACAAAATCAAGGAATAATATGATGGTTGAAGAATCATAGAGCCTCTAAAGGACTCGTGATCTTATGACCATTTAAAGGTCACATAAAGTCTTCACACATGACACATAAACCATGGAAAGTTCCATGGACCCCCCTTCAATGAGAATTACCCATGATGGATCTCCAAACAACCATGGATGTAGTAAAAATCGAATGAGAACCCTTAGGTAACATGTCTTTCCATTGGAAAGCACCTGACAAACCACCCGAAACCCTTCGAAAATAAGAAGGGAAGATATTCAAAGGTATAGATCCCTAGTGGCCATGAGGCTCATGCGACATATCCTCATTTGGAGGAATAAAATCCCTTGATGATATACAATACTACTCGAAATACCTTAGAGTCGTTGTCACATAGAACAAAGGATATAAAGGGGAGGAGGAGAGATGGGTTTTTGGTCACTGAAAGACATGCAACGTGCCCCTAAAGATGTGTGAGACACCATAAGTCCCTAATGACCTATGTAGTGATTCTCCCAAAACCCATTTGGCTTGTCAGCCTCACTACATGGAAGTCCTCATGCATGTCCAGGGAACTCAATGGTGCTAAAAGGATAGAAAAATGGTTTGGTCCATGAAATGCTTACACACCCTCATATGACCCATGTTGGTCACATTAGACACCATAAAAAAACCGAGTAAAAATAATGAATATTACATGATAAAACTCTCAGAACTCCTAAAAATTTTCAGATAAAACAAAGGGAATTAAAAGGGAGGTGAGCAATGTTCGTGGTCGCTGAAGGACATTTTACATGCCCCATGAGATACTATGAGTCCCTGGAGTCATGTCTTCCTCATCTCGTGAAGTCCCTTTGGTCTATCATCCTTGCCGCAGGGAAGTCCTCACACATGTCTAAGAAACTCTGTGGCGTTCTAAGGATGAATAGATAGATTTATCAATGGAATTTTCTTGCACCCTCATTCGACCCATATTGGTCACGTGACACATCTAAAAAGAAGAAGAAATATCCTCAACAACACTCATGAAATCTCACATGACTCCCAAACTTTGTCACATAAAACAAAGGGTATGAAAAGGGAGAAGGAGAGAGGAATTCATGGTTGTTGGAAGGCACACGACGCGCCCAACAAACCCATGACGTAGTCCCACAAAACCCCAAGACAAGTCACCGAAGGTCTCATGGGTGTCTTTCAATAGGCATTTGGATCTTGTGAAGGCCCTCAAACATGTTAGCACATCGACATGGAAGTACTTCGACACAACCTGGTTGCACCCAAATTTACCCTATTGGTAAAAGCGGTCGTTGAAGTACAAGTAGGGATCGAATCCACAGGGACCGAAGAAGAAACCTTGAGACACTGTTATTTGTTGATGGATTGGCTATGAAGTGACCAACTTTGAGGTAGATTTTAATTGGGGAACTAAAGATATAATTTAAATAACATATAATAAAAAATGATGTGAAATAAACAATTATTGTTGGTGGGTTTATCTTAGGGTTTTGCTTGGGGTGGATAGGATGAATTTCTTTTCTTAGAAAATTTCATGTCATTAATTCAAGACATATCCAAACAATGAGACAATTCTTCCAAATTATTCACCAATTTAATCCCTACACAATTCCCAGTCTAATCACCAATTCACTTTGAGGATCACTTTAATGAGCACTCAAAGGAAATAGATCATACTAGCACTCAAAATGTGTCATCATTAAAGTTGTCAAAGATGAGAAAGAATGTAACTCATCAAATGGAAATCCTAATATAACGAATAGATTTAAATATTAAGTACATGAAATAACATTCAATCCATGACCTTGATACTCCCTTGGATCAACTATTAAGAGGTTAGCCCTCCATTGATGCTATTCTACCAATGGAAGCGGGATGTAGACTTATGGGGGCGGAATTGAAGAAAAAGAAAATTATTAAAAGAACAAACACTCCACCGTTGTGTGATTGAAATCACAAGTGCTGGTGTGAATAATTTCACACCATGATTCAACGGTATCAACGTGTGAAGAAAAGGAAAATAAAAAGTGAAGAAGAAGAAGAAATTTTATTAAAATAATAAACGTGAAAGAAAAACTTACATGGGAAAACCTGACGATGCAATTACAAATTGAAAGCAAGAAATTACAATTGAAAGAAATACAATGGATGAAAGAAAAACATGGATTCAAAGAAAAATGATAGATGATAATTTCATTCACCACCATATCCTTATATAGTAATATTAGGAGCCTTAGGTCCACCCCCCATAATCAATTCACCCCAACAATTAATAAAGTCAAAATGAGGGTGAATAATCAAAAGGAAATTGACGTTTTGATGTTGACCCGGAAAACTGTCCAGATTCGTCCACCATTTTGACGTGTGCGTTTGACACTTCATACGGCCGAATCCAAAGGTGTAATAAATATAACATATCTTCTTACATGTGTCTTCTAGAAGTTATAAAAATTTCAGTAAAGTTGGCTCATCCGTTTTGAAGTTATGGTCGAAATGGTGGGACGTATTTCTGTTCATTAATGTCGGGTCCACCATTTAAATATCAACTTCAGATCCCTTTATCATCATGAAAAAATCAGAATTAGCTATGGAAATAGTTGAATAAAATGATCCTCATATTTTTATCTTTCTAATATATAACTTTTAGCTTCATTGGGCTTGGTTTCTGGGCCCCACATTTGTTTGATGGGCCTTAGGCCCATTATGCTTTTTCCAGCAAGTTTCTTCCTTCAGGAACAAAATTATCCATCTTCTTTTGGTATTAATCCATCAGACCTAAAAGATAAAATGTTCCAAACAAAGTGATCAATAATATCCCAAAATTTCAAATTCATAAAATTAATATAATGTTGTCCACAAACAAATGAATGATTGGGACTAAATTTGCATTTTAAACATGAATTGCATTTAAGATGAGAAATGAAGTTCTATTTATGTAATGCACTAAAAAAATGTTTATGGACTTTGGAAAAATGAATATTAAGATATTAACAATTAATATTAGCCAATTTCAGTGACTAATCACACCCCCAACTTGAGTTTTGCTAGTCCCGAGCAAAATAAATTACAAATATGAAATTCAAATCCCCTTTTCCAAAAACATTTTAATACACATTGCTCACCCAAATATATAATACCAAAAAAAATTATGAAAACCCATAAAAATCATTAAAAACAAGCTAGGTACATAAGCATATCCCAAGCCCAAGCCCATTCCTTTGTTCAAATTCATCGCCACATTTCATCCAATTCCAATTAAGCATGAAAAAGTGTTGTGCATCCTAAAAGACATGGGGCCCATTTTATTGTTCAAGGGGAAAAAATGGAAGCGCTAGGTGGGAATCAAATTAAACCTTAAGATGAGTATCCATTTTTTTTAATTTTTTTTTGATTTTTTTAACCACAATAGATATGAAAAGACTAACTCTGGGCAAGACAACTATGGAGTCATGATCCCCAAGTGCCGGACGCCATGCATTTTGTCAATTTCATGCTATACAATAGAGATATAAAACCTAACTCTGGGAAAGACAACTATGGAGTCACGATCCTTAAGTGCTGGACGCTATACATTTGGACAAAACATTGCTCTATGTGGTCTCTTTTTTTTTCCAATTTTTTTTGTTTTTTTGTTTTCAGATACTCAAATTAAACTAAAAGTGACCCCAGAACCCTATGCTATAATGAAAGGGACCCAAGAATTCAAATTTACACCCACAATCCAGAAGACGTGCATTGTGGCATTTTTATTAAGAGGATGAAAATGTAAACTTTGAAAAATCACATCGGACAACCGCACTTTCCAAAAACTATGCTCATGAACTTAAACTTGCATTAAAATAAGAATCAAGGCATACAAAATTATTTGATATCCAATTTTAGAGTTTGCAATGTGTGTTATCATGTTCAAGGTTAATGGAATTTTTCTTTTCATGCATGTTGTTATTCAAAAAAAAATCATTTTTTATTTCATCTCCCCCAAACATAGAATAACACTGTCCCCAGTGATTAAAGAAAAGAAAAGTTAGAAGGGGGGTAGGGGAGGATTTCAAAGAGTAAATGATAATCATGGAATGAAGTCACCTGGTGGTTTATGATGATAGTGCGTTCCACAGTCTCCCTTCACCCCTGGATTTGAGTCTCAGTAGCTTGGATGGAGGTGAATGGATTCTCCATATGACTTATGACATATCCTTTTATTTTTTAACCTATAAAAACATAATAATAAACAAAACAAAATAAACTGATGATACATTGTCTTCATTTGAGATTTCTGGGTAAGGTATTACTCAGAGATCACGCCACGTGACACAGATGAATATGGAGCTCCCCTTTCATACCCATCCTTACTCATAAAAGAAGAACAGGTCAACAGTCTATGGTAATTTATTATATGAAAAAGAAAATGATTCAAAATGATTAGAAAACATGAAAACCATGGGTTGCCTCCCATGCAGCGCTTTTGTTTAACGTCGTTGGCTCGACTTTTACCCCCCAACTTATCCAATTCCAACTTTCAGCATTTTAATTAACCCATCTTTTTTCCACTTCAATAATATTGAGATTGATTATTTTTTTGAAATTTGTTTAATGTAAAATCCTATTTTCCACAATGATTGGTAAAATCCAAGGAATATATGAAATGGTTGATTGAATTGAATATCTAGTATTGCCTAAGACATCAATAAACATTCCCAATTTTTTAGTTTCAAGAGGATAATAAATTGAAATTTCATGGTATTGGTTATCCACATTTAAGAGTGGGGAAGAAAGGAGAAAAATTGTGAGTTCAGGTTGAGAAAAATTTACAAAAGAAGAATGGAAATTTGAATCAAAAATAGTTTCTTCTCCATGAAATTTAGAAATAGTTGGTTCCTTTTGAAATTTTGATTCCTCCCAAAAATTTTCCTTTTGAATGTCGGGAGTGGGTATAGACTCAATATTTGTTAACTCTCCCAATGGTTCAATGATTGTTGATTCTAAAAAAATCATTTTTGGTTCAATATTCTGGACATTCAATCCTTGAAGAATAATTTCCCTCTTGTAAATTCATGAAATCAATTTCATCCTGATTTAAATACTCATTAACAATTCCTTCATGTTCTTTATCTTGAATTTCAACATTACCTGACCAAATCTCTTCATTATCCAACTTTGTATTCCAAGATTTTAAAGTGGGTTCTTTACTAAATTCACATGAGTTATGTGGGAAACAAGATTCTTCTATAAGTGATGTGGAAAGGACATCCTGAGTGGGAATAGGTTCTTCATAAGTCTCAATGTTTTGTATTTCTAATCTCATTGATGAAACTTCTGAATTCATTTTAACCATTTTTTCACACAAATGTTCAAGAATTTTTTCAGAATTAGGATTGATTGTTGTTTGTACATCATCATCATCATTACGTTTGATCTCTTCAATCATCCTTGAGAGGTATGGAAATTGATCCTTTAAAAAATCAGCATCCCATTGATCTTTTATGTTATCGGGTGTGGGGTATTCATTTAATGGTTGATCAAAGTAATTTACTATGTGAGGGGATTCCCAATGTTGATTTTCTATTCGATTCCAGCCCGATTTTATGAAATGAAATTGTTGATGATACTCCATTTGAGTTTAATGAAATTTGGATTTGGATTTGTTTTTTTGGAAAAATAGAAAGGGGAAAAGAAAAGAGAAATAGATGTGAGAAAAGAGAAGTTAGGTGAGAATAGAAGGTGGGTGTCTAAGAAAACTTACTAGGGTCCCCGGCAATGGGGCCAAAATTTGGTTGCGCCCAAATTTACCCTACTGGTAAAAGCGGTCGTTGAAGTACAAGTAGGGATCGAATCCACAGGGACTGAAGAAGAAACCTTGAGACACTGTGATTTGTTGATGGATTGGCTATGAAGTGGCCAACTTTGAGGTAGATTTTAATTGGGGAACTAAAGATATAATTTAAATAACATATAATAAAAAATGATGTGAAATAAACAATTATTGATGGTGGGTTTATCTTAGGGTTTTGCTTGGGGTGGATAGGATGGATTTCTTTTCATAGAAAATTTCATGTCATTAATTCAAGACATATCCAAACAATGAGATAATTCTTCCAAATCATTCACCAATTTAATCCCTACACAATTCCAAGGCTAATCACCAATTCAATTTTAGGATCAATTTAATGATCACTCAAAGGAAATAGATCATACTAGCACTCAAAATGTGTCATCATTAAAGTTGGAAAAGATGAGAAAGAATGTAACTCATCAAATGGAAATCCTAATATAACGAATAGATTTAAATATTAAGTACATGAAATAACATTCAATCCCTGACCTTGCTACTCACTTGGATCAACCCTTAAGAGGTTATCCCTCCATTGATGCTATTCGACCAATGGAAGCAGGATGTAGACTTATGGGGGTGGAATTGAAGAAGAAGAAAATTATTAAAAGAACGAACACTCCACCGTTGTGTGATTGAAATCACAAATGTTGGTGTGAATAATTTCACACCATGATTCAACGGTATCAATGTGTGAAGAAAAGGAAAATAAAAAGTTAAGAAGAAGAATAAATTTTATTAAAATAATAAATGTGAAAGAAAAAATTACATGGGAAAACTTGACGTTGCAATTACAAATTGAAAGCAAGAAATTACAATTGAAAGAAATACAATGGATGAAAGAAAAACATTGATTCAAAGAAAAATGTTAGATGATAATTTAATTCACCACTAATTCTTTATATAGGCATATTAGGAGCCTTATGTCCACCCCCCATAATCAATTCACCCCAATAATTAATAAAGTCAAAACGAGGGTGAATAATCAAAAGGAAATTGACGTTTTGAAGTTGACCCGGAAAACTGTCCAGATTCGTCCACCATTTTGACGTGTGAGTTTGACACTTCATACGGCCGAATAAAAAGGTGTCATAAATAGAACATATCTTCTTACATGTGTCTTCTAGAAGATCTCAAAATTTCATAAAATTTGGCTTCGCCGTTTTTAAGTTATGGTCGAAATGGTGGGATGGATTTCTGTGCATTAATGTCGGGTCCACCATTTAAATCTCAACATCAGATCCCTTTATCATCATGAAAACATCAGTATTAGCTCCGGACACAGTTTAATAAAATGATCCTCATATTTTTAGATTTCTACTGTATAAATGTGAGCTTCATTGGGCTTTGTTTCTGGGCCCCACATTTGTTTGATGTGCCTTAGGCCCATTATGCTTTTTCCAGCAAGTTTCTGCCTTCAGGCGCAAAATTCTCCATCTTCCTTTGGTATTCATCCATAGAACCTAAAAGATAAAATGTTCCAAACAAAGTGATCAATCATATCCCAAAATTTTAAATTCATAAAATTAATATAATTTTGTACACAAACAAATGAATTATTGGGCCTAAATTTTCATTTTAAACATGAATTGCATTTAAGATGAGAAATGAAGTTCTATTTATGTAATGCACTAAAAACAATGTTTATGGACTTTGGAAAAATGAATATAAAGATATTAACAATTAATATTATCCACTTTCAGTGACTAATCACAACCACATGATCAAAAAAGTCTTCAATAATCGATAATAATTTGATAAGGGAAATGTTGACATAAGAGACTTGTGATCGCTAAAAATTAGGCGATGCACTCGAAGTAGTCCATGATAGAGACTCGTGAAGCTACGTGGTGCCAAACTCCTTCACCGACTCCAGCTTGGACTCATGCCAAATACACCGCCAAAAACTGGTGAGTATCATGGGTGGATATGCCTATAAATTCCCCAATCCAACATGAAGAAAAATGTTGGAATATGATCACTACTATGAAATCTGGACTCCCAGACTCTAGAGGATTTGAATATCGACTTCTACAGACTTCTCAGAGCGATCACATGACCAAACAACTTTCCATCAGGTAATGTATCAGTGGGTAGCCAGAGTAGTCATGCACTTGGAATAAAGTACTTCTTTTGATCATCCATTGATCACACGAAGGACCTCTGGTGGTTTATGTAAAGAACATCCCGTAAGACCACTAGATCACATGAGACTCAAGAAAAACTGACGTTGAGAAGAACCCTGGCATCTGTGATGTAAGGGCTAGGGATGAGGTTACAAGTTGAGTACTTAAGCAAAATACATGCTCGTTGGCCCTCATACACTTCACGTGTGTCATCCAAAGACACGAAATAGTACTAAGGAATGTCACCTGGATCTTAAGACACCTCTTTAGCATGCCATATGGGACACTCAAAGTATTCCAGACATGTCAGAGCAAGTCACACAATTCCCCCCATGGGCGCCACTTTGATCTCACAAACCCTTTGGGTATATCAACCTAGAATTGTGATGTCCTTAAAACACATCCCCTGACTCATATAATAATGCATTTTCATGTCATATGAGTCTCGTAAAGGAATATGGACTTGAAAAACAAGTTCTTGCAACACCCTCGGTGCCAGTCAGCTAAGACTCGCGATGGCTTCCAAACATGTCATCCAGGTCTCATGATGTCTCTTAGAGGTGTCATCCAAGATACGAAACACCCCTCAAACTATTCCATACTAGCTCCAATGACACCCTCCATACGTGTCAATCTAGGTCATACGATGGCTTCCAGGACATGCCAACTAGGTCATGTGACTCCCTCTACACAAGAAGGCTTTGTCAGTAGAGCATCCCAAGACTTGATAACATTGTCTATCCTCGGCGTGTAATCCCCAACAAATAAGGAATCCTCAGTTTATAAGAATATATATAAATGGAACTACTACAACTCTGATTCCTTCCATATCCAAGATATGTAGGCTACCTCTATTTGAGGTTCGGGCTCCATATTAATCATCCTTGGAAATCTCTATATCTACGACCCTTACTCAATGAAATGACATTGATTACTTGTTATCCCTTATCTCTCACAATTATAATATCTCAAGTGGGCTTAGGGAATCTAAATGATCATGAAATCTTCACTATAAAACTTCACAATGGTACAAGGAAGCCTTAGTGTGTAAGCCCCTGATATAAACTGAACTGAGACAAATCTGATTCCTACCATACTCAGGATATGTAGGATGGATTCTCAAGTCTTGAGATCTATACCGAACACCCCCAGGACTATTCCAATACCCAAGTTCCATATCTATACACCATGAATCTGATTACCAATTACCCCCTTGTTTCTCACACCGAGCATAACTCATGTAGGATTACGGGGATGCAATGAACACCTCATTGAGCATCATGAATATCTATTATCCAAGGAAATGGTATGGACAACTCTTATACATGGTATATACCTTTGGGCCATTCCTAAGGATGCAAAATAAATATGTGGGTTTTGATTCATGCAATAACTAGGATACGTAGGATGTCACATTATGGCTCAATCCCCTCCTAAAAATATTAATTTCCTTCTTACATGGAATAATATTCCAAAGAACTTGGTTATACGAATTCAGTATATAAGTAACCACATGTTACCAGAAAATTATGGAGAACCTAAGATACATATAGATTTATTAACTAAATAGATCACCATATTTTTCATATAAAATATAATTAACCTATAGTCATTTATTTAGGGTAACTAGTCCCATATCAAGATTAAGAGGAGATTCAAGAACATATCTTAAATATGTAAGAGATTCCTAGAGTAGAAAAAAACTCCCCACAAAAGGGTGAAATCATCCTCTCGACCAATGTGAGTCCCCAAGAGTCACTGGGCCTAAAAACCTAGAAGACCACTAGCCTTTGTAAAATAGCTCTGTACCCAGCTATAGATAAGGTACCTGTTGGGAGTTTCTAGGGAAGAAGGAAAGAATGGAAAACCCAATTTACACAATTGAATGAGGCTATAAAATACCACTAAATAAAACCATCAAAGTGAATCCCATCCCACATTCCATGTCAAAACCCGACAAAAATACTATCATTTGAAATATTATTCTCAAATATTAAAATAATAATACCCAAATATCTAATTAATTCTTTCCAAAAATAGTTAAATTAAAAAACTCCTAAAATCATACTTAAAAAATATTAAAAACCACAAAATTTATAAAAAGGGTTATTTTTTCCCAAATCAACTTATATTTAATCCTCAAAAAATACAAATTACCTCTTAATATCACATACTAAACATGTTAATACCTTGATCATATATTCTTCTAAAACATGATAATAACTTGAATCACTATAAAACCTCAATGAAAACATATATTCATTAAAAAATTAAATCTCTCCTTTTTCCCAAAATAAAATAAAAAACTATCAAATATATCCAAAAAAGCAATAAATTAAATAAACTTTAGGAAAGATAACATAAATCAATTTTTTTATCAAACCGCTAAATAATTTAAAGGCCACTAACACTAGAAAATTTTCTTTATCAATATCAATCAACTTTTTATCCTAAATAAACATTATTGACTCAAAATGAGGAATATATTAATGGTTATATACCCCTGAATAATGTGTTTTCCAATAATATCACCTTACCACTAAATCAATTTTTGATGTTATCAATACCATTAAATATATACTTGAAAATCATTAATAAAAACTATTGTATAACAATCCTTAGTTGTTTCATTATTTTTATAACCAAAATTTTGTTAATAAAATACTTATACAACATAATTCTTGAACCCCAATAGATAAAAACTTCAATTATTCCACTATAATGGTTAAAATATCATGTTCCCTTCCTTGGTCTTGGAGTTGACCATAAGATTATAGAACTGACTTAGATATTTCCTAAGTTCCCCACACATAAGACATTGAACTATAAATGGAACCTTATAATGTACTTTATTTCCCTCTATTAAACTCTTTATTTTTCCTCCAAAATTATTTTCTTTATGACCTTATTTTCTACACATAAAACATATTCTTGTTCATTTGAGATATTTACCTGGGTGATTCTTCTCACATTATTGACATGTTGGAAGCTGAATAATATTTCCTCTATGAGTTTCATGAAACTCTATTTTTATCTTATTAGGTGTGCCAGTAAAATCCCCTAAGATGATATTTTTAATTTTATGATGAGATATATAATTAGGAAAAATAACAAGGTTTGACCTTAAATATACTATTTAATTTGGTTTCTTGTTAGTGAAATAATTCCATTTTTTATCACATTCACCATTAACATGATTCCTCCGGGTTCAAGCCATTGAATGAAACCAGAAATAATTTTGTGAGAAACAATAATAATAGAGTTAAATCATATAATCATGAAAAATCATTAATAGGGTGGCTAAATAATGATACCTTTTTTCACTCTATGAAACTTTAGGTTTAACCTAGGTCATCTACAATCATTATATATTCAAATCCTTCATAATTTTTTATAAATAAAATATAAATTAACCCAATCCTGTCCATTGGAGTGTCTAGCTAGGTGTGAAGCCTTATAACCACTCATCATGCATTAGTGATGATTGAGTTAATAACCAATCCACCCATTTCAGAGTTGTTACCACTATATACATTTATTTCATATCTGCACTCACTTTCTAGTATCTAGGTAGGGATATATTTTCTATGAAAATAACACATATTTCTTTACCATAACTTAGGATGTTCTCATATATATAGGATTATCATAAGGGTTCTCACGAAAGTTTACTCATCATAGTTTCCAAAACCGACTAAAACTTTCTATGATACCTACTGCAGTAACCCAATAATTTTATACATAAATATTAAATCTTATTAGATATATATTCATTAAATATCATTATGATCCACACTAGAACTATAGAGGTTTAATATATTTTGAAACTTGGATACATAATAAATTTTTTCATAAAAATCTACACCATCTCCCCTAAGTTCTTCACATCTAGTAACCTTATTAATCATAAAAAATGTAAAAATGTTCTTCATATCCTATAGAAAATAAAAAATAATAAAGGGTGAGATTAGATTCTCTGTAAGGTTAAACATGGGAGATATCAGTCAGTGATCATTTATAATCAGAACATGATCATAAGGGTATGAGAAAATGAGTATAAAAATGGATAATTATACCCAATAATTTCTAGATCATAATCATAAGTCGTAGCATAAATATTGGAAGTTTATAAAACATAAATCAATATAGAATCAAAATTCACAAGCCATGTGAACATATCAGAAGTGTATGATCATGCTATAAAAGAGTGGGATAAAGTGAGGCATAATCATAATCATAGAACTCATATGTTAAGGCTCACTAGAAGGGCCATTATTTCTTAGTGGATATAAACTCATTATGGAAAAGCATACTTGGTAAATTTCATCATTCTATTATGAGTAACTTCTACCCAGTTAACCCTGTAATCATTACTCAATGCATTGGAGGGATATATAATTATAGGACCACCAATAACATAATCATAATCCATTAATATGTATACAAAAATATCATAAAACATTCATCATATCATTATGAAAAAACCGGTAGAAAATAAATAGGTTTCGTAAACATATCATAATCATAATCATAAAAGCATTCATCATGGATTAATTGAGTCATGGAAATAAAATAGGTTTCATGTCAATTCCCACATTATCATAAACCATAAAAATAAATAATATTGATGGAATCAAAATAAAATATCCATAGTAGAGCATAGAAAACATCAAATGTTGTTGAATTACATGAAAAATTCCTTTAAAAGAACATTTAAAACATTTCTTTGAAAACACAGAAAATATAATTTTCATTCGATATATTAAAAACTAAAAATTCACAATATATTTTGAAATATTTTTTCTTTAAAAATAAAAATAAAAAATTATAAAGGAATCCTTAATGAAAATAAAGGTCATGATGGTGGGAAAATATACTCATGTCGTGTAAGTTAAAAAACATTTCACAATTTGGAAAAATATTAAAAACATTCTCATTCAAAAAAAAAATAATATTCATTTTATTTTTTAGAATAAATTAAAACATTATTATAAATGACTTGAAAAAATAATTGGATCCTATAAAATAACTTTCTTTATAACATTTTATAATATATGGACATGGAAGAAAATGATTCTAAACCATAAGGACAAATAAGGCCATTTTTCCTTAAAAAAATTATTATTGTTCTCTTTGAGTGCCAAAGAGAGAAAAATAATAAGAAAACATGGAAAATTAGGAATTAACCAGAGGATAAGGAAATACTAGGGCTTCTAGAATAGTGAATATATACAATTCTCTCAAAAGAAATTTAAACATAAACTATCCCAATTAAATGCGAGATCAAATAATTAACCATCACCACTTTTGTAACACCCCAATATTCCACGATACACTTTTCTTTGAATAATACAATAGCTTGCATTGCTCGCAACTTGGAGTTCTGGAACACTATGACCAATCAAACTAGCCGTAAAAAAACAGTTATGAATAGTAATACCCACCTTTTGAAATTTTATAAATTTTATTTTTCAAAATGTACTTCTTTTTTGGATTTGTAATATCAAAATTAACTTAGGGTGATTTTTTGGTATTTTTCTGAAAACTTTCAATTTTGATGAATAGTGAAAAACACTACGTTATTGTTTAAAATTGAATTTTATTTAAATAATTATTTTTTTATTTAAATAATTAATTTTTTAGTTAATTTTTTTAAAGTAAAAATAGATGCATAGTACCTATATTAGTTCAAAGTAATTAATTGGATTCATTTTATAATAATATTAGATATATAAAATTTTATTGAACTATTTAACGCATTTTACCCACCTTCTAGGCACATTTCCAAATTTGAATGAAATGTAATTTTACTGCTTCTGTGAATTAAATTTCAAAAATATGAGAGACAAGATTGACATCAGTAAGAAAAATTTGGTTCAATAGGATGAAAATAATTTTTGGTGAGTAGTAATTTTTGAATTTTATTTACCGTAGTTAAAAGTAAATAGTGTAATTAAAGGTAAAAATGATATTATAATTACCCTAAAACATGTCCTAATTCTATTGGATAATTGTATTTAGATCAAAATAAACCTTATGAATAAAATATAATCCATTTTGATCCACTTGGATTAGATTCAGACATTTATTATTATTGTATTTAAAGAATAGTTAAAAGTTTAAAAACTCAAAATTAAAAAACTAAAGCATTTTTAATATAGGGTTATAAATAAGATAAATTATACTATAAATATTAATTATAAATATAAAAATATTTCCTACATCATGGTATTTTATTTATATTTTTTAGAAATTTAATAATTAAATTTATTTTGGACACAATGATGATGTAGTAATTACCTTATTAATGAAATATTAAAAAAATTAATATCATAAATATCCAAATAAATGTAAATTGAGACTTTTGATGAATTAAACTAATTTTATAGGTTAATATGACCTGTTAGTATTGATTTAATATATTTTATTCTAAGTAATGAAGTTTTTTTGACTTTCAAAAAAACCAAATACTAAATAGTGTCAAAATTGACATAAATGAGTTTTTTTTAACAAATACTATATTATTAAATGATATAATATTCATAAAAATATAAGGTTCAACCAAAGGAATTATATAATGATATATATTTCATTAATTAATCATTTGAGAATATCTTGGAATTTTATAGAAAGTTTATCAACCATGTAATATAAAAAAAAAGAAGACATTGTAAAAGTTAAACTATATAACTAATAGTTAAATATAAAATATAAGGCTAATATGTTGACCTAAACTTTTCTAAAACCTATTGTCTGAGAGGATTTAGACCCATCCCTACCTTATCCTGGAAATAAATCCATTTGGATCCATTATAAAATGACAATTATTTTATATTAAAATGATATTTTAAGCTTTTCCTAAATTGAACCACACCTCTCTTATAAAAGGGTACTTCCCATTCTCTCAAAATCACACCTCCAAAGCCATTTGTCTCATCCAAACCCTACTCAAATATCATCCCAACTACCCTCAATTCAACCTATAGGCCTTAATTTGATCATAAAGTCTACATGAAGAGACCTTTTGATGAAATCAAAAAGGAATCACCTGAAGAAGAGGTAATAATTTCATCACCTCTTTCAAAGTTCTTTTTTTCTTCCACTTCCTATTTATTTATTGTTTCCATAACAAAATAATAAATCCATTAACTTATATATACTGTTATTTTATTATAAATATGTTACAACCATATTAATTATTCTTTCCATCCTATGGATGACAAAGTCACCATATGTGCGTACGTACGACTTACCGTCTCCACGTTGTGGTGTAGTTTGTTATTCAACACTTCATTATTTGGATGGGTATAATAATGAGTATAATTGATGTAGATAATAAATATAACATGTTAATTATTCTTTATATGTAACATACCATCCAATTACATACGATTTCACCATCAATAGAATGATATTGTCGCTCATGCATATGTACAGATTCCCGTCTCCACAAACGCGATGAGATTCATTCCCCATCGTAACCATTCAAGAATAATTTACATATTATGATTAAAAATAAATTTTAAGAACTTAATATCATTATAGATATGAATCTAATACATCCTATCCATAAAAAACATGACTTATTTAACAAAACATATAAAGGAAAACAAATCAATTAACACTCGAAACAATGATACTACTGAAATATTATTAACAAAGAAATATTATAAGATCATATATGATATCATATTTATGTATGTGGTTCCTATATAATTTAATAAAAATTATTTAAATATTATACAAGAGGTTAATGTACCCTCGACTAAGGAAAATTACAAGGTAAGGGTTAATTTTACAATCTCTTTATTATTCGAGGTTGTTTATACAAAAGAATATACTGAGAACTCTTTATCATCCTCATCCGTGTTACTTAAAAATGAATTTAAAAACATTTTTAATATTTCCTAGAATATGGTTTAAAGTAAGTTATACCCTTTTTGACTTCTTATAAAATGTTTTGAAAGTAATCTTTTGGTTATTTTCCAAACAAGGTACTTTATGACTTTTTCGATAAATCAAGGTAAGAATTTTTTTAACTTACACGGCAGGTGTGGCTATTTTCCGTCATTATAACACCATCAAAGCTTACTTTTCAAGCTTTAAGAATATTTTCAAAATAAATGTTTTCTTTTATAATTATGAAACATTAAAATGATTTCAAAATAGAAAGAGATATTTCTCTCAAATAGTTTTTATTTCATCTATGTTAACATACTTTGATGGATTTTACACTTGTTGGAAGTTGATTTATTATGATACAATCTTCCATATTGTGTTTATGTTTTCTTGATATGTTTTATTGTGGATGTTTTATTTTTATACCATTCATGTTTTGTGGTTAAATTATTAACATTTCGTATTCTAGTTTTAATAAGAATGTTTATGTTATGTTTCAACCTTTTCATATGAAGAATGCATTGGACTTAGTAAGTGATGGGTGGAGCCTACTATAGCTCCTCAATGCATCAATAGGTATCATGAGACAAAATAGTGTATTGGGAAAAGGACTTGACAAAATATTATTAGTAGTCTTGGAACATGGCCTTGACTATGTGGTTATGATGTCCGACATTATGCATTCCATCATTATGAAATTTCCTATTGATATTACATGTGCTTATTCAACTAGTAGAATATCTATGTGAATAAGTTAATGAAATTATTTGATTTATCTTTTTCATATTATTCTGAAGTTTAAGTTTAAAAGGCTTGTGTTTTAGTATTATACATTTCCTTAAATATTTATGCCTTTTTATGATAGTTTCTTGAGCATATGAGCTCACCCCTTTCTTATGTTTTCCTTTTCCCAGCATGTGAAGAAGTATATTATGATTAACCTGCAGGGATAGGCCAAAGGATAAGAGTGTTCAAATGGGGCACAATGTTTTTTATTTAATGATGTAATGTAAAACTTATTTATGTATCTATTACTTCCAAGGCTACTAAACTAATCTGTCTTTTGAGACTTGATCTCTTGTGATCATGCCAATGTTATGTAATAATGCACCGAATCTGGGTAACTAGGTTCAGAAATTACAGTTGGTATCTGAGGAAGTTTAGTACAAACCTTGGAAACTAGATTTAGAAAAACTCGGATTAAAGAACATTACCCTAAGATATACTTTGAGGATTCGTATAGAAGAAATTCTTAGAATTTTGGTAACATAGAGATTTTGTGAATTTTACAAGAAATACATCCATGTATAGATACGAATAGGTACAAGCAGCTCCAGCATAGATGTATATAGGGGTAAAACCCGAATATACCGCTTTGAGCTAGACTCAAATGGGAACTGGTGCACAACAATGGTCCTTTCTTCACTCTTGGGTATGACACTCCCGTGGGATATGCTTAGGATAATTTAAATTTTCTTTAAAAGACATTATGAAATATTTATGAGTAAATACTTCCTCAAAGAAATTTTTTTTTTTATGATTATGGATTATATGTATAAATTGTTCAATTTATCTTAGGTATTTTACTAGTTTGGAATTACGTATTTCAATTCATAAACTAGTCTAGTGTATGCCATTGTTTAGAAATGGGGCCTAGTGGAAGGAATGGATATCGTATCAACACACGTAATCCATGTAGGGACTACCTTCCTACTCAAGATAATTATAGTGGACCTGGTGATGCAACTGGTTCTGAACAGCTTATAACCATACTAGGACAACTCACTCAGGTTATGAATAATAACCTTACCTGTATGGATCACCCTGATCCACAACACAGAGGATCAATGTTAGATCACTTCATGAGGAAAAAACCACCAAAATTCAATGGGACTATAAATTCATTTGTAGCTGAGAAATGGATAAGTTCCTCAGAGAAAATATTTCATGATTTGGGGAGTAACGAAAAGGAAAAAGATGTCATCACGGTTTATCGCCTCATAAGAGATACAGATAAATGGGGTTCATTAATTCAAAAAAAAGGAGAATGAAGAAGTATCAAATATAGAATAGAGGGAGTTTAAAGATATTTTATTAAAAAAAATACTTTCCTTATGACCATCGAGCGGATATGGAAAGAAAATTTCTGAGTCTGAGAAAAAATGAGGATGAGAATGTCACAAAGTATGATGCTAACTTTACAAGGATAGTAAGGAATTCTACAGATTATATATGTAACCCAAGAATTAAGATTGACTGATTCTTTTATGGGTTAAAACCATTTCTCTATCGAGCATTAGTCTCATAATCCTTCTCGTCATACGAAGATATAGTTTCTTGTGCTATCAAGATAGAAAATGAATTCTCTATGTCTTAAGACTTTAATGAAATGAAAAAGAAGAAGAGATCTGCTAAACACTCTGAAAATGGAAATAAGGGGAAGAAGGGAAAAGTTTAATTTCCATACTGTAGTAAATGTGGGAAGAAACACCCTAGTACATTCCTGAATAGAATGATAGTCTGTTACAAGTATGGAGAAAAAGGACACCAAGATCATGATTGAAAATGTAAGAAATAGGTTGTTAATGTTGAATGGTTCAGTTGTAAATAAATTGGGAATTATGAAAATGAATTTCTAAAGAATCAGAGAAACTTACCTCAGAAATGTCCAAGGGAGCAAGGACAATATTATATGATCACTAATGTTGAGGTTGAAGCTTAGAATGACGTTGTGGAAGGTAATTTAATGTTTTCTTAAAATTTATCCAATGCTTTATTTGATTTTGGAACATCACATTGCTTCATATCTTCCCATTTTTCTAAGAAAATTATATATTTCCAATTTGATTTAACAAGGGAGTTTTCAGTTAAAACTCCTAAGGGAAGTATCATTTCAACAAAGTTTTGTGAATCAGTTCCCATTAGGGCATATAAACATTCTTTATCTACTGATCTCATCCTCATACCCATGATTTAATTTGATATAATCCTCAGTATGGATTGGATTTCAGACCATGATGCAAAAATTTATTATAAGAAGAAGGAGGTTACAATTTTCAATGATGATAATGAATACCATATATTTATAATAGAAATGTCACCATCAGATTCTTATCTAGATCTACCCCCAGTAGGTCTACTAAATTCCATTATTGGGGAGTAAGAGAGTGAAATAACTATGGGTGAGGAAAGGAATGTTCAAATAGATGACTCACCTATTGTGAAAGAATATGTTGATTTGTTTTTAGAGGATTTACCTAGACATTGTCCGAATGAGAAATTGAGTTTTCCATTGATTTAATTCCTTTTTCAAGGACCATATCAAAGCCCCCTTATAGAATGGCCACTATGGATTTAATGGACCTAAAGAAACAACTAAAGGGATTTAGTAATAAATGATTTATTCACCCTAGATTTTCTCCATGAGAATCCCCTGTTCTTTTTGTTTAGAAGAAAGATGGATCTATGAGGTTGTGCATTGACTATTGGGAGATCAATGCTATAAAAATAAAGAACAAGTATCCCCTACCTCACATTGATGATTTATTCAATCAACTTCATGGATATCGATATTTTTCAAAGATTGACCTTCGATCAGGATATCATCAGTTGTGTTTGAAGAAGGAAAAAATTCCAAAGACAGAATTTCAAACTAGGTTTAGGCATTAAGAGTTTACAGTAATGCCTTTTGGACTGACTACTTCGCCCTTTGTCTTCATGGATCTAATGAATAATGTTTTCAAGGAATATCATGATGAATTTGTAGTGGTATTTGCTGATGATATATTGGTTTAATCCAAAGGCTATGAAGATCAGGAAAATAATTTTCACACTATTCTAAAGACTCTTAGAAGAAATTAATTATAATGGATGTTTAGTAAGTGTGAATTTTGGCTTCAAGATATTTCTTTTATTGGCCATATTGTCTCTAAGATTGAATCTCTATTGATCCTTCAAAGACAATAGAAATACAAGAATGGCCAGCACCAATGAGTATAAGTGAGGTATGCCATTTTATTGGTTTAGCAGGTTATTATCAGCATTTGTTCCATAATTTTGACCGATTGGCTAACCCATTAACCAAGCTCACATGTAAAAGGGATAATTTTTTTTGGACAAAAGAGTGTGTCGAATTTTTTGAAGAACGAAATAGAAAACTAGTCAGTGCACCTATCTTGACTCTTCCATTGAGGAATGATGAGTTTGTTATTTATAGTGATGCTTCAAAGAAAGTACTTGGTTGTTTCCTTATGCAGAATGATAGAGTTATTGCCTATGCATCACAACAGCTAAACATTCATGAAAAAAACTATCGTACTCATGATCTTCACTTAGAAGCTATAATATTTTCTTTGAATATATGGAGTCACTGTCGCTATGGTGAAAAATTGTGAGATATATACCAATCAAAAGGGTTTTAAGTATATTGTCTCATAAAAAGAACTTAACATGAGGAAAATACGATGGATTGAACTACTCAAAGATTATTATTTCACTATACACTACCACCTGGGGAAAGAAAAATAAGGTGGCAGATTCTTTGAGAAGAAAGGATCATGGATTTTTGAACAAGATAAGAGTTGAAAGGGATCCTATGTTCATGGATCTAGTAAATATGGATATGTGAATAATAATGGAAGGTGAAACATCATTAATTTTTCAAATGGTTTCCAAACCATATTTACTAGAAAGGATAAAAAGTTCTCAAACTAATGATGAGGAGTTTGAAAAGAAAATTAAAGCTGTAAATGATGGGATATTGATTGAATTTGTATATAAAGATGAAATTTTGAAATTTGGGAGAAGGATATGTGTTCCCGATTTACCTAATCTAAAAATAGAATTGTTGGATGATTCTCACAGCTCCACTTTATCTATACACCATGGTCACACTAAGATGTATAGAGATTTAAAGGAACATTTTTGGTGGGACAACATAAAGATGGAGATTGATGATTATGTGTCAAGATGTATGGTTTGTCAATAGGTTAAGGATAGAAGACAACATCCTAGAGGATTCATGCAACCTCTTCCCAAACCTGAGTGAAAATGGGATGATATTACGATGGAATTTTTCATGGGGCTACCAAAGACTCCTAGAATGAATGATGAAATATGAATCATTGTTGATCGTCTTACCAAGTCATCACATTTTCTTACGATAACAGAAAACTAACCACTTGAAGGTTTAACCAAACTATATATTAATGAAGTTGTAAGACTTCATGGAGTACCCCTATCGATTTTTTCTGATCATGATCCCTATTTTACATCAAGATTCTGGAAAAGTTTTCAGAAAGCCCTATAAACTGAAATTCATTTGAGCAGTTCTTACCACCCTCAAACTGATGGAAAATTAGAACAGAGTATTCAAACCTTATAAGACATGTTGAGATCTTTCTCACTTGACTTTCAAGGTATATGGGATCAATATTTACCTCTTGTAGAATTTTCCTATAACAATATCTTCCATTCAAGTATTCAGATGGCACCATATGAAGCATTATATGGAAAGAGATGTCTCACACCAACTTGTTGGGATGATGTGGGTGAAGGAAAACTCATAGTCCCAGAACTTATTGAGGAAATAATGGAAAAGGTAAAGATTATCCAAACCCTCATCAAAGCAGCTCAAAGTAGGCAAAAGAGTTTGCCGATAACTGAAGGAAGGATTTGGAATTTCAAGTAGGAGATCATTTTTTCTTGAAGGTATATCCATGGAAGGGTGTTATACAATTTAGTAAGAAGGGTAAATTAAGTCCCAGGTACATTAGACCTTTCAAAACTATAGAACGAATTGGAGTTATAGCTTTCCGTTTGGAAATGACTCCAAGTCTCTCAAAAGTTCATGATGTGTTCCACGTATCACTGTTGATAAAATACAAGCCTGACCCAATGCATGTACTCACCTATGAAGAAATAGAACTGGAACCCAGTCTATCTTATTGTGAAAATCCTGTCAAGATTCTAGATACAAGAGAATAAGTGTTATGAAACTGGACGACTCTTTTGGTAAACGTTCTATGGAAAAACCATAAGAAGGAAGATGCAATGTGGAAAAATGAGGAACATATGATGAAGAACCTCCCGAATCTTTTTATGTAGTAATATTATAGAAATTTTTAGGATTAAATTATTTGAAGGAGGGAAGAATGTAACACCCCAATCTGTCATGGTATGCTTGTCTTTAAATATATACAATAGCTTGCACTGTATGCAACTTCGAGTTCTGGAACACCACGGCCAATCAAACTAGCAGTAAAAAAAAGTTATGAATAATAATACCCATTTTTTGAAATTTTATAAATTTTATTATTTAAAATGGAATTTATTTTTGGATTCGTAATATCAAAATTAGCTTAGGGTGAAGTTTTGGTATTTTTTTTGAAAACTTTCGATTTTTGAGGAATAGTGAAAAATACTGTGTTATTGTTTAAAACTAACTTTTATTTTAATAATTGTTATTTTTATTTAAATTTATTTTAAATTCAAAATATATAAATAATACCTATATTATTTCAATGTAATTCATTGGAGTCATTTTATAATAAGATTAGATATATAAAATTTTATTGAACTATTTAACGCATTTTACCTACCTTCAAGGCACATTTCCAAATTTGTATAAAATGTAATTTTACCTCTTACATGAATTGAATTTCAAAAATAAAAGAGACACAGTTGATATTATTAAGTAAAATTTGGTTCAATAGAATGAAAATAATTTTTGGTGAATAGTAACTTTTGAATTTTATTTAGCACAGTTAAAAGTAAACAGGGTAATCAAAGGTAAAAATGATATTATAATTACTCTTAAAACATGTCCTAATTATATTGGATAAGTTTATTTAGACAAAAATCAACCTTAGGAATAACATATTATCCTTTTTGATTCACTTGGATTAGATTATGACATTTATTATTATTTTATTTAAAGAAGAGTTAAAAGTGTAAAATTCAAATTTTAATAACTATTCCATTTTTAATATATGTTTATACATATGATAAATTAGACTAAAAATACTAATTAGAAATATAAATAGATTTACCAAATCATGGTATTTTATTTATAATTTTTAAACATTAAATAATTAAATTTATTTATGACACGATGAGGATGCAGTAATTCCCTTATTAATGAAATATTAAAATAATTGATAATATAAATATAAAAATAAATGTAAATTGAGACTTTTGATTCATTCCACTAATTTTATAGGTTAATATAAAATTTTAGGATGGAGTTACTATATTGTTTTTGAAGTGGTCAAGTTTTTTTTACTTTTACTAAAACCAAATACTAAATAGTTTCAAAATTCTCATAAATGAGTTTTTAAAACAAATACTATATTATTAAATGATATAATATTCATAAAAATATAAGGTTCAGACAAGGGACTTATATAATTATATATATGTAATTAATGAACCACTTTAGGTTCCCTTATCATTTTATAGTAATTTTATTAACCATGTAATATAAAAATACAAGAAGACATTGTAAAAGTTAAACTATTTAACTAAGAGTGAAATCTAAAAGATAAGGTCAATATGGTGACCTAAACTTGTCTAAAACATATTGGTTGAGATAATTTACATCCATACCCACATTATCCTTAAAATAAATCTAGTTGGGGCCATTATAAACAGGAAATAATTTCATAATAAAATAATATTTCAAGATTTTCATAAAGTGACCCTCACCTCTCTTATAAAAGGGTAGTTCCCCTTAGCTCAAAATATCACTTCCAAATCCATTTGAATCGGCGAAACCATGAAAAAATATCTTCCCATCTACCCTAAATTCAACCTAGAGGCCTTAATTTGATCATAAATCCAACATAAGTATCTCTTTTGATCAAATCGAAAAAAAGCACCCGAAGAAGAGGTAATAATTTCATCACCTCTTTCAAAGTTCTTTTCTTCTTCCACTTCCTCTTTCTTTTTTGTTTCCATAAAAAAATAATAAATCCAGTAACTTCTATATATTGTGATTTTATTATAAATATTTTACAACCATATTCATTATTCTATCCATCCTATGAATGACAATGTCACCATACGTGTGTACGCACGGCTTACCGTCTCCACGCCATTTTTTAGTTTGTTATTCAACACTACATTATTTGGATGGGTATAATAATGGGTATAATTAATGTATATAATAAATAAAACATGTTAATTATTTTTTATATGTAATATACCATCCAATTACATACTATTTCACCATCAAAAGAATTATATTGTCGCCCGTGCGTATGTACGGATTACAGTCTCCACGAACACGATGAGATTCATTCCCCATCATAACCATTCAAGAATAATTTTCATTTTATGATTAAAAATAATTTTTAATAACTTAATATCATTATGTATATGAATAAAATACATCATATACATAAAAAATATGACTTACTCAACAAAACATATAAAGGAAAACGAATATATTAACACCTGAAATAATGATACTACTGAAATTTTATTAACAAAGAAATATTAGAAGATCATATATGATATCATATTTATGTATGTGGTTCTTGTATAATTTATTAACAATTATTTAAATTTTATATAGGAGGTTAATTCACCTTTTACTAAAGAAAATTATAAGGTAAGGGTTAATTTTACAATATCTTTTTTATCCGAGGTTGTTTATATGTAAGCATCTACTAGGAATTCTTTATAATACACATCCGTGTTTCTTAAAAATATATTTCAAAACTTTTTTACTATTTCTGAGAATATGGGTTAAATTCATTTATACCCTTGTTTTAATTTTTATAAAATGTTTTTAAAGGAATCTTTCCGTCGTTTTTCAAATAAGGTACTTTATGACATTTTTGATAAATTAAGGTAAGAATATTTTTTTACTTATATGACGGGTGCAACTATTTTCCACCATTATAAAACCTTCGAAGCTTCCCCAACAAGCTTATAAGAACATTTTAAAAATAAATTATTTCTTTTATAATTATGTAAATTTTAAATGATTTCAAAATAGAAAGATATATTTCTCTCAAATAGTTTTGATTTCATCTATGTCGACATCCTTTGATGGATTTTACACTTGTTTGAAGTTGATTTATTATGATACAATATTCCATATTTTATTAAAGTTTTTGTGATATGTTTGACTATGGATGTTTTATTTTTATACCATTCATGGTTTATGGTTAAAGTATCAACATTTTTTATGCAAGTTTTAATACGAATGTTTATGTTATGTTTCAACCTTCTCATATGAGGAATACATTGGACTTAGTAAGTTATTGGTGGAGCCCGCTATAGCTCCTCGATGAATCGGTATGTCTCATGATACAAACTAGTGTCTTTGAAAAAGGCCTTGACAAAATCTTATTAGTAGTCTTGGCACGATGCCTGTACTATGTGGTTATGATGTCTGACATTATGCATTCCTTCATTTTGAAATTAGCTATTGATATTACATGTGATTATTCGACTAGTAGAATATCTATGTGAATATGTAAATGAAATTATTTGATTTATCTTTTCCATATTATGCTGAAGTTTAAGTTTAAAAGACTTGTCTGAGCATCTGAGCTCACCCCTTTCTTATCTTTTTTCCCAGGATGTGAAGAAGTATATTATGATTAACTTTTAGGGATAGGCCAAAGGATATGAGTGTGTTCAAAGGGGACACAATGTTGTTCTTTTATTTCATGATGTAATGTAAAACTTATGTATGTATATAGTATTTCCAAGGATACTAAACTAATCGGTCTTTCGAGACTTGATCTCTTGTGATCATACCAATGTTATGTAATAATGCACTGACTCTGGGTAACTAGGGTCAGGGCATTATAGCTTTGGTAACTTTTTAATCATAAGATCCATGAAATAATAACCTCAAAAGAAACTTTAAATATCATCAACATAAGTATATTCATGCAATAACATGTCAAAGGTCTAGTATTTTCACCCTATAAAATAAGGTAGGTGCATGACATTACATATGTTTCAAAGAAGATGATTTGAGACAATAAATACTTACCGATTTGTTAACTTCTAAATAAAACCCATTGGATGAAATAATCTCAATTATAACTTTAAATTCCATTAATTAATAAGGATTCATGATATAAAATGTTAAAGAGCTAGTATATACACCACATAAATAGAAATAGGTGTATAACATCAAACACGTCTCAACGAAAAAAATATTGAGATGAAGAACTCTTACAACTTCGGTAATCATTGAAAAAAACCTCATGAAAGGGAGAAGATTATATGTATTCATAAATAACTATAGTTTTCATGAAAATCATCATAAAATAAATTCATGTGTAGTATATACACCACAAAAAGAAAAAAAGTAATGAATATGACATATGTCTCATTGAAATAAAAGTGAGACAAGAAACCCTTACCTCACATAAGACTTGATTATTAAGTGATATAACCTCATGTATAATTAATTTAAATTTATTAAATAAATTTATAAATACTTATAATACTATATATAATCCAACTATATCATTTTATCACTAATTTATTAATTTTTTTTATTTAAATCATCATTTCAGAGTGTTAATTGTTTCATTTTTTCATGTAAGTTTTGGTGCAGTAGTTTCAGTCATTATACTTTGATCATGGTTCCATCATCTCCATAATTCCAATAATTTCATTATTGTCTCATTTAATCATTATATAAACTTTTATAACTATTCATATAAAGTGGTAATGAAAAATGAATTACTTCACTTCATGGAGGTTGTAGTCCGCACGTATGCACAAGTGATGTTTCCATTTTTCAATGGATGTAACACAAGAAAGATAAATAATAATTAAACTTTTTAGAACTATAGTATTATAATAATTATCATATATATTTATTAAATCCATAATTATAAATATCCATATGTGGCGGTGATGGAAAATGAATTTTGTAACTTTGGGGAGGTGGTAGTACACACGTACACACAAGAGATATTTTCATTTCCCATTTAATGGAAAAGGTAGATAAATAAGGTTATACCATTACAATAATATCATCTTAGTATATGGGAGATACTTATGTTATTATATTGGAATGGTTAGGATGAAATTTAAGGTGGTATAATAATAAGTAAAATTAACATTCTTGGTTAAGATGATTACTTCCTATTTGAATAACCCCTTTTGGGTCTATCCTTAAGGACCTTAGGGATAGTATTTTAAGAGAAAAAACATTTATAATGTGTCTAAAGAATTTAATTTTTTTTTCAGGTGTTGGTTAAGATAAGTGTCTCAAGAAGTGTGAGGAAGAGTGGAGAGTTGGTGTCCTTATATAAGAGAGGATAGGGGGAACCCTTGGAATTACTTAAAGTATTATTTACAACTTTTCTGGGAGGGGGATTAGAAATAAAAAAAGAGAACTAATGAACTTAAAATTCCCCAGGGAGACATGACCCTAAGACTGTTCTGTGAGACCCCTCAATGGAGTATCCACTAGGCTACTCCCCTGGGGAATTAATTAAAGTATTAAATTAAAATAAATTAATTTTCATTTTAAAGTGTCCCAAAATTGATATATTTAAAATCTAGGGTAAATATAAGTCTAAATAATCTTATAAAATAATATTTATACAAGTTTAGGTGATGTTATGACCCTTATATGTTATTTATAAATCACCATTAACCCTTTTCAGGATTACCATGATATCAATATTTTTTAAATCTTTAGGGGTCAAGAATATTATTAAGGAGAAGTGACCCATAAGTGGAAATAGTTTATATAATAAACCATATAACATTCAATTGATATAATATTAAATCAAAGAGAGTAACATTTTGTATTTATTCTTTAATTAAAATATTATTAAAGTTATCAAAGTAAAATGGTACAAAATTTCCAATATTGGATAAGTCTGGTCAAAATAAATTCAACCAATATCAAAATTATTGGTTTTAGATATAATTTTTAAATCCTTATTACATTATTTTTAACCTTAATTACTCAATTTACTCTTAATAAGGTGACAATTATTACCATGATTACTATTCATTATGAAAAAAAATAAAGTTGGAATATTTTCCAAATTTGAAAATTATAATTCAAAATTTGAAATAAATTTTATATAATTTAATCCCTATAATTTTTAGAAATTACATTTAAAATAAACCCTAAAAACATGATGAAAAATTATTTTTCATAAAAATGCATTTTTAAGTATAAAAATGTTTTCAAACCAAAATTCGGCATAATTTTGATTCCAATTAAATTAAATAGACTATTTTTAATAAAAATTAACTAATTAAATTTTAATATAAATTTAAATAAAAATTTGATTTTGTAAATACTTTAATGAGAAAGACAATTTTCTATAAAATCGGTATTTTTTAACTATTCACTGAAAAAATAATATTTTTAGAAAATTCCCAAAATTTCACCTTGAGAGAATTTTTATATAATAATTTCAAAAATTAGACCCTTTTTATAAAATATATTTTTTTAATGTGGTAGAGATTAGTTATAATATTTTCTTTCAAAAAATCAATGATAATCATTTTTGAAGAAACAGTATTTTTGAAGAAAAAACGATTTCACTTAAAATTGAGTGCTTTTATCCTAAGAATTAATCAATACATTTATATTGAGTAGGATCATTATAAATATATTTTATAATGTGGTTACTCCTATTCATACCTATAAATTCAAAAACTAGATTATAATGACCGTATTTAAAAATAATATTTTTATACTATATCATAATTCTCTAAAATCTATGTGTTGTGGGTTAAGAATGATATCGAGATTATTATTATTTTAAACTCAATTTTATGTATATTAAACCGTGGGGTGATCTTACTATTTTTGTTAACAAGAAATATGGATCAATGCAACTCTATATTGATCATCAAGAAGTTATATTGATCATGATAAAGAATAAGTATATTCTTCCCTATATTGACGATTTGTTTTATCAATTCTGAGGAGATAAATGCTTATCAAATATTTAACTTTGTACTAGATACTATCAATTGAGGGAAAAAAGAAAATACACATCTAATATATCCTTCCTTACAAGTTATGAACACTATTAATTTATCATGATTCAATTTGGAATTACTAATAACCCCACTATCATCATGGATTTAATTAATAAATTCTTTAGAGATTAGGTTGATCACTTTGTGGTAGTATTTATAGATGATATTATTATATATTTAAAAAGAAGGTGTCATGAAAAATCCCATATACCCTGATAACCTGATACCCGAGCCGAAATTGGAATAGCCTAATGGGCATTCCCAATCTCCAAAGGTTAGGGACTAGCACATGGAATCATAAAAGATAAAAAAGGGAATGAATTTGACACATAAATAGTGGAATATAAAGAAACAAGTTAGTATGATAAAAAATCTAGAGGGAGAAAGTACCAAAAATTGAACATTTTTATCAAAACCAAAAATATCACATCATCTAATTACTCAAATGTAGACAAGATAAACTAGAAATTCCAATGGAAACATCACTCTAGGCCCAAAGGATCAATAAAATCCCCTTCTTCCAAGATAAACTTTACATTTAATCTGAATTAGAAGAGAAAAATCTACAAATTCCCAAAGAAAAGTTATGTTGTGAGCTAAAAAACCCATTAGGTTCTCACCAAGTGTTCTATCAAAATATTCCATAATAATAAACCAAATCATGATTTCAATTTTAATAAAATAGGGTATGTTATAATATCTCATTTTCATATTTAAAAGAAAATATGATTATTTTAAAAGGATGAAAAACATTTCAAATATGGATTAATTAAAAATTATATATAATTTTTTTTAAAATCTCAAATGAATAATATAGTTTCACAATCAATGGAATATATATTAAAATAATTACAATAAGCACCATTATGATCTACCATGAGTTATGATAGTTCCTTATTATAGGATCCTCACACTCTCATATCAGTGATCATGGAATATGTGTACACACATTCCTCAGGCTCAGGCCAAATAGGACTTATCAATATCCCATATGGGATAATATATTATTAACTAGGTTTTTTATATTTTTCCTCATCAATCTATTGCTAGGGAGTTTCCATAATATAATACTTATCCAAAATAACCAACTAACTACCTAGAATCACATGTTGTCAATCAATAAATCAATAATAGGAAAATCATTTCATTTAAAATCAAATATCATTTACAATTTAATTTATGAATTTTTAGTTTCAATATGCCAATTTTATTTCAAAACAAAAACATGATTTTTTCATAAATTCACGCCTTTTAAAAAAACCAATTAGAGGGTTTTATCAATTCAATTTAATACATTTTATAAAATAAATTTCCAAATAATCTCATCAATTCCTTCAATTTCAAAATATAAACCAAATTCAAATTCCATAGGAATTGGGGGTTTTGACCAAAATCTATGCCAATTAAAATCACCATTCCAATTCATCTCAAATTGGGTTTTCTTAATTTATTTTAAAGAAATTTAAATCAAATCAAGAAAATGAGGGTTTAATCAAATGTCCAATCTAAAACAGAACCACCCACCTTTATTCACGGTATCAAAACGCAACACCCAATATGGGATTTGGCAATGACAAATGATGAAAAATGAGATCAAGAAATCCACCCTAGATTCAAGATCTAAATCAATGGATTTTAGATACATCGAACACATGATGATCAATCAAACTCTATGGAAGAAATAAAGAGATAGAGGAAGATAATTAATATGAGGAGATATACTTACTAGAGGGGGGTCATATCTTCCATCGATGCTTTGATTCATCAAATATGGAGTTTTTATGAGCCAAAAAGGGTTCTTGAGATCCTATAAGACCTAGGAATTAATGTGAGGTTGATTTAGGGACAAGTGAGAGGTTAAACAATTGTTTAAGAATTTTTAAAATATTTTTCAGAATTAACAACTCCCACATGCATGATTAGTTGGGAAGGGATTCATGGTTAGAAAAATAATACGCCCTAACTGTGTGCCCCTATTTTTGGGTACACAAATTCCCCTAGGTGGGAAAATGGTTTTTAAAACCATGTTCCAATCATGAAAACCCTCACTATCCCAGGTTTCATGGGTTTCATTGGGCGAGTGTATGGTTTTTTCAAAATTTTCCCCAACCATCAATAACCCAGATACTTCCAAAAAAATTCCAAATTCCACCAAAAGTAACCCTAAACAAGATACAATCACATCTTGATAAAAAGGAGGGTTGAGGAGTACCTAAAAATAGTAACATGGTATTACAACCTCCCCACTATAGAAACATTATATCACCGTAAAATTTGTTAATAATTTTCCATATAAAAAATATGAGGCCACTAATCTTTCATTAGTGCCTCCCTCTCCCAAGTCTCATCTGAATCAGAACTATGATACCGTATCACACAAACAAAAGGTATCATCCTCCCATGAAGTATATATATCTCAAAATCAAATACCCTAACTGGATTCTTAATCATAGATAAATCAGGTTCAACATCATGATCCTCCCAACTCAATACATGAGATGGGTCAGAAAGATACTTACGAAGAAGTGATTCATAGAACACATCATGTATCAATGTCAAATATTGAGGAATGGATAAATGGTAAGAAAGTTTCCCCACCTTCTCAACAACCTCAAAAGGTCCCAAAAAACAAGGATCAATATTCCAATGCCTCCCAATATTTGAATGACCCAAGTGAGGTGAAAATTTCAAAAACACCTAGTCACCAACATAAAACTACAACAACCTATGATGACAATCATCATAAGATTTATATCACCTCTATGCCATCAATATTCTATAATGGCTCAACTGAATCTTTATATATTTCTCCTAGACCATGCTAAATCCAACTAAGGAACATTCAACAATCTCCAACCAACAAAACAATGATTTACAAAACCTACCATAGAAGGCATTAAAAGGATCCATTGTATTCATATAATAGTAAATATTATTAAAAGAATACTAAACCAATTTAAAATGGTCATCCCAAGTTCCACTAAACTCAAGGACGTAGGAAAAAAGTATATCCTCAAGAATATGTATAGTCCTATTTATCTCACCATCCATCTTTAGATGGTATTCCGTACTCAAATGAACCATAGATACCATTACCTCCTGAAGGACTCTCTAAAAAATATAAATAAAAATAGTAGATCTATCAGAGACTATAATAGATGGATTTTTTTGGAAAAAAAAATTATTTCACATAATTATTTCAAAACTATTAAACTTTAGTTCCATCATGAATGGATATAAAGTGAGCTTATTTGGTCAGCCTATCAATTAGAACACATATGAAAATTTTCTTTCTATGGGTATATAGTAACCTGACCAAAAATTCCATAGAGACTTCATTCCACTTCCATGTTTTCATTGGAAGTGGATGAAGTAAACCCAAAGGTCTCTAATGCTCAGCCTTGACCTGTTTGCAAGTGTAACAATGAGAGAAAAAATCAACAATTCCCCATATCATACTCATACACCATAATCGTTGCTACATATCACAAAAAATCTTTGTGGTTCCTGGGTACACTTCCCAGTGGGAGTTAGGGAAATACATCATTACTAATTTCATCATATAAAACATCACCACAAAAAAAATTCTGGAAACACATTCTACCCTCCATAGAGAACAACCACTCAAAAACAGTCTTCCCACCAAAAAAGAGTCTCTAATTCTATTGATCTCATCATCAAGTTTTTGTTTCTGAAGAATTATATTGAGAAGAGTAGAGGTTAACTGAACACTATCCAAGAGAACCTCATCCCATGTTTCCTGAAAAAATAGATGAAATTGTGCAAAAATATCCATCAATTTCCACTCTTCTGATGATTATTTTATATCTTGGGTCGAAATTTTCTTACTTAAAGCATCTTCAATGACATTCCATTTCCCCAAGGTATAGGAATTTTCGAAATAAAAGTATTGCAAGTACTCCACCCAAAGTATCTGGACGAGATTCAAATATTTTCGAGATAATATGTAACTCAAGTTCTAATGGTTATAATACATGGTAAAACTTTCTCTGAAAAGGCAATTCCAGCAACTCTTAAGTGCATGAATCATGAATCCGAGTTAACGTTCATGGGTTAGATAATTATTCTCTTAAGGCCTATGATTTTAAGATCCATATCCAACAACATGACCACCTTGCATAGAAAAAAATACCAAACTTGAACTTGATACATCAAAGATTACCACATAATACTGTATGACCTATGGAAGAGTCAACATTAGTGTAGAAGTCAAAATATGTTTTATCTCAACAAAATAACGCTGACATTTACCATCCCAAGAAAACTTCACTTCATTTCAAGTGAGTGAAGTCATCAGATAATCCAAATTTGAGGATACATTTAAAAAGTAGAAATAATACCCAAATAAATGCAATAATATTTAAATATCAAAGATATGATGTGGTTCCTCTCACATCATAATATCTTTCAAATTCTCAGGATCAACTGAAACACTATGTTCTGAGACCATGTTTCCCAAGAAATTCACTTCCAAAATCCAGAAATAAAATTTTGATATCTTGGAATAAAGTCAATCGTTTATCAAAAATTCTAGAACTTCTCTTATATGATGCACATTATCCTCCTTAGACTTAGATTAATACAAGATATCATCCACAAATACTTCCATATATGCATCAAGATACTCATGGAATATCCTATTCATCAAATCCATAAAGACTATATGAGAATTGGTTCAACCAAATGGCATGAAAAGGTAATCATAAGATTAATTACTACTATGGAAGGTAGTTTTATGAATGCCATATTCTTTTATTCTTAATTGATGAAAACCAGATCAAATATCAATCTTCAAAAACCACTTCACCCGCTTTAACTGGTCAAATAAATCGTAATTCTCTGGAAGCATATAATTGTTATTTAATGTAACTCATTTATGTTTCTGGAAATAAACACATAGGAAAAGTATTCCATCATATTTCTTATCAGAGAGAAAAGGAGCCACCCAAAATGACACACTCGGGTGTGTAAAACCTTTTTATGAAATATCATCCAACTAAGTCTTCAACACATCCATTTCTGCTAGTTCCATATGGTAAGATGGAATAGATAATGGGTGATAAATATGCACTAAATCAATACAAAAATATACCTCCATTACCAGTAGTAAATTAAAGAATTAATAAGAAAAAACGTTAGAAAAAATGATAAAAACTAGATGGAGATCACCACTCAAAGATTCCCAATCAAGATCCAAAGAAAATAATTATATTACTTTCCCCAAATTTGGATAAGAAGGTCCGAATATTTTGGACCATAGGTCCCTTTCTCCTTGAAATATATGACACACCCAATCAATGGTATTAAAATAGACCTATAAAATATAATAATCAATTCACAATTTACTAGATATGAGCTAATCCGTCGGGATAATGACATTAAGAGGTTTCATGTCGAGAACCAGAAAATCCAAAGTAATATCGATATCTGATTATGAGAAAACAAAAGTAGAAAAACAAAGACCGTACTCTCTCTTAATTCTAATGGGTGTAGTAATATCTGTCATATAATATAAAATATCTAGAGGATGGTTTAGTAAATTCACAATAAGAGTTGAAATGAATGAATGAGAAGCACCGGTATCAAATAAATCCATCACTAAAGATGAGGATATAGTGATTGTATCTCTCATTATCACTGAACCCATATCTGTTTCTATGGAGACTATTCCACTGCATAAATAATATTAGTTTTAGATTCCTATTGATTGAACCCTTTATATATTGAAACATATGGTTTCACCACATTACTTTTTGGTGATGATGATCCCGTTCAACTATTTTGGGAAAAAAATATGCAACAAAATTTATTCAAGTAACCTAAACATCAACCTGAGTTATAGATATTGGGTGCCTTAGTAAAAACTTGTTTCAAATGCCTTGGATTTCCACACTAGAAGCAGCCTCTACCAAGAACTATAGGAGTTATAGAAGAACTCTACTTTCACGATCCACATGAGACTCATTATACTTTATCATACCTTTAAAGGAACTCATAGAACTGTCTCTAACAGAAAAAGGAACTCCCATCAAGCCTGACCTACCATTAGGTCAATCTCAACCATCAATGCCCTATCTATAACATTAGCATAAGAAGTGATATTTAGTAATAAATCCCAATAAAGAATATCAAATTGAAGTCCCATATAAAACCATCAAGTATTTATCTTCTCATTCGATACAATATCAGATTCAAACTGCATAGTCTTGGTGAATGGGTTTGTATATTCTATCATGGTATTTTTACCTACTTGAGTTTGAAAAAATCTAGAGCCTTAACCAACCCCATATAATCTAGATATAACTGGTCAATGAAAATAACTTTAAATTCCTTCCACTCTAAACCCTTGTGCTTAATTTTCATCTCTATAGAGTCCCACCATCTTTTTCTAGGTTATTCCAGCTTAAAGTTTCCATATTTCACCTTAATTGAATTAGGAACTTAAAAGAACTCAAAGAAGACCCATCTTATCCAACCAATACTCAACTTCTTGATGATTATTAGATCCTTATAAAGAATTTGGTTTTGGGTGAAGGGAATCCTAATCATGGTTCTGAGACTCGTCCCTCTGAGTTTCGATAGCTGGAACCTGAATGGGAATAAATGCAGGTGCCTGTCCTAGATCTTAGATAACATGTACAATAATCTCAATGAGACTATGGTCCATTGCAGGATTTTATTGATTTTTTTCACCAAAAACATCCTCCTAGGGCCTATTCACACATCTTTTTAGAGGCATGATGTTGTAAAACATCAAAAAAAAAAAATTGAAGTCATGAGAAGATTTCTCAGATCAATTACTAAAAAATGATCAACATGATAATTAACCCCATCAGTTAAGAAAATGAGATTTGGATTTTAACCATTCAAAATAAAAATTTGAAAAAATAATAGAATTATTCATCAACACTACATTCCCAAACCACCCATGGTGACTTAAGGTTCATTACGATGAGAGTTTTCCAGGAACTCACTTTTAACTACCGCTTATGTCCTGAAATGATATTCTAAAATTCATACTGACATTAAAGAAGATGATCAACCTACACCTTTGATACCACTTTTTTATGAAACAGCATTGACACCCTGGTACCCTGATACCCAATCCCACACTAACATAGATTTAATGGAATTCCCAATCCCCATGGGTTGGTGACTAGCACCCGACATCATACAAGATAACAGAAGGAATTAATTTTCCACATAAATAGAAGAGGATAAATAAAAAAGTCAGTATACACAAAAATACATAGAGATAAAGTTCCAGAAACCAAATAGGTATATAAAAACCCAAAATAGTAAATCATAAATGTACTCAAAGGAAGAAAATATAAACTTGACATCCCAAAGGAAACATCACTCCAAGCCCAATGGAACAAGAACATACACCTCCTCCAAGAGGTGATTTCCCTTTTCTCAGACCTAGTAGAAGAAAATATAATAATTATTGAAGGTAAAGGTTTGATGTGAGAAAAAAATACTAGTAGGGTCTCACCAAGTGTTCTATAAAAATATTCCATAATAAAAAAAAATCATGCTTTCAATTTTAATAAAAAGTTCATCATATAATATCTCATTTGAATATTTAAAACAAACCATTCTTCTTTTAAAAGGATGGAAAACATTTAAAACCTGTTTTAAATAATTTTTTTATATAAAACAATTTATATAAATAAACTGGTATGAATAATTAACTTTCACAATTAATGGAATATATATTAAAATAATCGCAACCAGCACCATGGTCATCTTCCCAGTGGTATGATTATTACTAGTTATAATATCATCACAATATCATATTAGTGATCATGGAATATGTGTACAAATTTATCTTAGGATTAGGATGAATAGGATTCATCAACATCCTATCCTGGATAAGATCTTCCTAATTAGGGTTTTGTTTGAGTTTTCATCACCAATCAGTTGTTAAGAAATTTCCACCATGTAATGCTTATCCAAAATAACCCACTAACTACCCAGGTTCACATGTGCTCAATCAATCAATAAAATTGGTAAAATCACTTCATTTAAAATAAAAAATCGTTAACAATTCAATAGTCTAATTTTTTGTTTCAATATTCCAATTCAATTTCAAAACCAGAACATGGGGTTTTAGTCAATCAATGCCTTTTTTAATAAAAAAACAATCATAAGTTATTATTAATTCAATTAAATCAATTTTTTATAATAAATTCTCAAATTATTTCATCAATTACATCAATTTTAAAATATTCCTTGACTTCCAATTCTATTGGAATTAGGGTTTTTTTCCAAAATTCTATTCCAATTTAAATCACCTTTCCAATTCATCTTAAATTGGATTCTAATAATACAATTGAAAAAAATTTAAATCAAATCAATCAAATTATTGTTTAATCAAATGGAAAATCTCAAATGAAACCCACTACCTTTATTCATGGTATCAAAACTTGACACCCGTAGTGGGATTTTCCAATGATGAATGATGAAAACATTGATCAAGAAATCCAACCTAGATTCAAGATCCAAATAAATAGATTTTTGATAAATCGAACACATGATAATTTATCAAAATCTATCGAGAAAATAAATTAAGAGAGAGTAAGAGAACGAATGGGAGGAGATCCACTTATTGGAGAGGGATTATATCTTCCACCAACTCTTAAATTCATCTAGGATGGGGGTTAGAGGAGTAAAAAAGGGTTCTTGAGAGGCTACAAGACCTTGGAATTAGTGTGAGGTCAATTTAGGGCTAATAAGGGGGCTAAATAGGGGTTTAGGATTTTTAAATTTTTTTTATGTAATTAAAAAGTCCCATGCACATGGTTAGTTATGCATGGAAACATGGTTAAACAAATAATGCACCCTAATTATTCCCACCTATACTGGGGCACACAATTTCTACTAGGTGAGAATATGGTTTGTGAAACCATGCCCCAACCAACCATGTAAACCCCCACTATCTAGGGTTGTATGGTTTTCACTGGGTGGGTTCACGATTTTCACAAACTGTGCACCAATCGTTCATAGCCCAGAAACTTCTAATGTTTTTCCAAATTCCACCCGAATCATGTATAAAAAAGACCCAATCAAAGCATGAAAAAAGTAGAGTTGAGGAGTACCTATGAAAAATAATAGGATAATATTAAATAAATACCATAAATATCATTTGAAGATCATTTTGAAGACCATGAGAAATGATAAACTATATTCCAAATTCATCAAGTGTGGATTCTTATTATAATAAGTATCATTTTTGGGACACATGATCACATGTTTGGGTATATTAGTAGATCCTTCTAAGATTTAAGTCATTAAATATTAGAATAGAACAACCATTATGACTGAGATTCACAGTTTTATTGTATTGGATAGATATTATTGGTTATTTATGAATAATTTATCATGGGTGTCTAATCTACTCACTAAGTTGACATGAAAGGGAGTTAAGTTCCTTTTATAACAGTCTCAAACCCATACTTCAGGATTTAATGCTAAAACTTTATATTTATATTTTTTTATTTGATACCAATAAATTTGAGCCAATTTAAACTATCCAAAATTATAAAATCAAAATTAAATATTGGATCACTTACACACCCAAGGACCTTTTAGGCTAAAAGTTTTCAAAAATAAGGAAAAACATTACATAACAACACCCATGCATTTAAGTGATAATTTTCACAATTATATCATGTTTTTTATATTTCATATTAATTCTTAAAAAACTCTCATAAAATTATTCAAATATGAAATTTTTATATACATAATTCATTTAACATCATTCTTCATAACTCAGGGAAAAGGAAAGCATAAGAAGGGTGAGTTCAAACACTCATTAAGTGTTAACATAAACATTAAAATTTTAATTCCACTAGTGAGAATAAGATGATAATGAATATATAATAACATAATAATAGTCTATTATAATAGTATAAAATGATTCATAACCATCAAAATCTAGATCACAAAACATGAGACATGGTATAAATATTTAACATAAGACAAGAGTCATATAAGAATAAATAATTATGAGCAATGTGATGTTAATATTGATCAAAGAAACCATTTAAAACTCATAGAAAACATAGATAAACCATTTTAGTATATTTGAACATTATCTTTATAGAACCCTTAAAAGAACACATATAGATGGGGTAACCTTACATGGTTAATACCCATAATCTCTTGGGAGAAACCTATTAACTGGTTAACTTTATCATCTCTTAGAAGTTACTTATATTCAGTCAAATCTATCATCATTACCCAATGAATTGGATAGATATATCAGGCTAACCCATCATTATAAAAAGTTTCCAAGAACCATAACATAATAATAACACCTGATTTTTTTTATTTTTTGTATAAAAATAACCATGGTTCTTTCCTAGCTTGATTTAACCATATAAAAGAAATGAAATCTATAAAAATCTCTTTAAAACAATAATAATCCATATATAGAAAGAATAAATATGATATCATTACAACATATCCCCATTACAGTATAAGTAATGAAAAGTGTTGTTGTCCTTGATGAATAAAAATACCATTAAAAGATCATTAAAATCATTTTTGAAAAAAATACCCTTCCCACTTTAAAAATAACTTTTAATAACAAAAAACTCACAAAATATTTTGAAAATTATTTTAATTGAAAATAAACTTTGAAAATTATAAATTAACATTCATTGAAAAAAAATTTCATGATGGTGGGGAAATCCATTTATGTCGTAAATGTTAAAAATAAAATTTCTTTTGAAAGTTTTGTAAAGAGATTCAAATTTAAGCCATATGATAAAAGTTATAAAATTTCATTTTAAAACCTTTTAAAATAAAGTCAAACATCCTGTAAAATAAATTTTGGAAATAATTTATGTTTATAAAATAACATTAAAGAAAATATTTTAGAAAACATGGATATAAAAGAGAAAGATTTATGATTTAAAAGAAGATACTAAATCAACCTCACTCATAATAAACTTTATTGATGTTTCCTTAATAAAGAAGGGAGGAAATAGAAACTTAACATGTGAAATAAATTTATAAATAGAGTATAAGAAAATATATATGCTCAAGAAAATAAGAACATATGATTTTCCCCAAAGGAACCTCGAATATAAACAATCCCAAAAAGAAAGGGGATTGTAACATAAAGCCTTTACCACTTTGGTAACTTTATAATAAAATGTAATTAAAAGAAAGTTTATTATATTTGTCTATAAATACCATGAATTTAATGAATCAATATTAAAAAAATTATCAATGAGGTATTAATTACTCCATACAAGGAACTCCTAGTGCATGATGTGAATCATGTCCCAAGAAAATGAGATTGAGATCAAGAAAACCCTTTAAAAGATCATAAAATTTTAAGTTATAATTTATCCATGAATTGATTATGTAAAAATATGTAAATATATATAAAAAAATTTAATTACAGAATTAAAACATTTAGAGACCAATTCACACATATTCATGTAATAATAAAGTAAATGAAGTTTAATTATAACACAATGAATGAAAATTGAGTTAAGAAACCCTTTACTACTTTAGTAACATACAAATTAAAAACATTTGGATGAATTAACACAAATTGGGACATAAAATACAATAAATAATGAATGATTCATGATATAACATGAAAAATGGATTTATATAAACCATATAAAAGAAATTTTGTGCATAACAATAAAATATGCCTCCATGAAGGGAAATTGAGACCAAATACCTTATCTCGAGTCCAAAATTTCCTTGTATATACTTAAAATCTTATATAATAAATTATATAAATTATTTAATTATTAATAAAATTTTATAGGTTAAATACATTATCCTTGAACCATTAATTTAATTTATTTTAATGACATATTTAAATACTTAATCAATTAAGTCAATGTTATGTGTTTTGAGAACCTTCAGTTCATAATTTCAGAATGAATTCTGTATATTGACCATGTTCAAAGAAGTATTTTTTCCATCATATAAAGAATAATAGTAATTAAATAATTATTATTTTTCTACACTAATTATACCTTCAAATCTAACCATGAAATGTGGTTATGAAAAATGAATTTTGTTACAATCATGGAGATGGTAGGTCATACAAACGCATGAGTAACGTTTCCATTTTTCTACAAAAATGAGAGAAAGAAGGAAAGTATTATTTTATCATTACATAATAATTATTATATAATAAATATCATATTATATCTTTAAATAATTTATATTTATCATCCATGTTATATAGTGATGAAAAACAAATCACATCTCTTCGTGGAGGTGCTAATCCACACGTACACATGAACACCATTATCATTTTTCAATTGATGGAATGGAAAGAAAATAGATGATATATTATATCTAAATAAGTTAAATTATGTCATGAATATCATATATATGAATGAAATAAATCATTATAACCACCCATTATAGTAATTTATGAAAAATAATTTACATTTGTTCATGAGATAGTAGTCCGTTGTACACACAAACAATGATTTCATTTCTAATTTGATGGAAGAAGAGACTGATATAGGTTATGAGATTAACATAGTAACATATCAGTATATTTATGATATTTATGTTATTATTTTAGAATGTTTAAAGAATATTTTAATGAGGTAGAAGAAGAAATAGAGTGAAAGAGGTCAGGTTGGACGATTACCTATTCTTAGATAGACATCCTTTAAATCACTTCTTAAGGATGCTTGTAATTTTATTTTAAGAAGAAAAGAACCTATAAATATTGGATAGGTAATTTTAGAAGAGAATTGGGAATATTTTTTTAGATATATATGGATCAATGTGGTGTAAATAATGGAAATAAGGTTTATCCTTTTATAAGGGATGGGGGAATTTTTGGAAATCATGAAATATTATACTATAATATGTGTCTAACTTGTAACGAACCAAAATTTTATCAGTGAAAATTACTATTGATCTAATTAAATGTCTTATTATGTAAAATGGTTATATAAAATATAAACTTCCTTGGTTTTATGTTTTTGTTTTTTGAAATACTGTTAAGAATTGTTACCGTTGATAATATGGTCATTGAATAGTGATCACATGATTAGTATAAATATAGGGTTTTAACAAATCCAATTTACTCAGAAAAAGGAAGTGATGACCTCATCCAGTAGAATTTCTCCATACGGAGCCCATTTTTTGGAGCTCATAAAGGAGGTAGCATCATTGGGCTTCACTCTTGACAAATCCCAAGCCGAGCTTCAACACGTTAAGTTTGAACAGAATTTCTTATAGGAGAAGTAGAATATGATAGAGATTACCACACGAGCGATGTTATCCAAGCCACAACAAGAGTTTGTCACCATCACACACCTTACCCTTAGGTAATAAGTGGGAGTTATAAGGGTTTATGTAACAATACCCTAGCACTATGATTATGTGCATTATTTTTGTAAAGAATAAATAATATACATTCATTTTATTATTACTACTTTGTAAATAGTTTTTAAAGCACAAATAGTATTTTTAGTTAATATTCAATTAAGAAATCTATTTTGATTAGTTAATGTATTTTTTAATTAAATAACATTTTAATAAAATATTATCACTAAATTAATTTTAATTAAATACAAATGAATGTATGATTTTTATGAACACAATAGTAATTTTTATTAAGGGTTGAAAACTATTTTGGTCAAAACCCATGAATTTTCAATAAATGATGTTTTTATTTTAAAATTTAAAATTAAAATATTTAGAAAAATTATTTTGATAAAATGAATATTATTTTTGGGATGAGGACGTCAAAATTATCCAATGGTGAATTTTTTATAATTTTCTGAGACAGTCGAATTTTTGGGAAAAAAATTAAAAACTGTTTAAATATATAATGTGTTTTATGACATCATCATAACCTAATAGTGATGTAATAAAATAATATAAAATGGGTGTTTGGAAAATATATGTTTCAAATTTAAAATATTGTGATTTTATATTTGTTTGATTAATTCTATGGTACCTTAGTGGACCCTCCAAGACTTATAAAACATTTTAACTTTTAAAAATGATTACCTTGAGAGTGTGACTCACCTCCACATAAGCAAACCTAATATTTTAATAAGTTAGGAAATTTTAATAATCAAATAATTTTTTCCAATAACCATTGAAAAAAACCATTGTAAAAAACCAAGGGTGGTTTGTGGTTTTGATTAGTTTAATGTGTGGTTTCCAAAACCTAAATAATATAGAATTCCCTCTCTTTTCCTATATAAACCCACCCAACCAACCACTTTATCTTCCCTAAATTTTTTTTATCTGAACAAAAATCTTCCATTATCTCTATATAATCTTACCAAGGCTCCCCAAGCTCCCAATAATCCTCTATAAAGCCTCTCCCAAGCCTTTGGGAACACACTTCCAAGTAAGGGATTTCTTCCTTTCCCATTTTTGGTCCAAATATCTTTATGTTGTTATGAAATTTTATTTTCAATTAAAAACGTTTGGGTATGATTTCAAACCTCCCATATACTTCTCTACTTATTTTTTAATGATGATATACTCCTTTATCTCTCATTTATTCCTCCCATGTACACCCGTTACCATGTCGAAATTCCGTAAGGGATTTCTCTCTCCTCATTTACATTCAAGAAATTATTTTATATTATGAATCTAAATTCAATTAAATATGTTGGGACATGTATATATATGACCCCATTACTTTATATTCCATTTACATATGATGATATACCCCTTTATCTCTCATAAACAATTTTTATGAATTCTTATGCCATGCCGTTATGCTGCTGAAATTGCACTGCGATTTTCCAAGCCAAAGTCATTGTGTAGTGAGTACCATGCCCATTTATCTATCAAGTATATTCAAATTTATGAATATTTACTTATTTATTATAGATTTTCATGTATGAATTTCACATTAATTTATCATGGAATAAATGACGATGTTTAATGAATCCATGTTATATGATCCATGTGGCACACTTATGCATGAAAATGAAACGATTAAGAAGGGTGTGCCCTGATAGCACTCCAATGCCTTGCGTAAAGACTATTATCCTGATACATCAAGTAAAATGAGGGTTTACTCATGCTAATTAAACTATAATGAGGGTTTAATCATGCTCCATGTGCAATGAGCCTTGGGTCATGATAATATCAAGTTAAATGTTGATGCCACATTTCTATGTTATGATAGTCATGCTATATCATGCCTCTATGTTCATGTTTATATTATGCTACTTTGATATGACTATTTCTTAACATGTATGGTCTTCTTAATGTTTTTCCTTTTTTACTCCCTTATTGGGATTTATATATCACCCTTTTCTTATGTATGTCCTCAGGTTATCCCATGCAATGCTAAGTGCGAAGGAATGTGTGTGGTCATATAAAATAAATTTTCAATAAATATGTGTATTTCATGTTTTAAGTTGTTATGTAATGTTCCTAATCCACAAATATACTATAACTATTGATCTTATATGTTATTAAAAGAGAATATTTTATTCAATATTTTATTTTTATTTTTGAAATAAAGAGCATGGTTGTTATAGTTGGTATCATAGGATAGGTTTTGTTATTTTTGGGATTAGGATTAGAAAACCCTAGTGAAAGCCTTAGGGATAAGACTAAGTATAATAAAATCATCCCTAAATTTTGGTGAGTATTTAGTTAGTGGTTTATCAATAAAATAAGTCCCTTTCTGGATACTAGTAGTTAGAGGCGGCTCTGGCACAAATGTATCTTGGGGTAAAACCCAAAAACACTGCTTTGAGCTAGAATCGAATGAGAACTGGTGCACGATAATGGGCCTTTCTGCACTCTTGGTTATGAAAATATTGGGGGATATGCTTTGGAAAATTCATAATCTTAGTATGAACCATTATTAGGGGAATAAAAAAAATTCCCCTAAGAATATATGTTGGGAAGTAGATCAAGAATAGAATATATTGAAGCCTATAAATTCATAAGTTAAGAAAATAAAAGTAATTTATAAGTTATCTATTTTTGTCTTTTGATTACCCTTTATTTGTTACCCATAACATTCCTTTTATTCTAGATAGTGGCCATTAATAGGAGGAATCAGGCTAACAATCGATGCAATGATCAATGTGATGACTATTCTAATGAGATGCCCAATCCGATGGGAGCAGGAATCATGAACTTTTTCATGATACTCTCTTAGTTAACTCAAGTTTTGAATAGAATGGGTCAAGAGGAACATTCAAACCCCCCAATAAAGAACAAGTCACAATCAAGATCTTCATGAGACAAAGGCCTCCTACTTTTAATGGATATTCTGATCCCTCAATTGCCAAACAATAGATCATCTCCACTGAGAATATCTTCTCCATCGTTCAATGTTCTGAACAAGAGAAGGTACTTCTGGATGCTTATCGTATGGAGGGTGATTCTCATCAATGGCGGACATTGATAAAAAATAAAAAACCTGAGGAGGAGATCGAGGCATTAGAATAGAAGGATTTCTGGAAAATATTTTTCAATAAATATTTTCCTCACACCCTCCGACTTAAGATGGAAGGGGAATTCCTTTACCTCAAGAAAAAAGATGATGAATCCATCGAAGAATATGAGACAAACTTCAAAAGGCTTTCACAATATGCCTCCTACATTGTCATTACCCCCGAATTCAAGGTTGAATGCTTTTTTAGTGGGGAAAAAACTAGCCTACAGAAATCCCTAGCGATCTGCGACTTCAAGAGCTATGAGGAAATTGTTTGATATGCCCTCAATGTTGAAATGGAGATCAAAGAATCTTAGTGGTATCATAAGGATATGAAGCATAAGGTGGACTTTAATTTTTTTGGTCATAGGGATAAATCCAATGGTACTAAAAAAATACAGCACCCCACTTGCCAAAGGTGTAGAAAAAAGCACCCAAGAAATTTCTTGAAGGGTATGAGGAAATGCTTTAGGTGTGGAAGAGAAGGGAACCTGGTCATTAACATCCAACAAGAAAAATCCACGGCTGCAATAGAGGATAGGAACACTCCATTATACCCTCAATGTGTTGTTCATTGCTTCAACTACAATGAATCAAGGCACTTTTCAAACCAGTGCCCTAATACAAGGGTTTTCAAAGGCAACCAACAACCTACAAGGTAGAAAGGGTTATCTTTTTCCATCACTACCACTGAAGTGAACCCCGAAAATGAAGTGATGATAGGTTTTCTTGTTATTCATTAAATAATAGGGAACTTATGTTTTGATTCTGTTTTTATGCATTCTTTTATATCCAAAAGTTTAGTATAAAAATCCCAACACCACCAAAAGTCATGGAAGTAAAGATGTCAATGATAACGACAAATGGGGAAATCATGGAATCCCTTGAATATAACTCCTCCCCTATCATAATTTATGTGTTGAAATTCCTGGATAAACTTATTATAATCCCTTTGGTGTAATTTGATGCAATTCATGGCATGTATTTTCTTTATTTATACAGAGCCAACATAAATTGCTGTGATAGGAAAATCACTCTCCATATGGAGAATCAACCCTCGATTCTGTACAAGTGAAAGGAGGAGGATGAATCTTCTTTAGAACCATTATCTCAAGCATTGATATTACTTCCCTATGAGCATGCTTATTTGGATCTGATGATTGAGACTAAGGAAGAAACCATCCTCGAAGACATGCCTATTGTGAGGGAATTCGCTGAAGTGTTTCTCGAGGAATTTCCTGGTCTTCTTCCGAGAAGAGATGTTGAATTCTCAATTGATCTTATACTTGGGGCGTTTCAAATATCCAAGAATCCATATAGAATGGCTATTGTGGAGCTTGATGAGTTGAAGAAAAAACTACAGAAGAATCTGGATAATGGGTTTATATGCCCAAGTGCTTCACCATGGGGTGACCCAATCCTCTTCGTCCAAAAGAAGGATTGGACAGTTCCCCTTTGGATTGATTATCGCGAGCTCAAAAAAATCACAATAAAGAACAATTATCCTCTGATACGAATTGATGAATTTTTCGATCAACTATGTAGAGAAAAATAATTCTCTAAGGTAGATTTTTGATCAAGATATTACCAAGTAAGGGTGAAGAATGATGATATCCCCAAGACTGCTTTTCGTATAATATACAGGCACTATGAATTCATAGTAATACCTTTCAGTCTCACTAATTCATCATAAATCTTCATGAAATTGATGAATAGAGTCTTTAGAGATTACCTTGACAAATTTGTGTTAGTATTTATAGATAATAGTCTAATATACTCCAAAACTGAGGAGGATCGTGAGGATCATATAAGCACTTTACTAGAGACCTTGTGAAAGGAAAATCTCTATGAAAAGTATTACAAGTGTGAGTTTTGGTTGAACGAGGTCTCATTATTGGGTCATATCATCCCAAGAAATGGGATATCTGTGGATCCCTCCAAGACGACTTCAATTAAGGGATGTATGGGGCCAACATCAGTAATAGATATCAATATCTTCCCTATGTTAGTTGGATATTATCGCTGATTTGTGAGAAATTTCTCATGATTGACAAACCCTCTTACCAAGATAACTCAAAAGGGAGTCAAGTTTTCTTAGAGTGATGAATGTGATGAGAGCTTCAATAAGTTAAAAAGGAGGCTTATCACTACGCTCGTGCTCACACTACCCACAAGTGGATAATTTTTTTTAGTATTTAGTGATGATTTGAAGAAGGTATTAGGCTATGTGTTGATGAAAAATGACAAATTCATTGCCTATGCTTCAAGGAAATTGAAATTTCATGAGAAAAATATCCAACACATAATCTGGAGTTGGCTATAGTAATATTTAATTTAAAAAATTTGCGACATTACCTCTTTGGAGAGAAGTGTGAAATATATATGGATCACAAAATCCTCAAGTATATATTCACACAGAAAGAGTTGAACATGCGCCAACAAAGATGATTATAGTTGATCAAAGAATATGACTGCTCAATCCATTACGACCCTAGTAAAAGGAACAAGGTGGAAGATTCTCTAAGCAGAAAGGACCCATCGATTCTATCATTTATGAGAATTGAAAAGAATCCAATTTTCTTAGATTTGATAAAGATGGACATGGGAATCATAAATAAGGGAAAATCATAAATCCTTTCACAAATGATTGCTCAACTATCTCTTTTGGAAAGGTTAGAGGATGCTCAAAAGGATGATGTGGGAATTTAGAAGAAAGTGGAAACTATCAAAAAAGGAAAATCCTTGGAGTTCAATGTTAATGAAGAAGAAATTGTGATATTTGGGTCAAGACTATGTGTTCCATAAAATTCAGAGTTAAAGAACAAACTTTTGGATGATGCACATAGTTTGAATTTCTCCATTCTCTCAGGAAATACAAAGATGTATCGAGATATCTGAGAGTATTATTGGTGGGATAACATGAAGAAGGAGATCACTGAGTATAAATCAAAGTGTCTGGTATGTCAACAAGTGAAGGATGAGAGGCATAAGTCTAAGGGGATAATGCAACCATTACCCATACTAGCATGGAAATGAGAGAACATCACCCTAGAATTTTTCATTGGAATTATGAATACAACCAAAGGAAACAATTCTATCTGGGTTGTTGTGGATCATCTTACAAAGACTGCACACTTCATTGAAATTCGATATAATTTCTCATTGGATCAACTGGCAGGGATATATATCATAGAAGTGTTAAGGATTCTTATAATACCACTATCTATTGTATCTGATCGAGATAGAAGATTCACCTCTATGTTCTGGAAGAGTCTTCAAAATGCTCTAAATACTGAGCTGAACTTCAGTATGGCTTATCATCCTCAAAATGACATCCAATGTATGTGTACTATCCAAAAACTTGAGGAAATGTTGAGAGAATTATCAATGGACTTCAAAGGAGGATAGAATCAACATATTCCTCTTGTTGAGTTCTCTTATAATAACAGTTTCCACTCAAGCATCCAAATGGATCCTTATGAAGACCTTTATGGGAAGAGGTGCAGAACACTAGCATGTTGGGATGACGTTGGGGAGCAAAAACTCATAGGTATAGAAATGGTTGAATAAATGGTAGAGAAGGTTAAGACCATCCAACAACACATTAAAGATACTCAGAGTCAACAAAAGAGCTATGCTGATAATCATCGAAGTGACCTAGATATTGATGTTAGAGACATGGTATTCCTCTGCATATCACCGTGGAAGAGATTTATGATATTTGGGAGGAAGGGAAAGGTCACTCCAAGGTACATCAGCACTTTTAAGATCTTTGATTACATTGGATTAGTGACCTATCAACTAGAACTCCCACTGAACCTATCTTAAGTACATGATGTATTCAATTTATCACTCTAGAATAAGTACATACCATACCCATTGCATGTACTCAATCAAGAGGTTGTACCATTGGAGAATGAACTCTCCTATGAAGAGAAGCCGATGAAGATCTTAGATCATAGGGAAAAATTTATACAAAATATGACAATGCCCCTCGTCAAGGTGTTGTGGGGAAACCAAAAGTTTGAATATGCAACATGGGAATTAGAGAAAGTAATGAAGCAGATTTACCCACATCTATTTTAGTGTGGGAAAATTAAATTTTGAGGGTGAAATTTCTAAAGGGGGAAAGATTGTAATGACCCAAAATTTTATCAATGAAAATTCATCTTGATCTAATTAAATGTATTATTATGTAAAATGGTTATATAAAAAATGAACTTATTTTGTTTTATGTTTTTGGATTTTAAAATACCATTATGAATTGTTACAGTTTATAATATATCCATTGAACAATGATCATATGATTAGTATAAATATAGGGTTTTAACAAATCGAATTTACTAAGACAAATGAAGCGATGACCTCATCTAGTAGATTTACTCTGCACGAAGCCCATTTGTCAGAGCTCAGAAAGGAGGTAGCATCATTTGGATTTTATCTTGACCAAGACTAAGCTGAGATTCAACACGTTAAGCTTGAATGGAACCACCTATGTGAGAAGTGGAAGTTGATAGAGATCACCACCTGAGTGATGTTATCTGAGCCACCCCAAGAGTCTGTTACCATCACCCACCTTACCCTTAGGTCATATGAGGGTGTTATAAGGGGTTATGTAACAAGACCTTAGCACTATTATTATGTGCATTATTGTTTTATAGAATAAAGAATATATATTCATTTTATTATTATTACTTTATAAATAGTTTTTAAAGTACAAATAATATGTTTAGTTAATATTAAATTAAAGAATATATTTTGAATAATTAATGGATTTTAGAATTAAATAATATTTTAATAAAATATAATGAATAAATTAATTTTTATTAAATATAAATTATCTTATAATTTTTATGAATACAATTGTATTTTTTATTAAGGTTTGAAAACTATTTTTTTTTTCAAAAATGAAGAATTTTCAATAAATGACAAATTTTATTCTAAAAGTAAAAATTCACATATTTAGACAATTATTTATATAAAATTAATTTTTTTTTGGAATCAGGATGTTGAAATTATCCAATGGTGAATTTTTCATAATTTTCTGAGACAGTTGAATTTTTGGGTAAAAATTAAATACCGTTTAAATATATAATGTGTTTTATGATGTCATAATGACCAAATAGTGATGTAATAAAATACTATAGAAGATATTTTAGGCCAATATATGTTTCAAATTTAAAATAACGTGATTTTATATTTTTTGATTAATTTTATGGTGCCTTAGTGGACCCTCCAAGACTTATAAAACATTTTAATTTTTAAAAATTATTTCCTTGAGAGTGTGACTCACCTCCACATAAGCAAGCCTAATATTTTGATAATTTAGGCCTTTTGATTTATAAAATAGTTTTTTTCACTCCCCTTTGGAAAAAACCATGGGCAAAAACCATTGTTTGGTATGTGGTTATGATTAGTTTAATGTGTGGTGTCCAAAACCTAAATAATATAGAATTCCCTCTCTTTTCCTATATAAACCTAGCCAAGATACCACTTACTCTTCAATAAAAACCTTTATAGATAGAAAAAACTATGACCTCATATCTCTATAATCCTCCCAAGGTGGGCCAAGCTCCCAACAAGACTCTCTCAAGACTCTCCAAAGCCTTTGGGTTCACACTTCCAAGTAAGGGATTTTTCCTTTCTCATTTTTGGTCCAAATTTCATTATGTTTTTATTACCTTTTAATTTTGATTAAAAATGTTGAGGTATGATTTATAACCTATCATATAATTCCCTGATTATGTTTTAATTATTATTGAATCCTTTATCTCTCATTAATTCCTCCCATGTACATCTGTTACCATGCTGGAATTTCATAAGAGATTTCTCTCTCCACATTTACATTCAAGCAATTCTTTTGTATTATGAATAAAAATTCCATTACATATGTTGGGAAATGTATCTATATGAACCAATTAATGTCCATTTCATTTAAATATTATGATACACCCCTTTATCTCTCATCAACCATTTTTATGAATTCTTATGTCATGCCGTTATGCTGCCGAAATTGCGCTATGATTTTTCAAGCCAAAGTCATTGTGTAGTGAATACCATGCCCATTTCTCTATCAAGGGTATTAACCATTATGCACATTTACTTATTGATTATATAGTTTCATGTATTAATTCCACATTACTTTACCATGTAATAAATGATGATGTTTAATGAATCCATGTTATATGATCCATGTGGCACACTTATGCATGAAATGAAATGATTAAGAAGGGTGAGCCCTGATAGCGCTCCAATGAATTGGGTTAAGATTAGTATCATGATACGTCAAGTGAAATGAGGGTTTACTCATGCTAATTCAAGTGTAATGTGGGTTTACTCATTCTCTATGTGCAATTATCCTTGGCTCATGCTAATATCATGTTAAATGTTGATTCCACATTTCCATGTTATGATAATCATGCTATATCATGAATTTATGTTAATGTTTCTCTTATGATCCTTTGATATGACTATTGTCTAACTTGTATTGTATTCTTAATGTTATGCCTTGTTTACTCCCTTACTAGGCTTTATATCTCACCCTTTTCTTATGTATGTCCTTAGGTTATCCCATGAAATGCTAAGTACGAAGGAATTTGTGTGGTCATGTAAAATATGTTTTCAATAAAGATGTGTATTTCATGTTTTAAGTTGTTATGTAATGTTACTACGCCCCAAAGACACTAGACCTCTCGATCTTATATGTTGTGACAAGAGAAGAGTTTATGTAATAAATTATATTTAAGTGTGAAATAAAGTGCAGGGTTGTTATATAACTCATGTAAAACTGTTTCAAAATAATATTTATTAAAATATAATGAGTATATGTTCTTACTATTGTCATAAAATCAAACATATATGGGTTTAGATATTATTTTCAACCTTATCTTTTTGGTTTAACCCCTTTGTTAACCAATTTAAACCTTAATTGTGGTAATGATTTTTTTCAATATTAATGGGTTATAATTTTACTTATAAGGTGAGAATTGGATCATAAATGGACATGAAATGAATTTTTTAAAATAATCATCCTAATTGTTCTCTTTATTTTGTTTCTAAATAATTTAATAAAATATTATTTAACATAAAATATCATTAATTTTAATTTTGACACTATTAATTTAGTTTGACTTTAGAGATAAGAATATAGAAATTTATTTCTAATATAAATCTTTTACACATCTATAATATGTTATATTGATCTCTAAAATTAGTGGGAAACTATATCTCACCCAGGAAATTTTAATTTTAGATTTTTTAAAATCATTTACTCGATTTTTCTAGTGCATGCACAAGCACTATGGCAGTGTTGCGTAAGAATTTAAGTAAATTATTTCATCATTAAAAATTTAAAATAAAAATCATTTTTAATAAATAATTTATATTTAAAATAACCATTTATAAAAAAGTTGTTTTTATCCATTTTAAAAAATATTAAAAATATTAAAATCATGAATTTGACATTTTTTACTTTATCCTTTACTTAAAATATTATAATGGTCAAAATAGAGTATAAATGGAAAACTTTATATTTTCAATGTTTATATGACTATGGATAAAATATACTCATAAAATGAAATTAATTTAGAAGTTTTAATTAATTTTAAGCCTTATCACATTATTTTTTATGCTAATTAATCCATTTTAATTTTATCATGGTAACAAAAATGTACTATGATTACTATTCATAATGATAAAAAATTATGTCAAAATTATTACCTAATATAAATTTTTATGATTTAAAATATGGAATAAATATTATAAAATTAAATTAACTAAATTATCATAATTTAATTTAAAATTAAACCCATAAAATATGATGAAAAGTGTTTTTTGTGAAAAATACGTTTTTAAGCATATAATTTTTTTTATACAAAATTCAAGTATAATATTGATTATAATAAGATTTATAGATATATTATTAATCAAAATTAGCTAATAAAATTTTAAACAAATCCAAATTATAATGTTACTTTGTAAGTACATAAAATGAAAAGGAAATTTTCAATCAAACCTAGTATTTTTCACTAGTCATTAAAAAATAAAAAAAATTTATAGAATTTTATAAAATTTTTCCTAATATAATTTTAAAATTATAAGTTATAAAATGATATCACTTTTAGCAAATAAATTTTTTAAAATTAAAATAATTTAATTATATTATTTTCTCATAAATGAAGAAAAAAAATCATTTTCAAAGAAAACATATTTTGAAGCATAAAATGACTTGACTACAAATTATGTACTTTTTTACTAATAATTAATGAATAAATATACATTGAGTTGGAACTATATATATATTTCATAATTTATTTAATATTATTCATATCCTCAAATTTAATGGCTTGGTTATAACAATCATATTTAAATAATAATATTTTTTTGTTCGTTTAAGCTTAGTGTCACATGTCTTATAAATTAATGAGAAAATTTATTATTTTGAATCATGGGATATTGCATTCTCTCCCCATTTAAAAAAAATTTCCAATAAATTTTAACATGAGTTTGGTAATTATAGGTAATACATTTGAAAATACCTATGTTGAAAACAAATTTCGTAAAAAGGGTAAATAAAACTTCCATTTGAAAAGAGGGTATGGGAAATTTGAAGGTAATATTAAATAACACATAGTATGTTTCCAAATTAGAGTGCATTATTAGAATGTGAAAATATGGAAATAGAGGAAAAATGTATTTTTAAAATAATGATGGAGAGTGATAGATAACGTTGATCACAATAAAGTAAATGATCATGATAAATTCAATGACCATAAAACATAAATCAATGTGGTATGAAATAAACCATTGATTCATCAGATATGAAGTTAATGGGATAAATTTTTTATTTCAAAATTTGGTGTATCGATATGAATAATTCATGTACCATCTAGACTAAGAAAAGAAGAAAACATTCTTACTTGATTTTCTTTAAATCCATAAACATAGTTTCATACTTTATTGGAATGTTTCAATTATTTCCCAAATTTATTTAATATTTTACTCTAAATGATGAGTATTCATATTTAATTCTAAAAGAACTATAAATAACTTTTTATTGACCATGAGGTATATAAAATGATGAAAATATTTTCTTCCCGTGTTTACTAAAACAAAATGGTTAGAACATGATAATAAAATACCCAAAATAAAAAAATATTAAAATGAATAAATATTATATTAATCTCTTAAATTAAATAATAACACAAAAGTTTCAACATAGATAATTCAATAAATAAATAACCCTATATCCCAATTAACCTTAATAACCTCAATATTAATAATGTTCTGGCCTCAAAGGTTGTCTCAAACCTTACATATTACATCCCCTAAAATGTAACGATATTCTTATGAAATAATATATCATGTTAAAACAAAGTTTTACATATACCTTAACCCAATAAAAATAAAATGTCTCCCAAAATATCACCAATCACCTTAAAATCCAATTTGTTAAAACCTTAAAAGCGGTGTATATGCCTTAGAACTTATGATAAACCTTAGAATTCTAAACCCATGATGATATCCACATCACCTTAATTAAACTTACATAAAAACATCATGATCTACAAATTTATCTAAACCTTGTTCTCATACCATCTATAACATCCCCAAACATGAATTTTTGGATCCGATGCTAAAACATCATCCTTACATTTTGGTATTTGATTATAATAAATGTGAATCAATTTCAAGCTTCAAGAAATTCCAACATAAAAAGTAAATATTTTATCACTTATATACCCAAAGACCTTTTTGGTTTAGAGTTTTAGAGAATTATGACAAACTCTTACATAAAAATACCCATGGCTTTAAGTAAACATTTTCACCACTTATACCCAACTTTTCATATTCCATATTAATTCCTAAATATATCCTATAAAATTCTTCACACATGGAGGATTTATAGAAATAATTAATTTAAAATAATTATTTATAACTCGGGGAAAAGTAAAACATATGAAGGGTGAGCTTAAATGATCCTTAAGTATAAACATAACCATTAACAATTTAATGTGATCAATGAGCATAAATATATTTTTAGAAAATCAATGTTCATGATCATAACATAAGATAATTAATAACCATAAAATCCTAGATCATAAAACATGATACAAGGTATAAGCATTAATATAGTACATGAGTCATATAATAATTAGTAATCATGAGCCATATATTGTCAATATTTATCAAAGGATCCATTTAAACTCATAGAAAGCATAGATAAAACACATTGTAATCTTAATGAATTATCTTTATAGAACCTTTACCAGAACCCTTACAGATGGGATAAACTTACCTGGCCAATACCCATAATCTCTTAGGAGTAACATCTTAATAGGTTAAATCTGTTGTCTTTTAGTTTTTTTTTTCAAATTTAGTTTTATTTTTCATCATTACACAACACATTAGATATATATATCAGTCTAAACCAAAATAATGAGCTATATTGGGTTCAAGGATCATAAAAAAAATGTAAAAATACCATAACATAATTATGGAACATGAAATATTTAATTTTTCATAATAAAAATAACCATTGTTCCTTTATATATTTATTTACTTATGGGAAAATAAAGGGTTCCATCACAAAAATTAAAAACCATATAGATAAATAATAAGAATGATATCATTATAATACATCCCAATTGGATCATAAAAAACCTCATGGTTTTTTTTGTTTATGAATAGAAATACAATTAAAAGATCATTATAATCATTCTTGAGGAAGATTACCTTTCCACTTTGAAAATAAGTTTTTAAAACTAAATATTCCCAAAATATTATGAAAACAATTCTATTTAAAATAAAACTTAGAAACTTATAAAGTAATATTCATAGAAAATATTGGTCATGAAGGAAGTAAAATATGTTCATGTCATAAAAATTACAAATAAACATTCTTTTCAAACATTTCTAAATATATTCTAAAGTAAACCATGCAAAAAAAGTTAATAAATTTATTTTTAAAACCTTCATAAAGAAGGAAAAATATCTTGTAAAATAACTTTTGGAAATAATTTAGGTTTAGGAAATTACATTCATGAAAATATATTAGAAAATATGGAGGTAGAATAGAATTATTCCTGATATAAAATAAGATACAAGATCAAAATCAATTAAAAACAACTTTATTGATGTTTCTCTAATCAGTAAGGGATGCAATGTAACCTTGAATATAAATAATCCTAAAAACAAAATAGATTGTAACATAAAGCCTCTATCACTGTGGTAACTTTAAAAATAAAAATTCATTGAAATAAAGAGTATGATATGGATATATAAACCCCGTGAATTTCATAAAGTAATATTCCAAAATTCATTAATTAGTTAGTGAATACACTATATAAGGAAACCGTAGTTCCCAACATGAATCATGTCTTAGGAAAATGAGATTGAGATAAATAAAAACCTTTCAAAGATCATAACTTTTTAAGTGATAATTAATCCATTAAGTGATCATGATAACATATTTAAATAAAAATAAAACAATTGTAAATATATAATTAAACAATTTAGATATAAACTCACACATATTTTTGGCATAAAAAACTCAATGAAGTAGATGTATAACCCATTGTATGTAAATTGAGTTAAGAAACCCCTTACTGCTTTAGTAACTTCCAAACCAAATCCAATTGTAATAATTAACATTAATTGTAACATTAAATTCAATGAATAATGAATAATTAATTATATAATATATAAAATGGTAGTATATACACCATATAAAATAAACCAGGTGTATAAAATTAAAATATGCCTCAATTAAAGGGAATTGGGAAGAAATCCCTTACCTCAAGTCCAGACATTCCATATATGTCCTTTAACTATTGTATAAAAAAATTATATCAATTATTTAATTTATTAATAATATTTTATAAGATTAATTATTTACCCTTAAACCATTTATTTCATTTATTTTAATTACATATTTAAATACTTAATTAGTTAAGTCCACGTCAGGTGTTTTGAGGACGTTCGGTTCATAATTTAAAAATGACCTTGGAATGTTGATTGTGGTAAATAAGTTAATTGTTACATAATCTATAGAATAATAATCATGAAACAATTATTAACTTTATACATTTATTATACCTTTAAAAGTATCCATGAAATTTGGTTATGAAAAATGAATTTGTTACAATCATTGAGACTGTAGGTCTTATAAACACATTAGTAACATTTCCATTTTTCAATAAACATAAGAGAAAGAATTTATGTATTATATTATCTTAAAATAATTAATATTATATCATAAATATCATATTATATCTTCAAATACATTATATATATTATCCATGTGATAGATGGATAAAAAACAAATCACATCACTTTATTGATGTGGTAATCCACACGTACGCATGAATGACAATATCATTTGGATGAAAAGGTAAGAAAATTGATGATATATTATATTTAAAGAATTATAATAATGTAATAAATATCATATATATCAATTAAATCCCTCATTATAACCATCCATGAAATATGGTGATGGAAAATGAATTACATTGGTTTGCGAGGTGGTAGTCCACCGTACAAACGAATGATGGTTTCATTTCCCATTTTATAGAATAGGATATGGATACATGTTATAAAATTAATATAATAGCATATAAGTATAAGTAATATAATAATGTTATTATTTAACTATGTTTTAATAATATTTTAAGGAGGTAGAATAAGAAATAAAATGGAAGTGGTCGGGTTGGATGATTACATATTCTTCAGTAGACCTCCTTTAGATACATTCTTAAGGACCCTTAGAAAGGTTTTTTAAGAAGAATAAATCATATAATTCTTGGTTATATAAGTTTAAAATATAATTGGGTATAGTTTTTTTTGATATATATGGCTCAATGTGGTGTAAAGAAGAAAAAGGTGGGGTGTCCTTTTATAGAGGGGAGATGATTTTTTATAAATTCATGAAATATTATAATATAATATGAATCAAAATTATGTAAAGTGGTAACAAAATGACATGGATTAAAAAATAAGTAGGTTATGTTCTTAATATAATCATCCAATCAAAAACATATAGGTTTATATTTTATTTTAAACCATTTCTTTTGGTCTTTGTTAACCAATTTTATCCTTAACTGCGATAATGACTTTCTCAATACGAAAGTGTTATAATTTTTCTTATAAGGATAAAATCAGGTCATAAGTATAAAATTTATTAAATTTTATACCATTTATCATCCTAATTTTCCTCTTGAAATATTTTTATTATTTTTAAATAATTTAATAAAATATCATTAATGTCATTTTGACACTATTCAATTATTTGTATTTGAAGATAAGAAGATAGAAATGGATTGCAAATTTAGAACTTTTAAAAACCCCTAATATGTTATATTGATAAATTAAATTATCGGGATACTATAAATCATCCAAAGATATCACTTTTAGAGTTTTTAAAATCATTTAATTTATTTTTCTACTACTTGCACAAGTACTGTGTTGGTGTTGTGGAAGCATTTAAGGTGATTTTTTTCATGATATAGGAAAGAGACTAGTTTAGTAATTATCTAACAATGGTCCTTGATTTATATATTGTTATTAGTGAATTTTGAGCTTTGAGTGTTCATGTCCAGTCCTGGAGTGGTTCCTCCTTGGTGCTAGAGTATTTTACTTCTTTTGAGTTTTAGTTTTCTATTTTTCACTGTTATTCTATTACAATGATATTGGTATTTATTAAATTATTTTTTATTTAATTTTTCATATTTTTTATATTGGGTTTTGGTGCATGAATCATTCATATAGATGTATTTGGTTTTATTTATTCTTATCCTAATACATATGTTTTGTGTGCATAGTTTTAAAAAGGGTAAATCGTCCCCCCATGAATAATGTGTTCAAACCCTTGAAATTTATTGCTAGCATTTAATGTTTAGGGAATGTCACTTAAGGTTAAAAGCACCTTCGACCAAGCTCAGGCCAATGGGTCGGATTGGGATGCTACAAATGTTATCAGTTTGTTTGGTCCTTTAGTTGGGATGGTAGTAAGGATATTAGAATGTTGATACTTGAAATGTATAGCATAAAAAGACATAGCTAAACTTTTTTATGTTTAAATTCAAGTTACTAGGATAGTTAGGGTACAAAAAGTGTTTTTACGTACTATTAGGTGTGTCATAAACTCATCATCATGGGTTTATCTAATGATTTCTAGGTATCATTTCTTAGTAAAGAGACTTCCCACTAGGATTTCATTGCCACATGATTATTTTATTTTATACATGTGATATTGTTATTGTTTTGTTGATACATGGAAGGATGAATTGTAAAAGTTGTTAATGAGAAAATCTTAAAATGGATCGTAGAACGAAAATTCCACCAGTAAGGAGAATAATAATTCAACGAGAGGGAGAAGTTGAGAATGTGGTTGCAGTCTCACCACAGGTAAATGAGGATTTAGTTCAGAGTATAGTGAAATTCTTTTAGGTTTTTGAAAAAGGACCTAGGACCGAGGAACCTCATCTGAAAAATTACTTATAAATTTTTTGAAAGTAAAACACACTAATTTTTCATGGTTATTTTGGATATGAGTATGTATAGGTATGGATGAGTAGGATGATCAAGATTTTTGACTAAATGGGGACTCTAGATGAGATCAGCGTCATGCTAGAAATGTATATGCTAGAGTAATTAACACTAATATAGTGGAACATATCCATTTAAGATACGTTGGATCAAGATCTTACTTGGAAAGTATTTTTGGAACCATTTAATAAAAAATTATTCCAAAAAACCTTCCAAATAGAAAATATGGTAGACTTCACACAACTGGAATAAGTATGATGGCAACTTAATATAAAACTAAATTCACTCACCTTGTTCTATTTTTACAAAATTCGCTACAATAGAGAGTCTAAAACATCTAATTTATGAGATGGGTCTCCAAATTGAGGTTCTCTCAATATTAGTAATGTTATATATTACTGATTATATAGAAATAGTGAATAAGGTTTTAGTTTTATATAGATACCAAGCCAGGAATCCGAGTAGATTGGGCACAATTTTCCCTACGAGCACTGATGGGAACTTCACCTCAGGGAATAAACACAAGAGGGGAGGCTACTCCCAGGGTACTGAGGCATCAGAAAATCAATCCACTATATTAGTATCTTATCCACCATGTTGTAGCAATGAAATCTATTTTTTTAGTGTGTATTTCTTATATAAAGGAAGAAGGAATTCATAACACCACCAAGGAATTTTCACCACAATATCAAGAAAGTAAATCTAAAGAAGTATTGTCATAAATTTCTATAAACAATAGGTGAAACCGGATTGAATCAGCCTCAAGATTCATATTCTTAGGCGAAATAGTCCCATTAGACTAGTTATTTTACAAAAAACCCCATTGAACTAGGACACCTCTAAGAACACATTGATTTTCAAGTCAACATCTTTGAAAGTAATAATTTTCTATCATGTGACGACTGATCAAAAACTATAAAAAGTAGAGCATCCTATTCCTACTGAGCAACCGAGTCCCTCCCTAGTGCGAGGCACCATACTTTTTTACTCAACTATTATGCATGTATTATTTGATTATGGTGAATTTAACTCTTTTCATGCTTCTTACGTGGTTAAAAAATTGGGATTGCACATTGAAATTATGCCTCACTCCATGAGTATCAAGTCACCCCTTGGAAAGAGGGATTTCAAAGGATTCAAGTTATTAACATGTTCTATTACCATTAATGTAGTGTAAATTCTATGGGAGTTCATGGTCCTAGAGATGGATGCTTTTTATATGATATTTGTAATGGAATGGATGGTGGGATATAAAGACCATATTGGTCGATACACTTAGAAAGTGCTGATAACATCCTTAAATGACACTCTTCATATATTAAAAGGTGATTGAAACATAAATGAAAGTAGATACAGACCTCTATTTTTAGTGTATGTAACCATATTTGGTAACTCAATATCAATTACCTTGGGTTATGTAAATGAAATTGGAAATATGACTTCTGTTACCATAGTGCTTCGATACCAAGATGTATTTCTGAATGATTTATACGGGTCACCACCAAAGTTGGAAATAAAATTTTCTATCGATATACTTATAAGAATAATCCCTATTTCACTTCCTTTATATATAGTGTATCCAATAAAGTTTTTAGAAATAACGGTCTAGTTGGAATAATTGGAGAGTAAATGTTTCATCAAACCTAGTATGTCACCTTGGGCTTCCCTGATTTTATTCATAAAGACGCCAGTCTATTATCTCTGATTATGTAATGATTATCATAAACTAAATCAAGTTATGATAAAAAATATGCATCATATTACTTTATTTTATGACCTATTTAATAAATTAAAAGGATATAATCGGTTCTCTAAGATTGATATACAATCAGGATATCACCATCTCAGAGTTATAATATAGGATATTCCTTCGACAACATTCCATAGTCGATATGGGAACTATTAATATGTCACTATGCCCCTTTTCTAGATGAATGAACCTAAAGTATTAATGTAAATGATGAAACATTAATTCAAAAGTTACCTTGAGTATTTTTTATAGTATTGTTTATTTGATATTTCGGTTTATTCTAAAAGAAATAATAAGAAGAAGGAGTACTTAGAAATTATACTAAGCACATTGTGTGATCACTGTCTATATGCCAAGTTTTCTAAGTGTAAATTCTAGATACAATAAGTCTATTTAATTAGGTACTTTATCAATGAAGATGGAATACTAGTTGATACTATGAATATTTAAGTAGTCATATCTTGGAATCCACTAAAGATTACTTTCAAGATTCCCAATTTTATGGGATTATCTAGGTACTATCGATGATTTTCCCAATATTTCTCAAGGAAATATTATACCATGACTACTTTTATAAGAAAGGGTATTCCATTCACATGGACTGAAGACTATCATAAATGATTTAATGATTTTAAAGATAATCTAACTTTGACACCTATCCTAATATTTCTATAACTAGGACAGAGCTATGTTTTATATTGTGATTCATTTGTAACTTGGCTTGGTCTTGTTCTCATGCAAGAAGATAATGTTGTGGCCTATGGTTAGAGATATTTGTGAACTCATGAGAAACATTATTGGACACATGTCCTAGAATTACTATAGTTTTTTATGACTTAATGTCATGGTGTCCCTACCTCTTTAGAGAAAGGTTCACATAATTCATTAATCATTAGAGATTTAAATATATCTTTTTATAGTGAGCATTTAACTTGAGGCAAAAAATATATATATATATTATTTCAAAACATTTGACTTGGAATTGGTGTACACACTTGGAAAAGTTAATTATATGGAAGATGAATTGATTTTGAAGTTATATGGTGAAGTGGTTAGGGAAACTCATGAATAATGGAAATTATTCATTGTAATTTTTTATATGAATTTGTGACGTGTCACATAGGATGATCATGAAATATTCTTCTCAGTTAATCTTATTTCATAATTAATGACATTTTTCAATGATTCTCAAATGCCAGATCCGGATTGCACCACCATTAGGTTAAAACAAAATAGTGGGGAGAATTTTGACAATTGGAAAAAGGATAAAAACTATTTATTATGGTTTTTTTGTTTGAATTGTGGTACCTCAATATTTCTAGGCATAACTTCATTCAGCGTATCACCATTAAAAATGGTCTATTCATCTTGGTATTCAAAAAATGTACAAGGTGATGAAAGTTTATTTCTGGTGGTCAGGTATGAAATAGAAGATTTCATATTATCTTATGATATTTACACCATTTCTGTAGGTAAAGTATGAGTATCAATGACTGGTTGGTATGTTGGAATTTATGCCTATAACTATATAGAAGTGGGAGAAACATTACATGGACTTTTTCACAGGACTTCTGATGATGATTTAAAAGCACAATGCTATTTGGGTGATTGTGGTTTGATTAACCAATTTTGGAAACATTCTCCCAAAATAGAGAGTTCAACCTGGTAGAGGATTTGGAAATCTTATATATTAAAGAAGTGTTTAGGATACATGGAATTCTAGTTTTTATTATTTCTAAAATAGATCCACGATTCACTTCTCGATTCTGGTGATTGTTACCACTGTCTATCAGAACTAAATTAACCATAAGCATGACATATCATCCATAGATTAATATGTAGTTAGAACAAATAATTTAGTTATTGGAAGATATGATCAAAGCTTCTGTCCTATATTTTTAAAGCTCATAAGAATATCATATACCTTTAGTGTAATTATTAATTACTAACAGTTTCTAAGGGAGAATATATATATGGCCCTGTTTAAAGAATTATATGGCCATCCTTTAATTTTCCACTATGTTGGGTAGAAATAGTAGAAACATCAATGATTGGACATAGTCTAGTCCATGATACGTTAGATAAAATAATGATGACCCAGAAGAGGATGACTATGAATTAGATATGACAGAAATCGTATGCAGATCATTGTCACTGACCGTTATCTTTCAATGTGAGTGATTATGTCTTTTTTAATTTGTCACAGAGACTTGTTCACTGATTCTAGGAAATAAAGGGAAGGTGGATTCAAGGTATGTTGGATTGTTTTATTTTATTTAACAGATTGGAAATTTTTCATATTAGATAGACTTAATGCTAATATTCTGTGATGTTTATAATGTATTTCATGTCTCTTAATTGAAGAAATATCACACAAATCCCAATCATGTGATCATTTGAGAGCATATTATACTATATCCATATGCGACATTTATCCATGAACCAGTTAATATTATATATAGGCCATAAAAAATCCTATAAGGTAGATCAATTTATTTATTATAAGTTTTAGTGAAAAATTTCCTGGTTCAAGAGGAAACATGGGAAATAGAGATGTTCATTTGGGAGTAGTGTCCAAAACTATTCCTTATTTATGAAGATGAAAATCCTATTGATGGGGAGAATGTAACACCATCAGTTCAAGTTTGTTTCTCTAATTTAATGATCATTTTAATGTTGGGAATGTTTGGGTAAAGTCTTGTAACGTTTTTGGAAGTTTTTGGATATTTTTTGTATGTATTTTTGGAGGCACACAATTTGAGAAGGATTAGTAGAAACCATAAACAAGTCTACATGAAATAATACAATGGGTTTAGGGATCTCTAGATAGGTTCAAATTTTAGAAAAACTACGTGGATAACCATGTGACTTGTATAATTTTTAGAAAACATTTATTTTCATAGTTATCACATGTTTTTTTAAACAGTATAGACTAATAATATGACGAGAATAATTTTTTTTGAAAATTTGGCTATGTGCCAAAACTTTCCCAAAAAGACTCATTCTTCTTTTAATGATCTAAGATCTCAATTTATAGGATCCCCTTATGTGAATTTTGGTGACCTTAAACCTCCAAACTCCGATTCCAATGATTCTTCAGGTGTTTGGTCATTAAATCAAAGGTTGAATCTCATTAATCCTTTTAATCTTGGATCTCATAAACTTTTCTTGAATAAAACCATATATCAGAGTTGTTTTACCTAGATATATGTTATTGGATGAGTTTTTATGAGATACTATAGGGATTTTATAGAGGAATTGAAGGAAGAGGTTAGATCTGTAGAATCAGTTGAGTTTGGTTGTGCCAAATGATCTCAATGTAGTTGGTTTCCCCTCCTTCCACTTTTATTGGAATACAATGGCTCTTGGTTTTCATGAATAAATACATTATACTTTTAAATGGTTTTCCCTACTGAAAATATATTCATATTATCACTTAATAGTTGGATTTTGAAATTAGGTTGAGGGCGTTTCCAACAATGTGTTTGATAAATTGAAAGAAGGGTTTTCTTAAAAAAATATGGTTTTCACAAATGTTATTGGAATAACTTGGTTGTGGTGGAAAATGTACAGGAACATGGTTGATGTGTGTTCATTAATTGAATTGTATGAGGCCTTTTTGGAATAGAATTGGAGCTCAGTGCTGATTGGAAAGGCACATGAAGTATTTCCACCTAGTGACGGCTTGGTAGAGGACATATCACTGCTCGTGAGCATAGGGATGTCACTTGGAATGCATGGACACTAAAAAAATTAGAATCTAGAAATATTTTTTATCCACATTTTTTAAAAACGTTTCTAATTTAGGGGTATGTTTTAGCCACATTTATAAAGGATGATAATTTTAAATTTAGGTAGGTTTTTTAGAAAACATTGCTAAATTAGGGACATTTTTAAAAAACATGTCTAATTTAGAGATGTTTTTTGAAATCATGGTTAATTTAACGACATTTTCAAAAAACACTGCTAATTTATCGATGTTTTTAGAAGACATGGATAATTGAGACAATTTTCTAAAAAACCTTTCTAATTTAGTGATGTTTTTAATAAAAAGTCACTAATTTATCTATGCTTTTTAGGAAATTTGGAAATTTTAAATTTAGAAAAGTTTTTAAGAAAATGTGGTTATTTTAGTGATATTTTTTACCACTATTTTAAAACATTTCTAATTGTATATAAGTACAATTCAATTTAAATATATGTATATATATAAAAAAATTTATATTTATAGTTATATATACATAAAAAAATAGCATATATTTAAATATCATAATATATATATATATTTATATAAATAGAAACACACACACACACACACATATACACATATCCAATTTCCCCACATCAATGTAAATATATTTAGATATATATATATATATATAAACATAGAAAAATATATATAAATACATATAAACATATAAAAATATATATAAACATATAAAAAAATATATATTTATATATATATAACTCACACACACTATAAATTTATAAATACACACACCCACATATCTATATATAAAAACACAGATATAAATAAATAAATACACACATATTTATATATATGTGTATAAATATATTAATTTACATATATTTAAAAATAAAAATATATAATTAGAATTATATATATGTATATATACAGATATATATTTATACACACACATAAATATATATAAATACACACACACACACACACATATATAAACACACAAACAAATATAAATATATATTAATATAAATATATATTAATATAAATATATAAATATAAAAATATAAAAATATAAATATATAAAAATATATGAATATATAAATATATGAATATATAAATATATGAATATATGAATATATGAATATATAAATATATGAATATATGAATATAGAAATATACGAATATATGAATATATGAATATATGAATATACGAATATACGAATATATGAATATATGAATATATGAATATATGAATATATGAATATATGAATATATGAATATATGAATATATGAATATATGAATATATGAATATATGAATATATGAATATATAAATATATGAATATATAAATATATGAATATATATATATATATATGAATATATAAATATATGAATATATAAATATATGAATATATAAATTTATGAATATATAAATATATGAATATATAAATATATGAATATATAAATATATGAATATATAAATATATGAATATATAAATATATGAATATATGAATATATGAATATATGAATATATGAATATATGAATATATGAATATATGAATATATGAATATATGAATATATGAATATATGAATATATCAATATATGAATATATGAATATATAAATATATAAATATATAAATATATAAATATATAAATATATAAATATATAAATATATAAATATATAAATATATAAATATATAAATATATAAATATATAAATAAATGTACATACTTACATACATTTATATATTTATTTATAAACACACACACATATATATATAGATAAATAAATAAATAAATAAATAAATATATAATTCTATTAATTTACATATATATACAAATAAAAATTTATAATTATAATCATATATATGTATACATACACATATATATTTATACAAATATATACACACACACATACAAATATATATAAACACACACACACACATATTAATATATAAAATTATTTATATAATATATTAATTTTTTAATACTGATTTGTTCTAATATATGTATAAATATTACATAATATATTTATATAATCAAATTTGGTTTAGATGAGTTGGTCTGGTAGATAGCTATGAGTCGAAAGGTCTGGTGTTCAAATCTAAAGGATGGAAATTTCTTTTATCTCTTGGGGTTTGATTTCATGGAGTGAGTGTGTAGGGTGAGAGGAGTGATGAGCGTGCAACGGGATGATGATTGAATCAGTGAGTTATCTTCAAGAGTGGGGTATGTGTGTGAAAATTAAATTAATAAAAAAAAATTTTAAAAATTAGAAAGGGATATCACTTTTTTTAAAAACATTATTGATTAATAAAAAACCTTGTTTATAAAAAATGTGGATATTTAATGATTCATTTACTAACATTTGTAAAAAATGTCGATAAATAAGGTGTCTCTAATTGATGGTGTTTTTAAACATACCAATTATCGTTGTTTATAGAAATCATCAATTCATGAAATTTTAAACGTGGATATTTAGTGACATTTAAAATTGTCACTAATTTACAATGTTTAAAAATGTTGGAAATTAGAAACACCTCATTTACTAGTGTTTTTCATAAACATCGATAAATGGATTAGGGATGTTGTAAAACTTTTCTAATGAAAAAAACATTTCTAAATTATCTTTTTTTAGTATGTGTGTGTGTGTGTGAAAATATGGACGGTATGTGAAATTGGAATTTAATGATTTACTAATGCTAATTAAAATGGAAAATCATATTTGGTTACATTTCTTTTGGAAAAACTTGTTCATATGTTTTATTAAATATGATGAAAGCTATTTATCTACTTTTGATATTCTTCCTATCTTTTTTATATATGTGTGACCTAACCAGTTTCTAGTCTTATTGGAATGTGGGTAAAGTATCTTTGGGGATTTTCTACTGGTTATAATTACTCACCCTCTGCATATTCACTTTGGTTTATATTCAAATATTTTTTTCCATGATACATGAAAGGGACTGATTTAATACTTGTCTAGCAGTGCTCCTTGATGTTTCTATTGTTGGAGGTGGATTTGGAGCTTGGGTTGTTTGTGTCTTGGCCTAGAGTGGTTCCACCTCGATTTTAGAGTCTTTTGCTACTTTAGAGTTTTATTTTTCTATGTTATGCTTCTCCTCTCTTACTTTTATGTTGGTCTTTGTTTCAACATTTATTGTTGAATTTTTCCTATTTATTATAGTTGGGATTTGGTGCATAAATAATTTATATAGATGTATTTTGTTTTATTTTTTATTGTATTGATATGTGTGTATAGAGTGAACGTGTTTAGAAAAGGGTAAACTGTCCCCCAAGAAATTTTTGTTTAAACCTTTAACTTTTATTGTCAGCCTTCGGTGCCTAAGGAATATCACCGAAGGTCAGTAGTATGTCGGAACTGAACCAATATAATGGGTTGGGTGGAGACATTAAAAACATGATTAAAAATAGTGGCATAACTTATAAATCACCTACCTTATACTCATATATAACCACATGTCCAATATCACCCTTTGATTTAGAATAATTTGATAGAAATTAGGAAAGTATATCAATACCCTGAAAATATGGAATAACACACATAAATGATGAGAACCTTCTTGATTGTGTTTGGAACCAAGAAAAACTAAGGAAAAAGATTATATTTTCTGCTAGATTCCCAACCCAATTGACTACAACTGATTTGGTTGATGAAAAAGGAAGATCTCGCATGGAAGGGCATAGGAGAACCAAGGAGGAGGGGCCATCACACTAAGACTGAAGGAAGAACCCACTTTACTATTTTTAAAAGCCTCCCCAAATAAATAAATTAAAATATAAAAAACCCAGATATGAGGTATCATATTATGAATTTAGGTGACACACCATGAATATTCGGGGCAAGGGGGATCCTCCCCTATGCCTACCCTTTTCATGGTATAAAGAAATGGTTTATGCTGTGAAATCTATGTAGTCAGCAGCTGAAATATGTAGACCCTCTGGTTTTCCCATTAAGTACTTATGAACCATTCTCAACCCTCTTAACAAATAAAACTAACCAAAATACACATGTTATGAGAAAATTTAAATGGTTCCATATATTAGAGAAGGTTTAGGGTTTTATATTTCATTAGTTTAAAAATGTGGTAGATGTGAATAAGAAGGTAATAGTTTCATGGAATGTATTAATAGGATACCAGGATAGGTTACCTGTTCAATTAAATGGAAGGAAGTTAAAAGGGTAATAGGTGAATAGCCATACTCTACTATGTTTTCCAAGAAATCATGTGAATAAACTAAATAGGCAAAGCATACAAATAAGGATTAATTAATAGTTTGTACAACCTAATTGGAAATGGCTAAGAGATTTGATAATTCACAAATTAATGCTAAATCTAAATAAAAAAATGGATTAACATGTGAATAATGAGGTGCATGAGAGGCTGTTTATAAGGGATGAATTAAAAATTCAAGAAATATATGTTTGGAATGGAGTCAATCGAGACATGGTATAAATAACTATATGACCATCCTTATAGATCAATAATAATTGATGAGGTACCTAATATTAGAAATAATAAATGAATTTTCATTGATGACTAGATTGAAGAAAAATTCTCCCGAAAAGGAAGTAGTTTAAGGGGGGAAAAAGGGAATGTAATCTATTAAGACTCATAACAAGAAAAGATACAAAAATAAATCATCCTATATTGAGATTTAAGGTAATGATAAGTCTTAGTTGAAAGGAAACACCCAACATTTTTTACTTCTAATATGGTACCAGGAGCTCCCCCTTATCCTTTTGTTTCCTTTATATTTATACTAATATGTAGGGAATTATAGTTGAAGGATTAGTTCTCTATAAATAGTATGAAAAATAAGCTATTCATCACCGAGTTTACTAACCTTTATGAAATAAAGAAAAAGTGTGCATCCCACAATGGGGATAAAACATGAGATGAAACTATAAAATCATCAACAAATGGTGAATTTAGAATTTCTGGATAGTTTTACAAAACTAGAGAATGATGTTACATATTCTTGATAAAATTGTTTGTATAACCCCTAAAATGATAAATTTGAGATAAGTTGAACAATAATATCACAAGATGGTAAATTTATGGACCAAATTCAAAAACTTGGTTAAATCAATCTTATTTTCAACATCAAGTTAGCTTATGTAGACTTATAGTTTACTAACTAAAGTCCCATTGATAATAAAACCAATTTGTATTATCCTTATGTAAAAAAATGTATGAAGATATGATTTTTAATGAAAGGGGGAGAGGAATATGATAAGAAGGAATGTGAGGAAGATGAGATGAGAAGAGCCCTATATTCCTTGTGAATTTATTTTCATTAAGAGGTAGGTGAACTAATTTGACTTTAGTGAAGATAAAATGGGTATTTCCAAGAAATAAAAAGGAGGATATTGAAGTGACCAAGTGAATGAGTTGTATTTTTTGTCAATAAGTTTTTGAAAATTTAAGTTAAAGTGTGCTGATAATATGAGTGATCTGATGAAATTTTAAATGGAAAAAGAACGTTCTAATTTTATCATGAATATATTAGCTATAAAGAAAACCATTTTGTGATGATATATGTATTTAAATTATTTTTAAATACTAGAACTGATGATGTGGAAGTGATTTCTATAATAGTTTTTAAATGGTTTGGGATAAAGTCAGAATATTGGGGAGTTGGTATTGGATGTCATGCTTGATAAGGAAGATATTAAAGAAAGTGGAAAGACTATATAATTGAGAAGAGTATATTTGGACAAGGTTTTAAATTATTTTGAGTTGATTGAGAATTTGTCAGGATCAATTGCAAAGGTCTTTAAGGTATTTATAGAAAGTTAAAAATATTTATACTGAAGTTGAAATTCACAAAGGAATTTTCATATGAGTCATTTAACTATGAATAAACATAATTTTATTTTATTTATACTTAATTATATATGTGTGTAAACATTATTGAATTTTTTGTATATATGAATTCAAAATACATAAGGATGATTGGGGATCTATGTAAGCATTATTTGAATCTTCATAAAGATGAATTCTCATCTGCGTAAGCATAATATATAAGGTTCATAAGGTTGGTTTTCTATGTGTGCAAGCATGATTTAAGTTAGTCTAAATATGATCACCATAAGGATAATTTCATCCTTATAAATAATATACTTTGTAAAAATATAACATCTCCAAAGGAGGAAAATTTTGAAAATTCTATAATTATATATTTTTGAGAAATTTTAAAATAAATATAATGATGTTTGACCCAATATTCATGGATTTCAATATCATAATTACTCTAATTATAATTGTGATTCAATCAAGTAATAATTATTAACGATCTAGAGGAGAGAATTGTGTTTTTGAGTACCAAAACATAAGTTACCATGACACATCATAGTGCCATACATACATAGGGGAGATTAAAATGTTTTAAATGCAATATATTTAGTGGATATAAAGAAGCTATGATATTAAATATCATAGGAGGAAATGAAAGTATCAAGTCTTATGGGATTTAAATTAGGATTTTGACCAAAAATTTAAATAAGTTTTAATGAGAAGATAAATTAGGAATCCATTGATCGATTTATAATATGAGAATTACTAAAACCTAAAATTTTTGAGTTTCCAAAATTCCATTTTAGAAACCAGTATTCATTATATTTTTAGTTAATATATATGTGTATAAAACAAAGAATAAATGGGGGAGATAATTGAAAAAATGAGTGAACCTGATATGTTGTAGTATTAAGGAGAGAAAGAGGATACCATATTTAGGATCCATTGAAGTAGGAGGAGACTTTTGGTCCTGATAATTCAAGAGGATAAGAATTAGTTCATTGAAGATCTAAAATGACTGTTTAAGACTAGATGATCAGATATAGAATATTGGTTGTTGATGTTCATAAATGTACATGGGTAGATTTTTTGATCCATTTTATCCATGGAGGGATATCTACATCCTGTGATGAAGGAGAAAATTTTAGTAGAAATTCATATTTTTGGTTTTGTATTATATATTTTCTGTATGTAGTGGGATTCTGCGAACTCAAGTGAGACTCTTGAGTAGGAACACTATACGACTCAATACTAATTAGTGTGTGAAGGTCCATGGTCTAACCACCTGGCTATATGATGTTGAATCCATGATTGAGGTAACTAATGAATCATTATAAAGAGTATGATTTTATGAACAAACCTTTTAAATCCTATAAAATTGTTCTCTCTCTATATTATGTTTCATATGAGGTGAGTATAAGGTTATTAAAGATTGAGAGGATTGGGACATTAACTAGTCTAAGTGGTAAAATTAAAAATAATTCATAAAAACAGTGTAAAAACGATTCAACTCCCATCTCAATGGGTACTAACCAATAATGGTACAATAAAATTTAATCATGTACCAACCAAGGTGGAATGAGGGATCCCATATGAGTTATAATAAGATAAGAAAACGTTATTTTCATATATTCTTATGTGTAGATACAAAGAATTTGTTATGGCTTATCTAAAAAAAATACTTACATCATGTTGAAAAAATAACATCTCTCTAGGTTATACAAAGGGGAAAAGGAAATTGACTATATAATTACTCAAAAATAGAAGTAATAATCTATAGATGATATATAATTATATAAAAGGAGTGAATATTTAATGGTTATAGTGGAAAAAAGGAAAATATTGGTAAAGTTGAGGAATAGGATGAATAAGAGTTTACATAGGAATAAATTTTATATAACCTTATAGAATAAGTTTTTCGAGAGATACAAGTACTAAATTGGGAAAAATTTGGAATTTAGAGAACCAGAGAGATATTTTTTCTATTTTCACTAAGGAAACTGAACTTTTATTTATTGAGAAAAAATCCTATATCCTGTAGGAGGAAGTAAAAATCCTAGAAGCTTCTAAATAAAAAGAATACAATAATTCATAAATGGATTGAATATACCAAATTAAAGTGTATTATTTGGTAAAACCTTTCACTAAGGTACATCTTGAAGGATATAAATATGCATTTAAGAAGGATATGAACATGAATGGTAATTCCAATACATATAAGACATTATTGGTTTCTAAATTATTTTAGAAATGAAAGAAATAAACAATAATAAAACCTTTCCACTAGTTACTATGATAATATATATTAAAATTTCACATTACTTGGAATATTACCATGATTATAAAATTTAATAGATGGTTTTCAAAAACTAAATTATTGAATTTTATAATGGAGGAAGATGAATTTATGAAATAACCAGAAGGGTTATTGAAACCAAAGTGCGCTAATATGGAATGAAAGATGTATATATCCATTTATGGATTCAAGAACGCATCTATATCATGGAATGTTAATTTTTATGGGTCCATTAGAGAATTTTATTTCATTAAATATGAAATTGATTCATGTGTATATAAACACATTTGCGGGATGTTTATATTTTTTTAGTGACATGCACCAATTAAATGTTCTTAATTGGATACATGATAAAAATTTTACAAACTATAAATAATCAGTTGAATGTATCATTTTTCATAAAGGTATTATGTGAAACAATAAATATTATATGGATTATGGTCTATAGAGAAAAAATTTTAAGGTTTATTATACCAACACAAAGTACATACATTGAAAAGTTATTAAAAGGAACTAATATAGAATATTATAATAAAGGATTATAAATATATATATATATCACATGGAACAAATATGTCTAAGAATATGTGTCATAAAATACAGAAGTAGAAAAAAGAAGGAATTAAACCTCTTACACTTGAATAATCAGTTCTATCATGCATGACATGTTATGTACTAATATTGATGTTTATTACCCTTAGAGTGTGGTTGGAGGATATCAAACAAATATAGTCATGCTCTATTGGGAAGAAATTTTAACTATCCTAAAGTACCTAATATGTATAAAGTATATGTTCCCCATTTATGGAGGTGAATAAGAGCTAATAGTGTAGGGATATACAAATATTAAATCTCAAATATACCATTATTATCTGAAATCACAACCAAACTAAGACATTTTCTTGAATAGTGGTTCCATAAGCGAGAGAAGATCAAAGAAACCCGTGATCTCTAAATCTAAAACATAGTCCAAGTATATTGAAGTTTTTAATATAGCTAATGAAACATTATGGATTTGTAAATTTTTCTTGATGCTTGGTATAATACCTAGTAGTATAGACCCCATCAATGTAATTTTAGTAAAACTACAATACTATTATTTTCCAAAGAGCCCATAACACACCAAAAAATAATCATATACTTCATAAATATAATATATTGAAATATTTTACTCTAACATCATAATTTACACATAAAAAACTACCCATAGAAGATAATTTGGTAGATACATTGAATAAATCTATTTCTTATCAGAAGCATGTGAATTATGGGATATATATCAGGTATAGGTTTTTTAGTAGTTTAATCAAGTTAATGTGAGAGTATGTTAGAGTTGGGGTCTAAGAACTAATATTCTGATGCATGTTTAATTACTAGACCATGTATTCAGTTTGATATATATACATTTTACCCTTATTAATTTTTTTATTTTCTTTTGTATACAATATGTGAAAATGTACTTAGATTATTTATCATATAGATGGGTTACAATAGTTACCCATGTATGGATATTAATTTCTCTATAAGAATGTCTTTTATTATACTTTAAATCTTGAACCCATTTCAGTTTTACTAGATCAATTAGCACTTATTTTAATTAAATGAGGTTTTCTAGTAGTTTAGTTAAACACAATGAAAATATTTGAAAGGAAATATAATTTTTTTTGTAAAAAAGGGTAAAATAATAATTTCTTATTTAATATAATGTTAGAATGAAAAATAGACTTCTCTATTGAGTATATAATAGAGGATTTCCTTTGGAATGAGATTTTAGAAATTTTCTAGAAACATTTGAATTTTGGATGATGATGATGAGAATTTTTAAATAATTATTTTTTAAAATATATATTTTTGACATACATTCCTTTATACGTACACATATCTAGACCAAATTACCATGTAATATATGTTTTTGAATTCATTAAAAAAATATTGGCTTATATTGAGGTTAGATATTTTTCTAGTGAATGTGGAATTGGATAAGAATAAGTACAGTTCTTTGATTATGATATCTACTTATGTTAACATAAATCAATCAAATTTATGTATTTCATGCTTTCTATATAATTCTAATTTAGATGTGAAATTTATGGATAATGAAGATTAAATGTTTTTGAAACATAATAAAATAGGGATAACATTAATCCAATTTATGGATTAAGGTATTTCTTAGAGAAAAATTTGATTTCCCAAAACTCCTCTCATACATTTTAAGACAAAAACCTAAAATTCACGGTGAATAGATAATATTTTTATTTTATTTTATGTCTTAATATGTTTATAATTATATAAAGTTTTTATGATTTTAGAGATATTATAGAGATATTTCTTGGTTCATTTTTCAATACTTTCAAGACAAAAATAAATCCAGGAAGAATATTTCATCATTTGATATACAATTATTTATATTATATTGATAAAATAATTATTTTACTAAGACTTTGAGGATCTTAAATATGGATTGATATTTATTGAATAGATAATTTTCTCTCATTTTAATGTTCTCTCTAAATTTTAATGGATTATTTGTTTAATTCATAACTTGAAACTTACATGTTTGAAATCAATATGATGAAAAAAAATTCAATGAAATTTTAGAGAATAATAAAAGAAATTATCACTCTAGAAAATAATATAGATAAAAGATGTGGTGAGAAACAAAAGAATCTTAGTTTTTTGTTTTTTTCATAAAATTACGGAAAAGAGACCATTTCAGCCCTAGTTAGGTATTATACCAAGAAAATACGTGACATTTCACATGAATGACACATTATTCAGATAAAAATGACTATACAATGATTAAGAGGCCACATTATCACATAGATACACTGACCAAAGGTTAACTGAGATTGTTAGATCATTAATATTAGATGACATCCCACATGTCCACATCAACACAAGGGAACTTAGATTACAAAATGTTGACCAGAGACACCTTTATAAATTTATGAAAAATTAGATTATCAGAATGTTCTAGCATAATGTCATGATGTATAGGTAAGTGTAGCTAGGATTGGGTGTGTAGGGGTGCCCCATGGCACATATAGTTGGTCAAAATACCTATAGGGAACATGGGGGCATGTGGAATGACCATTTTGGGTATCAAAAAATATGTTCGACTTGTATTTACACCCCAAAACTAATGGGACCTTGTTTTTTTGGATAAGTTTGGTTGATCAAATTACCCAATTATCATTAATGATGTGCCAGGAGAATATTGTGACTTTTTCTAATGAAAATCATGAAATAATTAGTTCATTATCAATAAAGTTAAAGTATAGTATAGAGTTTGAATGCTTAAATAGTTAATGATATGTTTCATGAACATATGAATGAAATTAAAAAAATAAAGGTAAAATTATAATTATTAAATAATAATAATTTTATATATTGATTTATTAAAAAATTTGATGGAAATAGGTTTCTATGATGTTATGAGTTATCAATGAAGGATTTTCATGAACCATCTCGGGTACCCTAGTAACCAGATAACTGAGATGAACCTGACATATCCCAAAGGGTGTTCCTGATCCCCATAGGTCAGCGACTAGCACCTGGAATCATACAACATACAAGTGGAATGAATTTTCCACATAACATAGAGGAATCAAGAAAAAAAAGTCAACATGCATACAAAAGAAAATCCACTGGGATTAATGTACCAAAAGTAAACAAGGCATAAAATCCCTAGGTATGACAACCCAAGTACCAAAACATAGGAAAACCCTCTAAGTCCCTAAGGATACAACTCAAAATATCCTAGGTTAAACAGTTGGATCCACCTCCAAGAGATCCTTTCCCCTTACTCGAACTAGAAGGATATAATCTACAAACACCCAAAGGTACAAGTAGGGTGTTAGCTAAAAACCACAGTAGGGTCTCACCAAGGATTATTTAACAGATTCCAATAATATAGTAAACAAAAAATTATTGCAATATTTTAAATAAACAGGTTTGTCATTTTCAAAGCATATTTAAACAAATCATTCTATACAATTAAAATGATGGAAAAATAAATTAAGAAAAGGCTTTACAAGTGATAGAATATTTATAAAATAATGGATTAAATAAAAAATTTCTATAAAATAGTTTATATAAATCTAGATATAAAGAAAAGTAGTTTTACAATATTGGTATATATTTATATCTCAAATATAAAACAAGAGAGAAACATGGTCCTCTGCCAAATAGGTATGAAAGTTTCTGGCTATAGGAATTTGCACTCTCTAAGTGATCTCATAAATAAGTGTATACACATGTCTTCCTGACAATAGAAAAAGGTGACTCATCACCATCCCATTGGATATGTGACCCATGACCTGTATGTTTTAGAATATTATAATAACATAGAGCATGTCAAAATATCTCACTAAATACCCATGTATTTCATTTTCTCTTACACAATAAATGATGGAAATTTTGTTTTAAAACTAATTAAAATATAATTAAATCTCATTATTCCATTTTAATTAAAATTTGAATTTTAAAACCAAAATGATTTTTAATAAAATAATTTCCTCTTTTAGAAGATAGAACCACTAGGTTTCTATCAAAACTTTTTAATCCAATTTTAAAGGATTGAAATCCATTCAAAACAAATTCCATAAATCTCAGAATTTATTTCCACAATTAAATTAAAAAATTTAATTAAATTATTTACATTAAAACTCCAATTTAAATTAGACAATTTAGACCAACCAATTTCCATAAACACACCCTAATTCAACGGAATTGGGGGTTTTCCCAATTCTCATTCCCAAACTTTTTAAAATTTTTCAATTCACTAAAATTGGATTTTATTATTGAATCAGTTGATTTTTTTTTGAGAAATAGAATTTAAATGAATAGTTGAAATAAATGAATAAAATTCAAGGTTAATCAATTTGGCTAAACAGGACAGAGTCACCTAACTTTTTCTGAAACTCAACACTCACAACATCACCCTTCAATGAGAACAAAGGTGTAGAAGATCTCAAAACTCAAGCTAGAGATGATATAAAAAATAACAAGGAATATATCCATCAATTTCAGGATGATCTATTGAAGTCAAAAAGGAGGATAAATAGAGAAAGATGAAGAATGAGGGAGAAATATTACATGGGAATCACACCACAAGTGCAGCGATGATCAAACAAAGAATGAGAGGATCTAGAAGGGTTGGAAAGCTCCAAGATCACCTAGGGAAGGCTTTGGGTTGAGCTAAATGAAACTGGAGGGGAGGGGAAAAAATATCTTATCCATGATACCCATTTTAAAAAATAAAGTCGGGGTATTACACAACAGGTAATACCACAAGAAGTCGTGAAATAGTTAATATCTGAAACCACCAAAAAATGAATCTTCTTGATTTAAAAATTCACGCTCAAAATTAAAAACTAGTCTTTAATTTATTCATGATGTGTAATGGATCTTCATTCCTGGTACCCTTCACAGTGTGAATCCTTTCATGACTTGAATCCAAGAACCATTACCCATCGTGTAACCTAATTACATTGCATGCAACCCTATGAAATCTTATATAAAAGGTTAATTAAAGTTGAGGGTCCCAAAAATATATTACATCTCCATTATAGGTATCCTCCCAGTTAATTATCAACCCTACTGAGTAAACTAAAATGAAAATACCCAATAAGGTTAAAGGCATACCTATCAGATCGATCACATGATTATACAATCTCCCCACCATAAAAACTTTTTGTCCCGAGAAATCCAATGAAGAAACTTCCATTAAAAAAAATTAGACCACTACTCTCTCATCAGTGCCTCATGTTCCCATATATCATGATTATAAGAACCATTCTGCAATAGCACACAAACAAATGGTATCATCTTACAACAAAGTAGCTTGGTTTTAGAATCAACTATCTTGACTTACAGCTCAGTCAAAGATAAATCAGGTTCAATCTCAAGATCACTATAGCTCAAAACATGAGATATATTAGACAACCCCTTTCTCAACTATGATATATGTAATATGTTATATATCTATGTCAACTATGTTTTAAGTAAAAAATGATAAGAAACTTTCCCCGCATTTTCAATAATCATGAATGGTACCAAAAAACGAGGGGCAAGCTTTCCTTTCATACCAAGACGTCGATGACCCAACCAGGGTGTGAATTTCGAGACCACCTGGAAAAAAACTAATAACACCAAAGGTCTATATAAATGATCACCATAAGACTTATATCAGCTCTATGATGTCAACTTTATCTGATTAATCATCTAAATATTCACTTTTGTCTCTTGCACCATGCTTGGTCCGACCAAGGAACTTTCACCAATCTCCGACTAACACAATAGAGATTTACTAGACCGACCATAAATGGCCTCAAAAGGTTCCATTCTGATCATGGAATCATAACTATTGTTATAAGAAAACTCAACCAGACCCAAATAATCATCTTAAGCCACACTAAATTCGAGAACACAAGTGCAAAGCATATCCTCTATAATCTATATAACTCTCTCTGTATGTCCATCCGACCAAGGATGTTAGTCCATTATCAAATGAACCTGATATCCTATTGACTTCTGAAGGAATATCCAAAATCAAGAAGTGAACTAAGGATCCCTATCAGAAACTATAACAAATGGAACTCTATGGAAACAGAAAATATCCCTGACATAGAGATTTTCCAACTCCTCAACCTTGGTTGTATCTCAAATGAATATGAAGTGATCCAACTTGGCCAGCCTATCGATAAAAATCCATAACTAATTCTTCTTACTTTGGGTATGAGGAAAACCAACCCCAATGTCTATAGAGATTTCATCCCACGTCCGATTAGGGACTAGAAGTGGCCGATGTAAACCTGAAGTTTTCTGATGCTCGACCTTCACCTTTTGGAACACATTACAATGTTAGACAAACTCAACAATGCCTTGTATCATCCCTATACACCATAACTGCCACCACAATTAATAAAACATCTTAGTGGTTTCTGGGTGCACAACCCACTGCGAATTTTGAGAATCCACCATCGCGACCTCTCTTGCTACTAATGGAACAACAAAGTGATTATGATAGCATAGAACACCCTCTTTTGAGTAAGACCATAAGGTAACTGTACCCCCACCATAAATAGATTTTATAATGCCATAGAATTCATCATCAAGATATTGATCTTGAAGAATCATCTCGATAAGAGAATATTTCAATTGAATGATGGATAAATAAGATTCATCCCATTTCTTCTAAACCCCAATATACAAATGTGCAAAGAGAGACATCAAATTACACTCCTCCAAAGATTCTTGAACTTCTTAGGTTGGAAGCTTCTTGCTGAATGCGTATGCAATGACATTCCCTCTCCCTGGGGTGTAGGTGATGTAAAAGTTGACAGACTGCAGGTACCCTACCCAATGCCACTGATAAAGATTCTAATATTTATGAGAGAATATATAACTCAAGATTTTTTGGTCTAAATACACAGTAAACCTTTCTCCAAAAAATGTAGTGTCACCAATAATTAAGTGAATGAATCATAAATATAAGTTCAAGGTCATGGGTAGGATAATTATTCTCGTGTGGCCTAAGTTGATGAGATTCATAAGCCACTACATGATCACCCTGCATAAGAATTCATCCCAAGCCTGAAACCAATGCATCAAAAAAGAACACATAGCCCTACCCAGACTCTAGAAGATTCAATACTGGTGCAGTATTAAAAATATTTTTCAAATAAACATAAGAACTTTGAAATTTATCGTTCTAAGAAAACTTTACCCCCTTTCAAGTCTGAGAAGTCATTAGAGAAGAAAAATTCAAGAATTCCTTCACAAACCAATGATAATATCCAGATAATCCCATGAAGCTTCTAATCTCAAATACATTTCATGGTTGCTCCCAAGTCATAATAGCCTTTACCTTATCAGGATCAAATGATATACCATAATCAGTCACCATGTGTCCTAATAATTTTACTTCTCAAATATAAAAATCACATTTTTAAAGATTGGAATAGAGTTGGTGATATCTTAGTAGACTCAGAACTGTCCTTAGGTGATAAACATGATCCTCATAATATTTAGATTAAATGAGGATTTCATCCACAAAGAATACCACAAAGGTATCCAAATGCTTGTGGAAAATCTTGTTTATTAGATCCATGAAAACTGTAGGAGGATTTGTTAGACCGAAGGACATAACAAGGTACTCATAAAGGAAATATGTACTCTAAAAGGCAGTTTCCTAAATTCCATATTCTTTTATCCTCAACTTATGGTAACCAGAATGGAGGTTGATCTTTGAAAACCACTTTTCCCCTTTCAACTAATCAAACAAATCATAAATTCATGGTAATGAATAATTTTTATCCACCACAACTAAATTGAGATTTTAGTAATTTGTGAGAATATGACCATCATCCTTCTTATCAAAGATAACCAGCGCCACCCATGGTGACACACTAGGGTGTATAAATACATTCTCAAGAAGATCGTCCAACTAGGACTTGAACTATTTTATTTCTGCTGGAACTATTCAGTAAGAAGGAATTGAAATGGTATGAGTGCCATGAATTATGTCAATTTAATAATAGACCTCTCTTACTAGTGGGAAACCAGATAAATAATAAGGAACACATTGGGAAACTCAACAAAAAATGTAGGGAGATCACCACTAAAATATTCTCATTACAGATCAAAAGAAAACACTGATATTACCTTCCCCAAATCATGATAAGAAGTTTCGACCCTGCTCAAACTTGGGTCCCATTCTATATAAAAGATAAGATAAACACCACTAGGTGTACTAAGGTAGAACAGTCAAAGAAAAAAAAATCAATTCAGGCTTTATTAGAAATGATACAATCCATCCCAAATATGACGTCAAGATATTTCATGTCAAGGACCAAAAAAATCCAAGCCATATTAACATCATATAGGATGAAGACACAAGTAGGACTACAAAGGCCACACTCTCTATTTTTTCCAAGGGTTTTAGTAACAACCATTTTACTAGATAAAATTTATATAGGATGATTAAATAGACTAATAAAACAGGTTGAAATAAATGAGTGAGATACACTAGTATCAAATAAAGAGTCATTAATGATGAAGCTATAATAATGATACCTCTTATAGTGGCTAGACCTATGACTTCTTCCTCTAGAGTATCTTCCACTATATGAATTATCTTCATTCTAGATTCCTGGGGTAGGAACCCTTTTATACGTGAAGTATCTAATTGCCCTGTAGTTTTAGGAAGAGATGATGATCCATTTCTACTACATGGAGTAGAAAAGTTATAGAATAATCTCTATCAGTGTCTTCAAAATCCAAAAGAGTTACAATTATTAGGTTCCTCAGTAAAAACCCTCTTAGAATGTTCGATATTTCTATACTGAAAGAAAATAAAAGGACTTCCTCCTGGAACTGTAGGGGGTATGGAATGACTGTTCAATCGATAACTACCAAAATAATGATCATGCTTCTATTTTCCCTTGAAGTAACTCACTCTACCACACTGAGAGAAACAAACTCCTGATAACCCTGACTTTCCAGCTAGGTCCATCTCAACCATCATCACCCTATCCAGTACATCAGCTTAAGTGGGAAACTTTAGCTAGAAAAACTGAGAACAAATATCTAATTGAAGTCCCAAATTAAACTATCAATCCTTCATCATATCATTATATACAAACTCAGGTGAAAGCTTCACCATCTCAACAAGTGATTTGAATACTCAGTCATGGTTTGTTTGGCTTACTCAAGCTTGGAAAACTTCACAACCTTGGCCAAAACCATTGAATATGGATAGAACTGTCTTATGAGAATAATCTTGAAGTATTTCTATGATAGGCTCTCATTTTTATTCTCCATCACCACTGTGTCCTACTATCTTCTTCTCAGTCATTACTGTATGAAAGTGGAACATTTTACCATAATCTCATCTGGTGTCTCCAAGAACTCAAATAGACATTCTATCTTTCCCAACCATTCCTCATCATGTTGAGGATCATTAGAGCCTTTGGAAACTGGTGGCTTCTGGAAAAGGTAATCTTGAGAATGATTTCGCAGAACACCCCCCTCTGAGGATCCAGAACTTGATCCTGAATGATAAATGGAGGTGGTGGTTTCCCCAAAGCTTGGATAGTGCGCACAATAACCTCAAATATATATGGGTCCACTAGAGATTTCAATCGTTGAGGTTTAATAGTATATTCCTCCTTGATATAGTTTTTGGGTATTCTCGGAGGCATGATTATACCCAACATCAACATAAAACAAGGAATACATCAGAATAACACTCTAACTGATCATTAAGGGAAATTATTTCCAATACATGGAATGATAAGACTTGGACTTCACTCCATACTTAATTTCAATAGGTAAAATACTAGAACTAATCCATAATATATCCTTCAATAACGACCAATAGAGACTTAAGGTTCATTGTGGTGGGATATTTCTAGGTACTCAATCCCAAAAACCTCTTAAGTATCAACAATATTCTAACAACATATTGGCTTTAAGAAAAAAATATCAAAAACCTAATCTGATACCATTTTGTCACAAACCAGCCTGGGTACCCTATTACCCTGATAACCGAGTCAGACCTCACATATCCCTAAGGGTGTTCCTAATCCCCATGGGTCGGTGACTAGCACCTGACATCATAAAACATGCAATGGGAATGAATTTTCCACAAAACATAGTAGAAGAAAGATAAGAAAGTCAACATGCATACAAAAGAAACTATAATGGGAGAAATATACTAGAAGTCAAAAAGGAAACAAATCCCAAGGTACTACAACCTAGGTACCAAAACAGAGGAAAACATTCAATGTCTCTAAAGACGTGACTCACCACATCCTAGGTTCAATAGTTGGATCAACCTCCAAGAGATCCTTTCTCCTTACTCAAACTTGGAAGGATATAATCTAAAAAACACCTGAAGGCATAGGTAGGGTGTGGGATAAAAATCCCAACTGGGTCTCACCAGGGATTCCATAACATATACCAATAATATATTAACCAAATAAATGATTTCAATTTTTAAAATAAATAGGTTTGGCATTTTCAAAGCATATTTAAAAAAATCATGATATGAAGTTCAAATGATGGAAAAATACATTAAGCCAAGGCTTTATAAGTGATGGAATATTTATAAAATAATGGATTATATAAAAAATTAATATAAAATTGTTTTCGTAAATCCATTAGTCATGTAAAGATTTTTTACAACATTGGTATACATTCATATCTCAAATATAAAACAAGCGGGTAACATGGCCTATGAAAAATAGGTACGAAAATTTCAGGCTATAGGGCTCTACACTCTCTATGTGATCTCAGAAATATGTGTATACACATATCCCACTGCCACTATACAAAGGTGACTCATAACCATACCATCGGGGATGTGACCTAATGCATGTATGTTTTAGAATGTTGTAATAACGTATAGTGTGTCAAAACAACTCATCATCTACCAAAGGATTTCATGTGATCTTACAAAATAAATGATGGGAAATTTATTTTAAGACTTCTTAAAATATGATTAAATACCATTCTTTGATTTAAATTCTTATTTTCCATTTAAAACCAAAATATATTTTGATGAAAAACATATCTCTTTAACAAGATAAGATCACTGGGTTTCTCTTAAAACTTTTTAAGCCATTTTCACAAGTTTGAAATATATTCAAAACCAATTCCGTCAATCTCACAATTCATTTCCACTTTTAAATTTAAAAATTTAATTAAATTATTTTCCACCAAAACTCTAATTTAAATTAAACAATTTAAATCAACCAATTTCTATAAAACATCCAATTCAATGGAGTTAGGGGTTTTCCAAATTCTCATTCCAAAACCATTTCTAATCTTCAAATTCACTGGAATTTGATTTTATTATTTCATAAATTGAAATAAAGTTTGAGTAATTGAATTTAAATCAATAGTTGAAATAAATCATGAAAATTCAATGTTAATCCATTTGGCTAAACGTGAGGAAATCACCTACATTTTACCGAAACTCAACACTCGAAACGACAACCGTCAATAAGAACAAAGGTGTAGAAGACCTCAAAACACAACCTAGAGAGAATATTAAACAAAAAAGATCAAAGATCCATCAATTTTAGGATGATCTATTGAAATCCCAAAGGAGGAAAAAAGAGAAATATGAATTATGAGGGAGAAAGCTTACTCGAGAATCACACTACAAGGGTGATCATGATCGAACACTGAATGAGAGGATTCATAAGGGTAAGAAATCTCCAAGATTGCATGGGGAAGGATTTTATTTGATAGAAATGAAACTAGAGAGGAGGGGAAAAGAGACTTCAGCCGTGCTTCCTATTTAAGAAAACAAAATCGGGGTATTAGACAATGTGTAATCCCCCTACACATTGTGAAATAGTTAACATCCAAAACCACAGAAAAATGCATGGTCGTGATTTAAAAACTAAAGCTCCAAATTAAAAACTGATGTTTAATTCATTCATTATGTGTAATGTATCTTCAATTCATGTACCCTTCAAAGCGTAAATCCTTTCACAACTTGCCTCCAAAATCAATTACACATCGTGTAACCGAGTTACCCGATGTGTAACCCTCTGAAAACCTGTAAAAAAGGTCAGATAAAGTAGAAAGTCCAACAAAAATCTGGCTTCACCGTTATAGGTATCCTCCCAATTCATTCTCAACCCTACCTAGTCAATGAAAAGAAAAAGCCACAACAAGGTTAAAGGCATACTTTTCAAATCAGTAACGAGATGTTACAAGGATGATCTTAAAGAGATTATGATCATTGCTTGATCTAGTTCTTCACAAGTAATTTATTGGGTTTTAGGTCACATTTTCTTACTTAAACCACATATATATAAATTATAAATATGTCATATTAAAAAAATGAACTTGAGAAGGAAACAAATAATATTAGGTATGAATCAAATTGAAAGGGTGTAAATCCATTATGTATAATATTATCAGTTCAAAATTTATGATATAAATTTAGTATTAATAATTTTTATTTAGATGTTAAATTTGTATATTTTCTATTATAAATAATTTATCGAAAAAAATAAATTATTTTAGAATAGAGTAAAAGACACCACTTCATTTTTGAAAATACCTTTTATTCTAAAGGAATTGTTTTTATAAAATATTTTTTTTAAATTTATTAATTTTGAAGAATTATATCAATAAGATATATTGATAAAATTCAAGGATTTTTTGTTAAATTAAATTACTAACATCTAATAAATAATTACAGAACTATAAGTAACATTAATTTAATTATTCGTAATTAATTTTTTTTAGAAACATAATTTTCATTATATATTATATAATATTTGATTTTAAAGTTAAATTAATAAATTTTAGAATTTTAATTTTATAAAATAGAATTAATTTTTGTATTTATGATATAAAAATTAACTTAGGGTGAAGTTTTGGGTTTTTTCTAAAAAGTTTATTTTTAGGTGAATAGTATGAATACAATTTTTAAAAATACATTAACATTTATGAAATTATCATGATATAAGTATGAATTAAAAAATTTTAAAACCATTTTTAGAAACAAATTTATCTAAGGAGTAAATTAATTCATGTAAAAATAATATTTTGAATTTATAGACTCATGCTTGACATTTTCTAACCAAAGTTATATTTTATTCTAATAGAACACTTTTATTGGTCCTTTTATTTTAATTAAGTATTCAAATTATTCCATTTAGTTTTTTCTTGGTTTTAAATTAACATATATTTAATTTTTTAATCATAAACAAATAAATATCATGTAAATAAATTATATTCATAATCCTTGGTCTAAATTCATTTTTATTCTTAAAAATATATTTTTCAAAACACTATTATTATGTGTTATATATTTAAATATTTTAGAATTAATTGTTATCACTTTTATAAATTGAATATTATAAAATAGATTTCAGATTTGGAATAAAAAATTTAAATTAGGTAAGAAGGTCTATTTTTTAGGTTATAAAAATAATTCACCTAAGCAAAAGTTAATCATCACATTAAATCCTAAAATAAAGTAAAAGTGTTGGGTATGGTCATAAAATATCACAAAAATATATCTTTAATTGGTTGGATAAGGTTATTTTAAGACTATACCCATATTTTATTTTTAATTGTTAATTTTTAATCCACTTAACTTTAGTATGAAATTGATTTTATGTTAATAAACAAAAATTTACAAAAATCATACCCTCTCAATTATAAAAATATCCCTCTACCATACTTTCTAAGATATAATTAAAGTTATAATTCTTCCATATAATCTCATCTATTTCATTACCAAATAATTCTGTCACACATTTTTATCCCTTGGTATCACGAGGTTGACCAAATACTTAAAAACTAATAAGGTTTCCAAGAGAAGACACAATTTATTCTTTGGATTTGAAACACATCTGGCTAAGAGGAATTCCAAGATAAGGTTTTTTTCATATTAATTTCCCTTCTTTGAGATATGATACATATTCAACACATTTTTTTCAGGTGTATATAATTTCCATGGATGTCTTTTTGATCATAAATTTCATTAAATTCAAGGAATTTATAAATCCATAAAAGGTTCTCTTTTAAAGGGGTTATGATTTAAATGTTACTAACTTTTAAGGGTTTATTTTCCAATCTCACTTTGAATTTTTAATTTTTTTATGTATAAATTTCTGTTTGGGGAAGTTTTATCTTATATATCTCTAAAACCCCATTTATTTTCTTCTATATTGGTTATTTTATGTGGCTTACATTTCTTCTTATAATTTTAGTTCCCTTTGGTTTATAATTCAATCTAAATGATTACTCTAAGTGGAAATGAACTTATCTCTTCTTTCTAATTGAGAATATTTTTCCTGCATTTTTATATTCAAAAAATTATTTTGTTGATGTATTTATATATATAAATATATTATTTCTTACATTCATTTCAAATTAACATTGACCTTAATTACAAGTGTTTGAAAGAAATATTTTTAAATGTTTTCTATTCAAGTAATTTTTTATTGATTTGAATTTTTTTTAAAAAGAATAAATAGAATATTCCTTTTTATATTATCCAAATAAACCCCTTTTCCCACCTTATTTTTAAAATATTCCTTTCCTAGTTTTCATGATTTTCCAAATTAAATTTTATTCCCATTATTTCGTGAATTTTTAATTTTAAAATAAAATTTAACGAAATAAAAAGATATTTATTCTTGTTTTTTCAAGAAAATATCACGTTTTCTTAGAAAAATGTTTTTCATTAACACCAAAATCAACATTATTTAATGTATCTTTTGATTCACTAGGGATATTATTTAATGATACCATCCACCTTCTCTCTCTGGACTAATAATGATCATGTTATGTGTAAGTTTTCATGAAACCTATTTCTTTCCCATGAGTTAATTAAGATATGATGGATTTATTAATGTTTTCATGTTCATGTGGAAAAAATATATGGTTTATTATTATTAGATAGGTGGGTCTGTTACAGACCTCTAATACATTGGGTAATTTTTTATATCACATGAGATGATTGAGAATGGGAAGAGAACCCAAACCCCAAAGGGAATTTTTCCACAAAGTGTTGGGTGGACCTAAAATTAAATAACCCTATAATTAATTGGGTAAAACATTATATATCATTATATAACATGTTAGGGATTATAGAGAGAACTCAACCCATTAGGGGACTCTATTTTCAAGGTGATTATGGTATTGGATTTTATCCTCTATATAAAGAATGTTTTTTTGCGTATGTATATGTAACATCCTTATATGACACATTTTTATACCTATGTTATTTTTTATGAGCTCATGATTATTAAATTATGTTTTCACACACCTATGACTCATGTCTCATGTTACTCAAAATACTTATTGTGCGAATGATTACTTTTGATCCATGTTTTATTGGGTATGACTCTATTATCTTATGTCTATGATATTTTATTTTTATATCACATACTTATACCCATCTTATTTGAACTTATGATATTTAATTTTTATCATTTATGTTTACCCTCATTGATCATTTTTTGATCACCCTTCTTATATTACCATTTCTCCAGATTATGAAGAATATTATTTCATATGATATATCTAAAAGGGTGTTATGTGTGGAGAATTATTTGGGAGATGTTGAAAACTAGTTCAAAGTTTCATATGTGCATTTTTGGACTTAGATCAAGAAAGTTTATCCCTTGATGAGTTAGGTTTGGTGAGAAAAGTGTTCATTTGGTATGGGTTTCGTTATGGAAAGAGGTTTCCAAATTATCTACAACTATAAACCGAAAACGTCATGAGCCATCCCCCGGGGCCCGTACCGTTACATACCCCAAGCCCGCATCCCAAAGGCCAGGGGATGGAGACTAGCGCCGAAGGCATAAATATATAAGTGAGAGGCATTTGACTGGATACCTTCACACATGTGCACTCACAAACCAAATCCACAATGCTGAAAGGTGAACACTAAGTAATCAGAAACATGAGTACAACATCAAGTAAAGCACTGAGCGGTAAAAATGGGTCAGTATACAATCCCAAAAAAAGAATTATAAAAAACATGGTACAAAGGGAGGACCGATGGCCATCTACGGAAAAAATATAACCTAATCACTAGAGTAGTAAAGCTTTTGGAAGCTGAAGTAGTATGTCCTGTTTTCCTGGTCTTACGGGGCCCCAGCTTGTCCTAGGCCACCAAGTCCATCATCATAATGTCTATCAGTCCCTTTTATTAGCCAATAAAAATACATATTTTAATTACATTTTAATGGTATTAAATATTCATTTTTGATATTATGGGTCTAAGTTAGTGGATTTTAATTTTGAACATCCATTCTTATCATATGTTCACTTCATGTCTAATGTACACCAATTTACACCCAATGATTCATCTAATTTTGAAGATTTTAATTATCCATATTTTAATTTGATATTTTGTTAAATGTATCAACACTTACATATGAACATTTTTTATTCAGGGATCAATGGAGGATTCATAATGTATTATGAAGATATTTGGTGATGAAAGGAATGAATTATGGAGAAGGCAGATTGGACACCAGCCCACTGATGAGAATCTGGGACCCACGATACAAACCCAATGAATCCCAAATTTCATTTTATGCTAAATTACATACATATAAACAAATAATTCTTCATTAGATAGTGCCAATTAGTCCTCCATTGTGGTTATTTAGGTGGCCCAAGTTGAAGATAAAATTCTTGGCCAGATTTTGCGGCCCAGAAAGACAGCCCACAATTTTACACATATCTAGTTAAACATAAACTATTTTTGGCGGAAAATTTACAAAACATTAGGGAACATCTGGAGATTTATTTTATTATTCTGTGGCCCACTACAATTCGGCCATCTAGAAGGTCCTCTAGGAGCATCTGTTTGGTGAAAGAAAGCTGGATACCACATCGGGTCAAGGGTGGAAAAGTCTCCTCTCCCTTACATTCCACCACCCTAGGCCTACCATACTCAAGTGGGATCTTTTGTACTATTTGGAGCTAGACCCAAGCCTCTATAAATTTCTATTTAAGGAAGTGGTGGTCGAGGAGTTGATCATATTTTGAGATTTCTTTCATTGTAATGTTATGCTTTGATTTTGTTGTCTCAAATTTGTCTTCCACATGTAAATTGTTTTAGTTCATCGTTGTTTCTTAATAAAAGTTCCTCTTCTCTTATTATTCTGTTATTATATATATCACTTTGATACCGTTGGTTCAAGGTGTGAATTTATTCACACCAAACCTTGTGAAATTACTCACACAACGGTGGAGTGATCATTTTCTTTTTATTGTTTTATTTACTTCTTCAATTCCTCCCTCATGAGTCTACTTCCCGCTTCCATTGAAACCATAGCATCAATGTAGGGCTAAAAAACTTATGGGTTGATCCAAGGGAGTAGAAAGGGGCTTGATTTGATGTTATTTATCACCCCATTAATTTCTAATAACTTCTTTAATTGATATATTTATTTGATGATTTTTAAACTCCATCGTCCTTGTTGAATTTAAGGCCACACACTTCAAGTGCTAATACGAATCTTTACCTTGAAGTGCTCAAAACATTGATCCTTCAAGTGAATAGGTGATTAGTATTAAAGGGTGTAGGTATTAACCAGTAAGTGATGATGTTGTTTGATTTTCTTAAATGAACCCATCTGAAATATAAGAAATTGAAATCATTAAAAAAGGAATTCATCCAATCCACCCTAAGAGATAACCTAGGATCAACTCATTATCTTAATTTGAATTAACTAAAATATGTTAGTGATACCTTAAACCCATCTAAAATCAACCCAAATTTGCCACTTCATAGAAAAAAACAATCCATAGAATGTACGTGTCTGTAGGTTACTTCTTAGGTCTCTGAGGATTCGACAACCCAAGCTAAACTACAAGGACCGTTCTACCTTCATCTCTTAGGTAAATTTTATTGTGAATCACCCGTCTCCCTAAGCGACTCTATCGAAACATCGAACATCTTCACTAGACAAAATACATGCGGGTATGGGTGAGTAACTCATTACTCAGTAGGGGACCCCAAGACCCTCGATGGTCTCTTAGAAAGACACAAAGGAAAACACCACAAAACAACCAAGAAGTAAACCACAAAGACACAACCACAAAGTTATCCACAAAGACAAAACCACAAAGTAAACAAGAAATCAAAAACCACGAAGTAAAACACAAATATTATGCATAGTCATCTCTACTCAGGTACATTCCCATTCATATACCTTGGTCATCCAGATATACTTGTCTCAGCCACAAAGAAACATAAGGCTCCGACCTCAAAGCCATTACCAGTATTTACAAAGAAGGCTCAAAGAGTAACTCAAGGATCTGGAGTACACGCTCAATGATCTGGCCTTCCCTAATGGCACATGTTTGAGATATATACTCTATCAGGTAAAAATCAACCATCCCTAATGGTACGTCTGAAAGGATGTGCTCCATCAGGAACTTTCTACTAGAATTGCCTCTAGTGCCCGACACTAGAGGTCTCGTTGTCATAGTCTTTCACCCAAAGCAAGACAAAGGGAAACCAAGTGAAGAGGCCCACTCATGAACACTGAATTTAGTTGGGGGAGCACTTCTCTAGTCTAACACATGATATCTTAGTCGATCCCGTAAGAAGTGGCCCACACATCAGTCCGTTGAGGGAGTACTAACTTCTACCTTGGTATTGATTACATCAAGTGGAGGGGGCCGCTCCTCATAACTGTGTCTTGATATAGAGGGAGCTCCAACTCCCACGAAGGACCCAATCCCCATCGCTACTCAGATACGAGGGAGTACTACTCCAAAAGTGAGGACTCGCACCCTACCCAGTAGGGGAGTACAACTCTGGTATTTTGTTCAGTGTGGGGGACTCGCGCCCAAGTACTTGAGGGGAGTACTGACCCCAGGCTAGGGGACCATCACTCTAGCACGATAGGGGAGTACTGAATCTGCTAGAACAAGGTGTAAAGAGGACCTGCACCTTGAATCGGTAGGGGAGTACTACTCGGTGACTAGAGGACCTGCACCCTGGTAAAGTAGGGGAGTAACTGACTCTATCACAATATCTGCTATGGGTGACCCACACCCCAATACATTAGGGGAGTACCCACCCCAGCCTAGAGGGATCACGCCCTAAAATGACAGGGGAGTACCGAATCTGGCATAGCACTGCGTAAGGAGGACCCGCACCCTGGGTTGATAGGGGAGTACCTACTCCTAAAATAGAAGACCCGCACCCTACCTGGTAGGGGAGTGCCTGACTTTATGGGAGTTAAGTATGGAGGACTGATGCCCTAGTGCAATAGGGGAGTACCAACTCCAAAGATAGAAGAACATACTCATAGTAAAAGAAATAGGCACTCATTACGCGGGGAGTCCCCATTCTACTAGAGAAAAGGAGTAAGGAATACCCATGCCTTAAGTCGCAAGGGAGTATCCATCCTAACTCTCACCACAAGAAACACCATGGTTCTGCTCCATAGGCTATCGGTCATACCTCAACTTCCACAAAGTTCCAAAAAGAAGTGACCCGAAGGACCGCCATGTCATAAGGGATCCAACATGACAGACGACACATCAATTAGACACCTGGTCTGTAATTTATAGGCATTTTAGAATTAAGGGCTCGGTTGGATTTGTGCTTGATACAACCCGACCATACATCAACTTTATCCAAAACTCAGGTGGAGTATATCAAAAGAACCGCCTCATCCCAAGGATTCCAGTACCAAAAAAGGTTTATCAAACAGACATATGGTTTAAGAGATAAGTCCCTTTAAGAATAAATGGGTCAAAAGGGTTCAGGCCTGGTTTGCCCGTATCGGACCGACCCGATCCGACTTGATCCGGGTCGACCCGACCTTGTCCGGGTCAACCCGACCCGATCCAGATCAACCCCACCTCAGGTCAAACCAACCCACTGGGCCTGCAGGCTCGGCCTACTGGGCCGACCTGATTGGTCCGGCCCACTTGGCGATGCAGCGTTCCAGGCTCACACCGGCCTGTCGTTGCGGGCCGAATCCCTTCTCCCCAAACGTAGCATAGCCTGGTTCGACACCTTCTCATGTGACCAGGCCCACCAGCTGCATATCCCTTGTTAACCCACATGGAGGGTTGACTTCTCCACTCGGAACCACACTAGAATCATAGGACTCCAGTGTCGTGGCCCGTCGCGGCCGCAACTGCCATCACCCAGGCGCACCGCCGGGGCCCACCTCCCCCTCAGGCCGACAACCCATATCTTCTCTGCCATGCATGCGGTCAAAGCCACTGCTTGCCACTGCCATATGCCACCACCATGAGCAGGCTCTGCCACATGCCGTTGTCGTGCACCGCCGCCGCGCACTGGCCGTAGACTCATTGGGCCGCCTGACGCACTCCGGTGGCCCGTTTTTCACACTGTTTGTGCCTACAGCCTCCAGGGGATGCCCTCTTCACTATGATGGATCCAGATCATTCTTTCTATGAATTTCAAAGAGACTATCACAAGGAACTGGCATACAGAGGGGCTCAGGCGTTGTTCGTGTCAGGCCACACCCTCCACATCAGAGGATAAAAACCAGGGAGGTTTCAGGGAGTGTAGTGCAATCCAAAATAAATCAATCCCAACGTTGAACCCCCAAAGATACCCTCCCGCATAAACGAGCAACATGCAGATTAATCTATTTGTGGGTTGATCCACATTCTTCATTTTAGAAATAACAGAGAAAAGGGAAGATCATTAAAAAATAAACCCCTAGCTCTTATGATGTCCGATGCTGCGACGTTCATCCTCAAGGGATTTAAGATACCGTCGTTGCATCCCGGATCTGATCTTTGAAAGGCGTCGAAGATGAAGATGTCCTGCCGGAATTCGTCGTTCTTCACTGGGGTAGAAGTCTGTAAGAGGTTCTCTAGAGAGTCCTCAAAATTTTTAATCCATATTTCTCTAGCGTGTTGAATTATAAATAGGAGCACGTTGCTGTGTTCCCATTATGATGCGACATCTCATTGTACACTATTTTAATTAAGAAACAACGTCGCTGTTATGCATCATTAAAGCATTGTTACACTGTGAGTTTAATGAGCCATTAATGATCCTCATTGATTCACATTGACGTTGCCCTATCGCTGCCCCATAGCGTTTCCATCTGCCACCCAAAAAAGATAAAGAAAAGAAAATAATTCTTTTAAATTATTTTATTATTTTTCATGAAAATTTTGAAAAAACAACTTTTCCGCTCAGCCATTGCTGGCCCAAGTTAGTTCATTTCTAAGTGAATCCCAACATTCTGAATTCAACGGTGTCCTAATATTTTTGATTTGAGAAATAGTTCAAAAGATAGAAAATCCCATTTTCATGTTTAATGAATATACCTTAAAAAAATTTCAAAATTCTATTCTAGGCTCTCCGGACCTCAGAATCACGTGCCATCAAATTTCACAGTCTAAAAAAATCAAATTTAATTTTTTTTGAAATAAATTCCAAGGAATTCTGGGATATTACATCCTCCCCACCTTTATAATTTTCATCCTTGAAAAGACAAAACCCAAAATTACAGGATGAAACTGGATCAACAAAGGGTTCTATGCTGCTTCTAATCATACACCACAAAGAAACACTTAGATCAACCACTCTCATGTCCAGATCATTCTAGGTCAACATCGTGCCATAATAGGCACATGTTTCTTTAGATGCGACAAGAGGGAGAAGCACTAAGTACTACGATTCATCTGCAGTCATGGGGTTCAGTGGCTCACCTCCAGGAAAACCCAACACAGATCATAGAAATAACCCCATAGTCAACATCCACCCATGGAATCACTATGCTAAAACCCCCACAGGTGTTATGAACTCAAGGTTGACGCTATCACGAGGGAGTAATTACAAACAAAACTGGGCTTCCCACAAGCGAACACTGGGTTTTATTGGTCTCTCTACTTAGAACCTCCAGTGGCCACACCAAAAGCCAAAACAAGCACATAACCACTCCCACTTATGGTATCTATACTGTGTATGGATTGTTTGGAACCATTCCACACCACGAAAAAATCTTGTTGTCTAACTATTCCACTACAGAACGACTCAATTGGGACTCTTTATAAGAGTCCAAACCGTGATTCCTGGGCTTCCATTTTTTCAAAAAGGAAATCCCTTCTACACCACACAGATATACCACATATATTGCCTAATATCTTCATTACGATCATGAAAGGTAGTAGTTCATACCCACTATGACATTGTAAGGTCTTGACGCCATGACTAAGTGATCCCAACCACAACTCTCTCCTCCAAGAGTTAGCTTACACTATTAGCGTCTGTGTGTGATCAACATGTCCCCTCTATCAGGAGTCTCTAAGCATGAGGGTCAAGTCCACTGTCCAACCAAAACCTCAAAGTCTCGAATAGGAATCACGAAAAAAGGAACGTCCAACACTTGTGTCTATTTAGAATGCTAGAAAAAGAAAATACACAGGTCATACCTCGAACATCTCTTGGAGATTCTTGGTCATGAGCCATGAATGCGTGCAGCTTTCCTCGCCCATGTCCTCCAGCTCCCTGATCCTAGAGGGTACCACCCCCTACTGCTCGTCCAGCTCCTCTACCTCACCTCCTGACTTGCAGAACTACATCCCCCCAGCACTGTCTCTTCCAAGAAGGTTTTTATGGAGACTCCCTCTCAGTAGTATGGAGGGTTGGTAAATCTCTAATGATATGCCCCTAGTCATTAAATGTGTAACCTCTCCTCTCCTACAGCTGATCTTATCCTCAGTGCTGCTGCTGTTCCATAGACCCATGTGTCTGTGCCTAGGCATGGGTATGCCTCCTACGCCATGATCCCATATCCACTCATCTTCTAGCTCCATTAGACACCTCTAATCTCTGACCTATTCCATATGTCACATCAACATAATCCTCCACTAGGAAGCTCTCAACCACTAAAGATCGTTCCAGTACCCCATCATGCATCAAAATGCTGAGAGGTATCACCGGTGCTCGGATTTCCCAGCGCAATCCCTAATTGAAGGTTTAGGCCCTGAAGTAAGGTTCCCACATCATATCCGCGGAGTAGCGAGAAAGATATGTGAATCTCACTGAGTACTCTTCTATCGTCATGATGCCCTGCCGTAGGTGCAGCAACCTCTATGTGCATAAAGGGCACAAAGTATCTAGAAATAACTTCTCTCTGAAGAGGCGATCAAAGTTTGTCCAAGTGAGGGATTCCTTGTTGTGAGTTTGGATCATAATCCTCCACCGTCTTCCTGATGAGCCCTGAATAAGTCTTGTATCCAAGACCACCTTCTGGTCCGATGGTTTCCTCACTTGGAAGAAGTCATTCATAACTGCATCAAGCCAATCCTCAGCTATATGAGGGTCAATCTGATCAAAGAACAAGGGAGGTCTTTTCCTCTAAAACTCGTGTAGCATGCTCAGCATGTGTGTATCCTCACCCTGAACTGCTGGTGGCAACTGCTACTCGATGGGTGGTGGAATCACTAGTACACCACACGAAGGTAAAGCCCTTATATCAGTGCCCTGCACCAAATCCTTCACTTGGAGAAGATCATTATCATGATCCTATTGTGGAATCATATTAGTCTATTGTCTTGGAGGCATCCTGAAATGAGTCAAGATGAATCGAAAATAAGAGTATATCTGGAGAGATGAATCAAGAAGAAAATTGATATCAAAATCATTCCTAAAAGTTTAATAATCCCTTCACTTCCCCACAAATAATGTTTCCATGTTCTGAGTCGGGTAACTGGTGTGTAGAATCTTGGTGTACGGATACGTCGGCCGCCGCACCAACATTGGAGTCCCTGGATTGAAAGTCAAATTCGATACACTTAACACTGTTTCTCACAAACAAAAACAGAAGACCCATGGTCTTTATGGTAGAACTGACCACCTATGATACCACATTGTCATGACCCATCCCCCGGGGCCCGTACTGTGACATAACCCCAGCCCGCCTCCTGAACGCTAGGGTTGGCGACTAGCACCGAAGGCGTCATCCTGCAAGTGAGAGGCATATTCCTGGATACCTAAACACATGTGTACTCACAAACCAAATACACAAGGCTAAAAGGTGAACACTAAGTAATCAGAAACCAGAGTACAACAGTAAGTAAAGCACTAATTGGTAAAACCGGGACAGTATACAATCCCAACAAAAGAACAGGAAACAGAAAGCTACAAAGGTAGAACTGATGGATATCTACAGAAAAAATACCACCTGATCACTAGATTAGTGAATATACTAGAAGCCTAAGTAGTATGTCCTATCCTCCTAGTCCTACTGGGACTTGCCTGGTCGTAGGTCCCCAAGTCCATCATCAGAACATCCATCGACCCCATCTTCTTGAGCGCCTCTATCGAAACGTCAAACGACTGCACTAGACACAACACGTGCGGGCGAATCCCGTGAAGGGGTGAGTAACTCAGTACTTAGTATGGGACCTCGAGTCCCTTGATGGTCTCTGAGAAATCCACAAATGAAAACACAAAAAAGAAACCACGAAGTAAACTAAAAATCTATAACCACAATTAAACCACAAATCCAAAACCACAAAGAAAACCACAAATCCAAAACCATGAAGCAAACCAGAAATATTATTCATATTCATCTCTACTCAGGTACATTCCCATACATATACCTAGGTCATCTGGATATACTCATCTCTACCACAAAGAAATATAAGGCTCTGACCTCAAATCCATTACTAGGATTTCTAAAGAAGGCTCAAAGCATAACTCAAGGATCAGAAGTACACGCTCCATGAGATTCCCATCCTTTATGGCACCCATATGAGAGATATACTCCATCAAGTACAACTCAACCATTCCTAATGGTATATCCTAAAGGACATGCTACATTGGGAAATTTCTACTAGAACTGCCGTTAGTGCCCGGTATTAGAGGACTCACTGTCACAATATTGTGACCAAGGGAAGACCAAGTGAAGATGACAACTCCTCGAAACTATGTTCAGTTGGGGGATCACTGCTCTAGTCTAACCCACAATATCTCAGTCTCTCCAGTAATAAGTGGCCTGCACCTCAGTCCATCGAGGGATCACTAACTTCTACCTTGGTATTGATTACATCAAGTGGAGGGGCCCGCTCCTTGTAACCGTGTCTTGTAGTTGAGGGAGCTCCAAATCCCATGAAGGACCTGTTCCCCATTTTTACTTAGAGACTAGGGAGTACTACTCCATAAGTGGGGACCCACAACCTACTCAGTAGGGGAGTACAAATCTGGTAGTTTGTTCACTGTGGGGGACTCGTTCCCTAGTACGTTAGGGGAGTACTAACCTCAGGCTAGAGGACCCACACCCTGGCATGACAGGGGAGCACATAATCTGCTGGAACAAGGTATAAAGAGGACCCACACCCTGAATCGGCAGGGGAGTACAACTCAGTGACTAGAGAACCCACACCCTGGTAAAGTTGAGCAGTAACTGACTCAGTCACAATATCTGCTGTGGGGGACCCACACCCTAGTACGTTATGGGAGTACCAACGCTAGCATAGAGGGCATGCACCTTGACATGATAAGGTAGTACCGAATCTGTCATAGCACTACCCAAGGAGGACCCACATCCTAGGTCGACAAGGGAGTAATTACTCCTAACATAGAGGAACCGCACCATACATGGTAGGGGAATACCTAACTCTATGTGAGTTAACTATGGAGGACCCACGCCCTAGTCCAATAAGGGAGTACTGACTCCAATGATAGAATAACCTAATCAGAGGAAAACAAACCTGCACCCATGACATGGGGAGTCCCATCACTACTGGAGTAGAGGAGTAAGGAATACCCGCGCCTTGAGCGGTCAAGGGAGTAACCGTCCTAACTCTCTCCACAAGAAACACCCTGGTTCTGATCCTTAGGCTATCAGTCATACCCCAACTTCCACAAAGCTCCACAAATAAGTGAACAAAAGCATCAGAATGTCATAAATATTACAAGATGAAAGATGACACGTTAATCGAACGCCCAGTCTGTAAGTTAAAGGCATTTTGGTGAGTGATTCACAACCAATCCTTATTTTGGATCCATTGATCAATGGATCCAAATAGAACTAAATATTCTTCCAACTATTCTACACTAATTTATCTTGGACAAAATAAACTTAAACACATAAATAGGATTTTGGAAGGGCCGTCTACATGCTCTCTTGAAAACTTGATGAATTCTTTAACTCAATCTTCATATTTGTTTGTCAAATGATTAACATGAATCCATTTTCAGTTCATATCCATCCTATCAGGTTCATAAAACATTAATTCTATAAAACATACAAATAAATACACATAAGATATTCATTATCAAAAGTGAAAGTTATAGATGATTCTAATAAGGGAAGATCAACATTTGATTGTTTCAAATAATTTCAGTATGTTGAAGAAAATGGGTAATTTGATTTAATAAAAGAATTAATACACATAAAATCTTTCTTAAATATCCTAAACAAATTAAAATATAATATAGGCAATTAAGGAGTAATACAAATATAAAATATGATAAACAAGAATAATAAACTCTCATTTAATCAACTAGAATATAGAAATGTATTATAACAAGTTATGTAGAAACCTAAAGAATTATTACAATTGAAATTAATGGTACATAAATATTTCAAAACATCTCAAGACTCTTAGGATGTCCTATCACCACACCAATCCATCCCAAGGAAATTTAAGGTACATAAATTGAATGTAAAATTAGAATTTACTAATGGATTACATGAATAGGAATTACATCAAACAAATAGATAGTTTTCTCATTATTTAATATGAGAATAATGTTTAAAAATTAAAAAAGTTGATATATGAATTGAAAAATGAACTAAGTTCTTGGTATTTAAGGCTAGATGAATTATTAAAGAAACCTTAATTTTAAAAATAATTAATTGATGATAATAATTACATAAAAAATAAGTTTATGGATAGAATGAATTTGTTTATCAATATAGATGACCTAATATTTAGAGGTTTAAGAGATAAATGATGATAATAATTTTCTACATTATAAATGACCAATGTTTAAATTTTGATGATTTTTTAGTTGAAATTTTCCTTCATTTATAGAAAATTCATGGAATTCATGGGATATTTATTTCCCAATCCAGGTATAAAAGGAAATTTTTTTATAGATTTCAAAATGAAGATTGAAAACCCATGTTGAAACCCACTGAAAATTGAATAAAACTTTAAAATGTTGTGGGTGGAATGTAAATCTATATCATGATAATGTCCAAGGGACATTGTCGATCCCCCTCAAACTGGAAATAAGTACCAGGGCATGAAAAATAACACAGTGGAAATAATTTTACCAAATAAATAAAACTAGTAGAAAGAAAATTTAAATAAAAACTACCATAATAAATCCATACATTTAATTGTCATACCAACCTAGATAAGTAGAAAAAAGAAGATATGAAGCAGTATAATATAAATGAAATATCTTAACCAACATTCAACTCCCTCACACGCGAAAGTCCCAGTTTCAATTTCTAAAATTTCACATGTATGGAATACATTGAGAAAATAAAGGATGAAAAATATGTATGATAACTTTGAGAAATCAATTTGGAAAATTTAAACAAAATAAAGCAACTAATGAAACTCCATGTGTCACCATCAAGTCTAGAAATAATGAACTCTCCATGAGCAATCAAGAGTTGAATCAAAATGGGAAAATTAGAAAATTAGAAGGCCTTCCTCGCTAGTATACAATTACCAGACCACAAATTATGACATCATCGAAGAAGAAATAAAAACTAAAACAAAAAATACACAAATAAAATCAGAAGGACTACCTCTCTAGGTTGAAGAAAATCTGAGACCCTCTTTAGAAACCCTAATTGCAATTGAACACTGGATGTCAGATGATATGTTTGAGAAACTGGAGGCAGTCGTGTGGTGTGAGTAGAGATTTTATTCAATGAGGAGGAGTACCAAAAGAAGGTGGATTTTGTGGAAAGATTCTGATATGGCGATGGGTTCACAAATGGTTAGGGTTTTTTTAATTTGGTTGGGAAACTTTTATCAGGGATTATAAAAATGAACTGATAAAGAGTCCTTTTATCAGTGCTAAAAATGTTCTTATAAAACCAATATTTATCAGCACTAAACTTATAGCGCTGATAAAGTTTCATTTTATCATCCCTTTGTTTAGCATTGATAATGACTCATTTTTATCAGCATGAAAAAATCATTGATAAAGATGCTTTTATCAGCACTTGTTACTTAAGAATTGTTAAAAGTTTTATAATTAAAATTATAAATAAGAAATTGAAAATATTTACATATACTTAATAAATGTATATAAATATAAATAAATTAAATATTTTCCTTTTTAAATAAATTTATTTTAAATTTATAGTTATTTATCTATAATTATTTGCTTACAATTATATAAATATATATATTTTTAATTTTTTTTATCATTATATTTATTTATATAATTATGAATATATATTTAATAAATATTTATAAATATATATATTAAATATATTCATATTTATGTAAATTTATTATAAATTTAATAATTATTTAAATATATATAATTATTTATTTATAAATATATAAATAATTTTAAAAAAATATTTATTTATTTATAATTAAAAATATATAATTGTATAAATATAGTAAATGTACATTTATAAATATATTTATTTATAAATATTTAAAAAAAAAATATTTTTAACATTATTAATGAATTTCTAATTTTTAGTGCATGCATATATGATAAAAATGAGTGAAATTGAATAAATTAAGAATAAGTACACTTTAATAATATTTAAAAAATGGATATGTTTTATGTGTGTGAATTGTATATAAACATACATTAATTACGTATATATGAAATCAATGTAACATATATTTGATCTATGTTAAATTGAAAAATCAAACGACATCCAAATATATTCCCAGTACTATGAAATTAGTCAATATTTTTAATTCATATTAATTTTTAATTATAAACCATTATTCAATAAATATATGATTATTTAATATAAAGTGTATAAATATTTTTTAATATATAAATCGTATTTATATACATTAATATATATATATATATATATTTAATATATACAATTTAAAAACATTAATTATCATAATTATCTAATTAATAAATTTTTTGATATTTAATAATGTATAATAAATTTATTCATTTTTATCAATAATTATTTAAATAATAAATTTTTTAATATTTTTTAATACGCTCATTTTTTTAATTATTTCAATTTATTTATTAGGACTTTTATCAGTGCTAAAAAAGCGCTGATGAAATATATATTTATTAATGCTAAAAATAAAGCACAGATGAAGGGTACCCTTTATTAGTGCTAAAAATATAGTGCTGATAAATGTTAAACTTTATCAGTGCTAAAAATAAAGAGCTGATAAAAGATACCCTTTATCAGAACTAACAAATAAAAAACTAATAAAGGTTCCTTTTATCAGTGCAAAAAAAGGTTCGAAAAAAGTTTAAATTTATTAGCATTGATAAATATGCCATTTGTCAGCATTTTTTTGTAGCACTGATAAATACCAGTGCTGTTAAAGGCCAGATTTATAGTATTATGATATGGTATCAAATTAATCATAAGGAAATACACTTAATTTTTGTGAAAATAATACTTTTGTATATCAAGGACACAATGTATTTTAGTTTTCTATATAATGAAAGATCACATCAAGAGTTATTAATTTATATAAATGTAGATTGGGTTGGGTTGGTTTAGTAGACGATTGAAAGTCAATGTTAGGTAGTTCATTTTATATTTTAATATTGTGTATTTCTTGACAAATAAAGAAACAATATCTCATTTCTCCAAGAACTATAAAATTTGAATATGGTACAATAACTCAAGATTGAAAGAAGTTACTATGGATGAAACAAAAGATTGAATATTTGGAAGTTGAAGTGGAATAAATTATGACAATTAAAGTTATATAGATCTTAGTAAAAATCTAATACATCACTCACAAATTAATCATATTGAGATAAAGTAAGATTTTATTAAGGATAATACGCAGCATGATTTTGTGAAGTTGGTTTATATTCCTACATAACTTCATGTAGTAGACATTCTGATAATGGCCTTACCTAAAGAATATTTTTAAAGACATCAGATGGATGTAAGAGTCTAATTGAACCCCCACACTTAAACCTTTTAGATGTGGAGACCCTTCTCCTTGAGGTATATTATTCCTTTCCTTAGGTGTTGATATTTGTTATTAACCTTAATCGAAATCCCAAAGGAGTGACCTTCAAGTCTATTGAAAAAAGGGGAGAAGCTATGTTCATAAAGGGTATAAGTTGATAAAAAGGGAGAGAAGATGATAGGGAGACCAGTGAAACATAGGGAGTTTAAAATTTGATTATTCTGAATTTTTAGTCAAAGTATATATATCTTGATATTTTTACTTATGGGTCTCGTGATATAATAAGTTACTCAATTGGGTTGTATAAGGAAGTGGTATTCTTGAGTTCCATCATTCTTCTCAAATATTATGAAATAGATATATTGAGAATTTTGATTTACAAGAATGGGTATTTCATGAATGAGGAGATTCATTGATGAAATTTTCATTCTACTTCTGTTTCTCATGTCGAGCATGTCACTTATGGGTTTAGATTACATATTGGGTAAATATTTGATCGCTATCTAGAGCCACATGATATGAATTTTGGTTGAAGAATAAATAGAATAATTTTATATCACTAATATGGTAATAAAAGTATTAAAATGGTATCAAAGGATGAAGAGTTGTTAAAAAACCCAAAAGGGGATATTTTTGAGCAAATATCCCTCAATGTGATACTTTAATTTTTTGGGTTGGTTTTGATTATTGAAAAAGTTGTTTGAAATGTTTAGTTGTAAAGTTCCAATGTGGTTCTTGAAAAATCTCAATGAAAGTGGTATGGAAGATCTATAATGTGTATAGAGATTTTCAGGTATAGGTTAGTGGTGTTTCCAATTGTTGACCAAATTTTTGGGGTCCATAATTTATAGTAAGGGAGAAGTTGTTTTTGAAGAAATGAAATATTTTCATACATTTGAAAAATTTGTATGAAAATTTGAAAGGATTTCATAAATTTTCACAAAAGTAAAGATTCAGAGATTCTACATGGAAATATGGAGATGGTAGGTGTTTTTGAAAAACTTTTTATGTTTCATGAAATTTTGAGTAACATGACACAAATAGAATTCCATGATCTTGGAAAATTTAAATGAAAGTTGAATTGTGAAAGAGAGTTTCATGCTAAAGGTGATGCCAAATCATTGAAGTTTATCAGACTAATAAATTTACATAAAAGATTAGAAGAATGTGAGGTAGTTGTGTGAAAGATTATTTATGTATATAAATAGGCTTCTACCCCACCCATTTGGAATGTAAAACCCTAAGATAATTTTAGGGCTCTAAAATCATGTAAAAGTTGGTCGAATGCATTTCTTGTGTGAAGTAGTGACTTAAAAAAAATTGCACATAGAAAAGGGACTTGTTAATATATGAATAATTTATCAATAGAATAATATTCTAGAGGAGTAGTGAGTACACGTCAGTTGAGATAGTATGGAGATTTCAATGTGTGATTGGTAGTAAACGAGAAGGGAAAGTGAGTCCACTATGAACATTGTAAAAATAGTGAGCTATTACGGATTTGGTACATCAACACATTACTTTTTTATACTCATTATATTATCCATGTTAAGGTTAAACCAATTAAAATTTATACATATTATTTCTTGTTTTCATTTGAACTCATACATTTTTATGGGAGGGGGAGAGAATAATGTTTTTCTTAATGATGAAACAAATCTAAACAGGGGAGTGTTTCAATTTGTCATACCCCGATTCACCCCATCATAGGATATTAAACTGAGTATGTCCAAAAATAAATATCACATATAATTTTTAAAGTTATTTTTTATATCTTAGTCAATTTCATGTGAGATATCAATCAAAAAAGGATTCAGATCTTCAAGGGAAAAAATTTCCAATTGTGGAAGAATAAGAAGAAGTATTAATTATGATATTTATTTATTGATGTATAAATAGTCGTGATGCATAGGATCATAGTTATAATTGATAGTGAGGCTATTTGAAATTCTAAATGAATATAACAGGATACATATTCCAAATTAATCAATTCTTTAGCTGGATCCATATACAAAATAATATATACAAAAGTAATGTCATCTAAATCCTCACATGCCATGTGGGAAAAGATATTAAATACATATAAGGAAGATTTATATGTTCCTGAAACTAAGTTTCATGTTCTATAGGATAATCATGAGTACATGAGGAAGTACCATAAATAATAGTTTGATGAATTATACTGTTAGTTGAATGTGATTATGGAGGACATGAACGGTCTTGGGGAAATCCTGGATGACGTGAAGACTTTCAAATGAATACTAAGAATATTCCCACCCTGATTCAATATGAAATTATATTTTCTTGAGGACAAATACCCAAATGAGCTAACATATAATAGTTCAAACAATAATACAATAACATATGTGATACGAAATGATGATAATGAGGTTGTGAAAAGGTTAAGTCTAAGGTGGTGGAATTCAAGGCCATGGAGAATCTCACCATAGAGGATGACCATGAAGAATGTGAAGTGGAAGAATTCATATAATTCATGTCCTCAAATATGAAAAGGATAAATGGAAATAATAAAGTAAAAAATTATATTTATGTGTTTTTAATGTGGAAATGTTGGTAAACTTTATATAGAGCGTCCCAAGATTTTTCAAGATGATGATTATGGAATTCCCATGAATAAGTATTTAACCAATGTGAACGGTGGGAAAACACTAAGTGAAATCTATTCAAAATGAAGAACCTACATTCACAAGAGAATGATAGTTATAAATAAACCAAAGAAGGAAAAAAAATTAAAGACTAAAAATACCATAAATAAAATCCTATAGTCGATGTTGTTGGAAATTCTCATAAAAGGGAAGTGATTAAAAATGAAAAAGGATAATTGGAAGGAAGAGTTTATCTCAAGGTTTAATTAGAAGATTCTACTTAGGAGATAGATGTTTGAAGTGTGAGAAGAAAAAAATCCAATAGAGTGGTTTATGATTTCAAAGCTTGTATGCACCAGAAGAAATAAGTGAAGTCTAGATTGAAGAAATAAATTGAAATTCTCAAATTAAAAAATCCATAAAATTTAGATAAGGCTATTAAGAACAAGCTCAAAGATGAATAATAGATTGGGGTTATCAATGTTTTAACTAATATAGTAAAATATCAACACAAATGTATTGACGAACTTCTGAATAAAGTTCTCAACCTACATATAAATTTATATGATCAATAGAGACTATTGAATCTCAATATTACATCGAGAAATCATGTAAAACATGTGATAAGAAAAGGATAATTAGATTATATAAGTATAAAAAATACTTAAATAATTTTTAGAAGAAGAAAAATATGCATCATAAAGATACAGCTCATATGGGAATTGACTGAAAATAAAAGTAGTGATGATTGGTGGAAAACCAAAAGCACCCACTATGAAGATGGATATTCATTTGGGTAAAAATTAAAATAAAAGGATTTATATAACCTAATAGATAACTAGTAATGCATCTATGAAAAATAATAGGCTTCATTGTTGTAAAAAGAGAGGATATTCCCAAAATGTCTATTCCATAGCCAGGAGGTACCAAAGGGATCAAGAGAAACAATGAAACATAAAAAGAGTTCAATATTCCAAGAATTATGTTGATGTTAACTATTTTTGGTGTGGATTATTTGGACTCATGTCCATATATTTCTCATCGACAATAAAAATGAATGTTACAAAGAAGACTCAAAGTGTTTATACATAACAGATCAAGGAATCATTGAATGAACTGAAAATGAAACATTTATTTATAGATTTTTTTGATTATGTTGGTCCATCATACTCTAAGGAATATCAAGAATACTATTCAATATTAGGCAAGAAGTCAAAGATATAGATAAAAAATAATTGAGTAGATAGTGATAGTCGATATTATCCTTAAAGAATTACATAATTCTAGTCTATAGATCCTTGATAGTATATTCCCTTCCCATATTATGGTAAATAATTATCTTATCACAAGCATCATGTCTGATAAGGAAGGTGTTTTCAAATTTGGTAATGATGAAGGAATGAATATTATTTGTTTATGAATAATCCATGTTTGGGGGAAAAGATATGAGACATGCAGATTCCTTGGTTTTTGATGTTCTCAGTCACAATTTACTTAGTGTTCGTCAACTACATGCCTCAAGACATGAAATAAACTATACCAATAATATGTGCATCATTAAGGGAAAATATGGTTTAGTGGTGATGTATGGGAAGAACACAAAGGGGAATCTATACCTTATGAGTGGAGAAGAAGATACATGATTTCTACCCAAGTAATATGGGAACATATTGTGGTATAAATGTGTTGGTCATTTGATCCAACCATCCTTGGATGATCTGGTGAAAAGTGATGGATTTTGAGATCACTATAATCTATTAAGTAATCATACACACATTTGTGTTCCTTTCCAAAAGGGAATATAACATGAAAAATTTACAAATTAAGAGAATGAAAACTGACATGGGTGTTGTAATTCATTCATAATAATGTGTATGGACCTATCTCACCAATATCCATTGATGGGTAGAGATACTATATCATGTTAAAATAATACCATGTTTATTTTTCATCACCCACAAGTTTTAGGTGTTCAGTTTCATTACAAAATACCAACAATAGGTTGAAAGGGTGATTAGTCATAAAATTCTCAAGTTCCTAACCATTAATGGTATGAAGTTTTCAAACAACCTGGTGGAATGTTATCTCGAGAATTAGGGGATAAGGAACTATGTTTTAGTAGTGATAACTCCTTAGAAAAATGGGGTAGTTGGGAGGATAAATAAGATCATAAATAAATGTTCAGACAATTCTTATAAAGAATGAACTATTAGAGATGTTTTGGAAAGAAGTATTATTGACAGTGGTTTAAATTTATATCAGATAATTATTGTGTCCAAGGGAATACAATAAGATATATGAGATATGTTATATAAATAATCTGATGTAGGAGTACTTCCAAGTCTTCAAAATTAAGTGTTTTATTCTTGATAAGGAGAAAAATAAGAATTTTGAATCTCGTAGAGATGAAGGAATATTTCTTAGATACTCAAGGTAAAAATCATATAAATGATTCAATTAGAAGCTTGGAAGGGTTATAAAGAGAAATGTTATTTTTATGGTGGATAATGTACATAATCTTTAGCAAATCAGGGAACAATATTGGGAAGATAGTGATGAAGTGTAACACCCCGACCCTAGTTGCCTAGAGTCGGTGCATTATTACATAACATTGGCATGATCACAAGAAAGATCAAATCTCGAAAGACCGATTGGTTTAGTAGCCTTGGAAAATGCCAGATATATTCATAAGTTTTACATTACATTATAAAATGAAAAACTACTACAACAACATAATGTCTCAATAGACCACACTATTATCCCCTCATAAAATCCCTGCAGGTCATTCATAATTTACTCCTTCACTTCCTGGGAAAAATAAAACATAGAAAAGGGGTGAGCTCAAATGCCCAGTAAGGATAACAATATAGAAGAAACTTTCATAAATAAGAATAAACATTTAAGGCAATGTATAACTAAAACAAAAGCCTTTTAAACTTGAACATCAACATAATATGGCAAAAGTAAAATGAAATAATTCCATTTACTCATTCACATGGATATTCTACTAATCGAATAATCACATGCAAAAATCACTAACCACTTTCATAATGTTGGAATGCATAATGCCAGACTATCATAACCACATAGCCAATGCCTCGTGCCAAGACTACAAATAAGATTTTGTCAAGGCCTTGTGCCAAGACACTAGTTTGTCTCATGAGACCTACCGATGCATCGAGGAGCTATAGCGGGCTCCACCCGTCACTTATTAAGTCCAATGCATTCCCATATGAAAAGGTTTAAACATAACATAAACATTCGTATTAAAACTAGCATACGAAATGTCAATAATTTCACCATAAACTATGAATGGTATAAAAATAGCACATCCATAGTCAAACATATCACAAAACCTTCAATACAATATAGAAGTTTTGTATCATAATAAATCAACTTCAAATAATCTTAAAATCCATCAAAGGATGTTGACATAGATGAAATCAAAATTCTTTTTAAAGAAATATCTCCTTTTATTTTGAAATCATTTAAGATCCATATAAAATAAAGCATTTTCTTTGAAAATATTCTTATAAGCTTGTAAGGAAAGCTTTGAATATTTTATAACGGCATAAAATAACCGCACCCGCCGTATAAGTTAAAAAAAACAGTCTTACCTCAATTCTGTCGAAAAGGTTAAAAAAGACCTTGTTTCGAAAATGACGGAAAGATTCCTTTATAAACCACTTATAAAAGTCAAAAAGGGTATAAATGACTTTAACTCATATTTTAGTAAATAGTAAAAATGTTTTGAAATACATTTTTAAGAAACATGGATGTGGATGATAAAGAGATCCCAGTAGATTATTACGTATAAACAACCTCGGATAATGAAGAGATTGTGAAATAACCCTTACCTTGAACTTTTCCTTGGTTGGGGTAGGTTAACCTCCTGTATAATGGTGAAATAATTGTTATTAAATTGTACAAGAATCATATACATTAATATGATATCATATATGATCTTTTAACATTGCTTTATTAATAATATCTTAGTATTATCGTCGTTTCGGGTGATAATCGATTCGTTCTTCTTAAATGTTTGGTTACGTAAGACATGTTTGTAATGGATAGATTATATCTTATTCATAATCAGAATGATATTAACATTATTTTTAACCCTAAAATGAGAATAATACTTGAATGGATATGATGGAGAACGAATCTTATCGCGTTCGTGGAGACGGTAGTCCGTACGTACGCACGAACGCTACTTCCATTTAATTTTTATTTTAAAAGATTCAAATCCAAATGATACATAGGTATATTACTATTCCAGTATAATATAATATTTTATATATGTTACTTAAGTTCATTAACACCATCCTTTATACGTTCCATGTGTGGTATGAACGAGTCATATCATTTTAAGGGGGCGGTAGTCCGCACTTCCTCAAATGAAATTATCGTATGTATATACAACATGAAACGAATAATGGAATGAAATAAAATGGAATTACAGAAGCTTATATATAAAATATATATCATTAATATCATATTTAATTACAGTTCCATCATAATGGCCACCATGAGAGGTGGTAAGATGTATTTGAACAATCATCGTTTCGTGAGGCGTTAGTTTCCCATCCACAGAAACATTATGTTCATCATCCATTAGATGGAGTTGTGTGTATGTGTAGTTTGAATCCTTCTTATAACAACATCCTAGTATATTGAGGATACTGTTGTTGTTACAAAAGAAAGGAAATAAAAAGATTTTGGGGGTTGGAGAAGCAAAATAAATGAAAATACTTTAAGAGAAATTGTTACCTTTAATTTAGGTAACTCACTTTGGTTGGAACCAAAGGACTTCTTGAAATGCTTTCTGCCTAAGGGGAAGCTTCAAGGAGGAGGAGAGGGATGTGGGGAGCTTAGTTGGGCAGAGTTTGGACGAGCCAAGTGGATTGAGAGGTGTGAGGAAAAGAGAAGGAGGAGTGCCCTTTTATAAGAGGGGTGAGGGGCACCTTTGGAAAAGCTGGAAATATTAATTTATAATAAATTCATATTCGGTTTCCAAAGGCTCCAAAGTTGACTATGCAAAGGTTAAGGTGGGGATAGGTCGAAAACCACTCAACCAATAGAATTTAGACTGGTTTGGGTACTTATATTAACCTTATCTTTAAGTATTAACTCTAAGTTAATTAGTTTCACTTTTACAATGTCTCTTTGTATTTTTATATAATATGGTTAATAAACTTACTATATACATCCAAGCGACCCTCAAGTGGTCCATTAATGATTAACCTATCATTATATAAGTCTCTTGGACGAACCGTAGATTTTTAGGAATTTAATATCAATTAATAATATAATATTTGTTTTAAGAACTCTTTTATGTCAATTTTGACACTATTCAATAGTTGATTTTTGTGAAACTCATAACAGATTGATTACTTCGAAAAAAGTCAATTAAATCAATCCTAATATATCATATTATCCTAGAAAATTAGTTTAATTCATTAAAAGTTTCATATTATATTTATTTGGGTATTTATAATATCAATTATTTTAATTTTTCACTATTATAGTAATTACTGCATCATCATTGTGTCATAAATAAAATAACTTATTTAATGTCTAAAAATTATAAATAAAATATCATTATGTAGGAAATCTGTTTATCTTTCTAATGAATATTTATAATTGAAAATCCAACATGTATAACCCTATGTAAAAATTGTTCTTCTAAAAGATATAAGCTTATGCCATTTTTATTTTTATTTAAGCTTTATTAATATAATGTGTCATTATCACTTACAAGTGGATCCATGGGGTCCCAAAATAGACCCAAAGATTCCCATGGTCGACCATGTATCAACCAATAGGGTTAAGACACGTTTTAGGGTAATTTAGTATTATTATAATATTATTTTTTAACCCTTATTTACCGGATTTACCCTTAACCATGGTAAATAAAATATTTACCGCAGTAATTATTCAAAATGTCTAAAAATAAAAGTTACTTATTTACACAATTTGAACATCCTGATTCCAAATATGGAATCCATTTTTCTAAATTCAAAACACAGAAGTGGCAGAAATTAATTTAAAATTAATTCCCGCTGTCAAAACAAAAAGCGTGTTTTTAAGAGATAATAACTATCAAAAGATTGACACTTGTTTATGTTCGGTTTAATTGTAAAATTATGTCCAATGACCAACATTATATTAAATGGTAAAAATATATTCTAAATATACTTTAAAACCACTCAAATTCACAATTTATCACTATTAATTATTTTGATTAAAAAAGTTGTTTTTAATTAAAATTTAGTAATTTTCACTATTCATTAAAATATTAAAGTTATCCGAAAAGTACCAAAATTTCACCCTAGGATAATTTTGATATTCCGAATCCAAAAATGAAGTCCATTTTGAAATATAAAATATATATGATTTCAAAAAGTAGGTATAACTATTCACAACGGCTAGTTTAATTAGTTGTGGTGTGTGTTAGAACTCGAGGTTGCGTACAACACACGCTATCGCATTATTAGAAGGGAAACGTACCGTGGAAGCTTGGGGTGTTACATTCTCCCCTCCTTCAAATAATTGCATCCTCGCAATTTCTAGGGTATTACTGTATAAAAAGACTCGGGTGGTTCTTCATCATAAGTTCCTCGGGTTCCCACGTTGCCTCTTCCATCTTATGATTTCTCCACAAAACTTTTACCAGACGCGTCGTCCGGTTTCTCAGCACTTGTTCTCTCGTATCAAGAATCTTGATAGGCTCTTCGCAATAAGACAGATCGGGTTCCAGTTCTAAATCTTCATAGGTGAGTACATGCGTTGGGTCAGGCATGTATTTCCTCAACAGAGATACGTGGAACACATCGTGAACTTTGGAGAGACTTGGCGGCATTGCCAATCGGTAAGCTACAGCCCCAATCCGTTCTAGAATTTTGAAAGGTCCGATGTATCTGGGACTCAATTTAACTTTCTTACCAAAACGTATGACTCCCTTCCACGAAGATACCTTCAGGAAAACATGATCACCGACTTGAAATTCCAAATCCTTCCTTCGATTATCGGCATAGCTCTTCTGCCTACTTTGAGCTGATTTAATGTGATTTTGGATTACCTTCACCTTTTCCACCGTTTCCTCCACCAGTTCTGGGCCTACAAGTTTTCTTTCACCAACGTCATCCCAACAGGTTGGTGTACGACATCTCTTTCTGTATAACGCTTCATATGGTGCCATCTTGATACTCGAATGGAATCTATTGTTATAAGAAAATTCTACCAGTGGTAAATATTGATCCCACATACCCTGAAAATCAAGTGAGCAAGATCTCAACATGTCTTCTAAGGTCTGAATAGTCCGTTCTGATTGTCCGTCTGTCTGAGGGTGGTAAGCAGTGCTCAAATGAAGTTCAGTATCCAGGGATTTCTGAAGACTTTTCCAAAATCTTGAAGTAAAACGGGGATCACGATCAGAAACAATTGATAAGGGTACTCCATGAAGTCTCACAACTTCATTAATATATAGTCTTGCTAGACGTTCCAGGGGTAGATCTTCTCTTATAGCAAGAAAATGTGCTGACTTGGTAAGACGATCTACAATAACCCATATTGCATCGTTCCTTCTAGGAGTCTTTGGTAGCCCCATGACAAAGTCCATCGTAATATTGTCCCATTTCCACTCCGGTATGGGAAGCGGTTGCATGACTCCTCCAGGCTGTTGCCTTCCAGCTTTCACTTGTTGACAAACCATACATCTTGACACAAAATCAGCAATCTCCCTCTTCATGTTGTCCCACCAAAAATGTTCCTTCAAATCTCTATACATTTTGGTGCTCCCAGGGTGTATAGAGAAATTGGAACTATGAGCATCATCCAGCAATTCCCTTTTTAGATCAGGTATATTGGGAACACAAAGTCTCTTCCCGAATTTCAAAATTCCATCTTCATACACAAAGTCTCTCAATCTCCCATCATTCACAGCTTTAATCTTCTTTTGGAATTCTTCATCATTGGTCTGAGAACTCTTAATCCTTTCTAGTAAAGATGGTTTGGCAACCATTTGAAAAAGTATTGATGTTTCACCTTCCCTGGTTATTCCCATGTCCATCTTCACTAGATCCATGAAAATTGGATCCCTTTCAATTCTCATATTGTTCAAAACTCCATGGTCTTTTCTACTCAAAGCATCTGCCACCTTGTTTTCCTTCCCTGGGTGGTAGTGTATCGTACAATCATAATCCTTGAGTAATTCAAGCCATCTCCTTTGCCTCATGTTGAGTTCTTTTTGTGAGAAAATATACTTCAAACTCTTGTGATCAGTATAAATCTCACATTTTTCACCATAGAGGTAGTGCCTCCATATCTTCAAAGCAAAGATCACTGCTGCTAACTCGAGATCATGAGTAGGATAGTTTTGTTCATGAATTTTCAACTGTCGTGATGCATATGCAATAACTCTATCATTCTGCATAAGGACACAGCCAAGTCCTTTCTTCGATGAATCACTATAAATAACGAACCCATCATTCCCCGATGGTAGAGTCAATATAGGAGCATTGACTAATCATCTTTTCAGTTCTTCAAAACATTATTCACACTCTTTTGTCCAAACAAATTTAACCCCTTTTCGTGTGAGCTTCGTTAATGGGTTTGCCAATCGGGCAAAATTCTGGACGAAACGTCGATAATAACCTTCCAAACCAATAAAACTACGTACCTCAGTTATACTCGTAGGAGCTGGCCATTCTTGGATTGCCTTGGTCTTAGAAGGATCAACAGAGATTCCATCTTTAGAGACAATATGGCCAAGAAAAGAAATCTCCTGAAGCCAGAATTCACACTTGCTAAACTTTCCATATAATTCATGCCTCCTCAGAGTCTTCAAGATAATGCGCAAGTGATTTTCATGATCTTCATAGGTTTTGGAGTATACCAATATATCATCAATAAATACTACCACAAATTCATCGAGATACTCCTTGAAAACACTATTCATCAGATCCATGAATACAGATGGTGCATTAGTCAATCCAAACGGCATTACAGTAAACTCGTAATGCCCATACCTGGTTCGAAATGCTGTTTTCGGAATGTCTTCCTTCTTCACACACAACTGATGGTATCCAGATCGAAGGTCAATCTTTGAAAAGTAATGAGCTCCATGCAGTTGGTCAAATAAATCATCAATACGTGGTAGGGGATACTTGTTCTTTATCGTTATAGCATTGATCTCCCTGTAGTCGATACATAACCTCATAGATCCATCTTTATTTTTAACAAAAAGAACAGGGGCTCCCCATGGAGAAACACTAGGGCGAATAAATCCCTTATTACTCAATTCCTCTAGTTGTTTCTTTAGTTCGACTAATTCTACAGTGTCCATTCTATAAGGGGTCTTCGATATAGGCCTTGATCCAGGAATCAAATCAATGGAAAACTCAACTTCTCGTTCTGGAGGATACCCAGGTAAATCTTCCGGAAATACATCTACAAATTCTTTCACAACAGGTACATCCTCTATTTGAACATTCCTTTCCTCACCGACAGTTATTTCATTCTCTTCCTCCCCAATAATTGAATTAAGTTGAGCTACTGGGGGTGGATCTAAATAAGAATTAGGTGGTGACGATTCTGCTCTAAAAATAAGGTGTTCCTTATCATTATCATCAAGAATCGTAACCTCTTTCTTCTTACAATAAATCTTCGCATCATAGTCCGAAAGCCAGTCCATACCGAGGATTATATCAAACTCAATCATAGGTATGACGATGAGATCAGCAGATAAAGAAAATTTATGTGCTCTAATGGGGACTGATTTACAAAACTTTGTTGCAATGATACTTCCTTTAAGAGTTTTAACTGACAACTCCCTTATTAAATCAAATTGGAAATATCTAATTTTCTTAGCAAACTGGGAAGATATGAAATAATGCGATGATCCAGAATCAAATAATGCATTTGCTAAACTTGAGGAAACCATTAAATTACCTGCCACCACGTCTTTCGGAGCTTCTACCTCAGCAGTAGTGATAGCATAAGCCTGGCCTTGATCCCTTGGCCTTTTCTGAGGTAAGTTCTCCTGACGCTTAGGGCAAGCATTTGCATAATGCCCCATCTCCCTGCAATTGTAGCACTGAACGTTGGTAGCTTCCTTCTTCCCCTTGCAATCATGAGCTTGGTGGCCTTTTTCACCACACTTGTAACAGACTCCCATTCCCTTCAAGCAAGTACTAGGATGTTTCTTCCCGCATTTACCACAAGATGGATATTCAACCTTTCCCTTCTTCCCCTTATTTCCATTCCCAGATTTATCAGCAGGTCTCTTCTTCTCTTGCTTTGATTTAAAGTCATAAGACTTAGAGAATTCCTTTTTGGTCTTGATAGCACATGAGACAATGTCTTCATACGATGAAAAGGATTGTGAGACTAATGCTCGGCGGAGAAATGGTTTTAACCCATCAAAGAAACGATCAATCTTACTTCTTGGGTTGCGAATATAATCTCCAGCATACCTTGCTAACCTTGTAAAGTTAGCCTCATACTTTGTGACATTCTCATCCTCCTTTTGTCTCAGACTTAGAAATTGCATTTCCATATCTGCTCGATGGTCGCGAGGAAAGTATTTTTCTAAAAATAAATCCTTGAACTCACTCCATTCCATATTTGATACTTCATCATCTTCCTTCGTATTTTGAATCAATGACCACCATTGATCAGCATCTCCAGTGAGGCGGTAAACTGCCATGGTAACTTTTTCCCTTTCACTACTCCCTAAAGCCTAAAATATTTTCTCTAGGGAAAATATCCATTGCTCAGCTACTAAGGGATTTGTACTCCCATTGAACGTTGGTGGTTGTTGCCTCATGAATCGATCTAACATTAATCCTCCACGCTGCGGATCAGGGTGCTCCATACGGGTAAGGTTATTATTCATAACCTGAGTAAGTTGTCCCAGTATGGTGATTAGCTGATCGGCACCAGTTGCATCACCAGCTCCACTATAATTATCTTGAGCAGGAGGGCAATCCCTACATGGAGTTCGTGCATTGATACGGTTTCCATTTCTTCCACTAGGCGCCATTTCTAAACAATGGCATAAACTAGATCAGTTTATGAATCAAAATACATAATCCCATACTTATAAAACACTTAACATAAATTGAACTATTTATGGATATAATCCATAATCAAAAGAATGTTTTCTTTGAGGAAGTATATACTCATAATCCCTTCAAAATGATTTGTAAAGAAAATGAGAGTTATCCTAAGCATATCCCCCGGGAGTGTCGTAACCAAGAGTGCAGCAAGGCCCATTTTCGTGCACCAGTTCCCGTTCGAGTCTAGCTCAAAGCGGTGTTTTCGGGTTTTACCCCTAGGTACATCTGTGCCAGAGCCGCCTCTACCTGCTCGTATCTAGACAGGTATGTATTGCTCGGAAAAATCACAAAATCTCTACAATACCAAAATTCTAGGAAGTTCTTCTATACTAATCCTCAAAGTTCATCTTAGGTCTACGTGCTCTAATCAGAGTTTATCTAAATCTAGCTTCCAAGGTTTGTACTAAACTTCCTCTGATACCAACTGTAATGCCCCGACCCTAGTTGCCTAGAGTTGGTGCATTATTACATAACATTGGCATGATCACAAGAAAGATCAAATCTCGAAAGACCGATTGGTTTAGTAGCCTTGGAAAATGCCAGATATATTCATAAGTTTTACATTACATTATAAAATGAAAAACTACTACAACAACATAATGTCTCAATAGACCACACTATTATCCCCTCATAAAATCCCTGCAGGTCATTCATAATTTACTCCTTCACTTCCTAGGAAAAATAAAACATAGAAAAGGGGTGAGCTCAAATGCCCAGTAAGGATAACAATATAGCAGAAACTTTCATAAATAAGAATAAACATTTAAGGCAATGTATAACTAAAACAAAAGCCTTTTAAACTTTAACATCAACTTAATATGGAAAAAGTAAAATGAAATAATGCCATTTACTCATTCACATGGATATTCTACTAATCGAATAATCACATGCAAAAATCACTAACCACTTTCATAATGTTGGAATGCATAATGCCAGACTATCATAACCACATAGCCAAGGCCTCGTGCCAAGACTACAAATAAGATTTTGTCAAGGCCTTGTGCCAAGACACTAGTTTGTCTCATGAGACCTACCGATGCATCGAGGAGCTATAGCGGGCTCCACCCGTCACTTATTAAGTCCAATGCATTCCCATATGAAAAGGTTTAAACATAACATAAACATTCATATTAAAACTAGCATACGAAATGTCAATAATTTCACCATAAACTATGAATGGTATAAAAATAGCACATACATAGTCAAACATATCACAAAACCTTCAATACAATATAGAAGTTTTGTATCATAATAAATCAACTTCAAATAATCTTAAAATCCATCAAAGGATGTTGACATAGATGAAATCAAAATTCTTTTTAAAGAAATATCTCCTTTTATTTTGAAATCATTTAAGATCCATATAAAATAAAACATTTTCTTTGAAAATATTCTTATAATCTTGTAAGGAAAGCTTTGAATATTTTATAACGGCGTAAAATAACCGTACCCGCCGTATAAGTTAAAAAAAACATTCTTACCTCAATTCTGTCGAAAAGGTTAAAAAGGACCTTGTTTCGAAAATGACGAAAAGATTCCTTTATAAACCACTTATAAAAGTCAAAAAGGGTATAAATGACTTTAACTCATATTTTAGTAAATAGCAAAAATGTTTTGAAATACATTTTTAAGAAACATGGATGTGGATGATAAAGAGATCCCAGTAGATTATTACGTATAAACAACCTCGGATAATGAAGAGATTGTGAAATAACCCTTACCTTGAACTTTTCCTTGGTTGGGGTAGGTTAACCTCCTGTATAATGGTGAAATAATTGTTATTAAATTGTACAAGAATCATATACATTAATATGATATCATATATGATCTTTTAACATTGCTTTATTAATAATATCTTATTATTATCGTCGTTTCGGGTGATAATCGATTCGTTCTTCTTAAATGTTTGGTTACATAAGACATGTTTGTAATGGATAGATTATATATTATTCATAATCAGAATGATATTAACATTATTTTTAACCCTAAAATGAGAATAATACTTGAATGGATATGATGGAGAACGAATCTTATCGCGTTCGTGGAGACGGTAGTCCGTACGTACGCACGAACGCTACTTCCATTTAATTTTTATTTTAAAAGATTCAAATCCAAATGATACATAGGTATATTACTATTCCAGTATAATATAATATTTTATATATGTTACTTATGTTCATTAACACCATCCTTTATACGTTCCATGTGTCGTATGAACGAGTCATATCATTTTAAGGGGGCGGTAGTCCGCACTTCCTCAAATGAAATTATCGTATGTATATACAACATGAAACGAATAATGGAATGAAATAAAATGGAATTACAGAAGCTTATATATAAAATATATATCATTAATATCATATTTAATTACAGTGCCATCATAATGGCCACCATGAGAGGTGGTAAGATGTATTTGAACAATCATCGTTTCGTGAGGCGTTAGTTTCTCATCAACAGAAACATTATGTTCATCATCCATTAGATGAATTTGTGTGTATGTGTAGTTTGAATACTTATTATAACAACATCCTAGTATATTGAGGATACTGGTGTTGTTACAAAAGAAAGGAAATAAAAATATTTTGGGGGTTGGAGAAGCAAAATAAATGAAAATACTTTAAGAGAAATTGTTACCTTTAATTTAGGTAACTCACTTTGGATGGAACCAAATGACTTCTTGAAATGCTTTCTGCCTAAGGGGAAGCTTCAAGGAGGAGGAGAGGGATGTGGGGAGCTTAGTTGGGCAGAGTTTGGACGAGTCAAGTGGCTTGAGAGGTGTGAGGAAAAGAGAAGGAGGAGTGCCCTTTTATAAGAGGGGTGAGGGGCACCTTTGGAAAAGCTAGAAATATTAATTTATAATAAATTCATATTCGGTTTCCAAAGGCTCCAAGTTGACTATTCAAAGGTTAAGGTGGGGATAGGTCGAAAACCACTCAACCAATAGAATTTAGACAGGTTTGGGTACTTATATTAACCTTATCTTTAAGTATTAACTGTAAGTTAATTAGTTTCACTTTTACAATGTCTCTTTGTATTTTTATATAATATGGTTAATAAACGTACTATATACATCCAAGCGACCCTCAAGTGGTCCATTAATGATTAAACTATCATAATATAAGTCTTTTGGACGAACCTTAGATTTTTAGGAATTTAATATCAATTAATAATATAATATTTGTTTTAAGAACTCTTTTATGTCAATTTTGACACTATTCAATAGTTTATTTTTGTGAAACTCATAACAGATTGATTACTTCGAAAAAAGTCAATTAAATCAATTCTAATATATCATATTATCCTAGAAAATTAGTTTAATTCATTAAAAGTTTCATATTATATTTATTTGGGTATTTATAATATCAATTATTTTAATTTTTCACTATTATAGTAATTACTGCATCATCATTGTGTCATAAATAAAATAACTTATTTAATGTCTAAAAATTATAAATAAAATATCATTATGTAGGAAATCTTTTTATCTTTCTAATGAATATTTATAATCGAAAATCCAACATGTATAACCCTATGTAAAAAGTGTTCTTCTAAAAGATGTAAGCTTATGCCATTTTTATTTTTATTTAAGCTTTATTAATATAATGTGTCATTATCACTTACAAGTGGATCCATGGGGTCCCAAAATAGACCCAAAGATTCCCATGGTCGACCATTTATCAACCAATAGAGTTAAGACACGTTTTAGGGTAATTTAGTATTATTATAATATTATTTTTTAACCCTTATTTACCGGATTTACCCTTAACCATGGTAAATAAAATATTTACCGCAGTAATTATTCAAAATGTCTAAAAATAAAAGTTACTTATTTACACAATTTGAACATCCTGATTCCAAATATGGAATCCATTTTTCTAAATTCAAAACACAGAAGTGGTAGAAATTAATTTAAAATTAATTCCCGCTGTCAAAACAAAAAGCGTGTTTTTGAGAGATAATAACTATCAAAAGATTGACACTTGTTTATGTTCGGTTTAATTGTAAAATTATGTCCAATGACCAACATTATATTAAATGGTAAAAATATATTCTAAATATACTTTAAAACCACTCAAATTCACAATTTATCACTATTAATTATTTTGATTAAAAAAGTTGTTTTTAATTAAAATTTAGTAATTTTCACTATTCATTAAAATATAAAAGTTATCCGAAAAGTACCAAAATTTCACCCTAGGATAATTTTGATATTCCGAATCCAAAAATGAAGTCCATTTTTAAATATAAAATATATATGATTTCAAAAAGTAGGTATAACTATTCACAACTGCTAGTTTAATTAGTTGTGGTGTGTGTTAGAACTCGAGGTTGCGTACAACACACGCTATCGCATTATTCGAAGGGAAACGTACCATGGAAGCTTGGGGTGTTACATGAAGATATGATAATATTTATTAAAGTGAAAGTGACTGAAGTATATTAAGAAAAATATACTAAGGAAGAGATAGATGAAGTCAGGTACGATACTACAGAGAAGATAAAAAGAAGAGATGAGACTGATCAGTAGAATATTATCTATGATTAGTCAAAAATAGTGTAGATAAAGAGAATTAAGTCTCTACAAAAAACATATTTCTTATACCATGTAGAGAAAAAATGTTTTAATAAGCTTTAATATTTTAAAATTTCATTTAGGTGATGAATAAAGAGCTTGGAAAAATAATAAATAATTAGACGTATAATATTTTTTTCAGGACGAATGATAAAAATTTCATCTGGACCAAATGGGTCTCCCATAAAAAAATAAAAAAATACAGCATGGGTATTAAAAAAAGCATGAATATTGTGTAAGGGATACTCCTAGATAGATGGAATCTATATAGATGATACATTTTCATATGTTTAAAGTCTAGATACCATTTTCCTAGTATTATCCATAATAGTGAAATGAAAATTTAAAGTATTTCAGATGGATTTAAAATCTAAATTTATGAATGGAGTTTTGGATTTAGAGGTGTACATAAAATAAATAGATGGTATTATTGCCCATGTAGATGAAAAAAAGTTTATCAATTTAATAAGGTACTTTATAGATTGAAATAGGAATTGAGGGAATGGTATTGATGAATTGATTAGTATTTTAAGAATATTAGTGTCTAGTGTGGTGGTTTTGATTATAATATCTATGAAAATAATGAAAGTAATAAAAGAATTATGACACTTTTATATATCAATGACTTAATATTTGGTATATCGAATGAACTGTAGTGAAAATTGTTTTCATAATTTAGGAAATATGAGTTTGAAATTTCATTTAATGGAGAGATAATGTTTTCCCTTGGTTGGTAGGTTATGAAAGGAAGAAAAAATCATTTATCTCACAATCCAAATATGAATTTATTTTGAGAAGATATGAAATATAGAATTCCAAGGATATGAACACTTCAATTTCTACCAAAATGAAACTATCACTAGTTTATGAAGGAAAAGTGTTCGATGTCCTTGAATGTAGGTATATTATTAGGATCCAACTGTTCTTAACTATGACATAGATCAAAATTGTGTTTTCTAATTTCCAAGTGGCACATTATAAAAGTAATACCCAATAAATGCAATTACATACAATGAAAATAATACTTCACTATATCAAGGGTATAATTGATATTGGATTTATGTACAATAAAAAATTACATAAAGAGTTATTAAGTTCTACAGGTTTATGTTGGGCCGATTTAGAAGATGGAAAAAAGTCAACATCAGGTGGTTCATTCTATCTTGGAATATTGTGTATTTATTGGATAAGAAAGAAACAAGATTAAATTTATTTGATACATTTTGACAAAGAATATATTTTAGCAACTCGAGATTGTATGCAGTTACTCTAGATGAAGTTATAACTTGAAGATATGGGAGTTTAAGGTGAGTCTCTAACTGGAATCAATTTTGGTAATTCAAGTTCTATAAATGTTCTAAAAAAATACAATCTATCAATCATGTATGAATCAAATTGAGATAAAGTATCATTTTATCTAGGGGAATGTGAAGCATGGGTTTATGAAGTTATAGTCTATACTAACAAAACTTCAAGTTGTAGTCATTCTAATAAAGGCCTTCCCCAAAGTAGTTTTTGAAATACATCGACTATCTCTTAGAGTCCAATAAAACCCCCATATTATAATAGTCTGGATATGGAACCCCTAATCCCTAAGGTATTGTACATTTCCCCCTTTTTTCTGATATGTATTATTAAACTTATTATAGCCAACAATGGAGTGACCTTTGGGTTTGTTGAAAAAGAGGAGAATTGATGTTCAAACAGGGGAGAAACTATTAAAAGTGGGAGAGCTAATAGGGGTGTAGAGAAGTAGGGGAAGTTTAAAATATGTTGATACTAAATATTTGTGATAAAGTAGATATATTACAATATTTTAACTTATAGGTCTTGTGTTTCAAGCAGTTATTCAATGGTGTTGTGGAAGGAAGTGGTCTTCTTGAGTTCCATCATTCTTCTTGAAGATAATTAAATGGCTTTGTTGCAAAGATAGAGTTCCATGAAAGTGTTTTTTGTAAAATACATGATTTAGTGATGAAATTTTTATACTAATCATCTTTATCATGTTGATCATGGATCATTTGGGCTTAGTGTTTTTGTTGAGTAGATCTTTGATCTCTATCTGGAGTCATAGGATGTGAATTCTGGGTAAGAAGGAAGAGTGTAAAGTTCTATCACCAAGATGGAAAAAGGGATTAAAATGGTATAAAATGGTTAATAATTTTCATCAAGCCCAAATGGAGAGATTTCTGGGAAATATCTCTCAATATTACTTTGATATATTTTTGGGTTGGTTGTGTTTGTTGAAAAATATTTTTGAAAAGGTCATTTGTGAAGTTCCTGGGTGATTTTTGATAAAGATCCTAGACAGAGGTATACAAAGTTTTGATTATAATTTTGTGGTTTTTCATAGTGTTTGGAAGATTTTTTATGTATAAAATTTTTAGGAAGAGAGAAGTTATTTTTGAAGGAGAGGAAATATTATTACCCAAATGAAAAAGTTATGTAAAAAGGAGAAAGAGTTTTGTTATGTTAATATAAAGTTATGATTCGAAGTTGACTCATAAAAATATGGATAATTAATGTATTTTTTGAAAGTTATTTAGTTTAGTTAAAGTTATTTTTTCCCAATGCAGATAAATTTATGCAATCCTAGGAAATACATATGGTATTTGCACACTGATAGGGATATTCATGCTAAACAATATATCAAATCATTAAAGTTTAGTGAACTAAGAAAGTTGAATACATGGTAAATGGAATGAAAATAAATTGTGTTAAGGGTTCTCCATTTCTATAAATATATTTCTTCCCCTAATTTATAATTTCAAAACCTTAATGAATATGAGGGCTCCAGAATCATGTAAAAGTTGCATTAAAGTACTTATTGTATGAAGAAATAGATTAACCATTATTTGCACATAGAAAAGAGACATGTCTTTATATGACCAAGTGAGTTCCATGAAAAAATAAAAATTTATGAAAAATTTGGGAGTTTCATGACAAATTGGGATGTTTCACAAAAGCTATAAGTTTCGCGACAAAGTGGAAAGATGTGTGAAGCATATGGAAGTTTCATGAATGTTATGGAAATGTTGAAAAAGACAGAATAATTTTTATAAAAATTATATGGTAAATTGAAATTCAATAAGTGGAAAACATTTTTGATTCATGAAACACAAAATTATGTGTAAAAGAAATTGATTCATGTAATAAATGGAAGAATCCTCTGAAGGATAAGTGAGAAAAATTCAGTTGAGATAGTAGTGAGATTTAAAAGTGTGACTGGTAGTGAAGCTAATGGAAAATGAGTCTACTCTAAGTAATAATAATTATTTATTCTTGATTTGATACTTTGAGACATTTCCATTTTATGATCCTTGGACTAGCCCAGTTAAGGGTGAACTAAATAAAATTGTTGTGTTTCTAGCATGTTTTCATTTCTTATCATACATTTTTATAGGAAGGAGAGAGAAGTTTCTTTTATTAAATAATTAAATAATATTCAAGTATAAGAGTATTTCAATTATTCATACCATGATTCAACCCCCATATAAAGGTATTAATCCTAGTGAATCCAACACAAATGATATTATTATGTTTATATTTGTTATTTATTTACCCAACCTCCATCCACATGTGGGGTGGATGAGTTATTATATCCTTATAGAAAAGTTTATACCAAATTTTTTATATGGATATAGTGTTATAATAGTATTTCATATTCTAGTGACTAAAGGAATGATTGTGACATAATAGATCTTAGAGTATGCTTATTATTACTCCTCTCAGAGAGATTGAGGTTTGAATTGTAGAACTGGGGGGTTGGGAGCTTGGGTATTGGTTGGCCTCTAGGAGGAAAAACCTTGTGAGGTCCCTTATTATTATAATACTTGATATTATTTATAATATATATACATACATATGAATATAATTCAATTTTAAAAGTTTCATGAATGTTATCTATAGGTTTCTTGATAATAATTGATTATAAATAATGTTATGATTGATGATGATGATTTGTGATGTAGGTTCCATATTATTTTTATATTAATAATACATATATAGACTTTCTATTCTTAGGGTTTCATCACTACTTGGGATGAAATTTCTGAGTATTATATCTAACTCCAAAATGTTCACTAATGTTTTATTCTCTCTTTTTTCTATGAAGATAAAAATATATATATATAGTGTATAATTTATTGGTTGGGGATGGATAGAGTATTAGTAGTTTAACAGACTGAGGTGGTGACTGTGTTTCATCTAAAATTTGAAATTTGAAATTTGAATTTTTTTGCGTGGTTCAACATTTTAATTTTGATGTTTTTTGGTGTTTATTGAATTAGTTTAACCTGAGTTTTAATAGTTCACACTTAACCCAATGGTGGTTTAAAAAAAATAACAAATTGATTTATAGGATAACCACCCCATTTGTGTTTATCATATTCAGTATTTCATTGGTTTGAGATGTGTCAATTTAATATGGTGATTAATTTGACTAATTTACATTATATTATGGATATTTTTCTATATATTCATATATTACAATTGATTGTTGATTACAATTCTACACGATAGAATGCGACATCTTAAATTTAGAGGTATTTCCTCCCGTAATTTGAGTGGATACCTTAACACTTTTCACTATCCCCTAACATATTGGAGATGGATATGGGGAGTCCACATATTAGTATGATAGGATGTGATATATTAGTATTAGAGATTTATCATGGAGATCATATATATTCATATGCATGGTTTATTTAGGATAATTTATTATAAATTTTATTAAAGAACACTAGTTTTTATACACATAATAGAGGTCTTTGAAAATGTTACATGTTGTTGAAATATTCTTGATGATGAAACATATTATTGAATCATGACTATGAACGTAGTATAATAACTAGGGGTTTAAAAATGGAAACATGCATCATGTTGATCCATGTCCTTATTTTGTGATTCTATGATTGTCTTATTTGATTGAATTGGTGGATAGTCTATTAGGAATATACTAGTGAATTATCTATAAATATCTATATAATATGATATGAGATCAAGATCAAGATATTTTTATGGAGAAAAATATAGTTCTTACTAATAATTTTATGTTTCATTGTACATCAATAGTTATTATTCAGTTAATGACTCACTTTTTTTTGGAAAATCATAATGCACATTATAATGATATTGTTTAACATGAAGTAATTTGGTAGTATTTATGAACAGAACTAAATTTATTGTAAATTAAATTCTAGATAAATTCAGAATAAATATGAAAATATGGTGATCTTAAATATCATGAAAAATCAGAAACATCATATATACAAGAACTGTATTGGTACATGAATTAAATTCATAAGATGATGATGAATTATGTTGAGTTCATCAAAATATAATGATGGTGCTTCTGATGTAGTTACAACCAATACTACATAAATATATATTCAAACATTGGAATTAGTTACAATTATTTCTTTAAATATATCTATAACTTCATAGATACGGTTAAATTTCTTATTTCTTAGAATGTTTCAGATTGTTTTAAAGATATACAATTTCATGTTTTCATGAGATAACATCTGATTAGTGTAAATTGTTTTTCATTCTAATAATTTCAACTAATATCTACCATTATGGGATGTTTTTCTTATAAAATATCATAGTTTTCCTATTAATATCTATGTTTCTAATCATTGAGATTGTGTGATTTTAGTAAGGAAGACAAAGACTTCAGTGTGTGATGCATGTATCCCACCTACATATTTAGGGATTCCAAGGATAGGATGTTAGAGTGTTTGTTCTAGAACACTATACCATATTACATGCTAATTCAAGGGACTCTGGGGATACTAATACTAATAAATACCTTGGATATGGAATACAGGTCCTCTATACATTTTGGGTAAAATTTTTATTTCTATATTATTCATTTTGGCGGTGTTTTAATTTCGATTCAACACTATTTATTTTTTATACTTTTATTCCATTGTGATTCTTAAATTCATTAGAAGTTTTTTTATTTTATGATAGATTTAATTTATGCCAATTTTACATACTCACTTTGATAACATGTAACTCTATCAGAAGATTTTATTTTTGGTCAATAGAAAACCTGAGGGCGTTGGATAGTTGTGAGTTATTTTTAAACCGTAGTTCACCAGCTCTTGTAGAGTCATTGAAAAGAATATCTAGGAAAATGCTTTGTATCAAAGAACTTATATATTATTAAAATCATGCTTAATTTTTATGTTTTATTAATTTATCATAATTTCAATTCAATTTCCTTATACGAACAATGTTTATAGAGGAAATATTTTTATTATTATGGTAGGAATTTCAATTGAAGATATCAAAAAATTATGTATTAATAGACTACATATATTTGATTGAGTCGATTATGAATATTTTCACAATCATAGGAATAATTGTTTTATTAATACTGGATTTTACACTTTTTTCGTGATTACAAGAAAGTTTTTCAGAAGGAAATTGTTTATTTTTATCATAATGAAAAACTGGAGTGTTTGGAAAATCATAAAGTTCATAATATTGTATTTTGTTTTATGAACATAAATATTTATAGTCAGATATTATCATGTGAAATGGTGAGTAGAATTTATAAGAAGTTAGATATTACTCATTTTATAACTTTAAAATTTCTTGGAACTCGTAGAGAAATAATAAGATTAGAATATATGTTTTTATTTTCTACCTGGATTTTTTTTACCCAAATGCATTAGCGATTCATAATATTAGTGAATATGCTTAAATTTTATGGAGATGGGTTATTACATGATAAACTTTTTGAGAATATAATTGATATACTTATGAAAGGGAGGAAATCTAAAAAAGAAACCATAGATGAAATGAAGAATCTTACAAAGTTATGTCTTGATGATTTGATTAGTACTTTAATGTAATATTAGAATCGATTTAAGATAGATTTTAAGGAAGGTAAAAAATGGGTTAGAATTTTATTTTAACTTAGATAATATTAATTTTAGTAATTTTAATTCTATTGAGTATATCTTGTTTGATAATATTTCTATGAAAAAAGTATAAGCATCATTCTTAACGAAGTAGTTTATATTACAATGAGAATGAACTTTATCAACATTTTATAATAATTAATGAGATTTTCTGAAATAAATTTTTTTGATATACTAATCATGAATTAAAAATGGATATATATGAAAAGAACAAATCATTATATTTCATTTGATATAAATTTACTAATATAGTTCATATTAGACCTGATTTTTGAAAGTCAAAGAATAAAGATAAAAAATAAAAAAATTACTCGTAGATAAGAGGTATGAAGAGTTTAAAAGATATAGATACCTATAATTATAGTGAAGGTGATACTACTTTTAGATGTTCATCAGAAGATAGTGGAAAGAAAAGTCATTTTTTTGGTGTTTATACAAACATTACGAAGGATTAAAAATGATTCATGGAAAAGTTAAAATCATAATCATTGAAAAACTTTAATATATATTTTAAATTTACTTATACATTTGATGATTATCACCCAAATTAATTAGATGATGAAAAGGATAATTCATCAGATGATGATGATATGAATAATTTTGAATAAGTAGTTATATCTATAATACATAAAGGAAAGAAAAATAAAAAATTAAAAATACATATTATTTTTTATAGGAAAATATTATCAAATATAACATTATAATTTCAAATATAACTTCTAATATTTTGATACTTGCATCATAATTATATTATATGTTTAATTTAAACTAGGTAAATTTTAAAAAATGCTTCTTTACCAGATATTGAAGATAAAGTTAATAAATTTTATCTTAAGGATGTTTATGGAATTTAGTTATTCTATAACTATTAAATCCTATAGAGTTTTTGATAAATTAAAAAAATATTATTAACCAATCCGTTCATGAAAAACATAATTAAACTGATCCATTTAATTTTGTAAAATTTCCTGAAGTTAATATTCTAGATGATGTTTTTGGAAATACTCCATTATGTTTGCTGAAATTTTATTCACAACCAAAGGTAGTAAACCCTTCATTAACAACTTTAATGGATTTTCAATATCAAGAAAATATTTCAATAGGAGTTGTATAACTGATAGTTTAGGATCAACATACCACTTAACCTAAAAACAAGTCGATCTTAAGGAGTTATTTCATTGAGAGTATCATTAGATATGTAAGAAAAAGAATAAAATCTATATTTTTATTAAGAAATCAATTTGGGAATCATCCATTCCTATCTCAATTAAAACCTAAAAAATAAGATGATTCCTTGGGTGATGAAAGTTGGATAAGGGATATGTAGGAATAAATAAATCAATTTTAATGGACTGAAGTTTGTATTTTGGTTATGCATCCAAAATAACATTTTGTTATTTAATTAAAATGGGTTTTTACAAATAATTGTATATAAAATGGAAATATAATAAGGAATAAGGAAATAATCATTACTAAATGTCATTTTCAAGAAGAATGCATAGACTATGATGAAACTTTTTCATTGGTATCCATACTTGATCCTATCCATATATTTCTATACTTTGTAAACCATATGAATTTTAATTTATTCAAAATGTATATTAAAAATTATTTTATTAATGATTTTATTCTGTATAAGGTTTTTGTTGAAAACCCAATAGTTTTAAAGATGTTAAATTTCTTGAAAATGTTTTAAACTTACCAAAGTGATAAATGGACTTATGAACTCACTAAGAGATTTGTATGATATAATTACCATTTTTTTCATTAAAATAATTTTATTAAGGGAAATAGTGATATAACTATTTTTATAATTTTTTTTAAAAGAAACCATCATTGAAAAAAATTAAGGCCAATGAAATTATTTTTTCTTCTACTCAAAAATATATTTTGATAGTTTTTAAAAAATTCTGAAGTGGGTTTTAAATGATAATGATGAGATAACTTAACTTTTCCATTGGTTTTCAAATTACATAAATATAGGAAATAAATATTTTAACTGAACATAAATATATTTGTGACTTACCCAAACATTTTGGTTTTCATGTGCTTCAAGTGTAAGTACTCAAAAAAAATTTCTATAAAACTTGAACTTAATTAATTACAGAAACTAGTTGATCAATAAATATATAGAGGTATAATTATAATTTTTCTATATCTTATAAAAAGTTGACCTAGAATTATATTTGTCGTATGTTTAGGTGTGGGATTATAAGAAAATATGAAAGAATCACATCTAAATGCAGTAAAATACATTTTCCATTACCTAAAATGTAACTTATAACTTGGTTTTCTCTATTCTCCAAGAAATGAGTTTTTACTTAAAAGTTGCCTAGATGTTGACATTGGAGGCAATAAGCTACATAGAAGGAGTTATTTGAAAATATTTCATTTCTTAGGAGAATAATTAGTTTTGTGGTCCAGCAATAAGGTATACTTCATTTAACTCCACACTAATGAAACTAAAGGTGCAGTGACTGGATGTTATTATCCTTTTGTGTTATAGATAAAACATAGGGAAATTGATTTTTGATTAAATCTCAATCAATATCTAATAATTTGTGATAGTAATAGTGATATTTATTTTTAAATGAACCCAATGCATCACTCATGAGAAAATTGCATAGATATAAGACACAATATCCTTATGGATCACTCAAAAAAAAGATATGTTTCTTGACTTGATCATAAGTAAAAATATTATTACTAATATTTTTCTAAAAACCATTAAATTAAAATATATTAAATGACATTAATCAAAAGTTTATAATGATTAAATAAATGTGATATTCCATTGACTTGTTATTTAAACTATCTTATAACATTAAAAATTACCTCAATAAAGTGGGATGCATTTTTTAGAATTTATTTTATTTTAAGTTTTTATAAATTTTTAAAACTTAAATTATATTTTTAGTTTTACTATATTTACATCTAATAAAAGATATTTTATAAGTTAAAATTAATTTTCTAATATTGAATATTTTTCCTTTTTTCCTAAAAATTAAAATGTTCCATGAATTATTCCTTGAAATAAGAGCATACTTTTTTTAAGAATATTGAAAGGAAAATATTTCTATATTATAGAAGATAATAAATTTAGAGTTGAACATTTTCCCTAGTAACCATTCTTAAAATATGAAGATTATAGGTGTATCAAAAGGTTACTTTTGAGAAGTTAAATTTCGTAATCCCTATATTATACTAATTAAACTCTAAATTTTGATCCCTATGAATTTATTGTAATATATAGTGGGATATATATATATATATTCTAGTGGGGGGTGGGGGGTGGGTGGGTGGTTGATAAATATTTACAAATCTTAGTTATTTTAATTTTATCCTGGTGATTTTTGAAAATCAAAAATTGGGAGAAAAGTAAAAAAAAAAATTAAGAAAATTAAAATAAATTATACATTTTTAAAAGGGAGAGAAAATTAAGACTAATATTTTTATATTTTTAAAAGGGGGAGAATTTGTAATGTTTAAAAAAAAATAGGGGGATAAGTTATACTGTTTGATAAATTTTTATTAAAAGATATATAAAGAGGGGGTCTCGTTTTACCTATTTATATTCTTAGTTTCTAATCATTTTAGTTTTTAATTTTGTAAGACAAAGGGAATAAATTCATTACATAAGAGCTAACACGGTGTATTCAATTAAAAATTAAGTGCATGTTTTCAATTTTTACAGTGTTCCTTCTATTTTTTAAAAAGGGGTGTATTATTGAGTTAGTGTTTAACATACCTCTTTTATTTTAAAAATAACAATAAAATTAATAATAATACCATTAAAACTAAATTATTTTTCTAGTTTTTTGTTTATAATATAATTTTCTATAAATGAATTTTGAGAGAAATTTATTGGGAATATTCAAATTCTTTGTTCTGAAATTTCATGAAAACTTAAATAAATTGGATGTATAATAACTATAGGGGTTCAAGAATAACTTCATAAGAAGATGATTATCAATTCTAAGTTTATCAACATATTATGATGAAGTTTATGATGTAGTTAAATTAACATCCTGACCCAGGTGCGACATGTCAGTTCCCCGATCTAGTTCGTTACATGGCCTATGGAGAACCTCCCCATAAGCTAGATGATTCTGATTAGTAGAAAGGGAACAATATGTAATTTGGGGAGACTATACCATCTTTGTCAAAGAAACATAATATCAAAAATAAATATTAAATCTAACTAAGATATTATAGTAATCTAGAATCAAAAAACCAAAGATAAAGAATAATATCTCATGATAAATCCAAAATAGGAAAAATAACTATAAACCAAAGTAGTAAATATATCATGCCATACAAGTGTCAACTATCTAATGAAAAACCAAAATAAAGACACACTGAAATATCCAAATAGGTTCCTAATATCATGTTCTATTACCTCATCCATGCTCCATTCTGAATCCCAACTCATCCATATAATATATGGTTCTTTCACTTATCTTGTCCTGTAAACATGAAGTCTATTCGTGTATTGATTAAGCATCCCAAACACAGTGTGAGTACAAATCAATAGGCCACCACAAATTTAATCTAAATAAATATCAAGTCTGTAAAAGTGTATCATGTTTTATAAAGAATAAAATCAAAAGACAAGTAAAAAGGTAACACATTAATTACTCTTTAATCAACTTCATCATACTTACTTTATCACATGCCTAAGTCTGAACAGTATTTCATAGGAATATCACAATTCATTATTTCATGGACTTTCAATATTCATTTTATTAAAATTTAATATCTAATACCTTGTAACATTAATCCAAGTACCAATATCTTTGGCACTTGGAACAACAATCCAATTCCCAGTATCGTGGGGCCCAAAAACATCAGTCTATCACCCCATGTATATTTAATGAATCAATTCCTATTCCATTCCCCATTAGTATTTGGAGAATCATTCCATTTCCCATACTTAATTGTTCGCTTGAATGCATTAGGGGAATGGAGCATCATTTTAACACCCCATGGGTATTTGGAGCATCTATCCTTAACCCACACCTCATTGTTCAACCATTAACAATTATCACATATATAACATAAATATTAGGGTTCAACATCATTAACCTTATTTTCAACCATTCACATCATAGTGCACTATTTCATTTATTATTCACAATCATGGTTCTTTACTTTATTCAGAAGTGTTAACATAAACAATTCACCATTAATCAATTTATGAAAATCATTCACATCTCATTAACTCATCAAAGTTAAAAAAATCATCTCTTTAATTCCCATCATCAACCATGAAATAAGTATTTATTTTAGTTATATGAACCCATTATGCACCTTTTTAAAATTCATAAACCATTATTTCAGGTGTATTTTAACACCCCATGTGTTGCCATAAAATTTGGCATCATAATCACCAATGAGTCCAATGGGATCTGTGAAGGGATTCCCAATTTTATAGAATTAAATTCACCCTTTTTAATTTAAATGAAATTAAATAAAATGTAAACACAATGAAATAATTCCATAAACATGAACAAAATCAAGAACATGGGGATAAGAAAATAGACCATCTAACTCAATATCATTAACGAACACTAACAAAACTATAACCCTTAATTTGATGTAGAATAGTCGAATTCACAATGATCTAGGACAAAAACCTAAGATCAAGATCAAACAAAATGAGATAAATAAAAACATATATTTAAATCATCATCAATGAAGGAAAAATATCTATCTCCAAAGGGGAAGAAATATTAGAGAGAGAAAAATCTAATTGGGAAAGAAATCACTTATCAAATAAGAGTTGATCCTTCCAAAAGATAGGTTATTCACAAAAGTAGACATTCAATGATCATTTACCCCTCTCAAGGGCATCCAAAATCATTATAAATTGTGGTAGGTACAAATATTCTAATTAGGTATATAAACTAGGGGTTCAAGAATTATTATATAATTTTTCATGGTTTTAATTTCCATGCACATAGTTTTCTGGGAGGGTCTGCATGATTTTCAAAATCGTGCACCCCTACTATTTGGGGTGAATGGTTTCGAATAAATTATCGAATGATTTGAAAGAAAATGCACCAATCGTACAAATCCCATATTTCTGAGTGTGTATAGTTTGGGGAGAGAGGCCTTACAGTTTGGTCAAACCGTGTGCCACCTCCTATGGCTCCAAAAGGGGTGAACAATTTCTTGGGGAAAACTGCATAGTTTTCCCTAACCATTACCTAACCGTACATATCCCCATGGGATTTTAAAATTATCTAAATTTACCCAAAAAACCCAAAATCCTGAGACAAACATGGTATGTTAAAAATGGGTAAAATATTACTTGAAATCAAACACAATACATCTCTAGAAGGGTCTGAATATTACAATATCACCACTTTAAAATTGATCATCCTCGATTTGTACCCCCAATAATCACCAAGCCTCTGAGAAAACCAGTTTGTGGCACTGGGCCCACATATCTACTTCTATCCCCCTTGTTTCATCCTGAACACGACCATGCTTCCATAACACTCAGACCAACAACATTGAATTTCCCTACAACACATTCTTACTACAATCCACAATATGAATTAGATGATCCTGAAATGATGCATCATCATCAAGATCAAACTCATCAATATTGATTACATGAGAAGGTCCATGGTGATACTGCCAATGTTGTGACAAATGGAAAACCTCATGCATAAAAATATATATCTATGGAATATCCAATTAGTACACCACTGGTTCGATCCTATACACAATCTCGAATGGTCCAACATACCTAGGAGCCCACTTTCCCTGCCTATGAATCATAAATTGACCCAATATTGGTAATAACTAAAGGAACACATGATCACCAACTATAAACTCCAGAGGTTGATGACATCGATCATCATAAAACTTATGTCGACTCTATAGTGTATCTATATGTTTTCGAATCAAATGAACATACTCTGATGAATCTTGTATAAGACATAGTCCCAACAACCCTGACTCATCTACCTTCATCCAACATAGAGGTGATTTTTATATCCTCCCATAAAGTTCCTCATCTGGTTCCATCTGAATTTTAACATTATAAATTTTTATTATAGGAGAACTAAATCAACGATTAGTGATTTTATACAGTCCCACCAAAATCAGGGACTCATTCTCTCATCATGTCCTCTAGTACCTGTATAGTATGCTTATATTTCCCATCTATCTACATATTAAAATCCATACTTAGAAACTACTAGATACCCAACACCATATGTAATCCTTGCTAGAAGAATGATGTCAATAGAGAATCAGGATCCGAGACTATACTCCATGGAACCCTGTGAAAATGGACTATCTCTCAAACATACAGATCCCCAAAGTAATCCATGGTAAAAGTCTATTGTATAGGTAATAAATGAGATAATTTTTTCAGTCGGTTCATAATCTCCCATATAGTATCATTGTTCAGAGGAAACCTTGAAAGACCCCCATGAATTCCCTGAAAAATTTGTCGCACATCCATTATAGAATAGGGAAAAATTACTGAAAACCACTTAATCATTGATGGTTGGTCTTCACCTGATGACATGTGTAGCATAATTTCACGAAACCTGTAATCTCATTTTTCGTAGCTGACCATCAATACTATCAGCACAAGTCATGGTAATTTTTTTAAAACCAAGATGCACCTCCCTATTCGAGGTATGAAACTCACACATCAGTTACTCACAAATACACATAGGAAAGAAACATGGCCCTAGAAATAGATGATATCATCCTCATCTATAGACCAATTGGAAGGTGACTCCCCATCTTCACGGCCTTCCCTATAGGTAAAACACTCTCGATCCTCATATTGCCTCTCCATGATCTAGATAAAAAGTATGAAATCCACTAATATAAATATAAGGTCCTTCTTCTCCTTGCCCTCCTAAATTTAAATATACATCTCAACCAACATGGTCATAATCTTCTACTCAGAACTAGACTCTTGGACTATCCAATTTTGTGTCTTCCAGATCAAAGAGTTAGAAACACTAATTCCCTCCCTGGGTGCATATGATATTTAAAAGTAAAATTAAGGCATATAATCCACCCATATTTACTACAAAATATTAAAATCTCTTTGTTAAAATATATACTTTATTATTTTTTGGTTGGTATACACAGTAAAATTTTCTCTCGACAGTTAATGAAACTAACACTTCAAGGCTTAAACCACCACGTCCAACTTGAGATCAAGTGTAGGATAATTCCATTTCTGTGGACTCAATAGTTGTGACCCATACACCACGATTAAATATGTTTTCATCAACAATGCTCCAATTTTGATCCCAGATGCCTCACAAAACAAATTACACTCCTCACCTGACTTGGGCGGGATGAAAATTAGTGCATTAGTCAAATGTATTTTAAAATACTTGAAATAATTTTTACATTTTCTATAAAATTTAAAATTTAAAACCATATTGGTCATACCCAAAAGTGGTGTTTTTAAATGGTAAAAGTCCTGAATGAACCTCCGATAATAACCTTCCAACCCCAAAAATATTTAGATATAAAAAAAATTATTATGCTATTCCCAAGAAAGAAGTGCCTAAAATTTCTCTGGGTCCACTAACACTCCTTCCATAGTGATGATGTGACACAATAAATGTACCCTAACAATCTATAATAGACACTTAGATAGATTAGTGTATATCTTATGGTCTATCATTGTAATCAAGATGATTTCAATATTTTGGGAATGATCGTCATGAGTTATAGAGTAAACCAAGGTTTCATCCAAAAAACTAACCACAAACATATCTTGGTATGGTTGAAAGATTTGGTTCTTCAAGTCCATAACCACAGTCAGATCGTTTTTCATCCTAAAAAATATCACAATGAACTATTATAGGAAATAAATTATTCTAAAAGAAGTAAATGGTATATCAAAAGGTACATCTAACAATTGATGATACCCCAATCTAAAGTGAATCTTGGATAATACACATGATCCTATCAACTGGTCAAATTGATCATCGATACACATAAGAGGATATTGTTTTTTTCATCATCATCGAGTTTAACTTCTTGAAATATGAAAATAAACATAATTTACAATCAACCTTATTATAAAAAAACCAAAGAACCCCAAGGTGACATACTCAGATAGATAAATATCTTATCCATCAATTCTTCTAACTGAGACTTAAGATCTTGAAGCTATTTTAGTTCCATTTTGTAATGTGGAATAGAAGGTGGTTCAGATCCAAACATGAGATGAACTATGAACTCAACATCTCTCTGAGGTGGAATCCCTAATAATTACTCCAAAAACACATCTTAAAACCGATCCACCATAGGTAAAAAGAAATTAATATTTACACCCTCATAATCCAAAAAAATACTTGCGACTTGGATGGTTTTCTCCCCTAGCTGCTGATGAACTGGCCATGCACATCTTGTCTGGATATCCCATTCTACATGATGAACATAATTGATACACTTAGGATATGTAAAGTTCACTATCATATGGTAACATTCAACGTGGTATTGGTAAGATACCATTCATTCCATAACCAAAATCAAGTCAAAACCTAACACGTACAGTATGTAAGAATCCCAAAGCAAATGATACTCACCAACCTCAAGAGAACACATCTTGCATAAATATATGTCCCTTGAATAATCTCCCATTATTGTTTCAATCATCATAACCATTCTCAAAAACTCCACCATCAGACTCAAAATGTTCACAAGTTGTGATTTTATAAAAGTGTGAGAGGCTCCTGTATCAAATAAAGTTCTAGTAAGCATAGATTCTACAAGAATAGTACCTTTGAATATCGATGATCTGGAATCTATAGAAAACATGTAAAGGAAAAAATTTAAAGTAAATGTATTTTTACTCTACACTATTCTATAGTCTATGACCCCTAGGATGCATTACTTTGCTAATATAGGAACTATTTCCCTAAAGCACCACATCCACCACCTCAACATCCATGAACAGTATAACTCCAACTGCCCGACTAGTATGGGGTCGAAGATCCCCTTCCAGTACCTTGGTTTATCCTAGCTCCTCCATCACTAAGCATAAATATTTTCTTCCTTATAAACCACTATATATGCCCCATATTGTTGTAGGATCATCACTCCATTGGGGGTCAGGGACACTGGTAAAAATTATGACTCGACCCACCACACAAATTGAAAAGAACATGAGTATTTTATGGAGTAGCTGACCCTTCCCCTTGGTCAGTATTCTTAACAATACTTTGGTTAATGTTCTCATATCTATTCTTACTAACTTCATAATAAGTACTGCATAGTCATCCAATATAATCCACCTACACTCCACTAAAATCCTGCTTTAGGTACCCCTTATAAATGAGATCCCAATTCACTACCTCAGTAAACTTATTCAGCTAAATGATATTTTCCTGGGACATAATCTCACATTTAAGTATGTCCTGATGGTGTCTCACCTTATTTAACTCATACCTCACCAGCATTGGAACAAATTTTTTCAATTTGGTTAAGTGAACAACATAGTCCATTATATACATAATCCCATAGGTTAACCGTATAAACTCTACTTCTCTCTATTGTATAAGTGTCTCTAGGTTAAAGTGTTCTAGGAACTTCTCATGAATTTTTTCCCATTCAAGCTCTCATGCTTCTTATTCAAAGTTGGGATATCCCACCAGCGGGTCACTAACTCTCAAAACATATAAGTATCCAACTTTATTCTTTTATCTGCAGCAGTCTCTGAATGGTCATGAATTTTCTAAAAGAACTCGATCTAGAAGTCAACTGCCTTAGGACAACCCTTTATAGTGAAGGTTAGAGGGAGATACAACAGGAACACCCATGTCAGATTATACATGTTCCGAAAAACCTTCCCTAGGTCTCTTTTCATGAACAACATAAAGGTAGAAATGTTCTCAAAAAACATCTCTCCCAACTCTCCACCTATAACTATTAGGGCCTCTTGTCCCACATCTGGAGGGTCATTTCTAGCCATGTTCTAACTTTTTCCTATCAATAAACATAATTCTAGAGGCAAGTATCTACAATTAGAAGCACACATCTTAGTATATAGGACATTTATTTAACATATTTTAACAAAATGGATCCAAATAATCTATAACAATTCATCTATCAAACACCACCACATGGTCAAAACCAAGACACTATCACTACCCTAAACCATCCCTCACCCAGTTCATGGATAATATAGGGTAAAACACTTTTCAGATTTATAGTTTTCCCATTAGAAACCCATTTTATCCATCTCAAATTACAATATTTATCATTATTTTGTCAATTTAAATTCATCATTAGGAACCATTTATTTTTAATTACACATGTAAAGAAAATAATTTTCATTTCAACTACTCACAAAAACCTGTATTTCAGCGCATACCTAAAATGATGAATGTAACATAAAATCTAGAGTTTCTGGAATGATGAATCTGTCCTCAACTCCCATGCCATGGTAGGACATAAGTAAAATCTCCTAAAAATAATAACATCACACAACAAGTGCATCACCCAAGGTGAAATAATATTTAACTCTAACAAAGAACATCAAGAACCATAATCCCACCCCAGGTTCTTGGGTTTTCCCAACACATGGGTTAACTACTCCCATGGATGAGCTCATGAACAAGTACCAACCCATCACAATCTCCTATCTACCATTCCAAAATATTAAGAAAACTGAAAAAAAGAAATAAAATTATCCTTTGATACCACTTTGTAACATCCCTACCCAGGTTACACTTACCGATGCTCCGAGATGGTTCCTTAGGTGACCTAAGGCACACCTACCCATTTTCCAGATGTTTCTAACATTCAGCGAGGGTATAACATGTAACATATGGAGATTATATCATCATTATCAAATCATCACAATAGTGGGAATAAATATGAAACATAACTAACATACTACAACAGTCAAGAATCAACCAAACAACACATAAAGACCAACATCCCATGATGAATCCAAAATAGGGAAAATGACTATAAACCAAAGTAGTAAATATTTCATTCCATAAAACTATCAAGTGTCTAATGAAAACCAAAAACAAATACACACTGACATATCCCATGTGGGTACTAATATCATGTCCAGTTCTCTCATCCATGATCCATCCCAAATCCCAACTCAACCATCTAACATAATGATCTTGACCTTATCCAGTCCTATAAACATGAATTATATTTGGGTACCCATCTTGAAACCAAATTTGGGTATGAGTACAAATCAATAGGCCAACACTAATGGAGTATAAATAAACAAATAGTCTATGATAGTGTATATAGTTTTATAAATAATAAATATCAAAACACACTTAAAAAAATTACACAATTATTAATATTTAATAAACCACATCATACCTACTTCGGCCTATGGTAGATACTGAACTAGATATCATATGAATTTCACAATTCATTCTTTCATGGTAATTAATTATTTATTCAATCCCTATTTTGTATCTGATACCTTAGATCATCAATCCAACTACCAATATCTCTAGCACTCAGAACATCATTACAATTCCAATATCTTGGGGGCATAAAGAATCAATATGGAACCCCATGTGTATTCAGACCATTATTCCTTGTCCCACACCTCATGAGTATTTTGAGAATCAATCCTTGTACCATACTTCATTGTTCACATGCATGCATCGGGGGCCTATAGCATTATTCCATCACCCATGGGTATTTAGAGAATCATTCCCTTACCCACACCTCATTTTTCAATCATTCACAATTATCAAATATATATCACACATAACAAGGTTAAAAATCATTAACCTAATTATAAATATTTCACATCATGGTTCAATATTTCATCTATCATTCATAACCATTGTTCTTTACTTTATTCAAAAGTATTAAAATAAATAATTCACTATTAATCTATCTATCAAAATTATTCACATCTCATTAACTCATCAATATTAAAAAATCCATCCCTTTAAATCCCATTATCAACAATGTAATGAAGATTTAGTTCAACTACATTAACCCATTATTCCCCTTTTTAGAATTCATAAATCATTATTTTACATTTATTGGTACACCCCATGGGTTTCCATCGAATCCCATCTCATAATATCCAATGGTTCTAAAGAGATATCTAAAGGGTTTGCCAATTTTATAGAACTAAATTCATTCTTTTTAATTTAAATTAAGTTTCACAACATGAAAATTCAATGAACTAGTTACATAAAGATGATCATAATCAATATAAGAATAATATGCAATTAGACCACCTACCTTGAGATCATTGAAGAACACTCCCCAAACCGAAACCCTCAATTTGATGTAGAACGGTCAAATTCAGAACAAAATGGAATATATAGGATTAAAACATAGGATCAAGATCCAATGAGATGATATCCATAAAAACATACATCTAAACCATAAATAATGAAAGAAAAACATCTCTCTCCAAAGGGGAATAATGATGCGAGAATGATGAATCCAAACAAGGAAGAAATCACATACCAAAGAGGAGTCGATCCTTCCAAAAGAACTTAAATTCATAATGGAATAAATTCAAGGATTATTAGTACCCTCAAAAGAGACTCCAAAATCCTTTGAAAACACATTAGTTATAAATAGTGTGATTATGGATATAAACTTGGGGTTCAATAATATTTAAATAAATATTCAGGGATTTTAATTTTCATACACACGGTTTCCAGGGAGAGGTCGCATGGTTTTCATAACAGTGTGCCCAAACTATGATCCCCTACTGTATAGGGTGAATGATTTCTCATAATTGGGAGATCCATTTTACAAACCGTGTTCCAACCATGCAATCCCCCTCCGTCCAAGGGTGCACGTTTGGGGAGGGAGGCCTCACCATTTGGTCAAACCGTGTGCCACCTCTAATGGATCCAGAAGGGACACATGGTTTTATGAGAAAAAACACATGGTTTTCCCTAATATTTCACCAACCTTGCATATCCCTATGGTCTTCCAAAATTCTATAAATTTACCAGAAACAACCCCAAAGAAAGAACCAATCAAGGATGAAAAAGACATGGGTAAAAGTGTACCTAGAAACGAGTGCGAGACATATTACGAAGGGTTGGGATCTTACGTTAAAACTGATTTTGAATAAATAATTATGTAAAATTTATAATTAATTATAATTAATTCCTTAAAAAGAGTCACAATATTTTGGATAATGAAGCATGTTTTGATTCTTTGAACATTTATGATGATTTTGAAGATGTGTAATTTATTATTATTGTGATAGTACTTCTAATCAGAGTAATTTGTTTCATTCAAAGAATTTTTACTAATAGATTTATTTGTTTCAGGTTTAATTTATAAAAGATATTAGGGTCCCTAATATCTAATAGGTTTCTGTTTTTTAGGTTCGATGGCTTATGGTTTGGAAGACGTAGCTTCCAGTGTGTGAAGTGTGAAACTGACCAACATTTCAAAGGGATTCAATGGATAAATGGATAAAGTGTTTGATTGTACAACACTATACCTTATAATTGGTTAAATTGAGGTATTATGGGTATAAGAAGAAAAATAGATACCTTGGATCTGGTATAAATTCCCACATTATAATTTGTGTAAAATTTTGGTTTTCATAATATTCTTTTTATGGGTGTTTAATTTTTTATTCGACACTCCTTTCGTTGTTTTATTACTTTGTTTCCATTTTTTTATTAAATTTATTGAATGTTTTTGAATTTATAATAGTTTTAATTTCAAATTATTTTATATACACACTCATATAATTTGTAACTTGATTGGAAGATCATATTTCCAGTAAACTTAAAACCCGATGGAGTTGTAAATTTGTGAGTTGTTTTTAAACCACATTTCACCACCATCTTATAGTGTACTTTCCTATCATATTTGGGAAAAAAGTTATTATAGTGATTTAAGAGAGAGATAACATATGATATATTGTGTCATAAATTGAAGTAAATAATTTCAAAATACTTGAGTGGACTTACATATCAATATTTCTTTGTGGTGGTATTGATTTATGAGGAAATTATAGAGAAGTTCATCTATGTATTCTGAATTTCTCTATTCTGTGTGCAATAAATTGATGAGAATCTTAAATTCATTATTATGGGATATTTAAACAATTATATTAGATCATGTGTGAAGTAAAGAGTTGGAGACACTAATTTTAAATCAATTAGAGTGCCAAATATTGTAGATTATGAAATAATGAAACATTTATGACCAAAATGGTGTTGTAAGAGCATGGGGAAACATTGTATGAGTACATACGAATGGTTTGTTGTAAAATTTAGTAGTGTGATTTTCTTATAACTACATTGATGGTCCCTTAAATATCAATGAACAATCATGAAGTGAATTGATAAAGGGGGCGCTAATATGGTGTCAAATTGAGCATGGTCAATATAATATTGATATGAACACTATGGTTTGGAGAACACTAAAAACATCACTATATATTAAGATTTAGTGTTTAGATAATTCTCACATTTGAATCTTAGTATGACTAGTTTCTTAAGATAATTAATTAATGATTTTTTATGGTGACTTCATGTTTTAATTATTTTCAAGATAATCATGGATGAGTTATCTAATTATTAGAGTTTATCTAGAAGAAAAGGAATAATGGATTTTAGATATAAAATTAACCACATTATGGTATATGAAAAAACAAATCATGGTTTGATTAATAAAATATATCATGAAGAAGTTGATAAAAAATAATTTTATTAGTTTTGGTTTTATATAATTCTAGAATGTATCCATAGGGAATTCCAATTACAACATAGAAAGTATCCCTTATTTTATGGTGTATAATATAAATATCTATAAAGGTGATGGTCATTGTTTTGGTGACTTTATTAAAGGAACCAAAGTTTTACTATGTGGATTCATAAAAAAGTAGGCATGGTCTATGCTATTATGGAAAGAAAACTCCATATATTCTATGAAAATGAGTGAAATTACCATGGAATATGAATGATTTTGTACAAGGATAAAGAGAATTACATCAAGGTATAACTTTCCAAATCATGTTCCAAGCTTGAGATATATTTTAGGGTGGAAATCAACTATTAATAAATGGTTAAATACAAGAAATATCTGGTTTTGGTTTCAATATTTATTCGTGATCAACTAGACCACACCACAAACAAACTGATGTCTAAATAATGATGGCATTCCTTCACATAAAAGATATATTTTTCAATATGGGTGTGATTAAAAATTGAGATAGTTGACTATACATTCCAAAGATCAATCTAGATAGATTTTCTTGGATTGAGGAGAATAATGAGGGTTCACACTTGATCAAACCTTGGTGGTACTTGAGTAGGATAACAAAAGATTGATGATTTATGCTCAAATTTACCCAAGAGATGATGGTAGAACGGTCCTTGTAGTTTAGCTTGGGTTGTCGAATCCTCAGAGACCTAAGAAGCAACCTATGAAAACACACATTCAATGGATGTTTTTTGGATATTAAGTGGCCAAATTTGGGTTGATTTTAGATGGTTTTAAGTTAAAACTAAAAGTCTTAAGTGAATTCAAATTATGAGAAGGGTTGATCCTAGGTTATTACAAGGGGTGGATTGGATGTATTTCCTTTTCAATGATTTCAATTTCTTATATTTGAGATGGGTTCATTTAAGAAGATAAAAAAACATAATCACTTACTAGTTTAATTCCTACACCCTTTAATACTAATCATCTATACACTTGAAGGATCAAAGTTTTGAGCACTTCAAGGTAAAGGTTCGTATTAGCACTTGAAGTGTGTGGACTTAAATTCAACAAGGACGATAGAGTTTAAAAAGCATCAAATAAAAATCTCAATTAAATAAGTGATTATACATTAATGGGGTGATAAATAACATCCAATCCAGCCCTTTTCTACTCCCTTGGATCAACCCATAAGTGGGTTATCCCTCCATTAATGCTATGGTTTCAATGGAAGTGGGAAGTAGACTCATGATGGGGGAATTGAAGAAGTAAAGAAAACAATAAAAGAAAAATGATCACTCCACCGTTGTGTGAATAATTTCACAAGGTTTGGTGTGAATAAATTCACACCTTGAACCAAAAGTATCAAATTGATATGAATAATAATAGAATAACATGAAAATAAGAGATTTTATTAAGAAACTAAAGTGAATTGAACAACTTACATGTGAAAGACAAACTTGAGACAAAAAAATCGCAGCATAATATTACAATTGAACAACCACCAAAGATCTTCAACTCCTCTACCACCATTGCCTTAAATAGGAATTATTGAAGCCTTGGGTCTTTCCTTAAATATTCCAAGTCTCCTCAATTAATTTTTTAGGCCATTGTTGGCTGGAAAGTTGAGGGAGAGTTGATTTTTTCACCCTTGACCCGAGGTGACATCCAACTTTCATCCACCGAACAGACGTACTTAGAAGACCCTTTAGATGGCCTAATCAGAGTGGTCCATAGAAAGAGAAAATGGAGCCCCGGATGTTTCCTAACCTCCTGTAAAATGTTGGCCCATATAGAGGTGTATATTAGGAGATATGATTATAGTAGTGGAATGTTTTTCAAGGCCGCAGAATTTGGCCTAGACTTTTATCTCTAAAATGGGCCGCCTAAATGACCACAATGGAGGCCAAATTAGCACTGTCTACTGAAGAATGATTTGTTACTATATATGTCTTCTAGAATCACAAGAAATTTGGGGTTCATTGGGTTTGTATGTTGGGACCCACATTCTCATCAGTGGGCTGGTGTCCAATCTGACTTCTCCAAAATTATTTCTTTTCTTCACAAAATATCATCATCTTATTCCATGAATTCTCTATTAATCCCTAAATGAAACATGATAATATTGAAGTTTAGATAAATTTAACAAAATATCAAATTGAAATATGGATAATTATATTCCTTAAAATCATATGAATCATTGGGTACTTTAAATGATGTTAAAAAATGTACCACATAATAGTTCATTTTAAGAAGGTATTACAATCATAATGTGAAATGATGTTCAAAGTGTAAAATGCACTAAAATGGTATTTATGAAAAATAAAGAACATGAATATTATATATATTAACAATGAATATTAGCCTCACTTAGTGGCTAATAACACCCCCAACTTGAGTTTTTCTTATCCCGAGCAAAATATATCTCAACAATATGAAATTCGAATTCCCATTTCCAAAAAACATTTTAATAAACAATGATCACCAAAAACCCTTATACAGAAAAAATCATGAAACCCATCAAAATATTTTAACACATGATAGTTTCATCAGAAGATACCACTCCCAAGCCCATTCCTTTGTTCAAATTCATTGTCATATTTCATCCAATATCAATTAAGTATGAGGATGTGTTGTGTATCACAATAGATATGGGGGTTCATATTTATTCAAGGGGGAAATGATGGAATCGCTAGGTGTAATCAAATTTCAATATTAAGATGAGTATTCATTTTTTTTATTGTATTATTATTTATTTGTTTTTTTTTTCAATTTTACCATGGTAATTGAAGTTACACTCAAAAGAGTCAACCCCTGTAGAGGGACTTTGCCGATAACTCCCAGGCTCAAAGACCATAGGGCACCAAATGAAGCCCACATACTCAGGAATCATCTCGAGTTAACTCAGTCAAAAACAGATTCCAATAACCAAAAATAGAGATAAAATTACTAACTCTGGGCCAGAAAACTATGGAGTCACGATCCCCAAGTGCCGGAAGCCACACATTAGGCCATTTCATTGTTCTACGCGCAATTTTTTTTTAATTTTTTTTGAATACTCATACTAAACTAAAATGATCACCAAACCAATGCTATTTATTTGGGGGACCCCATTAACTCAAACTAATACCCCACTATCCAAAGGATGTGCATTGTGATATTTTCTTTATTTGGATGAAAATATAAATGATGAAATATCACATTGGACAGCCACACTTTCCAAAATCTAAGCTCATGAAATTATACAAGGATTAAAATCAGCATCAGGGCATGCTAAATTATTTAATATTCAGTTTCAAAGTGTGAAATGGGTATTACCATGATCAAAGTTAATGGAATTTTTCCTTCCATTTACAAATTTGTTTTTTCAAATCATTTTTTTTCAAAAAATCAATTTTTTTTTATTTTGTCTCCCCCCCAACTTAAAACAACATTGTCCCCATTGTTTGAAGAAATGAAAATTTAGAAGAAGTAGAGGCAGATAATGGAAGTTCAAAAAGGAAATTGAAAATGAGGATCATGGAATGAAGTCACCTTGTGGTTGAAGTTGAAATTATTATTGCTCCCTTTTAATCCATAGATATCCATGTCACTTGCAGAGTTCCCTAGTAGAAAAAGAAAAAAAAACAAACAAAACAAAACAAAACCTTATATATATATATATATTTATTTATATAATAAAGAAAGTAAAATATAAGTATATATATACAAATTATAGAATAAGGATGCACAAAAAGTCATAGGTCAGTGGTAAGTGCACGCCCCTGTCTCCCTTCGGTCCTGGGTTTGAATCCCTACAGCTTTGTCGGTTGTGACGGGGTTTGACCCACGACCCACGATGTGTCCCTTATTATTATTATTATATATATTTTTTATTTTTATTTTAACCTACAAAAAAATTAAAATAAAATAAACCAATGCTACATTGTCTTCTTTTTAAATTTTTTGGGTAAGACATTACTCAAGGATCACACCACATGACACAGATGAATATGGTTCTCCCCTTTCATACCCATCCATACTCATAATAGAACAACAGGTCAACAATCTATTTTTTTTAAATATAAAAATGATTAATTAATCCTATTTAAAATATAAATTTTATTAAAACAACAAAATGATAGGAAACATGAAGAGCATGGGTTTCCTCCCATGAAGCGCTCTTTTTAACTTCGTTAGCCCGACATGGATCCTAAATCTATCAATTTTTTCCTGGTTCATAGGTTGGCTCAGTTAACTCAACCTGTATTTCTTGTTTATTGAATGATTCAATGAATGGTTTTAACCTTTGACCATTGACCTTGAAAATGTAACCACTTGTGGGATCATGAATCTCTACTGCCCCATGGGGGTATACATGATGCACTATGAAAGGACCTGACCATCTAGACCTTATCTTTCTCGAGTGTAAATGAAGTTTTGAACTATACAAGGGCACAAGTTTTCCCAGTTCAAAATGTTTGACCTTGATATTCCTAGATTGGTAGGCTTGAAATCTAGCTTTATTGATCCTTGAATTTTCATAAGCCTCTATCCTTAGTTCCTCTAGTTCATTGAGATCTAATTTCCTTTTTTTTCCAGCCAATGAGAGGTAATAATCAATTTTCTTAGTTTCCCAAAAGGCCTTATGCTCAATTTCAATAGGTAAATGGAATGCTTTTCCATAAACCAACCTATATGGTGACATTCCTAGGATGGTTTTTATGCTGTACGATATGCCCAAAGAGCATCCAAGAGTTTCTCAGACCAATATTTCCTAGAAGGATTGACAGTTTTCTCAAGAATTTGTTTGATTTCACTATTGGATAACTCATCTTGACCATTGATCTATGGGTGGTAAGCAGTGGAAAATTTGTGAGAAATTACATATTTTTCCATGAGTGATGAAAATGGATTATTGCAAAAATGAGTTCCACGATCACAAATGATAGCCCTAGAGAAGATGTTTTCCTTGAGAAATCTAATAATAGTTTGATGATCATTGGATTTTGTAGGAATGGAATCAACCCATTTAGAGACATAATCGATAGCTAAGAGAATGTAAAGATATCCCCTAGTGTTTGGGAAGGGACCCATGAAATCAATTCCCTAACAGTCAAATATTTCAACCATTAAGATGGGAGTGAGTGGAATTTTATTCCTTTTTGTGATGAACCCTACTTGTTGACACCTAGGACAACGTTGACAAAATGTGTAGGAGTCTCTTGAGAGTGTGGGCCACATGATACCACATTGAAGAATCTTAGCAGATGTTTTCTTAGAGGAAAGGTGACCTCCACATGTCTCACTATGACATAATTTAAGGATGGACTCTTGTTCAAATTCTGGGACACACCTCATAATGACTTGGTCAGGGTAGAACTTATAGAGGTATGGATCATAAAACACATAGTGTCTAACATCAGAAAGGAATTTCCTTCAATCTTGAGTCCCTAAGAATTTTGGAATGACTCCTGTAACTAAGAAATTGGCTATGTCGTCATAGCAAGGGAAGTCACTCATAGAGTATAGGTGTTCATCAAGAAATGAATCAGACACAGAAAGGTGATTTGAGTTGTCTTTCAATTCCATCCTAGAGAGGTGATCAACTACAACATTTTCAATTCCCTTTTTATCCTTGATTGTGAGGTCAAATTATTGTAAGAGAAGGACCCACCTAATCAGTCTAGCCTTAGCATCTTGTTTATAGAAGAGGTATTTTAGTGCAAAATGGTCAGTGAACACAGTGATGGGGGATCCTAAGAGGTAGGACCTAAACTTCTCTAAAGAAAACACAATAGAAAGTAACTCTTTCTCAGTAGTGGTGTAGTATATTTAGGCATAATTTAAGGATTTGCTTGTATAAGCAATGACATAAGGAGTTTTATCACAACGTTGTCCTAACAAAGCTCCAACAGCAAAGTCACTGGCATCACACATAAGTTCAAAAGGAAGGTTCCAATTTGGAGATTTCATAATGGGAGGAGAGGTGAGAGAGAATTTGAGGGTTGAGAATGAACCCTCACAGATTTCTGTCCAAACAAATGGAGCAACCTTTACTTGGAGAGCACAAAGGGGACAGGAGATTGGACTAAAGTCCTTGATGAATCTTCTATAGAAACCAGCATGTCTTAAGAAAGACCTCACTTCCTTGACAGTTTTGGGTGATGGAAGGTGACAGATGATATCAACCTTGGCTTTATCAAATTCATTCCCCCTACCTGAGACCAGATGGACTAGAACTAGTCCCTCTTTAACCATGAAATGGAATTTTTCCCAAAAGGACCAGATTTTTTTATTCACATCTTGACAAGAATCTCTCCATATTTTGCAGACATCCTTCAAATGTATCCCCAAACACAGAAAAGTCATCCATGAAGACCTCAAGAAAATCCCCTACCATGTCTGAGAAGATTCCCATCATGCACCGTTGGAAGGTTCCAGGGGCATTGAATAACCCTGAAGGGCATGCGTTTGAAATAAAAGGTTCCGAATGGACATGTGAATGTAGTCTTCCCTTGATCTTCTAGGGAGACCTCAATTTGATTATACCCTGAGTACCCATCTAAGAAACAGTATAAGGCAAGAATTGCCACTCTCTCAAGGACCCGATCAATGAATGGTAAGGGGAAATGGTCCTTCTTGGTGAATGAGTTTAGATTCCTATAGTCGATGAAGACCCTCCATCCACTACTCACCCTTGTTGGAAGAATCTCTCCATTCTCATTGGTTATCACTGTGATTCCAGCCTTTTTTGGAACCACTTGGATTGGGCTCACCCATTCACTCTCAGCTATGTGATATATGATACCATCTTTTAACAATTTCATAATTTATTTCTTTAATAACTTCATGAGATTAGGATTGAGTCGCCGTTGAGGTTGACGACATGGCTTTGAATCAGATTCCAGAACAATCCTATGAGTCCCAATAAATGTGTTAATCCCTGGAATATCAGACAGGGTCCAACCAATGGCTTTTTTATGTTTCCTAAGGACATCTAGAAGCATCCTATCATGATTGGGTTCAAGAGAAGAAGAAATGACAATAAGATGTGTATGATTGTCCCCTAGGAAAGAATACTTGAGTGCAGCTGGAAGTTACTTCAATTCAAGCTTAGGTCAGTCCATAATTTCAGCAGAAGATTGGGACATTTGATTAATATCAATTCGATTTCCTAAAGTTTTAGATAGGATTGATTCCCCACATGTAGAAGTTTCAGCTACTATATTGGCTTGATTAGATTTAGGGAAGGAAGTTAGAGTGGTCTCCATGAAAGTGGTTTCTTGAATGGTTTCACTGATTGTTGGACCTAAGACTTCATAATAAGAGCAATTTTGAAAATGATTCAAGCCAAGGAGATAAACTTTCTTTATATGAACAAAGGAAATCAATCTCATCCTGACTTAAACATTCATCAAATATTCCTTGATGTTATATGGATTCATTATCAATGCTTCCTATCATGTTTACTTCATGAATTTACTCGTCACCCCCTATTTGTGAGCTTGAATTATAGATGTTCAAGTCCAGACTCGTGTTTCCAAAGGTGATGTTCATGTTCCCATTTCGGACTCAGATAATAGAGTTGATTGTTGTAAGGAACGGATGACCAATGATTATTGGGGTTTGTTCCTTATTTCCTAAGTTTGGATGGTTGTCAAGGACAATGAATCTAGCAGGGTAGATGGAGTTTTCGAACTTTACCAGAACGTCCTTTAAAATACCCTTTGGAACCTTAATGCTATGATCAGCAAGTTGAAGTGTAAAAAATGTGGGTTGGAGATATTCTAGGCCTAAATGGCAGTACACAGCATAGGGAACGAGATTAACACTAGAACCTAGGTCACATAAGGCCTTGAACACTTTGCTCTATCCTAGTTCAACATTAATGTAAGGGAAACCCGAGTATTTCAACTTAGGAGGAATGATACCTTGAATGGTGGTACTCACATTAGCAGCCAAAAGGACTTGGTTTTTATGTGAAAATTTTCTTTTAAAAGTGCACAAGTAGTTAAGGTACTTTGAGTAGGCATGTATGGTTTGGATGGAATCGAGAAGGGGAATGTTCATCATGACTTGTGAGAAGATTTACATCAATGTTTTACTCAATTCAGTCTTGGATTCCCCCCTCATGCGTTGAGGAAATGGTGCAGGTTGTGGGGTTATTTGTTGAAGAGTTGTTTCTTTGACAATGTTATCGTGTTTTTCAGTTTGATCATTTGGTTCATTTGAATTTTCATCCATGTTTTAATCTTCAGGTGGCTTCTGAATTAGTTGTTCATGTTTCTCAATTGATTTCCCACTTCTTAAAACAATCACATCCTTTAGTTGTTCATGAGTTGTTTGAGTACAACTTGACTCTCCCCTTGAAGTTGAGGATGGAACCACCTGAGTAGGCATGGGTGCCTTTCCAGTTTTGATGGTTTAAATTTCTTGTTTAAGGGAAGATACTTTCGAGTTCATCCTTTCCATTTGTTTGCACAGTTGTTCTAGTAGGCTTTGTGGAACAATTTGGGTTGGTTCTTGAGAAGATTGTTTTATCCCGGGGCGATATTTTGGGCATGGAATGGTTTTTTGAAAATGGACCGGTGGCTGTCGGTATTGTATAGTTTGGGTTTGGAACTGGTTATGGGTTTGGTAGTTCTAATGGGGGTAAGGATTTTGTCCCTGTGGTTGGCTAGGTTGTTGGTTATCTTTCCAAAAGAAGCCTGGGTGGTCATTATACATTGGGTTGAAGTTGTTTTGGAATTGAGGATTTTGAATGTTTAAAGAATTTACATTTGCTGGGGGTCCTCCTAAAAGAACATCCTTGATGGATGGAATGGTTTGGCAGTTTTCTGTCTTATGGTCATGTTTTTCACAAATTGTGCAAACAGGGTCAACAGTTTGGATTTCTTGGACTTTCCTAAGGTCTATCTCTTCAACCTTCCTAGAGAGTGCTGCGAGTTTATCCCTAAGGCTTTCCTCTTATCTATGTGTATGAATTATAGTAGTTATTTGTGGCTTTTCAGAATAAGGTGAAGTTCCCCATGTTTGGTTTTGTTCATAAAGGCTTTCTAGATACTCGTAAGCATCATTTGGGGCTTTGTTTTTAAAGGTTCCATTACACATCATGTCAATGAATTGTTTTTTTCCCTAGACCAAAATGTTCATAGAAAATTATCACTTGTTCTGGAATAGAAAAACCATGGTGTGGAACCATGTTTAGAGTGTCTTTTAACCTCTCCCATGTTTCATAGAATGACTCTCCCTCTTTTTCAAAAAAGTTTTGGATACTCTTTTTAAGTGCAATTGTTTTGTGGTGGGGAAAGTATTTTTTGTATAATTCTATTTGTAGTTGGTCCCAAGAGTTTATGGATGATGGTATCAAATTTTTTAGCCAATTTTTAGCTCAATCCTTTAAAGAAAAAGGAAATAGCCTCATCTTATCTGATTCTAGTTGATGTGGGGGACACATGGTTTCTACAATGTCATTGAATTCCTTAATGTGAAGGTAGGGCATCTCAGACTCCATTCCATGGAATGTGGGAAGATGGTTTAGGACATGGGGTTTAATGATGTATTTGGAATCTAATAGGGAATTATTTCTAATTAATGTGGGGGAATTGGTCCAGGAAGGTGTGAGGTAGTTATTAATGGTTTCATCAATTGCATTCCCCAAGTTTGGGGCTGCCTCATTTAGGTTTGCATTTTGGTTTCCACTCGGGTTTATGAGTTGATTTCTATGAAGAACTTCCATTAAAATTGGATCAATTTTGGACTCTGGAGTATTAAGAATATTAGGATCTAATGGAAAGAGTTCCCTTGGTGTACTTGACTCTCCAACCCCAGGACTATCCACCCTAACTAGATGGTTTGATTTATCGCGGGTGTATGTGGACATGCGCCAAAAGAAAAAAATGAGAAAGGGACAAGATAAGAGAATTTGTATGAGAAAAGAAGAAATGGGGGAGAATAGAATGAGTGTGTAGATGAATTACTTGGGTCCCTGGAAATGGTTCCAAAATTTGATTCACGCTCAAATTTACCCAAGAGATGAAGGTAGAACGGTCCTTTTAGTTTAGCTTGGGTTGTCGAATCCTCAGAGACCTAAGAAGTAACCTATGGAAACACACATTCTATGGACTATTTTTGGCTATTAAGTGGAAAAATTGGGTTGATTTTAGATGGGTTTAAGTTAACACAAAAATTATTAAGTGAATTAAAATTATGAGAAGGGTTGATCCTAGGTTATTACAAGGGGTGGATTGGACGTATTTCCTTTTCAATGATTTCAATTTCTTATATTTGAGATTTGTTCATTTAAGAAGACAAAACAAAATCATCACTTACTGGATTAATTCCCAAACCCTTTAATACTAATCAACTATACACTTGAATGATCAATGTTTTGAGAACTTCAAGGTAAAGGTTCGTATTAGCACTTGAAGTGCGTGGCCTTAAATTCAACAAGGATGATGGATTTTAAAAATCATCAAATAAAAATCTAAATTAAAGACGTGATTATACATTAATGGGGTGATAAATAACATAAAATCCAGCCCCTTGATACTCCCTTGGATCAACCCATAAGGGGGTTATCCCTCCATTGATGCTATGGTTTTAATGGAAGTGGGAAGTAGACTCATGAGGGAGGAATTGAAGAAGTAAAGAAAACAGTAAAAAGAAAATGATCACTCCACCATTGTGCGAATAATTTCAGAAGGTTTGGTGTGAATAAATTCACAAATTGAACCAATAGTATCAAAGTGATATTAAGAACAAAAGAATAATATGAAAAGAATATCTTTTATTAAGAAACTAAAGTGAATTGAACAACTTACATGTGAAAGACAAACTTGAGAAAACAAAATCACACCATAACATTACAATTGAAAAAGAACCAAAGATCCTCAAATACTCTACCACCACTTCCTTAAATAGGAATTTTTTATTCCTTTGGTTGATACTTAAATAGTTCAAGTCTCTTCAATTAATTTAGGTAGGCCATAGGTGGGTGGAAAGTTGACGGAGAGTTGATTTTTTCACACTTGACCCGAGGTGGCATCCAGCTTTCATCCACCGAACAGACGCGCTTGTAAGACCTTATAGATGACCGAATAAGAGAGTTCCATTGAATAAGAACATTGATCCCCGGATGTTGCCTAACCGTATGTAAAATTTGGAACCATTTGGAGTTGTATATTCAGAGATATGATTATATTAGTGGGATGTTTTTCTAGGCTGCAGAATCTGGACCAGAATTTTATTGCTAACTTGGTCCGCCTAAATGACCACAATGGAGGCCAAATTAGCACTGTCTACTGGAGAATTATTTGTTCCTATATATTTCTTATATAATACCCATGAAATTTGGGATTCATTGGGTTTTTAAGTTGGGCCCCAAATTCTCATTAGTGGGATGGTGTCCAATCTGAATTCTCCAGAATTATTTCCTTTCTTCACAAAATATCCTCATCTTCTTACATGAATTATCTATTGATCCCTAAATAAAACATGATCATATTTAATTGTAGATAAACTTACCAAAATATAAAATTTAAATATGGATAATTATATTCCTTAAAATCAGATGAATCATTGGGTACTTTAAATGATGTTAAAAAATGTACCACATAATAGTGCATTTTAAGAAGGTATTACAATCATAATGTGAAATGATGTTCAAAGTGTAAAATTCACTAAAATTGTGTTTATGAATAATAAAGAACATGAATATTATATATATTAACAATGAATATTGGCCTCACTTAGTGGCTAATCAATTGATCATGTTATTGATTCTTATATTTATCTTTATTATACTTGGTGTTTTGGAAATATTCTTCATCATTATATTTTTTCTTCTTGATAATAAGATAATAACATGGATGATAGTATTGAAACAATTGGACATCAATGACTATACACTTGATAAAAAGAGTGTGTAAACCTTATAATAAATATATAATGTTTTTTACATTATATATCATATCACTAGTTATAAATTTCTTTCATGGATCTTTTATTCTAACAAAAATTATAATAATTATGTTTGATATTTTAGGTTTTTAGTGATCACAGATACACCCCTCTTAGTTTTCATGTAATCTATCACACGAGCTTATTATTTGGAATTACAGTATGTTGATATATTCAATTTGATATCTAATAAATCTATTATTATATATAATCGAATAGTTGGTTCCAAATATTAACAAGGTTCCTATTTTTTTCATGTTTCTAACATCTTTTAATCTAATAAATCTATATAGAGTATGAATAATATAAAAAAAATGAGTTCCCATGTTCATTGGGAAGAGATTTAATCTATGGAAATAGAGTATGGTTCAATATCTTCTATCTCTTAGTTCCTAAATTTTTGATATAATCATGAATAGTATATATATTCTCAAAGTCGAGATAACTACTACATTTCTGAAAAGGAATAATATTGAATTTTAAGGGAGAGTATGCAATGTGTTACTTTCATCTCACTAGGAGAAAGTATTGAAACCAGTTATGGGAACTAAAAAAATAAATAAAATTGGGATAAAAGTTCATGTTATCCATGAGGGAGATAACAATTTCAAGGAGCCACAATTACAAAAACTTCATGATCAATTTGTGGAAATTTAAATGAGAAAAGAAGAGTCAATGGACAAGTTATTAGATTTGGTAAGAAAAATTATTACCATGATTTGATGTTATTGAGAGGTTCATGAGGATTCAACCATTATAAATAAATTTATGAGAACTATACTAAAATTTTTTGATGTAAATTTTTTTCCCTTGAGGATTAAGACTCAGATTATTTTACCATCTATATGCTCAATAACATATTGAGATCCTATGAGATGATGATTGGTAGCCTTGAAGAAGAAAGGGAAATTAAAAAAGAGAAATATTTCAATGCCTCAAAAGGTTTGAATAACATTTAATTTAAAATGTATAATGAGGAATTATGAATAATATTCCATAATATTTAAGGAATTTATATCATTTTTCTTGAAAGGTATAAAATGAGGCAAGGGTAAGAAAAAATGAAAAATACCTTTTATGTGTTTTTATTATGGAAATATTATACACTTTTTATCTTGGTTCACTAAGAAGGAATATAAAGATAATAAAGATAGTTAAACTAAAATATCATCATCAATAAACAAAGTGGAAACTAGTCAAACTAGATATATATTTTTTAAATTTAGGAAAAATGGAAAAACATTAAAGAAGAATAAATTTATCTGAAAATTTGATATTTCATATTATAATGATTATATATAAAGGAAGATTAAGACTTATAGAATAGAGGATCTTAAAATTTTATATCCAAATAAAACTAGTAAAATAAAACCCCTTGAATGAAAGTAGTGATGAGGAAAATAGTGATTATGAGGAATTTTAAGAGTTTAAATTAACAATTAATCTCTTCTATTTTCTAAAAAAAAGTGTTAATATTTAAGTGTAAAATAAATAATGGAATAGTGAGAATGATTCTATAAACAATTCCCTAAGTTAATCCAATATCAAGTAAATTATTGAGAAAGAAGTTGCATACATGAGAAAAATTGGATATATTAATGAAATTATTAAATAAATAGATATTATTATTGAGATTATAATAGAAAAAGTGATTTCTATGAATGATAAGTTTAATGTTTCTGAGGTGAATTTTGTTAAAGATGAAAATTCTTTGAAAAAATCTTAGTTTAAATATCAAAATTCTATCATGGAAATTGGATAATACTTTAATTTAGTAGAGAAATTTATTTTTTTCAACTAAAAAAATTATTTATTTTATTATGATACCATGAAAAATTATCTTAGACACTTATTATTGAAATAATAATGTTGTTAATTGTAACAAGAAGGTGAAGAAGGTGATTACTTCCCACAATAAAGGAGGAATGACCATTGTTACATCAAGTAGGGGTGTTGAAAATCACAATAACTCTAAGTTGTTGAGAGAGAATGAAGTTGAGGCTAAACCTAAGGTAATATACAAGGTTAAGTAGGATGATCATAAGAATAAGTAATTTTATTGAAAATAAATGAGGTACGTATTTGAAAATAAATAAATAAGAAAATTATGAGGAAGAATATTTTTATCCAATTTGATTTTAGTTAAACGGAAGAAGTTGGTATTGCAGAGTGTATAAAAACAAAGCATATGTGTTCTGGTACAACATGTCACTCACTCAATAAAATAGAGACTATGAATTGATATAGATACAATTTGAAGACAATATATGAAAACCTAGAAAACATCTACATGAGAAGGTAATATTGATCAATTTTTTTGATTCTATTGATGAAACTTTTAAGGGGTGTGGTCATACGAGACACACCTCCCACAAGTGTAATATGATTCTAATGAAATATATAAATCAAAAGAATATTTATAAATCTATTATGAAGAGGAGGGATAAATAAAAGTAATTTATTATTGAGGTAACTTAAAAAGAAATGAAAAGAGTGAATCCTTGGATCTTGGATAGTGGTTTCTCATTGTACATGACTGAAAAAAGAATCTCTTTAAGAAAATAAAAAGGTATGAAAATAGAGATATTAAATTTTGAAATGATAAATCACTTAATTTTAAAGGAGTTGGAAACCCCAAAATTAGTGATATGAAGTTTTAGTCTATAAATGTTCTCTTTTCAATGGGATTATCCACAACCTTTTAAGTGTCTCTTAGATTTTTTAAATGATAAAGACTTAATATTTTAAAAAATAGTTGTGTAATTAGGTGGATGAAGGTTGAAAAAATCATTATGAAGGAACAATATAGAAACAAATATCTATTTAAAATTTTTAATGTGAAAAACATAATCTGTATGAGTGTAAAGGAAGAGAATGAGATTTATCATAAATGAATTTTTCATTTTGGTCAATACCTCATGGAAAATAATTTCAAATATAATGTTATGAGATATCTATGAAATATCATTCATGTGAAAAGTAACACTTGTTATTTTTTTCATAAAGGTAAGATTGTTAAAAGGTGCCACAATTTGGTGGAAATAAATAAAAAAATCTCTTGAACTGATACATTTATATGTTTGTTGACCGATAAGCTTAAAATAAAATAATAAATATAAGTATTTTATTAAATTATTCAGATGATTTTACTCATAAAAACTATTTTTAATTTACTAAGAATAAATCCCATATTCCTAAGAGGTTTGGAAACTCTGAGTGGTGCGATGAATATAAAATCGGATGTTTCATAAAAATATTTTGTTCTGATAATGGATATGAATACAAGAATATTGAGTAAGGAAAATCTTGAGAAGCATGGGATGAATCATGGATATAGTGATTCACATATATAGGATCAATTTGGGATATTTTCAACATTTAGGGGGGGGATGAATTAGTGTTGGAGTCTTTTTGATCACTTTAAATCTTTTATCTATTTATTTTACCTCTACATTTAATTTAGTGATTGAGTATTTAATTATATCACCCAAAATTTTTGGGATGATTTCTCACACATAAAGAGCATAATATATTTACTAGGTTCACCTCTCAAAATGAGAAGGCAAATCCTTAGTATGATTTAGGTACATCTAAGATAACATGACCCATTATTATCAACTTGTGAGTACAATAAGTATGGTTTCTCCTCATACTTGCATTACCCATCTCCCGACCATGTTATTGCATCATACACTTCACAATGATATGAATATTATAAAAAAACAAATTATACTTCACTAATTTAGACTATTAATGATTTTTTAATGTGCTAATATAACTACTAGAAATCGAACCTATACCAACGCATCTATACCAACAGTTTGGAAAATTCGTTGGTATTGGTCCCCTTTCCCAACCTTTTGGCCAAACCGTTGGTAAAAGCCCACTTTGAGGCCAATTTTTGCAATGGTTTGGCCAAACCATTGGGAAAGGGTGGGTACCTATCCGAACGGTTCTCAAAACCATTGGTGAAGGCCTATCCCAACGGTTTTGAGAACTGTTGGGATAAGTACCCTTATTTTTTATGAATTCTTTTGACGAATATTGTCAAATAAATTAATATATAAATTACATATATATATTTATATATCCAAATATATTCACATAGGTAATTGTAGGATAGTGGTAATGTCTTTGATATATAACTGAGAGGTTGTGGGTTCAAAACTCTGTTGTAACTTTTTTTTAATATACCAATACCAACGGTTTGGGAAACCATTGGGTGATTTGGCTTTGGGATAGACCTATCCCAATGGTTTGGGGAAAAACTTTGGGAAATACCAATCCCAATGGTTTGAAAACCATTTGGAAAGACTTATATTAACAGTTTTCAAACTTTTGGGATATGTATTTCCCAACAGTTTTCTCTAAACTATTGGGATAGGTCTATCCCCATGCCAAATCACCCAACGGTTGCCCAAACCATTGGTATAGGCTAAACCTATTGTTTGGGGACCTATACCAATGGTTCCAAACCGTTGGTATAAGTAATTTTTTCTTTAGTGTATATTTTCTTCTTATTCTTCTACCTGCACAAAAACATGTAAGTATATCTTATTCTTATTTCTATACTTACATAAAGTAAATTATCTCCTTATTCTACATCTTCTACTTGTATAGTAAAAATTAACCTCTTCTCCTTTCATTCACATCACATGAACTACTTCCCACTTTTGAACAGGAATCTTGAGGTTTGGTTCAAGAGTTTTTTCTTCTTTTTTATTACATAATAAAAATACAATTTTTCTCTATGTATTATTATAAATGCATAAACTTTTACCTCTTATTTTTATTTTTATTCAATGTATAAGAAAAACACTAGGTTTCTTTATCTATTTTCTTTGAATCTACATAATTTATATCTTGTGATTATAACATCAATTATTATTTATTCTTCCCTCTATTTTCAACTTATAGAGTGTACAATAAAATATCAGTGTCAAATAATACCCCAAGTATTTATTCTTTTTATATATATCTCACTAAATTTTTAGAATATCAATCCCATATCATTAAAAATTCTAATTGACATAAATTTCAGTTTTTAAGTTATGAAAATATTAATTCTTTAAAACTTCATATATTTGGTCTTTATCAAAGGAAGTTTTATTTTTTTGATATGTATGAAGTCTCGACATTTAAACTCTTATCATGATATTAAAATTATCAATGTGTTCTTTTTTATAAATTTTTACCCAAAATACACATATTAGTGAATAAATGTTTAAATGTGAGAATAAAAAGTTCTCAATGTGACACTCTTTCCTTGCGGTATGGAATCGTGAAACACTAATATGAATCATAATCCTTCATAATTGTGATATTTATTCAATGCAGAACATATCCCCATGAATCTTCTAGTTTTTCTTCATTCACTTATCTCACACATTTATTATATTATTAATAAGAACATATTATGAAATATACCTCTTACAAGATCCATATATCTTTTGATAAATAAATATTTTACATGGGTTTGCAATCTTATGAAGTAATAGAATCATAAATGTTGTTTTAATGTGTTATGGACCTTGCACACGAGCCTCAGCCAAGTTGGTGAGGTATCCTTAAGTGAATACACAAGACCCAGGTTCAAAACCAGGTAGAGGCATATTTCCAGGGATACTGTAGTAGTACTATACCGGGCACTATAGCAGCACTGTACAATGTGCGGGTACTGTAGCATACTATACATTGTGACGGTATTGTAGAATAACTACACACTTTTCGGGTAATGTAGCAGGAACTGTAGCTGTTACTGTATCAGGTACTGTTCGATACTGTGGTAACTGGAACTATTCTCCTTTGGCCATTGGTTTGGGCTTGGAATCCTTAAGGCTTTCCGGCCACCCAGGCCTTCAGGTCAGTAGGGCTTTCAGGCCACCTTTAAGGCCTTCAGGCAACATCAAGGCCTTCAAGCCACATATAGTTTACCCAGATGAGACTCTACAAAAAGGAGTATCCCCAGAATAGGATTTAGAGTAGGTGCACTCACCAGAGTAGTGCCAAATGGATTGTCTGAATGAGAGGGTATGACTATGCCATTAGGACCAGACTGTTCTTTCACATGAAGCCTATCTAGATGGCCATGCGAAGGTGGATATCTACAATCATGATGCAGATGCTGGGGAGGCGTAGTTCCTTGTAGATCGTCTGGTTGAATTCCCTAATACCTTAGAGTCTTATAATCTCTTAAGCCCACGAGCCTTGTAATCTCTGAGCCTACAAGCCGTGTAAGGGTTCCCCCTCATCCCTTGAAAGGGGGTTATAAAAAATAAATAAAAAATATGGCCTTCGGGCCACTCCAAATAATGTGTTATGGACCTTTCAAAAGACTTATATGAAAATTATCATGTGACCTCAAATTTATATGCTTCAAAGTCTCTCGCTTGACATAAAAGTCATACGTGGTCTATTAAATTCATAAATCCATATCTTATTAAATCTAATATCTTATGAAGTATACAAAAACATTAAATATAATAATCTTATGAGAGGTATCTTATAGATTATTTTATCATAAAAATTATTATAAAATATCTTATTAATTTTATAAGATGTTTTACTTTGCCTTGATAGAACTGGTCCTCTCACAACATCTTTCATGTGAACTTCCTACATATATCATAAAAGGATCCATATGTTATATAAAATCCAACATTTTACTTCTATATGAATTCATGAAACATTATATGTTTATTCTATATGAAAGTTATAGTGTATACCATGACATGGACTTCTTTTACACATCATAGATCTTCTTCTAATGAACATCACAAATCCATGACATTGAAAAACATGGGTGAGATGAACTTATGATAATAAAATACATCAACATTTATCTTTTATGTTTCAATGGTAGTTCATGTTTCATTGAACATCACTTATATATCATGACTTGGTATCAGTGGGACATATGGAATATGCGAGACATGAGGAAGAATATGGTGTCAAGGAAATTATATAATTCATTCCTCGTGCACTATTTAAATTTTAATAATCCTCATATAAACATGAGTCCCACATTGGAATGGATTTTGGGAATGCATAGGTTTATCAAATTAAGTACACCAAGGATCTGCAACTGAATTCCTATGGTACCGACAATATTCCATGGACATAGCTATTATGCTGACCCATATGGTGTATCTCTATTTTAGTAGCACCCCATGATCTTCCTTCCAGTACTAACATACACTAGCTCTCCACATCCATCTACATATTCTCATAGCTAGTTATTGACTATAATATCATATGGCTATCTTTGTGATGGATTGCTGCTCGAGTGTGGTGTTGGATTAGATAGATAACAAATGTTTTCAATCTATACTATCTTTTAGGATATAATTTACCAAATCTAATTATGAGAAATATAATAACTAAAAATCCTAAAACCTTGAGAACCAACCTCTAAACTTCAAAATATCCTCAAATTCATCCAATTATATTTTATAACCCTCAATAATATTTAATATATAAGGATGTAATCCTTCAAAAACACTTCAATCTATTCAAGAAAACTTTTCCTTTATGTGAATGAATCTCTAACCAGCTTCCAACCAGTTCCTCTTTTTCACATACTAACATTATCCATGATAGTTTCTTTCTTAATGACATTGATTGGAAACAATAAAACACAAAAAAGTGGGCTCGATAACATGAAACCAGACAAAATGGAGTAACTTAATGTATGAAATAGAGTTTGGATGGTATGTGGAGAACCATATTATCGTAGCACGACAATTTGGAATTATTTTTGATACAATATATAATAAAAACTGTCTACATTCTCAATAGGTTCATATATTGACCAAAATTTGTTGATACAACATATAATATTTGGTTTTAAAATAAGTATAACATGAAGAGTTTGAAATTATTTGGTAGCCCATGTTATATAAAAATTAAAGGATGATACCTGGGATAATTTTGATTAGTGAGATGATGTTGGGATATTTCTTTGATATACACCCAATGGATTAATTTAAAAGTTTTAATATAATAATTCAAAGAAAATAATGGATATACATAATGTTATTTTCATTGAGAAACAAATGTCATTACAAAAATCACTATATATTGATGATGGGATTGAATAATCTTAAAGATGAATTTATGGAAAACATGGGATATATGTGGTTACAACAATTTTTTTTAAATTATTATTTTGATTCAAGAATTTTGAGTAAAGAGGAAGGTTTAGAGTAAAGCGTATCTATGTTTATAAGTCTTAGAAAATATATTATTCTTGAATATATCATTGAAAGAAACAAAAGTGGTGTTTAAACAAGGACAATTATATTAAATTACAATCATTCAAGATTTATCACCAAATTTGAAAAAATCATATTAAAGAAGAATTATAATATGGGGATTGGATCAAAAAATAGGGGAATAGTTGAATTTGATTAAGAATAATGAAACTTGAGAATTAGGGGCTCATCCTAAAGACAATAATGTTATTTGGAAAAAGTGGTTTTTCAAAACTATCTAAATAATACACATTATTAGACCCATCAGTTTCCCTCCTAGGATAGTGGAGAGATGGTTGTGCTATCCCAATCCCAACTCTAATAGGAGAAGGGTTGGTGACTAGCACTAAAAATTCATAATACACATATGAGAAGCCTTATCCTATGAAACCTACATTATATAGACCTCATAATATAACACAAAAATTTCCAAAACCATGTAGGGTATACATACCTGACTGAAATGAAAATATTCATGCATAAAATTGCTAAACAACCCAAGGGGTTTACAGTATAAATTCCAGTAAAAAATGGAAAAAATATAAGGTACAACACTATGAAATATAATTGAAATCAAGTTACAGGGAAGATGATAAAACCAAATAGTTCCATCAATACCATTAGAACTTCCATCCACAAATCCCACTAGGATCCAACTAAGCTCAACTATCCCTAATAGCTCCACACCCACAAAAAATCTACAAACCTATACACCGACAATACAAACAAAACATGTGTGGGCATGAGGTCTATACAAGGGTGAGTAATAAAATACATAGTAATATTCCTTGTATACATAAAGGGTGTCATGGATGTAGGTCATTAAGAAACTAAGGGATGAAATATATAGCCACCAAACATTAACATGGGGGGAAACACAAACTAGGGAATAAGTTATGACTTAACTTCCCAATATGACTTAGAAATGATCATATAGGAATATTCTAGGAATAAAAATTAATTTACACTCATTATAGGGAATTAGGGCTCCATAAAAAATCCCATGAATCAAGGGAAAATACCTCCCTACTCATAAATATTAGGGGAAAATACCACCCTGCCCATCCACAATAGATACACAACATGAATCAAGGGTAAACTCTTCCATACTACTCTGAGACATGGAAGGTTGAGCCATATTTGTCCATATGAGGAAAAAACCACATAATACCCTATGGATCTATAATAGGATATCCTAAATGAAGGGTCTCATCAACCCCAATCCACTCATCATATGCCCATATCAGCACCACCTATCATGAAAGGTGACAATTGAACTCATCGAAGAATTTTTATTCTAAAAAAACGACTCTATCCATTAAAGGACCATTTGGATATACCACTCACTAATTTTAAAATACTCAATCTAACCAAAGAGAGGGTACCACACATCTAGAACAATATGATGCTTAAGTAGGTTATAGGCCCCATAGATGAGTTCCCCACATCCCATTCCATGGGGGAGTTACCCACATAATTCTACCAGAGGGAAGGCACATCCTTATAAATTTTGGTTCCAAAAAAATTAGTTATCTCACCTATATATGCCCAAAGGGGTTGACCAACCAACCAAAAGGTAAATCCACACCCACTATGACCATGTCTACTTGGATTATATACTGAAAGGGAAAAACTTGGTGCACCATATTCACATTAAGTTCCCAATAACCCAAACTAACCACACATATTAAATGCTACCTCCTCCAAATCATCAATCCCATGCCACATTGGGGGATGCATGCCTGACCATGGTACACAGATGAACCTAGGAGTATACCAACCCCATAGGGGACCTCATGTCCCACCAATTGAAAAGATTGACCAAGGATAATACTAAACCTATACATGTAATAAATTATCTCATTTATTAAGTATGAGGATCTACGAAACCATATCTTATAATAAAGAACCCACACCACTTATCTATGGGGTAGTATTGACTCCATCAATGAAAGTGTTAACTGCACCTTATTTAAGGATACAAGCTTGAGGGAGTGCCCAAATCCCATATCGATACTACTCAAGCCACATAGTATCATTGTAAATATTGGTTTAATGAAATATTTCACCAAGAAAACACTAAAATTTCATACTTCATATCTTGAAGAAAATCATGAGGTGTTAAATGGGAGAAAGATATAATTCTCCACACACAATAGGAATTGGTCCTGAAGACCATATCATAATGGAAGTGTTTAACTAACTTTTTATACTCCAATACAACAAAATTCACTTACTCTTTATAGGGGAGAAATAGAAAAAGATAAATTTCACATGTTTCATGTCCTATAATATGACCATTTGGGATACCTTGCAACATAGAGGGCACCACTAAAGACTTACCCAAAGTTTTGCATTTTTCAATCTGTATAACTCAAGGTTCTATAACCATAATCATCAAACTTATAGAAAATGATTATCTCTATAAAAATGTGAGGGTACCATTCCCTAAGGCTTGAATGTTTCCTTGGGGTTTACCTACCTCACACCTTCTCTGAATTAACACATAGATCTCGTCATCAACACTATGAGGCTAATATCTAAAAGTAGACTTGGATCATCTCTCTGAAGGAATATAATAGTTATTACAACCACACCATATAATTATATATATAAAGATACTTGGAATGTACTACTTATTTTTTCATTTCCAAACCCAAGGTGAGAAAACTTGTGAAACCCCATTGAGGAAAAATTATACATCATGTACTACGGGGTATATAAAGTGTACACTCAAAGGCCTTCTATGGGCCTATAACTCTTCTAGACTCGGTGTGTATTTCCCAAATACATAGAATTACAAATGGAACCCATGGAATATGATCCACCTATGGTACCAATTCATGTACCCAACTCAATATGTGTTGTGTAACCTAACATTTCATGTACTTTAATATTCCATGGACAACACATGAGGTGTCTGATTGTGTACTTAGACACACCCCAAGTCAAGAACCCAACAAAACTATATGGCATGTACATATGAAAAACCTACAGTGTGGTAACCGTATTTAACCATTATATCCATAATTAACTATACAACTAGTGTTCATAGGACTGCATGCCGTGTGATCAAGTTTGCTAGATGTCATGCCCTTACAAATCACCTAAAACCCCCATTTTTTCTAAAATCACCTATCTAAGGGATTAATCCAACCCAATTAGTCTAAATAGACAAATATTAAAATAAAATGGTCAAAGAAACAAATATTAAGAATAAATCAAAATAAATAGTCCCAACTCATGGTGAATCACTGATGCTTTGCATTTGGTTCTGCACTTCGTTATCACTGCCTCTTGATCTGTTTCTAATCGAGCTCCTCCAGCATGGCTCCAAATCTCTCCCCTCTTTCTCCATTCATTAAAAAATGTTAAAGAGTGGATTTATCCTCTAAAACTTAATTAAAATTTTGGATAGAAATGGGTAGGGGTAGAAAATAAAATAAAATAAAATATAATACCCATAGTTGGCCTGACCCAAGACCCGAGACCTAGAACTCAGTAAGTGTTTATACATTTCATAGGTAAAACCCACTATTTTAGAAACAATTGAAAATTTATAATTTCCATTTAGAGACCTTTTTAGGAGATATTGATGATCATGAATAAGGGAATATGTAATATTTATTTAATATATATTAAATACCTGGAAAATATAAATTCACCTCAGAATTCAACCAATTATAGGTCAAGGATAAATGTCCCATATTGAGAATGAGGGTCTCAGTCACTAAAGCACTATAACAATAAATGTCTTTCACACAAGAAACACCTAGGTTTCCATATGATCCCCATATTTTCATCCTAAAAAAGAAAACAACCCAACTAAATCTCCAAGAAGACCATAAATCATCATCATGTGGGATGATAAAACACTCAAACATGAGTTCCTCTTGCCTTTGATGGTCTATATATTACAGCCATATTAAAAATTTATCAGCATTATATCACTAAGACTAGGGATTCCACATCCTATATTCTTGTTCAACGATTATTTCCAAAAAAACTAAACCCACTATAGGTATGCTCCGAAAACAATATTGATTATCCTTTTTCAGCTCTCATCAATCTCTCCACCAAAAGTATTTTCCTCCAATCGTGGGATTCCTATTAAATATATCATGAAGAGTTTACAGGAACCATCATTGTCACTCTGATATGGTCTATCTTCCAAGGCATTTCTTATGGGGGTGTCATGTTCCCCACCTTAAAAAACATGACCCATAAGATTTTATACCCAGAAAATATAACCACATAAAATTCAACCATTATACACCTCAACAAGAGAACTATAAACCCCATTAGGGCATGGCACCACTAACCTCATGAAAGTTATCATCCAACATACATTACCTAATCTGTGTTTTTGAGATCTATGGTCAACATCTTCTCGACACTCAAAATGTTCGCAAAAATAATCTTATAGAATGATTTTACTCATAAAAAAACCAGATATACCATGTGGGGGGGGGGTGTTCTCTTACTAAAAATCTCACCCCAACACCTAGATAGTCACATAATTATTATAATTAACCATTGTTCAACAAAATAATCATAATATCTGAACTAGTAAAATCTATCACACCTACACATTAGATCATATCTAGGCGTAGTGCTAAGAAAACAACTAAAAACCATGAACCATGCACATGGAACTATCATCCAGAAAATAAATATTAGGATCATATATAAACCTTTATTTAAATTTTTTTAGAACCTATGAGATATGTCATCACAAAATCCCAACATTCATCACCGCCCGAGAGCATCTGGGACATCTCCTAGAGAAAACGATCACCAACTTCTCTACAACTATGTGAATGATCCTATGAAACAATCGCACTGTAAAATTCCATGCTCTTCAACCTGTGAGAGAACTAGTTTTAGCATCGTGAGAGTTGTTATTAATTATGTACTAAGTATAAATTATTTATGAAAGTAGACCACAACAATCCTAATTAATCATAAAGCACCTCAAAATGGTATCCATCCACACAAAATCAGGCCACATGTGATCATCTATCACTAACAACATCCACACTGGAAATCACTCTAACCAATAAGTATTATTGGAAAAACTCTCCATAAAAGACACCTCACACGAGTGATGGAAATGGGTGTAGAGGCTTTCATCTAGTAGGAACCTCTAGTCATACCGTGATAGTACAAAGACCCTACTTAAATCTATAGATCCTCATCTAACCATGAAATATTAAGAGAATAGAGTTCACTGATGCTAACTAAAATGGGATCTAGGTAAAAAGGAAGAAAATATCACCTCAATCCACACAAATCTACACCCGATAAAATCCATACATAGTTCACCCAAGAGGAAATCATCATAATATTCAACATCCATAATATATCTATCGGCCACGAGGCAAGATCTCCACCCATAGGATGCATCGCATGAATGATTTGGAACTTTCCATATTGAAAAGGATTCCTAGCACATAATTTTGTTTATCATACTCATCAACCCCATGAAAAATCCTAATAGAACACACAAACTACTATCAGTGGATCATACTAGAGAAACACACTCACCTGAGAGACCATAATTAAAATTTTCACATTAGACAAACTCATACTCATCATAGAAATATTATAAGGGACTCATGCCTCCTGGAGTTTCTATAAACTAGTAGAGGGAGTAGGGGAGGGGTGGGGGTGGGGTGGGATAATAAATCTCATCAATGTTGAATATTCACAACAAAAACATCTATATAAAGAGGACCCATTCCTTGCCTCATAAGGGAGTACCAACTCCTCTGTAGGATGAGTTAGAGGATCCCATGCCTAGACACACATGAAAAATAAAGACCCGATTCATAAACCAACATATAAGTTGGGGATCCATTTCCATATGTATAGTGGGGGGAGGGGATACTTGATGCTATTTTAAGGATTAGATAGAGGATCCCATTACCTAGTTATACATGGGGAATAGTAACCCTACATGTAACTTAGCCTTTGTGGAACTGTGGTGGAGTATCTTGCACCCTAGGTATGTTGGGGGAATACTAGATCAATTTAAGGATTACATGTCTTGAACAATCTCTTAGATAGGGGGAATACTAACTCTACAAATATAGGATCCCTTGCCTCAAGTAAGTGGGAGGAATACTAACTCTACCTATAAGACGACTCACAAATAGAGGTTCTGACACCCACAAAAAATGATCGGAATACCTAATATACCTATATGATTAAATAGAGGATCCCAAGAATAGTTATATGGGGGAAATAATGACGCTATACATAAATTGATATGTAGATAGAGGATTCTAAAACTTGGGTAATTAGGTGGAATAAAAACTCTACATATAGCATGAAAATTCTATGATCATTACGATAAGACATTAAAATTAGCTCTATTGAGCTAAATACTCTAGGAAACAAACAATATAGAACATCGAGTGATCAATAATCAGGAATCTAAATCATCTTTGATTAATAAATTTTATCCTATGATCTCTATAAGGTAAATATCACAACTAGAGTAAAAAAATTTCCATGGGGAAAATTTTCATCCTCATTACATAGTGGAATCTATGAAAGTTAGGAAGTAATGTCATGAAAATAATAACTAAATTAATGCAATATGGTATATATACATAGTCTACTATACCCTATAACCAATTACTTAAGTGATCAAGTTATTCAAAAAGTTATAAAAACCCCTATAAAGGAATGAATAAGCCATCACATCCTAGTTGGGATCCGTCATCTATCAACCAAACATGATAACATTCAAGAATTATCACCCTAAATTCCATAAACCACACTCACAATAAACCTATATCTAAAATCTATCCATAGAACCAATATCGATCAAATAATAATTGAACATGACCTAACTCACTAGTTCCCTATCTGGGTCATTGGTTAGCCATGTTTTCCACCAAAACTTTCTTCCAATAGGCTAGGGTTTGGTGACCAATACCAAGAAGACCTAATACACATATGGGAGGTATTAACCTCTACAACTGGTATCAAATACACATCACTACCCAGAAAAAATTATCCACAACTAAATATGATTTACTTAACTAGATGAAATGAAAATATGCATGTATACAACTTCTAAACATCATGTGGGATGTAAAATATAAATTAAAATTTAAAAGGTGCATACATATAAGGTCCAACACATTGATATAAAAATTACCTAAAGAAATTGGGAAGAGGGGATCAATATGTCATGTTATATATATCCCAAGTACCACCATCCATCAATCCCGCTGGGATCCAAATTAGCTCCACTATCCCCATTAGCTCCATGACCACTGAAAAATCTACCAACATGTATTCCGACTATAAAGATGCAACATTTTTGGGAATGAGATCCATGCAAGGGTGAGTATAAAAGAACCATGTAGGATACCCTAATTTTATCAAGGGTTACATAGTTGCAGGTCATCATGTAACTAAGTGATGAACCACATAGCATCTCAACTCTAACAAGGGGGAAAACTATCTAGTGAATAAGCTTTAGCTTCACTTCATAATATGACTCAAACATGATCCCAATAGAATATACCAAGGATAACCTAAAATCTAATCCTCTTCTATGAAATGAGGTCCCCATGACAAAATTCATTGACCGAGGGTAAAAAAACTCCCTACATATAAATTATAGGAAGAAATACCTCCCCACCCATCTACAATAGATACACCACATACCTCAGGTGTAAACACCACCTCAATAATCCATGATATAAAAGGTTAAACCACATCGGTCCACACCATAGTACTATAACCAAAATAAAAATATAAAACCATAAGTATATTTTTAGGTATATCCCAAATAAAGGGTATCATCATCCATGATACACTTCTCATACGCTCACATAATCTACCACCCATCATGCAGGGTGAACAACATAACTCACCAGTGAGTTGTTATTCCCAAAACAATTCCTATAGACATAGAAGTCATATATAAACAACATATTCATCGATTCGAGACTCCCTAATCAAAAAAATAGTAGATACCATACCCCAAGAGTGATATAATTCTCAAGAGGGTTATTTTTCAAATGGATGGGTGTCCTCTACCCCATCCCATGGGGGAGTTCCCTGCCACCTTCTTACTAGAGGGAAGACAAATCTTCATGTGTAATATGTTCCAAAAGGGGAGTCATGTGAGCTTGCTTTTCCTATAGGGGTATATCAACAAACCATAAGATTAATACCTTTATAATTATAAAATTTATACTTGTAAAACATACATAAGGGGAGAAAACTGGTGCATTATGTGCGCAGAAAGTGTCCGAGCACCCATACTAACCATATAACTCAAATACTACTACATCTACACCCTTGATCCCATTAAACATTGGGGGAACCATGAAAAATTGTGATATGTAGACTGGTAAATGGTGTTAATAACCCCACAAGTGACCTCACACCTCACTAAATTCCAGGATCGACTAAGGAGAATACCATCTTCGTTCATATAAGAAATAAACTCATGCTTTAAAGAGGGGGATCTGTGAAACTATCATCTAGAATGATGGTATCACACCCCCTATCTCTAGGGGGTGTATAAAATACATCAACATAAGGGATGAAACATAACTATTGTTAGATATAATCTATAGGGAGTACCCAAATCCCATCTCTATATCGTTCACACCACATAGTCATTGGAACTAGTGGCACAATGAAAGGGTACACCAAGAATACTCTAAAATTTCCTACTCTATCTTCCATAAAAAATAATAGAATTTTATATAGATTAGAGATCATTTTATTCCTATAACAAGAGATTTATATAGAGTCCATAGTGTAATGTAAGTGTTATACTAACTCCCCATCCTCTAATCTAACCATAAGAACCCACTCTTTGTTGGGGTGTACACCCAACAGACCACTATAGGAATGTACCTTTTCTCTACACAATATATATTTCCCAAATACTTGGTGTTCCCCTAAGATTAAAATGTTGTGTGATCCACACATGGTACCGTGTTGTGTATTTAGATCAAGTCATGTAATGTAACCTGACAAGGACTATACTTCTACATGCCATGTACCTTACATAAGGTATATATCCATACTTGAACACAACTCTATTTGTATTCCTAAAAGACCTATACAATATGTATATATGAACAAAAAATCATTTTTTCACCATCTTAAACTTTTATCAAACCATTAAACTACACAACATGTGTATATATAACTACACACAGTGAGATCAGGTTTTCCAAATAGAAAACCCTAACAAACCACTTGAAACACATGTTTCACTAAAAATCACCTCTCTTGGGGAATTAAGTTTATAATTAGTAGTCAGAGTCAATAAATATAAAAGTAAATCTAATAGAAAATATAGGCGAGGTGGAAATAAAAATAAATATTCATACCTTATGGTGAATCGCCAAACCTTAGGATTCAGTTCCACAATCCTTCACTGATGTCACCTGATCCGTCTTTGATTGAGCGTCTCTAGTGTGGCTCCACCTCCCTCTGCCTCATTATTCCTTCAATATGGTTTTTTTAATGAGAGGATTTATCCTCCTCACCTTCATGAAAAATGGTGTTGGAATAGTTAAGGTATAGAAAATAAAATAAAATAAAATAAAATAAAATATCTATAGATAGCCTCACCTAGGACCTAAAACCAAGTTGAAGTTTACAATTCACCTAAGAAAAACCTACCATTAAATATTAAACAAAAACTTCATAATTTCCATCCAAATATCTTTTTGGGAGATATAAATGTCAATGCATGTAGAAATAAATAATATTTATTTAATAAATATTAAATATTTTGAAAAAAATACATATGGATTATAATTACACTAAATTTTATGTCAAGTATAAACATACCATCTTGAGAAAAATACTATCATCAATTTTTTGAGGTCTTTTCCTACGTGAAATTTCCATTTTACCATTTATAAGGATTTATTTATTTGAAGCCCAAAATTGAGCCATGTATTCCGCATGGGAAAAACTAGGTTCACAATAAAAATAAAAAAGAAGATGGAACATATAGATATTTTATTGGAATATATTTCAATGAATATGATGGTAGTGGATATTTTGATAAATAACCTAATGAGTAATTCCTTATTGTACTTGAGAGAGTTTTTTGGGGAGTAAATTTTCTCCCATAATCCATGTAAGTTCATTGTTTTATTTCCCCTCATTTATTCCTTTGTATTTTTTGATAAATGGGGAGTATAATTTGGGTTACCTTCTAGAAAAGAGGGAGAAACTCTATTTTTTTACTAATCTACAAAAAGGGGATTATAGAAGATGATTTGATCCATATAGAGGAAGAAAAGTGTAGTTGATAATTGAAATCATAGAGAATAGATTACATTATGTAAGCATGTTTCTAAAAAAATACAAAGGAGATTATTTTTTAGCCTTTGGAGAGTAAAGAACAACAATAAAGTGAAATGAAAAAGTGTTCTTTGGGATGATATAAATTTGAAGAATGGTTAAAATGATATTATTCATTTCACATAGTGTTAGGGAACTATAAAAAACCAAAATCTATCTTATAATGTGGTATTTAGATAACTATTATATTGGGATCATACTATAACTAGTTTTTTGAGATAATACATTAATGAGTTTTGATTATGATTTTATGTTGTATTCATTATCAATATTCTCATACATGAGTTGGAGGCTTTTTAGAGATGATAAGGAAGAAAATAAATGAAGTAATTATGACATCACAATGACTAAATCATTATGTATGACAAAACACACCATGGTTTTATTGATGAAATCGTTTTAGAAGATGATAAAGAAAAAGAACTATTTTCATGTTTTTGGTTTTATACTATATGGGGAATGATTATGGGGAAGTCTAAATATGAAGTGGAGAGTCTCAATTACATCACGATGTATAATTGAAATAACTATAAAGAATATGGTTGTAGTTCAATTTAATTGAATGAGGGATCTAAATTTTCTCAATAAGGCGTCCTAATAAAATGGACGTGGTTTATGTAACAGTGAAAAAAAATCCATATTTTTCATGATAAGGAGGAAAACAACCATGTAACTTGACTATTTCCATGAAGTTCTAAGTATAATTACCTTATTGTTTCAATTAATATGTCATGGTAAATGTTTTAGATATATTTAGTTGGAAATATTCATTGAAAAATAGGGAAAGATAACACATATCTATTTATAGCTATTGAAACTATCCATGATCCACTTGACCACACTATGAACAAACCAATTAGGTCATGATGAGGTATTACATTTATATAAATTATTTTTCAAAATTATGGGTGTGATGAAACTTTGATATTGTCAACTATAAATTCTAGAGTTATTTTGGCTAGGTTTTAGGTGAATAATGAAGGTGAATACTTTATCCAACCTTCAAGGGACTTGAAATGGAGAACAGAAAATTGATTGACCTATTGATTATTATTATAATATTTATTGTTCATATATTTCATTACTGTCTTCTTGATCCTCATCCTTATTCTCATTAACAATATGATAAAAACATAGATAATGGGATCACAACCATTATCCACTAATAATTTTCCACTTGATAAAAATAGTATGTGAATTTAATAAAAAATATATTATGTAATGTAAATTCAATATCATTATCTATCTTATTTCATCAGTGATTTTCCTCATTCGTGGATCCTAAAATCTAACTGGAATGTGAAAAATTATTGAGAGTTTGTGTTTTTATGACCATTGTTTCACCCCCTCTCTTAGTGTTAAAAAAATCTCTCACTTCGTTCTATCAGACATATAAACTTATGATAAATCCTTTTCATAATAAAATTACACATGGTTTATAGAAATAGGGAATTTTTTGAAGGGAAAGTAAGTCATGAATTTATTCTTACTTTCCAAATGATGGGACACCACATGAGATGAAATTTGATTCTTCTCATTAATGTTATAACTATGTGTTTTTATGGGGTTATGAAACTATTCAAAATACCATATAACGATAAGTATGATGTTTATAAGAAGGTGGATGATGAAACTTTTATTGATTAATTTTTATGGATATTAGTTTAATTAAAGAGAATTAGAAGAGAATTATATATCCTATTTTTGGTTACATTGACATTAAAGATCATCTATATGAGATATAGAGAATATTTTTCAAAATTTATTATAATATCAAATTACTTTAGTTTATTTAATACTTTTATACTTATTTAAAGTTTCATTCTAGTGTCTACAAAAGACTAATCATGGTTATATGTATATATACAAAACCTTCTTCTTTAGATGTGGTGATATGGGTCTAGATAAACTATTAACCATTTTTATTATGGTAGAATAAGGTAGGGTATATATATGAGACATCATAGATAATACCTTCTTTTATAGATAGATGATGAAAATAATAAATTATTTTATTTGTTGTTGATGAAATATTGATTTAATATAGTCAATAACAATTAATTTCTATATAGATTTCGAATAGATAAAGTTGGGGTGAAATAGTTAGTCATTGATTGCTAGTGTGACAAAAATGTGGAGTGTGGTGATTAGTGTTTCTATTTAGTAGAATATTGGTGATGTTTATATGATTATACTGACTAGTGAGTGGATGACTATAAGAAGCTATAAGAAAAAGATATCTCTCATTGAGAAATGAAAATGTGTCAATAACCAAAAGTCAATTTAAATTATAGTAGTGATTAATATATGGATGTAAATATAGGCATTATGAATATTTTATATGCATTTAAATAATGAATCATGACGAAATGGAAATATTGGGAATATTTTATTACTAAATTTAGAGATAATCCATGTGATAAATATTTCTTTACATGGAGTAAAAAGGTAATGATGAAAAAATAAAAGTGACTGTTCATGATTGTTTTGATAATCATCCCCATTTTAAATTTACTTCACCAAAAAATATTTTTTTTTATTTAAATGTAGGTAATATTAATTTATTTACCTATTAACTGATTGAGTTATTTTAATTTAAACCATTAAAAATGTATAAAAATATCATTTTTCTCTTTAAGGAGATAGCTTTTCAAGGGGAACTAAAATAAATTACGAGATTTTTAAGTGATATTTTAATGTTAAATGGAAAAATATGGTCTATTTTTGAGATTTTATATAATTTAAATTAGTGTTTATTTTTTTCATAAATAATAATTAATCAATTTTTTATTTTGATTAATTCAACCAAGTGAGTTATTTTGTGATTGAGTTAGTAAAGATTCATCGAGATTGGAATCATTAACATGGATTTTATTAGGAAATGTTTAAAAAGGATATTAATTGAGATCGGATTTATTTGGGTTAAAACCTTGATATTTCTATTTAAAGAAAAATAGCTTGAAATATTTTCTAGATATGAATTATAGAATGTACCAAGATATAAAATATACCACTACACATGTGTTATACTTCCACATGGTTGGGTTTTTAGTGTTGTGATATAGATCTTGTTTAGGAATGATTATATTATTTTATATTAGTATGTGTTGGTTAAAGGTGAAATATAATCTATGTTTCTTTTAATTGGTTATATGAGAGTACCAATGTGGATAAATCTTATGGTGGATATCCATTCTCTTACAAGCATTATTAGTAGAAATATGATGTTTTGTTTTCAGTTCTTATTAGGTATTTGAGTTCTTCTTGAATGAAATCTTCCTAATCATTCATTTAGATTTAAACATATTCTAATATGTTTTCTAGATATTATGGAATGTTTTTTGGTATAATTCAATGATCTACCTTGTTTGGTTATCAATTTTTAACAATTGATTGGAATACGTATCCAAGTTATATTTTTTATAGAATGAAAATTTTATAAGAAGGATGCCTTGATCAAGTAGTCTATAATTTATTTTATCTTTTATAATGGGAAATTTTAAAGACGAGGAGAAGGAAATATTATGGGTTTTCTTATGATAATGATGTTTCAAGTACTTTTAATTCAACACAAGTTCTAGTTTCATTATATTTATTAATAGGAATTTCAATTAAAAAATATTTTCTATTGGTTTAGTTGAGAACCACATTAATATTTAAAAATAAATATTATAATTTAGTTAAAAATAATAAAAAATAATTTTAATTTAATGGAACTTAGACCCTCGAGTTGGACTTCATCATTGAGTCTAAAATTGGGGGTTTCCTTCTGAAAGAGATTTTAGTAATTTTCTATAAATTTTTTGAATTATGTTATGGTGATGATTGTGTTTAAATAAATATTAATTTGATATTAAAAATAAATTTTGACCTAAATTCCTCTATATATACATATTTAGGTATAATTTTCATTGAATATTTATTTTATAATTTTCTAAAAAATAGAGGTTATCATCGGGGTTATAGATTTCACTGGAGAACATGGAATCATAAATGGATAGGTATGGTTATTTGATTTTTTAATTTACTTATGATAATTTAAATCATTAAAATTAAAGCTTATTTTCATTTATTTATGATTCTAATTTGGATGTGAAATTATTAGATAATAAATATTAAGCAATGTAGAACATAATGAAATTAGGAGGACATCAATTAATGCTTGATATTGATATAATAATTAGAGAAAATTTTAATTATCCAAAACATATTTATACTATTTTGAGATCCAAAATACAATTCATGATAAGTAGAGGATAAATGGATGATCTATCTTTATTATATGTTTTAATATGATTCTAATGATGTAAAGTTTCTGAAATTTCAATTTATAGTTTTAGGGATATTCAAGAGAGATGTTTTAATACCTTGTTCCATATTTTTTGATATTTACCTAAATACATGAATAATTTTTAATAATATAATATGTTGTATTTTAGTCAATTTTTTTAAACTAATTTGAAAAATACTATAATTATCTAACATATATGTAAAATTTTATTTAACAGATACATTTCTATCATTTTCAACTTCTCTCTAAATTTTGGTGGTTTATTTGTTTTATTGAAAACTCTAAATTTACATTTATGGAATACTCATGATTATATGAACATTATTTTAAAATATTTAGAATTTCGGTGGAATTCATCTCTTTAAATACCACCCAGGGTGATTGTGGTATAATTGAGCAACATGGGGGAAGAATATTGGTTGTCTGATTTCCCCTTAGATGGTGGTCAAGCATCCACATTAGCTATATCCAATTATTTATTCCTGGTATCTTGTGTCATGGTCTGTGACTCTTGTAAATATATAATCAATAGGACTGGTTAGTGATTTAATGGTTACATCATCACGTGAAGATGTAGATCTAAGGTTAATTGGGGTTATATGATCATTAAGATTAGATGAAATCCCATGTGGAAAAGTCACCTTGTAGGGCCATGGATTGATTGAAGCTAAGCCAAGTTACCCTAATAATTTTTTCAAAGAGTGAATGATGAGTGTGTGAAGTTAAATAATGTGGAATTGGGGTAATTGGATCTAGGGTTAGGCATGTGGGGGAGCCACGTGGAACCCCAATGTTGTCTAGAAATCCAACATGGTGTGTTTGGCTGGGGGTGGTAAGGACATTTTGATCATTTTGTTTATTCTTATATAAACACACCAAACCTAAAAATACCATGTTTAAGTTATTTTAGATAATTTCTGTAGAAAAAATAACTAATTATAATTAATTATGTTTTAGGAGCCCATGTTGACTTTTACTCATGGATATCCTTGATGAATTATTCTGTTTTTGACAAAGTTTAGCTATGGTAGAGAGTTTTACTCCTTAAAGTGTTAATGATGGATATTTTTTGTCCATATGAATGAAATTTAAACATAATAAAGGTAACATAATTATTATCAAATAATAAAAATTATATTTATTGTTATATTAATCAAATTAAAGGAATGTGATTTCTATCACATTTTGAGTTATCATTGGAGGAAAATATTATTGATAGTAGAAATTAATTTAAAGGGAATCTATTCAAGTTTATTATTTAATTTTAATATTAGAATTAAAATTAAGAATTTTTTTTATGTTGATAATTATTCATGCTATGAGAATTAAATATGGGTGGAAGTGAGAGGAGAAATCGTTAATTTTTTTTTTTATGATTTTCTGTGTGTCCTTATAATGACATCAAAATTAATTCTCAATTCAATATATTGAATTGAATATTATATGATGGAATTTAATACATATATTTATCATGATTAATGAATTTTTAATTTAAATAATTTTTTTTCTAAACTATTAATGGAAATTGAAGAGAAATTATCATAACATTCATGGTGATGGATTAGATAAGTAATGAAAATATGTTGAAAATTAATAGAATATATGATATTCTTAATAATTTTAATATATTATACTTTTACATGAAATTATAAAAATATAATAAAATATTATTATGTAATTTAATTTAGCGAATATAAATGATATAAATAGTGTTTTACTTTTAAGAGAATATATTTTGTAATTAATGTCTTTAAAAATGGATTCACCTTAACATTTGTAAAAATATTAAAGTGTGTAATGTACATAAATTACTTATTGAATTAAAATTAAATATTCTATAAGGCTTAGTTATTTTAATGGTGATATGAGGATGGAAATGTAGTGATTTATATTTTTAACATATATATTTATCTATGTCACTTATTAAATATAGTAATGTGAATAATGAAGAGTTGGAGTTGAATACTGGTAATATGAACCACAAAAGAAAAGAAAAATGTGCTTAATAATGTTAAAAAATATCTTAGTGACATTAGAGCATCCACTTGATGATGTTTTGAGTATTTATAAGTTTTCATGTATTTCTAGTGAATATAATGGAAAATAATGAAACAAATTAATTTTAATTTTGTGGTGGAATCATTTTGATACAAATTATCATAAAATATTTGAATAATGGGAAACATAATGATTATTTTCATTTATGGTTATGTGGATATGATATGATATATTTATATATTATGATGAGATGATTATTTGAAATATATTATCTAGTTAAAAGAATAACCTGATAAATGAACTTTAATAGTGATTAGTTGTTTATAGGCTAAGAATATGAAAATTCATTGAGGAAGTTATTAAAAATATGGATTATTATGTGGGAATTATTATTAGAAAGATAGATGTGGAAATTGATTTTATGGATTTATTTATTTATATTCTTATTTACTTTGATGTGTGATGTAGTCTAGTGGACATGGAATATTAATGATGATAGAGTCCACTTTGTTTTTCTTTTCAGTCACCTAATGATAGGGGTTAGATTAATATGTATACATTTACTATTCTCACCCACTATTATGGGTATAGGACAATGATGACCTACCTATAAATGTATCCATTTCTATCCACCAATAGTTCTATGTTAGAGGGTATTAATGATACATGGGATTGAGATAAAGTAGGATTAAATTGAGTGTTAACACTCTTTATATCTCACAAATGTAGGATAATGGTGGATGATTATTCATAATAATACAATTTTTTCTCACCAATATCTCTAGTTTGAGGAAGATTAGATATTGATCTCTAGTTTGTCACCCGCATCTTCAGGTTGACGAAAAATAGATATTCAGCCATGGATCTGGTATGAGATGGCTATAGTAGTATTCCTCCAGTATCTTAGACTACTGCATATAAGGTAAATTATGAAGGAAAAATATTATTAAGGGAAGAGAGATGATATTTTTATTTTTAGATATTTTATATTTAATGACCCATACTTTAAAATATGAATTTTACCTTCTTATAATTTATGTCATATATATTCTAAATAAATCACATGTACCACATAAAAAAATAAAATTTTATTTCATAAATAATTCATATTACATATGAAGGATAAATAAATTTTATAAAATTCAAAATTTCATAATGGGAAAAATAAAGTAAATAACACGACTAAAATTTAGAAATCCAATGGTTCATGTTCTCTTACAAATATCACAACAATTAATAACAATATAAAAATAGAAAAAAAGTATAAATAAGATTTTTTATTTTTAAAAAAATATTTAAATAAATATGAGAGAAAACAAAGTGATTTATGAGTTAAGTAAATGAGAGGAATTTATAACAATTATAAGGGTTATGTGATAGCTGGAATTTTAACCTTACTATTAAAATATTATCATGACTATTACAATAGTAACCTAACATTTAGAATAGTAACTTGACCATTATAATAGTAAACGGATAGTAATTAATATTTAATAGGAATAAAGTAAATAAATATAAATTTTTAAATTAGATAAGTTAAATAAATTGCATTTATTTATTTTTAATAAAGTGTATTTTAAATAATTTTATAATTTTTTATATTAATATTTAAATATTATAATTACCTATGTTGTAATTTTTTTAAATAAAATTGATTTAATTTTTGGAATCTTCACATCACAATTTCTTAAGAGATTTTTTTTGTATTTTTCTAAAAAACTTGAATTTTGGGATGTATAATAAAAATAAACTTTCCAAATATGGCATGTTTTATGAAATAATTTTAATGTAATAATAAAATAATGATTTTATTAATGGGTTTAAAATAAAAAATATGTTTAATAAGATAAATTATGTTTTTAAAATTATTAAAATTTATATAAAAATATAAAAGTTACATTATAAATTATAAAAAAATAATTTCTTTCATTAACAATTAATTTTGGATTCTTTTGTTTCTTTCTTTTGTATTTTTTATTTAAATAATTAAATTCACTGGTGTAAGAGTTTAAAAGTCATAAAAATATATATTTGTAATTAAATACTATTCATAATATCAATGAAGACCACTATTAAAAGTTTTAGTCTTAAAAAAATATTACACCCATTATTTGATCTCAAATACCCCTCCCCTTCAAGAATAGATACCCCATCTACACCCCATAGAAAATCAATTCCAAAATTAGTCCCATTTAAAGTGACCTTAGGTTTATTGAAGAATGTTTCTTTGTTTTCAACCTAATATGAGGATTATGTTGGATTGTTTGAGAATTTTGTGAAGGCATAGAAAAGTATTGAATAAATCCTAAAGTGATTTGAATAAGTCTTTATTTCTTGATCCAAAATTAGAAGAATGGATATATTTTAAATTCACCTTTATTTTTTATGACTTTACCTTCAATTTTTAGGACATCATGAGGTTTCATATGACATCATAATATTTTTTTTATAAATTCAAGAGTTTTGCATAATTTCAGAAGGATTTCTATATGAATTTGAATTTTTATATGAATTTTGATGTTTTTTTGTATGAATTCCAGTTTTTTCTTTTAATTCAATATCCATAAAAAATTTAAGCTGGATAAAAAATTAGAAAAGTGTTTAGTACATATGAATTTTATGGAGAACCTGCATGACTTCAATAATTGTAAGATTTTGATAAGTCTATTGGGTGAAATACCAAGGTTCTAGATTTCACTTCTAATGTAGAATATAATAAGTCTGATGATGATTATATCAATATTAAAGGATTAAAATATCAAGATTTATCAAAATAGATCTTGATCATAGTTAATAATTTTGAAATATTAAACTAACAATGATTCCAAAAAGAATTTTGAATATGAAATTCACCATGTTTTAGAAATGAATGCCACACTAATATGAGTAGTAAAATGAAGAACACCATACCTTGTAGTATTTTATGTCTATTTTAGTAGGATATTTATATGAGAAGACCACCCATAATAAATTTCATGGTTGTCTATGATATATTACACTCTTTTTAATCATTTTGATAACCCCTCGACACTAAAAGATGACCATGGGGAGTCCTACATCATAAGCTATTTCTTGGTGAACTTTTAGTGATCCTATTGAATATCATGGTTCCAAAATGGGTAGCCTCTAGAGAATATTCCATAATAGTGATAATTTTAGATGAAATGTTTACCTATGAAAAATAGTGAGTCATCTTCATGTCTCAAGTGATAGAGTGGTGTTGTGTGACTAATTTGAAGTGGATAATGTTAGAATACCCATATAATTTATAGATATGATAGTGTGATATTTAAATCACAATAAAGTTAGAAACACAACTACTCATTAAGGAGATTTAAATATAATCCTTGAATTTTATTAAATAATATTGAATGATTTAAAATATGAGAATATATAACAACATAAAATCACGGTGTTTTAAAATATTATTCAAAAATTGTTATAAATATAAAAGTTATAAATAAAGAAAGAAATTTGGTTCATGAATTGACAGAGATACCAATACTTACCTGCATTGATGATTAAGCTACGTTTAAGAGAGAAGAATAATAAGAACAATTATTTTTGAAAAATTATTATTTCAAAAAATCTCAAAGAAATTTGACTATATAGTGATTGATTTTGGATTATTATACTATGGAGGAATTAGTATTTTTACACACATGCATTATACCATGCATGAATAGATCATCCTAAATAGAATGGTAAGCTAATGAAATTCATTTTATTTTATTAATTTAATTCAACTAGTCAACTCTCCCTAAAAATTAAATATTTTATTTTATAAAAATTCATCTTTAATCACACTAATTATCTATTTAATCCAAGAGAGAGACGTAAATACTCATAGGCTAGTGGTACTAGGGTAAAAACCACCAATAATTTGGTGTTGTAGTGAAAGTTCAAGGATTTCAACTTCCCATATATTTCACTAGTTATTTAACTGAACATCAAGAGTGAAATTTGTAATTTAACCTTATCTTATAATCACTATTATATTAGTGATAATCCATGTTCCTAAAATTGACCTGATTAGGATCTCACATCGAGTCCTAACATTGTAAAAAATATAATGTTTTGATTGTTTTAATTTCATATTAATATACAGGTGATGTAGTGACATTAAGAGCGGATCATTACCCTAAAAAGTCATAGAGGTTAATTCATTAAAGTAAAAAATTCATAAAAACAGTTTTCACAAATTCACCCACTATATTAGTGGCACACTTATTGATCTAGTTACTTAAAGTGGAATCATATCCATGCCCCCCTTAGATCCAATTTTTTATATCAATCATTAAAGTTTATAGTTTTGTTAACAACAAAGGTGTTATATTTTTTGATGGGAAATTTATTTTTTCTTGGAAGAATCGAATGTTGCCTTATCTTCCCTCACAAGATCTGGAAGTGAGAGATGCTATTACTGTAGGATTTGGAACCATTTAAATAGATGTATCTATAAGAATTGCAAACAAAAGAAACCTGGAGACTAATGTTAAGGATAATAACTATATTCTATCATATTTTCTGGACAATGTTTACACTATAGTAATGGTTTTGAAATTGGTTAAATAAATATGGGAAAAAAATTAGAACATGAATAAAGGAAACATTATGATGATAAATAAAAATTATATATATGTAGATCCAAGTTTAAATATGTCATAATGGATGAGTATGAAACCATTTATAACAATTTTAGTAGGGTAAATTAAATTTTGTGTTATATCAAAGGTTTTTGAGACAAGACGAAATATTCTACTATGCCTAAAAAATTAATAAGAATCTTTTTAGACAGGTTCAACCTAAATATATCATTTATTAATGAAATATATGATCTCTAATTTGATGAGTTAAATAAAAGACTCTTGAATTGTTTACAGAAAATTTAGCTATTTTTAAGAAAAAGGCTAAGTAAGAGATAGAGTTTAAATCCTAGTGAAAAATGAAAATTGAGGAATAAGGGGTCGAGTCCTCATGTAACTGAGAAGATGATGCAAAAAGTGATGACATCTTTAATAAAGATACATATTTTATATATAATAATTTAAAAATAGGAAAAGAGGATTTTAATGGAAATATATCACTAAAATATTTTAGGTATTTTAGTATATGATTTTTTTCTATAGATTGTGCTAGAATAAAGGATATTATGGATTATGATGGGTAAGAAGAGGAATAGAATACGTAGTATAATTCCAAAGGTAGATTATTCAAAGATAATTATAAGTTATATGAAGGAGATAAGTGAATGTATAGAAAAAGAAAATACTTATTTTGAGTAATAAGGAATAATATTTTTATTCCTTAAGTTGTGATTCAAAAATGTAGTGTTTGAGAAGGGATGATAACTTCATGGAATGTGTTGGGAAAAAATAAGTTGAGAAAAATAAAGATATTTAAATTATTGAAGGAGAAGAAGTAGGAAGTAAAAATTATATGGTGCATATGTTGAAAAATGATAATGAAATATATCTTGATAGAAACAGTAAAATCAATAAAGAAGTTAATTCTCTTAAGATGGGTGTGAGAAATATGAATAAATATGAAGATGAGATTTATATTAGAGAAATTGACCATATTGAGGAGATAAAGATTCTTAGATTGAAAGTGGTTGAGTATGATTAAATCAGGAATGATCTTAACAAGATGGTGAATGATTGAGATGAAGACCCTTGTGAGAATAAATAAAGGCATCTTAAGGATAAAAAGACCCTTGAAAAAATGAATACTGATTTTGAGAAGGCTATAGAAGTAAAAACTTAATCATCCCAGTGTATTGAGAACTTGTGTGCATTATATCGTATAAAATTTAGTCCTCCACTATATAAAATTTTGAAAACTATTTCAAATAACCACATAGGATCCAAATGGTAATTTGGAAAAAATAGGTTGATAGAAAACCGTAGAATAAATATACTATAGTTAATAAAGTGTAGAGAAATATGAATAATCAAGGATATTTAAAACCCATACAGAATAAGACTGATTTTTCACTGATAAAATTATTAAAATTTTCAAAAAACACAAACATTTCATGGAATATCCAATTTATGGGGATATTATTGGTGCTGTAAATATTTTAGACACAAATATCATGGTTTTTCGTATAACATTCCTCTTATTTGAAACCAAAGAGAACCATAATTTAAGAAGATATACTTAGATGATCGACTCAAACGATTAGTGAGAACACAAAAGAAAAATGAGAACTCATATACGACTCCTATCCAAAATGGGTTTAAAGGTCATGAGGAGATATGTGGAATATTTTATCAACAATGTAAATATAAAGAAGAATATATGACCTATAATATTGATCAATGACAAAATATGACTAAGGAAAGGGAAATATAATATAAAACCATGGGTGAGATGACACTTATTGTTGAGGTAGAATTTTAAGAAAATAAAAAGGGAAATCCCTTGATACTTTATAGTGGATGTTCATCACACATGAATGTTGAAACAAAGATCCTAAAAAAATTAATTAACATAATGATGATGTAGTAAATTTTGGTAATTAAATATCTTCAAATATCAAGGGTACTGGAACAATTGAATTTGAGGCCGAAAAGAAAAAATCTAAAGATTTATTATATGATGATGGGCTCAAAAAATATCTACTGAGTGTGAGTTAGTTATGTGATGATGGTAAATAGGTAATTTTTTGTGGGGAAATATTACTCATCAAAAGAATCAAATATGGGAGTATTATCAATTTAGGTGAGAGGAGAAATGAAAATATATTTTAGATTGGATGTTCAAAAAAATCTAGCGACTTGACTTCAAAAAAAAAATAAACTATCAAATAGAAGGTTTCACTAAAAAATAATTAGCTTTTTCCAACATTGGTATATCTGTTGGTAAAAGTGAATTTTTTGGTTGTAAAGAATTTTACCAACAAAAATTATCCTGTTACTAAACCATCCATAAAGACTATGTCGTTAAATGTTATTGCAACAGATAAAATAGTTCTATTATAATTATAATAATACCAATAGATAATATATATGTTGGTTAAAGTGTTAAGTCAAAAATTCATATGACAAATTTATCTATTGATAATAAAAATAGAAACTTTTAATATATATTTACAAATGAATTTTTAAATGAAGAACTATGGGATATTATTATACCAACTGGAAATATATTGTATAATATTTATTAAATTAGTTATATATAATATAGTGATTATAAATATAATATAACAATAATTAAATTTACTTGCATAAAACCATACCAATGAGACTATATAGATAATACACAAGAATAAAAAAATAATTTATTTTCCTAAATAAATAATGGCATGGTTATCATAATCTAATAGTTTCACCAATCAAACTATGCCCATGAACTTGATTCCATTATGTCATTTAATTCAATAAAAACCATTATTACACAAAATCTATGGTACACAACCAAGGTATTTGAACATTTTTTTACATGAACCCCACAAAATGGAGGAACCATGACCACCAAGCATGCATCCATATCAAACCCTAAAAACGGAATCATACAACACTTAGTCCAAACACTATCAGATTTCCACACCGAAAATGTGAAGAGAAACTCCTTGAATATGGTTTGGTCCACCTCTGATGGCCCTTCATGAGTAGTGAACACATACCGACTCCCAAAACAGCGAGCTTTGCAAAGACTGGCCACAAAAATCCATTATGATAGCCAAAATCAATTACAATAACCATAACCCAGAACAAACCAACCAAAAAAACAAAGAAGAACAATTTCAGCAACATCTGAGTCTGCATTTAACCACACAAATTCCATGACCAGAACATACATAATCTGCAATCAGTTTGAAAAAAATAGCTTGTCATGTTTAGTAATATTTAGTAAACTGTATGATTTACAACATACAGTATGCTTGAAATCAGTACAAAAAATAAAATGATTTAATATTGTATACATTATGAAAAATAGTACTGTATGAAATCAGTTTAGGAAGTATGAAATCAGTTCATAGTGAAACATAAAAAATAGAATAGTATGGAAAACTATAGAAGAAGCTGATAAATGGTTGATACATTGATCATAACAGCATTCAGTATGTGAAATAGAAAAGTATGAAATTAGTTAATACTCTAACATAAATAATTGAATATGGTATGAAAATAAGTATATAATATGTAATCAATTTACAATATACAATATAAAATCAGTTTATGTAGTTTGAAATCAATTTTCTGGTGACCTATACTTAAAAAACATTATGGTATGAAAAGAAGTATACAATCTGAAATTAATTTACAATATAAAATATGAAATCAGTTTATGTAGTATGAAATAAATTTACTGGTGATATATACTTGAAAAAAATTATTCAACGTAAAATCAGTATGAAATCAGTATAAAATCAGTTTACAATATAAAATATGAAATCAGTTTACAGTATGAAATTAGTTTATTCAGTAAAGTTTATATAGTTAATGAAATTTATTCAACAAACTGAATTTAGTATATTCATTATGTTTATTCATTAAACTATTTATAGTTTATTAAAACAAATTGTATGAAATCAATAAACTGCTTCAATAAACTGTATATAGCTAGTTTATTAAATAAACTGTATAAACTATTTAACTACTCCTAGTGAGGCTTTGGTGTCTGGTAGGTTCTTTGGGAATACCTGAAAATCTAGAGTCTGAGCTATATTATAGATAACTATAGATTAGTGCTTCATTGTGGTTTCAATTTGGAATTTCAGGTGAGAAATTCTGGTTCAATCATGATAGTGTTCTTGAGGGTGAAATGATTGTGAATACATAGAATATTGTACTTCAGGAGTTGGGTATTTTGTGCTTCCTACAAGTTGTCTTCATAGATGGAAGTTGGGATTTTAGACGACAAGGGAATGTGTAGTAGCATCCAAAAAAACACAATGAATTTTATATTTCTAGAAATAATATTCCACATACAAATAACACTAAAATTCTATTTTTTCAACATGAACTGTGATTAAAAAAATTCCATGTTTAAATAAAAAAACATGTGATTTACATAACAGAATTACAGATTACACAATTATTGAAAAATCTAAAATTTTCCAGGTTTTTTAAAAATTAGGGGTTTTTTTCAATAAAAAACAATAAAATTAATGATGATTTTATGTTAATAACTACCCCCACACTTGAAATTTTCACTCCTAGGAAAAAAATACTAAAGGAAACTCCATAACATGAAAAATAATAACATTTCATGAACATATTTTAAGGAAACCCATTTATATTTCATGCTCAAAGTTTCCCCCTTACAATTTAAAACAAGATACAATGTATGCAATAAATGAAAATTCAAAAAGAATTTCATAACTCCCAATCCAGATATATTTGAAATAATCCCCATACATTTAGCTTCAAATTTTCAAAAATTAATAACTTATTGTAAATTAGTTGATAATTTAAGATCAAAACAATATAATTATAGTTAGAAATTCCAAAAGAAAATAAAAATCTGATTTTCTAAGAATTTAAAGTTTCACTTCAACAAGATGAGAAAATTTTATATTAATGTCAAACATATTAAAGAATTTCTTTTCTTTTTTAATTATTTTTTAAAAAATCCAACATATCAGGAATGCATTAGTTTAATAGTTATTCAAGCAAAGAGTTATTTCTTAGTATGTTTTTCTAATCAGTATACTACACTAACTAATCTCTGAAACACAAATATAGTAAAATTAAATCATCAACTAGTCATAATTCAGTTCATTTCAAATGATTGGTATAGAAATTTCAAATTGGTTCTATAAAATTCCTAAAGGGTTATGAATCACTAGAATCTTAACAAGATTTATTCTTAAAATATTCTATTGTTTTTATTTATTTTTTACTTTATTTTAACTATCAACAATTGTTTTGATTTGTTTAATCTCATTTAATGGCATTAATTGATTTTCAATTAGCTTAAAAGTAAAAAAAAAATGGTAGGGTAAGCCAAGTTAAAATCAATATTCAAGTAAAACATTCTCACTACTGAGAAGGTATAAAAATAAATAGCCAAAGCTAGCACTGGAGAAATTATGATAACAGAACAGAGAAGAACCTGCATTACGAACTGAAAGAACATCAATTAATCCGAGCATGAATGTATGAGATAACATAACCAACTGCATTGCCTCATAATAACTAAAAGAACATGAAAAAAAAACAAAATTAAACCTGTATTACTAATTCTAGCTACAATAATGTATGATCACATCCAAAACTAAACTTGCATTACTAATAGAAACTGCAAGAAAGTGTGATAACAACCAAAACTGAACTTGCATTAATAATGAAAACTATATTACTAAAACTAAACCGACATTAAATTCTCATTACTAATCCCATCACTCACCAAAGTTTGACAAAAAATTAGAGAATAACCCTCATTACTCACTTCAAGAACATAAATTAGTCAGATCATGAAAGTCTAAGATTACATACCAATATACACTACTTTGTGCTCATTAAAAGAACATGAAATCAACCAAAATCAAACCTGTTTGTAGGAAAAAGACAACGAAGTTAGAACCTTTATTACTAAATGTGAGAACATGAAAACCCAGATTACATACCATCCTAAACTTCCTCATGCAATTGATTAATCCGAGCCAAAATCCTTTGTTAATTACCCACCTCAATGAATTGAAAATAATTATACACAATCAAGGATGCAGGGAGGTGTGAAGATAAGTGAGGATTGGGGAAGGATTATAAGTAATTATGGATATTAGAGGTCCTGGGTGTGGGGTACAATGATGGAAATGATGATGAACCAGGTGAATGGGGACATGATGTATATCACCGATGTGGGGTCGGGCACTGAGGAGATGCGAATGTGGGATGGACAGATGATCAAAACCAATGAACATGATGTGAATATGGGGTGATCAAGATGAACCAAATGGGTAGTTGATGAAATAATAAAAAATAAGTGGTGATGAATGAGGTAGAATAATTAACACCGAATAATTGACGCAGATGAACGAGTGGAGCTTAGGGTTTTTTGGATCCTTGAGGGCATGAGAATGGGTAATGGGGTGCATGGTTTTTAGGATAAATGGACTACATGTATATAAAATAAATAATAAATTTAAAAAATATTGATATTTAACAAATTCATATATAATAAATTTATATATATTTTATATAAAAAATATATGTTATATACAAATAAAAAATGTGTTTTCCTTATTTTCAATGAATTTTATTAAATTGTAAATATTTTAATTAATTGTATATTTATAATGGTAAAATGATACGTTTGTAATAAGTAATTAATATGTATATATATTATATTATTTTTAAAATATTTTTATTATTGAATAATTTATTTCAATGAAATTTTATAATGGTAAAAGATTTGTGGGTGATAATAACTAATAATAATAAATTCAATTATTGGTAACTCAATTGTTTGTATTGTTATGATAAAGTAGATGATTTAAATGTCAGTAAAAGATGTGTTGGTATTGAATTGATAATACAAACCAATATATTTATTGGTAATTTTTTTTCACCCTATACTTAATATCAACAAAATTAAATATTTGTTGGAATTCATCAATTTTACCAACAGATATATTATCTGTAAATAATTTTTTATTGGTAAAAACCACTTTTTTTATAGTTTTGGCTCATCTTTTTTATTTATGTTTGAGTAATATCTCCATGGGTGACATGGTTAGGGACATAACTTACCTAAAAAGATAAATTAAAGGAGTTTATAAAACATTCTAGAAAGGAAAAATCACTTAAGGGAGGAAAATATTAGTGGAAATCAAGGCCACCAAGCCTCTTGCATTGATACACTCCGATATTTGTGGACCCATGATAAATAAGTCCAATCAATGTGATCTTTATTGCAACCCAATAATGATTATATTGGAATGACCAATGTAATTTTTATAAAAAAATGTATGAGGTAGTGGACATGTCGAAAATGTTTAGAAGAATAGTAGATAATAAACTAGGGATGTGTATCTAAAAATCCATATTTAAAAATGGGAAAGAGTTTTTTAGGTAGATATTTTGAATAATATTTTGACAAAATAAGGAATTAAACAGTTTTAAAGTGGTCCAAACACACCTTTATGGGAAGTTGTATGAATAATAGTTCATATTCAAAACATATGTTTACTAAGATCAGATTCTATCATTAATTCATATCAAATGTGGTATTGAAGGAAACACATTGTGGACTACTTCATAATGTTTGGTAGTCCCTATATAATAAAAACATAAAACTCAAAACTAGAAAACTTTAATGAAAAGTATTAGTAAGGTATATTGTTTGTATATATATCAAGTGAGAAAGTCTATAGATTTTGGAAAAATGGGATTTAAAAAGTTATTGAATTATAGGATGTAAAAAATATTGAAAATGATCCAACTTCAAATTCTTTAGTTGAATAAGTTTTTGTTGATGAAGATGAAAACAAAAAGTAAAATTATTCATAGGAAGGTGTTGTATAATTATAATATAAGCCATGGGTTGTGGAAGTTTATTCATATCAGATTATTGATGATGTGGAGGTTGATGTGAATTAAAAATATAAGTATTAAAAGTTGAATAAAAATTTTTATATAGAGAATAACATTTAAAATTAGTCATCACCTATAAAAACTATAATTAGGAGTTTGTTTGAAAATAAAACATCTTTAATCTCATATATTGAGCCACAATTAGTGTTCAAATATTTTTAATATAAATAGTGGATTAATGATATGGATGATTAAATGAATTATATTTAAAAGAATACTACATGAGATCTTATTCCAAGACCCAGTGAAAAAATATTATTATAACAAAATGGGATTTTAGGAATAATATAAATTATTGTGGAATGGTTTTTAGAAACAAGGATAAAAATGAATGTAAAGGTTAATCTCTAGTTGATGGTCTGTATTTTGAATAAAACCTTACTCTAGATGCAATATTAGATTCCATAATAATGTTCCTTTCAATGGAAGTATATATAAAATATAAAATCAATTCTATGGATGCAAATTTTTTTTGAATGGAGATCTTGAAGATAATGTGTATATTGAGATGCCTGAGGGTTTTGTGCTTGATAATGGTGGATCAAGGGTATGTAAATTGAAGATATATTTATATGGATTAAAGTAAAACCTAGGGGCTTATTAATCATTGTTTGATAACTATTTTAAGGATTTTATATTCACCAAAGGGAACGTTGGAAAAAAATCACACATCAAATAGTTGGAATCAATTAAACTTATTATTTTTGTTCGTGTTGATGACTTCATAATTTTAGGTGACAAAGAAAATATATTTCAATATTTTTTAAAATAAAATAAAGAAAAAAATTGAGATGTCTATTCTTGGTGATATTATATACTTCTTGTTATTTTAAGTGATTCAAAAAGAAAATTTTATCTTTTTTTATATCAGGAAAAGTATTATAGAGAATTTTTGAAAATATTTTAGACAAAGGTGTCAAGGGAAGTATTTATGCCTATTTAGAATAGGGAAACAATTGTCTACAAATGTTGTAGGAAAGAGTGTAAATAAAATTTAATTCATAATACTGATAAAAATCCCAATTTATCTCATATCTTCAAGATATGATATTTTTTATGTTGTGAGTCTTTGTTCTAGATATCAAAGTGACCTAAAGAAGTTACTTATTTTTGATTTCAAAAGATACCCTATGTATTTAAAAGGTATAGTGAACTACTAGATAGTTTACAATATAAGAAATAATTTAAATCTAATCAATTGTATAAATGCTGATCATACAAGTGATTTTCTTGATAGATGGTCTACTACAGGTAGAATCTTTTTCTTGGGAGAGAGCTGTGTGAGTTTTTAATGAATGAAACAAAACCCAGTCACACTAAGTACTAATGAGGAGGAATATGTTTCTACTACTATTGATTCCACTCAAATTATTTAGATGAAATAACATATGAATAATTTAACGGTGAAAATTGAGAGACCTCTCAAAATTTATTTTGATAATAAAATGTTGTAGAAATTTCTAAAAATCCCATGAAAACTCATGGTCCAAGAATATAGATATCATATATTATTTTATTAAATAGATGGTGGATAATAATGACATAAAGCTAATTTTTTCTATATTGAAGACCATTTGGATGTTGTTTTCACTAAGGTTATCCCAAATTATATATTTGAGTACTTATAGATTCACATGGGTGTTCTTTCCCCCTTTTATAATTAAGAATTTATGGGGGAACTACCACTAAGACATGGATTATGTTTTCAAATGGAATGATATGGTTTCAGATTATTTTCTTGAAAAGTATCTTTCTTTACTTATATGTTCTATTTCAGTGGTTGTGTTTGTGTAGTAAAAGGGGAGTTCAGTTGATGGGGAGCCATGGATTTAAGCGGGAGGGAGAGCACCTTATCACTTGTTCAATTATTTTTAATTTCCACGAAGAGATTAATTTCTCTCAAAATAAACACTATAACTTTTAGTGTGGTGTCAATATGTTTTTTATAAGAAAAAGTATATGATTTTGTGTCAATTACATGATATATTGCATTCCAAGATGAGTTATTTAAAGAGTTTCATGGGTTTAAATCAAATTCAAAGGGTGATATTAAAGTGCTATAAGGATTATTTAATATTTTTTATTTGTTTAAACATTATATGAGAATTATAGTGGATTGTTTTATAATTTTAAGAAGTATTTTAAAAGGTTTGAATAAGTCTTGAATTAAGTTGAATAAGGTCTAAATTATTGAGATGGAATTGAAAAAATGGCTGACTCCCAATGTCACCCTATGTTTCGTATGAATTAACCAAGTTTTTTTTTGAATTCATGATGTTTCTTATTACTTCATAATCATTTCAAATGAATTTACAAGTTATTATGAATTTAGAAGGGTTTATATATGAATTCATATTTTTGTAGGAATTCATATGGTTTTTTGAATGATTTCATGATTTTTTTATGAATTCACAAGTTATATGAAATTCAAGTTGTCATAAATATTGGTAAAGAGATGATCATGTATGAAATTTATCGATAAACCATATGACTTTAACACTTAGATAATTTTTAGAAGCCTTCTGGGTGAAATATTGAGTTTTTAGAATTCATCTTTGATGAAGAATAGAATAAATTAGATGATTCTTATACCAATATTTAAGGATTCTAGAATCATAATTTATACAAATGGATCATGATATTATATACTAAGGTTATAAAATAATTACAAAAGGTGATGGTAGAAGAGACTTGAGTCTAATATTCTCAAAACTATATAAATAGAGACCACCCTGTAGGGAGATATAAAATGAATAACACCATACCAATGTGTGTTTAATTTTTTCATTTTGGTTGGATTTTCATATGATACGACCACATATGTGAAATATCAATGTGTAAAACTATGTAGGACACTCTTTTTGATCATTTTGATAACCAATGGATGTAAAAAAATTACCATGGGGAGAACTACATTGTTGGACATGTCATGGTGAATTCATCAGTTAACATGTTGAATATTATGGTTCCAAAATGGGAAGAATCTATACACTAGGCCAAAGCATTGATAATTTTAGGTGAAATGTTTACCAATGAAGAATAGGGATTTATATCCACCTTATAAGTGATAATATTATGTTTCATTATTTATATAGATGTGGAATATGTCTAAATACATCAAGAAACTATAAATAAGTTGATTCAATAATTTAAATAATGCAAAGATAGAAAGAATCCTGATTTATAAGGATATTTAAATGAAATACTTGAATCCGTTTAAAAATGGTTGAATTAGTTTACAGAGTATAATATATCACTAAATATAATCATAGAGTTTCTATAAATCATTATGTAAATATTATTCATGAATTAATTTTAATACAAAAGTGATAAAGGTAAAAAGAAATTTGGTTCATGAGTTTAGAGAGATCCTAATAGTATAATCCGTTGAAGATTAATATATATTAAATAGATAATAATAAGAAGAATAATAACATTGACCCACACTGAATTCTTATTTCAAAATAGGTTGAGGCATGATTATTCTATTATGATTGATCCATGAGCTTGCTACTGAGGAAGAAAGAGGTTTTATTCATATGTGCATTCTCTCATCCTTGAGTAGATCATACTGAAGAACATGAAAAGGGAATGATCTATATTTTATACTATTTATTCAACCAAGAAATATGAGCCTCATTCAAAATAATATATTTTATTTGATGGAAATTCATCATAATAGACACTATGATGAAGTTCATCCAAGAGAGAGGAGGAAATATTTATAAGATGGTGGTACTATAGAGAACATCACCCTCATTTTATTCTGTAGTGTAAGTTTAAGGATGTCACCTAACCATAGTTTATACTATATATTTTAAAAAATATAAATATACAAAGATATATTGTTCCCCTCTCTTGTAATCATTGTTATATTAGTGATAAACCAAGTCTCAAAACTGAACCGGAACCTTGAAAGCATTAGGCTCCCACATTGGGGATACTCCTTATAAAAATTATTATGTGTTAATTATATTTATTTAATTTTTTCATAAGAATGGTTTAGTGGAATGAAGAGTGGACTAGGACTCTAAAAATTAAAAAATTTAATTCATTAAAATAAAGAATTTGCAGAAAAAATATCATTTTTTCACCCCCTCTTAGGGGTACACTAATTGATATGGGTACTTCACCATTTAAAAGGATCTAACTATATACATCTTCTCATAACTCCTATGATTATTTTTAATATCATGTTCCCCAAAATCTAAGACTTTAAGGAATTATTCCCTTAACAAAGAAGAAATGTTCAAAGAAGTGGTATCTCATATTTCTCTTCATTTAATTTTTATTATTCTACTTTCCTATTAATATTAAATTATTTTTACTTTATTATATAATTAATGAATAATTTTAAATGATATAAATTTTATTATTATACTATATATTTTTTATAAACTATTTATAGTATGTATATTATCTCTCACCCTCTTTTGACACGTCCTAAAAATTGTTAGTTTTACCCCCTTCAAGGACTTTGCCAATTTTTTATTTATGAATTCTTTTACACATAATTAGTATGTATTATACAAAATATATATTTATTTATATTTAGTAATTTTTAATCTTCTATATGTAATTGAACTAATTGATAGTAAAAATAATTAACAGTATAATATCGAAACAAAAATTTAATAACTTAATCAAACATATCATCATGATTTTATATTTAATTAAAGGATAATAAATAATTTCCTGTAGTAATAGATGATTAAAAAATAATTTCAATTAATTTAAAACATTTTCTAAAGAATTTTTTATTAAATACTTTTTTATATTGGAGTTTTATGTGGAAGAAATAAAAATGAGCCCTAATGTCAGGGGATTCCTTACATATTATTTATTTATAGAGTTTGAATTCTTTATTCTTACCCTTTCTCATTAAATACCTTATGTTTTTACATATTAATGTGCAATAACATTCTTTTAATATCTTTTATGTTATTATCTACTTTCCAAATTTCATTTATATTGATTTGGATATTGTGTGGAACTTCTCTCTATTGTCTTTGAAAATATATTTTGTACTCTACCATCCCCATATGATTTTCAATAATTTTTTTTCCTTGTTGTCTAATATTTTATTCTTTTATATATTTTTTAATTTATTTATATTATATATTCTATTGATTACATATACTTTAATATAAATTTGGTAATAGGATCTCTTCTTATTTCTCCAATTGACTTTTTTCCATTCCACCAAAGTGGTTTCTTTAACTTAGTGATGATTTATATCCCCTCTATATTGATTAATGAATATATATCTATATAAAACATTTATTAATACCATTATATTTACCCACATGATCACTTAAATCTATTTTCAATTATTACTTAAAAATTTTATGATATTATATGATGTATGAGTTTATTATAAAACCTGTTTCCATTCCACTCAAGGTTATCCATGTTTTGTTTATGAATTCATATATAGTTATTATACTTTTTTGAATTTCTTGATTTTGACCATATTATGATGTGACATGTGGGACCATGATTATATATATCTCTAATTAATTAGGTAAAACTTTTTATATAATTATATCATTTTCCATGGTCATGATTATATTAGCTTTGTTCACGGTGTTATGTTTGGAAATGATACAATTAGATTTTTCTACTATGATATGGTGACTTAGAAGTAATACATGATTTATTTTTATGATGTTTAAATATTTTTAATGTGATAAATTCCATGTATCCACCATATGATTATTATGATATTATCCAATGATTATGATATGGTAATGACTATCATGTTCAATCATGTACTCATGTTGATCTATTCTTCCTTTTCTGTCGTATTACTCCTCCAATTACTGGGATTTTAGCTCAATATTTCTTTGATGTACATCCCCAGTAGATTACATATATTAATAATATGGTGAATTATTTTAGGGGGACTATTATGAGGGCCTTAAATAAAGGTTAAAATTTTATATGAATTAATACTTTAGAAACATAATATTCTAAGACACTAAACCTATCAATTTCCTAACATGTATTATTATATAGATTTATATAAAAAATTATGCATTAATTATATAAGTGACATATGGGTTGATATATTATTATTTTTATTTGAAAACCATAAACATGTGGGAGGTATGTGTTCCAATATTATTATAGATTAGTGTATATTTATTATTAAGATGGACATTGTGTTATAACTAATTTCCATCTCCGGGTGATCGATGGTAGGATTATAACATAACATGGATTAGATCATTGGTATTATTACTCTCCTTCAAGATCCTGTGATCTAGTTTTTTCACAAGTGGGATAGGATCCCATGATTTAGGTTCCATCTAGTTTGATGTAGTTTATAAGGTTTTTTCCCATTAAAACATTTATGATTATAAAAACTTTATATGCATATATTTGAATACAATTTTATTTAGAGAGTGTTAGGAAAGAGATATATGGATGGATCAATAATAAATGATCATAAATACAATTATTATTGATGAATATGTGTTGTGATGTTAGTTTTTTCTACACTTTATTTGTTAATGATTCGCATATATACTAGATATTTTTGAGGTTGAATCTCTACATAGGATGACTATAACGAGTGTTATGGAACACTTCAATATGAAAACTATTTTTTACACTTTTGTATCCACACATATTAAAAAATGTAGACAATAGATGACTTTGGAAGCTAGGTATGTATATTGAATTGGTAGTTTATGGTGCATAGTTCTCATTATGACCACCACATTCATGCCGATCATATTCCAGATTATATATTTTTGGTATGTCATACTTATATATGGTGATTAATTTGATTACATTTCCATATATTATGGAGATTTAATTATATATACAAATACTACATTATATTATTGATTATTCATGAGTACCATTGTGTATAATTTTACATGCTAGAAGATGATAGGTTATATTTAAAGGTAATTCTATCCATTATTTTAGAAGATACTATACTGTCCATTTCATTTTGGGTCTAGAATTTTGGAGGAAGTTTGAAATTTTCATTTAGTGGATGGATCGTTTGGAAAATTGAGTGATGATATATGATGGTTCTTTTTTTTAACATCTTAATGAGGTGTTTTCAGACTTGAAAGAAAGCTCATTGGGCTTCATAATTCTTGGGTTTTTAGTTTGAGGGTATAGTAGTAGCTGGGGATACTTCTATATCCACAAACTAGCTGGTCAGGTGGGAAATAGCCCTGCTACCTAGTAGGAATCATCAACTAGCTAGTGAGCCTACAACGAGTGGATTATGGTCCACCGATTAGTCAAAGGACCATGATCAATGAGCTTGTGGGGAGCACTGTTCATGTTTTTATGAAGGTCGTTTTGGTCATTTTAACCACCGAACCACCCTAGGGATTTATCTCATTCACTTGAAATTTTTAAAATCATTCAGCCATGTCCTCTTCCTCTTGTCCCTCTATATGTTCCCCTTAATCCATGGGGGATCTAGGGAAACTGAAACAAAGCAGTTGGGTCTTTCTTGGATGTGAGTTAACTCCATTTTTTGGTAGGTGGTCCCATATGCTCTACCCTAGGGTAATATGCATGGTTTATTGTAATTTCACCTGAGGTTCACCATTATGTGAAAATATACTTTAATTTATAAATATGATATGAATAACTAGTAATTATTAATTAGTTAATTATCCAAAAGTCTTACCTAATTAGGAGAACCATGCCTAAAGTAACTAAAACTAGTTCTAAGGGACATGATTGATCCTTATGAACTAGATATATGTTGGTAGATGATGGTCAAGGATTGATCACTAATAAGTACCTTTATTACATGAACCCTACTTAGATGAATTGTTTTATAGTCTATGAGGCCATTTTAGAAGTTTTGATCAGAAGTGTGTGCGTGTGTATCCCTGGAGACCATGTTTGGTTCATTAATCACAGGTGTGTTCATGTGTCTCCCATGAGACCATGTTTGGTGTATTGATCACATGTGTGTGCATGTGTATCCCATGAGACTTTCTTTAATGTGTTGATCACATGTGTGCATATGTGTATCCCATGAGACTATGTTTGATGTGTTATCAAATTTGGGTGTGTGTGTAGCCTATGAGAGCCATATCTATTTCTTGATTCCATGAGTTTAGTTATATAGATTATTATTCCATGTTTGAATATGATCATATTTTTATGTTTGTTGCTACTGTTTCCTCATGATGAAATGATTTGTTCCCACATTATATTATATTCTCTATTATATGTATTACCCAACATTTGTAGGAATTTATTTGGAACAGAGAATTGGTTGACCATCATGATACGATTTTCCCTTAGAGGGGGTATAAGGTACCAACCTTAAAAAATTACTTAATCTTGAGTTAAATCAAGAATTAACATTGAGGATATTTTCAGGTTTTATATTTTTAGAGAATTAGGCCATAACTATTACATTACATATCAAATATTAAAAAGTAGACACTTCAAATAAGTATCCATTTTTTTAATAAAATAAAAACTCTTAAAATAAAACAAGAATTATTTTCTTGAAATAAATCTTCTTGAATTATTCCATTATCTTACCCTTCCTTATACCATGTGATATTTTTTTCAAAAAGTTTGTATGATAATAAAAAGATCAGTAAGGGTTATAATATAAAGAAAGAAAAAATTAGTCCATAAATAAATAAAAAACATAAGATCTTTAACATACATCTTGAAATTATAAGATTTATGAATAAAAATAGAAATTATAAATCATAAAGGTAACTTGTGGCATCTATATCATACTTACATTGTATCTTTCACAACTACATAGGGAGTTATGTTTGGAATACCCATCAAATTATATTCCCTAAAAATATTAGGAGAAACATTAAAATTTACCTCTATCACATTACCCAATGCATTGGAGAGCTATATTGGGCTCACTCACCCTAGGTTTATCTTGGAACCACCTGTATACGTAAAAAATTCCAATAACTATATCATAATCATAACACATGAACAATCATAAAGGAAAGATAACATTTTCAGGTAACTTTATTTAGTTTGAACCAAATGGCTTTATTGAAGTTCCTTATGACTAAGGTAAGGATTCTAGGGGGAATAGAGGGATTTTGGGATCTTATTTGGGTAGAGTTTGGATGATCCAAAGGGATTGAGAGGATTTATTAAATGGGTTGGGGTGAAGCCCTTTTATAAGAGGGAGGAGGTACTATTTAGAAGCATCTAGAAATATTATTATATTAAAATTTCATTTTCGGTTTTTAAATGCTCCAAAGTTAGTTAAGTAGAAGATAAGATGAGGATGTAACTAAATTATCTCAACCAATAGGTTTTAGACAAGTTTAGGTCATAAATTAACCCTATCTTTTACCTTTAACCCTTAGTTAACTAATTTATCTTTTACCATGTCTTCATGTATATTCATATTATATGGTTAATATACTTACTATAAAACTCCAAAAGATCCTCAAGTGGTTAATTAATGATATTTATAACATTATCTAAGTCATTTTTACAAATCCTAGATTTTAAGGATCATTATATATTTTAATAAAATACTATTTTTTTAAAAAAATCATTTTTGTCAATTTTGACACTATTTAGTAATTGATTGTTCATAAAGTGATAATAAATTGATTCATTCGAATAAAATGCTTTAAATCAAAAATAATATGTCATATTTTTCCATAAAATTAGTGTATCGCATAAAAAGTTTCAAAAGAAATTCATTTTAACATTTATAAAATAATTTATTTAAATTGTTCATTAACAAGGTAATCACTACATCACCATTGTGTCATAATTAAATTTATTTATTTAATGTATAAAAATTATAACTAAAATAACATGATATTGGAAACATTTTTATATTTAAAATTAATATTTATTGTCAAAAATATATCTTTATAACCATATATAAAAATGTTTTACTAAAATATAAATGTTTACGTAACATTTTCCTTAACTTTAAATTAATTTTTAGAAAATGTCATTTTTACTTACAAGTGGCTATATAGGGTACCAAAATCAACCCACAAATGCCCATGGTCATAAATGTGTCATAAAACAGGGTTAAGACTTTTGTTAGAGTAATTTAATATTATTATAATATTATTTTTTACCCTTATTTACCATATTACCCCTTTAAACATAGTAAATAAAATATATACTAAAGTTACTATTCATAATTTATAAAAATAAAAGTTACCTATTTACAGAATTTGGACCTCATGATTCCAAATATGGAATCAATTTTTCAAAATTAAAAACATGGAAGTGGCATAAATTAATTTAAAATTAATTCTCATTGTCAAAACCAAAACACATGTTTTTAAGAAATAATAACTATCAAAAGATTTACATGTGCTTATATCTAATTAAAAATTAAAATTACATACAAGGACCAAAAATGGATTAAATGATAAAAACATAATCTAAGTAAACTTTGAAACCAATCAAAAAGATAATCTAACCATATAAATAAATCTGATGAAAAGACAGTTTTGACTTAAAATGCAGTATTTTTCACTATTTATTAAAAATGAACATTATTAGAAAAATAATAAAAAATTAATCAAAGTAAGTTTTGATATCCTGATTCTAAATAACAAGTTTATGATGTAAAATAAAATATATAAAAGTGAAAGAAACTATATTTAAAATGGGTTCACCATCAAAAGGTGGTAAAACAACCATTTAAAAATATTAGAGTATTTATGCTTAAAATTGGATTAATTCTCATTTTCAGCCTCTAAATTTTATTGGAAAAATTTAAAAAAAATTAAAAAACATGTTTAATAATAGTATGGTTAGTTCTATTCAATCCTTCCAATATAATGGCTAGGCGTTAACTACCATTTAAAATTAAAATATTATGTTATTATTTTTTGGTATGACTTAGCCTTGGTGAAACATGAGATTTATGAGAAACCCATTTTTGTATGTTAGGTACGCCAGTGAACATGACATCCCCTTTAAAGTAAAATTAATATATTATTCATAATTATTAATAGAAATCAAAAGTATTATTCTATAAATACCTAGGCCATTACATCCTTCCACCCTTTTGGGAATTACATCAATGAAATTCTATTCAATTATGAAATAAATGGGGGTATTTTTCCCTCATAGAATTTTCAGAATCCCACAATTTCTCTTCAACCATTTGGTTTTTCCGCAAAACCTTTACCTAATGAATTACCTTATTCCGCAACAGTTTCTCTCTTTGTTCAAGAATCTGGACTAGTTGATCCTTATAAGAAATATTTTCTTCCAACTGAACTATATCTGGACTCAAAACATGTCATTGATCCAACATATAATTTATCAACATTGAAACATGAAAAACATTGTGTACATGGGATAAAAATGGAGTTAAATCCATCCTGTAGGCAACTGATCCAACTTTCTTCAGAATTTCATTGGGTCCAATGAACCTCCGACTCAACTTTCTCTTCTTACCAAAACACATCACAATTTTCCATATAGAAACTTTGAGAAAGACATGATCACCTACCTCAGAATAAAGATCATTATTCCGGTTATCCATATAACTTTTATGACTACTCTATTCTGTTCTCATGTTCTTCTGAATTAACTGATGTTTTTCTGCCATATCTTCTACCAATTCTGGTCCCATCAGTTTCATTTCACCTAATTCATCGAAAAAATATGAAGTTCAACACCGCTTCCCATATAATTCCTCAACTGGATCCATCTGTATACTGGAATGAAATTTGTTATTATAAGAAAAATCATCCAAATAAAGATGTTTTTCCCAACTTCCTAGGAAATCCATTAAACAATCACATAGCATATCTTCCAAATTCTGAATTGTTCGTTCTGACTACCCATCTGATTGAGGATGAAAAGTTGTACTGAAATTTAATTCAGTACCCAAAGAATTATAAAGGCCCTTGTAAGAGTTAGAAGTGAACCTCAAATCATGATCAGATAAAACGGAGAGGGGAACTCTATTTAACCTGATTATCTCTTTAACATACAACTGAGAAAGTTTATCTAGAGGCAAATTATCTTTAATAGGAAGGAAATGAGTAGATTTAGTCAATCGATCAACAATAACCTAGATTTCATTATTACCTCAAGATGTCTTCGGTAATCCCACAATGAATTCCATGGATATATTTTAACATTTCCACTCTGGCACTGGTAAAGGCTGATGCATCCCTTTTGGTAACTTCCGCTTTACTTTAACCTATTGACATGTCAAACTCTTCACAATAAAGTTAGCAATATCTATTTTAATTCCATCCCACCATTAATACTCCCGAAGATAATCGTACATCTTAGTACTTCTAGGATGAATTGAAAATGAAGAACTATGAGCTTCACATAATAACTCTTTATTCAACTATGAATCACAAGGAACAAATACTCTCTTCTCAAACCACAAGACACAATCTCTATCAATGTTAAAATCTGGTAACTTACCCGTATAAACCAATTCTAACTTTTTCTGCAACACACTGTCATATTTCCACACTTTCCTTATTCTGTCTTCTAGGGATGATTATACTGAAACATGAAAAAATAGAGGAATTTACTACACCAACAACTTCTTTTTCAAAGTTCATCAAATAGTTAATCAAAGGATCTTGTTCCAAATATAACAAGGTTAATGTAGCATTACTTTTTCAACTCAAATCATCCACCACATTATTTTCTTTTCCTGGATGGTAATGGATTATGTAATCATAATCTCTGATTAATTCTAGCCATATCCTCTATCTCTTGTTTAATTCTTTCTGAGTGAATATACACTTCAAACTTTTGTGTTCAGTAAATATTTCACACTTTACACCATAAAAATGATGCCTCTAAATTTTTAATTCAAAAACAATAGCATCTAATTTCAAATAATGTGTAGGGTAATTTAACTCATGAGGTTTCTGATCATTCTACATTAGGATACAACCATGTCCTTTTAATGAAGCATCACTGTAGATAACAAACTCTCCATTTCTTGAAGGTAATGCCAATACAAGATCATTTACCAATCTTATTTTCAATTATTGAAAACAATCATCACATTCTTTTTCCTAGATAAACATAATACCTTTTCGAGTTAAATTAGTCAGTGGGATAGATAACCATGATAAATTCTCAAAAAACCTTATATAGTATCCTACTAATCCAATAAAACTATGAATCATAGTTATATTTGAGAATATTGGCCATTATTCATTAACTTTTGTTTTATAAGGATCAACAATTATTCCATTTTTTAGAACAATGTGACAAAGGAATTAAATTTGTTGTAACCAAAACTCACACTTTATGAATTTACCAAACCATTTATTTTCTTTTAACGTTTTCAATAAAACCCTCAAATGAATTTTATTCTCCTATTTAACTTTAGAATAAACCAAAATTTCATCAATGAACACAACCACAAAATTATCCAAGAACTCACAGATTTTTTCCATAAAATCCATGAATACAACCGGTTAATTGGTTAAACCAGAATGCATAAATAAAAATTCATAATGGCGATATCTATTACAAAATGAGGTCTTCAGAATGTTTAATTCATTAAATTTCAACTGATGGTACCCTGACCTCATGTCAATCTTTGAAAAATTCTGTGCTCCCTAGAGCTGATCTAACAAATCATCAATATGTGGAAAAATACACTTGTTCTTAACAGTGATATTATTCTAGGATCTATAATCAATGAAAAGTCTTATTGAACCATCTTTCTTTTTAACAAACAATACAGGAACACCCCATAGTGATGTGCTAGGTTGAATGCAACCTTTATCTAATAACTCATGCAATTTTTTTCTTTAACTCTAAAATTTCAATTTGATCCATTCAATAGGGTGTTTTGAAATTGTCTTAGCATCATGAACTAAGTCAAAAGTAAATTTAACTTTTCGATCAAGTATAATACAAGGAAAAACATTATAAAATACATCAAGATACTCATTTAATACTGGAACATCATTAATATGAATAGTTCTTTTATTATCCACAATTTGTGCAACGTAACATTCATTTCTATCTTTCACTAGTTTCTCAGATTCCTAATATGTTATCAAAAGTAATGGTTCTTTCTTGTAGAAAAAATGAAATTATTTATGAAAATATAGCTCTTTATATCTATAGTCAATCATAGCATGATAAACAGAAATCCAATCCATACCCAAAATAACATCAATCTCTATTATAGGTATAATAATAAAGTTTTCTTGTAGATTCTTTCCTCACACAAGGACAATAAGGTTTTAATAATTTCTTTTTGTCTCAAAATTTCCTCCTAGTGTTTTTACCATAATTTCACGATTCATATCTTAAGATGGAATTCCCAATTGACTTAAAAATTTCTCAGAAATGAAAGAATGTATAGACCCCGAATCAAACAACACATTGTCATAATCTGAATAAACAAATAGTTTACCTGATACTACTCCATTTGATGGCCCAACATTTGCTGAAGTAGTTGGAAAAGTATTTCACGACCCCTTTCTTCTTATAGTCATGCTGCTTTCCCTCAGTTAAGTTCTTCGTTGGACACTCATTTGCATAATGAACCATTTCATTGCACTTAAAAAAATTTAATGACTGTAAATCAGATTTTGTCTTACAATTATCCTAATATTTTCAGTGTAATTTTCAGCCTAATGTCCTATTTTACCACATCATAAGCACTTAACAGAATTCAAAAGGCATTCCCCAGTGTGATTTTTACCATAATTTTCACAAAATATAAACTTAAGTTTCTTACAATTAGATTTGTTTGAAGAGTTATTACCTTTGTTCTTCCACCTTGACCTATTTTTCTGTTGATTGTCCAAGAACACTTGATCATAAAAAAACTCCATTTCCACCTTCTCTACACATCAAAAAGTTTTCTCATAAATTTTGAACTCACGAGATGGTAAATACCTTCGATAATTTTGATTTAATAATGAGTGAAAATGATTGATTTTACTATCAAGATATCATATGAAATTTGGAGTATACCTTTCCAGTCGAGTGAATTTTTCTTTATAAGAAGCCACTAAGTCATCCTCTTTCCTCAATTCAAAGAATTTTTTTTCCATCCTAATCCAAGCCACCTTAGGAAAATATTTCTCAAGAAACTTACCTTTTAATTCATCCCAATCAAGAGAATCAATATTTTTATAATCCCTGATATTTTTAACCACCAACCACCACTTATCGGCTTCATCTTCAAAATGCTAAATAAAAAGACTGACCTATAGATGTTCTGAACACCCCATAAGATAAAAAATCTTTTCCCATGATTTAATCCATCCTTCAGCTAGTATAGGGTTAGATGATCATATTAATGATGGGGGATGATGCCTCATGATATGATACACTATAGAAATGTTCCTATAGAGTTGATCTGGTTGATCTCGTGCATGTATACCACCACCATTTATAGCCCGAGTCAACTATTCGATCACTACAACAAACTGTTTAGTTCTGATTCCTACTATCTCAAGTAGCTGATTTGGAAGGTTGTTTTATTCATGATGTCATCCCATAATAGCTGCCCTATTTCCTCAGCAGAATACCATTGTAAACATAGAAATATCTTAGGCTAATCAACATGGTAGTCGGTAAATGCTATATCATTTCAATATTACCATAAATTAATTTATGGATATTAATTTAACAATATTCTAACTCCTAAAGTTGTCTAAACCGAACTCTAATACCAACTATAAGGCCCCAACCTTAAAACATTACTTAATCTTGAGTTAAATCAAGAATTAACATTTAGGATCTTTTTAGGTTTAGATTTTTAGAGAATTAGGCCATAACTATTACATTACATCTCAACTATTAAAAGTAGACACTTCAACTCTGTATCCATTTTCCTTAATATAATGAAAACTCTTATAAGAAAACAAGAATAATTTTCTTGATATAAATCTTTTTGAAATCTTCCTTTCTATTACCCTTCCTTATACCTGTGAAAAACATTTCAAAAACTTGGGATGAGCATAAAAAGCTTAGTAAGGGTTATAAAATAAATAAAGAAAACATTATTCCATCAATACATACAAAACATAAGCTCTTTAACATAACTCATGAAATCATAATATTTATGAATGACACATAGAAATAATAAATCATAAAGGCAACTTATGATAACCATATCATACTTACATTGTTGCTTTCACATCTAAATAGGGACTTATGTTTGGAACCATCAGAGTATATTCCCTAAATCTCTTAGGAAAAACATTAACGTTTACCTCAATCATGTTACCCCATTCATTTGAGATCTATCCCTGGTTCACCCTTCCCAGGATTATCATAGAACCACCCATATATGTAAATAATTCCAAAGAACCATAACATAATCATAAAATATTAACAAGCATAATGAAAAGATAAAATTTACATATTGCAATGAAAATATAACATTTCAATATGCTGACAGAATCAATCCATTCTCAAAACAATTTTCAATACAAAAATTCATAAAAAGAGGATATGGTATTTAATTTCCTTTTAAAAACATTACGAATTATTAAGGAATCCAAATATAAAATAATGCTTCCGAGGGCGGAAAGGTCATTGTCACCGCATACATTAAAAAGAAAAATTCTTTTTTGTCGTTTAGTAAAATTCTTCATAGAGAAAATATTAAAAGTTAAATGGGTTTATACACCATATAAAGGAATGTTGTGTATAAATCAATGTATGCCTCAATGAAAGAAGACTGAGATGAAGTCCCTTACATTGTGTCAGACTTGTCGTGTTCATTCTTTATCTCCTTGAATAATAAACATAAGTTAATTTATACTAGATTCAGAACATTTTTCAAGTTTATTATTCATTTTATATCACTTATTACAACATTATAAACATTACATAATTATTTAAGTTAATATTTGTTGTTTTGCCTATATTTGGTACTTGAGTCAAAAATAAACTTATTATAATTACAATTATTTATGTGGTTAAAAGTCTATTAACACTCGAATTGTATTCATGATTTAAATATCATATATATCTAGTATATATGTATTTATAATAGTCCATAACATTTGGATATAAGAAATTAAAATCACCGTTCATGGAGACGGTAATCTGTACATACACATGAACACTACTTTCATTTATTTTTCATATTTAAAAAAATGGAAAATAAATGATACATAAGTATATTATAATTCCAATATAATATCATATTTTATATTCATTACATAAGTTAATTAAAACAATCCTTTATACGTTCCATGTATGGAATGAACGAGTCATATCACTTTGAGGGGGCGGTAGTCCGCATTTCATCAAATGAAATTATCATATTTAACTATTATGGAAACCATAAAGGTATGATATAAATAAAAATACAGAAGCATATAGACAATATAAATATAATATATATAACATATAAATACAGTTCTATTATAATGACCTCCATAAGAGGTCGTAGGGGAATATTGGGAAATCATCATTTCATGAGGCAGTAGTTAGCCGTCCACAGAAACAGTAAGTTCTATACCCATTACATGAAGGTGTGTGTAAGTTTAGTTAGAATAATCCTCATAAAAACATCACAGTTTATTTAGGATAATTTTTTCTTTATGTAATCAAATTATAAGAATAGAATAGGGAGTGGATAAGTAAAATAGAAGAAGAGAACTTGAGGGAATACATTACCTCTAAATCGGGTAACTCCCTTTGGTTTGAACCAAAAGGCATTCTTGAAGTTTCTTATGCCTAAGGTAAGTATTCTAAGAGGAATAGAGTGATGTTGAGAGATTATTTGGGTATAGTTTGAATGATACAAAGGGCTTAATAGGGGTGATTAAATGGATTGGGGTGAATCCCTTTTATAAGAGGGAGAAGGTACTATTTTGAAGAGTCTAGAAATATTATGGTATTATAATTTTATTTTTGTTTTATAAAGGATAAAAAGTTATTTAAGTTGAATATAATATGAGTATAGATCTAAATACTCTAATCCAATAGGTTTTAGACAAGTTTAGGTCAAAAAATTAACCTTATCTTTTAGATTTAACCCTTAGTTAACTAATTTAACTTTGACCATGTCTTCTTGTATATTCATATTATATGGTTAATATAATTACTATAAAATGACAAAAATAACCTCAAATGGTTAATTAATTATTTTTTATACATTATATAAGTCATTTGGCCCAATATTAAATTTTTAGGATTATTATATCATTTAATAAAATAATATTTTTTTAAAAACTCATTTATGTCAATTTTGACACTATTTAGTAATTGATTTTTCATAAAGTAATAACAAATTGATTCATTCTAATAAAATTCTTTAAATAAAAACTAATATTTTATAGTTATCTATAAAATTTGTGTATGTCATAAAAAGTATCAAAATAAATTTATTTTAACACATATAATAAAATTTATTTAAATCTTTCACGGATAAGGTAATCAGTACATCACCATTGTGTCATAATTAAATTTATTTATTTAATGTCTAAAAATTATAAATAAACTACCATGATGCAAGAAATATTTTTATTTTTTAAATGAATATTTATAATCGAATATATAACTTATATAACCCCATATAAATTTTTTTTTACTAAAAGATATATGTTTATGTTTCATTTTCATTAACATTCAATTATTTTTTATGAAATGTCATTTTCACATAGAAGTGGCTCCATGGGGTCCCAAAATTGACCCAAGGATTCTCATTGTCAGACAGGTATCATCCAACTAGGTTAAGACACATTTTAGGGTAATTTAATATTATAATATTATTATTTTACCCTTATTTACCAGATTTACCCATTAACCATGGTAAATAAAAATATTTACTGAAGTTACTTTTCATAATGTCTAAAAATAAAAGTTACCTATATATATAATATTTACCTCCTGATTATAAATAAGGAATCCATTTCTCTAAATTCAAAACACATATATGGCATAAATTAATTTAAAATTAATTCCCATTGTCAAACCAAAAGCGTGTTTTTAAGAAATAATAACTATAAAAAGATTGACTTGTGTTTAGGTCTAATTAAAAATTGAAATTACTTAGAATGAAAAAAATTGGATTAAATGGTAAAAACATAATATAATTAAAATATAAAAAAAAATTAAAATGATAATCTAACCATATAAATAAATCAGATGAAAAGACAATTTTGACTTAAAATACAATAATTTACACTATTCATTAAAAAGATGAACTTTATCAGAAAAATAACAAAAATTTACTGAAATTAAATTTTGATGTACCTTTTCTAATTTTTTTTATTTTGTGAAATAGAATATATAAAAGTGATAAAAACAAGATTTAAAAGGGGTTCTCTATTAAAAGGTGGATAAACTACCGACTATTAATGCTTAAAATTGGATTCATTCTCATTTTAATCTTCTAAATTTTATTGGATAAATGTAAAAACATTTAACAAACATGTTTAATCATAATATGGTTAGTTATGTTCATTCCTTCCAATACAAAAACTTGGCGTTAACTACCATTTAAAATAACAATATTATGTTATTATTTTTCAGCATGACTCAACCTTGTGTCCAACGTGAAATTTCATAAAAAACCATTATTGAGAGTTGGGTATGCCATCGAACATAGAATCATCTTTAAATTAAAATGAATATATTATTTATAAGTATTAATATAAATCAAAAGTAATATTCTATAAATACCTGGGTTGTTATAGGGGGAGTGCATACTCCTTGTGATGATGATGACGACATACCTAAACAAAAGGTTGGGTTATAATGGAATTGAGGCTAGAACCATGGAAACAACATTGGGTTTTGATGACCTTGTGTCCTTGACCAAGGTATAGATGTGGGTTTAATGTCTTGAGGCTTGACCCATGATGGAGCCAGGATGCGGAAACCTTATGGCCTGATCCAACTCCATTCTTGAGATTACCGAGAGACACATTCAAAAAATATATGGATAGCTCTTTGTTACTTATGATTTTATTTTATTTATCCATCCAACATAGAGATTAAGTAGGAAATTCCATGGTTTTTAGAGGATTTGGTAAGAATATGACCACTCGATATATGGTATCTAATTTTAAATTTGTATTTGGTGACTATATGTTATGCTTGTGATGTTTATGTATTTACAATTTAATTTTTGTTGAGATTATAAAATTTATTTAAAATGCATTTAATGGATGGTTATTGGACTGGGTTGGGGTTTTCCCATTTATTATTACTCACACCCTACCTAGGCAGCCATGAAACATGAGTACCTGAGAATAACATCACTTTTTTGCAGGTACATGCTGGGATAAGTATCATATTTGATCATTGAGAGAGAAAGATGACAAAAAGTTTAGAAACTAGTATAAGGTGAGGTTGGGTGTTTCCAATAATCTTTTTTTACTTTTTCCCTCTTTCTATCTTATACTTATGATCATCCATGTGGGCGATCAACGTCCTATTTTAAAATATTTCTATTGATTATATTGTTTATACATACATTCAATATAGATTATATGTTTATTATTATTTTAGTACTTTGATTATTTAATTTTACATGTTTGGATATTTATATATAATATTAAACTCTAATTAAGGGTATAGTCTCCCCATAACCCACGTTATACCCTCACATCTAGCATGAATCCTCTAGAATAAAAGGAGGTGTACTCGATGTCATGTTGCACCACAGATCATACCTGGTGATTCAAGACAGGCTGTTACAAACTGGTATCATAGGAGTATTTATTTTTCATATTTTTGGGAGTTTAATGATAGGTGATATATTATTTTTTTGGAGATTCAGATAAAACTCAGTCTAGTGCATCACAAAATCATTTACCGGGGGAAGTCCAAGTTACCAAGGCATGGGATTGATGTTAATTATTTTCTATTATGGTTGTATGATTTTCATATCAAGTGACACACATAGATTTTGAGGATTTTTATTTCATATAGTTTTAACTCTTTTCTATTTAGACAAGTGGTATTGAATGCATAATATTCAACACAAAGGATTTAAATGACCTATATGCTACTTGTGTATGGTTGTACCGATGGTGTGGGATTCAAATATTGTAATGTCAACAACTTGTAACATGATAAAAAATATGTTATTAATGAAATTATATTTAGTTGAACACCTACACTTATTTACTTCTGATATCAAGTCAAGTGAGACTATGGTGTAGTGAACCTAGGTGATGAAGATGGAGATGGTGATGAAGAAATCAACAATGTAGTCCTTCTATGAATAGGTGATGTAGTGAACCATATTAGGTCATTTTCATTTATTAATTACTATATTAAAAACCATGTTTGAGTGACTATTATATGGTCCTGATTAATTATGGTTCCAACTATAACGTATATGTTTTTATCTATATAGAACCAATGATATTTTTTACAACCAAACAAGGAATCTAAGGCCCCTCGATGCGGATAGTTTAAGGTATAATCAATCAAGTAATTTATATAGATATGATCCTGGATGATGTTTTATGAGATGTGACCCCTATTTAGACCTTATTATAGGTTATGTATAAGACCTTATGGATTTAAAAAAATTTACTGTAGTTATTAGTAAGTCAGTGCCTCATTCTTCTTAGTAGTAACCAGAGTTAGAAAAGTCTATGTTTGAAAGGATGGTCAACGTTAGTTTCTTAAGGAAATGATTCATTGATGAAGATAATATGTGTATCTTAAAACCTTAGAAATTCTTAGAGAAATATCTTGAGAGTTCCCTAACAACCTTTGAGTATAGAAAACCTTGAGTGCTAGCACTCTTGATACATGGTTGGGGATGAAATGTAATATATTTCAGGAACATAAACCTTTTATTTATGGTAATTCCTTTTAAATAACATAGATATTACAAAATTATTCTCACATATATCAAGTGATTCTCAAGAGGCGATTAAACGAAAAATATAACATGGCCTATTATTTCAAAATGATTCACTCATTAGGAGTTGGGTGATGATATTATATGGTTGGACCTATGAATGTTAGTGCATGGGTTATTGGTCAAAAACTTGAACTAACACCCAAGTGAGAGGTGGTTCAAATAGAATATTGGAATAAAAGAGATTCCTACTTCTAAAATGAGCACTTGGAGTGATAGAGTTCGTTAAAGATGAGTCCTTCACTACTGGAATTCCTGGTATTTGCGATGGCTGATTTGCGATGAGATGCCGTCGCAAATAGGCTTTAGCGATGGGGCCCCGTCACAAATATCCTGTTGCAGAAAACGCTGTCACAAATACCATTATTTATGATGGGCCCGTGACAAATAATGGTATTTGTGACGGGAAACATCACCGTCGCAAATAAGTCTCTGATTATATGTATTATATATACATAAACGTTTTCGCGACGGGCCCATCGCAAATAGTTTTTGCGATGGGCCCGCCATCCCGTTGCAAAAAAATATATTTATATATATATAAAACGTTCTATGACGGGCCCATCGAAACAAAGTAGTTGCGACGGGTAAGTAGTCCCATTGCAAATATGTTTTTTAAAAATATTTAGTTAGACTTTTTGCGATGGGGTCCCTTCACAAAAGGTCTCGTCGCAAATAAAAAAAATTAAAAAAAAAATAAATTTAATAAAATTACGATTAATGAAAAAAATATTATTACTATTATTAAAAAAATAAAAAATATTAAAATTCTCAATATACAGAAAAAAAATAAAAAAAATCATAAAATATTTTTACTATTATTATTAGTAAATAAATAAACATTTATAAATATAATAACAAAAAAATATATTTAATAAAACAATAATAATATTATTAAAATAATAATTTTTTTTAAAAAATTTTCAATATTCACAAAAAAATATAAAAAAATAAAAAAATTATTAAAAATTAAATTATGTAATATTTTCACCGATATAAAACACATAAAATTTAAATAATTCATATTAAAATGTTAAATTAAAATATTTTTAACATAAAAAAATCAGTGGGGGGGTCGTCTTCTGGAGGAGGTGGAGGAAACTACATCCCTAAACTACGAGTCAGACGACGCATGTACTCCATCTGCTTGTGATGTTTCTGCTGCCATCGATACATATCCTTATCATGCTGCTGCTGCTGCTGCTGCTACTTCCATCGACGCATATGCTCCTCGTGATGATGCTCCTACAACTACTGCCATCGACACATCTCTTCTTGCTGCTTTGGCAAAGTCTCTATAAGCTCAGCCTGAGCTCGCAACTGCTCCTAATACTGTGAGCCAGAAGATGATGCCTGTCCACGAGCTCCTCTTGAGCTGGACACCGACATCGCAGTAGTACAATAATATGTACCAAGAGTCAAATGAGATTTGATACCAACTACTATGCCCTTCTCAAAGCCATACTGAGTCTCCTGCATCCATCCCACCTCATCGAAATGGTGCGCACTGGTCTGCTCAGTCGTCTAGTCCTGACCCTTAGCCTGTGCCTGAGAGGTCACAACCTCATATGACTCCTTAAATTCTAATTTAAAATTAAAATTGTGAAAATATTATATGCAGTTAATTTTCAAACTAAAAAAATAATACTAACCACAATATGATGCTGGCGATCACCTCTAATCTCTCCAGTGGTTGGATCACTGTACATCCTCCAATAAATTTTGAACTCCGTAGTATCGGGATGCTCAACTACCAACAGAAATATAAAATAAACTCTTTATATTTAAAGTTATATAAAATATATAAAAAATATACTTACCAGATGATCTCTATGAGAACTGAATGTACAGGTACCAGCTCAATGTGTCACCTCCTGTCTCCCCCATTTCTGTCGTCCCACTGAAGATATCCTCTGAAATCCACCACCCAACCTGTGTAAACATAATCCATCCCAAACGTGAGATGAAATGTACTATAGTTGGTGGTCTCTACATGACTCATCAAATTATTTCACTCCTTCTTTCGTAATGGTTGTCCTTATCAAATTGTGCAAAAACTGACGGAAACAGTCACACATAGAAACCTGCCATGCCGCATGGATAGCGTCGCGCATGCTATCATCGATAGGATACCATAAAATCTACAAATAATTTATAATATCAAGTTGTTAATAAAATAAATTTCAAAATAAGTATTATTATATTTACGTACCAGCCAATGATGAAAATGTCGCATCACACATCAACGAGAATCTGTTCCCATGTGATCCATGGATGAGAAAAATAATTGCGCAATATAATGCTCCCCTGTCCAATAGCTACATGTGCAAAACTGTGAAAATGAATAAATAATCAAACAATTAGTATATATATATATAAATTATTGAAATCTAACTATAATATACAGGTTACCATACCTTAGTGTGCGTGGATCAAAACCTAGATGTGGACGTCGCTCGGGGATAGGGTCAGGAATCATCAGTCGCACAAGACCGTGCCCCATCCGCGTACCTCCTGAACCACCAGTAGGTTGAGGGTCATATGAACCCACATCCCCATCATCCAACGGTAGCTCAGCCTCCTCTAACTCAAGAAATAGTTCATATTCCATCTAAAACACAAAATTATTGTTGTTAGCAGATAGTTGAAAATAACTATTATATATAGATATATATTAGTTATGATTATAACCATAATTTATCTGTGTTAATTTTCATCTTCATCCTCTTCTCCATAGCTGTCAATTTCAATGTCTTCATCTTCATCCTCAGCATCATCAATATCCATATGAGTTTCAGTTTCAGCATCTCTTGTCATTTCAAATTCATTTGTAACATCATTAACATCTTCATCACCATCGATCCTTAATTGTGGGGTGTCATCATCGATATTCACGTCTCTTTGTGAATCAGATGGATTTTTAGCAATCTCTTTAAAATTTTCAATTCCTTCCACTTCAGCAGAACCACATTCAGTTTGAGTAAACTAATTTTCCCGAGATTTTATTTTAATTATGCTCCACCAATCACTGAAGTCTCTTGAAGTAGCACAGTACTTTGCATAATAAATTTGATGTTCCTATTGAGCCAGTAAAAATGGTTCATTTACTTCAAGAAGACTTTTATATTTAATATCGACGATTCCATGAGTCGGATGAATATGCAAGCCTCTCACAGTATCCAACCACCAGAATTTAAAAATTGTTATGTAATTATGTCCTAGATAACACAGCTCAATAATTTCATCCAAAATTCCATAAAAGTCAACTTCAATTTCTCTGTGATGTGATTATCTCTCAAAAACTCCACTGTTCATGGTTTTTTTAGTTCCCCATATGCATGTGTATTAAATCGAAAACCATTCAATACATATGAATTATAAGATTTAACCATTTTGGATGGTGGGTTACTCAATATACACAGTCTCTTATCAATTTTATCAGCATATTGAGACACCTGAAAATTTGTAAAACAATTATAAATATAATAAATAATAAACGGAATTGATATTAAACCATCTTTAATTTATGTTACCAGTTGTTGAAACCATTGAGAATTTTTTTTGTCTGTGTTCTTCAAGAGCAGCTGCTATAATTTGTGGAAGTTGTTTTGTTGATATAATTATCATATACCCTACAAATAAAATAAGTTTAAATAATGTAACATAAATTATAGAATAAGTGATAGAAGAAATCACTGGAAAAATGATGTCATTTATTCACATTTTATCAGAACGTATATATGAGCTCTGTGATGTTCATCATCGGAAATCCATCGTTCATGAACTCCACCAAAACCAAGATTTTTCTGATTAGAAACTATTAATTGATTGTCCATTTATTTATTAAAATTCCCCTCATTTCGTCCCATGTGATTGTGTTTTGAAGGATATTGAGATTCAAAATAATGAGAGAAGAAAAAAGAAATTTCCTCTTGCAAATAAGCTTCAGCAATTGATCCTTCAATCGATGATTTGTTACATACTTTTTTATTCAATTTCTGCATGCATCTCTCGAATGGGTTCATCCATCAAAACTGTACTGGACCTCCACATTTAGCTTCATGTGGAAAATGTAATATCAGATGTTCCATTGAGTCAAAGAAAGCCGACAGAAAGATTTTTTCCAGTTTAAATATAATTACTGCAACATCTTCTTACTGTTTTCTTAGCACCTCATAGTCTATTTTCACTGCACAAATGTCTCGAAAAAATGTGATATGTCTGTTATCAAATCCCAAATCATAGAATTCAACAAACCTATAAATCCAATCGGTATAAGTCTTTCCATTATAACTGGACAATCATGACTTTTTAATCTTATAATATAACAATTCTTAACACATCTGACCAAATTGGAAGAATATCCATCTAGAAGTCTCAAATCTATAATCCAAATATAAAATAATATGTGATTCTCTTTGGACAGTGTATAAGATGCTTTTGGATTTATTAACCTATGTGATCTGACATTTTAAAATATTTCAAGTTCTGGTCACCTACAAATTTGGGAAAGATCTAATCGTGACTTTACAGTATCTTTAGTCTTACCTGGTGTATCTCAAACTGTAAGAAATAAATTATCAAAACATTTCTTGACAATATGCATAAAATCCAACATGCGGTGGACCAACAAATCAGACCAATACGGAAGATCCCAAAAAATTCTCCATTTTATCCAATTAAGTTCTTTCCCAAAGCCATGAATTTTTTACTGGTTTACTGTTGGTCCAAATGTGATGGGGGTAATGAAAATAATACTGATTTTAACTCTGTATCTGAGATCATCTTTCGAGGTTCATCCCTTTCAATTGTACCTTTTCTAAAATGAGATTTGTTCTTCCAAAAAGGATGATCGGTTGGAAGACATCTATGGTGACAATAAATATAGCAAGGTTTTTTCCATTAACGAGCATAAAGACTTTATTTAGTTTTATACAGTAAGGAAATGATTTCCGACCATGGGTACTCCAACCAAATAACATGCCATATGCCGGAAAGTCACTAATCATCCACATGAATGTAGCTTTTAATATGATTTTTTTCTCAATAATATCATATGTATTAAGACCATCACTCCACAATGCATTTAACTCATCAAAAAATGGTTTCAAATAAACACCAATATTCTTTTTCAAATGTATTGGGATTAATAGAATCAAAATATATAAGGCACCTTCATCAACATCCATGGATGAAAATTGTATAGAGTTTTAAAGACATTCCAACATGAATATTGAATACCATAATAACCAAATGGACAGAAACCATCAGTAGAAAGACCCAATCACACGTTTTGGGCTTCTATAGCAAAAGACGGATGCAGACGGTCAAAATGTTTCCATGACTCACCATCAGATAGATGATTCAAGCTTTTATCAGTTGAAATATTGGTTTTGTGTGATGACATCATTGACATTGTGTTCTGAGACATAAATAAATGCTGCAACCTGGGTGTAAGGGGGAAATATCTCCACTATTTTACTGGAATCGATCTAGACTTCCATGGTTGAGCTTCTTTATAACTCGATTGTCCACATGTGGGGAAACTATCCAATGACTCATTTTCACCAGAATATAAGATGAAATCATTTGTACATGCATGAATCTCTCGATAACTAAGGCCCGGATTACGAATCATCCTCTTGCTCTCATAGTAATTTGCAGGCAATATATTTTCTTCAGGTAACAGTGTTTTAACCAAAGAAAATATCTGATTAAATTTTTTTTTGACATTTCATTATCTGATTTAATAGCCATAAATTTTTCAATCACTTCTAATTTCTTTATCTTGCAACCAAGATATAATGAATCCTCAAAAGACCTCAACAACTCACAAAATTCAGATGGTACCAACTCATGAGTTAAATCAATATCATCGTGAGTTTCAGTTTGTTGCACAGATGGACCTGCAACATCATGTACTAAATTTTAAAACCGTGATAGATTTTAAATCAAGTTATTAGGATCTTCTCTAGAAATACGTTCACCGCGTTGATACCAAAAAACATAATCTAGTTGAAAACCAAACTGCAAGAGATGTCCCCCAACCTTTTAAAATGTGTCAAACGTTCTCAGAGCACATTTTTTACATGGACACTTAATTGTTCCTTCTGAAACATATTATGGTTTTAATGATGCCAATGATAAGAAAGCTTCAACACCCCCAATATATACAAGATTTAAACCATAACCATTTGGATTTTTGCACCGATTTATCCAAGCGCGATCATCTAATAATGACTGATTTCAACTTCCTTGTTCTATATTTTTCTACATAAAATATAAAATCATCACTATTTTTGAATAATTTGAAATTATAAAAACACTATCTGAAAAAAGAAGATAAATAATTACAACTACTTAATAATTTTCATTAATTAAGGGCGACATAATTTCCATTGGATTGACGACTACTCTTTTGTCCGAAGTCTCGTTTAATTGCATCTTTCTCACACAAATTATTGCTAATTATTTCCAATTATTTCCAATTATTCCTAATTATTACTAATTATTTCTAATTATTACTAATTATTACCAATTATCCCTAATTATTTCTAATTATTCCTAATTATTCCAAATTATTGCAAATTATTGCTAATTATTCCTAATTATTTCAAATTATTACTAATTATTACAAATTATTAAAAAATTATTACTAATTATTACAATTTATTACCAATTATTACAATTTATAACTAATTTTTACTAATTATTACAATTTGTTACAATTTATTAATAATTTATTAATACTTAGCAATACAAAGAAAAATGAAAACTGCTTGAATAATGAAATGAAATTTGGTAATCATCATTGTGGAGATGATTACAAAATTTCCCTTCATTATCCAGGCAGTTTTCATTTAGTAATTATTACTAATAAAAAAAATTATATTATCAATATTTATGAATTTTTTTTAATATTAGTAAAATAATAAAAAATTAATAAAATATTAAAATTATCAATATTCTCAATATAATTTTCTCTATTCTTGACATGTTCAAATCTCAAAGGGTCGTCAATTGTCAGGTCATGCGCAATAAAAATTTTGTGTCAGCCATGTCCAATGTAAACTCTATAATTGTACTTTCATGGTTGATCACCTTGCAAGTAGTGTTGCAATAGGATGACCAAAGCAATGTTGTTCTCGTCTCTAAGAATCATCTCGCTCCCTTTACATAGATCATTCTTCCTTAAATATTTGAGGGGATATTGGTATCTTTCCCTTAACTTTTCATGGAAAAATGGTCTATGTAAAGGGTTATGTGAGATAATTCTTATAGAGGAGAAGGGTCTGACTTGGATTTTCCTATTGCAACACTACTTGCGAGGTGATCAGCCATGCAAGGACAATTATAGAGTTTACATTGGACATGGAAGACACAAACTTTTTATTGCGCATGACCTGAAAATTGGTGACCCTTTGAGATTTGAACATGTTAATAATAGAGCAAAGCCTATTGAAAATATTGAAAATTTTAATAATTTATAAATTTTTTATTATTTTAATAACATTAATATTGTTTTTTCATAAATATTGATAATATTATTTTTTTATTACAAATTATTACTAATTATTACTAATTATTACTAATTATTACTAATTATTACTAATTATTACTAATTATTACTAATTATTACTAATTATTTCTAATTGTTACTAATTGTTACTAATTGTTACTAATTGTTACTAATTGTTACTAATTCTTACTAATTGTTACTAATTGTTACTAATTGTTACTAATTATTACTAATTGTTACTAATTGTCACTAATTGTCACTAATTGTCACTAATTGTCACTAATTGTCAGTAATTGTCAGTAATTGTTACTAATTCTTACTAATTCTTACTAATTGTTACTAATTGTCACTAATTATGACTAATTATTACTAATTATGACTAATTATTACTAATTATGACTAATTATTACTAATTATTACTAATTATTACTAATTATGACAAATTATGACAAATTATGACAAATTATGACTAATTATGACTAATTATGACTAATTGTTACTAATTGTTACTAATTATTACTAATTATTACTAATTATATCTAATTATTAATAATTATTACTCATTATATCTAATTATTACTAAATATATCTAATTATTACTAATTATATCTAATTATTACTAATTATATCTAATTATTACTAATTATATCTAATTATTACTAATTATTACTAATTATTACTAATTATTACTAACTATTACTAATTATATCTAATTATTACAAATTATATCTAATTATTACTAATTATTACTAATTATTACTAATTATTACTAATTATTACTAATTACTACTAATTATATCTAATTGTTACTAATTACATCTAATTCTTACTAATTATATCTAATTATTACTAATTATATCTAATTATTACTAATTATATCTAATTATTACTAATTATATCTAATTATTACTAATTAGATCTAATTATTACTAATTATATCTAATTATTACTAATTATATCTAATTATTACTAATTATATCTAATTATTACAAATTATATCTAATTATTACTAATTATATCCAATTATTACTAATTATATCTAATTATTACTAATTATATCAAATTATTACTAATAATATCTAATTATTACTAATTATATTTAATTATTACTAATTATATCTAATTATATCTAATTATAACTAATTATATCTAATCTTTACTAATTATATCTAATTATTAATAATTATATCTAATTATTACTAATTATATCTAATTATTACTAATTATTACTAATTATTACTAATTATTACTAATTATTACTAATTATTAATAATTATTACTAATTATTACTAATTATATCTAATTATTATAAATTATATCTATTTATTACTAATTATATCTATTTATTACTAATTATATCTATTTATTACTAATTATATCTATTTATTACTAATTATATCTAATTATTGCTAATTATATCTAATTATTACTAATTATATGTAATTATTACTAATTATATCTAATTATTACTAATTATATCTTATTATTACTAATTATTTCTAATTATTACTAATTATATCTATTTATTACTAATTATATGTAATTATTACTAATTATATCTAATTATTACTAATTATATCTAATTATTACTAATTATATCTAATTATTACTAAATATATCTAACTATTACTAATTATTACTAATTATATCTAATTATTACTAATTATTACTAATTATTACTAATTATATCTAATTATATCTAATTATTACAAATTATATCTAATTATTACTGATTATATCGAATTATTATAAATTATTATTAATTATTACTAAGTATATCTAATTATATCTAATTATTACTAATTATTACTAATTATATCTAATTATTACTAATTATATCTAATTATTGAAAATTAACACCAATTATTTATAATTATCACCAACAATATCAATTTCTTAATAAAAATAAATATAAATAAAAATCAATTGACATCTAATTTAATTACAACTAATAAACAACAATTGAAATTAACATAAAAAATTAAAATAAATATAAAAAATAAAATATAAATAGCTTAAAATTTGATATTCTAAAGATATTGGCGCCCTTCAATTGCTGTCGTACAAAAAAATTTAACTAAAAGATGTTTTTTCCTAGAAACTGAAGAATGAAAAGAGAGAGACAAGAAGATCTGAGGGATTTGAAGAAAAAAACGGATGAGGGTATATATAGGTTAGATTAGTTGCGACGAGGTTATTTGCGATGGGCCCTGTCGCAAATACCCTCGCCCGCATTAATTATAGTCGGCGGTTAAAAGGGTATTTGCGACGGGGCCCATCGCAAATAGTTCCTACCGACACTCTTTTATGCGACGGGACGACATCCCGTCGCAAAAACCTATTAACTGCAGCTGGGTATTTGCGACGGGTACCATCGCAAATACTCTTGCGCGGTTTGGCGCGCAAGTCGCGCCGAACTATTTGCGACGGGAGACGAATACCCGTCGCAAATAAGGATTTTTCCTGTAGTGCTTATAGAGTCTGCACATCTAAAGAGGCATGTGAGTCTAGGATGTAGGTCTGCAACTCATGAAATAATCAGTCTTCTTGGGTTGAAGAGTTTTGTTTTCATGCCTTACTAATAAATCCTTAATGCATGAGAATTCATGATATGGTTGAATGAAAATTTATTTGAATTTGTTTTTATAGGTTTTTAGAGGACTGTTGTGAATTTTTCAGGTTTTTAATATGAAATCAAAATAGGTAGTGATGGTAGGTCATTGAAGAATTTTTTCAAGGTCACCCTTGGTACTAGAAACTACTATGTTTAGCATGAATCTCACTGGGATTGTTTTCTAGAAGGTTCTGAGAGCGAAAATGTTATATGGCGGGAGATGACATTGATAATGGTCAAGGTACCATTGCATGGTTAACCTAATATTTTCATTGTTAGAGATGTAATAGTTTTGAGTAGTGACTTGCATGATGGAATGAGAACTATATAGGTTGGATTTTTTAAGCCTAGAATGGGATTCTAGGGATCATAGCTCTGACCGGGAATGGATAGTAGAATGCAGTGAATTTTATTCTGGGTAATCTAAGTGTATATAGAGCTTGGTTTTTTACTTTTCAATTGTTTATGAATGGATGTTCATGTTTAGTTAATGAATTTGACTATAGAAAAAACAAGGTATGAGTAGGCTGATGTTAGCATTGTGAGTAAAAAATTAGGGCACTCCCTTGGTTTGGAGCATTGATATAGTCATAAGAGAATGACCCTCTCAAAGAAACAGTTATTGATGTGATATGAAAATTCGAATGTTGTTGAGTTATTTATTGAAGATACCACTAATTTATTTAAAATCCCAAGTAATGTTTTGATTTTTTATGAATTTTAGAACTCTATAAATAATTATTAACTATAAAAAAACAATGTTTTTTGGTGATTTAGAAATTTTTTTGAATTACAATGATGAATCCATACATTGGTTTTGAAAAATATTGATATTTATTTTGATTTTCAATTATAATTTTTAAAATAGAGAATCTAGAATTTTGAAAGGTGGATCAATTTTTTTTGAATATGTTTAAAATAATGAAATTGAGTTTTTTTGGTGATTTTAAGAATGTTGTAAATGATTTGGAATTAACTATGAAAAGAAATACAATCTTAATTTTTTATTATTTAGTTTTGTTTTGGAAAAAATTTGGGAAAAAATTCCTACAATAAAAATATGTGTTTTTGGCTTGAGGGGTTTCTTTGCCACTAACAATACTTTGCTACCAATACACTGATACCTCCAAGACTTTTTTACCACAGGCATGCGGCCATCACTAGAAAATATGATGTCGTATCTTTCCATCAACCCACTAATACTGCCGATTTTCTTCTATCATGAGTGATACTTCCTAAAGAGCTCCAATTCTACCATCACCTGTATCTAGTACCAATGCCACTTCCCTAGCCTGCTACCACCAACCCTCTAATACTTCCAAAACAATATCACAACCAGTATTTTTATACCATTGGACTACTACCATCATTGGAAAATATTCTTCTATCTCTGTAAAAACTATTCTACCACCACACACATAGTGGATTCTATCCATAAACAAACCAGATATAAATCCCAACAGCTCAGATGCTCTTAGATACTAAAGAAGACGAAGTTGATTGTGGACCTATTGATGTTGAAAGCAATAGTGCGGGCCGATGAAGAAACAATATGGAGATAAACCATACTAGTTTATTAAACATAGCCCCTACCTACATAAGGGTATACATGGCACTATGTAAGGGTAACTCTCCCAAAGCCTTAATCATGTATGTTTCTTCTGGTCCTCACATAAAAGTAAGTCCTACAACACTCTTATAACATAATAGAAATACTCCCAAAGTAGATGCCATATGTTGGTCTACTCGAGCTCATACATGGATATCCCACACATCTCTAGGCTATGTAAGGGATCACTGATTCCTATGTAAACATAAAATCCTTGCACATGTATAAAGGAAGAGGAGGTCAAAGCTCGCTAGCATCACCCTTGTAATTCGATACTTCCTTCTCCTGTTATGATTAGATAATATGTTCCCCAATTTGGAAGTGATGTAGGTTTGATGCTGATTCTTTTAATATAAATACCAATCCAAATTCAGGCCACTCATGAGAAATCATTTCCCAGTGAAGATTGAGAAGTCACCAAGATGAGTTGACAAATTATTTTTACTAGATTCCATTCACTATTTATTTAGGTATTAGAGACATAGATGGACCTCAAATCATTCATAATTCATTAGCTATGATATAAAAAATGATAGCATTCCACTTACTTGAAGAAATTCCTCTCAAAAATTAAAGTATTACTAGTCACCCAATAAGTTATAATTTTCTTACTGGTATAAATCTTAAAGAAACCCTATAAATGAATCATACAAACCCTTGATACTAGAAACATGTAAATAATCCAATCCAGAAGTGTTCACTGCTAGACAATAAAAAATTGAGATCATCCCTTAAGTCACCTAAAGAAGCCAAGGAAACCTATTCTACTCACATGGTAAATTTCTAAAGTGTTCCATGGATCTTTATACGTTCTTCTTTAAACATCACATAACACACTTTATTTAAAGACTCTCTCTCTCACGCATTCTCTAAGGCTGTTTCTTTAATCCCTTGTGGATGTTGTTGTTTCTTTCAACCCTTTATTTCATTTTGAAATAAATATGGTGATGGAACACTAATCCATTAGTAGATGTTCGGAGGAGATTCTCCTTATTCCCCTATTAATAAATTATTCATTTTAATTATTCTATATCTTCTAATTTTATCTTTGTATTCATTTGATTATCAACTTGATTAAAGATAACTAGTATGATCTAACTCCTACCAAAGTTTCATGACTTTGAAGGAGTGGTCCCTAAATGAAATCTAAAATAATTTTGAAATATTTTCAATAATTTTATGCCCAGAGGAGTATCATAGGATCAATTAAGTTGTAGGGTCTTCCCATTCTCTATTGAAGGGGCATCCATGGAGTGGCTCTATAATATGTAGCCTATGGAAGTTACCACATGAGATAAGATACAAAAGGAATTCCACTAGAAGTACTTACCTACCTCAAGGTAATTTTAATAATGAAGGATATCTATGAGACCAAGAAATAATGCGGAGATAAAAACTATGTTGTACTAGAACGATTCATGTGGTTTATAACTTCCTAACCACATAAATATTTTAAGATTTCCATTTCAAAGTATTATTTTACCAAGGGATATTGGATAATAGCCAAAATATACTCTATGATTCCTCTATAGGATCATTTTAGATAAGTCCCTAATGATTTTAGAGAGTCAAAATATAGGATCTCTCAAAACCACCAATAATTTGGTACAAGATCCAAAATAAGAGGCGTACATTAGGTAAAAACTTCTTACTTCTAATTACTTGAAAATAAAATTAATGATCAAACCTCTCATGTGAGACATCTAGGTGTGAAAAAAGTATATGAAACATCATCATCCATACCTCCAAGGGTATTCCAACTTTTCTATTATTATGAATGATTCAATTATTTATTCCGTTAAGTCAAAGGAATAGATTGATATGATATTATATACTAGAGACTGTTCCAAAAAAAATAACAAATAACCAAATATTTAAATAGTTTTCTAATATTCAATTTAGAGATGGGAACCAGAAACAATAAAGGGCACATTTACAACAATTTTTTCAACCATCATCTAACCTCAATCCTTCTAAAGAGGTAGCTCTCAACCCTATACATGTTACAAAAATGAGTAGAATAATGATTATATAATATAGGAGTTACTGAAATATCTTGTGGAATCTCACACCACTCAAAAAACTACTCTATACACCAATAAATCTACAATGATGGAGATTCACCGATAGTATAACTAGATTATGACTACCATTAATGATTTTAATTATCAATTATTAGGTAAGATTCCATATATATCCATTCTGAACCCTAAGTTCAATGTTATTTTTTTTACTTTAATGATTTTAATGGTTTTGGGAATCCGTAAAGAATAAAAATTTAAAAAGGAAGATGGAAGAGGACAAGCCACTATACCTTAAGAGTATTGAGGAAAAAGAAACTAAAGAACTAGTAGAAACACCCCTATAAAGAAAGAAAATAGGAAATAAAAATGGAGGATATAAATAAACCCCAACAACACTTCCCTAAAAAGAGTAAACCACCCAAGAGACCTTATAAAGACACACTATAATAATATATTTTTTAAATATTCAAGAAAGTGGAGATAAATTTTCTTTTTATATAATACATCCTACAAATTCCAAGCTATGTAAAATTCTTCAAAAACACGTGTACTAGGATATATATATAACAAGGTAATAGAGAGGTAAGATTAGTAAAAATATTTCTTTTCTTTGTTACCCCACAAATCACTAAGAAATTTCCATATTTGTGAGTATTTTTCATTCACTTCACTATATGAATTATTCATTTTCCAATGAACTATGTGATTTAGGAGAATTAAAAAATGTACTTCCATACTCAATTTATTCATATTTATATATTTTACAACAAAAACCCACCTTAGTGGTTGGGAAACTCACCAATCGAGCCACTTCTTACCTAGTAGTTATTATTCAAGTCGTCATGGTAAGTGTTAAAGGATTACAATTACCCACTAAATTATATATTATCAACATGGAATAAGGAAAAGTAAAGATCAATATTATGTAATTATAGGTTGGTCGTTCCTCTAGACTACTAAAACCTTAATAAATATCAGTGAAAGAAATATTTTGATAACTTTTTGTGAGGATAAAATAGATTTAAAAATACTTGACTCATGAAATACCCACATGAGGAGAAACCTATATTTAAAGTGAAACATTTTGAATTTCATTATTTTTAAAAGAAAGAAAATGAAATTTTTGATGACATAATAATATTAGTAGAATCATTGGATACAACATATTTTTTTGATGAATCTTTTTTTTGAAAATGGAATTAACTTGGAAATAGTTTTGAGTATTTTATAATTTCATGAAAATGATGAAAGTTATTTTGAAAAGATTATAAAATTTGAAACTAATACTTATGATTTACATGTGATGGTTTTCTACATGGAGAACACTAAGCTTAAAAAATCACTAGAAACCCCTTGAATTGGAACTTAAACTACTACCATGAAAATTGAAATATGTTTTTTCAAAGGTAAATAAAAATCTTCTAGTGATAATTTCAAATAATTTAGAACCCAAGAATGAGTATCAAGTTTTAGAAAATTTGAAATAAATTCTACAGGAATAGGATTGGAATAGGGAACATTTAAGGGATTATCTCTACCACCTTCATGTATATATATTTTTTGGAATGTTTTTCTAAACTAGTTAGACAACCCCAAATGAGGTTCAACCTAACCCTTCTAGAAGTAGTTAAAAAATAAGTATAAAGACTCTAAGTATGTGGAATAATACAATTCATCTCATAATCCCAAAAAGTGCATCACATTCAAATTGTCCCAAAGAAATCTGGATAAAATTTTTAATAAAATGAGAAAAATGAGTTAGTGCCCATAATAATTTAGAATGGATAAAGATTTTGCATAGATAATTGGAGGTTGTAAAATGTAACCAAAAAGTCCATTTCTAATACCCTTTGTGGGCCAAATTTAAGAGAGACAAGCTTGGAAGGGTCGCTATTATTTATTTGATGGAGTTTCTAGGTATTTTCTAGTTCCAACTGAACCAAAAGACTAAGAAAAGACTATCTTTACATGTCCCTTTGGTAAATTTTTCTACTGAAGGATTCCATTGGATATTTTAAATGGAATAGGTACCTTTTAGTGCTTCATGGTAAGTATTTTCTCAGATATAATTCATATATACATGAAGGTATTCCTTTATGACTTTATTTTTTGTGGAACTTGATTTCAAAGTTGGATGGGGTGTCTTGAAAAAGTATCAAAATGATTCATTGATAAACAAAATTGGTTTTAAATTTTTAAAAATGCCATTTTATATTGGAAAAGGGAAATTTTTTGGGCTATATAATTTATAAGGATGGAATTTAAGTAGATAAATATAAAGTAGATTTTATTTCCACACTACCTTAACACACAATTTTAAGATGAATTAGATCATTTCTAGGCTATTTTAATTTTATATAAGATTTATTATAGAATGTTGAACGATTTATTTTAACATATCTTTCCTACTAAATAAGTAAATTAATTTTATCTTTGATGATTCATGCAGGACAGGTTTAGATAGATTGATATAATTATTGAATAATAGCCACATAATTTGTCCACCAAATTGGAATTACCACTTTTAGATCTCATACGATGCTTCTAACAAAGCATTAGGAGATATACTCTCATAGAATATTGATGGAAATTAGCTAGTGATAACCTATGATTCAAAGACACTGGAAACAACCTATATCAACTACATAATAATAAAGAATGAGTTTTTTTCTATTGTTGTAGCCTTAGAAATATTTCGTTCTTATCTCTTTAGTCATAACATAACTATTACTATAATCTTTCAGTGTTGAGATATTTATTCAATAAAACTGATGAAAAACCTAGAACAGTAAAATTTTTATTGCTATTACAGGAATTTGACCCAGAGATATTAGATTAGAAGGGATATAAAAATATAGTGGTAGACCACATAACTACCCCACACTATCAAGGTATTGACACCATCTAAAATAAACTTGGATTACACATTTCTTAGTGATCAGCAGTATGAAGACACTCAAGTGACTTGGTATGTAGATTTATTGAATATTCTAGTGACATCAAAATCACCGACTTTCTTTTCTAAAAAAAATAACTCAAATTAAAATTTTAATGAAAATTATATGTTTTGGAAGATTTATTTTTGTATAAAATTTTTAGTGATCAAGTAATAAGGAGGAATATCCTTGAAGAATAGGTTAGATCTATGATTACAATTTACCACACACTCACTTATGGAGGCCATTGTGGAACTAAAATAATTTCTAGGAATGTTTTTGAAGTTTTTCAATTTTAACCATAAATTTTTAAATAATCACATGTTTTTTATAAAAAATATATAAATAGTGAGTTTATTGGTGGGATTTCGAAAATACATGAAATTACCTAAAACCCATTAACTTTATGTGAAATATTTGATGTCCAGGGTTTAGATTTCATGGACCAATTTCATATTTCATTTGGATTTTAATACATTTTTAGTAGTAGATTTTTTTCCAACTCGATTGATAAAAAATCTAAAAGAACTTATAATTCCGAAAATATTATTCAATTTATAAAATAAAATATTTTCTATAAGTCTTGAGTTCTATGAGTAGTAAAAAGTGGCCAAGTCACACACTTATTTTGAAAAAAATAGAATTCATTAAAAATAAATATGAAGTACATCACAAAACATCCATTGCTGACCATCCAAAAACCAAATGGATGGCTGAGTTTTCTAACAAAGATATGAAAAGGATTCTAGAGAAGAATTTGCAACCCAATGGGAAGGACTAGACTGAAAATATGCAGGATGCACTATGGACATATAAGCCTACCTATAAAACTCCCTTATATATATATCATTATAGAATCATTTGTGTAAAATACTTTCACCTTCTCATTGAGTTTAAGAAAAAAGTATACAAGGATGTTAAGATACTCAACAAAGAGTTTGGACATGATAGAGAGTAGTGGAAGCTATATATAATAGATATTGAGGAGCTTAGAAGAGAAGAACACGATAATTACCTATTGTAAAATTTTAATGTAATATTTTTCCATGATAGACCCATCAAAAAAAGTGATTTTAAAATATGATGAAAAGTGTTATTATTCTCCTAAATAATAAAAAAAATTCTAGGTAAAATTTATTCCAAAGGATATAGATCCTATATATTAACTTACTATTTTCCTTTTGGTGCCATTAAGATCAAGGTAATTGAGTCAGAAAAAAACTTTCAATGTTAACGGTTAGTAGGTGAAGAATTACCATGAATATTTTTGGAAATATATAATAGATGAGTCCAAACTCCCCCTGATGCTATTGAATAAATAACCACGGGTTTTCTCTTTCCTTATAACTAGTTTACATTCATTTATTTTCAACTATTTTTCTTTGATAAAATGAAAATAATAAATTTATTGGATGTGTTTTAGAATTAATTATAGATGATAGGGAAAAATTAGTTTAGGATATTAATGGATCTTTTCCCATTTTACATTAAGTATCTTATAAAAATATTTGATTATAAATATTTTTATAGTTTTTTTTATTGTTTTCATTTTGAAATTTTCCAAATTTTATTAATCTAAATGGTACCCTAACAAGTTTAAATACCATTCTAGAATTGATAATTTCATTGGTTCTAAAATAGTAATATTTTGAAAAATGATTATTAAAATTTTCATTTTATTCATGGATATTTTATCTTTTACCCTGGAAATGGAGTGTTAGTGAAATTATTTTTATGGAATTAGAATTATAATAAGAGGTCACCAGGATTTTAAAACTTCAATCTGAAGCAACCTATTTTTTTTTTGAAAAAGAACACCTCAGGGATCCAAATTAAAATAAATTTATATAAGTCATTTAAACAAAGAGTAAAATGGTAAATTGGGATCTCATAGAGAGTTTATGAGACATTAGGTACCAGGTGTGTGAGTAATCCCTGTGTATATATCCCACAAGTACTTTTTCACAATGTTTTTCAAATATATGGTTGGGAAATTTCTTTAAAAAGTGCTTAATAGTCAAAAACGGATTCATTCATGTGGGGGGAATATTGAAACTATATTAAAAAGAGGACATCTAACTTATAAAAAATTCATTAGATTTGTATCAATGAAGAGTAAAATTGAAGTCTAGTTTAAGGAATATATGATGAGATAAATTGAAGGTTATCTTTTTAAAATTTTTATTCAAATTAAATATAATTAGATCCTATCATGGTCTGTAGACCCTATCTTAAAATGGGGCAATGATAAGGTTCTCATACGAGGCATGATAATTAAAAAATAGGATGAATTTGTGTTTTCTTTTAATTCTAGATTATATATTTATATTTAGTTAGGAAATTCACTTTATTTTTAATAAATGATATTCAATTATAAAATTACCAATGAGTGAAATATTTCTTGTGTGGGGGAGTTATGTGAGTTGAAAATTTTATTTTTTTGAATTATTAATTTAAGTTATACCAACATTTGATTACAATTTTGAGGAAATTGGTAATTTTATCGACTTTTATAATTATGAACATAATTTTTAATTGGCCAAAAAAATAGTTTTTTTTTGGAATTTATTAATTTTGGGAATTTCAATGATGAATCCATACATTGATTTTGTATTATGATTTTTAAAAATGGGAATCTAGATCTATTAAATGATGTTCTATAATATTTTAATATGTTTAAAATGATGAAATTGTGTTTTTTGTGGTTTAAAAAATATTTTGAATGATTTATAATTAATTGTAAAGAGGCATAAAATCTTATATTTTACTATTTTTTTTTCTTTTAGAATTAGCTTGGAAAAAATACTTTGACTAACAAATATAGGTTTTTGGCATGAGGGGTTTTATTTTCTATCATCAGTAGTTAACTAGTGGTCCACTACAAATGCCAAGGTTTTTCTACTATTGGAATGTTACTTTCAATGTAAACTACACTACCATTTCTTGCTAATGGTTCTTTTCTACCACCATCAGGAAAATTTCCTCAGTGCTACTACCATAAGAGATCCAATTCTATCACTATCAACATCTGGCTCTAATGTCGCTTCACTAGCCTATTACCACCAGCCTCAGTTACCACCACCATATTACCACCATAATTATTTTACTACCATGAATCGAAAAGATACTACCATAAGGGTACCCTTTATACTACCACCACATGAAAGGTGGAAATTCTCCATAGACCACCCATATCTGAAGATTGACTCCTCTAGTTCTCACCAAAACAAAAGAAGATGAAGCTATCCATGGTCTCGCTAAAGCGTAAAGCATGGTGTTAAAAAATAAAGAAACCACTCCTAGATAAACAACATAAGGGTAACATAATCACTCACATGCCTATGTAAGGGTATAAATGGTATAAATTAGTTGTTTCATTCCCAAATCCTAATTTAGGAAAGGATATTCTAGTCCTTATATAAAGAAAATACCTTATTTACTCTTCTCTCATAAGGGTATCACACCCAACACGCATCCCATGTGTGGGTTGACCTAATATCATGTAAGGGTATCCCACACATTACCATGGATATGTACGGGCACACTGATCCCTTAAAAAAGGTAATTTACCTACATGTAAACTCTTTTAAAGAAAGAGGAGGCCAAATATTTCTAGCACTGCCCTTGGAATTCAGTACTCCTTACTCTAGTTATGATTTAATAAGATATTCCCTAATCCAGAAGTGATGTAGTATTTTTTTATGACTTGAATCCAAAGAGAAATACAAAGAAAGTTGTCCATGTTCACTTATTTTTCCAATGATGCATAAGAAATCACTGATTTGAGTTGATATTTTTTTTCTGTATTCCATTCACAATCTAAGAAGTATCTGAGATAGATGTGGACCTCAAATAATTCCTACGAAAATGGTTGAAATCATTAAAGTGAGGTCACACCACATTATTTAAGAAATGGATATCTAAAATTCATGTTCTTATAAACACCCTAGAATGAGTAATTCTCTCTGGGAGATATAAAAATGACACCCTCTAATTGAATCATCAAGAACATCGATACTGGACATGCTTTGATCATCTTATGAAAAAGAAGTAACTACTCAACACTAAAAATGAGAACATTCATAGAGTTAAACAAATAAGTTGAAGATACCTGTGCTACTCACATGGTGATTTTTTGAATCATGCTAATGATTTTAGTGTGTTCTTCTTTAAATTGAACATTAGTCACTGTATTGAGATACTATCTACCCCTCATTCTCAAAGGCTATTCCTATGAAAACTCGTAGTTTTTTCTATTTATTAATTCCCTTTATTTATTTTCCTAATAAATATGATTATCTAACATCAAGTCATTAGTGTATGAGATGAAGAGATTCTATATATCCCCCTGTTAATTAATTTTGAATTTTAATTTTTCAGTCATGTATGATTTTATCTCTAGATTAATTTTAAGTGAATAAACATTATGAGATTTCCTATTTCATGAATTTTTAATTCATCTTCCCTTATTCACTACATCACAAACATGGGCCTATTAGGTCCTCTCCAATTATTTTGATTTTGAGAAGTTGGTTAAAGTAAGGGTGATTAAAAATATAAGATTACTAGGATAGAGGATATTAAAGGTTATAGTGATCATTACATCCCTCCTGTTAAATTGAATATTCTTAGTGAGGGTAATCAAGTGATATTTGACTTCATTAGAGAGAAAATACAAGAGTATAAACTATAATAATGATTTAATAGGAAATATAAGGGGTTTATATGAGATTAGGAAACTAAATTTAACATTTAATTTAAAACCAATCTAGTTTAATTCTATTACCATTTTCACCAATTGAACCTAAAAACAAAAGAGAAACACACCCAAATCACTACCATATCATTATAAAAACCTAAGTCCCACCACTACTATATTATACATGGGTTCAAAAATTGTTTTCCTCAGATCCCTATGATAGGTGTTCATTAGTCATGGTATTGTGTATTACTGACCTTTAGAAAATCATGGTGACACCAAAAGACCTATGTATAATGGACACAATTTTTTCTAGTTTTTTGATGAATGCATGATGTTTGATACATATGTTTCACTAGATGGAGACCATAGGTGGGAAGTAGACTCAGATAAAATCCGTACGTACTGATTATAAGTTTTATTTTAAGTTTTTGGGTGAAATATTAATAGCCTTGTGGCTGATGTAATCTGTTTGTGAATCAACCATGGAAATTACTTTGACGTTGGATCAGATTTTTCCAAGGATGTAAAATCAACTTAATGGTCCCTCTAAGGCTTAAGGCACCATGATAAATGGATTTATATATTATTAGTTGTTTAGGTTAGGTTCTTTTATATAAATATGGATGGGAGAGTAATGACTAGTGTTTTCATGTTAATTTGAATGTATTAGATTGAATCTACATCAAGATCATTTTACCAAGAATGATATAGGTGTTAACTAATCAACCAGGGATTTTATAGAAAGGCTAATTTTTATGGGTTTTATTTGGTCGATATAAATTCACTTATTTGGTTTGGAATCTGAAACAGGGTATTGGTATCAACTTATAAACCATGTTTTTTCATTAATCAAACATGATGGAACTCCACTCCAATTGGTTTTAGATTAAATTATAGAAATATTGGTTTATATAGATATTACCATGGTGGGGTAGGGGTTCCCATGATGATTTAGGAGTAATTATATGAAGACACCATGGCATTACGAGTTGAATGGTTGTGGTGATCATTTCCTCGATGATTGAATAATAATGAGATCATAGATTGACTTCTGGTGTTCATACATGGATTCGCAACATGGAAGCATGATGAAAATTTAGTAATGTGTGGGATTTTGAGGAAAAAAGTTGGAATTAAACAATATAATACAGAGAACTAATTGAGGTTTGTTATTGAAGATGATTGGGAGGTGATTTTGTGTGATACAAAAACTTATCATGGAAGAGAAGTTCTGTGGTGGGTAATTTGTAATGACCCACATCATTTTTAGTCTTGAATTTTAGAGTATGGTTAAAATTTTCATATGGTGGATGTCTTATTCAGAGATACAGGTGGTAAATAAGGATAATTATTGTTTGAAAATAAAAAACTAATGTTTTGAGACTTGAAAGGAAACTAGATGGGTGAATTAAATCACAAGTTTTTAATGGAGGAGGATCATAGAAACCAAGGATACATCTATAAACACTAGATATACGGTGGGGTTGGAAAAAGTCCTGATTCCCTACAAGGATCATTTTTCATCTGATGTACCTATATTGAGTGGTCTATGGCCCACCAGTTAGCTAGAGGACCCAAATTTGAAAGCTGATGAGCACAATGGAAAGGTATTTACTAAGGACAATATGGTTCATTTAATCACTATGGACCCCTCAAGATTTACCTACTTTATTGGGAATTTTGAGAATAATTAGACCATATCTTGTTACTCTCCTCCTTTCATGATTTTACATTTATATGAGGTGGATCCCGGTGATATATATTGGTGAATTGAGAAAGGATCCTTAGTTATTCCTCAATTTTGACCTCATTATTCATCATATGGTGGTGGAACATTTTTTCATTTATCATGGTCGATTCCTCTGGGCAAGTCTTATCCTTTAGAATTCCACGATGAATCAATTATCCCCGAATTATCTCCATCCTTGTTCACCTTAATTATCTCTTAATTATTGGTGTGATCTCTATTATATAATTGGATCAAACTTCCATCAGATCTTGATGTAATTATTTGAGAATGATGGATCTTTGGATCAACAATGAAAGATATGTCCCTTAAAGATGAATTTGGTACATTGATGGGTGTTTCATTGAATGTATCTCCCTTGGTGTTCCATCTACGTTTTTTGAAAAAATTGTGTCATATTAAACCTCATATGATAAAATTGAAATGGGTATTCTTCATGGATCATAATTAGGAGTGTGTTGGGAGTTGTTCAAATTCTATTTGATGACATTACATTTTATGTCTGTTTCCTGGTATAATTATTCATGAGGTTCCAATTTATTATATTAAATCATAATATTTCATTTTTTCACATTATAGATATTTTTTCAAGAATGAAGTTAGACCTGTATTACATACCTTCCTTTGGATTATAGTCATGTTTTTTCTAGGTGATGATACATGATAATTCATTTGGTAAGTATTCATTTCTACTTTGGTTATAAATTTTATTGTAATCATCTAATTTATTATTATTTAGTTATAATTAATTAATTTTGAATGCTCGGGCATGAGTCAGAATGTTGTGGTGATAGATAGAGGCTGAATTGACAAAGAAAACTCAGACAAAATAGTTAGGAATTTCTTAGATGAGAGTTAACTCCATGTTAAGGTAGGTGGTATTGTGTATTATATCCATATGGTAATATGATTTTTTTATTTTCATGTGATTTAATGTTCACCACCATGGTTAAATGACCTTATATTAAAAAATCTTCTATTAATAATAAGTAATGCTTAATTAGTTAACGATTCTTAAGTATTTCGAAAATAAAGGAACCATGCCTGAAGTAACTAAAAAAAGTGCCATGATAAAACACTGATCCTTGTGCATTGGATTTACGCCACCTAATAATGGTTGAGGATTCATCAATAATGTATACCTTGATTATATAAACCATCCTTGGATGTGTGGTTATATATACCATGAGACTATTTTTGATGTATTTATTACATGCGTGTGTTTCCTGTAAGATGAATTTTGGTATATTCATCACATATGTGAGAGTGTGTATCCCATGAGACCATGCTTTGTTCATTGATCACAATTGTGTGTATGTGTAGCTCATGAGACCATATTTAATGTATTAATAAGACCTCTATGAATATGTATTATATAAGACATTATTTGATGTCTGATCACATGTGGGTGATTGTGTAGCCTGTGAGACCCATATATGATGCTTGATTCCATGAGAATGCTTATGTATCCATTTATATAATGTTTTATGATGATCACATCTTTATGTTTTTTAATACATAATTATCAGGATGAAATGATTTTCACTTCCATTATATGGTCTACCTTGTTTTATGTATTTAGGTTCCGTAGAGGCATTACTTTGCCACACACAATAGGTGTACCATCATGATATAGTTATACCATAGAGGGGAGTTCAAAAAAACCTGATACAATGATTATTATAGACTTGAACATAGGGTAGGGACATGATAACCTTGAGTTCAGATATGTGGTAGCGGTATTGTGGTACGATGGAGTTATGGCCTGCTGCAACTCATAAACAGGGTTTAATAGTATTGTGGTCCAACCCATGATAGATATGGGATGAAAAAACCTTGTATCCTGATTTTAAATAGTGTTTGAGACTAATCCCAGAACCATTCACCATCCTTATGGTTATCTCTGGGTCAATCTCAACCTTCTTTGATTTCTCCTTCTAGCATGGAGCTGAAGTAGGTATGACCATGGTTTGTGGTGGCATGGGAAGTGCATGAACACTTGAAACATGGGTTTTGTTTTTTTACTTTTAATTTGGGGATAATATGTTATCCACGAACCATTTATGTGTTTCTAGTTTACTTTATTCCAATCTTATCACATGAACATACACTATATTTACCGGTTGGGTTTTGGATCATGTTGGTGGTGTCCTAATTAGTTGTACTCAAAACATTCTTTAACATCCATGGAAATTGGGAGATGAGCAGCCCTCACTTGTTTCATATATAGGTTGAGCTAAGAACCATGTTTTCTTGTTGAGTTTGATAGCTCGCTATAATTTTTTAGTTTTTTATATGGTGAGACTGGGTGTTGTAGAGCATCTTTATACATTTTTTATATTTCTATCTTTTACATATAATCATTACAGTGGGTGATCAATGTCCTATTTTATGATATGGTTTCTAAGTCTATTATTTCAATATTTATTCTTTACAGATGATATTTTTAACAGTATTTGTGTACTATGATTACTTATTGTTACATGTTTTGTTATTTTTATATTATTGTGAACTCTGATTGAGGTTATAATCGCCCCTTGATCCACCTTAGAACCTCATTGGAAGTAAGTAGACTCTCATATATGAGGAGGTGGACCTATGGTTATTTGGAACTTTGGCTCAGACTCGATGATTTAGGATTGGGATTTACATATACCTCAGTGATAGTCACTGTCCCTTGAACTATTTTATGTATGTCTTTGGAGTTCACTTACCTTTATGACAGGACTTGACACTCTACTATAATGAGAAACAGGGGATAATATGACAATATTCCTTAAACCATGTCCTATAATCTATATATATTTATCTGATAAGACACAAATGATGTAGGGATATCATCAAAATCATTGATACTTCTTCGCATGAAGTTCACAATTAATGATCACTAAGAGAGAGGACAGTGAGGATAGAACCACAAAGGATAGCTCCATATATTTTATATATTAATGGTCATTCCTATCAATGGTAGTGAATATATATCCTTAGACTTGTGATCATTATTAATGTATACTATGATTCATGTACTTCAATACATGATGAAAACCCGGACACATATGCTTATGAAAAAGTAACTTGAATTTGATGTGTCATAATGGGTATAATATTATTTTATTGCCCCAGATTTAATTTTCCCTTCCAAGTTATAGAATAATATATCCATTTACATTTGACTGAGATGAAATTCACTTAACAAAAATCTACAGCCACAATTATTATAGGAAAATCCAGTTTAATAAGTTAAAGAAATACTGATCAAATATTAAGAGTGATTACAATATTTTCATCATGTTTGATGAGATATTAGTTGATAAGGGTATAATATTGTGTAATTCTTTTCATAGGAATGCTATTATTTCTTTAATATTTTCTTTCTCTATTATATCTATGATGTGTTTCTAGATACCAATCTTATTTTATAGGTTAGACCTACTACCACCGAGAAAGAGGCCAATAGGGTAAATAAAATAAATGTGTCCATAATCTCATTATATTTAGTTGAATCTATGTGTTAGAATAGAATCAATCATGGTTTGTAGGTAGATTTATATTCAAGTTTAATTAATCATAAATAAATACAGTCATATGTATTTCAAAATTAGAATAAATGAGTTGGATTTTATTTCATGAAACTGATTTTTAAATATCTATTATAATAATTATTTATTATATGAAGTTAAATGAGACGTCCATGTCACTTAAAATTATAAAAATAAGTGAACATTGTTTTTAGATGTTACATGTGATCATAAATTAACTTAAGTTAATCAATTGTGTACTATAAAATTATTTAACATAAACCTAGTAAAAAAGTTTCATTTGTCACAAAAGGGGTGTTTTTTGGGATAAACCTAATAATTCATTGTTTTAATACCCATAATTAATATTTAATATGATTTTAATGTTTTCTTATTTTGTTGTTTTTCAATCCATGGTAGGACATGTAAAACAACCAAGGTGATATTGAGAACATTTCCAATTTTTTAGATGAGATGTATTGACCCTCTATTTCAAAAAAGATGACCAGACAATTCATTTGAGTTTTCTGATTCAACCACATAGGATATTAGATTCAACCATTTAGTTTGATGGAGAAATAATATAAACCAATTTTTGTAGTCATAAACAACTTTTCAAAGGCTGAGTAAACCATTAAGTAACCAAGGGTACCAAGTTATATAAGTGAAGTTACCATATAGTATAACCAATTCTTTAATGATTATTTTAAATCTATAATTTTAAAAAAAATGTTGAATTAGTTGAGATATTGATTATAAGTGAGTGTATTATGACTTTAAGTGAAAAGGTCCAAATTTTAATAGTATTTGAATTAATTATTCCCATCCATCCTTGAAAACAAATTTAAAAATAATGAATGGTATGATGGAAGAGGTTTTTTGAGAGAGATTTCATTACCAACTTTTTTTAGTTTTAGATACAATTTCCTGAGTATATTTCAATGAAAATTTTTCTAATACAAAGATGTTATAAATATTAGAATGGAATTAATTTGAAAAGGATCATTATAACTATGTTAATGATTATCATGATAATAATATAATCATATATATGGAAATATTTAGATCATACAGTTACATGAAAATAATTTATGAAATATTGTGTCATATAATCACACAAATATGAGGCCATGCCTTATTTAATGAACAATAAATCATCACTTAATTAGTATGAAATAAGATGTTTTTTGAGGTTTTGGTCATGTGATTTGTGAGGGAAGAAGATAATCCAACTTTTATTCATTTTTCCTTCTATTAATTTTACTTTATAGATGGATAAATGTTATTTCATTTATTTTTCCATGATTTTCTCCCCACTATAAATTGATATATTTTCTAAATCCATTTTAAATATTTCTTTAATTTTTTATTTACAATGTATAAACATGAAATAATTTATTTTATTAATAAACTAATCTGTGTATAAGCTATATCTATTTAAATCTAGTACTAATTGAAGAATCATCCATTAGATGTAAAACATAACCTTGGTATAAGAGTATTGTTAGCTATAGTTTCAATCAAGTGGAGGGAATACTAACTTCCTTAGATCAAAACTACCTTTTTAAATTCTATTATTCAATATTTATTTACTTATTTATTATTTATTTTCATATATATGAGGGTTCAGTTAATTATCAAATGAAGCATTAATCTTATTCAAAATTGAAGTATTTTTTTTAATATAAAGATATTTTATTAAAAAATATTATTTAAAAATATTTTACATTGATTATTTATTTCTTCTTATTCAGTTTGAGAAATTTTGTTTGAGTTATATAGTTTCAAAAGATATATATTTTCTATAAAGTATTTAGATTCATATTTTCAAGATGATTTTAGAAAATTCTAAATCTCTATCTCTCCCCTCTCCAACTCTATAAATTTTAATAAGAAAATATATTATTACCATGGGACTCTAATAGTGATTTTTAATTTTAATCACTATATTTTAATCTATTATGTTTTTAAAGTTTAGTTCACCCCTATTAAGAATATTTGAGATAACATTTCATATTTGAGAATCTAGTTTCTTAATTAGATTCATTTATTTATTTATTTTTAGATCATGATCATGTTCAAAAAGGGAAATATCTTTTTTCTGATAAATTTTTACTCTTCTATACAAGAAGGTCACACTACCAATAGATCACCATATTTTAATGACACTAATTACTCAAAATAAAAAATCAAAATGAAAATCCATTTGTAAGAATTAGATTTTATATTTAGGGTAGCAGTGAAGATATCCAAATATTGTATTTATGCAATAAGAACTTCATATAATTTTAATTGTAGAATTATGAGTTCTACTACCTGTGATTTGGGTAAATATAAATTTAATAATTTATCAACTTTTGGAACTGTATATGAAACATAGAACACTTGTGATGTTTCTAATAATGGAATATACAATGTTAAATAAATTCATTTAAATATATATAAAAACTAGTTTGATAATGTTATGATTAAATTTGAGGTACCAATTTATGATATATACTATAGGTTTAATAAGAAAATCAACATAATGATATCTCTTGGATAAAACCTATCACAAAAATAGAAAATTTTTGCACAACTATAAATTCTAGTTAATAACTAGAGAAGTAATTGATTATCCATAAGGAAATAAGGAAACAATAATGAACTAAAAATTAAGGTTCTAGTTGGGAATATAATGATTTGTGAGGAGGATATTTGGTCTAAACAGAAATATGATGACAAACCTAAGAGTAAATCATTATTATTTAATTTATACATAATGTAAAAAAGTTTATATGCAATTTAATAACATTGAAAGCGACGATGATGATAGGGATGAGGTGAAAAATCACCTATCTAGAAGATACAAATAGTTTAATAAGAAAAATATACTATTCAAAATATCCATAATCTTTAAAGGAATATATAATAGAATAAGTTAATAGAATATGAATGCAAATCCTAGTGTAGTAATTTTTAATGCATAAAAAAGAACTTGACACATCAAATAATAATTCCCAAAATTGAAATTCATAAATAAATATTAAAAGGAAATGTGTCCAAATAAACCCATGAAGCTAAAAACTTGGATTATCTTATAAGAAAACAATTGTGAATCGGAACATGATGGTTTTGTTGGCCTACATGATAAGAAAATATATATATTATTACATAACATATTGAGGTAACTTTTATTTATTTTTATTAATAAAATAATTATTTTGATGAATATCTTTTATTTACTGAGTAATTAGAAGAATATTATTTTATGTTATAAGAGACAATGAATGAGATGTTAGATAAGTATAAAATTTTTCAAAAGACATATGTAATGTTACTTAAGGAGAAATATATGCTCAAAGATAAAATTTAAAATAAAATAATTTCAGAAAAAGTGCTTGAAACTCTCAAGGTTGTGAATGTACTACTTAAAAATTACCTAGAAGTATTTACTTATGGTGAAGACACATTGAAAAAAATTATTGAATCTTAAAAGGGTTCTAAATACAAAACTGTATTATATTATTAGAAAGGTAAGTATGAGAAAATATATAGAAATTACTTTGTGTCCAATTATAATTCAACTTAGAATAGAAGTTATTATAACACTGAAGGTTTTTAAGAATTATATCCTTTCATAAACCGTGTGTTTATAATTCTAAACTTGTCTATTCTATTTGATCAAATGAATTTATAATGATTAGAAAATAATTCGTACAAAATTGGAATTAAACTATCAAAACACTATTCATTAATAGTGAAACATTACAAAAAATCACATAAAACTAATTATTACACACCTTAGATTATTACTCAACAGGTATTATTATATCCATTAAATGTGCATAAATTATGTGGAAAATATAAGTAAAAAAGAATAAAATATTCCACACTAGTAGATATCTTCGATCATCTTCACTCTTTAAGATCAACAATAATCAAAGAAAACCTATATTAAGGATGAAAACAATGAAATAAGAAATAATATTGTGAGATATAAAATAAAATCTATGTAAATGTGAAGTGTTGTCCGAATGAATGAGTCAACTAATGAAATATAAAGGAATAAAATTTTTCTTTTATAAGTATGTTCGTTGGAAATATGGTCATTAGAAATATTATCATTGGACATATGGTCGTTAGTTATGAAAACTTCCAATATACACAATAAATTTTTGTGTTGTTAGTTTTAAATTTAAAATTATATAATTAACAAAAAATAAATAATGAAATAAAAATATAGTATCAAAATATTATACACATATACATCTATATATGTTTATATGTTAAGTAATGATAATAATAATATTATTACAGTATGATATTAAGTAATTATAAAAATAAAAAAATAATAATAATAATATTTAATTAGTTGAATTAAAATTTTAGAATATAAATAATTAATTTTAAAGTTGTCTTGTAAATATTATTTAATATAAAAGTAATATTTTCAAAGAACCATTTCTAAGTGTTGTGTATTATTGAATACTCTTTTCTACATAATTATTTTAATGAAATTTATTTCTAATATTTTAAAAAAAATATATTAACATCAATCAAATAGTTATTAGTAGGCATGTAATAATGATAAATTCATTTTATGCATAAAAATCTATTTTTATAAAAATTATTTTTTTATAAGATATGCATATTTATTTTAAGAAACTAAATATATAATGGTTAAATGATTAAAAAATATATTACTAATATGAATAATATATTAACTATAATTAAATTATAAAATGAAAATAAATAAAAATTAAGACATTTATTATTTGAAAGAGTCATTTTCCCGAAAAAAAAATTCATTATATTTTATCTTTATATTTAAATGATAAACTAATAAATTAAAAAAATTTAATTTGAAAATTGAATTAATTTTTCGATTTACAATTATAATACTTTTTGAAGATTTTTTTTAAAAGAAGTTTATTTTTTAGAAAAATAGTGAAAAATATTGTTTCTTCTAAATCCGTTGTGTTTTTGATCATATAAAAAAGTAAATATAACTTAAAGAAAATATAAATTTTATTCATGATAAAAATTTCATTATAAATTCAATTTATTCATTAAAAAACACTGTGTTTAATTTAGAAAATTGTTGTTCAATATTTTGAAAATTCAGAAATAGTTTTCTAATAAAAATATTTGTTTTTTATTTTTATTTTAATTAATTTTTAGTTATGTGAAAATAGTTTTGGAATTTATTTTAAAGTAACAGAACTATTATTTTGTAATTATTAACTAATTAGTGTCATTAAAATCAACCAAATTGGAAATTGGTTTCTAAACAAAACATTTATGCTTAAAAATGCCTTTTTTCTAAAAGATCGTTTTATATGTTATATGCACTAATGTAAAAATAATTTTCTGTTAAAAATGATTTTCTATTATAGATATTTAATATTTTTAATCACCAATTACAAATGATGTAACAAGGTGCATTTTATTTTTTTGGCATTAAAAGTAAATTACTTAGTTAAAAATTAATTACCACGATAAGAACTAGAAATGGTAAAAGTGAAAAATATAAGAGCAAATGTATTAAAAACATTATTAAAAATGAGTTATTGAGGGATTAAAAAACATAACTCATCCCCAAATCCATTATTTTACACTTTGGCTCCACATTCCTAGTCAAACATGTTCTATCTTTATATTAAGAAGTTATACTTACAAAAGTTTTATTCCCTTCACCTATAAAGTGAGTTGTCCTCCACCCCATTTGACCCCAAATTATAAACAATTATCTTAAACACAAATCTTCCCTAGTCTATCCAAAATTATCTACCCATTCCCTAGAATCCCATGTCTTTCAAAAAGTCCCAATTAAAGATCCATAAGGTGTTACTCGTGGGAGAAAATCCAAAGGGAGATATAATGTTCTCGATCGAGCTCTCTTAATTATATTATTCTTTACCCATCAAACCAATTATTTAACTGAAATTATGTTAAAATAATTACTTATAATATTATTAAATATTATTATACTAATGTAATTTCAATTTTATACCTTTCTTTAAACCATTTGAAAAATGAAGACATCGTCATGCCTACACGCAGACCACTGCCTCCATGAACGATGTGCTTGAAGGTTCATCACCTTATTACATAGATGGATATTAAATAATATTTAAAGTATTAATATAATATGAATAATTTTATTAATATATTTTTTAAATATAATCCATTAAATATCTTTCTCCATATCTATTGAAAATAAACATGTTTCCTGTGCATATGTGCGGACTACCACCTCCAGGGACGACATGTTCTATTGTTCATCACTTCCTAACAAGGATGACTTTAAAAGTATATTTAAGTTATAAAAATTATATTTATGATACTATTAATACTATGGAGTAATAATATTTGAAATTATAGAAGTGATATTTACCATATATGGTTATAGTAAATTATACTCTCTTAGATGAACATGTCAAGGAAGCTTTCTTAATTTGAGTCCATTTTAGGAAATCATTAGAAACTGTATAAATTTTTTGCTCATTAAATAATAAAATTATTAAAATTATTCAATTTTTAATATTATTAAGTTATTACATAACAAATTTTGACACATTCAACATACTAATTATGTTTTAGAGAAATTGACTGAACCACCTCAAGTAACTGACCTAAGAGAAAATTATTTTATAAATAATTAACAAATGATAATAAATATAATTTTAAAAATTAAATATAGAAGAAAAATGTTTTTAATAAAGTTTTTAATAAACATAATTTTTCTTCTCCAAAATCTAGTCACATGTGAATGGTGAATTAGAACCCAAGTTAAGGGTTTCCAAATGTAACGCCCCGACCCCAGTTACCCAGAGTCAGTGAATTATTACATAACATTGGCATGATCACAAGAAAGATCAAATCTCGAAATACTGATTGGTTTATTAGACTTGGAAACACTAGATATATTCATAAGTCTTACATTACATCATAAAAATGAAAACTACAACAACATATTCGGCATAGTCCACACTCATATCCCCACATACTATCCCTACAGGTCATTCATAAATTACTTCTTCACATCCTTGTAAAAATAAAACATTGAAAGGGGTGAGCATAGATGCTCAGTAAGGATAACAATATAGCAGATACTTTCATAAATAAACATAAACATTTAAGGCAATATATAACTAAAACAAAATCCTTTTAAACTTGAACTTCGGCATAATATGGAAAAGATAAAATTAAATAATTCCATTTACTTATTCACATGGATATTCTAGTAGTTGAATAATCACATGAAATATCAATAACCACTATCATAATGACGGAATGCATAATGCTAGACTATCATAACCACGTAGCCAAGGCCTCGTGCCAAGACTACAAATAAAATTTTTTCAAGACCTCATGCCACGACACTAGTTTGTCTCATGAGACCTACCGATGCATCGAGGAGCTATAGCGGGCTCCACCCATCACATTATAATTCCAATGCATTCGTCATATGAATATGTTTAAACATAACAAAAACATTCGTATTAAAACTAGCATACAAAATGTTAATACTTTCTCTATAAACCATGAATGGTATAAAAATAACACATCCACAGTCAAACACATCACAAAAACTTCAATACAATATGGATGTTTTGTATCATAAAAAATCAACTTCAAATAATCTTAAAATCCATCAAAGGATGTTGACATAGATGAAATCAAAACTATTTGAGAGAAATATCTCTTTTTTTTGAAATAATTTAAAAGTCACATAATTATAAAATAAAACATTTACTTTTAAAATATTCTTATAATCTGTAAGGGAAGCTTTTATGATTTTATAATGGAAGAAAATAGCCACACCCGACGTATAAGTAAAAAAAACACTCTTACCTTAATTTTGTCGAAAAGGTTAAAAAGGACCTTGTTCGGAAAACGACGGAAATATTTCTTTATAAACTTCTTATAAAAAGTCAAAAAAGGGTATAAATGACTTTAACCTATATTCTGTAAAATAGTAAGAATGTTTTGAAATACATTTTTAAGAAACATGGATGTGGATGATAAATAGGTCACAGTAGATAATTACGTATAAACAACCTCAGATAATGAAGAGATTGTGAAATAACCCTTAACTTGTACTTTTCATTGGTTGATGGTAGGTTTTCCTCTTGTATAATGGCGAAATAATTGTTATTAAATTATACAAGAATCATATATATTAATATGATATCATATATGATCTTTTAACATTGCTTTGTAAATAAAATCTTAGTATTATCGTTGTTTCGGGTGTTAACTCACTCATTTGATTTTATATGTTTTGTTACATAAGCCTTTTTTGTTATGTATAGGTTGTATATTATTCATATAAATAATTATATCAAGTCCTTAAATATTATTTTTAATCATCCAATAAAATTTAGTCTTGAATGGATACGATGGGGAATGAATCTCATCGCGTTCGTGGAGACGGTAATCCGTACGTACGCACGAGCGACAATATCATTCTTTTGATATTAAAATAATATATAATTGGATGGTATATCATATATACAGAATCATTATCATGTTATATTTATTATTTATATGAATTATACATCATTATTACACCCATCTAAATAATAATATATTGAATAACAATTACACCACAACATGGAGACGGTAGGTCGTACTTACGCACGTATGGTGACATGTCATTCAAGGGATGAATAGAATAATGAATTTGTTTGTTACATAATTATAATAACATCACAGTATATAGAATATACTTGAGTTATTATTTTATAATGGAAATAACAAGGAAATAAGAAGTTGAAGAAGAAAATAACTTTAAAGAGGGTGGTTAAGACGTTACCTCTTCTTCGGGTTCTTCCTTTTGATTTGATCAAAATGGCTCAATAGGTTGGATTTACGATCAAAATAATGCCTCTAGGATTAAGTGAGAGATGTTGGGATGATATTTGGGAAGAGTTTGGCCGATCCAAATGGCTTTGAAGGTGTGAATTAATAAGAAGGGGTAGTTCCCTTTTATAAGAGGGGTGAGGGGCTCTTTAGAAAAAACTTAATGGATTTTGTTATAATAAATTAATATTCAATTTATAATGGCTCCAAAGTGGATTATTAAAAGTATAAGGTGGGTATGGGTCGAAATAATTTCAACCAACAAATTTTATACAGTTTTGGGTCATTATATTAACTGTATCTTTTAGTTTTAACTCTTAGTTAATTAGTTTGACACTTACCATGTCACTTTGTATTTTTATATTATATAATTAATAAACTTACTATATACATCCCCGAGACCCCAAAGTGGTATATTAATGATACCCCTATCATGATACAAGTCCGTTTGCCAAACCTTAGATTTTTGGTAATAGAATATGTATTAATAATATAATATTTGTTTTAAAAACTCTTTTATGTCAATTTTGACACTATTTGGAATTTGAATTTTTTGAAACTCATAACAGCATGATTACTTAGAAAATAATTCATTTAATCAACTCTAAAATGTCATATTAGTCTATTAAATTCGTGGAATTCATTAAAATACTCAAATTATATTTATTTAGGTATTTAAAATATCAATTATTTTAATATTTCACTAATAAGGTAATTACTGTATCATTATTGTGTCATAAATAAATTAAATTATTTAATGTCTAAAAATTATAAATAAAATATAATTATGTAGGAAATCTATTTAAATTTCTAATTAATATTTATAATTGAATTTATCTAATGTATAACCCTATATTAAAAATGTTTTAGTAATTAAACTTTGATTTTTACTATTTTTACTCTTCTTTGAATTAAATAATAATAAATGTCCAAATCTAATCCAAATGGACCTAAATGATAATATTTTATTCCTAATGTTGTTTTTGGTTGAGATACACTTGTCAAATAGAATTAGGACATGTGTTCTAGTAATATTAATATCATTTTTACCCTTAATTACCTTATTTACTTTTTATCGTGGTAAATAAAAGTAAAATGTTACTATTCACCAAAAATAGTTTTATCTTATTGAACAAAATTTTACTCCTTTATATTAACCGTGTCTCTTGGATTTTCGAAATTCCACTCACAAAAGCCGTAAAATTAATTTTTATGTGAATTTCGAAATTCTCCTAAGAGGTGGGTAAAAGACAGTGAAAAGTTCAATAAAATTTTTATATATCTAAAATTATTCTAAACTAACTCCAATTAATTACATTGAAATTATATAAGTATTATTTATTAATTTTGACATTAATTAATTTTAAATAAAATAATTAATTATTAAAATAAAAAATTAGTTTTTAAACTATAACTCAGTGTTTTTCACTATTCATCAAAAATTGAAAGTTTTCAGAAAAATACCAAAAATTCACCCTAGGATAGTTTCGATATTCCGAATCCAAATATGAAGTCCATTTTGAAAGATAAAATTTATAAAATTTCAAAAAGTGGGTATTACTATTCATAATGGATACTTTGATTGGTCGCGGTGTGTTAGAACTCGAAGTTGCGTACAACACACGCTACTATATTATTCAAAGAGAATCGTACCGTAGAAGCTTGGGGTGTTACACAAAATATAAATTTTTCTTCAATGAGATATAATTTGTATTCACAACTAATTCCCTTTTTTGTGATCTAAATATTTCCCATGGATGTATTTTTATCATAATTATATTTAAATCTACGGTTTTCAAAAATAGATCCACTGTTCTACATTTTTGGGTTTTTTTATTCAAATGATAAAAAATTCATAACTCTATTGTGGATTAAATTCTATTCTAATTTGAGTCTTGAGAAATCACTCTTGGTTATTCTTTTTATAAGTCCCCTTATTCTGAAACTTTTATATTATATATATTAATTCCTATAATCCATTAGGATAAATACTTATTGAAATAAAAAACTTCTTTACTGGTTGATTTTTTTGAAAAGTTATGACTTTGTTTGGATAAACAATAATCCTTTATAATGTCATTTTCTATTATATATGCATATTTTTCACTTCCCATCAATGTTCTCATTTTATATTTGGGAACCTAGATATTTTTTTTCTCATATGATCCTTATATTCCTCCCCAACCCTTTTAAGAATAATATTTTTATCCTTCTAATGATGTGGGTTTCAAAAAAGTTATGTTAAAACATAAACATGGATCTCTTAAACCTCCCTCATTGCTTTCAGATTATACATTCTCTTTATTTTTCTCCAATTTACATGATATTATTCTCATTTATTTAATACATAATCTATATATATTATAATGACCCATAATTTACATACATGGTTATTACTTCAAAATTGAAGTGCACTTATTACAACATATAAAAAAACCATGAAAGGACCATATAGGTATAGAGTCTTTAGAAACTGGGAAACATAAACAACTGGTTCATAAAGAATCTACACTGTCTCCCATTTATTTCATCATATCTATAGTCCTTTTTGGAATATCCTACTTAATAACATTCTTCCTGACTTGGGGAAAGAAAACATATAAAGGGGTGAGCTCAAATGCTCAGTAAGGGTAAACAAAAGAAATATCAATCACATCATATTCATAAGAACATAACATTTTGGATATCTTACCCTGCAAAAGAGATCAAAATTTCATAACATGGGATAAATCATGGTAGTAAAATGTACTCACAATAATCATAACATAAAACATGAAACATTGTGGCATACACACATAATCATAGATAATCATTTCTTATTAGTCAAGACTCATTGCCAAGACTATCTTAGTGGACAAAGTCCATTTCTGAACCGAGTTCATTCCTAGTTTCAGTCCTGTTTCACTGAACCAGTTTAACCTTCCCTTCCAGACATGTCTATCTCATGAGATATAAAATCTTTACCCAATTCATTGGAGGGAGATATAGGTCCTACCCATCTCATAATTATACCATTCTTATGTGTGCCAAAAAATCATAAACCATACATCATAGCATAACCCATGTAATAAAAATGGGATTCTTAAACATCGTGACATCATAAAACAATTCATTTAAGATAAAGGAATTCATAAAAATAATTCCATCACAACATAATAAAATCAATGTAATAATAGGGATAGAAACAGAACCCTTTATTATCTTAGATGGAAAATAATTTTGATAAAACACTTGAACTCCATTCTTGAAGAAAATATCCTTTCTACTTCAAAAACACTTTTCCTTTCTTAACATGTCATACAATTCTAAACTAAAAGAAGTTGATTAAAAATAAACTTGAAAACTTGTAAAGGAAGATTCTTGGAAATAATGTTTTAAAAATCCATTCATGCCGTATAAGTTAAAAAAAACATTCTTCTCATACTTTTGTCGGAAAAGTCAAAAAGTACCTCGTACGAAAAATGACAAAAGATTCCTTTCATATCTTTTACTAAAAACTCACCGAAGGGTAAAATTGGATTTAATAAATTCTAGGTGGATGGAAATAATATAACATATTGAGGAAACATGGATGTGGATGATAAAATAAACCCCAGTAAATACCAAAGTATAAACAATCTCAGATAAAATTGAGATTGTGATATTTTCCCTTACCTTAGGTCTGACTTGCTTCGTAAGTGTCCGAACCTCCTGTATAATGATTTAAATAATGTGATTGAATTATTCCAGAATCATAATCATTGTTATGATATCATATATGTTCATATATTGAGCTTATTATTAGTAATATTTCATTGCTACTTGTTATTCGGGTGTTTATTACTTTTTGTTTCTATGCGTGTTTTTTCGAATAAATTCTTATTCTTCTTTTTAGGTTATAGATACCTCATTTCCAGAATTTTATTAGTGTAATCTATATCATATTTATTCACTCAATTCATTTATGTAATCATTATGTAATGAAAATCATGTAGAACGAGCCGCATCACATCGTGGAGACGGTATTCCGTACGTACGCATGAGCGATGATATCGTTCCCATGATCGTGGAATTATATTGGAGTGTTTGTATACTATTTAAGAATCAATATCACTTTAAAATAATAATATATATTAATTCTTTACCCCATTATACCCATCCAAGTAAGGTGGTGGTGGAAAATAGATTACACCACGACGTGGAGACGGTATTCTGTATGTACGCACGCGCGGTGATTTTGTTTTCAGTAGGATGGATAGATAGTGAAATAGGGTTGTTTCATACTTAAAATATCATATCAGTATATGAGTGATACTGATGTTATTAATTCATAATTAAACAACTAAAGAAGAATAAGTGGAAGAAGAAATAAAGTTGAAAAAATCGGCAACATACATTACCTCTTCTTTGAAGCACTTCTTTGATACCTCCTTTTAGGGCACTAAAATTGGTCTTTGAAGAAGACCAGGACCTCTAGGATGTTTCTATGGAAGTGGAGAGGAGAAATTGGCAGGTGTTGGCTGAGCTTGAAGGCTCAAAGTGGTGTGAGGAAGAGATGGAGGAGGTTCCCTTTTATAAGGGAGGAGAGGGGAACCTTTGGAAAAACTAAAAATATTATTTTATTATAAAGCCATATTCGGTTTTAAATAGCTCCAAATTGATTTATTTCTAAGCTAAGGTGGGGATGGGTGGAAATCCTCTCATAAAATATAATTTAGAAAAGTTTATTTTACAATTTTAACCTTATCATTTAGATTTTACTTTAAGTTAAATAATGTTACGTTTACCGTGTCTTTTTGTGTTCTTACAATATAAGGTTAATAAACTGACTATAACAATCCAAAAGAACTCCAAGTTGTTTATTATTAATATATATAACCTTATCTAAGTCATTTGGACGAACCTTAGATTTCTAAAAAATAAATAACAATTAATAATATAATATATTTTTTAAAAACTATTTTATGTCAATTATGACACTATTTGGTAATTGATTTTTATGAAAATCATAACAGAAATATTAGTTCGAAAAAAGTTACTTAAATAAATAATAACATGTCATATTAACCTATAAAATTAGTGGAATTTATAAAAATCCTCAAATTACATTTATTTGGGTATTTATAACATCAATAATGTCAATATTTCGTTAATAAGATAATTACTGCATCATCTTTGTGTCAAAAATAAATTAAATTATTTAATGTCTAAAAATTACAGATAAAATACGATTATGTAGGAAATATTTTTAGATTTCTAAAGAATATTTATTTTCTAATTTATCTTATGTATAACCCTATATTAAAAATTATTTATTTATTAAACTTTGATTTTAACTATTTTAACCCTTCTTTAAATAAATTAATAATAAATGTCCTAATCTAATCATAGTGAGGCTAAATGGTCATATTTTATTACTAAGGTTGTTTTTATTAGAATTACACTTATCCAATAGAATTATGACATGTGTTATGGTAATAATAATAACATTTTTACCCTTAATTACCCTATTTACTTTTAACCGTGGTAAAAAAAGTAAAAAGTTACTATTCACCAAAATTATTTTCATCCCATTGAACCACATTTTTGTCCTTGATATTAACCGTGTCTCTCAGATTTTCAAAATTCCACTCACAGAAGCGGTAAAATTAAGTTTTATGTGAATTTGGAAATTCTTCTAGGAGGTGGATAAAAGTCGGTGAAAAGTTCAATAAAATTTTTATATATCTAAATTTTTTATAAAATGAATCCAATGAATTGCATTGAACTTATATAGGTATTATGTATCAATTTTGACCTAAAATAAATTTAAATAAAATAAATAATTATTTAAATAAAAAGTCGGTTTTTAAATAGTAACCCAATGTTTTCACTATTCATCAAAAATTGAAAGTTTCCAGAAAAAATACCAAAATTTCACCCTAGGGTAATTTCGATATTCCGAATCCAAAAATGAAGTCCATTTTGAAAAATAAAATTTACAAAATTTCAAAAAGTGGTTATTACTATTCATAATGTCTAGTTTTAATAATAATTTAATAGTATATCATTGTTTTGTGAAACTCGGTATTGCGTACGACGCAAGCTATCAAGGAAGGTCGCGATTCCATGTAAAGAAAACCAAGAAAGTGTTGTGTGTAGTGAAAGATTCTTTTGATGATTTATATAAAATAAAAACAAAATATTTCTTTTAAAAGTCTCGGGTGTTACATTCTACCCCCCTTAAAATGAATTTCTCCCTCGAAATTCCTCACTTGTAACAAACATATGAGGATACCTCTCCCTCATGATATCCTCAAGCTCCCATGTTGCTTCTTCTAATTGGTGGTTCCTCCATAAAACTTTCACCAAGCGAGTGGTCTTGTTCCGTAGGACTTTTTCACTACAATCGAGAATCTCTATCAGTTGTTCTTTATAAGAAAGATCTTGCTCCAGCGGTACAACTTCTGAGGTGAGTACATGTGAAGGATCAGGTATGTACTTTCTTAGGAGAGATACATGGAACACATTGTGAACTTGATAGAGATTCGGTGGAAGTGCCAATCGGTAAGAAACCTTCCCAACGCGATCCAGTATTTCGAAAGGACAGATATACCTAGGGCTCAGCTTTCCCTTCCTTCCAAATCTCATTACTCTCTTCCAAGGAGATATTCGTAAGAACACTTTATCACCCACTTAAAACTCTATGTCTTTTCTTCGGTTACCGACATAACTTTTTTGTCGACTCTGAGCTGCTCTTATGTGTTGTTGAATAGATCTGACCTTTTCTACCATCTCATTAACAAGATCAGGTCCTAATAGCTTTCTTTCCCCAACTTCATCCCAGCATGTTGGAGTCCTGTATTTATTTCCATAGAGAGCTTCATAAAGATCCATCTGAATACTGGAGTGAAAGCTATTATTATAAGAAAATTACACCAATGGTAGGTGTTGATCCCAACCACCTTTGAAATCTATAGAGCAAGCTCTAAAGATATCTTCTAGAGTTTGAATTCTCCTCTCATACTGACCGTCTGTCTAAGGATGATAATCAGTGCTGAAACTCAACTCTGTATCTAGAGAATGTTGAAGACTTCACCAGAATTTCCAGGTAAACCTCGGATCCTAATCAGATATAATGGAAAGTGGTACTCCATGCAATCTTACCACTTCCTTCACATATATCCTGGAAAGCTGATCCAGAGAGAAATCCTCTCTAATAGCGATGAAGTGTGCCGACTTTGTAAGACGATCAACTATGACCCACATAGAATTATTGCCTTTGGATGTTTTAGGAAGTCCTATGATAATGTCAATAGTGATGTTTTCCAATTTCCATTCGGGTATGGGTAACGGTTGTAACGTCCCCTTAGACTTCTGTCTCTCAGCTTTAACTTGCTGACAAACCAAGCATCGAGAGACATATTCAGCTACATCTCTTTTCATGCCATCCCACCAGAAGAACTCTTTTAGGTCTTTATACATCTTCGTGCTTCCAGGATGAATAGAGAATGAAGAACTATAAGCCTCATCCAGCAGCTCCTTCTTTAATTCGGGGATGTGAGGAACACAAACCCGATTTCTGAACTTTATTATCCCATCACAATCATGGTTTAATTCAGGAACATTTCTCACCATTTTTTGTAACTCTACATCTTCTTTCTGTGCCTCTTTAATCATAACATGTATAGATGGTTGAACATTCATTTGAGAAAGATACGATTTTCCCCTTTCATTATAATTCCAAGATTTATCCTTTGTAAATCCATAAATATTGGATCTTTTGTGATCCTCATCATGGATAAACTGGCATGGTCTTATTGACTTAATGCATCTGCCACCTTGTTTGCTTACCAGGGTGGTAATGAATTGAGCAGTCGTAATCCTTAATCAGATCCAACCATCTTCTTTGGTGCATATTCAGCTCCTTTTGTGTGAAAATATACTTTAAACTTTTATGATCAGTATAAATGTCACACCTTTCTCCATAAAGATAATGCCTCCAAATCTTTAATGCAAAGATTACCCTAGCTAACTCCAAATAAAGAGTTGCGTAATTTTGCTCATGGATTTTCAACTGTCGCGAGGCATAAGCTATCACCATATCATTTTGCATAATAACACACCCAAATCCCTTCTTGGATGCATCAATGTAGATCACAAACCTTTCTCCACTACAAGGCAGTGTGAGCACAGGTGCACTGGATAACATTCTTTTCAACTCCTTGAAATTCTCTTCACATTCCTCCATCCAAACAAACTTAACTCCTTTCCGAGTCAACCTGTTGAGTGGATTAGATAATCGTGAAAAATCTTTCACAAAACGTTGTAACATTGAAGTGTAGGAGGTGCACTCTGTGTATCTTTTTCATTGTTTGCATCAGTAGACATCTTCTTCCCATCATTTCGGCATTCAAATGCCCGATGAACTTCCTTTCCACATTTGAAACATTTACTTGTCCCTTTAAGACAACTCCCTCCATGTTTCTTTCCACACTTTGATCATAAGGGAAAACTCATCTTCTTTTCAGTGTGCTCTTTAGATTTTCCTTTGAATTCTATTTTCCTCTTCTTATCAAACCCATATGACTGATGGGTTACTCCAGTCTCCATCTCAACTTTGAGAGAAAATCGAACAATTTCCTCGTAGCTATTGGAGTCCCTTATGGGTAACGCCCTTCGAAGACTTGGATTTAAGCCACTAAAGAATCGATCGATCTTATTATCAGGTTGGATAATAATACCAGAAGAGTACCTTGAAAGTCTTGTAAAATTTTCTTCATAGGTACCAACATATTCATCATCCTTTTTCTTTATTTCAAGAAACTCCTTCTCCATCTTTGTTCAGAGAATACGAGGGAAGTACTTATTGAAAAATAAGTTCTTGAACTCGTCTCATTCCATGGACTCAATTTCATCTCTTGGCCTTGTATTCTTGATAAGATTCCACCATTGATCAGCATATCCTTCCAAACGATACACTACTAAGATGAATTTATCATGTTCAGAACATTAAAGAACTGAAAATATATTTTTAGTAGTACTAATGCATTGTTCAGCAACTAATGGATCAGTAGACTCACTGAATGAAGGTGGACGCTGTCTCATGAAGGATTCAATAGAATTTTGCTCCTTCCTTTGCTCATTTGGAGGTCCTTCATGATTCATAGCTTGAGAAAGTTGTGTGAGCATAGCTACAAGATTTTTCATTTCAGCTCCCATAATGTTTGGTTGCTCAGGGGGACAATCATTGCATTGCCCGTCACATTCCGCATTGACACGGTTCCTTCGGGTTCCAGCCATTGACTAAAACCAAGAAGAATAGTGTGAGCAACACTAATTATAATAGGAAAACCACATAATCAAGAATAAAATTTCACACTTAAGGTCTTATCCTAGATTATTCATGTCCATTTCTAAAACACTAAGATTTTGTTCTATGCTTAGACTTATCCTTAGGATTCTTACTAAGGCTTTCACATCCTAGTTTCCAAAGGATGACTATACCTTTCCTCTGATACCAACTATAACGACCCATACTTTACATACATGGTTATTACATAAAAATTTAAGTACACTTATTACAACATATAACAAAACCATGAAAGGGTCGTATAGGTATAAAGTCTTTAGAAACTGGGAAACATAAACAACTAGTTCATAAAGAGTCTACAATGTCTCCCATTTATTTCATCATATCTAGAGTCCCTTTTGGCATATCCTACTTAATAACCTTCTTCCTAACCTGGGGAAAGAAAACATACAAAGGGGTGAGCTCAAATTCTCAGTAAGGGTAAACAAAAGAAATATCAATCACATCATATTCATAAGAACATAACATTTTGGAAATCTTACCCTGCAAAAGAGATCAAAATTTCATAACATGGGATAAATCATGGTAGTGAAATGTAATCACAATAATCATAACATAAAATAAGAAACTTTGTGTCATACACAAATAATCATAGATAATCATTTCTTATTAGGCAAGACTCATTTCCAAGACTATCTTAGAGGACAAAGTCCATTTCTGAGCCAAGTTCATTCCTCGTTTCAGTCCTGTTTCACTGAACCGGTTTAACCTACCGTTCCAGCCATGTCTATCTCATGAGATATAAAATCTTTACCCAATGCATTGTAGGGAGATATAGGTCCCACCCATCTCATAAATATACTATTCTTATGTGTGCCACAAAATCATAAACCATACATCATAGCATAACCCATGTAATAAAAATGGGATTCTTAAACATCGTGACATCATAAAACAATTCATATAAGATAAAGGAATTCATAAAAATAATTCCATCACAACATAATCAAATCAATGTAATAATAGGGATAGAAACATAACCCTTTATTATCGTAGATGGAAAATAATTTTGATAAAACACTTGAACTCCATTCTTCATGAAAAATATCCTTTCTACTTCAAAAACACTTTTCCTTTCTTAACATGTCATACAATTCTAAACTAAAAGAAGTTGACTAAAAATAAACTTGAAAACTTGCAAAGGATGCTTCTTGGAAATAATGATTTAAAAACCCATTCAGGCCGTATAAGTTAAAAAAACATTCTTCTCGTACTTTTTTCGGAAAAGTCAAAAAATACCTCGTACGAAAAACGACAAAAGATTCCTTTCATATCTTTTACTAAAAACTCACAGAAGGGTAAAATTGGATTTAAAAAATTTTAGGTGGATGGAAATAATATTAAATACTGAGGAAACATGGATGTGGATGATAAAATACACCCCAGTAATACCAAAGTATAAACAATCTCGGATAAAAATGAGATTGTGATATTTTCCATTACCTTAGGTCCGATTTGCTTCGTAAGTGTCCGAAACTCCTGTATAATGATTTAAATAATGTCATTGACTTATTAAAGGATCATACTAATTGTTATGATATCTTATATTTTCATATTCTTATCTTATTGTTAGTAATATTTCATTGCTACTTGTTATTCGAGTGTTTATTACTTTTTGTTCTTATGCGTGTTTTGTCGAGTAAATTCTTGTTCTTATTTTTAGATTATAGATACCTCATTTCCAGAATGGTGTTAGTGTAATATATATCATATTTATTCACTCAATTCATTTATGTAATCATTATGATATAAAAAATCACGTAGAACGAGTCGCATCACATCGTGGAGACGGTATTCCGTACGTACGCATGAGCGATGATATCGTTCCCATGATCGTGGAATTGTATTAGAGTGTATGTATAATATTTCAGAATCAATATCACTTTAAAATAATCATATATATTCATTCTTTACACCATTATACCCATCCAAGTAAGGTGGTGGTGGAAAATAGATTACACCACGACGTGGAGACGGTATTCCGTACGTATGCACGCGCGGTGATTTCATTTTCCGTAGGATGGATAGATGGTGAAATAGGGTTGTTTCATACTTATAATAACATATCAGTATATGAGTGATACTGATGTTATTAATTCATAATGAAACAACTAAATAAGAAGAAGTGGAAGAATAAATAAAGTTGAAAGAATCGGTAATAGACATTACCTCTTCTTTGAAGCGCTTCTTTGAGACCTCCTTTTAGGGCACTAAAATTGAACTTTGAAGAAGACCAGGACCTCTAGGACGTTTCTAGATAAGTGGAGAGAAGAAATTGGTAGGGTTTGGCCGAGCTTGAAGGCTCAAAGTGGTGTGAGGAAGAGAGGGAGGAGTTTCCCTTTTATAAGGGAGGAGAGGGCACCTTTGGAAAAACTAAAAATATTATTTTATTATAAAGCCATATTCGGTTTTAAATAGCTCCAAATTAATTTATTTCGAAGCTATGGTGAGGATGGGTAGAAATACTCTCATGCAATAGAATTTTGACAAGTTTAGGTTACTATTTTAACCTTATCATTTCGATTTAACTTTAAGATAAATAATTTTACTTTTACCGTGTCTTTTTGTGTTCTTACACTATAAGGTTAATAAACTTAATATAACAAGACAAAATAACCCCAAGTTGTTTATTATTTATATATATAACCTTATATAAGTCATTTGGCCGAACCTTATATTTTTAGGAATAAAATAACAATTAAAAATATAATATTTGTTTTAAAAACTATTTTATGTCAATTTTGACACTATTTAGTAATTGATTTTTTTGAAAATCATAAAAGAAATATTAGGTCAAATAAAGTTACTTAAATCAATAATAACATGTCATATTAACCTAGAAAATTAGTGGAATTCATAAAAAGTGTCAAATTACATTTATTTGGGTATTTATAACATCAATTATGTCAATATTTCATTAATAAGATAATTACTGCATCATCTTTGTGTCATAAATAAATTAAATTATTTAAGGTCTAAAAATTACAGATAAAATACCATTATGTAGGAAATATTTTTATCTTTCTAATGAATATTTATAGTCGAATTTATCTTATTTATAACCCTATATTAAAAATTATTTACGTATTAAACATTGATTTTAACTATTTTAACCCTTCTTTAAATAAATTAATAATAAATGTCCTAATCTAATCCAAGTGGGCCTAAATGGTCATATTTTATTCCTAATGTTTTTTTTGGTCGAATTACACTTATCCAATAGAATTAGGACATGTATTAGGGTAATAATAATAACATTTTTACCCTTAATTACCCTATTTACTTTTAATCGTGGTAAAAAAAGTAAAAAGTTACTATTCACCAAAAATTATTTTCATCCCATTGAACCAAATTTTAGTCCTTGATATTAATCGTGTCTCTTGGATTTTTTAAATTCCACCCATAGAAGCGGTAAAATTATGTTTTATGTGAATTTGGAAATTTTCCTAGGAGGTGGGTAAAAGACGGTGAAAAGTTCAATAAAACTTTTATATATCTAAAATTATTATAAAATGACTCCAATGAATGACATTGAACTTATATAGGTATTATGTATCAATTTTTACCTAAAATAAATTTAAATAAAATAAATAATTATTTAAATAAAAAGTCAGTTTTTAAATAGTAACCCAGTGTTTTCACTATTCATCCAAAATTGAAAGTTTCCAGAAAATTACCAAAATTTTACCCTAGGATAATTTCGATATTCCGAATCCAAAAATGAAATCCATTTTGAAAAATATAATTTACAAAATTTTAAAAAGTGGTTATTACTATTCATAACGGGTAGTTTTAATAATATTTTAATAGCATATCGTTGTTTAGTGAAACTCGGTATTGCGTACGGTGCAAGCTATCAAGGAAGGTCGCGATTGCGTGTAAAGCAAGCCAAGATAGTGTTTTATGTAGTGAAAGATTCATTTGATGATTTATATAAAATAAAAACAAAATATTTCTTATAAAAGTCTCGGGTGTTACATATATGTTCCATAAATATCTAACCAGTTTAATTTTATTTTCTTTTTTTGGGTATAACACATGTATTGGGTTCCCTTCTCAATTTCCTCTTTTAAGTAAAATCAATTTAAGGGAACATACTTATTTGTTATACATGTCAAGTAACAACCCATAAAATGTTTCTAACAATATACAGTCTTTTAAAACCCAAATTATTTTATGTAAAACAATCCTTGATCAATTATGGTTTAAAATAAGATAATATTCTCTATATGTTTTTAATGATCCTTTACTCATTTCACAAATCCTTACATAAGTGGATAATTTTTATTATTAATTCTACGACTTTTATGATGAATTTTTATACATTATAACACAAGTTTAAATTTATATGTTTAATTTTTAAATATTAACATAAAAATAATTTAATTCTTATTGTATTGGGAATCCTTATAATATAGCCTTCAGTTTCTCCTTGAGATAAGATTATGAAACCCCCTTTCTTCTCTCAGGTTTTATCATGATTATTATTTATATATAGACTATATACTCTTATAGAACACATATGTTTATACATGTTATGAATATGAATGGTGAACCTTGACAGTTCTATAATTGTTTGAGTAATGTTTTCATCTAATGAGATACCATATATTGTGCACGAGAAGTTAACATAGAACACTTTATTATGTTGTCTAAGTAGTGATCCTCAACTTATGCTTATGATGTGATGTTTTATGTCATTTACACATATTTATAATTCCATGATATTATAATATTATTCCCTTAGGAAATTTATCCATTCTTATTTCACACTTTTAATCCTTGTTACATGTTTGTTATTTTGGGCTCTACCACATATCAAATCGAAGCCAGCGAAGAGATCTACGCACCAAACTGACACAAGCTAGCTTCTGTCAGGTTTTTCGACCCCAAAACCCCTCCGAAGGCCTCTAAAACCACGTTTCCGTCACCAGTGTCCCGTTGAACTTGTCTTCAAACGGACCTAACTTTCGATCCGCGTGTCAGTTCGGCCTCATCCACCTGCCAGATCATAGCTCGTTCCATGAGCTTCAGTTTGACTGGTCGCGACGCCCACATTCACTCCAAGATCATAGGTTATGAAATAATTAGTGGGTATCAGGTTTGTTATGTTTTTCAATTCCTCGTTTCTAGCACCCGTTCCCCATAAGTTTTTTTAAATGGTCATAACTTTCGATCCGCCTGTCCATTCAGACACTTTCACCTTTCAGGTCGAAGATCGTTTCAGGATCTTTGATTTGACAGGTCGCGGATCTAAAACGGACTCTCGGATCATAACTTATCTCCGTTAATGTGAGTCCAATGTTTTTGTCTCTTTATGACCATTTTGACGGGTTTTAATGGTAGCTCCATTTATTACTGTTTATTTGGGTTTCCATGACTTGTTATCTTTATCAATGGGTTTTTGTGGGTTATTATGATGATTATGTTGAATTATTAAGGAGTTTTCTAGAGTTGTCACGAGTTTTCATGTGTTCTCATTCTTTCTAATGCCTCATTCTTCATATGCTTCTCCATCCTTTTTCATGCGTTTTCATGATTTTTCATCCCTTATCACGTCTTTTCATACTTTTTCATGTGTTTCCTTTATTATTTATTATTTATTATTTATAATATACTTTAATTTATTTATTATCTATTATTTGTAACTAGTTATTTATTATTTATTATTTATCCTTTATTCTTTATATTTATTAATTATTTATGTTTATTTATTATTTATTATTTATTATTTATTATTTATATTTATTTATTAGTTATTATTTAGTATTTAGTATTTATTATTTATTATTTATTATTTATTCTTTATATTTATTTATCATTTATATTTATTTATTATTTATTATTTATTATTTATATTTATTTATTATTTATTATTTATATTTATTTATTATTTATTATTTATATTTATTTATTATTTATTATTTATTATTTATTATTTATTATTTATATTTATTTATTAGTTATTATTTATTAGTTATTATTTATTATTTATTATTTATCATTTTTTATTTATATGTATTTATTATTTATTATTTATTATTTATATTTATTTATTATTTATTATTTATATTTATCTATTATTTATTATTTATATTTATTTATTATTTATATTTATTTATTATTTATTATTTATTACTGATTATTGATTATTGATTATTGATTATTGATTATTGATTATTGATTATTTATATTTATTTATTATTTATTATTTATTATTTATATTTATTTATTGAATATTTATTATTTATTATTGAATATTTATTATTTATTATTTATTATTTATTATTCATTATTGATTATTTATTATTGATTATTTATTAATTATTATTAATTATTTATATCTATTATTTATTATTTATTATTTATTATTTATTATTTATTATTTATTATTTATCATTTTTTATTTATTATTTATTATTTATTATTTATTATTTATTATTTATGTTTATTTATTATTTATTATTTATTATTTATTATTTATTATTTATTATTTATTATTTATTATTTATATTTATATTTATTTATTATTTATATTTATTTATTATTTATTATTTATATTTATTTATTATTTATTATTTATTATTTGTATTTATTTATTATTTATTATTTATATTTATTTATTATTTTCATTTATTTATTATTTATTATTTATTATTTATTATTTATTATTTATTATTTATATTTATTTATTATTTATTATTTATTATTTATTATTTATTATTTATTATTTATTATTTATTATTTATTTATTTAATATTTAATATTTGATATTTATTATTTAATATTTAATATTTAATATTTATTATTTATTATTCATTATTGATTATGGATTATTGATTATTGATTATTGATTATTGATTATTTATTATTTATTATTTATTATTTAGTATTTATGATTTATTATTTAGTATTTATTATTCATTATTCATTATTCATTATTAATTATTAGTTATTAATTATTTATTATTTATTATTTATTATTTATTATTTATTATTTATTATTTATTATTTATTATTTACTATTTATTATTTATTATTTATTATTTATTATTTATCTTTTTTATTATTTATTATTTATTATTTATTATTTATTATTTATTATTTATTATTTATTATTTATTATTTATTAATTTAATATTTAATATTTAATATTTATTATTTATGATTTATTATTTATTATTCATTATTGATTATTGATTATTGATTATTGATTATTTATGATTGATTATTTATTATTTATTAATTATTAATTATTAATTATTAATTATTAATTATTAATTATTAATTATTAATTATTATTGATTATTTGTTATTCGTTATTTATTATTTATTATTTATATTTATTTATTAGTTATTAGTTATTAGTTATTATTTATTATTTATTATTTATTATTTTTATTTATATGTATTTATTATTTATTATTTATTATTTATTATTTATTAATTATTATTTATTATTTATTATTTCTATTTATTTATTATTTATTGTTTATATTTATTTATTGAATATTTATTATTTATTATTTATTATTCATTATTGATTATTTATCTTTATTTATTATTTATTATTTATTATTTATCTTTATTTATTATTTATTATTTATTATTTATTATTTTATTTTATTTATTATTTATATTTATTTATTATTTATTATTTATATTTATTTATTATTTATTATTTATTATTTATTATTAATTATTAATTATTAATTATTTATTATTCATTATTGATTATTGATTATTGATTATTGATTATTTATTGTTTATTATTTATTATTTATTATTTATTATTTATTATTTATTATTCATTATTGATTATTGATTATTGATTATTGATTATTGATTATTGATTATTGATTATTGATTATTGATTATTGATTATTGATTATTTATTATTTATTATTTATTATTTATCTTTATTTATTATTTATTATTTATTATTTATGACTTATTATTTATATTTATTTATTATTTATATTTATTTATTATTTATTATTTATATTTATTTATTATTTATTATTTATTATTTATATTTATATTTATTTATTATTTATAATTATTTATTATTTATTATTTGTTATTTATTATTTACATTTATTTGTTATTTATTATTTATTATTTATTATTTATGATTTATGATTTATTTATTTAATATTTAATATTTAATAAATAATATTTCATATTTATTATTTATAATTCATTATTGATTATTTATTATTGATTATTGATTATTGATTATTGATTATTGATTATTGATTATTGATTATTGATTATTGATTATATATTATTTATTATTTATTATTTATATCTATTATTTATTATTTATTATTTATTATTTATATCTATTATGTATTTATTATTTATTATTTATTATTTATTATTTATTATTTATTATTTATTATTCCTTATTTATTATTTATATATATTTATTAGTTATTATTTATTATTTATTATTTTTGATTTTTTATTTATATGTATTTATTATTTATTATTTATTATTTATATTTTTCTATTATTTATTATTTATATTTATTTATTATTTATTTATTATTTATTTTTTATTATTTATTATTTATTATTTATTATTTATTATTTATTATTTATTATTTGTATTTATTTATTATTTATTATTTATTATTTATTATTTGTATTTAGTTATTGAATATTGAATATTGAATATTTATTATTTATTATTTATTATTTATTATTTATTATTCATTATTGATTATTGATTATTGATTATTTATTAATTATTATTAATTATTTATATCTATTATTTATTATTTATCTTTATTTATTATTTATTATTTATTATTTATTATTTATCCTTATTTATTATTTATTATTTATTATTTATAGTTATTTGTTATTTATATTTATTTATTATTTATATTTATTTATTATTTATTATTTATTATTTATTATTTATATTTATTTATTATTTATATTTATTTATTATTTATTATTTATTATTTATTATTTATTATTTATTATTTATATTTATTTATTATTTATATTTATTTATTATTTATTATTTATATTTATTTATTATTTATTATTTATATTTATTTATTATTTATTATTTATATTTATATTTATATTTATTTATTATTTATTATTTATTATTTATTATTTATTATTTATTATTTATTATTTATTATTTATTATTTATTATTCATTATTGATTATTGATTATTGATTATTGATTATTGATTATTGATTATTGATTATTGATTATTGATTATTTATTATTTACTATTTAGTATTTATTATTTAGTATTTATTATTTATTATTTATTATTTATATTTATTTATTATTTATTATTTATATTTATTTATTATTTATAATTATTTATTATTTATTATTTATTATTTATTTTTTATATTTATTTATTTTTTATTTTTTATTTTTTATTATTTATTATTTATTATTTATTATTTATTATTTATTATTTATTATTTATTATTTATTATTCATTATTGATTATTGATTATTGATTATTGATTATTGATTATTGATTATTGATTATTGATTATTGATTATTGATTATTTATTATTTATTATTTGTTATTTATTATTTATTATTTATTATTTATTATTTATATCTATTATTTATTATTTATTATTTATTATTTATATCTATTATGTATTTATTATTTATTATTTATTATTTATTATTTATTATTTATTATTTATTATTATTGAGTTTATATCTATTTTTTTTTGTTATTTGTTTTTTCAATTAATATATATAAGTATATTAAATTCTGTTTATTAACCACATGGTGAGCTTGCTGGAGTGGTAAAGTCTTTGGAAAATATGCAAGAGGTTAGGGGTTCAAATCTCATCAAACGCGGAATTTATTTATATTGAATGGGTATGCATGTGCATGTGGATGGGATGGAAACAATAAAATCTTTGTCACTAGAACATATCATGAATCATATTTAAATTTAGGATCACCAATAACTAAAGAAAACCTATAATGAGTACAAAAACATTGATATGGGGAAACATATTATGAGATATAATATGAAAACAATGTAAACAAGAATCATGGATGGAATGAATGAGTTTATTAAGGAAATCTATTGGAATATAATTTTCCATTATAGATATGGTCATTGGAAATATAGTTATCAGAAATATGATCATTAGAAGTATGGCCATTGAATACACATGTATCTATTAGGTTTACTAAAGTTGTGTATTATTATTAGTAAATTTAAAATTATATAATTGACAAATAATAAATAATTAGACAAAAATATAATATTAATATATTAATATATATATATATATATATTTCTATTTTAAGTAATATTAATTTTATTATTAAAATATGATATGATGTATTTTTAAAATTCAAAGAAAGGTAATAATTTAAATTGATTATTAAAATTAAAATTTTAGAATATAACTAATTAATTTTAATATTATTAAATGAATATTAGTTAATATGAAAGTAATATTTTTGAATAACCTTCCTTAAGTGTCGTGTATTTTTGATGACTCTTAACTTAAGAATGATTTTAATGAAATGTATTTATAATATTTACAAAAAAATAAATTAAAATAAATCCAATATGTATTACTTGGAATTTAATAATTATTAATTCATTTTATTCTTAAAAATGTATTTATCTAAAAATTTATTTTTATTAATATGTGATTTTTTGTTTTATTACACTATATATATTATGGTTAAATGTTGATGACATATATTATTTATATGAATAATAGATTAACTCAAATTTATTTATAAATGGAGAAAAAATAATAATAATAATAATTAATATTTAAAAACATCATTTTTTATGAAAATATTTTTCATTATATTCATGTTTCCATTTAAAATTTAAATTAATAATTATATCATTTTAATTATAAAAAATGAAATTTATTTTTTCATTTTTAATTTCAATATTACTTTAAGTTGCCCGTTTGTTATATTTCTAAAACACATTTTTTAGGTAAATATAGAAAAATATTATGTTTACTAAAACCATTGTGTTTATGACTATATCAATATGTAAGTATAAATAAAATAACTTACAAAACATTTTTCATGATAAAAAATATATTTAATAAGTGAAATGATGCTTTTTAAAATACAATGCTAATTTTTTAAAACCTATATTTAAGATTTATAAAATTAATCAATATTTTTCTAATAAAACTATTTTTAGTATTTTTATTTTAATTATGGTTTTTAAAGGTAAAATTAGGTTTTTTATTTATTTAAAAGTCACATAAATATCATTTGGTTACTAATAAACAAGAAAATTACATTGAAATCTTAAACAATTAATTTTTTTTACTAAACATAACATTTATACTTAAAAATATACCTTTTCTAAAAACCAGGTTTCACATGTTACATGACCTAAAATTAAAATTAATTTTTATTAAAAATATAAATATTATTTAATAAAATGTATATTTTAATGACCCCCTCCCACAAAAGATACACCTCCTAGGCTAGAAATGAATAAAGGGAGATAATGACCCCCCGAGTCCCGCCTCTATTAGGTGTCGGGTTAACGACTATCAGCAATGGTGTACAGATCTCATAATATGGGAGGTATTAACATTTTTAAAAAACAACATCGGGAGATAATATGAATCATACACAATGAAACTCCATGATACAATATAAAAAGAAATTCAAAAACTACCCCACATGCATGTGTGAAGTGGAACTGATACAAAAACAAAAGTCTTCAAGTAAAATACCGAAAAGCAAAACTAAGCAGCGATGCATCAAATATCAAGATTCAAGCTAGTAAGGTCCAACATAGTTCACATAATCCTATTGGATTCTTAAAAAAAGTTTTTTTATACTTAGGGTGAGTATACACCTATACCTATAAGGGAAAAAAATGTCTGTCGTACACATGTGAATGAGGCATACTAATTCTCTTGTGAGAAAACATCAGAACCAAAAAGAACCTTAGCAGGTATACTAAAAATCCAAACCTCACCAAGGCATGCCCACTAAATAACCTAAGTAAGGTAATATAGTATAAATCACATCGATGATAGGGTACCCCGCACATCTTTCCCACTAGTATACTGTTATCACCCAACATTGTATATCCTGAAACTCCCATCCCTTCCATATACCACCACATATCCTGACCGTACACACCTGGTCCTCACAAAACATCCTGGATGTACACACTTGGGCCTCACAAAACATCTTTCATGCACACACCTGGGCTTTATAGAATTTATCATGTGCACACACCTAGGCCTCACAACGCATCACATCTCACCCCAAAGTCACCTGGGAAAGGACATCACATCTCATCCCAAAGACACATGGGAAAGAACAAACCACCTCAGCCACAAACACCTGGGCTATCACATCTTGCCTGAAGACACTTAGGCCATCACAACCACCATTTTAAGACACTAAAAGACCTCTATCCATCACAAACTTTTACATACATACCTTGACTAGAGGAGAGATAAGAAAAGAGTGGGTATCCATCCATCTGTTCTCCTCACAAGATTTTGGGAAAGACACCCTCCCCTATGCTGATGGGGGTGTTCGGAGCATACTTCTCAACAAGGCTGGTGTTCATATATAAATCACAAGGGAAATAAAATTTTATGTATATTATCAAACACTCCAACCTAAACTATGGGTTAACAATCAATAAAACTATCTCACAACACTGTTACTATTTATTCCACCTCTAAATTCATTTATTCGTATATGCAATAATTATTTCAGAATGTGAAGATCCCTGATAAATTAAATCAACTTCACATTCCCTCTACATTATGCACCCATCCTTTTCATTATCCAAAGAAACCCAAGGGATTCCCAACATCATTACACCACTAATTATTTATTCCATCACTACCTGTGTATCTAACACAAAACAACCACATATCACAAGCAACAATTCATCCCCATCAGTCTCACCTCACCGACCCATAATAACGACCACCCAAACTATCACCCCATAACCCCAAAATCATAGCCAAACAACCACATATCACCCCAAAACCCATTCTAACCACACACCACTGTCCCATTAGAATATCCACACATCCCAACACATCAAGATCCATTTACAGATTTACAAAGTGGCTTTTATCTCATACCACTTTAATTTTGTGGTGTCTTGACACAAAAAAAACATGGGAAACCATTTCATTATACAAGTGTAAGAAATTAACCAATTTCCATTTAAATAGATATCAAAATAAACAAAAAACGCACAATACACATATCTAGTGAAAACAAATCCCCCAATGATTAGAATTTTCACCAGGTCATTAAGCCCGAAAAATCACAATATCAAAAACAATATTGAAGAAGTAAAAATATATAGATCAAAACCCATTTCATCTTTCAATTAAATTAACCAATTATTTATCATTAAATTAAGTTGAAAAAACCATAATTCAGAGTTAAAAATAAGATAAACCCCTCCCACATGATGCACAATAAATAAAAATGTACGGAATCATACTTCAAAGAGGCTTTCCAATTTACTATGTACCGTAGGGTGATGAATAAACCTCTTAGAAAAAAACCACACCCTGATGAACTATAGATCAATCAATACCACTATAAGGATCCATAAAAAACCCAATTCATACTCTAAACCAATGTTACACCATCAAAGGAGATCCTTGAGATAAGAATGAACAAAACATGGAATAATTAGAGGATAAATTACCATGGATCAACCATAGATCACCAACGACCATCCAATAGGATAAAAAAATAATGGAGAGAGAAAAAATCCTTGAAGAACCCCTTAGGGAACCTAGGGTTTTCATAAATTAGAGGAAACGAAAAGAACAAATGAACAAACAAGGATTCAACTGGAAAATAAATTTTAAAACTGCACATGATCAGGGTATTACATGACGTGTAATACCCATTCATTTCATGTAATACCTGAGGTTTAGTTTCCACTGAAAAGAGAAATTCCTCTTTATTTTATTAGTTATTTTTAACCCTGAAATATTACAAATCGTGAAACCCTCTTTCATGTTGTGTGAAATTTTTACATGTAATGAAACCCTCTGGTGAAGCCGTGAAACCAACTTTATCATCAAGTAATACTGTAACATGATGTGTAATCCCCCTTCTTCCAGCCTTCGGCAACCAAACATCTCCAAACTCCCTCTGAACACATCTAATGAAAAAAATGTAATATAACTAGTAGGTATAGACCATTAAAACAAATACTTATCAAATGATTCTCATTCTCGAGAATCCAAAACCAAGACCAGAAGAAAATGGGCCTAAATAACCACCCCGTGAGATTCCTCTCAAGGATCTCATCAAACCTCAAACACTTACACCAGCTAAACATTCCAACCCAAAAAAAAAACTACTAAAACTAATGAACTATATTGTCCTAAACACAAAATTATGGAATTAAATCCTCCATGTAATGATATTATCCTCTTTGGGTGCTACTGAATCTCTCACATGAGTTTAATCGCATCATAGTTAATAAGTATCAATTAGGAATCAGGTCCTCCCTTTTTCACATGTTTGTAATCTTTATCACATATCCCACAAACAATATTAAAAACCCTGAAAAATAGATCATCTCATAAAATAATGGAATCCAAACATTACATATCAAATCAAAACTGCAGAAAGAAAAACTAAAAACAACTCTGGGTAATGAGCATTCATCTTCTTTAATCACTCCCAATTACTCTCCTCCTGAACATTATGCCTCCAAAATACACGAACCAGAGGAATGGTTCGTCCTTATAGCACATTCTCTTGAAAATTCGAGATCTCTACTTGCCACTCCACAAATGTCATGTCATACTCGAAACATAACTCCCCCCATTCAATGGAATGGTAGTCATCGTGAGGATACTGATGAAGCTGAGAGATGTGGAACACATCATGGATCCTCTCCAACCATGGAAGAAACACCAACCAATATGACACCTTGTTAACATTCACCAACACCTAAAAGGTACCAAAAAACCTAGGAAAATGCTTACACCCTCTACCAAACCTTCGCAGCCCACATCAAGGAGAAACCTTCACGAACACATGGTCCACAACCTCAAATATCAAGGGCCTCCTTCTATGATCAACCTAAGACTTCTAGATCATATTGGGACTAATAATCGCTATCTCCCCAACCTCCGACCAACACAATGGAGAAAGAAATAGTATCCTATTCAAAGACTCTAATGGAGACATGTCGATGAAAGAGTGATAGCTATTATTATAGGAAAATATATACCAAGGGAAGCAGTCATACCCACGACCCACCAAAGTCCAAGTCGCATGCTCTCAATATATCCTCAAACGTTTGGATAGTCCATTCCATATGCCCATATGTCTGAGGTGGAAAGCAGTGTTAAAGAATAATTGTGTGCCAAAAGTATGATGCAATCCCATAAAGAATAATGAGGTAAACCGTGCATCCCTATCCAAGATAATGGACCTCGTAACAACATGAATGAACATTTCTTTATCTGTGTACCTCTTAGATAAGGCGTCCACTTCACCTAACTCCTTAATCCCTAAGTGGTGAGTTGATTTCATCAACCGATCCACTATCACCCAAATATCATCACAACATCCCTAATCTATGGGTAACCCTATGATGAATTCCATTGATATTTTATCCCACTTCTACTTGGGGACATCCATGGTCTACAAAAAACCACCCGAAACCTGATACTCGACCTTAATTTATTAAAAAACAAAGCACTTTTCCACAAACCCCGCCACTACCCATTTCAACCTGGGCCACCAAAACTACTTCTTCAGACCATGGTATATCTTGGAAACTTTTGGGTGAACCGTCAAGGGTGAGTTATGAAACTCAAGAAGAACCCCATCATGAATTTTCATTGAAGAAAACTACACTCCAAGAAACAATATCTGATTCTAACCATCCTCTGACCATCCCTCTAGAGCATCACCATGTAAAACATGATCACACATCAGCTCTACCTCTGAGTATCTCCACTAAGACTACTACACCTGTTGCATCAGAGAAGAATGTACTATCATCTAAAAAAAATCCTCTACCACCATCCAATCTTTCATCTTTGTGGAAAACTTCCAAATCATCCATCGCCCTCCAAGAATCCATATATTCATAGACATAATCATTATATGACTTTTTTACTTAATGAATAGGCCATGACATACCCCATTCCTGTGGTATAGGATATCTCAAAATCATATTACTCATGAAATTCCATCCAGCTCCATTTTCGTAGATTTAGGTCACACAGGAAAAAGATATACCTCAAGATGTTGTGATCTGTGAAGACCAAAAAGTGCTCCTCAATGTGGTAATACCACCACAAATTTAGTGCAAACAAAAAAGTTTCTAGTTCCATATCTTGGGTGGAATAGTCATTCTTTTGGGGATGTAACTTCCTAGACCCAGAAGAGATCACCCCTTGCTGATGCATCAACACACATCCCAAACCCAGACAAGAAGCATCACAAAACACCTAAAACACCACCCCTTCCTCTGTAAACCATATCACTAGGGTACTATCCAAATTCATTTTTATAAAAATGAATACTTCATAAGACTTATAACTCTAAAAAAAATCTTGGTCTTTCCTAGTGAGATCTGTCAATGGGGATGTAACTTGAGAGAAATCAGATATAAAACTCCGAAAATAGCTCTAGAGAAAATGGAAACTATGAATCTCTTCCACATTCATGGGTTCTTCCCAAGAATCAAATGGATCAAACTTCAATGGGTCTACTGTAACACCCTACTGAGACAACACATGATCGAGGAAATGCACCTGTTGTGTTCATAACTTACACTTGAACAACTTCCCATAGAGCTGTTCGTGGTGGATAACCTTCAAGACATTTTTGAGATTCTTGACATGATCCTCCTCTGACATTGAGTAGATTAATATTTCATCGATGAATATGATGATGAACCGGTCTAGGAACCCATATAATACAAAATTCATAAGCCCTATGAATATGACTTGTTCATTCGTAACAAAAAATGGCTTTACTATGAACTCGAAGTTCCCAAAACTTCATCTGAACGATGTCTTCAAGATATCTCCCTCCATCACCCTAAAATAGTGACATATTGACCACAAATCTACATTATAAAACCCAAATTACCCAATCAAATAGTTTAAAAGAACATCTATCCTTGTAAGAGGGCATCATCTCTTGACCCTTACCTGATTCAACCTCTGGTAGTCGATACACAACCTCATACCATAATTAACCTTGTTTGATAACAACATTGGAGCACCCCAAAAAGAAAAACTGGGATGGATGAAACCCATATTCATTAGATCATCTATCTAAATGCTAAAATCCAATAACTTAGAAGGTTCTATCTGATAAGGAGGCATCAAAATAGGAGAATCATCGGGAAAAAAGTCTATCCTGAACTCAACATCACGTCTAGGGGGTAGAATCAAAACCTACTTGGATAAAACATTTAAGAACTCACCAATGACCCCGGAAACCTATACTATTTTAGAATCCTTTGATTCCTCTAAAAACCCATTTTACAAGAAAATAAGAGGCTCCACACATCGATTTTCCAGCAGATAACCCCACTTTCCAACAAAAGCCACATGCTATCCATCTATATCTGAAAACATGAATCTCCTCCAGAAATAGTTGATAAAAGAACATATGGAATAAAACCATTATATACTGATGATGATAACTTATGGCTAAATCTATAGCGACAATGGATCTCGATGGGATTTTTAACACCCGAGACTTTTACGTTATATAAATCATCAAAGGAATCTTTTTCTACACAACACTTGCTTGGCTTGCTTTGCATGCAATCGCGACCTTCCTCGATAGCTTGCGTCGTACGCAATACCGAGTTTCACTAAACAACAATATGCTATTAAAACTAGCCGTTATGAATAGTAATAACCACTTTTTAAAATTTTATAAATTTTATTTTTCAAAATGGACTTCATTTTTGGACTCAGAATATCGAAATTAGCCTAGGGTGAAATTTTGGTATTTTTCTGAAAACTTTCAATTTTTGATGAATAGTGAAACCACTAAGTGGTAGGTTAAAAACTGAATTTTGCATAAAACCTAATTTTACCGCTTCTGTGAATGGAATTTCGAAAGTCCGACAGACACGGTTGATATCAGTAAGTAAAATGTGGTTCAATGAGATAAAAATAATTTTTTGGTGAATAGTAACTTTTTACTATTTTTACCGCGGTTAATAGTAAATAGGGTAACTAAGGGTAAATATGATATTAATATTACCCTAAAACATGTCCTAATTCTATTGGATAAGTGTAATTCGACCAAAAACAACCTTATGAATAAAATATGACCATTTAGGCCCACTTGGATTAGATTAGGACATTTATTAATAATTTATTTAAAGAAGGGTTAAAATGGTTAAAAATCAAAGTTTAATAAGTAAATTATTTTTAATATGGGGTTATATATAAGATAAATTCGACTATAAATATTAATTAGAAAGATAAAAAGATTTCCTACATAATGGTATTTTATTTGTAATTTTTAGACATCAAATAAGTTAATTTATTTATGACACAAAGATGGTGCAGTAATTATCTTATTAATGAAATATTGACAAAATTGATAATATAAATACCCAAATAAATGTAATTTAAGACTTTTTATGAATTACACTAATTTTATAGGTTACTATGATATATTAGTGTTGATTTAATCAACTTGGTTCGAAAATATAATTCTGTTATGACTTTCACAAAAATCATATATCAAATAGTGTCAAAATTGACGCAAAATAGTTTTTAAATAAAATATTATATTATTAATTGTTATTGTATTCTTAAAAATCTAAGGTTCGGCCAAATTACTTAGATAAGGATATATATATTAATAATAAACAATTTGGGGTTCTTTTGGCATGTTATAGTAAGTGTATTAACCATATAGTGAAAGAAAACAAAAAGACACGGTAAAAGTTAAATTATTTAACTTAGAGTTAAATCTAATTGATAAGGTTAAAATAATACCCTAAACTTGTCTAAATCCTATTGGTTGATAGGATTTCGACCCATCCCCACCTTATCTTCGAAATAAGACCCTTTGGAACCATTATAAACCGATTTTGACTTTAATATAAAATAATATTTTGAGATTTTCCTAAGGTGCCCCTCTCCTCCCTTATAAAAGGGCACCTCCTCCCCCTCCTCCTCACACCAATTTGAGCACTCAAGCTCGGCCAACCCCTGCCATTTTCTCCTCTACACTTCCCTAGAATAATCCTAGAGGTCCTGGTCTTCTCCAAAGACCAATCTTAGTTCCTTAAGTGGAGGATTCAAAGAGGCGTTCCAAAGAAGAGGTAATATCCATTACCGATCTTTTCAATTTCTTTCTTCTTCAACTTCTTCTTCTTTAGTTGTTTCATGATAAAGTAATAACATCAGTATTACTTACATACTGATATGTTATTATAAATATGAAACAACCCTAATTCACCTTCTATCCATCCTACGGAAAAATGAAATCACCGCGCGTGCGTACGTACGGAATACCGTCTCCACGCCGTGGGGTAATCTATTTTCCACCATCACCTTACAAGGATGGGTATAATGGTGTAATGAGTAACTATATATGATTATTATGAAGTAATATTGATACTGAAATAATATATATATACTCAAATACAATTCCACGATCATAGGAACGATATCATCACTCGTGCGTACGTACGGAATACCGTCTTTACGATGTGATGCGACTCGTTCTACATGATCTTCATTTAATAATGATTATATAAATGAATTGAATGAATGAATATGGTATATACTACACTAATACCATTCTGGAAATGAATTATCTATAACCTAAAGATAAGAATATGAATTTATTCGACAAAACACGCATAAGAACAAAAAGTTATAAAGACCCGAGTAACAAGTAACAATGAAATATTACTAACAAGAAGCTAATAATATGACCATATATGATCTCATATCAATATGTATGATTCTGGAATAAGTCAATAACATTATTTAAACCATTATACAGGAGCTTCGGACACGAACAAAGCAAATCGGACCTAAGGTAAGGGAAATATCTCAATCTCATTTTTATCCGAGATTGTTTATTCGTAAGTATTTACTGGGGTGTATTTTATCATCCAAATCCATGTTCCCTCAATATGTAATATTGTTTCCATCCACTTAAAATAGTTTAAATCCAATTTTACCCATCGGTGAGTTTTTAGTAAAGAATATGAAAGGAATCTTTTGTCGTTTTTTTATACGAGGTACTTTTTGACTTTTCCGACAAAAGTACGAAGAATGTTTTTTTAACTTATACGGCACGAACGGATTTTTACGGTTTTATAAAGCCTTATTTTCATGAACCTTCCTCCAAAATATTTCATGACTATTTTCAATAAAATCTTTTTCTTTTAAAATTGCATGATGTTTTGTTAAAAGAAATTGATTTTGAAGAAAAAAGGATATTTTCCTCAAGAATTCAATTCAAGTGTTTTTATCAAAATTATTTTTCATCTAAGATAATAAAGGGTTCTATTTCTATCCATGTTTTTACATTGATTTGACTATGTTGTGATGGAATTATATTTATGAATTCCTTTATCTTATATGAATGGTTTTATGATGTCATGTTGTTTAAGAATCCCATTTTTTACATGGGTTATGCAATGATGTATGATTTATGATTTTGTGGCACACATAAGAAAGGATTCATTAAGAGATGGGTGGGACCTATATCTCCCTCCAATGCATTGGGTAAAGATTTTATATCTCATGAGATAGACATGGCTGGAACGGAAGGTTATTTTGTTTCAGTGATACAGGACTGAAACGAGGAGTGAACTCGGTTCAGAAAGGGACTTTGTCCACTAAGATAGTCTTGGCAATGAGTCATGACTAACAAGAAATGATTTCCATGATTATGTGTGCATGCCACAAAGTTTCAAGTTTTATGTTATGATTATGGGGATCTCATTTTCACTTCTATGAATTCTTCCATGATAAGATATTATGATCTCTTTTGCAGGTTTTGATTTTCAAAAAGATATGATATGATTTTTATTTCCTTTATTTGCCCTTGCTGAGCATTTGAGCTCACCCTTTTATGTTTTCTTTTCCCCAGGTCAGGAAGATGGATATTAAGTAGAATATGCTAAAAGGGACCCTAGATATGATGAAATAAATGGGAGACACTGTAGAAGATTTATGAACCAGTTGTTTATGTTTCCCAGTTTCTAAAGACACTATACCTATACGGTCCTTTGTGGTTTTGTCATATGTTGTAATAAGTGTGATTCAATTTTGAAGTAGTAACAATGTATGTAAAGTATGGGTCGTTATAGTTGGTATCAGAGGAAAGGTATAGTCAACCTTTGGAAACTAGGATGTGAAAGCCTTAGTAAGAACCCTAAGGATAAGTCTAAGCATAATACACAATCTTAGTGTTTTAGAAATGGCCTTGAATAACCTAGGATAAGACCATAAGCATGAAAATTGTATTCTTGAATTATGTGGTTTCCTATTATAATTAGTGTTGCTCACACTATTCTTCTTGGTTTTAGTCAATGGCTGGAACCTGAAGGAACCGTGTTAATGCGGAATGCGATGGGCAATGCAGTGATTGTCCCCCTGAGCAACCAAACGATATGGGAGCTGGAATGCAAAATCTTGTAGCCATGCTCACACAACTTTCTTAAGCTATGAATCATGCAGGATTTCCAAACGAACAAAGGAGGGAGCAACATTCTGTTGAATCCTTCATGAGGCAGCGTCCACCTTCTTTCAGCGGGTCTACTGATCCATTAGTTGCTGAACAATGGATTAGTACTACTGAAAAGATATTTTCAGTTCTTCAATGTTCTGAACATGATAAAGTCATCCTAGCAGTGTATCGTTTGGAAGGAGATGCTGATCAATGGTGGAATCTTGTTAAGAATACGAGGCAAAGGGATGAAATTGAGTCTATGGAATGGGACGGGTTCAAGAACTTATTTTTCAATAAGTACTTCCCTCGTATTCTCCGAACAAAGATGGAGAAAGAGTTTCTTGAACTGAAGCAAAGGGATGATGAATCTGTTGGTACCTATGAAGAAAATTTTACAAGACTGGCAAGGTACGCTTCTGGTATTATTATCCAACCTGAGAGTAAGATCGATCGATTCTTTAGTGGCTTAAAACCAAGTCTTCGAATGGCGTTAGCCATAAGGGACTTCAATAGCTACGAGGAAATCGTTCGATGTGCTCTCAAAGTCGAGATGGAGATTGGAGTAACCCATCAGTCACATGGGTTTGATAAGAAGAGGAAGATGGAATTCAAAGAAAAATCTAAAGAGCACACAGAAAAGAAGACGAGCTTTTCCTTATGCTCAAAGTGTGGAAAGAAACATGGATAGAGTTGTCTTAAAGGGACAATTAAATGTTTTAAATGTGGAAAAGAAGGTCATCGGGCATTTGAATGTCGTGATAATGGGAAGAAGATGTCTAATGACGCAAACAAAGGAAGGGATACACAGAATGAACCTACTACACTTCAATGTTTCAAGTGAAAAAAGATGGGGCATTATGCCAATCAATGCCCAAATCCAAGGGTTGATGATGATGGTCGACGTCAAAAAACTCTTAAGGCTAAAGACAAAGGAAAGTCACATGCAATTTCTATCAGCGATGTGGAGTATGATAACGATGTGGTGAAAGGTACACTTACCATCCACTCTAAAGTAGCAAATGTTTTATTTGATTCTGGATCCACCCACTCTTTTATTTCTGAAGACTTTTCTAAGGGTATCACCGTATTACCTCAACAATTAGATGTTGAGTTAGCTGTGACAACACCTAATGGCACATCAATCGCATCAAAAGTTTATAATTCTTCTCCGATCGAAGTTTGTGGGAAAGTGCTTCCTGCAAATCTTGTGATCCTTCCTTTAGTGGAATTTGATGTGATTCTTGGCATGGATTGGCTTTCTCTACATGGAGCTCATATCAATTGCCAAAGAAGGGAAGTCACATTTCATATTCCAGATCAATCTACGATCGTCTATCAATGCAAGGATGAACATAACCTTCCAGTGGAAATTTCTTCCGTCTTATGGGTATTGATTCAACTAAATGAAGGTTATTTATCTCAAATGGTTGGTGAGAAACTCACGATTAAGAATATGCCCATTGTACGGGAGTTTGATGATGTCTTTCCGGAGGAATTGCCGGGTCTTCCACCAAATCGTGAAGTTGAGTTTTCAATAGAACTCGTACCGGGTGCTTTGCCTATTTCAAAGACACCTTATAGAATGGCCCCAATTGAGTTGCAGGAATTGAAGAAGCAACTCCAAGAGAATCTTGATAAGGGATTCATACGCCCTAGTGCGTCACCTTGGGGAGAACCTGTTCTATTTGTTAAGAAGAAAGATGGATCAATGAGACTCTGCATTGATTATCGAGAACTTAACAAGATCACTATCAAGAACAAATATCCTCTCCCACGCATTGATGACTTATTTGACCAACTACGCGGAGATCAATACTTTTACAAGATTGATCTTCGTTCAGGGTATCATCAATTAAGGGTCAAAAGGGAGGATATACCAAAGACGACTTTCCGTACAAGGTATGGACACTATGAATTTATAGTGATGCCATTTGGTCTTACTAATTCCCCTGCTATCTTCATGGATCTAATGAATAGAGTCTTTAGAGACTATCTTGATCAATTTGTGGTAGTCTTTATAGACGATATTCTTGTCTATTCAAAGAGCAAGGAAGAGCATGAAGATCACTTGAGAATTATATTGAAGACCCTGAGAAAGGAGAAGCTTTATGCCAAATTTACCAAGTGTGAATTTTGGCTTCAAAAAGTTGCATTTTTGGGTCATATAATCTCAAAAGAGGGGATATCTGTGGATCCAGCAAAAACAGAGGTTATCGAAAGATGGTCGAGACCAACAACAGTAACTGAGATCCGAAGTTTTCTTGGTTTGGCTGGATATTATCGACGTTTTGTAAAAGATTTTTCACGATTATCTAATCCACTCATCAAGTTGACTCGGAAAGGAGTTAAGTTTGTCTGGACAGAGGAATGTGAAGAGAATTTCAAGGAGTTGAAAAGAAGGTTATCCAGTGCACCTGTGCTCACACTGCCTTGTAGTGGAGAAAGGTTTGTGATCTACAGTGATGCATCCAAGAAGGGATTGGGGTGTGTTATTATGCAAAATGATATGGTGATAGCTTATGCCTCACGACAGTTGAAAATCCATGAGCAAAATTACCCAACACATGATTTGGAGTTGGCTGCGGTAATCTTTGCATTAAAGATTTGGAGGCATTACCTTTATGGTGAAAGGTGTGATATTTATACTGATCATAAAAGTTTAAAGTATATTTTCACACAAAAGGAGTTGAATATGCGTCAAAGAAGATGGTTGGAGCTGATTAAGGATTATGACTGCTCAATCCATTACCACCCTGGGAAAGCAAACAAGGTGGCAGATGCATTAAGTCGACAAGACCATGCTAGTTTATCCATGATGAGGATCACAAAAGATCCAATATTTATGGATTTACAAAGGATGGATCTTGGAATTATAATGGAAGGGGAAAAATCTTATCTTTCTCAAATGAATGTTCAACCATCTATACATGTGAAGATTAAAGAGGCACAGAAAGAAGATGGCGAGTTACAAAAGAAGGTGAGAAATGTTCCTGAATTCAACCTTGATTGTGATGGGATAATAAAGTTCAGGAATCGGGTTTGTGTTCCTCCCATCCCCGAATTAAAGAAGGAGCTGCTGGATGAGGCTCATAGTTCTTCATCCTCTATTCATCCTGGAAGCACGAAGATGTATAGGGACCTGAAAGAGTACTTCTGGTGGGATGGCATGAAAAGATATGTTGCTGAATATGTCTCTCGATGCTTGGTTTGTCAACAAGTTAAAGCTGAGAGACAGAAGTCTAAGGGGATGTTACAACCATTACCCATACCCGAATGGAAATGGGAAAACATCACTATGGACTTTGTCACAGGACTTCATAAAACATCCAAAGGCAATAATGCTATCTGGGTCATAGTTGATCGTCTTACAAAGTCTGCACACTTCATTCCTATTAGAGAGGATTTCTCTCTAGATCAGCTTGCCAGGATATATGTAAAGGAAGTGGTAAGATTACATGGAGTACCACTTTCTATTATATCTGATCGGGATCCGAGATTTACCTCGAAGTTCTGGCGAAGTCTTCAGCATACTCTGGATACAGAGTTGAGTTTCAGCACTGCTTATCATCCCCAGACAGACGGTCAGTCTGAGAGAACAATTCAAACCCTAGAAGATATGTTGAGAGCTTGCTCTATGGATTTCAAAGGAGGTTGAGATCAACACCTACCTTTGGTGGAATTTTCTTATAATAATAGCTTTCACTCCAGTATTTAGATGGCTCCTTATGAAGCTCTCTATGGAAAGAAATGCAGGACTCCAACTTGCTGGGATGAAGTTGGGGAAAGAAAGCTATTAGGACCTGATCTCGTTGATGAAATGGCAGAAAAGGTCAGATCTATTCAACAACACATAAGAGCAGCTCAGAGTCGACAGAAAAGTTATGCCGACAATCGAAGAAAAGACCTAGAGTTTGAAGTGGGCGATAAAGTGTTCTTACAAATATCTCCCTGGAAGAGGGTTATGAGGTTTGGAAAGAAGGGGAAGTTGAGCCCTAGATATATCGGTCCTTTCGAAATACTGGATCGTGTTGGGAAGGTAGCTTACCGATTAGCGCTTCCACCGAATCTCTCTCAAGTTCACGATGTGTTCCATGTATCTCTCCTGAGAAAGTACATACCAGATCCTTCACATGTACTCAGCTCAGAAGTTGTACCGCTGGAGCAAGATCTTTCTTATGAAGAACAACCGATAGAGATTCTGGATCGTAGCGAAAAAGTCCTACGAAACAAGACCACTCACTTAGTGAAGGTTTTATGAAGGAACCACTAACTTGAAGAAGCTACATGGGAGCTCGAGGATATGATGAGGGAGAAGTATCCTCATCTGTTTGTAACAAAGTGACGAATTTCGAGGGCGAAATTCTTTTTAAGGGGGGTAGAATGTAACACCCGAGACTTTTACGTTATATAAATCATCAAAGGAATATTTTTCTACACAACACTTGCTTGGCTTGCTTTGCACGCAATCGCGACCTTCCTCGATAGCTTGCGTCGTACGCAATACCGAGTTTCACTAAACAACAATATGCTATTAAAACTAGCCGTTATGAATAGTAATAACCACTTTTTAAAATTTTATAAATTTTATTTTTCAAAATGAACTTCATTTTTGGACTCAGAATATCGAAATTAGCATAGGGTGAAATTTTGGTATTTTTCTGAAAACTTTCAATTTTTGATGAATAGTGAAACCACTAAGTGGTAGGTTAAAAACTGAATTTTGCATAAAACTTAATTTTACCGCTTCTGTGAATGGAATTTCGAAAATCCGACAGACACGGTTGATATCAGTAAGTAAAATGTGGTTCAATGAGATAAAAATAATTTTTTTGGTGAATAGTAACTTTTTACTATTTTTACCGCGGTTAATAGTAAATAGGGTAACTAAGGGTAAATATGATATTAATATTACCCTAAAACATGTCCTAATTCTATTGGATAAGTGTAATTCGACCAAAAACAACCGTATGAATAAAATATGACCATTTAGGCCCACTTGGATTAGATTAGGACATTTATTATTAATTTATTTAAAGAAGGGTTAAAATGGTTAAAAATCAAAGTTTAATAAGTAAATTATTTTTAATATGGGGTTATACATAAGATAAATTCGACTATAAATATTCATTATAAATCTAAAAAGATTTTCTACATAATGGTATTTTATTTGTAATTTTTAGACATCAAATAATTTAATTTATTTATGACACAAAGATGGTGCAGTAATTATCTTATTAATGAAATATTGACATAATTGATAATATAAATACCAAAATAAATGTAATTTAAGACTTTTTATGAATTACACTAATTTTATAGGTTACTATGATATATTAGTGTAGATTTAATCAACTTGGTTCGAACATATAATTATGTTATGACTTTCAAAAAAATCATATATCAAATAGTGTCAAAATTGACGCAAAATAGTTTTAAAATCAAATATTATATTATTAATTGTTATTGTATTCCTAAAAATCTAAGGTTCGGCCAAATGACTTATATAAGGATATATATATTAATAATAAACAATTTGGGGTTCTTTTGGCATGTTATAGTAAGTGTATTAACCATATAGTGAAAGAAAACAAAAAGACACGGTAAAAGTTAAATTATTTAACTTAGAGTTAAATCTAATTGATAAGGTTAAAATAATACCCTAAACTTGTCTAAATCCTATTGGTTGATATTATTTCGACCCATCCCCACCTTATCTTCGAAATAAGACCCTTTGGAACCATTATAAACCGATTTTGACTTTAATATAAAATAATATTTTGAGATATTCCTAAGGTGCCCCTCTCCTCCCTTATAAAAGGGCACCTCCTCCCCCTCCTCCTCACACCAATTTGAGCACTCAAGCTCGGCCAGCCCCTGTCATTTTCTCCTCTCCACTTCCCTAGAATAATTCTATAGGTCCTGGTCTTCTCCAAAGACCAATCTTAGTTCCTTAAGTGGAGGATTCAAAGAGGCGTTCCAAAGAAGAGGTAATATCCATTACCGATCTTTTCAATTTCTTTCTTCTTAAACTTCTTCTTCTTTAGTTGTTTCATGATAAAGTAATAACATAAGTATTACTTACATACTGATATGTTATTATAAATATGAAACAACCCTAATTCACCTTCTATCCATCCTACGGAAAAATGAAATCACCGCGCGTGCGTACGTACGGAATACCGTCTCCACGCCGTGGTGTAATCTATTTTCCACCATCACCTTACAAGGATGGGTATAATGGTGTAATGAGTAACTATATATGATTATTATGAAGTAATATTGATACTGAAATAATATATATATACTCCAATACAATTCCACGATCATAGGAACGATATCATCACTCGTGCGTACATACGGAATACCGTCTCCACGATGTGATGTGACTCGTTCTACATGATCTTCATTTCATAATGATTATATAAATGAATTGAATGAATGAATATGGTATATACTACACTAATACCATTCTGGAAATGAATTATCTATAACCTAAAGATAAGAATAAGAATTTATTCGACAAAACACGCATAAGAACAAAAAGTTATAAAGACCCGAGTAACAAGTAACAATGAAATATTACTAACAAGAAGCTGTTAATATGACCATATATGATCTCATATCAATATGTATGATTCTGGAATAAGTCAATAACATTATTTAAACCATTATACAGGAGCTTCGGACACGAACAAATCAAATCGGACCTAAGGTAAGGGAAATATCACAATCTCATTTTTATCCGAGATTGTTTATTCGTAAGTATTTACTGGGGTGTATTTTATCATCCACATCCATGTTCCCTCAATATGTAATATTGTTTCCATCCACTTAAAATAGTTTAAATCCAATTTTACCCATCGGTGAGTTTTTAGTAATGAATATGAAAGGAATCTTTTGTTGTTTTTTTATACGAGGTACTTTTTGACTTTTCCGACAAAAGTACGAAGAATGTTTTTTTAACTTATACGGCACGAACGGATTTTTACGGTTTTATAAAGCCTTATTTTCATGAACCTTCCTCCAAAATATTTCATGACTATTTTCAATAAAATCTTTTTCTTTTAAAATTGCATGATGTTTTGTGAAAAGAAATTGATTTTGAAGAAAAAAGGATATTTTCCTCAAGAATTCAATTCAAGTGTTTTATCAAAATTATTTTTCATCTAAGATAATAAAGGGTTCTGTTTCTATCCATGTTTTTACATTGATTTCACTATGTTGTGATGGAATTATATTTATGAATTCCCTTATCTTATATGAATGGTTTTATGATGTCATGTTGTTTAAGAATCCCATTTTTTACATGGGTTATGCAATGATGTATGATTTATGATTTTGTGGCACACATAAGAAAGGATTCATTAAGAGATGGGTGGGACCTATATCTCCCTCCAATGCATTGGGTAAAGATTTTATATCTCATGAGATAGACATGGCTGGAACGGAAGGTTATTTCGTTTCAGTGATACAGGACTGAAACGAGGAGTGAACTCGGTTCAGAAAGGGACTTTGTCCACTAAGATAGTCTTGGAAATGAGTCATGACTAACAAGAAATGATTTCCATGATTATGTGTGCATGCCACAAAGTTTCAAGTTTTATGTTATGATTATTGGGATCTCATTTTCACTTCTATGAATTCTTCCATGATAAGATATTATGATCTCTTTTGCAGGTTTTGATTTTCAAAAAGATATGATATGATTTTTATTTCCTTTATTTGCCCTTGCTGAGCATTTGAGCTCACCCTTTTATGTTTTCTTTTCCCCAGGCCAGGAAGATGGATATTAAGTAGAATATGCTAAAAGGGACCCTAGATATGATGAAATAAATGGGAGACACTGTAGAAGATTTATGAACCAGTTGTTTATGTTTCCCAGTTTCTAAAGACACTATACCTATATGGTCCTTTGTGGTTTTTTCATATGTTGTAATAAGTGTGCTTCAATTTTGAAGTAGTAACAATGTATGTAAAGTATGGGTCGTTATAGGATTGATGTAGTCCCATCATCAGTCTACACCCCTATCACACATCAATCAAGCTGGTCTGACCTCTGATTGGCATACCCCAAACCAGAGGAACATGAGACCTCTATATGTCTAGTCCTAGAGAATGGGATAGAGTAGTTAAAACAAGGTATTGTGGATCCCCTGATACAAATAAGGCACAAAAGGGGTAATAAACAAACTAATTGTACCTCTGACGATCTATGGCCCCTCTCGAACTGCTGCCTCCACTACATACTAATGACCATGCCCATCTCCTCTGCCTATATTCTAACAAAAACCTCCACAACCACACTTAGGTTTTAGTCCTTGAGCGTGAGGAACATCCTGAGGTTAGCCTCTACACACTCCATCTCCCCTCGATGGAGAAAAAGCTTGCTTCCTCTGATATTGAAATGGTCTCACTAGAAACTCCTTCTGAGGATATCACAGAACGTTTCCAACTCCACCAAAATGAGCTCAAGGAACCAATGGGCCTTAGATCTAGTGATAAACATGATCCCAAAACCAAAAAAACCGGTGAAACCCCCCAGGAAAATCATAGAAACCACTAACACTAGAAGGCCAGAAAGGATGCTGTTGAGGTTGACTCTATGCCCGTAGAAACCTTGATTGTCTTGGCGCCTAAGATCTTCCACTGAAAATTACACCTCTCAAAGAACCCTGCTAGATCCCCTCTCATGCTATGAATTCTCATGATTGAATCCTCATGATCATATCTTCCTTCTTTAGAACCTCCAGATACGTCACCAATGTAAAAGTAGTAACTACATACTGAATATAAGGATGAAGTGCCTGCTCAAGACGTCTCACACAAGAATCATTTTCCTAAAAAAGATCTGAAAAAAGACATTCCTTAAAATTTATTCCCTTATCCAGAACCAATATTCTCCCCTGAGGAAGAGAAATAATATCCTTCCTCTTTACTACCTTCATGGTCGACGAAAGGAACTCCTCTCTGAACTCCTTCTTGAAGTCATCCCACAAAACATCTACTACCTTCTACTCCACCAGATATAGAATCCACCCCTGAAGCACATCTCCCCACATATTAATGACTTTTAAAGGGAACCAGTACACCGTCAGGTCTCAAATAAAACTGAAAGAGATATTGATTTTCTCTAGCTAGATCTCTATCCACACATTTGAAACACTACCCTCGTACATTCCCAAAAAATACTGTTGAAAAGCATGAAACTTCCTCTACCACTGATCATCCACTTTATCCGGATAAACCTTAAAATGATCAACCATATCACCCTGATGAACCTCTACTTCCTGAGCCACACACGGATGATGAACACGATCCATAGATTACAGGTAAATAAATATTTCCTAAGACTGGGTAGTATGAAATTTTATTAAGATTTATTTTAATTCACCTTATTTAATTTATTCATTTTAACATTTCAAAAAAAAACCCAATTAAAAAAATAAAATAATTCATTATGATGAATGTACCTTCTATGGGTCTTTACCCTATAAACATTTCAACCTCAATTGGCCATTCAATAAGCTAAGAGTCCATGCACTGGATCACGAGGGCCCTAAAACCCTATGTCCTAGCCGATCTCCTTGGACTCTGTCACGCACCAAGGTCAACTGAAGCTGTCTTCACACCATCCCATGAAATACTCAGTATGTCTAACTCCAAAATCCATCATATCTATCAATCATACCCTCTGATAGCTATCTTTTAATACCCCTCCCTCTAAAGATACCCCTCCTGGGCCAGCAATGAAGAAAGGGAGATAATGAACCCCCCCGAGTCCAGCCTCTAGTATGCCCCATTTTTGAGACTAGCACCAAGGCTATATATATCTCATAATATGGTAGACATTACCCTTTGTAGAAAAAATATCAAGTGATAAGATGGACCATCCACAATTCATCCCTATAACACAATATAAAAAGAAATCCAAAAACCATCCAACATGCATTTGTAAAAAAGAATTTACCCAATTAAAAAAGACTCCAATAAAAATATCTAAAATTAAAGATAAGAAGTGGTGAAAAAATATCAATATCCTAGCTAGTAAGATCCATCATGGTTTACATAATCCTCATAGAAACATAAAAATAGTTTTTTTATATGTAGGGTGAGTAGAAAAGTATACTCAGTAGGAAAACCAAATTCTCTTGTGCACATGTGAAAGTGGCATACTAATGTCTCTATGAGAAAACAAAAGAAACAAATGGAACCTAAGAAGTTATACTAACCATTCCAAACTCACCAATGAACAATATCTAAATAACACAATTCAAGTAATATAGTATAATGAACATTGATGATAGGGTACCCCACACAAATCTTCAACTGGTATGCTGATCTTGACCAAAATCATACATCTTGGTGTTCCCATCCCTTCCGTATACTAAATCATTTCTTTCTAGCACACAAACGGGCCGCATAACACATCCCTACTAAACGAACATGAGCCTTAGATCACATCTTTTCCACACACACATGGAAATCACATCACATCTCATCCCAAAAACCTGTGGGAATGTACAAACCACCTCACCCGCAAACACCTGGGCTATCACATCTTGCCTGAAGACACATAAGATATAAAAACCACCATTTAAGGCACTAACATTCTTATAAACATCACAACACTTGCCATACCAACCTCACCTAAAAGAGAGTGTGAAAAAGAGAGGGTACTTAGCCATCTGTACTTCTCACTGGATGTTGGGAAGCACACCATCCCATATGACGATGTGGGTGTTCAGCATAATACTCAACTAGGGTGCGGTGCATATAGAAATAACATGGAAAATAAAAATATATGTATACTATCAAAAACCGGAGCCCATCCTATGGGTTAAAAAAAACATCTCACAACACGTTCACTTTTTCTTCCACCTCTAAATGCATTTATTAGTATCTACAACAGTCATTTCAGAAGGGGAAGAGCCCTCATAAATTAAAGTGTCTTCGCATTCCCTCAACTTTCTACACCCATCCATACCATTAACGAAACCTACCCAATCCATTCCCTACCTTATTAAACCATTATTTATTTCTTCTATAACTACCCGGTCATCTAGCATAAAGAAACCACATATCACAAGAAACCATTCATCCCTAAGAATCTAACCTCACCGCCCTACAAGCACGACCAACCAAACTATCTGCACACCACCCCAAAAGAATAGACAAAAAACAACATGTCACCCCACATCCCATTGGAACCATAAAATGTCATCCCATAAGCAGGACACACATGAAAACACATCAAGATCCATTTACATATTTACAAAGGGTATTTTATCACATTCCACTTTAATTTATGGGCGTTATCACACAAAGAAAAATCATGGGGAAACCATTTCATTATCCAAGTAAAAGTAATTTACCAATTTCCTTTTAAGGTGATATCAAAATAATCACAAAAGTAACAATACATATATCAAGTGTAATAAATGTCCCCAATAACAATAATTTTCAATAGTGAATCGATCCCAAATAATCAAAATATCACAAACAATGTCAAATCTTTAAAAACATGCGGATCAAACACCATTTACCATTTCAATTCAATTATACAATTATTTATCTTTAAATTAATACAAGAAAACCATAATTCATAGAAAAAAAGAAGTAAAAACCCTCTCACATGATGCAAAATAAAGATAAATTAATGGAATACTACTTCAAGGAAGCTTTCCCATTTGATGTACATCATAGGGAAAAGAAAAAATCACCCAAAAACCCCAACGACACCACAAGGAATCACAGACAAACCTATACCGTACCAAGGATCCATCAAAACACACCTGAAAAATTCCTCAAACCAAAGGAAAATCACCATAGTAGATCCCTATGAGAAGAATGTATGAAAAAGGGGAAGGATACGAGGAAAATCATCACAAATCGACCATAGATCACTAATAGGAATCCACTAGGATTGATAGATCAAGAGAGAGGAAAGGGCTCGAAGAACCCCTCAGGGCACCTAGGGTTCACCCAAAATTATAGGAAAAAATTATGGATAAATTATCAAGGGTTCAGGCATAAAATAATTGTTAAAATTTCACAAGATCAATGTATTACATTACATGTAACCCTTTTTCATGTCAGGTAATACCTTTGGATCAGTTTCTGCTGAAAAACAGGTAACCTATTAATTTTATTATTTATTTTTAAGCTTGAAATATTACACATCACAAAACCTTGTTTCATGAAATTTGAAATGTGTACACATCGTGAACCCTTTGGAAATGTTTTGAAACTAACTTTCACATCGTGTAATCTAGTTACAGGACTTGTAATCCTCCGTCATTCACCCTTTAGAACCGAAACTTCTCCAAACTCCCTATGAACACCTCAAATGACCAAAATATGAAAAGTGAAAAATTGGTAAGGTATAAAAAATTATAAATATAATTTTTGGAATCATTAGGTATAAATTAGGTAATAACTAATATTCTATTTTTATACATTAAAATTAGACAACTTAGGTAAAAAATAAATACTACGGTAAAAAAATGTTAGTAGTAAAAAATATAAAATTAGAAGAATAAAAAACATGTTTAATTTTTTTAAAAAAATGTATGTATGAGGGATTATCAAACTTAACTCATCTCCCACTACACTATTGTCCACTTTTATCCCATATTACATTTTATACATGTGATATTTTTATATTTAGAAGTCATGTTTACAAAAATTCCATTCGCCTCACCTATATATGGGGATAACACCCAATCCATTTAAACATTAATTATAATGAAATAAGTCATAATTTTTTTTTTCATAGTATCTAATAAAATATCAACACATTTCCTATAAAACATGGTCCTTCCAAAAGACCAAGTTAAGGAGCCTTATGGTTTAACCCAAGGGAGAACGTCCAAATGGAGAGGTAATGTTATCCAATGAGCTATATTATTTTTTTATTGTTTAACCCAAATAAATATAATATACATGAAGGTATTAAAAAAATAAGTATTAATAATATTCTAAAATATTATTATATTAATTAGATATCTATTTCTAACATCCTTCGAAACCACTAAAAAAATCAAGATGTCGTCATGTGTACGTGCAGACTACCCCATCCATGAAAAACATGCTTTATTTTTCATAACCACCTTATTTAATTGATAATAAAATAATATTTGAATAATTAATATGATATTTATAACATTATTAATTTTCTTTAATTTTGAAAAATTATTTATCTTCCTCGCTATCTATGGAAAATTATCTAATAACTAGTGCATATGTGTGGGCTACCGTCTCTATGAATGATATGTTCTATTATTCATCAACACCTAACAAAGATTAATTAATTTTTTTAATTTATAAAAATGATATAAAAAATTCTATTTATATTATAAAATAATAATATTTGAAATTAAATAAGTTATACAAACGATAAATGGTCAGAATAAATTTAGATGCCTTAGATAAACCGATCAAGAAACCTTTATTAAATTGGGTCCATTTTATGAAAACCTAAATAAATTTATAAGTTTTATGATATTATTTTAATAAAATACATAATTCTCTAATATTATAGAAATTATGAATCTATTTTTCAACTCATTTAATCTAATTATAGATACTTAGGAGGTTTTAGAGAAATTGTCCAAACCACCTCATGATACCGACATAAATAAAGACAATTTAAATAATGAATAACTTATGATAATAAATAGATGTTATAAAATTAAATATAGATGAAAGTGGTTCTGAATTTTTTTAATAAAATTAATTTTAAACTTAAGTTTTTAAGTGCACTCTCATAGTGAATCAGAACTCATGTTAATGGTTTCCACATCTCATTATTTGATTCATTGAAATATGATTTCTATTCACCACTTATTATATTTTTATGATGTAAATATTTATATTAGATTTATTTTAATCTTTTCTTTCTCTAAATGCATTTGTTTTTTAAATTTATATATTTATTTACATTTATGGGTTGTTTAATTTGAATGATAACAAATTCATAAGTAGTTTTATTCACTCAATTTTCTTCCTATTTGGGTCTTGTGATATCTTTCTTGATTATTCTTTTCTATGTTCTGTTATTATAACTCTTATTTATTTTAATTGTTAAATAATCTTTTTCAAATTTTAAAAATTACTTCTTTAAATAAAAAAATTATTCATTGGAATTTTTATTATTAAAAATTATGACATTGTTATGATCAATACCCATTCATCAAATGATTTTTTCTCCTCTATGTCTATATTTTACCTTCTTAGACATGTTATACTTCACTATTTAGGAAAAAATATGATTTATCACATGTGATCTTCATGTTTATCTTCACCTCTTTTCAAAATAATTGTTTATTATCCTTTTAAAGATATTAGTTTCAATAAAGGTATTTTAAAACAATGAAAGGGATCTTCCAAAACACCCATATTACTTTTGGGTTACAAATTCTATTTATTTTTCTTCATTTTCCTATATATTATTCTAATTTATTTCATCCTTTTTATTTATAAATTTTCCTTAAATTTATAAATATTTTACTAAAATTATTTTTGGGGATAATAAATCTTATAATTTCCCTTCAAAATTCTCTCTTTTAAGTAATCAAGATTTAAAATACCATTCCTATTTATTATTTATTGAAAATTACCATCCCCATGAATTACTTTTAACTAAAAATAGTTTATAAAAACCTAGATTATTTTATAGAAAAAACTCCTTGTTCAATTCTTCAATAAATTAAAATAATAAGACCCCTCTTTCTTTATACGATCCTTTATTTATTTTACAACGAATCACCAAAGTGTCTTTTTTTATTCTTAATTCTTCATATTTCTCATGAATTTTTATAGTTTATAACTAAATGTTCATGATTTTTGTTTCTAAATTAAACATCCAAAATAATTTAATTCCTTATTATTATGGTAATCTTTATGATATCTGCTTCAACAATGCCTTGAGGGAAGACTATAAAACCACTTCATTTTCATGGGTTTTATCATGATTATTGTTTATGTATGGTTTCTTTACTGTTGTGGCATACATATTCTTGTACATGTTTTAAATATAAAGGTTTTTACTTACAAAATTCCAATGCATTAGGTACTATTTTCAAATCATGAGATACCATGTTTGGTGCATGGGGAGTCAGCCTCACACACTATGCTAGGTTGTCTTGGTAGTGACCCTTGGATTATGCTTATGATGTATTGTTATATAATACATCCTCATATCTATGATTCTATGATATTATGGTATCATTCCCTTATTCCAGATTCCCATTTTTATATCACACTTTTATTCCATGATACATGTCTGTTACTTTGATATTGCGTGTTCTGCAACCATGACATATGAACATATATTATTATTACTTGTTTTTTAAAATAAGATATTTTCCCCCTACTCATTTTCATACATATTCCTATGATTTAAACCTTGAAAATTTTTGTTGATTTTTTCCCTTACTGATCATTTTATCCCACCCATTTCTGATGATTCCATTCTTTACTTCATGATGATGAGTATAACTTAAGAGAAGTCTAGAATGAGGTATACCATTGTATGATTATAATGAAATGTTCAAAAATATTATAAAATAAATTTTATATATAGCTAGTAATTAATGATAATAAACCATCCTTTATTGAGATATTGAGATTATTGTGATATTAAATGTTTAATGTATGAAAATTATATGAAATATGTACATATTTATATTGGGTCAAATCACTTTGAGTAAAATTCAGTATTTTAAAAAATTATTTTTAGCACAAGACCTAGAAGAGTGGGTCTGAAGAACCTTATTTCTATTGTATGTAATTTATGTGGGACTATATATAATATCTCAAGATATAGTTTACCAACGAACTACCATTACTATATTATCAAGAGATAATTATTTTTAAAAATATTTGTATCTACCTATAATAGAACCATGACACATGTTTAGGTATTTAAGGGACTTATAACTAACCATTCTCGACCTAAAAAACTTTAATATCAAAATTTTTTTAATCAAAATTTTCTATATCTTACATATTTAAAGAGAACGAGTAAGATATTATGGTACTTGAATACTAGATGTTTGAGATATATTAATATGGTTTTAATTGATTCGTCAAAGTTAATGGAGGGTGTGTTATACTTGTAGATAATAAAAATGAAAAAAATTTCATCACATAAAAGTTGATAATTTAGATTTAATACTTATTTTAAAAATCACAATTGCTTATTTTTTAATGTAAAACAACCTTAGTGATAACCAGTTATATGATAATGACTATTATATTTATTTTGATAAATTTTCATTAATGTTTTGTATAAAAAACATGATTAATAATTTATTTCAATTAAAAAAATAAAAATTCATATAATTTGAATTTGTAATTTTATATTTCCAAACATTATTCCCATATGATTAATTTTTATAGTGAGTCTTGGCTCTAATATAGGATTCATAATCATTATAATTTTCATTCACATAGGAAACATTCTAAAAATGATTAATTAATAATATTCCGAATCTAAAATTCCTAATCTATAAAGTATATGATTTTTTTCAAGAGTTTTATAAATAGAATGTTTCATTCAAACCCAAGAAATAGGTTTCAAAATCTTAACTACTAGAGTTGTTGTATAAAAATTTATTTTGATATTTTATGGTTTATATTCTTAGAACTATGTTTATTTCATTTTAATGAATATTCATTATTTATAAGGGATTAATTTTATGACTATAAAAGTAAAATTTTATAATATTTTTATATGTTTCAAAGGATAATTGAGATCATTATTGAACTTACCATAAATACCCTAAGAAATAACCATGAATTAAAATTAAAAAATATGAAGTTAAACTATATATTTTTCACAATATGGGTATAATTATAAATTCTCTACCCTTATCAAACCTTAATATGGTGATATTTTTAAAATGAGAAGTATAAATCTATAAATTATAACCTAGACCATGCTCAATGAGCATGAGTTTCATATTAATTTTTAGGTCAAGGATGTTTTTATAATTTAAAATTGATTATATATAAAATTGATAAGAAAACTGAAGGTGAAGTACATAAATTGATTTATATGAGAAATATATATTCTCAATTCCATATATAACTTATATAAATTCAAAAAAGATGTTTTATGATGAAATTTTAAAACATGATTATATCAAAAATAAAACTTTTATAGTTTTCAGTTTTAGAAACAATTTTTTTTGAAATCTATTAATGTAAAAATTTTATGTGATAGATAAAAATAAGAAAATACCCTATGAGAATTTATAATATGAAATTTGTGAGTCCATGTGGAACTATTATTATTTATATTAAATTAATTTAGGGTTTTCTTGATCTTTGGAATTTTTTTGTTTTTTAAATTTTGAAATTTGGGATATTTTTGTGTACCACAGAGTTTATGAATAGTTTTAAGAAACTATGTTGTGATCATGATAGGGTATTTCAATTGTTATTAGAATATTTTTATATAGTTTGTGGATGGTTCGGTAAATCATATGGCCAAAACATTCATTTTCTAGTGACATCCGAGTGCATGTCGCATAGTGAGTGCATAGTTTACCCAACCATGAAGACTACCCAGGTGTTAAAAATTTTAATTTTTTTATATTTTCCCTCTCCCTTGTTTTAGTGGACCTTAATATTTATGAATAAAGAGTTATACCTCCCTTCTCCCTTAGTTTTTTTCTCCTTCTTCTCCAATATCAACAAATCCACCAAGGTAAATCCCTTATTAATTACTATTTCATTCTAATTCTCTTTTTTTATTCCATTATCTCTTGGTTTCCATTCGTATATAAACCTTAGATAATTCCATGGTTGGATTTGGTTTTTTGTTGACTTAATATTTGGGGGGTGGGTTATAGTTGTTATGGATCATGTTAGATCCCCTTTTTATTATTTGGGTGATCACCATTGAAGGGAAAAACATCCAAATTGAGTTTAATTTGATCATGGTAGGTTCCTTTTTATTTTTACTTTATTTAGAATATCATTTCGTTTTTAAGGTTTTTAAATGTTTTATTTACCATGTTATTATCATATGTGATACTCAAATAGAGTTTATAATTATCATGGATGGTTTTTTCACTTAGAATAATATGGTGGTTTCAAGGGGGTTTGGATTTCTGAAAATACATTTGAATTAAAAGTGTTTATATAATGTTTTTATTGGATGTTTTAAATTAATTTACTATTTTAAGGGGTTTTAACCCAATTTGGATCACAAGTTGAGTGTAGGGTGGGGTTTCAAAGTAATTTTCTGAAGGAAAATAAGGTTTGTGTTTCTTGAATGGTTATGAATAAAACAGGTTAGTGTTTAAGATAACGTTAAATGTGGGTTTTATTAGTTTTTTAAAGAATTATTTTGAAATAATATTTCTAGGGAGAAGTAAATTTACTTTAAATTCCGTGTCTATTTGAATAATTCCCATTTTGAACTTTCTAAATGAATATATTATTATGAATCTAAAATCTATGATGTAGGCCCTGTAATTTTGATATAATTACATTATATGGATGACATGGTTAGGGATTTTTCTTGAAAGGAAAAAAAGTGAGACAATGGTTACGTTTCTCTTTTATATTAATCATGTTACTGGTTTTATTTATCACCCCATTGTTTATTTCATTAAAACATGGGTAGTCTAGTGGTGGTTATTGATTTATGTGACAATAGACAGTCATATTCTACTAGTTTCCCCATAGTTATGATATATTCCATAAATTGTGTGTGGGGGGGGGGGGTGGGGGTTCCATGATGATTTTAGGTATTGGATAGTCAGGTGTGTTTTGTTATTTGGATAGAACATTTTCCAAAAGTTATTCCCTTGTATTTGGTGAATTATGGGACCATTATAACTTAGTAATTATTGTATTGTCCATGATACCTAGTGTTTTCAATATCATTATACAATAGAATTATTGTATGCCATGTTTTCCCCCATGTTAGATCGACCATGTGGAGTTAATGCGTGTGAAGTATTTACTTTTGATAAAATATTGATATGGTTTTAGGTTGAGTGTATTTTATTTTTATGTGGTGTGTTTCAATTATTTAAAGTGGGGTTTTTCATAAATGAATTTTGAAGTGAAATTTGAAAGGGAAGAAATGGATTTTATTTATTAGGAGGTAATTCAAAGGATGGATTGAAACAATTGTTTTGAAGAAGCACATTCCATCTAAGCCTTATAAAATAAAATGAACTATTTTATAGAAAAATGAAATGACTATTTTTTTATTCTTCGTACTCATGAAAACCAATTTTCTAAATATAAATAAATCTTTAATAAATGTAATGTCTTTTGAAAGTTGGTTAAAATAATATTTGGGGGGATCCTACTTGGAATGGTTTAATGCACACCCATTATACACCATTTAGTATATATAAATCTTATGTTTCCTTTAAGGTTCCTTGGATTTTGTCTCCTTGGTGTTTTGGGTGTTTAGGATGTTTGGTTATGCATAATTGACTTGGTTTTGTTCAGTTTTAATTTTGGGATTCTCCTTTAGCATCTTTACCAGCCTGGATTTTTATTATGGTTTATCTTATTCCAATCGTGTTTATTGTTATTATTGTTCAACGCATGGGAAGTTTTTCTGTTTTTTGCATTTACTCAATTTAGTTGTTTTATTATTATTGTGATTCTTTATTTGGGCATGTGTTTATGATATACATGTAAGAAATGTTGTTTTTTAAGGTGTAAACCATTGTGTAATTATTTTCATTTTGATGGAGAAATCAGTCCCTATTGGTTATGTTTGACACCCTAGAACCAGTTGCAATCCTAGGGTGTTTATAAAAGAACCTCATGCCTCTCCATATCCCAACATAGTTCCCATGTTCTAATGTAACCCATGTTGGTACATGATAATTTTCTTATTGTGACTATCAATAAAATCCCTCACAACCTTGACCAAGTGATCTATTTTCAAAAATATTATGGAAATGACCAATAATAATCCCTTGTCTATGATAATAGGTGGATCAACCAATCACTTTATTACCTAAAAAATTTTAGGATCCTTATAGATCATCATTTGGATATAGTAGTAGGTTATTTGGATAAAAAGACTCATATTTTACACTATTTGAAAAAAAATTGTAAAAATCAATGAATACATGTTGAATTTAGATTAATGGGGTCACATTTTTTGTTAATATGTCAATAATGAGTAACATTATTATATGTATAAATTATCTTATGATAAAGATCCCAATGAATAAAGGTTAAATTATTGTATAAAACTTAAATTCATTATGGAATATATGTATACATTTATTTTTCTCTTAGTTAATACTGACAGAGATCCCTTAATATGATGGAAAAGGAGTTTAGTTTATTTACTGCTACCATAAATACTCGAAATGAAGAATAAAATAACTCTGTTAGAAATTATTAGATAATTATATTCAAGGAAGTATCATACCACATTTTATGATCATACATATGATATTGTAATATATATATTTAAATTGATAATGTATGATGATAGATATTTATAAAATATATTTATGGAGTTTGAGTTATAGGAAGTGGTTGATAAAGAAATGATTTTCTCATTTGAAGAGAAAATCTAGCTAGAAGATTGGGGAACATTGTTTTTTTATTAAAAAAATGATGTTGTATATATTTATTATCAATCATGGATGATGATTGTATAAGTATGAGTTTAAATATGAAATTATCGAGGAGGAGGAGTTTTTATTGAAATAATAAAAAAGAGTGCACATATACTGAAAAATTATTTGAGAATTTTGGAAAAGATATTTGTGAAGGTTTGATAAATTCATAATGTCATTTATGATTTTTTGACATGAGATAGAGTGTATAAAGAATCCATGAGAATTTGTAAAGAACTATTGAGAATTTATAAAGAGGATAAAGAAATTTACGGTGTTATGGATTTCATATTGAAAATTACCGAAGGGAAAGACCTTATATAAATAAATAAGAGATCATATGCCTCATAAATATGGGTCCTAAAATTAAATCTGTAAATGTAATCAGAGTAAAATGTTTAGAAATGTACTCTTTAATATTCACTATATAACATAAGGATCCCTCTATAGGATACATAAACATTAACACATAAGGGTTGATACTTAAGGGATCATATATAAGGGTTACTGGTTAGAAAAATGAAAATCATAGGATATAAAATTTCCAAATATTAAAAAATGATATGACTATATAAGTACACAATATCATAGTGTAAAATGACTTCATATAACTATGTATAATGTATCCATATAAATATATCATCCCATAGACATCAAAAAATACTGACTCTAAATCTTTTATTCAATTAATTAAGCATCCCCATGATTCATAGGTATATTTTGATTAAATATGAGTGTTGATAAGATGATATTTGAACTATAGAGATGAATATTTCACTATAAATACATTTTAGGTGGAAAATATGATGGTTTTAGATGTAGTGGAAGCTCTTATTGAGCCAATGAACAAATCAACTTTTGTTGGATTCAACAGATCATTCACCATGTACATTACATGAATTCCATTAACAATGGAATTTTTTTTCTAATGAACATCAATAATAAAGTTTTCTAAAACCATGAGATTGGTTTTTAATGTTAATTTTTGATTGATTTAATACAAAAGAAGAAATATTTCTTCGGTCTTGAGATATTTTTTCAATGATGATGTTGATCATCCAACCCCAATAGATATTTTTTCATTGTGTTGTGAGAAACCAAAGTAGATCCCCTCTAGCGGTGATCCACATGTGCCCCTTTGATATTAAAACAACAGTGATGAATTGCTAGGTGCAACAATAGATGAATAATCATCTTGTTTTTTTCTTTTTGATCACTACATATTTCTTTGAGATTGAAGGAATTTATGTTGTTCTTATCAATTTTGATAGGAAGTGAGGAGAGGGATATTGAGAGGGAATTTTTGTGGACAACTATTAAGATTTCTCTGATTGAAATAACTGTCAATTTTTGGAATTAGGGTTAACGTGTAATATTAAATTGATATCATATGTCCCATAATAATATATTAAATACACATGGAATCCCAGGAAATGTAATAGAAAAATAATATTTTATTTTATATTTTGAGGTGACTCACACAGTGATAACTATCTTTTTTTTACAACATGGTAAATAAATATTGTTCACTAGAAAAAACATTGTCTTATTATCCCCTTGAACATTTATTTAATTCCTAAAATTAAAATTATTCAGTTAACAAAAAAAATAATTATTCTATTTATAGGACAAAGAATAAATATTTATTTAATATTCATGTAACTAAATAAAGTTTATATTATACTAAAAAATAATTTTTTATTACAATATGAATAACAAGAGATAAATAAATATTATATATTCATGCAATTAAGATATTAACTTACAAATAAATATTTATTTAATATTTTTGATAATGTAATATATAATTAATAAATATTACTTTATGTTCTCGAGAATAATATTTATTCTAATTATAAAATATAAATAATATTTAACTGATATCAAAGAAAAAAATTGTGTGCGAACCACTAGGCCTTATTAGTAGTTTAATTAGGATGGATTTTGTTAATTATAAGATTACTTTCAAGAAAAATGTTAAGACACCCACTGGGGAATATGTTATGTCACAAAAAAAACCACATATGAATCCTCACTGTGGAATATAATCCCTTTTTCATGATATATCATTAAGAAGGTTTTACTCTAATGTTATCAACCTAAAATATTGATATGTATTATTTTAATATCTAATATGAACTCATTAATACACCACTTCCACATAATTTAATTTTATTGTTCAATTTCTATCAAAGGAATGAGATGTCAACTTCCATAAATATGGAAGGGATAAATCCTTCCTCAAATTATTCATTAATAACATATCATACGATGAACCCAACATACCCAAATTCACTAATACCATATGTTTTCATAGTATATGAAAATAAATTAATGTTCTTAAGTCAGGATATGGATTAATAATAATATTAAATTATAATGATATTTACACCAGCTCATAGAAAGTAATATCCAATGAAACATAAACATGTTGATTTCCTTTCGGCATGTCTATTCTCATAATAGGCCATCATGAAGATCACCTAGTATGAACTTCATGAGATGAAGTCTCATCTAGTTATGAGTACAAATATATGATAGTCAAAATACTATGTACCACCCCATATTTTTTAATTTGATGGTAGAGAAAAGGTTTATGAAAACCATCATGGAATTTAAAGATTATCATCATAGTGGGGAACTGCTATTCCCTTTTAAGTGGAAAAATATTTTGATATATTATTTCATAAAAGTTACATAGAACTATGAATGATATGTAATAAGATATTTTAATTAATTTTCACGTCTTTGAACACACATGAAATTTTATGTTGAAACTGTTTGTTCCATGACATCGATTCCAACATAATCCCACATAGACTAGAGCCAACTATTATCAAATGTTAATCTCCTATATCACACATGATGATAATTTTTTTATGTGTTAAGGATTTATTTAAGGGGTACACCATGTTATCTGATATGGAAACTTTTCTCATAGTTGAATAAATTATATGAGAAAAATTTCTCAATAGATAATAATTCAAAAGTATGTGAATTGTCTTTTGATATAACCATGTTTTCTTTTATAAGAGCCACCACTGTAGTATTATCGAAATAGAGTGTGATATGGTCTTTATTAATAAGAACCACACTAATATCATGGAAATATTTGTGAATCCAAACTACTTAATAAGCTACCTTAGATGTTTTAATTTAATCGCACACTTTTTAGGATTAGTAGCCATGGTTTTATTTGAGATCTTCCAGCTCATAACACCTACTTTGGGATTAAATATATATCTTCACTCCAATTTCAAATTTTCTAGATATATTTTGAAACATGAATCAGTATATCCTCTAATGAATATTATTTCATATTCTCCACACATCAGGAACAAATCATTAGTATGCATCAAATACATAAGGATAGTATTGACTGTCATCTAATGGTGGTCATATGGTTTATATTGATATCTTCCTACCATGATTAAGTTGGAAGTGAAATTTATCTACGGTTCTATATTAATTTATTTAATGGAAGGTGTAATGTCTTAATATTAACTTGAGATATTTTGTTTATTCTGTATATATTTTATTATTTTACATTTTACATGTCTTGTTTATATAAAGTGGATTTTACTTTAGTGATTAACCATTACCTCATAAAATATTTAAATATAATCCTTTTATTTTAATTTCATCATAAGATATTAATCCGTTTATATATTTGACAACGATCTTGAAATCATAAATAAATCATGTAATTGATATAAATAAGATAAATAAAATGTTATATGATTATGTGAATTAACTAATATTTTTTCTATCGAGTGTAAAGTAAATAAACCATTGGACCTAGGATAAAAACTCCTTGAGCATGTATGTTCTTGAGTTTACAGAATAACACCTCTGTCCTATGTATCCATTTGGATTTTTTTCATTAACTATATCTTGAAACAACTCCATATTCCTTGAAACTGTTTTATTACAATTCTTTTAATTCATGCATTGGTTAGGGGAACCATAAAGTGGGTTTACAAAAAAGAAAATATGGACACACAATATCGTACACAATAAGGTGGGAGGGATGAATACAAATCCATAAAATTAATTTATAAAAATAATTATAAAACCAACGAAATAACTAAATTAAAAGAAATCATACACTTGCATAGGTCTATTTAAGCTCATGATCATCCATAAGTACAACAAAAATTCATTTAAAATAATTATCAATAATTCATTTCAATTCATCCTATTATTAATATAAACATGAAAAAATTAATCTTATTAATTTCCTGATAAATTAATTAGTTTAATTTATCTTAATCCTTATCTATTCTATCCTATAGATATGCACATTAGGTCATTTTAAATAAATTTATAAAATTTAATATTATTTATAATTTAGTAAAAAAGTTCACAACTTATACATTAAAGAAACTTGTTGAGTACCTATTCAAACTAGACTATGTGTATAATGATCGTACACAGTATACTCATGTGGCATTTATCACACATGTTTTATCATGTAATTACATGGAATGTGTGATTCAATTAAAGCAAACACAAAACCCATGTTCTGTAATATTGTTTAAAATTATTTTAATATATTTGGAGTAGTTAATATTTTATGAATATACAAGGTATAAAGTTTAGAAATTTACATAGAAATTAATTAAGCTTTTATTATATATAAAAAAACTATAAAACAATGTTCATGAGTTAATAAATGACACAAGGAACACTTGATATTGAGGTTTAATTGAGTAATAAACTAAATTTTATTTTATTTTTCATAAATAGATTGGGTACAAGATGTGTACATCCATCTACACATTTTTTACCATTCTCTCCAAATGATTGTGACACACACATAAGGACTTGATGTGCATTACCACATAGAAATGTGAGGAGTAGAAGACATATAAAGATGTTACACACCATGTAACCTCCTTATTACATGGTTTTTAGTACGTACATGTCATGTAACTATAAATCTATGTGTATTTGACTATGAATTTTCCACAATGAAAATAAATAGACTACATGGTGTGTTATTGTAACACCCTGAGTTTTTATGAACCATTTTTTTGAATAAATTATAGTTACTTGATATATTATGTTTCATGCAAAACAACCTTAAACATTCATTATACTCTACATCATGTTAATCATTATTTTTACAAAACATCGACTTAGCTTGTGTCACATACAAAATAGAGTTTATATGAAACAATATTTTATTATTATAATTATTTAAACGAGAAAATTATAACATATCTATTAAAATTAGTAATATGAATTGTAATAATTTATTTTTAAATATAATTTATAATTGTTTCATATATTTAAAATATATTTATAATGAAATATATAATTTTTTGTAAAGTCTATATGTATTAAAAAAGTAATATTTTCTCAAAAGAACTAATTTTTAAATAGAAAATTATATTTTATAAAATTATTGAAATTTAATTTTATAATTAAAAATTATTTTTTAATTCATAATTTCAAAATTATCTTAGGGGGAATTTTTTGGATTTTTTTGAAATATTTTATTTTTGGAAGAATAATGAAAGATACTATATTTTATTTGAATATGACTTTTTCATTTATTTTAATTATATAGTTATATTATATTTTTATCTGATTTTAAAGTATAATTAGATCAATTATACATAAATTAATCCAATTTAGTTTATTGGAAGAAATTTTACATTGAATTTGGATATAAAAACATTTCAATATTTTGAAAATTTTCATTTTAGAAACCCGTCATCTCATCCCGTCTGTGGGATTAATTTAAAATTAATTTTTGCAACTTATGTGATATGAATTTGTAAAATTGGATTCTGAATTTTTAATCTAAAAAATTTAAAATTTAAAATAAAGAAAACTTATTTTTTGTCCAAATTAATTAGTGAGAGAAATTAAAATTAATTACACTGACTAAGGTAAAAACAATTTTACTTAATGACTAATCTTATAATATAAGTTGTAAAATTAACACTAAAATTTTCAAAAATCCATTTTATGGCCACATTTAGACCTTAATCCTTTATGAATATAATTTGGTGTGTTTTATAATCCTATTTTTTTTGAAAAACGTGGGGGCAAAAAATTAATATTTATAATTCCAAGCATGTTATATCCCCCACTTATAAAATTCCACCGCGTATTCCCATTATTAAACCACTAAAACCACTTTTGTTTAGATAAAACCAGTCTAAACATCCTAACAACTTCCATCCCTTCATCTTATTGTCTTAATATTTGGTATAAATCCAAATAAGGAATCCCTTTGGTGTAAACCAAAAGAAGTTACCTGAATAAGACCTAACATTCATCAACATGCATTTATGTTTAATTTTTTCTCCACCCACTTAATTAACTATTATATAAATTCTATTTATTAAAAAAAGTATAATAAATATAATTATATTTTTTAGGTTAAGGGTAAATCCTAAAACTTCACACACTCCCATCAAATGGGATACAAAATCTTTATTTGTGTGCACGACAGACTATCGTCTCATGAACTGATGTCATTCATTCTTCCATTACCACATTTAAAGGTTTGAATTAATGACTGAATTATTTTTTTTAATTTATATATGTTGTTTTTTATTCTTCGGTCATTATTATGTAACACATATCTTCTTGATTTCCATTTTGTGGGAATATGATAAAATCGTTTGTGGATGTGAGGACTACCACCTCCTAAAAGTGACGTGATTCCTTCACGCTTAAAAAGGAATGTATTAAGAATGTGGTGAATAAAAATATGTGATATATATTAAATAAGAAGTCTAATTTAATTAATATATATATATATATTATTCAATATTCTTCTTTCTTTCGATATGACAAGAAAATGGATACAACGTTCATGCATACGTACGACCTGCCATCTCCATTAATGGTGTATTTAATTTCCAATTTAAAACATTCATATATTATTATAAATAAATATATAATGAAAATATTATATTTATATAAATTTTTTCATTGTGGATATTATGAAATCATTGTATAAGTATGAGTGCCGAAAATATAACAAATCAAAATTAATGTGAAAAACAAAGCTGTTATTACCCAAAATGAAACTTTAACATGGAATTGTTAATAAATAGGTAATAAAAAGTGATAATAAAATTATTTATGGTAGGATATAATTAAATAATTAAATTTAATAGATGTTTAATAAAATTATCTTTGTTATAAATAATGTTTTAATGAGTATGATGAGATTCAAGGCATAAGGTAAGAGGATTTGTAGTGTCACTTTTATTTCTATAATACTTATACCATATTCACCACGCATTTATTTTGTATGGTGTATATAATTCACATAAATGTATTCCATTATTATTATAATTAGATTTATTTACATTTACTTATCCATTTCATGACCTCTATTTCATGGGATTTATGGTTCAAAAGTTACCAACTCTGTAAGGTAATTTTGTCTGAAATTTTCTTCTTTGAGAAAGATATTATGTCATTAAAATATATTATTTTACAAGGTGTATATAATTCTATTTGAGATTTTTCATCATGAATATAATTATTTTAATTTTATTTTTGTATTATTTTAATTTTATTTTATCATGGAGATCATGGTTCAATGTTGTTGATGTTGTAATAGTTTATTTCTACAATCTCATTGTTATTAGAGTTGTTTACAATTATGCTTCTATTGATAAAATATTATGAACCATCTATTAATAAATATCATTAATTTTCTTATCATATGTTTATTCATGATATTTTATTTTAATTTTACCATCATTGATCTATTTTATAACTTATTATAATTAATAAAATGTTTTTAAGAATATCTAACTTCATTTCTCTCTTCAGTAAGAAATTTTTATTCTTCTAAAACCAAGCTTTCTAAAAATGTCTTCAATTTTTTTAAATAAAAATTTAATATTATTTTAAACAAAAAAATTATTTAAATTATTTTCAAATCGTCCTTTCTATTTCTTCAAGTATATTTTCTATGAAAAAGGTTTTAAAAATGTTTTATGTATTAAAAAGTTTTTTACAAAGCGAAAAGAATATTTTCCTCAAGAAATGTTTTTAAAAGTTATTTCAAAATTATTTTACATATAAGTTGGCATACATTGATGTTACATACGTCTTAATGAGGTTATGATTCAAGGATAACATTATTATCCTTTCTATGAATGGTTATTCTTTTGATGACCTTTTTTATGGAACCTATTACTCATCCCTTAGTTTTACTATGATACATACTCATGAAACCCACTTCTTTTCGGGGATTAATCTATGATAAAATGATTATAAAACCTATCTATTTTCAAAAGTTTATTATATGATGAAATTTTTAGGATACCCATTTCATTTCATGGGTAATTATATGAGGATTTGTTCATGATCTTGTGGAAGAAATATGTATGATTTTATTATGAAAGGGGTGGGACCTATATCTCCCTCCAACACACTAGGTAAAAATATATATCTGATGAGATAAAAATGGTTGTAATGGGGAGTATATTTGGTTTAGTAAAGTAATGTTTCAACTAATATGGTTTTGGGGATGAACCTTGTCTACTAATATGGTATTGGGAGGGAAACTTGGTTACTAATATGGTTCGTAGAGTGAACATATTTCACTAAGATGGCCTTGTAAATAAGCCTTAAATACTATAGAAATAATTTTATATGCTTATGTGTCTTCCATAATTTAATATCTTATTCCTATTTCATGATTTCAGGGATTATTATCTTGATTACTTTATGATTCTTGTCTTATAAAATACCAATATTTATTCCATGAATCATGTATATGATCTTTGATATATAGGGTATGATCTTAAAATGTTATTCAATGTTACCATTCCCTTACACTCATGATTATGATTATATATCTCCCTTTTTACCCTTACCAATCATATGATCTCACCAATTTTTATATTTAGTTTCCCTAGGTTATAAAGATATTTATTATTTATGTTGTGTCTAAGAAGGGTGATTTTCATAGAGAACAAAGTGGGATATAATGCATCTCACTTATGTACCTGTGTTTATGTTTCCATTTTTTCTAAAAACACTAATCTTGTACGGTCTTTAGGAATCTATTTATGTAATTTGTTAAATATTCCACAAAAGTGATGTAATTTCTATGTATGAGAAGTGAGGGTATCTATACTTTTTATCAAATTAAATGTTTATCTAAATTATAGAAACTGGGATTAGAAAACCTTAGTATGTTCCAAAAGAACATGTCTCTAAGGATATGTCTAAGGATAAGTCAAAGTATATAAAAATGCACTGGAATTTTGGTAAAGAATAGAGTGAGTGGATTCCTAGAAATATATTTTTTTATAGATACTTTAAGTCTATGTGGCTCCAGTATAGATGTACGTAGGGGTTACATCCCTAAAAACACCGTATTAAGATAGACTTGACAAGGAACAAGTTCACAATAATGAGCCTTTCCACACACCTGATTTTGAATCTATAAAAGGATATTCTTTGGAAATTCATAAACTAATCATGAACCATTATGAAGTATTTAAATTTAATTTGGATATGACAATACTTGTATAACCCTAAGGTTTCATAGTTTAAATAAGGTGTAATAACTTAGAAATACTATAAGTGGTTTGAATGATTTATGTAGTTTCCCACCATGATTATTGTTTCTTAATCTATTTATTTTGGTTTTATTCCATCAATGGAACCTAAAGGAACCAAAAAAATGATGAGTGTGATGATAAATTAAATTATTATTCTCTTGAACATCCAAATTTTATGGGAGATGGAATGAAGAACGTTGTTGCTATGTTCAAATAGCTTTCTAAAGCTATGAATCATGCTGGACATCCAAACAAGAAAAGAGGGTATAACATTCTATTGATTCCTTCATGAGGAAACATCCCCCTTCTTTTAGTGGGGTTTTTTTATCCTCTAGTTATAAAAAATTGGATCGATACCAATGAAAATATATTTTGTATTTTTCAAAATTTCAGAACACGATAAAGTCATTTTTGTTGTTTATCATTTATAAGGTGAGGTGGACCAATGGTGGAATCTATAAATAACATGTGGAAACAAGATGAAATTGAATCTATGGATTGGGATTAGTTAAAGAAATTATTTTTCAATAAGTAAATTAATCATATTCTTTGTACAAATATTGATAAATAGTTCCTTAAGTTAAAGAAAAGGTATGATGAATCCTTGGGTACTACAATGCTAATTTTAGATGACACTCGAGGTAAGCTTCAAGTATTATCATCCAACCTAAATGTAAGGATGGCAAATTCTTCAGTGGCTTCAATACAAGTCTTATAAGGTAATTATCCATAATAGAGTTTAGTAGCTATGAAGATATTTTGAATTGTGAAATAAATGTTGAAATAGAGGATGGATTTATATATCAATCTCATGGTTTTGATAAGAAAAGGAAGATGGAGTTCAAAGGAAAATCTGAAAACCATCGAGAAAAAAAGATGAGAGATCATTTATTCTCTATGTTTGGGACGAATCATGGAAGAAATTGTATTAAGGGGTCCAATAAATGTTTTAATTGTTGATGGGAAGGTCATAAGAAATTTTATTTCTGATGTGATCGGAAGAAATTAGATAATAATATGAATGGATAGAAAGTTTCATAGAATGAACCTCACCACTTTAGTGATTTAAGTGTAAATAGAATTGGAATTATGATGACTAGTTTCCAAACCAGAAGGATAATGATTTTGATTGACATCATTAACCTCTTAATCCTAGGGACATGGGGAAATTGGATGTGATAACTATTCTTGATGAGGGGTGTGATAGTGAAATAGTGAAAGGTACACTTTCCATCCACTCTAAAACTACTAATGACTTATTTTATTATTAATATACCTACTATTTCATATATAAACAATTATATAAGGGTATTATGGTTCCACAAAAATTATTAGATGTGTTATTAGTAGTGAAAACCCCTGATTGTATGATGATTTCTTCTCAAGTCTATGATTCCTCTCCATTTGTTGTTTGGTGTAATGTGCCTGCTAAAAATATTTTCATTATTCCTATAGTTGAATTTTATTTCCTCTTATGCAAGGATTATATTTATCTACATAAATACCAAATAATGTTTTGTGGAAAGGAAGTTATGTTTGGTATTACAAACCAACCAATGATCATCTATCAATGTGATGATAAATATGAACTACCTATAGATATTACATCCAATGTATGGGTCTTAATTCCCATTCATAAAGGCTATTTATCTCAAATGGTTGAGTATAAAATCAATATAGATGATATTACTATTGTTTGTGAATGAGTGGATGTCTTTCAGGATGATTTTCCTTGCCTTCTCGTAAAACATGAAGTTGAGTTCTCAATAGAAATCATACCTGATTCCACACCAATTTCAAATAATCCCTTTATAATGACCTCTATTAAGTTATAGGAATTAAATAAGAAACCCCATTAGAACCATGAAAATGGATTCATTTATTCAAGCATGTCACCTTGGGGAGAACCTACTCTTTCTATGAAAAAGAAATATAGATCAATGCGAATGTGCATTGATTATCAAGAATTAAACAAGATCATGATCAAGAAAAAGTATCCCCTTTCCCGTATTGATGACTTGTTTGATTAACTATATAGAGGTCAATAATTTTCAAGGATTGAACTTAATTATGGATATCATAAATTGAGGGTTAATAAGGAAGATATTCCCAAGATGAAATTCCAAACAAGGTATAGAAACTATGATTATATAATGATTTTATTTGGTCTTACTAATACCCCTTCTATTTTCATGGATTTGATGAATAATATCTTTATAAATTACCTTGATTAGTTTATGGGAGTACTTATAGATGATATTATTATATATTCAAAGATAAAATAAGTGTTTGAAGACCACTTGAGAATCATACTAAAGACCCTGAGGTAGGAGAAAATATATGACAAAATTACAAAGTGTGACTTTTTTATGAAAATGGTTTCATTTTTAGGTTATATAATATAAGAGGGAATATAATAGTAGATCCGTCAAAGACATAAGCTGTTGAATGTTGGGATAGACCAAACGTGGTGATAGATATCCATAGTTTACTTATTTTAGTTGGATATTATTGATGGGTTGATGATAATTTATCATGAATATCAAATCAGTTGACCAATATAACTTATAAGGGTTCCAAGTTCTTCTAGACATATGATTATGAGGAAAATATCAAGGAACTGAAGAGAAGGCTATTCATCACACCCATGCTTACCTTAACATATAGTGGATAAGGGTTTTTAATCTGTAGTTATGAATCAAATATGGGATTGGGATGTGTTATTATGAATAATAACATGGTTATAACATACCCCCCATGAAAATTTAAGACTCATGAGAAAAAAGTTACCTAACTCATGAATTTGAGTTATCTACGGCAATTGTCACATTAAACATATACATTCATTATATTTATGCAGAAAAGTGTGTTATATGTTCTGATCATAAAAGTTTGAAATATATATTCACATAGAAGGAGTTGGAAATGAACTATAGAAAATGGTTACATCTAAAAAAAGGTTAGGATTACTCAATAACGTACCACCCTAGGAAAGATAAAAAGGTGGCTGATTCTTTGAGTTGAAAAGATCATGATAGATTAACCTTGATTAAGATAAAAAAATATCCAATATTTATGGATTTCCAAAGTATGGATATGGAAATCCTGAAGGAATGGGAACAATATTATCTTTCTCGAATGAAGGTTCAACCCTCTATCCAAGTGAAGATTAAAGAAGAATAGAAAGAAGATGTATAAATCTAGAAGAAGGTTATAAATGTTCCTATGTTTAACCTTGATCAGGATGGAATGATGAGTTATAGAAATGGTATATGTGTTCTATCCATACTAGACTAGAAGAAGGATTTGTTTAAGGAATCTCATTGCTCTTCATTATCAATTCATTATGTTAGTAAAAAGATATATAGAGACTTGAAATAATACTTCGTGTGGGATGGTATGAAGAGACATATCATAAATTTTTTATCTTAGTGCTTGGTATGTCAGCATGATAAGGTAGAAAGATAGAATTATAAGGGGATATTTCATTCTTTACCAATACTAGAATGGAAATGGGATAAAATCACTATGGATTTTTTAATTTGACTCCCCAAAATCTCTAAAGGGAAAAATTCTATATGGGTGGAATTTGAATGCCTTACTAAGTCACCACATTTCATTGATATAATAGAATACATCCCTCTGGATCATCTTGATAGGATATACATTAATAATGTAGTAAGGTTTCATGGAGTACCACATTCCATTGTATTTGATTGAGATGCAAGCCTTACCTCAATGTTCTAGAGAATTCTTCAGCAAGACCTTGATACTACATTGATTTTCAGTACTTCATTTCATGATCATATAGATGGTCTGTCTGGAAGAACATTTAAAACTCTAAAGGATTTATTGAGATCTTTTTCTCTATATTTCAAAGGTGGTCAGGATCGACACCTTCCCCTAGATGATTTTTCTAACAACAATAGATTTCACTCAAGAATTCATATTTCTCCTTATGAACCCCTCTGTGGAAATAAATTCAGATCTATAATGTGATAGAATGAATTTGGATAAATAATGATATTGTGACCTGATATCACTAAAGAAATGGCCATTAAGGTTAGAACCCTTCAAAACCATATTAAAGTATCTCAAAATTGGAATAAAGGTTATGCTGATAACAATTTTCATGATATATAATTTTAATTTAGTGAGAAGGTGTTTCTTTGAATCTATCCCAGGAAGAAGGTTATGAGATTTGGGAAGAAAGGGAAAACAAGCCATATTTATATTGGTCCCTTTGATATTCTTGATCCTCTCAAGATCATATATTATCTCTTATCAATTCCCAAAAATATCTCTCAATTGCATTATGTGTTATATGTATCTCTCAAGAGGAAGTATATAACTGACCCTTCACATGTACTAAACTTAGAGGTCATACCATTGGAGCAGGATCTTTCTTATAAGGAACAACCAGTTTAAATTCTAGATCGTTTAACGAAAATTATGGGAAACAAGACCACTCACCTTGTCAAAGTTTTTTGGAGAAACAAAAAGTTATAGGAAACTATGTGGGAACTTAATGATGGGATGAAGAAAAATTATTATCATTTTTTTGTATTTGAATGATTAATTTTGAGAGAGACATTCATTTTAAAGGGGGTAGAATATAACACCCAGAGTTTGTATGAACCCTTTGTTCTTAAATAAATTAAATTTATTGAATTTATTATATTTAATACTACACCAATTAAATCTTTTTTATATGATAATCCAAGAAAAGCTTGTTCTATATGAAACATTATCTTAGCCTGTATCACACACAACACTAAGTTTCTCTAAAATAGTATGTTAATTTTATAATTATTTAAATGAGATAGTTATAAAATATCTATTAAACATAGTAATATTAATATCTATAAATAAATTTTAAATATTATTTATAATGGTTTTATATAAATCAAACATATTGATAATGAAATATAAAATTTTCTATAAAGTCTATATGTTTGGAAAAATAATATTTTCTCAAAGAACTACTTTTTATGTCATTATGTGAACAATAATGAAATTAATTTTATACACTTTTAGAAATGTAATTTTATAAAATAAACTCCATTTTTGAATTCATATTTTCAAAATTAGCATTGGGTTAATTTTTTGGGAGTTTTATGAAATATTTAATTTTTGGATGAATAGTGAAAATACTTATTTTTAATTGAAGTATAATTTCTATTTAATTTATTTGTATTGTTAAATAATTATTTAATTTTGTTTTAAATTATAAATATATCATTAATATATAATTTAATCCAATTTATGTCATTAAAACGTATTTCATTTTGAAAGTGGATATAAAAACATTTCAAACTTTTAAATTTTTTTTACATTAAATACCCACGGTCTCATCCAATTTGTGGGATTAATCTTAAATTGATTTATGTCACTTATATGATATGAATTTTTAGAAATGGATTAATTATTTTTAATAAGAATAATTTAAAATTTATAATAAGTCCGATTTATTTTTTTACTAAATTAGTTAATGAATGAAATGAAAATTAATTTGAGTGATTAAGGTAAAAATGAATTTTCTTAATGACTAAAATTAGAATAGAAGGTGTAAAAAAATGACCCTACACTTATCCAACACCCATTTAGGTCCATATTTATACATTAAACCTTAATACATATAATTTTACATTTTATTTAAGCCTCTTGGTTTTTAAAAACATGGGCAATACACAATTATTTCTAAAATGCCATCTGTGTCCTTTCCCCCGCTAATAAAAGGACACAACTCTTACCATTCTTCATAGCTCTCAAAACACTTTGGTTTGACCAAAACCTATAATTATAACCTTCAAAAATACATACCTTCATCATTGAAGCCTCAATTTTTTCATAAATCCATCAAAGGAAGCCATTTGGTGTAAACCAAAAGATGTTACTAGAAGAAGAGGTGCCATCCATAAATATGATTTTTATTTTGTTTTTATTCTACATACCATTAAATTGATAATATATAAATATTATATAATAACATAAGTATCATAAATACACTTATATTTAGGTATTTTAAGGTTATGTCCTACACATTCACACAATTCCATCAAATTGGATACCCAATCATCATTCGTGTGTTTGACAAACTACCACCATGAAAAATGACGTATTTCATTATTCAATTACCACATTTCATCTTTGGGTATAATGATATAATTACTTTTTTTTATTATATAAATAATATTTATTATTTATTAATTCTTATGCAATTATTATATAACACACAACTTCATTCTTTCCATTTTGTTCAAATATGATAACATCGTTTGTGGACTTGTGGACTACGACATCTTAAAAGCGATGTGATTCATTCATGTATTACATGGAATGTATTAAGGATGAATTTAATATTAATATATGATATATATTAAATAATAATTCTTATTTAATTAAAATATATGTATATATATCATTTACTTTTCTTATTTCTTTCAATACGACAAGTAAATGGAAACAACGTTCATGCATACGTACAACCTACTGTCTTAATGAATCATGTATTTCATTTACTATTTCTATATTTTATAGAATATTATAAATACAAATATACTGAATATATATAACCAAAATTTATCATTTTAGACATGATCTTGTAATTAATCAATGAAAAGGTCTAATGTATGATAAGAGAACTATCTATAATAGATTTGTAGAGATTGAGTTGTTGGTAGTGGTTTATGGAGAATATAGTTGTTGAGTTGAAGAGAAAATGTTACGGGAATATTAAGGAACAATACTTGTGTTATCAAAAATAATTACAACTACATATATTTATCAACACATTATGATGATGGTTAGAGAAGTTTGAGTTTTGAGATTGAATTATTGAGGTAGTGGAGCTTTTAATGAAATAATAAAAAAGAGAAAAAAATATGTTGTAAGATTATTTGGTAATTATGATGAAGATATTTTTAATGGTTTTATAAAATCCTAAAGTAATTTAAAGTGTTTTTTAGATGATATAGAGAGGCCATTGAAACCATGAGCAAAATTGAATAATTTTTGCGAATTTTTTAAGAAGCTTTGGAAATTCTAAAAATTACAGATTTTAGAGTGAAAATTAGAAAAGTAGAAAACCTTACATTAATACATATGGTTTAAATTTACTAATAATTAAGGGTCATAATATGAAATAAATAATCACTATTAGAGTAAAAAAATGTAAAATTATTTTTGAATTCACACTGTGATACATAAGGGTTCCTCTAGATGATACATAACAGTTAATACATAAGGGATGCTATGTAAGAGATCATACATAAATGTTACTAGTTAGTAAAATTAAAATCATAGGATACTATATATCTATATCATACGAAATTATATTAACATTTTAGGATATAATATAATTCTCTGTTATATATCCATATAGTCGGGTATGGTATCTCCATATCAGGATATCATCTCATAGAGGTAAAAATGTATCAATGATGAAGATTTTATTCAATTAATTAGACATGATAATGATTAAAAATGATAATATTATTTAATAAGAGTGATTAGAATATGATATTTGTTCCATGTAGAATAATCATATGCTTTAAGGAAAGATGCAGTGAATAATAAGTTTAACATGGATTTTCTTAAATCTAAAAAGTCATTCTACATAAAAAATGTCACACTGTAAAGATTTAGGGATTGAGAATTTTATATTATAGTCATTGTGGATTATGTGATTCCATAAAAAAACCATTTTGACTATAATAAAACTGAGAGTTTATTCATGTCATGAAGGATATATTGAACCATAATGTTATGTGCATAGAACATCAGAGATTTAAATATTTATGAAGAAGTGGTTTTATAGATGTATGGATGAATAATTAATATCCTAATATCATGAAGTGAATCAGGGTCTCATCATGATTAGTTTTTTATGTATTTAAGATTGGGTAAAATTATAATTTATAAGGTAGTATGAGAATTGAGGATCAAAAGTTATGAATAATATCACATTACTGATATTGAAAAAGTTTTTCAATATTCAAAATATAAAAAATATATTTTTGTAATTATTCAAAAATAAAATAATAATTGAATAATTGAACATTATCTATTGAGAATTTATATAGGGTAACTCATAATTTATTCCAAATAAGATACCAAATATTTAAGTGAGATAGAGAAGAAAATTGATACAGTAATATCCATAGAAATTCTATGTATCAATGAAGAATAAAGTAGGAGAAATAAGTGTGGAGTAATGTCCCCAGATATAAATATATCATAAATTCCATAAAAGAAATAATATTAAGAATATAGAATAAGTGGATGGTTTAGAAAGGCTGACACTACGATTACTTGTTCATATTTTTTGTTTTGAGACTCTTGAAGAGGAAGATTGAGATTGACTTGAGATATAAAAGATGATGTGCATGTAATTTTAGTAGAGTATCCTTTTTTATATGATGAAATATTTTTTATGAATAAGTTATTATTAGAGTGATTTATTTACATTAAGATCAATTTTAATATCTTGTTCATTTGTAGGAATGGAAATAACCTTCATAAACTTGTTGGAGCTAGTCTAAAGAACACACTCAGGGGACTGTAAAACTTTTGGGATATGGTTAAATATTTTTGGGAGATATACTTTTGTATTAACTTGATTAATATCATGGATATATATTTAAATTACTCAACCCAAACACTACAGGGAGTATATACCCACACTTGGACCAAACCTTATAAAACACCACATGTCATTCTATCTTTATTTTCTTCCATGCATATAGAATGCATGCATTGAAGGAATTAATAAGTAGATTGATAAATCTTTACCAATACATGTGATTAAATATTCAAAAGATATGTTTTAAAAGGAGGAAAATTTTAAAAAAATGGTCTCACTAATTCACCCCCTCTCAGAGTGATAGCATGATCCTACAGGGGTACTTCAGTGATGAAAACCAGTTGACTATTATACAAGATTAATTGAACCTTCTTGAATGAAACTAAGTATGAAAATTATTATAAATTATTAAAAACATATTACTATTGTAATAAGTGGATATTAAAAACAAAGTGGGTGAGAATGGTATTATTGTTAAAAATAAGTGTAAATTTCTTGCACAAGCTTATAGTTAAGAAGATGGGGTTGATTAAGAGGAAACATTTTACCTAGTTTCTAGAATTGACGATATTATGAAATTATTAGAATATAAAACTCATTTGAATTTTAATATTTATAAAAAATATATCAAATGATTATTTTTTAATTTTTGGATTATTTATATTTTTTATTATCCCCAAAATTTTCAAAAAAAACCTTTTCTAAATCATATTTTAATCTTTGAAATGCCCTATATAGTTCAAACTTAGATCTTTGAGATTGATATAAAAGGATCAACACTTTTATTTTCAAAAATTGTTTTTCAAAAGTTATATATAATCCTAGTATATTTAAAAAATGGATTTTGACTGATTTTTTTATAAGTAAATTCTATGATAATTAAATTATTTTAATTATTGAAAAACCGCTTTCTATAACCAAATTTCCTATATTATATAAAGTAAATTTGAAACAAGTATAATGGTAATGTTAAATTGCTTCCTTATCTTTTCAAAAAATAAAAATAAAAACCATATACTTCATAAATTGAGAAAATAAAAAAGATATATTTTAAAATATTTTTGCCTCGATGGTATTATTGGTGGTGATAATACTGTGGATAATAAAATTAAAATTTACTTGGATGAAATTGGAATAATAAGGGAACCATAACTCTATAGATATATGATTTTACGTTTATCATAACCATCTGATATCCACCTTGATATTATGTCTTTTTTAATATGTATGCTTGATTTTAATTATTACCAAAAGAATATCACTTGGTTGATATCAAAATAATTTTCAAATACATAAAATGAGAATCAATTTTTTTATTTTTTTACTTTAAATAGTAAAAATTCGATTTATTCAGTTATTCATATACTCATTATGGTTCCTAAAAATTATACCAAAATAGAAATTCATGAATATTTCACTTTTTATGAATGTTCCTAGATTATAGTGCAGTTAAAAAAATTATTACATTATCAATTATTAAGTCTTTATCCATAAATGTAGAAAGTTATTGTGTATTGATTTTTAAATGAATGAAACTTCACTAGATTATATATTTTTATTTAGATATATCTCTATAAAATGTTATTACAAATGTTCCATAATTATTTCTAAGAATATCATTTCCCATTTCAAGAATATGAATAATGATATATGATATTACTTCTGAAGATATGATTACTATAAAGGTGATATTACTATACATTTAATTGTTATTGAATTTCAACATAAATATATCTTTATAAAACCTCTTAATCTTGTTAAAATTAGTTATATTATAAATGAATTTTGGATGATTAATTATCCTTCAGGGTTTACACAATTTATATCTTAGTTAGTTAATTTGATTTAGTTGTTAGTGATTTCAATTTAAATTATTCTATTCTTATATTATTAATTTACTATCCCACTATTGAATTTTATTAAAAGGTGTTAATAGTTAGTTGAATGATTTTAAAATAAATGAATTATGGATTTATGAATTTTAATTTATTTTCCATTATATTAAGTTTATTTGGTTTATTAAAGTTATTTTTATTTTTTATATTTATTTTGGTATTTTATTTTATTTAACATATTGAATTCAAATGATATATAGTCATTTTAAAATGGTATACATGTTACTTATATTTATTTAAATCATTTTAACCATGTTTTCATTAATCTTTCTAATCAATTGAACATATTTTAACACTTATTTATCATAAAAACTAATCTTTCATGATATAAAATTCATTTTTTGACCACATCAAATGGATAAAGAGAAGCACACCTGATATACTTCCATGGGTGATGAATGTGACTATAAGAGTTTAAATGGAAGTGTATCCACATCATCTTTGATATCTAACCCACATCTTAGGGGATGTGTATTCACTATTTAGAAGATACCTAATAAAATATAGATAAAATTGAGTAGGTTGATATCACACCAGACCTTAAAGAAATAAGCATGGAATAATTTTTTCTTAACAATATTATCTTAGATAATGATGATAAATCTTTTATTCATATTTGATGATTTTGTTTAAAAAATTAAGGATTTTACCAAATTGATATTTGATGGAGTGGAGGTGTCCTGGAGTTCAAAAAGAGTATTCCAATGCATTGAATATCCATCATAAGGGTGATTTTGAACACTTTTACAACTCATTCCCATTGAATAGTGTTTATTTTTGGTATGGATAATCCATAATATATTTTACTAGAAAAGAGGAAGTAATAATATGAAAAATATCAAAGCTTAATGTTAAGAACATGATTTGTTTTAAAATTGAATAAATATAATATATGGGAGAGTTTGAGGTGTCCCCAAGAATTGAAGTGATAGAGGGGGTAATGAGAGTACCTAAATAGAAACATCATCAATTTATTATTGATATTTAATACAAGTGTTGAAGAACTCTCAAAACATAATTATATCCAATGTGGGGATTTTCAGATACCTCTCACTATACTGTGTCTAGTTTCTTGAGATGTTTATTCATAAGTTTTATAGGAGTTGTATTGATTATTAACATACTCATGGAATGATTCAAAACAAAATGTATGCTATCATGATAAAAAGAAATTAATAAAGTACAATAAGGCTCAAATTAACCCATGGTTCTAGAAAACACATTTTTGGTTAGTTTATTAAAATTTCCAATGAATATTTGATTAAAAAATAACCATAAATGTATGTGTAGTTCTCTACAGGTATAAAAGATGGCCACAAGGATGAAGAAATATATTTTTTTATTTTCTCCGCCATTGGAACCACCAATGGTTGAGTTGTTTATAGTTATAAATAATTTTAATATAGAGTTATACCACCTTGAGGAATTGTAAAATGATCATTGTTTATCTACAATGACATGGATGAATAAAAAAAGTTATAGTGTATGTAATGGTTTTACAAAAAATCAATTTATTTCATGTTATAGAGGATAAAACATTTATTTTAATAATTTTTTATTTAATCTTTGAATACAATGTCATGGTCACATGAATTAAATTATTTTATGATTTAGGGATATGATTTAGGGGATAAAACACACCATGGAATAAACACCCCTTAATATAGAATGATTTTTTTAATCCTTATTTATATTATTTTAAAAAGTAATTATTATATATAAAAATACATTCCATAGATCTATGATGAGTGATTTTATTTGTTTTTGAGGAGGAAAATGATCATACTTGATTCAAACTTGCCAAAATATGAAGAAAACCATAAAAGAATAATCTAATATTAATGATTATTTTTATACTTATTATACTTGGATTTCATGTCTATATTCATGATAGTTTACCTATATTACTTATTTTTAATAAAATAATAATGTGGGTATTTGGATTATAACTGTTGAACATCACATTTTAACTACTCGATAAAAAGAGTGACTGAACCTTGTAAAAATATATCTCATGTCATATTAATTGTTTCTCAATCTCTATTTATCATCATAGACACAAGATTTTATCATGGATATTGATCTATAACCAAAAAAAGAATAATATTTTTGAATAATGAGTTTTTAGTGACCACTAATTCACCCCCCCTCTCATTGGTCTTGGATAATTCACCTAGGCCTATCAATTATCATCAAATAAGGATACTAATTTCAATATAGATTAATTGTGAGACTTTCTTATAGATATTCATAGGATATGTTCTATGTATTCTTGAGTATATGAGTTTATTTATATTTATTATATATTTTAATGGATGTATTATTTAAATAGTATCAATTTCACTTACAAAAAGGGTTCTCCCATGTTTAATAGAAAATTATTTTACAGATAGAAAGAGAGTATCATCCATATCTTTTATCTATAGTCTTGAAATTTCTTTATATAACTATGAATGGTTTTCACAATAAAATTTGGTGTAACAAATACTTTTAAAGACAAGAAGAATATTTATGTTGGTGAGAGATAAATTAATTAATATATTGTAACCTAAGGAGCCCTTATAAAACCTATGATATTGGGTGAATTAGGGGAACTTAAATTTTATTCTTATATAATGTTCTGCTGAATATTTTCTTGGTGTTTGAAAAGGAACATTGAATCTATATTGATAATTACATTTAATCAAATCCAAATTAAGAATAATAAAGAAGAATAAGCACACAAATTTCTCTTTTTTCACCAGTTTAGGGCTATATCCAAAGAGTACAAATCAATGATGTTTTGATTTTCAAAAGGATCACTTATCCACTAGTTTTTGATTAAAATATTTTGAAAAAACTCACTAATCATCCATGGTCTATGAAATCCTATTATCTTTCACTCAATACTTTTCAAGAGGGTTGTATAAAATATAATTTCAACCCATATCTCAAACTCATAAAGAAAACAATGAAAGATATAACACCAAACAAAAAAGGAAAATTATCTATAACTCTACGATATCTGCTTCCTAATTTTAAATGATATTCACAATAACTATTTCATTCCTGGCCTAGTATTAAATATAATTCAATTTAATCACATTCCACTCATTAATTAAAATTATTCAATAAAATCTACACCTGATTCCCTCTATTTTCTTTCTCTATAACATTACCTACCCCTATATATATATTTTTATATATAGTAGACTCCAATATATTTTGGTAATTTAGAAATGAAAAATTAAAATTCATATTTTAATATAATTTTAAATTATTCTACTTAAAATATATCCATTTTATTATTTTGAAGTGTATCTCCACCAGAGATATTAGAATTGGTAGTTGATGAACAATCCAAAAAACTTCCAAACCTTCTTGGGAATGAAAAGCTACCGGTCATATTTTAATTTTTTAGATTTCAGTATACATGGTGTGAATACATTCATCACGACATGATAGATTGGTTCCTTCATTAGTTTTTCTATAGATTCCATTTGTGCTGTAGTGTGATAGGATGATTCTTGGAATAATGTTTATTTATGTTCCTAAATAGACTAAGGCCTAACTTTCATAGCCCTTTTACTTTTTTCATTCCCTGAAAATCATGGAATGTCCCCTTTAATTAGTGTATGAACTTTTTATCATGAAGTGTTTCAATTTATAATATTCATAATCTATAAACCCATTTTTTCCTGAATATCTTACAAAAAATAGATATCAATAAATAGGTAGTACCATTGAGTTTTCATAAGCCTCTTCATAGAGTGACTAATATTTCATGACATAATATAGTGTTTCATTTTTTTTGTAAAATTAATAAATTTTGTAGATAACCCATGCATATGAACTAGAAACCTTACATATGGAACTTTAATAATTTCCCATATCTTTATTCATAATATGTTCATTTTTCATGCATCAAAACCATTTTCATAAAATAATCTTATGTATAAAACTAAAAAATCATTACATTTGGAAAAGAAAACCTTATTTTTATAAAATTTTCATTTTCCAAGACTTTAACTCTACTCATATTGTGATCCTTGTTCTTAAAAAGTTATCTATTACTACAATATCTATAACCTTCAAGGTACATCTACAACCATCTCAACTCATCTCCAAACTCCTCCATACATTCCAAACTTCTTTAAATGACTTATATTTAAAAAAAACTACACCATTTCAACCAAAGGACACATCAAAATTTCTCATTGATGGTTTTTTCAATTCACCTATGTATATATTAATATATTCATACATATACCAATTGTTTTAAATTCTCCCCTATAACCATTTTACCCCTTTGATAATAAAATTTAAAGGGATCCTTTTCCAAATTTTCTTACATTTAAGAATTCATAAACTTCCATTGTGTGAAAAACTAATAAAAGATCCAATAATTTTTTTCTAAGATTTTGTCGGTAAATGTTATTATAGTAAATAAGAAAATAATCTAATATCCACAATATTTCATGTAAATTTACTGTAATATACTTCTTAATTTATATAATTTTTTATGGTTTATTTCTTCGATATCTTCTTACTCATAACAAAATATATATTCTTAAAATAATAAACAACATCCAAATGAACCATTTTGCACAATGATGATATGTATTTTAAAACCACCTTAGTTTAGGGAAATTGGTTATACTAAGAGGATAAAATGATTCTTCTTTAACACTAGTGTATCCAATAGTTTGGTAAATATATATTCCACTTGATTATGAGTACTAAAAACTCTAATTTGAAATTTTTTCTCCCCCTTATCCTTTCTAAAATGGTAAAATATCTCAATATGATTTGTGTGAGGGTGTTGTGAAAGATTATTTATTAACTTAATGGAAATTTTATTATTTCAGTAAATTGAAATTATTTATCATACCAATTATTTAATATCACCCAATTATTTTTTTATCCATATCCACTTTGTAATATCATTGGTAATTAGAATATAATATTCATCTTTTCTCAAGGATACAAAATCCTTATTCTTACTTATAAATACAACAAAATTTGTTCTAATGAAAAAATATCCACTATTTATTGATTTATAATAAAAAATATATCTATCCTAATCTTAGTCTTAATATGCCAAAAAATATTGATCTTTGCATACTTTGAAAACCAAAACATAGTTCAATGTTTCAGGTATGTACCTCATGATCATCATTACTATTGAGATATGTTGTTCATTTAGAAAAATTGGAAATAATGACTCCATGAATCCATAATAGATCATATTAGGACTTTTCTTTATAAGATAGATTAAACATACAATAATTTTTCAATACAATGTTGACTCTACTCCTTTTACATTAACATGCTTTCCATGATTTGTTTAAACTGGTATTAGAGTTGAAATTGGTTTGATTTAATCTATTCTAATCTTATTTAGCACCTCTACTTTATATTTCACCTGTGATATGAGTGTGTTTAGTTCATTTTTATATGCATATAGCCCAATAAATTAGTCTATCTCTCCAATAATTGATATTAAAATTCCAAACAGATTAATTTATCCAACCCTTTAACTGAATTCTACTTATTTCCACCAAATATAATATCACATACATATTACATCACCATAAAAAACACTTCATATAAGATTTTATTCTAGAGGCTGTGATCAACCCCTACCCTCTAAATCTATAACATTTTCAGATTTGTGTCCAACCTTATATACCAAGTATAAAGTTCTTACTTTTGGCTATAAAATGACTTTTTCAATATGAAAACCATTGAGTCATAATCTTTAATAATAAATCATACCATTTGTTTAATATAGACTTAATTATTCAAGAGTCTATCCAATAATTATATCTTCACATCCATTTGATAAACTCTAAACATTCCTTGAATAACTAATTATAGGAAAAGGAAAATTGATTCATTTATTTCAAATGGTGAAAAAATTTCATCAATTTATACTCCTTTAATAAAAGCTTACCTATTTTAAAACTAGTCTAACCTTATCCCACACCAAACATCCATGATCACAAAACATGTTTTTATGGACCAATTTTTTACCAATAACATCTTGATATATATTAAATTCAAGTGAATTCCATGTTTGAGTATTACCAATTTGATCTAGCACATTATTCATAGATATAACTGTTGATTCATCGTTGACTAATTATTGAAAGGAAGTTAGTTCTATATATGGTAGCAAAGAATTATTCTCTTTTATTCTCATTACTTGGGTTTGCATTGAATAATATTTGTCTCTAAAATTATTTCTTCTCTAAAATTAAACTTTAATTTTAACAAACAAAAAGTAATATATAGAATTTTCCCTTTCTAAAATATACGTGTATTGTACTATTAAAAAAGATAATAGAAACTAATGAAATTATTATCATTAATTCATTGATATAATATTTCCATTGGAATATTATCCTTATTGTTATAATATTATAAAAAAAATTCTGTTTTATTTTAATTTGATACCAATGATGATGGTAAAATATATGATTCCAAAATATGATAGGGGAGAACAATAGAAAGGGATGTGTTGAAAAAAATCATGTTGAAAATGAAAATATAAGTGACACATTAATCCCTAGTAGTATGGAAAAGAATATAAGAATAATTATTATTGAAGTTGTTTTCTATCATATTTATATGAAAATGGAAGATGTTATAGAAGTTATTTCGTGATTAATATGGGAGAAAATGATAATATAATAAAGCTACAATTCTTGGTGTTTCAAAATTATACTTAATTCAAGAATTAATTATTAATATAATACTAAATTCATTTAATTTATACGTTTAAAATCAATTGATGGAAAAGGAAGGAGATGCTGCTATTGAAGATATAGATTCATAGTTTCTAGGTATAAACCATTACATATGGAAATTTATGCACTGATCTTCATGGATATATGAAAAGTTTTGGACTAAGGAAGCATTGTCTATATTTGTTTGGAAAGATATTGACATGAAATTACTATGTCCATCAACAAGAGTTTATATTTATAGTTTTTAATTCCCGTAGAATATTATATAGAGAATATAAAGTAGTGAATAATCCATCAAAGATGTTTTATTATTAAAGGACATATTGAATATTCATTCGATGATGTTTTGAAGTGATTAAAAAGGGATTCAATTTATTTGATGAATCCAAGAATTAATATGAAGAATATTTATTGATTTTTTAATATATATATTCATGTAAAATTAATTTTTTTATGGTTTTAAAGAACACTATCTACCACATATAGGAGAAGTGTTGAGGTTTTTGAGAAGGCTTGGATGTTGGCTGAAGATGAGCTGAGTGAGTTTGATGGAAACCTTTAATTTTACAGATTCAGGTAGGATATTTCTCTACTTATAAAGATCCACATAATAGATTCTTCTAAGTAACCATGATCCATGTATTAAATTTTACATATAATAAAATTCAAAAAATAGGCAAATTTATCAGGTATGCGAATGGAGAATCACGTAGCTGAATGTAGGATATAGCTGAATGATTCATGTAGCCAATTTTTGTTTTATACAGAAATCATAGCCAATGTATTTGATTTATAAATGGATCCAAATTCATTAGTGAATTTGAAAATACTATAAAAAATCAATATGAAACATATTTAAATCCACATATGAAAATGGAAATTCGTAAAAGGTTTTTTTCATACATACTAGGTGAATTACTATGATTTTTCAGATTTTATATTAAAAGAGTAAAAATAAATTTCAGATGATGAAAATAGAATATTCTTCATTGGTCATTCATATTGATCAAACACATGAACATGAATCAAGATGATATAGAATGAAATTAACCAACCAATGGAGAATATGGTAGTGCTAAGATGAGATATCCACACCATAGAAGTTGGTTCTCCATCACAACACATGCGATCATTCCAAAGGAGAGTTACATGCCACATGTTACAGGTTTCATATCACCTTGATTAGGTGAAATTTTAATGTGAAAAAAATTAATATATTTCAAAATAATAAGAATCTCAAAATATTTTAATTTTAAAATAAGGAAACAAGCCGAGTCCTTAGCTGGACTTTTATAAATATTTTGAATGAAGCTTTATGTAACATCCCAAACTGGGGTCCAATTAACCCATGCCCTAAGATAGTAGTTTACATGGAAATAATTATAATTATGATTACACTATGGATATTATCCTTATAATTATGGTTAAGGTAAATTTCAATAATGAAATTTCACTATCCCTTACATCGGGTGTTGTGCTTGATGTCTCACTCTATTGACACTATTTGGGCAGTGGTCTAGATACACCATGTCCCTTACATCGGCTATTGATGTGAAGACTCACCCACCATCTCAAGTGGTGGCAATGATGTATCAAATTCATTGTGAGATATATGAATTTTACTTTTTCTTGATCTTATAGGTTTTTACAGACTTGTTATGGATGATTGAGTTACACCTCAGTCCATCCAGCACCTAGTATTTGGGTATACGACTTCTTACATTGTCACTAAATCAGTGCATATAGGTGGATACAATATATAAACATAATTTATATATATATACAAATAAATTATTAATATATATATAGATAGATTTACTGATTAGACTATCATTCTGGCAATGCGATAAAGTAGGTAGAGCCACTAGGTGTCTTATATGAACTTGGTTAGACTCATTAGTATCTATTCGACATTATTTATTATTCTCACTACATACACACTGTTATATATGTAAACTCCTTTAATTTATTCTAGACATCATAGGTTGTGTCCTATTTTGATTTTATCTCATACTCAGCTTAGGCCACATTTGGTACCTAAGTAGATTACTTGTATGTATGAATGGATTAAGGAATGTGCCTAGCTACAGATTCTTGATATGATTGACTTATAATTAGAGCATGGGAGAAGAGGACTGATCATTTTATTGAGATAAATATGGAGTATTATTTGGTATTTTGTTATTTTTTGTCTAGAATGTTGTATATGCTTTCCCCATATTCCCATTTTTGTTTAGTAGCATTCCATGAAATCATGTATATGACATTGCCTTTGGAATTTGGTTATTATTATTTAGCTGCTCAGTTATTTATGCTTTATTACCTATTTTTTATATTGGTTGTATCTTCTTTCGTTATGCTGGGTTACTGGTCTAGTCATTTTTGGGTTTTCTTATATTATACTTCCAATTTTATTTTATTTTTCTCATATCCACTATGCCTATATGACATGAGGGTATAGTCTCCCCACTATACCATATTTTCACCCTCACCACTAGTCAGCAGCCTATGGTGTATGTGGAGGCATGCTTGAGGCCATGCAACCAACCGGACTAGGGAACAAGTTAAGTGTGCCCCAAGTTAGGACATTACAAAGTGGTATCAAAGGATATTTATTTTATAATGTATTACAATTTTTGTATTAGACTGTAGATTATGACATAATGAAATTTGTTAATGAGAACATTCCTGGGAATAGATAACCCACATACAGAGACAACCCAAATTACATTGGATGAGTAATTTTATTAATTAACTTATCCTATTATGGTTGATATGACTTCACTGTTGGGTGATTCTCACATCTTACAGTGTTATTATTTTTTGGTGTTATTTAAATGATGATTTCTATTACATGATCCCAATGAAACAAGAGATTTTATTTTCATGAATTATTATAAGAACAATAGGACTGATATTCTATGAACTTTTCAGGACACATTTATTTACAATATTCTTTTTCTTGTTTCATATAGTCAGTTCTAGATTATTATATATCAAACTTTTCTAACATTTATTACATGGGAATCATAAAACATAATTGACACATGCAATGCACACCTTAACCTAATAGTGTTTTCTTACATAGGTTAAATAATACACCTTAACAAATTTGTTGTGGAATGCTGCTCCATGAACCATTGGTCACAGGGACCAGAACGTGTTATGGTATGGATTAAGTAGACGCTATATTTCGGTTCATGAGCAGTATGGGACCTTATGGATCGAAAATAGTGATCCATAAAATTTAACCATTTAATGATATACAAATTGATAAATGAGTATAAAATTAAATTTAATGTAAATTTTAGAAAGAAATAGAAATATTATACATGTAACATAAGTCCTAGACCCAAACCTAACCTTATTATTGGGAAATGGGGAGTCTCTTACAGTTCTAGTGTCTTGTTATGGTATTTCTACACCCCTTAGACTTGGATTTGGGGAAAGAATAGGGGTTTAGTTTATTCACAAGAAGGCATGTACCTATACTAGTTATATCAATATAATTATTTCAACTATTTTGAATATTTTTAGGCATTTATTTGGCATCCTAGAATCATGCCTCTATGAAATCCTTCAGTCGAATGCCCTAAAGGAAGTGATGACCATGCACCAGAGGTGGTGGGTTTAGATCTATTACTGATTACTCCTATAGTACCACCCATTCCACCTCTTCTTATTCTTAATATATGAACCAACTCCTATTTCCAATAGGAATTTCTGCATTTGTTTCAGTCTATTAAATTTGTATCCCAAACTGCCCTGAGTATAGAAAAGTTGACTCTAGAGTTCCAGAAATGATATCCCCCCATATTTTCATGGGATGAAAGAACTCATTCCATTTAGTCTTGGATCAAAGGCATTCCTTCTATATTTGAGCATCTAGATACTCCTCTTGAGTTTATGGTCAATATTCTTATGTATATGTTTTGTGATTCTTCCAAGGGATAGGAGATTTTAATACCAAGGTATATCAACACCGAGATATTGTTTGGTCATTTTTATAGATGACCGAATACAACTATTTCATTCCATAGAATCTAAGAGATGATAGAGATAGAGTGTTTATGAACATTCTTTAGGGAGGTATATCTATTATGGAATAGTTTTCCCATTTTACTGAGATGTAGTGTTTCAATCCTAATATAGTGGGTGATGATCTTATTATGACCTTTAGGAAATTTTAAGGTGGGATTCTATACTCTATGTATCCATAGGTAAATTTCTCTTGGTCGACAACCATATATAAGATAGTCATCCAATAAATTATTACGGAGTGAAATTTGTGGTAAGAATATAGTGGAAATCGGTACGGTTAAGGACATTGGTCTGTAAGTGTTTCTTCTAGTGGGAGAAAGAGTCTTTTTGAGGCTACTCATAGAGGTAGAAGTATTCAGGATTCTTGTACTAGATGTGTATTGAAAAAGCATGAGTGTGAGAATATGGGACATATTAAACCCTAGTGTTTATGGGATCCAGTGGAATATAGAGGTTGAGGTAGGATGTGAAATATCTATCACTTCTTTAGGATGTTTCCATCTATTCCATGTGATAAGGGATCTAATTTTACTCCATGTTCAAGAGTGGGGACTATAACATCTCACTAGAAAATGTTCTAGAATAATACCAGACATTTAGGTCGAGGTAGTGGCGTAGTTGGATGTAGTAATACTCATGATTCTCATTTTTAGGTGAGTGGGATTTCTTAGGGCAGTTATGCTGTGACTCATGGCCATGGTACAATACAGTTACATGTAGTCTAGCTTTGTCCTTCGTGATTCCCTTGGGATTCATTATTTTAGGCCTTTGTTGATTGAATTATCTATACTTGTACTTTGGAATATTTCCATCATTTCTATCTTAATAAATTGAGGATGATGATGAGTACTTTCTATCCAGCCTACTATAGAGGAGAATAGCACTGAACCTTATACTGCATGAGGTACTACTCTTGTATCCTTCACTTTAGTGTATGATTTATTTGAAACATGAACATATCACTATTTTATATCTGATACATCCATTGATATTGAAACATTTCATGGAAAGATGATTTTTGTTACCCTGTTAGGTATCTGATTTGAGAGCATTAGTTATTGTAATGTTTTATACCTTAAGAAAGGATGATATCTCTTCATTTTGATATTTTCATCCTTGACGTGAAAGGATTTGATGTAATCATTATGATAGACTTGTTAGTTCTCTATTGATCCCATATTGGCTGGTATCACCACAGGGTGACATTTACATCACTAGAGGGTGATAAGAATGTGCATAAGAGAGAATGGGATCTTCATGCAACTCGAGATAGACCTAAGAAACATAAGCTGAGAAGTGTGGGAACTCATATCAAAAGTCATTTAATAGATGATCAGGGGTTATGAACAATTATTTTCTCTCATGTAGTGGATAATTTCATGTAAGTGTTCCCTAAAGACTTCTCTATGATACAACCAGTGAGAGAGGTAGAGTTTACCATTGAGATAGTGCAAGGAGTGGCACCGGTGCCTATTGATCCTTACATGATCAAACCAATAGTGCTTCTAGAACTCCAAAAAAAGTTAGAGGATATATATTATAAAGGAATTATATTCCACATCACTTCTCTTGGGGTTCACTAGTCCTTTTTGCTCAGAAGGTGGATGGTGCCCTCAGGATTTGTGTGGATTACCATCAATTGAACATAATTATGGTAAAGAATCAGTATCCACTTTCTTGAATAGATGTCCTCTTTGATTAGGTTTGAGTTGGTTAGGTGTAACTCCCCAAGTTTTCAAAGTGTGTTATCTCATTAAAATAATTTAATAGCTTGTGCTACATGCAACACTGAGTTCGAGAAAACCACAACATACCAAACTACCCGTTCGAAAAGTGGTTATGAATTGTATTAACAGCATTTTGAATCTTATATACTCTATATAATTTGAACACCCATATTATGTGTTTCTTAGACATAATATGAGAAAAATTCAATTTTTCAGATAGAGGAAGTATTTTAAAAAAAATGCATTTTTACTGCCTTTTAATGGAGATCCTTTTTAAATCCAATATTTCACACTTATATATATTTAATTTGAAAAAATAAACTTCTTATTTATAATTGAGACATAAAAATTTTGTTTTGATAAATTTTTGGTGTTTTTCTGATAACTTTCATATTTGGGTGAATAGTAAAGAATACTATATTTTAATTGAAAACATCATTTTAAATCAAAATAATTTATAGTGGTAAATTATAAATTTGAATGGTTTAGAAGTATAATTATAATATATTTTTATCATTTAATACAATTTATGTCATTATAAGTAATTTTACATTTAAATTTGACATAAACACATGCCAATCTTCTAATAGTTTTTAATTTCTAAAAACCTGCCTTTTGGTTTTGACAACAAAAATTAATTTTAAATTAATAAATTAAACATCTATGTTTTGAATGTGGTAAAATAGACTTCATTTTTTAATTAATAATATCAAAATTATCTTAGGGATAATTTTTGGTATTTTTCTGAAGACTTTCAATTTTTGATAAATAATGAAAAACACTGCCTTATAATTTAAAACAAAATTTTTATTTAAATAATTATTTATTTTATTTTAATTTATTATAAGTAAAAATAGATATATAATACCTATATAAGTTCAACTTAATTTTTTGGAGTCATTTTATAATAAAATGAGATCTATAAAATTTTATTGAGCTTTTTATTGTTTTTTACCCACCATTTAAGAGCATTTGAAAATTTGCATAAAACATAACTTTACTACTTATGTGAGTTTAATTTAAAAATTCTGAGAGACATGGTTAATATCAGTAAGTAAAATGTGGTTCAATAAGATGAAAATAATTTTTTGTGAATAATAAATTTTGACTTTAATTTACCACAGTTAAAAGTAAATAGGGTGATTAAATGTAAAAATGATATTATGATTACCCAAACACATGTCCTAATTTTATTGGATAAGTGTAATTCTACCAAAAAAACCTTATTAATAAAATATGATCCTTTAGGTCTAGTTGGATTAGATTAGGACATTTATTATTATTTTATTTAAAGAAGAGTTAAAAGTGTTAAATTCCATGTTTTTTAACTAAACCATTTTTAATATAGGGTTATACATAAGATAAATTCAACTATAAATATTAATTAAAATATAAAAATATTTTCTACAGAATGGTATTTTATTTATAATTTTTATATATTAAATAATTAATTTTATTTAAGACACAATGATGATGAAGTAATTACCTTCTTAATGAAATATTAAATTTTCTTGTATTATATATATTAAAATAAATATAATTTAAAAGTTTTTATGCCATACACGACTTTTATAAGTTAATATTACATGTTATGGTTTATTAGATAAATTATTTCTAAGTTATAAGGTAGTTATGACTTTCACAAAAACAAAATACCGAATAGTGTCAAAATTGACATAAATTAATTTTTAAAACAAATACTATATTATTGGTTGATATAATATTCCTAAAAATATAAGGTTCGTCCAAATGGATTAAATAATATTTTATATGTCATTAATTAACCACTTTAGGTTCTCTTGGAAGTTTAATTTATATTTATTAACCATATAGTGTAAGAATACAAGAAGAATCAGTAAACGTTAAACTATTTAACTAAGAGTTAAACCTAAAAGATAAGGTTAAAATGGTAACCTAAACTTGTCTAAAACCTATTGGTTGAGAGGATTTAGACCCATAACCACCTAAGGTGGAAAATAAATTTATTTGGATCCATTATAAACTGAATATTACTATATGATAAATTAATATTTTAATCATTTCCTAAAGTGACCCTCACCCCTCTTATAAAAGGGGACTTCCCTTTTTCTCAAAATAACGCATCCAAAGCCATTTGGATCGACCAATACCTAAAACAATATCATCCCAAAATCCCTCAAATTAACCAATAGTCATTAATTTCATTATAAAGCTAACCTAAGGATCCCTTTTGATCAACTTAAAAGGAAACACCCGAAGAAGAGGTTGTAATTTCACCACCCTCTTTCAAGATCTTTTCTTCTTCCACTTCTTCTTTCTTTGTTGTTTCCATACCAAAATAATAAATCTAGTACCTTATACATACTATGATGTTATTATCAATATGGTACAACCATATTCATTATTCTATCCATCCTATAAATTACAAAGTCACCATACGTGCGCACATAGGACTTACTGTCTCCACGTCGTGGTGTAGATTGTTATTAAAACACATAATTATTTGGATGGGTATAATAATGATTATAACTGATGTAAATAATTAATATAACATGTTAATGATTCTATATATATTTTATACTATCCAATTACAAACAATTTCACCATCAATATAATAATATTGTCGCTCGTGCGTACGTATGGATTACCGTCTCCACGACGCGATGAGATTCATTTCCATGTACACCATTCAATGATGATTATAAAAATATATATTATTAATAAGTATGTAATATATGAAATAATAATTCTACTGGATATATATATATATATACTTATATATATTTTATTCACTTACTTCTGTTCAATACGATATGAAAATGGAAACAACGTTTATACGTACGTACTGACTACCGTCTCCATAAACGGTGTTTTCCATTTCATATATCTATATATTATAAATATTTATATTATATATATATATAAATAATTTTTTATATTCTGGAATTATTTAAATCATGATCTAAGTGATACGATCAATAATAACAAGTTAAAACACGTACGATAAAAAAAGCGCTTATTACCCGAAATGTTAATTTAACATGGAAATCATTATTAAATGGCTAGTATAAAGTCATAAATGAATCATGTATGATATTAAAAATATGAATATGGTTCTGGTATAATTTAATAACATACTGTGGTCATTATATAGGAGGTTAAATGTACCCACGACCAATGGAAAGTGCAAGGTAAGGGTTATTTCCTCAATCTCATTATTATCCGAGATTGTTTATGTGTAAGTATTTACTGTGACATATTTACCATCGATACCCATATTTCATAAAAAAAAATTCAAAAGGAATCTTTTAAGGTTTTATGGGAGGGTTTATTTAACTTTATAATCATTTTAAATGATTTAAAGACTTATATTTCTAAATCCTTTTAATCAATGTCCATGTTTTCAAAATGATTTTAAGGATTTAGGACTATTTTGAAATAATAATTCTTTTCAAAAATTTTAAAGTGGCATGGGACAATTTGATTCAAAAATCTATTTTAAATTACTTCCTTTATTAATTTGTGACTTTTAAATGATTTCACAAAAATATATTTCTCTCAATAAGTTTTACTAATCATTTTAAACTTTGTCAGCATCCTTTACTTGATATTATTATTGATTGAGGTTGATTTATTATAATACAAACTTCCATATTGTATTGAATGAGTTATGATATGTTTGATTGTGAATGTTCTATTTTTATACCAGTCATGGTTTATGGTTAATGTATTGACATTTCATATTCTAGTTTTAATAAGAATTTTTATGTTATGTTTCAAAATTTTCATGTGAGGAATGCATTGGACTTAGTAAGTGACGGCTGGAGCCCATTATAGATCTTTGATTCATCGGTAGGTCTCAAGAAAAACTAGTGTATTGTCACAAGGACTTGGCAGAAATTTTATTTGTAGTCTTGGAAAAAGGCCTTGACTATGTGGTAATGATGTCCGATGTTAGGCATTCCCTCCTCAAGAAATTAGTTATTACAAGTGATTATTCGACTAGTAGAATATGCATGTGCATGTTTATATGGTGATTATTGATTTATTTTTTTCTATTTTATGGTGAAGATTATGTTTAAAAAGGCTATTGTTTTTATTAAACATCTTTCCCTAAAAGTTTATAGCTTCCGCTAAATTATTTACCCTTATTATCATTTGAGCTCACCCCTTTCTTATGTTTTATTTTCTGAGGATTCCAAGAAGTGTGTTATGATTGATATGCATAGTTAAGCTAAAGGGAATAATGGAATTGTCAAAGAACTAACTATTCTATATTTTATGTTTTAAATTTTAATGTAAAGTTAATGTATGTAATCTATTTTCCAAGACTGGTAAACTGATCGGTCCTTCGGGACTTGATTCCTTATGATCATGCCAATGTATCAAAATAATGCACTGGCTCTGGGTAACTAGGGTCGGGTCATTACAGTTGGTTTCAGAAGAAGTTTAGCAACAACCTTGGAAATAAATTTATATAAACTCTAATTATATAACATTACCGTAAGATAGACTTTGAGGATTAGTATAGAAGAACTTCCTATAATTTTGGTATTATAAATATTTTGTGTATTTTTCAAGCAATGCATCCCTGTATGGACACGAGCAGGTAGAGGTAGCTCTAGAACAGATGTACTTAGGAGTGAAAACTTGAACTAGGAGTTTCGGGCTTGACCCAGGGTATCCTGGTACTGGAAAATGGGCCTTTCTGCACTCTTGGTTACGATACTCTCGAGGGATATGCTTAGGATAATTGAAATTTTCATTAAAAGCCATTATGATGGATTTCGGATTGAATACTTCCTCAAAGAAAACATTTTCTGATTATAGATTATATTTATAATCTTTTCAACTTACATTAGGTATTTTACAATTTTGGAATTATGCATTGTGATTCATAAACTAACATAGTGTATGTCATTGTTTAGAATTGGTGCCTAGTAGAAGGAATTAGAATTCCAGCAATACGAATGATTGAAAGATTAAGAAGGATCATATCATTCATGGTATTAAGCTAACATTTAAAAGGAAAATAATGTCCCATGTATTATAATCATATGAAGAAATAATATCATGTGTTAATAAGATAAGTAAATAATTTTCTATGTCCTATGGATTTAAAGGGAAGCAAGAGAAGAAAAGGATGGAAGGGAGAAAGATGGATAAATGGAAGAGGGGATAGAAGGATTTTAACATATGTGATAACTATAGAAAGAATCTTCTTGGTAAATGATTTAAGGGAATGCGAGTTTGTTATAAGTGTTGAGAAAAAGGACACTAAGTACGTGATTTCAAGGGTAAGAAAAAGGTTTCAAATGTACAATGATTCATTAGAAAGGAGTTGGGACACTATGCGAAGCAATGTCCAAATCATCATAGTATACCCCAAATGTTTCTATTGGATAATAATCATGTTATTATACTACCAAATATTAATAGGAATGATTAAATTTATTTTTTTGTTATTAATGTATTTTGTCATTTGAGTATTTTTTTTAATGACTTACATGTTATAATAATTATAGATTATAAAAGGACTGTACTATAGTACTATTTCATTAAGGACTTGAGATTGTGTGGAACCAAGAAAAGAGACTCAATAGTAGGTTAATTTTTTGGGAAAATATATGGTTGAGATAAAGATAAACCATAATATGGTTCTAATACTATGGTAGTGATTTTGGAATAATATATGATTGATTTGGATAAATTATATTAAAAGTTCTTGACTACTTTGAAACTGATTAATGATTTTTATCTTCCATCATTGTTGGAGTTTACAAAATTTTTGGATATAATGAGTATATCCAAAATTCTATAAGGAATAAGGGAGAATGAATGTAATCAAAAATGTTTTATGGTAATTAAGAGTGTTACCGTGTTTTAAAGGAATACATGATGAAGGTATTCACATGTTATTTTGTGGAAAAAACGATCTTCATTGTGCTTACATTCCTTATAAATTTCTTATTGTGAGTTTGGACAGAAGTATTTTGGATAAGTCTAATGGTTGGAATGAATTACGTTAAACATTAGATACTATTGTTTAATTTTAAAAAACATCATAATATTATTTTTTGGATTTTTATAAAAAGGACAACCCGGAGGTCGGGCGACAACCTGTCGTGTCCGGTAAGGCCACGAGACATGAACCCGCAACCGAAGGTTGAAAATGGTGGATCTTCTACCACTAGAATACGTGATATCCTGGTTTGTATAATGTAGTTTTTTAGTCTGAAAAATTAATTATAAATTAGTTATTTTTGGATCCCTATACTATTAGGATAAAAAATAATATATTTGAATTCTATTTTCTTTTGGTGTGAAAGATGAGTTTGTGGTAGGAATTAGTTGAAGGATAAAACTCTACTTTTCAATTTTTTTTCTTATTATATGAATAAATTAATTCTTAAACATTAGGTAAGAGATCTTAAAACTAAATTGTTTTTATCCTAACACCTTATGTTTTGTTGAACGAATGATATTTTAAATCATCATATATTGATGGCTTTGAGGCCATCAGTTTTACACTTGTTTGTGATTGATGACATCAATCAATCCCTATAAAAATTTATGTTTTACCTAAAATCATGTGTCCCTAATTTCTACCAATGTTCTCCTAATCGAGATCATAATTTGGTGGTGAATTTTTCATTTCCCTTTCCCTCTTATTAAGATTAAATTTTATTAACCTAATTTCCGATGTGGGTTTTCCACAAAAGGTATTTTTCTATTTCTAACCATTTATTTTCGAAGAACTATTTAAAATTGTGAGGATGCAATTTATTGAAGGAGGGGAGAATGTAACAACCCAATATTTTAGACTACGTTATCTCATTAAAGTAATTCAATAGCTTGCACTACATGCAACACCAAGTTCGAGCGCACCACTACTAACCAAACTAGCCGTTCAAAAAGCAGCTATGAATAGTATTAACTACATTTTTAATCTTATATACTCTATATAATTTTAGCACCCATATTATTGGTTTCTTAGACATAATATGAGAACAATTTTAATTTTTTAAATAAAGGAAGTATTTTCAGAAAATGCAATTTTACCACCTTTTAATGGCGAACCCTTTTTAAATCCAATTTTTGACACTTTTATATATTCAATTTAAAAAAATAAACTTATTCTTTAGAATCCGGACATAAAAATTAGTTTCTATAATTTTTTGGTGTTTTTATGATAACTTTCATATTTAGGTGAATAGTGAAAAATAGTAAATTTTAATAGAAAAAAACTTTTTTATTCAAAATAATTTATAGTGTTCAATTATAGATTTTAAGGGTTTTAATGTAAAATTATATTATGTTTTTATCATTTAATTAAATTTAGTTCATTATAAGTAATTTCACATTTACAATTGACATAAACACATATCAATGTTATGATAGTTTTTACTTTATAAAAGCCCGCCTTTTGGTTTTGACAATGAGAATTAATTTTAAATTACTAAATGAAACTTATATGTTATGAATTTTGTAAAATAGACTTAATTTTTGAATTCAGAATATCAAAATTATCTTAGTGTGAATTTTTGGTATTTTCCGGAAAACCTTTAATTTTTGATGAATAATGAAAAACACAGCGTTATTATTTAAAACTGACTTTTTATTTCAATAATTATTTATTATATTTATATTTATTTTACATAAATAAGATATATAATACATATATAAGTAAAATTTAATACATTGGAGTCATTTTATAATAAAATTAGATGTATAAAATTTTGTTGAACTTTTTAACGTTTTTTACCCACCTTCTAGGAGAATTTGCAAATTTGCATAAAACATAATTTTACCATTTATGTGAGTTGAATTTAAAAAATCTGAGTGACATGATTAATATCAGTATGTAAAATGTGGTTCAATAAGTTGAATATAATTTTTGGTGAATAGAAACTTTTGACTTTTATTTACCACAGTTAAAAGTAAATAGGGTGATTAAAGGTAAAAATGATATTATAATTACCCTAAAAAATGTCCTAATTCTATTGGATTAGTGTAATTCTACCAAAAAAAACATTAGGAAGAAAATATGATCCTTTAGGTCCAACTGGATTAGATTAGGATATTTATTATTATTTTATTTAAAGAAGAGTTAAAAGTGTTAAATTCAAAGTTTATTAACTAAACCAATTTTAATATTGGGTTATGCATAAGATAAATTAGACTATAAATATTCATTAGAAAGGTGCAAATATTTCCTACATAATTATATTTATTTATAATTTTTAGAGATTAAAAAATTAAATTTTTTATGACACAATGTTGATGCAGTAATTACCTTCTTAATGAAATATTAAAATAGTTTATATTATAAATATTACATATAATAGAATTTAAAAGTTTTGATGCATTGAAAGAATTTTATATGTTAATATGACATGTTAGGGTTAAATATATAATTTTTTCTCGAAGTTATATGCTTTTTATGACTTTCACATATACAAAATACCAAATAGTGTCAAAATTGACATAAATTAATTTTTAAAACAAATACTATATTATTGGTTGATATAATATTCCTAAAAATATACGGTTCAACCAAAGGGCTTAAATAATGTTATATATTTCAATAATGAACCACTTATGGTTCTCTGGTATGTTTAGAGTAAGTTTATTAACCATATAGTGTAAGAATACTAGAAGACACGGTAAAAGGTAAACTATTTAACTAAGAGTTAAACCTAAAATATAAAGTTAAAATGGTAACTTAAACTTTCATAAAACCTATTAGTTGAGAGGATATCAACTCATAACCACCTAATTTATGAAATAAATTCATTTTGAGCCATTATGAACTGAATATAAGTCTATAATAAATTAATATTTTAATCTTTTCCAAAAGTGACCCTCACCCCTCTTATAAAAGGGCACATCCCCTTCTCTCAAAATAACACCTCCTAAGCCATTTGGCTTGGCAAACCCTGACCAAATATCCTCCCAAAATCTCTCACATCAAATTACAGTCCTTACTTTGATCAGAAATCCAACCTAAGGAGCCCTTTGGATCAACTCAAAATGAAACACCCGAAGAAGAGGTAATAATTTCACCACCCTCTTTCAAGTTCTTTTCTTCTTCCACTTCCACTTTCTTTGTTGTTTCCATAAAAAAATAATAAATCTAGTACCTTCTACATACATTGACGTTGTTATTAATATAGTACAACCATATTCATTATTCTACCCATCCTATAAATGAAAATGTCACCAAACATGTGTACGTACGGCTTACCGTCTCCACATCGTGGTATAGTTTGTTATTCCAACACTTAATTATTTGGATGGGTATAATAATGATTATAACTGATGTAAATAATAAATATAACATGTTATAGATTCTGTATATATGATATACCATCCAATTACATATGATTTCACCATCAATATAATGATATTGTTTCTCGTGCGTACATACAGATTACTGTCTCGACGACGCGATAAGATTAATTTCTACGTTCACCATTAAACTATGATTATAAAAATTTAAATTATTAATAAGTATGAAATATATTACATTATAATTCTACTGGATATATAATGGGTGTTGTCTAATGCCTGAAGTATTTAAGGTTAGGAGTATGACACATAAAAATGGGTGTTGTCCAATGCCTGAAGTATTTTGTGACCTGAAGTCAAGAAAAGGGTTATGGAGATCTGGAAGTATTTAAGGTTAAGAGTATGACACATAAAAATGGGTGTTGTCCAATGACTGAAGAATATACATAGAACAATGATGATCATAATCATGTTGTGGCTGGGTCTTGAATTGAGATACTGTACTTCACTACTTATCTCATTGGGATGAGAATCAAGCCATACGTATTTCTAGAAATACAGTTTAACATCATGTGGGATGAGAGCATAGGATATCTTAGCATAGGGTCGTAGAGATCGGACAATTATAAGGGAGACAAATTTTGTGTTTTTAATAAACCTAATGTGAATAATGACCAGGGTTTTCATATCACATTCATGTGCTCACAAGGGGACTTTTCAGCCAAGGGATTGAAAATGGAGTTTGGGGATAGGCCCAAAGACTTGGGACTGGATTCAAGGGATGCTCAAACATTCCTACGTATCCCATAAGGATGGTAATCAAGCCATACGTAGTTATTAAAATAACCTCTGTACAGATTTTATTCGTACATGTGAAGGGTTAAAGGGTACTTTAGTGCAATGATGGTTGGACCCAAGATTAATGGTTTGGGCATTGCCGTGTATGCACGTAGTCCTTGGAATATGACATGATTGAAGATCAATGTCAATAATGATTCCCTCTCAAGTGAGGGTGTCATACACTGTTTTATTTTATTGTCATACATGACAAAAGTGTGAATAGTTTAAGGTAATATGCATGGACCGATGCTGCACAGTTTATCATCATGTAGCTAGGACGTATTGCTATTCGATTTAATGTCTTGCAGCGAGGACAATGGGGGACTGTATAGTTTAAAGTCTTGCAGTGAGGAATATGGTGAGACAATGTGAAGATATTGGTTTCGAGGGGGGGGGGGGCTTCATGGATTAACATCATATGAGATGGAGGTGAACCGATGTGAAGATATTGGTTTTGCTCATGAAACTCAGGAGGTTGCTTATTTACCTAGCCTAGAAGGCAACGATCAAAGTCTGTGTAGTTCGATTGAGAATGAATTGGTGATCGAGTTGTACATGAGGACAATGACCCGAATACGGTGTTGGGACTTATGTGTGGTTAGCGGCCTAGAGAGGGTTTTATGGTTGAATATTACTCTAAGCTCACATGAGTCATGCTCGATGTGAGAAACAAGAGGCAACAACAACCCTAACGATGCACAGTTTAATGTCATGTGGGACTAAGGGTGCTGTACAGTTTAGCGTCATATAGCTAGGAGGTATTGTTGTGCAATTTAACGTCTTGCAGGACATGTACAGTTTAACGTCATGTAGGACGTATTAAGGGACCTTTTCATAGTTTAAACGTCATGTAGGATGAACATTTACAGTTTAACGTCATATAGGACATATAAAGGGAAAATATTTTAACGTGATGTTGGACGATGGAGGGGCTATGTAGTTTAATATCCTGCAGCAAGGACAAAAAGGACCATGCGGCTTATAGTCTTGTAGTGAGGACTATAGGGTGAATTTGTGTTACAAAAAATACTTCTTCAAGAATCTTGCATTAGTTATAGTCGTGTTAAGTTCTCCATCCATTGAGATTAAAGAATAATCTCCATTAGAGTAGACCTTATGTATTGAATAAGGTCCTTCCCTATTTGGCTTAAGCTTTGGAGGTTTCCATCCTGGTATCATTGGAGTTCTGAGGACCAATACCAATTCTACTTGAATGAATGAATAAATACAAACTTTTTTATTGAAATCTCATTCTATTCGATTTTGATAGACTTCCAACTGGTGATGGGTGCACAATATTTTTTCATCTAATCATTCCAACTCATCACATCGCTTCTGAGATTGTTCATCTGTGGATGACTGATCACAAATGGCTACTCTGAGTGAAGGTAATTGAACCTCAATGGGAAAGAATGCTTCCATTCCATATACCAATGAATATGGAGTTGACCGCGTAGCAGTGCGGGTGGTGGCCTGATAAGACCATAAAGCATGAAAAGGTTTATCAGAACATGATTTCTTATCTTTATCCACTATCTTTTGTAGTATGTTTGAAAGAGTTTTATTGAAGGCCTCTATTTGGCCATTGGCCACTGCATGATACTGAGATGAGTGGTTGGATTTGATGTTTTATTCTTGATACAACTTTCTCACCTCAGATGAATAGAAGTTGGTTCCATTGTCCGTCAATATGGTATGAGGGACACCAAATCTGGTAATGATGTTAGAGTTGACAAAGCTAACAATTATTTTAGAACTAACTTCTTTGAGAGGTATTGCCTCTACCTATTTGGAAAAGAAGTCAGCAGCAGTAAGAATATACTTAAAATACTTGTAATTAGTAGGAGGATAAGGTCCTACTACATCCATTCCCCATGTGGAAAATGACCATGAGTATTTAGATATATGTAGTTACTCTGGGGGTTGATGAATGAAGTTGTCACATACTTGGAAAGAGTGACACTTCTTAGTGAAATTAGCACAATCTTGCATCATTGAAGACTAGAAGTATCCAATCCTTCAAATTTGACTAGAAACCCTATGTCCAGACTGGTGGGCACTACAAACTCCTACATGAACATCACTCATGAAATCCATTGTCTCTTCACCATCGATACATCTAAAGATAATTCTATCGAAACCTCGCTTGTAGATAATTTTTTGGTGATCTGGGCTATCATAAAGAGTAAAATTAACCACACGTTACCAGACTTGTTCTTTCCCGACTCTATCAGGTGAGAATGTTCCATTTTGAAGGTATTCCCTGATAGTTGTCATCCATCTTTTAGTATGACCATATGTTTTAGAAATGGGACTGATTTCATTGATTTCCTCTATTCTGATTTGAACAAAAGGTGAAAATACATGAAAATGGGAAATACTGATGATTTTTTCATCCCGCTTTGGATCTGTCAGGGCTGTGGCTACATTATCTAGTGCATCATCTTGGGCATTTTTTGATTGCAAGACATAATAAAATGTCAGTTATGAAGAAAATTCCACCATTAACTCTCTAACGTAATCACACAAAGGGATTAACTCTTCCTTTCTGATGGAATAATCCCCATGGATTTGTTTTATTACCAAATATGAATCACCCTTTACCTTCAAGTGATTCACATAAGCCTGAAGTTCCAATTCTAAGCCTGTGATGAGAGCTTGATATTCTAATTTATTGTTTGTACCACCTTTCAAAAATAAGAAGGAATAGGGTAGCACTGCCTTTTCTAGGGAAATAAGCACGATTCCTAACCCAAATTTGTTGAATTTAGGATCTTCCATTTTCTTCCCTATTTGACTTCTAGAGGAACCATCAAAGTACATTTCCCATGTTTGAGGATTATCTTGAATAGAGAAGACTTCCTCATCAGGAAGTTCAATATTTAAAGATGTATCTTATATAGATGGGTGTTCAGTAAGGAAATTGGCCAAATCATAGCCCTTTATTGCCTTTTGAGACATATACTAGATATTAAACTACAGAAAAATAACTGACCACCTTGCCAGATGCCTTTTAAGCATTGGAAGACTATGGATAAAATTAAGCGGGTTATTGCAGGATACCAATTGGACCTCATGATGTTGCAGGTAGTGTCTCAATTTCTAAACTGGAAAGATTAATTCTAGGAAACACTTTTCAATATTTGAATATTGAGTTTCATCCTCAAGCATAGTCCTACCGAGATAGTAAAGACTTTTTTCATTCCCAGCATCATTCTTTTGGGAAAGGAAGGCACCCAATGATCACTCTAAAGCTGTCACATATAGAATAAGTGGTCTTCCTTCAACAGGTGGAAATAATATTGGTGGAATAAATAGATATTTCCTGAGGATATCGAATTCTTCTTGACATTCTTCAGTCCACTAGTAGATGACGCCCTTCTTCATTAATTTTGTGAAGGGTAAACACTTGCCTGCCAAATTGGCAATGAAACGCCGAATATATTCCAAGTGTCCTTGAAGTCCTCTTAATTCCTTTAGATTTATAGGAAGTGAAAAACCAAGGATTGATTTTGTCTTCTTAGGATCAACTTCTATACCACGATGGAATACAACAAAGCTGAGAAATTTTCCTGAGGTTACCCCAAAAGCACATTTCAAGGGGTTCACCTTAAAATTGTGTTGTAGAAGTTTGTTGAATATGATTTCAAGATCGGCCAAGTGATTAGAACATTTTCTGTATTTAACCACCAAATAATCCATATATCATTAAAAACAATTCCCTAAAAAGGGTTTGAATATATGGTGCATGGAACGTTGATACGTTGCACCAGCATTATTTAGGCCAAAGGGAATTACTCGATAGAAAAACACACCTTGAGGATCTCTAAAGGCTGTAGACTCATTATCTTCTGGGGACCTTCGTATTTGATTGTACATAGAATAACCATCCATGAAGGAAAGAGATTCTTAGCTAGCTGTTGCATCAATTAAGAGTTCTGGGATCAGAACTGGAAAATCATCCTTGGGACAATGTCGATTAAGATCTCTGAAATCAATGAAAACTCTAATTTTTCCATTCTTCTTTTTCACAGGGACAATATTAGCCAGCCATTTGGGATACTGAACTTCTCTGATGAATTTAACTATGATAATCTTATCAACTTTAGCTTCAATTTTGGAGGAATAAATTGGGTGTGATCTTCTTGCGGCTTGATTGAATCATTGATGTTCTTCTGGAAAATCCAAATGATGAGCGGAATCATTAGGATCGAGACTGGGTATTTCTATATAATTCCAAGCAAATACATCTCAATTTTTCTTTAAAAATAATGTATACATTTCTTTATCTTCAAAAGTCAGGGCCGCACTAATTAAAGTGGGCGTGGATCTTCTTTTGTACCCAGATTTATTTCTCTAAGTTCACTAAAAATTGTAGAGATACCCTCTTCAAATGCTGGAGGAGCATCTCTGAGATCTTCCTCTTCTTCCTCAATATGTGTTACTTCTTCTATTTCTACTTGCATAGTAGATGACGAAGCAAAATTTCAATGGTTAGGGGAGAAGTAAAAATTTGATCATCTTAGAGAGGAGGCTTCCATTTTTGAACCTATTGACGACGAAGGGTCTTCCTAGGGTGATAAAGAGGAGATGATGGAATGAGAATCGACATCATTATTTTCCTCTGGAATTTCTATAACTTATTCTTTCCTGGTTGATGAAGTATTGAATTGCTGGATTTCAGTGGATGAAATGAATACATATCCATTTAAGCTTTCATCACTGCTTGGAGAATCAACAATTTCTCCCATGCTGTCTGGCTCAATTGTCATAACTGACATTATGGAAGTTTCCATAAGAATGTTTGGATTTAGTTCTATCTTGTCAATTTGACTAATAGGCAACACATAATCAATACTCAGATGTATTAATGGGTTTATTGGAATATTTTCCAAACTACTTGGAGAATAAATTTTGGTGACCTTCTTCATCATGTATTTTCCCTTTCCCTCCATGTGAAATTTTTTTGCCTCAATGTATTGATATTGACATGTTTTGAATGGGGATTTTTCTTAATACAATGTCCCAATTTGACCATTGAAACAATATTTGAGACATTGATGGTATGAAAAAGGTACAGACACATGTTGATGTAGCTAAGGTCTTCCAAGAAAAATGTTGAAGGATGTGTCCTGACGAACAACCATGAAATCTGAATTAGATTCATGGTCACCAAAATGAATTCTGGGTGTAATATCGCTTAGATGTTCTTGTTCATTATTATCGTATCCCTGCAAAATCAAAGTAGAAAGAGATAAATCAGATTTAGTGAGGCCTAATTAATGAAATGTATGAATAGGAATGAGATTGACTCCTGATCCATTATCAATGAAAGATCGTCGGATATCTATATCATTGAATTTTAAAGATAGATACAAAGGTCTGATATGTACATGTATAACATCATCTTCATCTTCATCTATAAAGGATATCACTACATGGAATTCTACAGGATCATTCTCTATATGGTAGACTTCAGCCACAGTAATTTCGGTTTCGAATTCTTGAGGACTTGAAAAAGCCTCAATAAGCACCTCCCAAAGATCTTTTGACAGATTCAAGGCATCCAGAATTGATAACATGGCTGGTAACTGGGAAAAATGTTTCAAGAAATAATATTTTTGGTCCAAAGGTCTGTGTTTCCCATCAGGAAAATGTGGTTTTGCAGGTGCCTTGGAAGCTGATTCTTTGGCAGTGGATGCATCCTGTATCTGGGTAAGAGTTGGAAACAGTCATGGATTCTGGTGATTAGACCGACTATGTCTATCTATTTTCTTAGAGGAATAAGGGGTGACCTCTAACCGGTCTTCCAAAATAACCGTTTTAGGACCGAATCTTCCATGTGTGAATGAAATTTCTAGTTCCTGTTGAGCCCGCTGAAGGTCTTTGCCATGAGTTTCTGCCGTATATACAATTATAGTAGGGGTAGGATTGAAATAGTGGCATCTAGAATATCCACGTCTTCCCCTGTATCCTAGACCTCTGTCTCTTCCTCTGATTCCTCTGTTAGATACAAGGAACTTAGGCTCATCATAATTGAAACTGTTATTGGCCTAAGGATCTATTAAATGAATCATGTTAAGAGAACCAATGATCAATTCTTCATCTGATGAAGATTCTGCCTGATTAACCAGTTCAGGCCATGCCATTTGGTGGGGCGGTTCCCATGATTTTGAAGCAGATGGAAAAAAATATTCCAAAGTCAAAGACAACATAGGCTATGACACGAGATCGAATTCTTCTGACTACTCATCTTTTTTCAAATTATGCTGATTCTTTGAGGATTTTCCTTATGATGAAGGTGTTTTTACTGTGGAATTCATAGCAGAAGAAACAATTGGTTGATTCAATTGTGTTTGTAAAATTTCATTAGTTCAGTTGATCATTTTCATGACCATCCTATCATCATATTTCAGCACATTTTTACTTTTGACTTCATGCCACTCGCCTTATTCTTCTGGATCAGTAGCAGTAACACATGCTACCTGGGATGAAGAACCTTTCAGTTATACCTGTCCAGAGTCCACCATCTTTTTCAGAAGGTCTTTGAAGACAAAACACTCTTGAATGGGATTCCCCAACATCTGATGAAATGGGAAATAGTTAGAGAGGTCTTCATATCCTCCCTTGTTATGACTTTTGGTCCTTATAAACTGAACAAGATTATTTTACAGAGCTGAGATGAAGTAGCAAGAAACTTTTTCATTCTGGAAAGAATAAACTTTGTTCTTAAAATATTCAAATTATTTCGGCCTTTGATCTCTTTGATCATCTTGATGAGACAGCCATTGTTGTTGATGCTCAGGATGTGGAGCCCTTCGATATGATGAAGGTTTTGAAGTGGAAGAAAGTACAGGTGCCTATTTATGTGTAATTGTAGAAGTATTCCTTTCATATTCTCCTTATTGGAACTGATGCAATTACACGAGTTTTAGCCTTAGTCTTTGTAAGAGAATCTTATATCTACTAAGCGATTCAAGTAAGGTCTTGAAAACCTCCTTTGTATCTTACAGGGATCAACGGTGTGCGTAATTAATCATGCAGATTATCCACACAGATTGGAAACAATTCTTCTTGAGGGAGTTCTAAACTTAAGGAGTATATTAATCCCTTCCATCGAGCAATGAAATATTAAACTCTTTCATTTTACCTTTTCTTACAATTGGTATGATCAAAAACTGTCATCTTTGGAAACGTTGAGCTAAATTGAAGAATAAATCTATGACGAAGATCTTCCCACCCAATAATTGATCAATATTGAAAACTTGTATTCTAGACAAAAGCAGGTCCTTGTAATGACTGCACAAAACACCTGATCTTAACTGCTTCTTGTTGTTGAGGGGTTCCCATCATAGGATCACAACTTGAAAAAAAATGTGTTAAGTGTTGTTCTGGATCTCCCAAAACATTAAATATTGGGAATGTGGTATTCACAAAATTTTATGGGGAAGGGATTGCATCTACCCATTCAGGGTAAGCTCTCTTTTCTGGCTGAACTTGTGCACACTTTCCTTCCATAGCTTCCAACTAAGATGTTAATGAATCAATGGTAGTCATTAATTTTTGAGAAACGTCTGGTTGATCTTGGGACTAAGTAGGTGCGATAACTGGAGTTTGGATGGGTGTGGTGACCAGTATTGCCACTGATGGTAGAATTGCTGGTTCCTATCGTGTATGACCCATAGGATTGGAATTGTGAGGGTGTACTTGTAAAAGGGTATATTCTTGATCCATCCTAGTAGATGAAAAAAATTCCCTTGATTGATTAACTCCCGCATGATTAGGAGGAATACTACCTTGAATTAGTTCTACATTTAACCTCCTGAACTCCTTAATTTCTTCTCCTTGTTGTGAGAAACATTCCTCTAACGAGAGTGATTGGCCTTCTATAGAGGTGGGGTGGAATGTAACCTAAATTTTACCCTTTTCCTTGGCATTTGCCTTTATGGAGTATGGAAGGGAATTACCCAAAGGAATGTCTTTCCCCTGGGAAATACTCTGTCTTCTCATACACACACCACCTTCATTCGTTTTTGTGTGTACAGCTTATTGAACATGAAATTATTCATTTGATCCCCATGAATGAGCCTCATGTTCTGGGGGATTAGTGACAACGAAATTGATGACATTTATTGATGCATAATGCATTGCAGCCCTTCTATCAGTGCTTCTGCGATACTATCTTCTTTCATGTCATTTATGATACATTGACTTTGGTTTGGTTGATCCCTTAGGAACTTCTTGATGAACCATAATTTGGAGGGAATCTCCTGATAATTCGGCCCTGCGTTCCTCTTGTGGATTCTTCCCTAATCAAGAGAAGACTGACTTCCGCTGATGAAGAGATTGAGAATTTGAAAAAGTCCCCAGTCCGGTGGACTGGGGCTATTCATGTTTTTATGAACTCCTCGAATCCTTTCTGTTGATCCCAAGGGTTGGATTAAAAGAGTCCCGAGTCTGGCAAGCTGAGGTGGCTCTTGAGCTGCAACATCCAAAACTTTCTTAAAATATCTCCTGATTTTGTGTACTTTAGTCTGAAAATTGGCCGGATGCCCCATCTGACATCCACTCAAGTCACCTGGCTCAAATGACCGTTAGATTATTTCTGACACTTCTGTCACCTGATGATGTGCATGCTCTAAATGAGAAGTCTATTCGATATTATCATTTTCTTGATGCAAGAGTATTTTGATAACTTGTTCTTTATATGCCTAAATTTGGGAAGAACTGGTTGAGGCCTATTCTTGGGAAATCCTCTGATTACACACAAAACCAGTTAGATGTGGCCAGCCATGGGAAATAACATTGTGTGAGACTACTTTGGGCGGGCTTTGTTGACTGGAGACCATGGTGAAATGAAATGCTCCATGAACACCACATACCCTGATATGAATACCATATGGGGATTTGGTAATTAACTGGCGCAACCTTTTCAATGCGCCAAGGCATGAACGCTGAAGGTCTCTATACTTCTTTTCAACCTTTGGATGTTAGGAAACTGAGATAGATTCCAAGTCAATTTGGGGCTTCAACCCTTCTATTAAATTAACATGATTTTGATATTCATCATAAGATAATATTTTCTATTTTAAGTGAAAAAGAGTTTTCTATATATTGAGACGAATATCGTGAATAAAATCTTCTGTCAACATTTCTAGAATATCATAATGAGAGTCAACCAAAGGCCAAAACATGACTGGTATTTCATCTTTTGCCAGTTTTTTTCTTATATTCAGAAATTCCTCTTTGTCATTTGATGAAGATTCTTCTACCTGATTGGACCAAAGCTGGTGCTTCTTTGTTACTTCAATAGATTAAAAAATATTGGTAGAGATTTCATTTTTCAAATTAGAAGATGAATGACTCGGGGGTGGTTCAGAGAATGACCTACACCCCAGACTATCTTATTATTGAGAAAGTATTTCGCGTTATAGCGGTATGGCATCAAACATGATTGGCTTTGAATTTTCAAGTGCCTCAAGATAAGAGGGCGTTCTCTTTACTTCTTTGTCAATTGAATAATTTTCAAGGAAATGATAATTAATACTATGGAGAGGACTTTTGCAACAAATTTCATCATCATGGGGAGGACCACCGTGGTGGGTTACATCAAAAGATGAGACCACTTGCTCCTTGGTCTTCTGTTAATGTAGAGGGTTATCGTGGCTCTCATCTGATGATGATACTTCAAGATTGACTAAATTATCATGAAGAAAGCCGTCATGATACAGTGTTTGATGAATACCTTCATAATTATTATTGTTAATTCCGAAATCTGGAAATGAGAGAGTAGAATGTTGAGTTGCAATAGGGAATTGGTCGAGGGATTCAAGAACTATAGCATTGAGAAAGGCCTTATTACAGATTGGCTATTGATTTTTCAACTGTGATGAATGGGTCTTTTTCTTGGACGCCTTCTTACTCACTTTGGAAACCACTTGTTGATGAAAGTGGTTATTATGGGTCGGTGTATGTTCCTGCTCATGAGAAATGGTCAGGTTAGGCTGATTATCTCCATTTAAATTGGGTATATGTGCCTGACTTGATTTTCCATAGGACATGGGGGAGTATGCCCCATGACCCTCCTGGACTGGAACAAAGGTGTGTATCTGCTCCGGGGTGACATGTTGACGAGTCAATCCACTGATAAGGATACATTTATGTTTCTTTACCTGTGATTTTACTGAAGTTGTTATAAAATTCTGACAGGTATCTAGAATATAGGAAGGGATTTACTTCTGCTCTTTCACCATTGTCAGAATGTTCTCGGTGACTTCAGATACCGGAAGGGTAATATACGTCCATTTCGTGTTTAGAGTAGGTGTGTTTCCCTGCTCCTATCCTCCTTTCCCTGTCAGTGAATTCTGACAGTACTCATGTGTAGGGGTAGAAAGTTGTGTCTGCCTCCTGTTTTTCATTGGAGCTTTAAAATTAACATATCTGGGTGCTACCAAACAAGACTGTTGGTTAGCTTGATGAATCACAAGTGTATGTGCATACTGATTGTTCTCCACCAAATATGATTTATGAACTCCCATCAAGACTGGCAGACGAGACTGCTGGCAGAATTGGTGAGTGTAAGCAGGTGTATGTGCCTATTTACAGGTGGTCACCATATTAGATTGGCAAGCATCTTTGGATGCAGTCAGACGAGCCTAATGATTGGCTGATGAATTATAAATTGGTGTATGTTTCTTCCTATAGTTCTCCATCGGAATTTCCTGGAAAGACTGACGTGTTACTACCAGAGGAGTCTGATGGTCAGTGAAATCATGACAGACAGGTGTATATGCCCACTCGTTGTTTGTCATCAAGTTAGTTTGATGAAATTCTCTAGAGGGGTAGAGGTAAGAACCTGCTCCATGTTGGCCAAATTTCAGTTCTGACGGTTCGTCTTATGTGCTCGGGTCTAAGGGACCTGATCCGAACATCTAGAGGTGATACCCTCATCATGTTGAGGGTGCACTACCACACGATTTTGGTAGTGATTCTGGGTGGGAGTCCTCAGGATGGGATACTATATTCTTGAAATGAGGCCTTGAGTGACCTCTTCATTCACCTCCCTATAATATGGGAGGGTCCGGTTGTTGCGTTCCTGGGATAATGACCTGAAACGGTTGGAGACTGTGGTTGGAACCACCTTCTTCTTGACCATTGTTTATCGCTATTCAGACCACCAGGGTTTGTTGTTAATTTGGAGGGCTTGTCGAGTATCCTTCTGAGTCAAAATGGTACCATGTTGACGGTTTTCCCTCACCAATGCATTTGAGACCCAGCGTTGAAGACGCTGAGTAAGTGATGTCGTCCTCAGAGCAGACGAGGATCCAGCAGCAGTAGCGGTCGAGGCATTCACAGGTGTGAACTTTAAAGAAGCCATTTTGGGTTGCAAAGAGATCTTGGAAAAGAGTGCCTGTTTAATATAGAAGACATAATCAAGATAGGTTTGTCTAGAATACAACTTTTGGATGGACACATATGTGTTTGATTGCTTTATTGTCCCTCATATTGAGTTTAATAGGGGCCTAACAAATAAGTAAAACATCATTTAACTTGGTTAAGGATTCACATCAGGTTCACCATTTTTGTTTCTTCTAGAAATGGGGATAACCATGATTGTTTAAGGTTCAAACCTTCCAATCGGTTTCTAATGGCTTTATTCTTAGAACTGGAAACATCCAATGATTATATATCCATTTTGACCAACATTCCAAAGGTAGGTTCTCATTAGTTGTGGAGTGATGAGGCTTAAGAATTTTCACTAGTCGAGAGGATGGGAGGTCAGACTCATCAAACCTTTTTTGGGGGGAATTATTGTCTACTCTTGGACTCTCTTATAGATTTAAGTTATTTTCACAAATCCTTATCAATTCCCCAAGTATAAAAATGAGTTTTCCTTTAGATTTAGCAATCAAAGATTTATATGTATGGGATTTAGAGAATCTTTTATATGTATTTGAGATTCATCATCGATGGAGAATCATCCGTATGTATTGGAGATTCTTAGTCAATGGTATCCTTCAATACATTATATAGAAATCTCTTAGTAATTATTATGACCATACTGGTTTTAAAGCCACTGAGTGGGGAACTTGAAGTTTATTGTCATTCAGAAAGACATGGATTATTTTAGAGTTGGGATCATACCCCCAGATGGGATACCTACGTATCCTTGTTAAAAAAGAAATCAGAACCCACATAGTTCAATAAGAATGATATAGTTTAACGTCATATCTGACGGAATAGAATTAATGAATGATGGGATATAACATTATAAAAGGATTCCTACATACTCTACTCTTATGGAAAAGATCAAAGTCCACGTAGTTTAGGCTAAGAAATGTGGGGTTTATGCATGATCAATGACCCAAAAAGAGATGTCGTGATTACTCTTACACTATAAGCCCACGTGAGTCATGCTCGGTGTGAGAAACAAGTGGTATTAGTAAACTTGATGATGATGCCACGAAAGATGCCATCATGAGAAATGATGTGGGGCCTATGTATGTTTGACGGCCCAAGTAAATGAAGACCAGAAATTAGGAAAGAAGCCCAAAATTAGGGTCCATAAAAGTATTTTTAGTTTATGGAGATTTGGAATTTTTGTAACACCCCAAGATTCCACAGTACGATTCTCTTTCCATAATGCAACAACTTGCATTGTACGCAAGTTCAAGATTCTAACACGCCGCAACCAATCAAAGTAGCATTTATGAATAGTAATACCCACTTTTTGAAATATATATATTTTATATTTTAAAATGGACTTCATTTTTGGATTCATAATATTGAAATAATCCTATGTTGAATTTTTTGTATTTTTCTGAGAACTTCCAATTTTAGATGAATAGTGAAAATACTTAAAAACAACTTTTTAAATAAAAATAATTTATAGTGATAAATTATACTATTGAGTGGTTTTAAAGTATAATTATAATATAATTTTACCATTTTATCCAATTTTTGTCATTATAATTAATTTCACTTTGAAATTGGACATAAACAAGTGTCAATATTTTGATTGATATTCTTTCGTAAAAACATGCTATTTGTTTTGACAACAGGAATTAATTATAAAATTAATTAATGAAACATATATGTATTGAATTTGGTAAAATAGACATCATCTTTGAATTTGGAATATCAAATATAGCTTAGGGTGAATTTTTGGTATTTTTCTGAAAAACTACAATTTTTGATGAATAGTGAAACCACTAAGAGGTAGTTAAAAAAACTGATTTCTCGTTTAAATGAAATTTTAACGCTTCTATGAATTTAATTTCAAAAATCGGAAATACATGGTTCTAATTAGAAAGTAAAATTTGGTTCAATGTTATGAAAATAATTTTTGGGGAATAGTAACTTTTGAGTTTTATTAACAGAGATTAGAGGTAATTAGTGTAATTTAAGGTAAAAATAATGTTACAATAATATGAAATTACCTTGAAACATGTCCTACTATTATTGGATGACTCATGGCCGACCAATACAATCCATGGGTCAATTTGTGGGACCCCATGGAGCCACTTGGGTAAGATAAAGACATTAATACCTTTTATTTAATGTAAAAATAAAAATGTCACAAACATGCATTGTTTTACTAAAACAATTTTTACAAGGGGTTTTACAAATTATCCTTTCTACTATAAATATTAATTGGAAACATAAAAATATTTCCTACATCATGGTATTTTTTTATAATTTTTAGACATTAAATAAATTAAATTTTTTATGACACCATGATGATGCAGTGTTTACCTCATTAATTAACGATTTAAATAAAATGAAAAGATAATGTATAATCTAAGACTTAAACATGTAAAAATCCTATTTGATGGGTAGATTTTTAACCCTTATTACCTTATCCTCTAAATATATCATTTTGGGACCTTTAAAATCTGAAAATCATTTCATAATAATGTAACATTTCATAACTTTCCAAGAGTGCCCCTCCTCTCCTCTTATAAAAGGCCCCCACCTCTACCACTCTATTCACACCATCAAAGCCATTTGGCTCGGCCAAAATCTGCCCAAATACTCTCTCAACTTCCCTGTCTTACTCCTAGAAGCCTCACTTTGGGCAGAAGTCTTTCCAAGGAAGCCTTTGGATCAAATCAAAAACAGTTACCCGATTTTAAGGTAATGTCTTCTCTTATGTTATTTTATTTATTTAGCTTCTCCAACCCCTTAAACTCTTATTATTCCATTATTTTGTAACAAAACTAGTTTCTTAAATATACTGGGATGTTTTTATGAGAATTATTTGATTTACACTTACACACACCTTCTTCTAATGGTAAAAGGACATACTGTTTTTATGGGTGGTGAATTACTGCCTCACGAAACGATGATTGTTCAATCTTCTTTTAACACCTCTCATGGTGGCCATTAAGATGTCACTATATTTATATATGATATATATTTTGTTTATGTTTTCCTTATGATTTTGTATTTTTCATTTATGGCATACCTTTATGATTTCCATTATGGGTAAATGCGATAATTTCATTTTAGGTAGTACGGACTACCGCCCCCTCAAAGTGATTTGAATCGTTAATGCCATATGTGGGACCTATAAAGGATGGAGTAAATGATATTATATATTATATTATACTGGAAATATAATATACCTTTATATCATTATGATTTCATTCCATTAAATACGAAATAGAAATGAATGTAGCGTTCATGCGTACGTACGACTTACCGTCTCCATGAACGGTGCATTTCATTTCTTACCTCTAAATGTTATGTAATATTATAAATGAATGTATATACTGGATATATATGATATATATGATATCTACATCATGAATATAATTTGGTATATAATGGATATTTTACCACCTGAATAACTTGTAATTATAAGAAGTTTATTTTTGACGCAAGTACCAAATATCGACAAAACGAATGTTATTAAATTAAATAATTACATAATGTTCATAACATGGTAATAAGTGATATAAAAGGAATAATGAACTTGAAAAATGTTCTTAAGAAAGTATAAATTAACTTTAGTTTATTATTCAGGAGGTTAAAGAACGATCGAGTCAAGTCGGACAGGAGGTAAGGGACTGCGTCTCAATATCCTTTCATTGAGTCATATTTTGTTTTATACACAACTTTATTTTATATGGTGTATAAACCCCTTTGACTTTTACTTTTATTCAAAAGGAATATTTTTATACGAAGGGTTTATACTATACGACAAAATGAATGTTTAGTCTTACGTATGCGGTGACAATGACTTCTCTGCCGCCGTGACCATTATTTGAGTTTCGGCATCCTCTACAAGCCGTTACTTTTTTTAAATGAAAAATAAATACCATGTTTTACTTTTATTTTATTTTGGAATTGAAAATGGTTTTGATAATGTTTTTATTATATCAATGTGTTGTATTGATATCTTGTGATTGAAATATGGAAATGTTATGTTTCCTTTATGCATGTTTTATGTGATACGAGTATGTTATGGTTTATGATATGTTTAAAGCTTTTCATATAAGGAATGAATTGGACTTAATAAGTGATGGGTGGAGACCTCTGTTGCTCCTCGATGCATCGGTAGGTCTCATGAGATAAACTAGTGTGTTGGAACGAGGTCTTGAAAAAATCTTATTTGTATTCTTCGCACGAGGCCTTGGCTACGTGGTTATGATAGTCTGGCATTATGCATTCCGTCATTATGAAAGTGGTTATTGATATTTCATGTGATTATTCGACTAGTAGAATATTCATGTGAATAAGTAAATGGAATTATTTCATTTTACTTTGGCCATATTATGCTGAAGTTCATGTTTAAAAGTCGTTTGTTTTAGTTATACATTGCCTTAAATGTTTATGTTTATTTATGAAAGTTTCGGCTATATTGTTATCCTTACTAAGCATCTGAGCTCACCCCTTTCAATGTTTTAATTTTTCCAAGACGTGAAGAAGTATTTTATGAATGAACTGCAGGGATAGTATAAGGGGATATGAAGACAAGATGTTGTTGTAGTTTTTCTTTACTTTATGATGTAATGTAATAATTATGAATATATCTTGTGTTACGAGGATACTAAACTAATCGGTCTTCCGAGACTTTATCTTTTGTGATCATGACAATGTTATGTAATAATCCACCAACTCTGGGTAACTGGGGTCGGGGCGTTACAGTTGTTATCAAAGGTATTTTAGTTCTAACCTTGGAAGCTAGATTTAGATAAACTCCGATTAGAGCACATTTCCCTAAGATAGACTTTGAGGATTAGTATAGAAGAACTTCCTAAAATTTTGGTATTATAGAGATTTTGTGAGTTTTCTGAGAAATAAATCCCTGTTTGGATATGAGCAGGTAGAGGCAGATGTGGTATAGATGTACCTAGGTGTGAAACCCAAAAACACCGCTTTGATCTAGACTCTAATGGGAACTGGTGCATGACAACGAGCATTGCTTCACTCTTGGTTACGACACTCCCAGAGGATATGCTTAGGATAATTATAATTTTCTTTACAGACTATTATGAAGGGTTTATGAGTATATAATTCATCAATGAAAACATTTTTATGATTATGGATTATATCCATAAATTTTTCAATTTATGTTAAGTGTTTTACAAGTATGGAATTATGTATTTTGATTCATAAACTGATCTAGTTTATTCCATTGTTTAGAAATGGTGCCTAGTAAAAGGAATAGAGGCCATATCAATGCACACACTCCATGTAGGGATTGCCCTCCTGCTCAAGATAATTATAATGGAGACGGTGATAAAACTGGTGCTGATAATCTTATCACCATACTGGGACAACTCAATCAGGTTGTGAATAATAACCTTACTCATATAGAGCACCCTGATCCGCAATGTGGGGGATCAATATTATATCGTTTCATGAGGCAACAACCACCAAAATTTAATGGGGTTACAAATCCATTAGTATAAGACAATGGATAAACTCAATAGAGAAAATATTCCACGCCTTGGGGAGTAGCGAAATGGAGAAAGTTGTCATGGTAGTTTACCTCCTCACTAGAGATGTCGATCAATGGTGGTCGCTAATTCAAAACACAAAGGAAGATGAAGATGTATCAAGTATGGAATGGAGGGAGTTTAAATAAATTATCTTAGAAAAATACTTTCCACATGACCATCAAGTATATATGGAAAGGCAATTTCTGTGTCTGAGGCAGAAGGAGGATGAGAATGTCGCAAAGTATGAGGCTAACTTTACAAGGTTAGAAAGGCATGAATCAGATTATATACATAACCCAAGAACTAAGATTGATTGTTTATTTGATGGGTTAAAACCATTTCTCCTTCGAGCCTTAGCCTCACAATCTTTCTCAACGTATGAAGATATAGTCTCGTGTGCTATCAAGACAGAAAACAAATTCTCTAAATCTTATTACAATAAAGTAAAGCAAGAGAAGAAGACAATGGTGGAACAAGATATAGATAAAGGGGAAAAGGGGAAGAAGTATTTTCCATTATGCGATAATTGTGGGAAGAATAACCCCGGTAATTGCCTAAAAGGAATGTGAGTTTGTTATAAATGTGGAGAAAAAGGTCACTAGGATCGTGATTGCAAGGGAAAGAAAGAGGATATCAATGTTGAATGCTACAATTGTAGGGAAATGGGGAATTATTCAAATGAATGTCCTAAGTGCCAAGGAATCTTACCTCAAAAAGGCCAAGGGATAAAGTCCAATCTTATGTTGTTACTACAGTTGAAGTGGAATAATTAATGTATTGGTGGTTTTGGACTCAAGGATTATATTCTGGTTATAATAATAATGCGATATATATAAGGATTGTACTGTAGTACTTGTTTTTTTCATTAAGGTTTTAATATGATGAAGGTAATCATATTTTTAGTATGTGACAATAAGAGAAACATTACTTTGTTTGGGGAATCTGATGTTACAATTGATTTTGGAATTTAGAGACATTTTAGCGAAAGTCTGGACAAAGGTATTTTGGATAACTATAATGGTTGGAATGGATTAAGTTAACTTCGGATATTATTATTTAAGGTTAAAACATTTCTGAAGATTGTTTTTGAAATATTATAATACTGTAGTTTAAGGAAAAGGACAACCTTCAGGTCGGAGGATAACCCGTCGCGTCGGACAAAGCTGTAGGAATCGAACCCACAACCATAGTGCGACATGCCTTTATTACCTACCACTAGCCTACAGTAATTCCATAGTTACATCAAAATAGTTTTCCTAATCTAAATGGTATGTGTTAATATTTTGAACCTTATACGATTAGGATAAATATAATATTTTTGAGTTCTATTATATTTTTGAGTGAATGATGAGTTTGTGGTAGAAATTAGTTGAAGGTTGAAACTCTACGTTTCAAGTATATATATATATATACCTCTCTCTTATTATATGAATAAATTAATTATTAATCATTAGAAAAGGGATATTAAAAAAATGTGTTATCCTAATACCTTATGTTTTGTTGAACTGATGATATTTTAAATCACCATAGATTGAAGGCTTTGAGGCCCACAATTTTACACTTGTTTGTGATTGATGACCTCAATCACTCCCTACAAATATTTATGTTTTCGCTCCAATTATTTTTCTTTAATTTCCACCCATGTTCTACTAATTGGGATCATAATTTGGTGCTGACTTTTTTATTTCCCTTTCCCTCTTATTAAGGCTAAATTTTATTAACCTTATTTCCGATGTGGGTTTTCCACAAAGGTATTTTCTATTTTCAACCTTTTATTATTGATGAACATTTTAAAATTGCTAGGACTCTATTTATTGAAGGAGGGGAGAATGTAACACCCCAAGCTTCCATGGTACGATTCTCTTTCAATAATGCAATAGCTTGCATTGTACGCAAGTTTGAGATTCCAACACACCGCGACCAATAAAAGTAGCCGTTATGAATAGTAATACCCACTTTTTGAAATTATATAAATTTTATATTTCAAAATGGACTTCATTTTTGGATTCTTAATATTGAAATTAGCCTATGTTGAATTTTTGGTATTTTTCTGATAACTTCCATATTTTGAGGAATAGTGAAAAATACTAAAAAACAACTTTTTTAATAAAAATAATTTATAGTGATAAATTATACCATTGAGTGGTTTTAAAGTATAATTATAATATTATTTTACCATTTTATTCAATGGTTGTCATTATAATTAATTTCACTTTGAAATTGGACATAAACAAGTGTCAATCTTTTGATTGATATTCTTTCGTAAAAACACGCTATGTGTTTTGACAACGGGAATTAATTATAAAATTAATTAATGAAACTTATATGTTTTGAATTTGGTAAAATATAAATAATATTTTAATTTGGAATATCAAATATATCTTGGGGTTATTTTTTGGTATTTTTATAAAAAACATCAATTTTTGATGAATAGTGAATCCACTAAGAGGTAATTAAAAAAACTGATTGTTTGTTTAAATGACATTTTACCACTTCTGTGAATTTAATTTCAAAAATAAAAAAATACATGGTTTTAATTATGAAGAAAAATGTGGTTCAATGGTATGAAAATAATTTTTGGTGAATAGTAACTTTTGAGTTTTATTAACCGCGATTAGAGGTAATTAGTGTAATTGAAGGTAAAAATAATGTTATAATAACATGAAATTACCGTGACACATGTCCTACTCTTATTGTATGACTCATGGACGACCAAGAAAATCCATGGGTCAATTTGGGGGACCCCATGGAGCCACTTAGGTAAGATAATGACATTAATACCTTTTAATTAAAGTAAAAATAAAAATGTCAGAAACATGCATTGTTTTACTAAAACATTTTTAATAAGGGGTTATAAAAGTTATCTCTTAGACTATTAATATTAATTGTAAAGATAAAAATATTTCCTACATCATTGTATTTTTTTTATAATTTTTAGACATTAAATAAATTAAACTTTTATTGACACGATGATGATGCAGCGATTGCCTCATTAATTAATGATTTAAATAAAATGAAAAGATAATGTAAAATCTAAGACATAAACTTGTAAAAAGCATATTGTATGGGTAGATTTAGAACCCTTATCACCTTATCCTCAAAATATAACATTGTGGGACCTTTAAAATTATGAAATCATTTCATAATAATGTAATATTTCGTAACTCTCCAAGAGTCCTCCTCCTCTCCTCTTATAAAAGGCCCCCACCTCTACCACCTTATTCACACCATAAAAGCCATTTGGCTTGGCCAAAATCTGCCCAAATACTCTCTCAACTTCCCTCTATTACTCATAGAAGCCTCAAGTTTGGCATAAGTCTTCCCAAGGAAGCCTTTGGATCAAATCAAAAAGAGTTACCCAATTTTAAGGAAATGTCTTCTCTTATGTTCTTTTGTTTTATTTTGCTTCTACAACCCATTAAACTCTTTTTATTCCACTATTTTGTAATGAAAAAAGTATATTAAATATACTAGGATGTGTTTATGAGAATTATTTGATTTATACTTACACACACCTTCTTCTAATGGTTAAAGAACATATTGTTTCTATGTTTGGCGAATTACTACCACACGAAACGATGATTGTTCAATATTTTTTTTGACACCTCCAATGGTGGCCATTAAGATGTAACTATATTTATATATGATATATATTATGTTTATATTTTACTTATGCTTCCGTATTTTTCATTTATGGCATACCTTTATGATTTCCATTATGGGTAAACGTGATAATTTCATTTTAGGAAGTGCGGACTACCACCCCCTCAAAGTGATTTGAATCGTTAATTCCATATGTGGGACGTATAAAGGATGGAGTAAATGATATTATATATGATATTATATTGGAATTATAATATACCTTTATATCATTATGATTTTATTCCATTAAATATGAAATAGAAATGACAGTAGCGTTCATGTGTACATACGGATTACCGTCTCCATAAACGATGCATTTCATTTCTTACCTCTAAATGTTATGTAATATTATAAATGAATGTATATTCTGGATATATATGATATATATGATATCTACATCATGAATATAATTCTGGATATAATGGATATTTTACCACGTGAACAACTTGTAATTATAAGAAATTAATTTTTGACTCAAGTACCAAATATCGACAAAACAACCGTTATTAACTTAAATAATTACATAATGTTCATAACATGGTAATAAGTGATATAAAAGGAATAATGAACTTGAAAAAGTTTCTTAATAAATTACAAATTAACTCTAATTTATTATTTAGGAGGTTAAAGAACGGTCGAGTCAAGTCGGACACGAGGTAAGGGACTTCGTCTCAATCTCCTTTCATTGAGGCATATTTTGTTTAATACATGACTTTCCTTTATACGGTGTATAAAACCCTTTGAATTATACTTTTATTCAAAAGGAATCTTTTTATACGAATAATTTTTAATAAACGACAAAAGGAATGTGTTTGTCTTACGTATGTGGTGACAATGACTTCTCCGCCGCCGTGACCATTATTTGAGTTTTGGATTCCTCAACAAGCCAGAACTTTTTTTAAATGAAAAATAAATACCATGTTTTACTTTTATTTTATTTTGGTATTGAAAATGGTCTTGATATTGTTATTATTATATCAATGTGGTGTATTGATATCTTGTGATTGAAATATGGAAATGTTATGTTTCCTTTATTCATGTTTTATGTGATACGATTATGTTATGGTTTTTGATATGTTTAAAACTTTTCATATAAGGAATGAATTGGACTTAATAAGTGACGGGTGGAGCCCACTATAGCTCCTCGATGCATCGGTAGGTCTCATGAGACAAACTAGTGTCTTGACACGAGGCCTTGACAAAATATTATTTGTAGTCTTGGCATGAGGCATTGGCTACGTGGTTATGATAGTATGGAAATATGAACTCCGTCATTATGAAAGTGGTTATTGATATTGCATGTGATTATTTGACTAGTATAATATCCATGTGAATAAGTAAATGGCATTATTTCATTTTAATTTTTCCATATTATGATGAAGTTCATGTTTAAAATGTTTTTTAGATATACATTTCCTTAAATGTTTGTGTTTATTTATGAAAGTTTCCCCTATATTGTTATCCTTACTGAGCATCTGAGCTCACCCCTTTCAATGTTTTAATTTTTCCAGGATGTGATGAAGTATTTTATGAATGACCTGCAGGGATTGTATGAGGGGATATTAAGACAATATGTTGTTGTAGTTTTATTTTACTTTTTGATGTAATGTAAGACTTATTAATATATCTAGTGCTACAAGGCTACTAAACTAATTGGTCTTCCGTGACTTGATCTTTTGTGATCATGCCAATGTTACGTAATAATGCACCGACTCTGGGTAACTGGGGTCGGGGCGTTACAATTTTAACCCGGGACTTACTCCTGAAAAGGAATCCAAAATTAAGAGGGACTTATGATTGGGTTTTATTCTTGAGAAGGAAGCCCAAATCAAAAGAAATTATGATTGGGGAATACTCTATAATAGGATTCCCAATTAAAGGGAACTTATAACTTGGGGCTTACTCCTGAGAAGGAGTCCCAAATCAAAATATCTTCTAATCTCAAAGGATTAGGTTATATAGGAAAACCCCTAACCATGGTGACATAATGCTTTTAAGTCATGAGTTTTTGGGAGAGGTTCTCACAGAATTACTCTCATAGAAGGAAAAAAAATAAAGGAACCATACCATAAAAGGATTTGAAGAGGGTTTTTAAGGCTATGTTTTGAAGAGGAGCGGTGGATTTGAGGAAAGGAGGTGACTAGGAAGGAGGTGCGCAAGTCCTAGCCTGGCGCGCAAGTCCTAGTCACTCAAGTAGACTTGTGCGACATGAGTCACCTTGGGCGACGACGAATCTATTGGGTAATACTTGGGCGACATTGAATTCAATACCTTAGCATCATCCCTAGAGGCTTCCAAAAGTGTGGCACGCAAGTTCCCTTGAGAGGAGAAGGCAGTGTGCAAGTTTCTTCATTTCCCTTAAGGTATGGACACCTAGGCACGCAAGTATTGATGAGTTCTAACACTTAGGCATTATTCTTCCTCTTTAGAGCTTCCCTTCTAGGAAAAGAATTTCCTTAGAAGTGTTTAGAAGATTTCAGATAAGGACTTGGGAAACCAGAGCTTGAATCTAAGTTTTTGAAAATTAGTTCCTGAAATGGGGTGCCCACAGGTGCTATTTATAGGCCACAGGTCACCTTGGGTGGAAAAGATAATAGGGTGCGCAAGTGACTTTCACGACCCATATGTGGCGTGCTAGTTACTTGCACGGTGCGTGGGAAACATGCGCGACACCTTCTTAATGGGTTTCTTCTTCATGCCTTGGTCAATTTTTGATGTTATTCAAAGGATGACTCTATTTGTGCTTATGGTATTCTTCTTTTCCATTCATTGGACTCTATGATGGAAATGAGCATCAACATTTATTTATGTGGAAGAGACATCCTACTATTAGTGGAGCCTATGATCCCATATTTATAGAATAATGGATTATCTCTATAAAGAATTTATTCTATGTCCTTCAATGATCTAAGAAAGATAAGGTAATTTTGGCTATTGTTCACCTTTAGAGAGAATATGATTAGTGGTGCATGCTGAAATAGAATACAAATACTAAGGAAGATTTTAGTGATATTGAGTGAGATGGATTTAAGAGGATATTTATAAATAAATATTTTCCTATCAATATTCACCTTAAAATATAGATGAATTTCCTTAAAATCAAGTTAAATGAGGATAAATCTATAAGATCTTATGAATAAAACTTCACAAGGATTTCATGAGACACCTATGTTTTTTTTCATTTACACCAAAAGTAAAATAGAATACTTCTTTAGTTGGATAAATCTTTGTATATGAAATGATTTGGAAATTTGATAGTTTAATATATATTATGAAGTTATATGATGTTACCTTAATGTAAAGATTGATATTTTTGATTATAAATGATCTTATTGATATGGAGATAATAATAAGAAAATGAATTTTAATTTAAGGGGATCTAGAGATAAATATCTTACTAGATGGATAGTTAAAGATCCCTCATATCAAAAGAGTGGGAAGAAGCATCCTATAAACTATCTTAAGGGGACTTGTAAAATTCTTATGAGTAGAAAATAGGGACACAAATCTCTTTAATTCATAATCATGAATAAGAATCCAAATAATAGGATGAGAAAAAGGAATGTGTCTATCAATCCTATACTTGTGGTCTAATGTTACAACTATAAGGAACATTGACATTATTTAAACCAATGCACTAAGAATATGGTTGTTAAAGATAACCAATGATAAAAACATGCAAGGTTATTAGATGAAGGATGATCTTATGTTATTACCACAACTGAGGTGGATCCAGACAACAAATTAGTGACCAATATAGTAGTTATTCATTCAATAATAGAGAGAATACTATTTGAGGTAGGTTCTATATATTCTTTAATATTATAAAAGTTTAGTAGAACTATTAAAACAATAATGAAAAACATGGAGGTCAAATTATCAATAAACATATAAAATGGAACAAATTTTACATCCCAAGTATATAACTCCTCCCTAGTGAACCTTTATGGGTTTAATATCATAGTGAAACTTAACATAATTCTGTTAGTGGTATTCAATGATATAATACTAATAAATTTTTTTTAACTATGTAGATCGCAAAGAAACTTTTAGGAGAAGGAAATCACTTTCAATTTTCCAAATTACCCTAAATTTTGTACCAGTGTAATGAGTATGATGAATCTCCTTTGTAATATTATTAACAAGAATGAAAATTGATGTCATATGAGAAGGCATATCGAGCTAAAAGTATTACAATAAAGGAGAGTACCACTCTTTAATACATCCCATTGTAATAGAGTATGACGATATATTCCCCAAAGAGTTGCATGGCCTTCCTCTTAACTGAGTGGTTGAGTAATAAATTGATATTATAAATGGATCCCATCTAATATTCAATAAATATTATATAATTTTCTCCATTGAACTAGATGATCTGAAGAAGAAACTAAAATATTATTTGGACACTGGTTTCATACATCAGTGTGCTTCACCATGGGGTGCATTGGCCCTATTTTTTGAATATAAGGATGAGTCAATGTGTAACTATACTAATTATAATGAAATCAATAAGACTGTGAGAAAGAAAAAGTATCCCTGACCATGGATTTATGAATTTTTTGATCAGATATAGTGGGAAAAATACTTCTCCAAAGTTTATATTCAGTCAATAAATCATTAGTAAATGGATAAAAAGGATGATATTAGAAAAAACATATTTAAAATAATGTATGGGAACTATAATTACATAGTAGTTCCATTTATACTCACATATCCATCAGTAATATTCACTGAACAAATGATTAGATTTTTTAGAGATTACCAAAATAAATCTACAGTAGTATATATAGATGATATTCTTATATGATCAAAAAGTATGTAAGAAGAATGTGAGTATTTAAATACTATGATAATGACATGGAAGGAGAATATACAAGAAAAGTACAGTAAATGTGAATTTTGGATAGAGAAAGTAGCATTATTGGGGCATGTTATCATGAGTAAAGGTATATTTATGAATCCTTCAAATATGAAGGTGATTGAGGAATGTATAAGACTAAGATATATAATAGATATCCACAGTCCGATTAGATTATATATGTTTTTGGGGATATGTGAGTAAGTTATCAACATTTTCAAACCCACTAAACATGTTGAATCAAATGGAAGTGAGGTATGTATTGATTGATGAAATAAAAGAGATCTGCATGGTATTGAATAAGATATTCACCACCACACCTATACTTACACATCCCACAAGTGGGGATAGATTTTCGATTTATAGTGATGATTCAAAATGTATTTTGGCTGCGTACTCATACAGAATGATAAAGTTATATCATATTCCTCATGTTAGTTAAACATACATGAATATAATTTTCTGACACATGGATTGGAATTAAATTTAGTAATATTCAAATTGAATATTTAGAGGAACTATCTAGATAGAGAGAAGTGTGTTATATATATATGGACCATAATATCCTAATGAATATATTCCCATAGAAGTATCTCAACATGTTCTAATAAAGATATTTAGAAATGATCAAGGATTATGTTTGCTCAATCTAATACCATCCGCGGAAGGTGAATAAAGTGGTAGATTCTATGAGTTGAGAAGATACAAAAAACTTATCTATAATGGCTATTGATGAAGATAAAATATTATTATACAGGAAAAGGATTGGCATGGGAGTTACGAAATAAGAAACATTATCTTATTTCTATCAAATGATTTATAAACAATATCTTCAAGAGAAAATTAAAAAGGCTCATAAAAATGACGTAGAGAGGCAAAATAAGGTGGATGCTGATACAAAAGAAATATCCTTAGGGTTTAATATTTATGATGAAGTATTTTTATGATTTTAAAAATGACTATGTGTTCCAATGAAGTAAAATATAAAAAATAAAAAATAAATATTTCTCATAGCTCAACATTTTCTATCCACATAGGGGGCATGTGGATATATAGAGTTCGACACAAACATGATTGGTGGGAAAATATGATGAAGGAGATTGGAAAATATAAATAAAGGTTCCTAGTTTGTTAGTGGGTGAATGTATAGAGGGAAACTTCGAAAGGGATGATGCAGCCATCACCCATTCCCACTAGAAAATGGGAGAAAATTACTATAAGTTTTGACATTGGTCTTACAAAGGCATCCAAAGGGAATAATTTGATATGGTTTGTGGTGGACCATCTTATAAATACCGATAAAATTATTTCCAATTGATATAACTTATCAATTTATCACCTTACAAGGATACACATTTAAGAATTTCTATGAATATATTGAACACCACTATCTATTGTATCTGATTAAGATCCAAGGATCACCTCAAAGTTATGGGAAATTATACAACATGAACTAAACACGAAGATGAATTTTAGTATGAAATATCACCCTTATACTGATGTAAAATCTAAAAAAACCATATAGACACTTGATGATATATTGAGATATTTTTATATGGAATTCATGTCAGGTAAGGAAAAATATCTTCATTTGGTTTAGATATCATATAATAATAGATTCCACATGAGTATTAAAATGGCCCCATTTGAAGCCCTATGCGGTATGGAATTTAAAGATCCAACATATTCTGATATGTTTGATGAACTTAAGATGTTGGGGCCATAACTAGTTAATGAAATAGTAGAGAATGTGAAGGATTTTTAATAACATATGAAAATAGATCAAATTGAATAGAAGAGTTATGCAGATAATCATTGATGAGACACATAGTTTGAGGTTGTTGAAAAATTGTTCCCCTATATATATCCATTGTAGAGATTCATGAGGGTTGGGAAGAAGGATAATATAATTCCAAGATAAAATGTCTTTTATGATATTCTTGATCTCCCCAGAGCTAAAAATATCAATTAATTATCCCACAAAATCTTTCTAAAGTACCTGATATGTTCCATGTATCCCTTTTGGGGAAGTAATTACTAGGTCCCTCAAACATCATATATCCAGAGGTTGTACATTTAGAAAATTACCTTTGTTACGATGACTATTCGGGGAAGCTCTTATAGGATAAATAGATTTTTTTGTGTAACAAGAAAACTCACCATGTCAAAGTACTTCGGTGAAACCATAGTATAATGAAGCAACATTGGATCCTAAAGAGACAAAAAAAGATACGTACACTCATTTTGTTCACCTTTGTGAATTTTTATCACTAATTAATGGAAATAATATGACCATTTTATTGATATACTTACCACTATAATAACACATTATATTATGGTATAGCTATAATAATAAATTTATTTCATGATTTAAAATATAGTTTTCCTAAAATATAATTTTTCTAAATGTTACCCACTCGTATTTAAAAATTTATTTTATCAATAACATAAATTAAAAATAGTGATGTAAAATTCATTTTTTTAATTAAACATATCAGAATTATCTTAGGGTTAATTATTGGTATTTTTTTCTAAAGTAATTGAATTTTTTGTGTAGTGTGAAAAATACCATTTTACCAATACTATAATGTTTATCACTTTATCATGAACTATGTATTTCATAAAAACTATTAAAAAAATATATTACAAAAAAATATTTAATGTTTAAAATTATTTATTTTTAAAGACTAAATTAAATACAAAGAAACCATTTTTTACATTTTGAAACTTATGTAATATTTTATCCAAAAAATACTATTTTTACCGTTATTATTTAATCAAGTTTTCAAATGGTGGGTTTTGGAATTGGATTATTTTTAAATCCACATAAATATTATTTTTTAATTATAAAATAATAAATTTCATTGAAATAAAAAAATTATCTATTATATCATATACTAAATTTTATGCTCTAAAACATATTTTTTTCTAAAAAAAATATTGTTAATGTGATACCGAATTTTAAATTTAAAATTCAATCTTTAATATTTTGGAAAAAAATTAAAAACTAATTCATGTTTTAGATAATTGGGTAGAAATTATCTAATATAGTTTATTTAATTTGGAAGTATGAAAAATAAATTACCTTGGAAAAAAATATTTACCACCTTAAAAGAAAAATGGTAAAAGTAATAAATCAAAGAGTAAATGAGCCAAAACTTGTTTAAAACATGAATTCAATTGAATGGTTGAGGTATGGTTGAATTTAAATCATCCAAGAATCTATTAATGTCTATTTTTTATCCACATTCCATGAGATACAAGTGATCTCTTTATATTAAGAAGTTAAATATATAAAAAAATTAGTTTTCCTCACCAATTAATGAAGATCACCTCCACCCCATTTATTCACTCATTATAAAGTATTATCTCAACCAAAAATCTTACATAGTATCTTAAAATCTATCTCCCTATGTCTAATAATCATTTTTATTTACAAAATACCAAGCTATGAAGCCTTAAGGTTTTACCCATAAGAGAAAACCCAAAGGGAGTGGCAATGTTCTCAACCGATTACTCTTAATTCACCTCTTATTCTACCCTAAAAAACTATTCTATCCATTAATGTATAATAACATTAGTATAGAAAATATTTTGGAAATTTATTATACAAATTTAATATCCATTTATACCATCATCCAAAACCATTCAATAATTAAAGACGTTGTCATGCGTACGTGTAGACTATTACCGACCAAAATGACATGTTATATTTTTCGTAATCTCTTTAAATTACTGGTAAAAAATAGATTTTTTATTGAAAAAATATAATATTTATAACATGAATAAGATTATAAAATGTTAAATTATTTTATAATCTACTTCCCTCCCATTTTATGAAAACTTGGTGTTTCGTTTGTGTGTACGTACAAACTACCACCTCCACAAAACGAAAAATCTTGTTTTCCATTATGACCTAACAAGGATTCCATTAAAAATGTTGAAATGTATAAAAATATTTTTATGACTCTATTATTATTATTATTTATATATAATATTATACATTACATAAGTGATATTAATAATAAATGGCCATAGTAAACTCAACTTCCAATTATGAACTTATCATGACACCATTCTTCATTTCGGTCCATTATGGGAAAACCTAAGAAACTGTTAATTTTTTTTACTAATAGAAAAAATATATACACCTATAAAATTTTGGATATTATGAATCTATTTTTCAACACATTTGACCAAAGTTATTATACGATTGAAGTTTTATAGAAATCTATCGAACAACCACAAATAACCAACATAAGAAAAAAATTTAATAAGTGAATAAAAAATAAAAATAAATAGACCTTATAAAATGAAATATTTGTGAATTCTTTTTAAAATGTTTTTAAGAAAATAAATTTTAATTTTCAGGAAGTTAAGGTCATATATAGAGAGAATAAGGACGTGAGGTATTACATTTCCTAATCAACCCCCATTACATTTGGGTTACACATTCTGTTATTTTTTTTCTATATTTACCCTATCTTATTCTCACGCATTTCATCCATATTATGTATATATATTCCTTAAATATTTATCTAGATTACTATAGTTTTTATTTTAAATAATAATACATGTTTTAAAGTTCTATTTATAATTCCCTCCTTTTAGTGAACCTAATTTAAGGGAATTCCTTATATCTTATTTCGTGTAAAGTAACAACAATATAAAATATTTATATCCATGATTAGATTATGAAAAAATATTTATTTTTTGTAAAACCCACATGGGAAAATTATTTTTATTAAAGGTAAATAATAACCCATTTCATTCTTTAGAAGATCCTTTACCCATTTCATAAAGAATTACCCAAGTGATTTTGCAAGAACCTGAATCTTATTTCCAGGTATGGATCTTGATTTCAGATGTTTTTGAGAAAAAAGGAGACTTTTAATAAATTTTAGAAGTACATGTCATGTAATTTAGAGTACATTCCATGTATCAGGTTTCCACGGGTATCCATTTACTGGCCATATAACAGCCGAGACATGGCCTTGTGAGGTGACCTGTAGAACGCCAATAGTGGGGGCCAGTTGAGGCATGTACACGACATGTACATTAAATGAACACACTGTGTAATTTTTATTTTATTTAATTAAATTTATCAGGGTCACTTATAATTCCCAGAAATTTATTCTTCTAATCTCATCTCTTCTAGAAGTTTCCAAGAGCTATGATTCTTTTTCGAGCCATCGATCCTTCATCCGTTCTCCGAATCAAACTCTAGTTGGTGTATTGGAATCCCACTAGTGTGTTCTTCCTTCTTCTTGAACCTCTCCTCCATATTTATCCTCTTTATAAGGATGAACGTTGTTGACATTTTTTAGATATATGATGTTCTTGGTCTATTCAAAGTATAAGGTTCAACTATATCGATTGTACAATGTCAAGGTAGGTGGTTCATGCCTTACTATAGTTTGTCTTTGAGTTATATATGACTAAGTTCCAAATACCTTATTAGGGTATTGCGTGTTTTTGGAATTTAACCCTGTTTAATGCTAGATATGGTTTTTTTGTTTAATAAAGGGTTATTGTTTATGAATAAGGTTCATTACCTTGATTATGGAGGTTTTACCCATGTTTTATCTGGTTATGGACATTGTGTCTAGAAATAATGTTAGGATACTTCATTTCCATTCTTAGTGTCATTTGGATGGAGTTTCAGTTTATATGAGATGTATGGGTTTCACAATATAAAAGTATGACCAAGGGAATTGACTAAGAGAGATTCCCAAATTAGGTTCTTTTAATTATGAATTGTTGTTATAATTGACCAAAGGTATTGATTGTGAGAGTTTCTAGGGGTCATTGACTAGAGGGGTTAGACTGTGAGAGCTATTGGGAGGGTAATAATTAAACAAATGTTACACCATAGTGAATTAACTATGAGAGATTCCAGAGGGACATTATACTTAATTTTTTCTATGCATACAAAGGGGTATATACTGTGAGAGCTACCTAGGTGGTCGTTGGTATTTTGTTAGTGACTTGTGAGACCAAGGGGGTTAGATTGTATGAGATTTCATTGAGGGTCCTTATTATTTTTAATTAGAGGATATATTAAACCATGGGGTTTAGTCTCTGTGGACTTTTCCAGAGGGTTGTTTTGAAGTGATTATGTGATTGGGATGAGTCTTACAAGCCAAATAACAGGATTGAACTCAGTCTTACTTTATCCTTAGAAGGTCTTTTGAGGCGTCTATTTTTTATGGTTGTACCGGGAGATAAAGAGCTTAGTCTAGATCCCATGGTTATATTATTCAATGATTTGAATAATTAATAAATGTAAATCAATGTAATTGGAACCGTAGGAGTGTTTACTTTTGAGTACTTTCTAGTTGTTGCTTCATCTATACATATTTCATACTATATATATATATATTCACTGACATTTAGGCACAAATATTTTGTTGGATACCTACTGATATTTATCTCCCACCCTGTTTGGGTCATGTTTTTGAACCCAAATAGATTATATGGTTATAGGTGAAGATAAGGGCAAGCTCCCTTCTTCTCCAGGTACTTGAATGCTGTGGAGCTGGAGAGAAAGTCACCAAGTTGAAGATTGAGATACTACTGGAGTTTGTTTTTTTCTTTTGTACTTTTGTTTAGTATTGTATTTTCAACATTGGGACATTTTTTTTGTTTTCCTAGACATATGTGACCTTCATAATTTATATATGTGATCCAGTTATTTATTAATTTTAGTCTTCCATTGTTTTTCTATTTTATGGTATTACTGTTTCTGCTGCTATTTATTATTTTTTACTCTGTTGTGCACATACTGCCAATGAGGGTGTAATTTCCCCACTATCTAACCCAAGGCTTTCGCTTCTATTTAGAAGCCTCTAGAAATCGAGGAAATGTGATTGAGACCATGTGACCAACCAGGTATGGGGAACCTTTTGGCGGCACCTAAAACCGGGTCACTACAAAGTTGTATTAGAGGATGTCCTTTTCTGTTTTGCCTTACTATTTGGAGCTTATAGACAAGGATATGAAGGAATGGGTAGTTGGTAATAATCTATGCCCATGGCTAGCTAACCATGTATAGAGAAAAGCCAATTTACCTCTATTATTGAAATTTTTATGGTTTTTAATTATTATAGTTGATTTGATTTCACCATTGGGTGATTCACATGTTTTTTCTGTTATCATTTATATTATTGAGGTTATATTACAGTTGGAACCCGATGAGATAAGGGTATGCTATCACATGCATCATATAGGAACTTGATAGGGATCACAGGTCATGCATTTTTGTCATTCCATTTAGGGTTTATTACTGATTGCTTGTTATTTTGATAGATGATGTGCTATATATGCATGCTGTTATGATAGAATTCGAGATAGAATGCCTAATATTTTGACAGGGTATTGGAATAGGAAAAGTTTCTTTTGGATGGATGTTAAACCTTTGTCCTTGAGGTTATATGGCCCTTCTTGGATCGGAATTTAGTGGAAAAAATTGAACTTTAACTGAATTCTATTATGATATGACCTAAATATGATTCCAAGCATTGATTCGTGAGGATTATGGCACTCCATAGATCGGAATTTGGCACTTTAACTCTTATTTTAGTGTTTTTATGGTGTTCCAGAGTAGTTTCTGAGGCTTAATACCTGAAAAACACCCAGAATACTTGCTCTGTGATGATGAATACACACCATGTATCCTTATGTTTAGGAATGAAATGTTTTAAGTTCATTCCATGTTCTTGTTCAACATGTCGTGTAGTCTTTGACCCTGTGATTTACTACGTGGGAAGAGACACGGTGATAGGAAATGTTTGGTGAAACTTGTCGTGTACTGGGATTACAATCCTTGTTGTAGAGAAAATATATCCGACCATGTGAGTAATGACATAGGTGGATGAACTTCGAGTAGTACACAATATGTCCAGTGTAAACACACCATGCGGAAGTCGACCATTTCTCCAACCGTTTGAAAAATGACAAAGGTCAATAAAATCCTTCTAGTACCCACCATTTCTGAATTAAACACGTAGTATATTTTTGTTCAAAGGGAATTGTGCATTTCTAGCTGTGTGAAAGAACATGGGCTGGAGGGAAAATTCAAGTACACACCATGTCACAGGATGAACTTGACATGTGTAGGGGTGTTACATGACCAGTTTTGGAAGAAGTACACACCCATATTGAAACCTAAGGGAACACACCGTGTAGGGTTTATACATTCCGTGTACCCCTTTTTTGTAAAACCTGATTGTTTCTTCTCGAATTACTTTATTACACATCTATGTTTCAGTCCTTGATAATTTTGATATGAGGTGTGCACTTAAAATTGTAGAGTCATGCCACAAATATGTACTCTGGTTGTACACCAGATATAGGGAAATGATTAGACACTAGGAATGGTTGATCACGGACTGCCAACCGATCCTCTCATCCTACTCCTCTAGGAAACAACGATTATATAGGACAAAGTTGTTGATGCACTGTTTCAAGAAGGCTTCATGAGGATGATGCAGACCTTCTAGGGAGCACCGTATCCTGCCCCATCTATGACAGAGTTGACATGGGTGATGCAATAAAAACATCCTCCCACCTTTTCTAGGGATGGAGAACTATAGGCTGCAGAGTCATGGTTGGAGGCCATAATAGCTATCTTTGAGCATCTAGAGAAGCCTCAGTAGAAAAGGATGATTCTCGTGAAGATAATGTTATGTAATTCTTCCAAGAGATGGTGGGATGTTATCTCACAGGTTGGAAATCATCAGGATATGGCTTGGGAACATATTCAGAGGACGTTTAATGACTATATCTATCTTGAGACGTTGAGGGCCGATCGATCCCGAGAGTTCATGAATTTGGAGTGGGGTTCCCTTTCAGTGATGGAGTAATCTTCTCAATTTACATAGTTTCAGCGCTTCACACATGTTCTAGAAGGTGATGAGTAATCTTTGGCTAGGATATTTGAAGATTGTGTTAGGTATGACATCTGGTGAAATGTGAATGTCTTCAGGATGACTTCATTTACAGCTATAGTGAATCAGGCAATGATTACTGAGTGTAATATGAGGAATTTGAGGGTTATCAGCTAGGTAATTTCAGCATCCAGGTCTAGTACTCCTTCAAAAAATAGTTGGAAGCACCGTAGGGAGCTTACACGTGACGTTTCTTTTGGTAGCACAGTGGTATGCTACCAGGGTGGGAAGAAGCCAACATACTAGACCAAATTTCTTCAGAGACCAAGTTGAGTGCTGATCTTGCAGTAATATGGGACATCATGAGTGGTTTTTCTGGGTATTCTCACCAGAATTGAGTGATAAGGGTTCTTATATGACTCTATGTTCTGGAGAAGGACCAACAGTTTCTCATCAGATAGGAAACTGGAGTTCGTCTGAGCGTTTAGGCTGAGGAGGGGGCTATGGCCGAGGTAGTCAGGCTTCAGGATTTCAATGATACCAGGGTAGAATATCTTAGGGTAATTAGGCATGATTTCTGGTCCGTGGTGCATGTGAGACTTTTGTAGTGGATCAAACCCAACGTGAGCAGAGTCCCAGGACCTCTATGGTTAGAGGTATTATATTAGTTGCCTCATTTTTAGCTTCTACTCTTTTTGATATAGGGTCTTCCAATAGTTTAATATTTTTTTTCCATTGTGGAGATCCTTGGTATATGTATCTTAACTTCTGAGAATATTATGATGCTAGACACTCTATTGGGGATTAGAACGGCTAGTGTACGTTAGTGCAAGGAGTTCCCTCTTTAGGTGGGTGGATGTCACTTCTTATGGAACCTCTATGTCTTAGAGATGAAGGGATTCAATGTAATTCTTGGAATGGAATGGTTGGTCTCCTACGAGGACTTTATTGACTGATATCATCGTAGGGTGAGTTTCACATCACCAGAGGGTGGGTATTTTCTACACAAGGAAGGATGGGATGTCAAGGTGAGCTGAGATGGACCCAAGAATCATGGGTTGGGAGGAATTACAGAATAGATTTTTCGTTTATATATAGATGACTAGGGAATTCATAGATGGACTTTCATTTAGTGGTGGATCGTTTCAGGGATTTCTTTCTGGATGAATTGTTAGGTTTACCTCTGGAGTGAGAGGTAAATTTATCTCTTGATCTTGTTCCAGGAGCAGCACTTGTGGCCATCCTCCTTATATAATGGCTAGACCAGGTTTACAAAATCTCAAGAAGAATTTAGAGGCATTTCAAGTCAAAGGTTTCATCCAACCTAGTTCTTCTTCTTGGGGTTCTCCTGTCCTTTTTGTGAAGAAGGCTGACGGTACTCTGAGACTTTGGGTGGATTATCAGATGCTGAACCGATTGACAATCAATAACCGATATCTCTTATAAAGGATTTCTAATCTCTTTTATCAGCTTCGAGGAGCCCGGGTTTTCTCGAAGATTGACATGGGATTCGATTATCATCATCTGCATGTTCGACCATCTGATATACCCATTATGAACTTTTGGATCATGTATGGTATATACGAGAATGTGGTTATGCCATTCAGTCTCACGAACACACATGAAATTTTCATGGCACTAATGAACCAAGTGTTCCATCCTTACTTGGATTCTTTTGTGGTAATTTTTTAGGATGATATATTGATGTAATCTCACACACGACACGACCATGACATCCACCTTCATATCATTTTGAGTACATTGAGAGAGTATCAGTTATATACTAAGCTCTCAAAATGCCACTTTTGGATAGACCAGATTCCCTTATTGGGTCATGTTTTCTTAGATACAAAAGTTTCACTAGTCATAGAGAAAGTGAAAGTAGTAGTATCCAGAGAGAATACAAAGAAGGTCTTTAATGTACGAAGTTTTTTGGGGCTGGCTGGTTACGACAGTCACATTATTCCAGACTTCTCATGCTTAGCAGCTCCACTGACAGGCCCAAATATGAAAGGTGTGAAGTACTTGGGAAAAAATTCTTGTGAGTCAACCTTTAGGATTTAAAATATAGGTTGACATCAACATCGATACTAGTTTTCCCATATCCAAACACGATTTACACTATTTACTGTGATGCATCAGGTATCAGACTAGGAGAAGTTCGTATGCAGAGAGAAGGAGTCATTGTGTACTGGTCTCTGTATTTAATTTCACATGAGAGGAATTAACCAATGCATGATCTATAGTTAGAAACAGTTTTGTATGTTTTACGCTGTTGGAGAAATTATCTTTTGGGAGATAATTTTGTGGTGTTCACTGACCACAAAAGTCTCTAATATATCTTTACTCAACGTGATCTAAATTTGAGATAGTGATGGTGGGTTCAGTACCTTTAGTATTTTTACTTTGAGATTTGCTTCACGCCTGAGAAAGGAAATGTAATGGATGATTTGTTGAGTAGGAGGACTCATATACATCCAATTTAGGAGGCCAGAAGTGAGCGGAAGCTTATGGATCCATTATCTGAGATGCATTTGGAGGTTCACGGCAGATAGGGAAAACATTTCTTTCTTCTATAACTGTTAACTCTACTATACCGGATCCGGTGAGAATGAGACAGTTATCAAATTTTGAGGTCCTGGTCTTACAAAAGAGTGTGTGAAGAAAGAGCCCAAATCTTGGGAGGACTGTAGGTGAGTATGAGATCTTGCGGTTTCATAGATGCGTATGAGTGTCAACAGACATGGGTGAGGAGATTTTGAGGGATTTTTATTCCTATGTATGGGCAGTTCATCCTGGTGTCACCAAGGTGTATCAAGATATACATCATCATTTTTGGTGTCCAGGAATGTAGAGGGATGTTCCTAGTTTTTTTAGGAGATGTTTTACTTGTCAGTAGGTGAAGGAGGAGAATTAGCGACTAGTAGGGCTTCTACAATAGTTGCTCATTCCCGAGTGGAAGTGGAATGATGAGGCAATGGATTTCATGATAGGGTTACTGGGAGCGCCTCAAGAGAATTATGTAGTTTGGGTTGTCATTAATAGACTCATGAAGGTTTGACACTTCTTACTAGTCAGGGATACCATCATTGTTGGTGAGCTTGGAAGGTTGTACACCCGGGAGATTGTACGATTGCATTGAGTTCCTCACTCTATTGTTTCAGATAGGGATTCCTATTTTACTTTTTGTGTTTGGAAGGGATTACATAGGGAATTGGGTACACATGTAATTTTGAGTACAACTTACCATCCTCATATAGATGGCCAATCTGAGCATACAATTCAGGTTTTAGAGGACATTTTACAAGTATGCGTCCTAGATTTTAGAGGTTCCTGGGAGAATCACATTCTTCTAGTGAATTTTTCCTACAATAATAAATTTTAAGGAAAAATTCGGATGGAAACTTATAAGGATATATATGGTAGGCCATGATGATCACCCTTATGTTGGCTGGAGGTAGGAGAGATGACTATACTGGGACCTCGTCTTGTCCAAGAGACCCCTGAGCAGGTGGAGTTGATTCGGAAAATGATGGATACTGTACAGTCTCTACATAAGTCATATGTTTATCATCAGAGATGACCTCTGGAGTTCGAGGTCAGAGATCAGGTTTCCTTTCGTGTCACACAAAGGTAGGGAAACACGAGGATTAGGAGATAGGGAAATCTTTCATTGAGATATGTCATGTAGTTTGAGGTTTTGGAGAGAGTCGGTCCATTTGCCTATCGGTTGAAGTTACCTCATAGGTACTAGGCTATGCATGAATTCTTCTAAATTTCACATCTATGAAGCTACTTCTCAGACGCATATCATGATTTTAAACATGAGGAAGTTGATTTGGAGGTGGATGCATTGTTTGAGGATCATATAATCCAAATTGTAGATCAAAGTACAAAGGTTCTTCATGGCTGGTCTGTTCCTTTGGTACAGGTGTTATGGCTGCATGGGTGAGTACATGATGGGACTTGGGAGAGGGAGGTTGATGTGAAATCACAATGGCCAGATCTTTTTGAGTATTCTTATATGAAACAATGTTAGGGAAATTTGGGATGAATTTCATTAAGGGGGAGGTTTGTAAGAACCATGTTCTTATTTTTAGGTATGGATCTTGATATCAGGTATTTTTGTTAAAAAGGGGAGTTTTTGGAAATTTTTGATGTACATGCAGTGTACTTGGGAGTCCCATCCATGTACTAGGTTTCCACGGGTAGTCGTGTACTAGTACTGTAACATCTGAGACATGGCCAAGTGAGGTGACCTAGAGACCGCCTAATACAGGGGATAGTTGAGGTATGTACATGACATGTACATTAAATTAACATGCCATGTAATTTGTCTTTTATTTGAGTAAATGAGCCAAGGTCGCGTATAATTCCTATAAACTTCTTCTTATGTTCTTATCTACTCTAGGAGTGGCCGAGAGCGATGATTCTTCTCCGCACCACCGATCTGTCATCTGTTCTCCAAATCGAACTCTAGAATGTGCGTTGGAATCCAACCGGTGAGTTCTTCCTTCTTCTTGAACCTCTCCTCCTAATTTCTCATCTTTCTCATGTTATTCAAGGTTAGATTTTTTTGAATTTTTTTAGATCTACAACGTTCTAGGTCAATTGAAAGGTTGAGGTTCAACTATATTGAGCGTAAAACATCAAGGAAGGTGGTTCATGGCTTACCGTAGTTTATCTTTTAGTTATAAATTCCTAAGTTATAAATTCCTTATTAGGGTATTTCATGTTTTTGGAATTTAACCCTATTTAAATCTCGTAATGGTTTTTTTGTTTATGAAAGGGGTATAAAATTTGAATAAAATTTATTAGAATTGTTTAGGTGGTGTTACCCAATTTTGATTTAGTTATGGTTGTTGGGTCTAGAAAGATTGTTAAGCTGCTTTGTTTTCAGGACTAGTGTCGTTAGGATATAGTTGTTGTTTATATGAGATGCATGTGTTTCTCATTATGAAGGTATGACTAGGGGAATTGACTGTGAGAGATTCCCAAAGTAGGGTCTTTTAATTATGGATTGTTGTTATAATTGGCCAAAGGTAATTACTATGAGAGATGACATGGGTCATTGACCGGAGGGGTTAGACTGTGAAATCTACCTAGAGGGTCGTCATTAAAAAAATGTTAGTCCATAGAGAATTGGCAATGACAGACACGATAGGGTCATTATACTTTATTTTTTCTATGCATACCAAGGGGTATAGACTGTGAGAGCTACCCAGGTGGTCATTGGTATTTGAGTAGTGCCTTGTGAGAAAAAGGGGGTAAGACTGTGTGAGAATTCCCATAGGGTCATTATTAATTTTAATTTGAGGATATGTTAAACTAAGGGGGATAAAATTTGAGGTATTTCCCCGAGAGTTGTTTTGAAATGATTATATGCTTGTAACGAGTCTTACAAGACAATGCAGAAGCTTGAACTCTATCTTACTTTACCGTCAAAAAGTATTTTGAGGTGTCTGTTTTTTATGGTTGTACAGGGGGATAGAAATCTTAGGCTAGATCCCAATATTACATTATTCAAAGATTTTAATAATTAATAAATGTAAATGAATGTATTTGGAATCGTAGGTGTGTTTACTTTTCAGTACTTCCTTGTTGTTGCTTCATTTCTGTAAATTTCCTGCTATATATATATTCACTAACATTTAGGCACAATTATTTTGTTGGTTTCCTATTTGGATTCATCTCACACCCTATTTGGGTCATGATTCTGGACCCAAACAGAATATATGGCTGTAGGTGTAGAGAAGGGGTAGCACCCTTCTTCCTCAGGTACTTGATTGCTGTGGAGATAGAGAGTGTGAGACCAAGTTGAGGATTGCGATGATGTTAGATTTTATTTGTCTCTTTTTTTACTTTGGTTTAGTAATGTGTTTCCAGAATTGTCACTTGTTTGGCTATTTTCCTAGAGATATCTGACATGCATCATTTATATATGTGCTCCAATTATTTATTACATTTAGTCTTCCACTATTTTTCTATGGTATAGTATTACTGTTTTTGCTTCTGTTTATTATTTATTATTCCGTTGTGCATACTCTGAAAATCAGGGCACAATTTTCCCACTATCACACCCAAGGCCCTCACTTCAAGTCAGAAGCCTCGGTAATTTGGAGAAATGTGATAGAGACCGTGTGACCAACTGGGTACGGGGCACCTTTGGGCGGCACCAGGAACCGGGTCGTTACAGATTTATTTTTATTTATTCTATTCCAGTTATGTTCATTAATGTTTCTACACTGGAACAAAAATTTCAAGATATTTTATTCCCTATTAATATTTGAAGATCTTAAATTATTTATCTGATTATACTCTTGTGAATCCTAATGATATAGTATTCAATTAAGCTTTGAGATGAGATTATGAATCCCACTTTGTTCTCATGGGTTTAATCATGTTTATAATTTATGTGTTGTTTCTTTTTATTATATGGTATACATATTAATGGACATATAATGATGTGACAGTTGGGCCTAGAATTATATATCACTTTAATTAATTCAGTACTATTTTAATCTCTTGAGATACCATGTATGTTGTATGGATAGTTAGCCTAACACACTATATTATGTTATATTTCAAGTGAATCTTGAATTATTCTTATGATGTAATTTATTGTGTTTTTCTATATATTTATGATACAATGATTATACGATATAATTTATTTATGATTTTGTTTCCATTAATATGAAAATTCTCTTTATAATATCATGTTATTCCTTTAAACATAGATGTGTTTTATCACCATCATAATTTACATTGATTATTACATTACAAGGATTTCTATCTTACCATTTTTCAATATATATTTCCCCAAGGTATCCAATATAGTGATATAATAAATTCGGTAGTTATGAGTACCATTTGTATTTTTAAATAAATATGATGTAATTTTAGGGTATAAAGAAGTATTTATGTGTCTAATATCACAAATATTATATAAGTATAGATCCTTGGGCTGTATTTGTTAAGAAAATATAATAAAAATTAGTAAATAAATTATATTAAAGATTGGATTTCTATAATAAATCTTCATGTTTATCCACATGTTTAATCCCATCATTAATATTCTATTTCTACGATTCAAATTCAGAATCCTCATCATTTTGGTGATTTTGTGATTCTCCAAAATCGAAATTATATCTTCTTCTTTTTCACTCACTTAATTATGGAATGAATTTCTAGAATTTTATTTATCTTCATATTCAATAAATTTAAAATCCTAAAATTAAATTATTTTATTGATCACCTTGTTAAAAAATTTCTAGGATTTAAAATTTCTTGTTTGGCCTTAAAATATTCCTTCAACTATTGGATCACCACACTTTCCATGACTTCCCTATTTATTATAAATGAATTTTTTTTATAATAATTTAATTTGTTTAAATGACGGTTTACTATCATTCCAAATTTCATATTGTGTCTTATACTCTTTATCATTGATATATTCTCAATTTTGTGTGTATACAATCACTTGTAGAACTTATTTCCAATAGTTGTGAGAGATTCCAATTTCAATCTACAATGTCTTGTCCTTGTCATTTTCAATAGAATTCCTTACTTCCATGACTCCATTTTATTAAGGTTTCCTTACTGGCGACACTTCAAGCTGCATTCCATATTTCTCAAAATAATTTACAAATTACTTAGAAGCATATTAAGATCCATTATCAGACCAGATTATATTTATTATTCAGATTGTTTCAATATACACTTTTCTTCAGAATCTTTTTATTCATTCCAACACTTCCCTCATAGACCACATAAACATAACACATACCATATTACTATAATCATTTATAAATTAAATGATGTATTTCTGATTATAAGTTCCATCTTGATATATTTGACCACATACATCAATGTAGTACAGATTTAAAAAATTTTATGCTTGATTTTTATTTAGAGAGTAAGGGTTTTCCACCATATTTACCATAATGTATGAATCAAAATACATTTCTCTCTTCCTCTTTAGTGAGGGAATGCTAAAAATAGATTAAAAAATTGATAGATTCTTTATATGCTAATGGTTAATGCGATCAAAATTTCAATTCCATAAACTATTCACACATTTTATAGTGAATAGACAAGTATATTATTTTCTATCCACATAATACATTTTACCATTTTTCTCTATTCTTATATAAGATAGTTTCCATCTTTTCCTTTTATATTAGTACATTTATTATTTAATGTAACATCCAATCCAAAGTCACACAATTTTCCCACACTAAAAAATTATATTATAAACCATCAATAAAAAGAACATAAATATTCTTCAATTCATCTCCAAATATATTTTTTTCCCAAATACTTTGATCTTTATATCTCCATAATTTACCAAATGAATAATTCCTTAAACTCTTCCATTCAAATTCTTTGGAATATTCAGGTTAACCATCTTTTAGGTTGAACACCCACCACTAAGAAACCGCTATGAACATTTATTTGATGATTTAAAAACTATCTCAGCAATAATATATTTATCCTTAATATTTATTTTATAATCATTAAAAGAAACTCTGTAATGTATTGATACATATGACGGTCTATTATCATTTAATTCATCACAATAAATCAAGTCATATTATTCTTCATCCAAATGGTAAAATATCACTTTAAAATAAATCAAGAAGTATTGAATTATAAAAATTATTTTTAGACAATATCCCTCAATGGGTATATATAATAATATGAATGATTCATTTAAATTATTTATTTTGGTCCTCCAATTGATTCTCTTTTAAAGTTACTTTTAGATTTACTACAATAAGAAATTTTTTGGACTATGTAGACACGAAATTGTAATTTTATTAGATAAAATATATTATTGATTATATATCTCCACATATAAACTTTTTTTATAACAAATTTATTATTGGTAAGTTATAAATGATTCATTACATTCTATTTTCATCCACTTATCATTTATATTCCAATTTTCTATATTTAATTTTATTTCTTTATAATTATATCCAAGATGAGTATTACCCATTAAATAGGGTCTGTAAGCACTAAAATTTTCCTCAAAACTACTTATTCTTTCTTTATCTATTTCCTTTAATACTTAATAGAAAAACAATCTAAATTATAGTTTTTTATCTGATCCATATAATTTTATTTTAGACTCCGTATTATTTCTCAATGATACAAATTCCTTTTAATGGGTTTTAATCTTATTATCTTTTCCCTTGATGCACTTATTAAGATATTAGTTTATTCCATAATCTTAAACTTGAAGTTCACTGATTATTTGGGTTTTAATTGATCATTTTCATATTATTTTACTAATTTATTTTGAAGACCAATTTATACTTCAAGATCATTTGTATAACCTGTGGATTCTGTCAGTTATCCTAAAATCTTATGGTTATTATTTATTTATAAATCAAACTCATAAATAACCCCTTATAATTATAACTTAAGATCGATAACTCTCTATGGAAGATCATAATCTTCTACTTTATATTTATCTATATCTTCTAAAATAATTATAACATCTTTTATATCTGAGATAAAAATAGTTTTAGCCCAATCTAAAGGATATTCTTTATCATATTATTCCTATTTTCTTATCATTATCTTTGAATGATTTTTTCCAATTTCATTTATTGAATTAATTTTACGTATATGGGATAACTTCTTTTTTTTGTGAAATAAAACTTACTATACTCTCAACCAAATATCTTTGATACCTAGTAGCGATGTGCCCCATTTTTCTACAATGATGAAATGATATGAGTATATTACCCTAAAATCTTTATTTTACCCTCTTAAAATTCATTCCAATAAGAGTTAAGATATTATTAATTACAAATTATTTAATTTTACTCTCCTAAATTTATTGATTCTATACATATTTGAATAAAATTTCTTTATATAGAAATTCTTAAGAACTTTTTAACTTCACTCACATTTCATATATGACTAGTTTTCTACTTAAATCATCAAGTGAGAATTACAAAAAATTTACTTCTTCAAGTTTCTGTAATTTTGGATTTTAAATTACTTTTAATCACTTTATGATCTTATTCACTATATCAGTATCATTCATCTTATAAACAAGACCATTAATATCCTCAAAAACATTGATAAAACAATTGATGAAAAAACAGAAATTTTCACTTTAACTCATAATTATATCATAAAAAATGTTTCGATGATCCATCACCTTTTCTTATTTAATTTTTCTATTACATTAATAAATATTATCAAAATTTTCCCTAATTGATTTGGATTCTATGAAATTTAACACTTTAATGTATATTTGTTTAGGCAAGCTATCGATAAGGGATTTTAATACTTAATATCATCCTTCAAAAATATATTATCTTCTTTTATCACTATAGTTTTTATAGAATCACTTACTTGAATTAAATTATCTTTTTCCAAGTGAACCCCAATCCTAAGGGATTATATATGTGATATCACTGTGTTCTTACAAGCATAATAGTTGCACATATTTAATATGGAGAAATCTATCTATATTTAAAAAATTATCTTGGATTAAAAATTCCATAGAAAGATTCACTATGAAATAATATGTGGGTCTAATACCACATTTTATAATCTACTATCCCACTATACACCAAATGTATTAGTGGGGGGGATTAGGGTGGGTGAATTTTTTTTCTAACTCAAGTTATACTAAATATTTTACACTTATTCTTAAAAGAACCTTGAATCTATTTGGATGATGACACATAATCACAATCAAATTTTAAATAGTAAAGGATCATGGAAAAATGGATTTTACTTGGTTCACCTACATTGTGATAAATAAAATGAGCATATATTAAATTTGTAATGATATAAAAAATAATAACTAATCAAGTAGTTTTTTTATTAAAATTATTTAAAAAAATTCACTTGTCATCTTAGATCCATGGTATTTTATGCTCTTATTCTAATTAATTTTAAAGAGGGTTACACAAAAGAAAATGAAAATATGAAGTTTGAAATCACAAAGGTAACAATGGAATATATAACCCCAACCAAGAATGTGTGTTCTTATCAAGTCTATGATATTATATTTTTATCATAACAAATATGAAAAAAACTCTTTAATTTTAATCTATATCTTAAATATAATTCAATCCAATCAGACTTAACTACTCAATCCCATATATTCAATAAAATCTAAAAATATTTCCTTCCACTTTCATTCTTCCTGATACTATATATTCACCCCTCTTTATATTACTCTATATAGTGAGTACTAATATATCAAGAGAATTTTGAATTTAAAATTCAATATTAATATTTTTTTCATCCTCTAACTTTCCAAACATAACATAAATCCACTGTATTGTGTCCAATTGTATATAAATCATAGATATTCAAATAGGTTTTTAATAAATGTTTTTAAAACCAATAAAACTTATTGACAATTTCAAGCCATTAGTTCTATTAAAATTCAGTAAATTTAAGCAATCATGGCATGATAAAAATCATCATGACTTGATAGATTGGTTCCTTCATTTTATTTTCTTCATATTCTAGTAGAATTGCAGCATGATATTTCAAGGAACCAGGAATGAGTTGGAAGCACAAAAGGTAGTGTGATTTAATTTTTTGATACCAAATCTATCATAAATAAATATATTTGGTATAACGATGCATTATTGATGCCATGTTTTTTGAGATATTCAATTTAAGTATGAAAATGAAATAAAAATAAAGCCTTGTTGTAAAGAAACAATCCCAATGACACCCAATCTTCTCTGAATGGTTGTAGCTCAAAAGTCACCAAACTAGATTCCCAATATTTAATCAATTTTATTCCAAATATAATTTTTTTATTAAATTTACAGGTACTAGAACAAAATTTTTGAGGCCCTACAATGATTGTATGATAAAAAAAAGATATCAAAACAATTATCCAAACATAGATTTATCTGTTCTTTATATTTATATCACTAGAAGCTTAAGATAAGGGAGAAGAGGTTAGAAACCTTATCAAATTCAAGATAATTATTTCAAGAACTATTTTTTTTGTTCAAAAGTGATATTAAGTAGTAAGGTTTAGCTTTTTAAAATTCTACTTATTCTCTTATATAAATTTATCTAATTAAAATAGCCTAAAACACCATGACTGACTAAGTAAACATGTCATATAAGTCATGAATATTTCACCAATCAGTGATAACATAATTAAATTCAATTTTATAAACCATGAAAAAGTAACTCCACTTTTTACTACAATAATTATTTAACAAACCTTGAATGGTGTAACATTAATTGAATAAATAACCTATTTTCATTGAATTTTATAATTCAATAAACATAATGATTCCATAGTAAATAAATTCAATTGCCATTGTTCCAAACTAGAATATTATATTTGAATTAATAACCTTATGATAATTCACTTGGATGATCACTATTGCCCACACATGAGTCCCAAATTCTCCTAAATTCTAATTCATCTAAATTGTTAGAGCCTATGAATAAAATTTGTGTGAGACCCTATAGACCATATATCGATAGTAGTTACACCATATCACATACCAAGATCAGTATCTAGAAAATATCATGTCCCCTCGAGAGATAATTAGTATTAAAATCCATGACTACATCCAACGACTTCTTACCATGTAATATAATCCCATTATCCCAATATATCATTCAAGATGGTTGCCTCACTTGTGTCATCAACCAATATGCTCAGAATCTCTTTTTGGACTTTTCAAAATTGAACTCATAAAAACCGCCCCATAAACATGGAATTATCATAAAGTTAAATTTCAATAAAAGTGCTAGAGATATAAAACATTATTAAAAAAACAAGGAAAAAATCATTTATTGAATTTTTCATTAATGTTATACCATTTGTGACACACCCAACATATCCTACATCCTTATTAACTTAATGTGTAATAATATTCATCGATAAAAAAAATATCATGACTCATGACTTGCATTATCAATAATTTCAAAACTAATAACTAATTACTACATTTAAAGATAGGAATATTTAATGAAATATAGAACTTTTTGATTTCTAACTTGGGGATCCTTTATCACAATCCCACTCTCTTGGTTATTTCTATAAAAAACATCATCATAAAAAGACTAAATGATTTATGATCCCCATACCCCTAATAGACTATATCATTTCTGTCTAATCATATGATGCCATCCATCTATAAAACATGTATATAAGAAAACTATCATTGCACTTAAACATTTTAATTATTGTGGGGAACTACTATAAACTTTTTATTTTGAAAATCACTTTAAATATTTCATCACATTCAATTCCACATAGAAGAATGATCAATATATATTAAAAAAATTATTAAAATCAAACAATTTTAATAAATATGTAATAAAAAGTATAAAGAAGTTGGTTCTAGGGAACTTACTCTATCACTAACTCTAACAATAGGATGCTTTATAAGATAATTCTGATTTATGTTCCTAAAAAACCCGAAGCCTTACTTTCACAACACTAATAATTTATTTATTGTTTAAAATCATGGAATGATCACATTAATCATTAATTGAACTTTATATGATTATATGATTTAAATAAAAATATTATTTATATCAAAACCTATTTCGGTGTGACTCTTTTTCATAGTATGTGTGTTACCAAATATGCAGTACCACTGATTTTCACCTAAGACTCTTACAATGTGATATATATTTTCTGAAATGATATAGTGTTTCTATAATAATCAAACCCAGGCTACCCCAGAATAGAGTACCCACGACGCCCCATGGAAAGGCCTAAAGGAAATTTCCAACCCTACAAGATGAAATATAGTGTGTGAACATCAAATATATACAAATGAAAATGATTTATCTAGATGAATCAAAAATATAAAGAAATTTCTATATGGAGCCCTGACATAAATACTACATAAGTAAAGTGGTCATGAAAAAAAATTAATAGTTTTAATAAATAATGATACCAAACGAGGCACAAACATATGATATAAGTCACCAACCAAAGAGAAATTAAAATGAATATAAATAAAGTATTTTAATATAAATCTACGGTCAAATTTAAATAGAAACAAAAAAAATTAACCCGGATATTTTAGAGTGAAATAACTAACATGGAATAATAAATTTTATTAAAAAAATACCTAATATATAAATTAAGGACAATATATAACCATCTCAATGTGTTAAGAAAAATGATCCTTTTCATGGAACCACCACCATAATCACATTTTATTCTTAATACCAATGAAAACATCCCAGAAGAACCTCTATTAAACTTGATTTGTACAAACGTTTGAGTGAAAACCCTAATAAGTACCATCCCCACATACTATGCATAACCTTTAAAAGAAACTATTTTTTATTCTATCTTGAAAATATTATTATAAAAGTATTAAATTATTATTAATTTAAAATAATTCAAATGAGACTTTCATTTAGGTTCATTTTATACAAGGTAAAAAATCTACTTTTTATATAAAACTATGACTTAAGGAATCTTAGGAAGATATTCCAATTATAGTAAAGGAAAAACTATAAACATGTTTTCAAAACAACCAAATTTTAGATGTAATGGAAAATAACCAATTTTTTATTTCCACTTTAAAATATCCTACATAACACACCATAGGGATAAATATATTCTTTTAAAATAATAGAAAATACATAAAGTTGATGATCACTAACACAATAATCTCAAATAAAATAGAATCAAATTACACATAAGCAGGAAAAAATTATGATGTGAAAATAAACAAAAACAACAATGATATCCACTAAAAAAATAGAAGTAACAAAATATAAAAAATAATTACAACACTCAATTAAAGAAAAATAACTGACATCATAGGAGTAATTCCGGTGAACTTAGGTCAAGTTACCTGAAGATCCTTGGAATTAATTATGAGAAAAACCAATCATATCTGACTATATACATCCATGTATGGGATTCTAATAAAAGATACCTTAAGTCATAGTGGAAAGTCACATCCATATCATAGTAACATTTAGTTAGTTTTGTGCTATCCAATGCTCAATAGAGCATCTCTAGATGCCTTGAGGTACTTTTCCAAGGTCCCTACCTATGTACCAAAAGTTCCCATGATCAACCAATAGAGGTCAGTAATATCAATCTTGAAATAAAGAATGTAACTCCATAACTTTAGTAACCTCGATATGATGCCTACTTTATTAAAATAGAATGAGATACATGGTATCTCATTCAGAACGACAAATATGTTAAGTAGTCTAGAATAAATTGATATAAACATGATTCCCATTATACATTTGAAATAAAATATAAACATAAAAAAATATTATGAATTATTGAAATTCATTCAATGATCCCTTATTCATATATTGGGTAAAGGAAAACCAAATACTGGTGATCTCAAATTCTAGTAATTTTTTTGGTAAAGCATAAGATATCATGAGTAAATAAAGAAATATCAATACAGGAAGGTAAAAAACTAAAAAAATATTCCATTTTATCAAAAACTAGAGATTGAAATGAAAACATGGATAATATAAATGTAATAATCCCATTCATAATATATATTTAATTATCAATGAAGTAAATGAAAAATTAAAAACATCATGATCAAGGCCTTATGCAAAAATATTTTCAAATATGGGTTGGTATGCACCAAAGACACATTTAATATTTTTATCAAACTGGTTTTCTTAATGAGACATGTTGATTCATCAAGGGAACTATATAACCAAGACCCATGCATAACTACATGTACAATGAAATTATTATATATTTAATGATCAATTTAAACAAAATTCCTTGTCATGAAATATATATAGTGAGAAGAGAATATATAATATCAATATTTCCCAAGTCAAGAAATTTACATTCAAAGTAAGATTCTTTCAAAAAACACCATATGTCGAAAGATTATATGGTTTAAGAAAAAAGAATATACATGATACAATGAATGAATATTTTTATGATACATTTAATGTATAATGAAATATGGTCATATAATAATTTAAATCCATAGGATAAATTTGATGACCAAAAAATCAATCAAGATATGAATGATGACCATCGATTTATCAGAAATGTATATTTTTTTTTATAAAAATGTGTCATTAAGAGAATAATGGAAAATTGAAGATAAATATTAAAATAAATTTTAATTAATGAGTTTTAATTATAAAATCAGGGTGAATTTATATAATAAGTAAAATAGAGTAAAATAGTTATGGTGGAGGGAAAATATTTTAACAATATATATGTTAGAAAAACATTTATTATGACTTTTTGTAAGGAAAGTAAAAAAATAAACTATTCACAAAAAATTAGAAATATTACTTTAAAACCTTTTAAATATTAAAGGAAAAAATAAAATATCATTAATAAATCATTTCAATAAATAAAAAGAAATTTTCTTAAATAATATTTAATCTTTTTTGATATGAATGAAAAATATGCTCGATCAGGAAGGAAAATAAGATCAGATATATTTTAAAATTTTATTTCCTTGATTCAACATAAAAATAAAGGAACTTTTTTTAGTGAAACATAAGAACACATTAGATATCCAGTGTATACAATATTTATTTGAGTTTATTAATGATATATTATAAGATTATTTCAATGAAAATAAAGGAAATCCCAAATTACTAAGATCAAAACATAAATTCTTACAACTTTGGTAACTTTTTAATTATAACCGATTGAATTAATAATCATGAATTTAGAATTTAACTACTTTTAATAAATATATATTCATGTAAAATAAATAAAATTAGTACTATACAAACAACATAAAAGAAAATCAGTGTATAGTTCCAAATATGTCTCAATGGAGTGTAATTTGAGATGAATCCTCTTACCTCGTGCTTCTAGTTAGTTAAATGAAATTTAAAATCCTGTATAATAAATTCATATTTATTATAAATAAATAATAGAATCATTATAATATCTATACTATCATATATGATCCACTTATTATATATTATCAATATTTCATTCGTAATCTTTCATTATTATCATCATTTTCGGTGGTAACTATTTAGTTTTCTCGTCCATGCTTCATCATGGATGTTATGGTTCTCCTACATAGTTTATTATTTTATCATATCAATAATTATATTGATGTTATAAATAATATATATATATATATGAATTATATAAATATTTATAATTATCAATGAAAAGAAAACATGAAAAATTAATCACATCACTTCATAAATGTGATAGTCTACATGTATGGATAAGAGACATTTATCATTATTTTTAATGTTTAAAAGGGTAAGGAATTAGATGGTATATTAAATTTATAAAACCACAATTATTTTATCAATATCATATATAGTCATTATTTATAACATTATTGTTATCCATGTGTAATGGTGATGGACAAAAATTACATTGGTTCGTGAGGAGGTATTCCAGTGTACACAATAGCGATGGTTTTTCCCATTTTATGGATATGAAAATAGATATATACTATTAAATAAAAATAATAAATTCTAAGTATATTGTAAATATTTTTTATTTTGGAATGGTCAGTTCATAATTTATGGTGGTAAAAGGAGAAGAAAAATAAAAGTGATCGGTTAAGATGATTACCTATTGTTTGAATGTGTGCATTTATATATCCCCTTAAGAACCCTAGGGTTGTTCTTTTGGGAAAAATGAACATATATAACATATTTATGGATGTCAGTAAGATCTTCTGCTTGATTTTGGTTAAGATAAATGGCTCATGAAGTGTGATGATGTGATGGGAGGATGTACCCTTTTATAAGTGTGGGAGATGACACCATGGGAATTTTTCAAAATATTTAAATATAATATTTTATTAATCAAGAAAAATGGATAAAAATGAAACATATTCTAATGTTATAAGGTTTTGGTTTAAATAAAACCAACCAATGAGGTTTGAAATACTTTTTTATGTTATCTTGAAGCCTTATCCCTTTTATTTTTAACACTTTAAACCCATTTTATAATTAACCATGATAACCAAATTTTAATGTGTTTAATATTCAAGATGAGAAAAAAAGAAATTGAACTCATTAATTTTTTTGGAAATGATTATTACAATTATGGAAACCATTTTATCAAATTAAATAACTATATGTGGTAGTAATTAATTTAATTGTAAACCTGTAAAATGTCATGAAAATTTGTTTTTCCTAAAAATGAATTTTTCGACCACAATATAATATTAAATTAACTCTATGACTAGTTATAATAATTATATTAATTAAAATTTATATAGTTAAATATATAATATAAAACATGTTATTTTCTTAAAAAGATTTTTCTTAAAAATTTCTCCTTTTTTCCCAATTTATATTGTATTTATTTCTATCAAATTGATAATAAATACAAGGTTAAATATACATATTTTAAAAAATTATTTTATATAAAATGGTCCGTACTTAAATATTATATTTTCATATATTTTTAAAATATTGTTTTTATTGGAAAATTTCAATAAATCCATCTTGGAATATTTTGACAAAGTTAAAAATCCATATTCCTTGTATAAAATTATAATTTATCCCATAAAATATTAAATATAGAATTTTTATTATAGTTTCATGAAAATAAAATGTTAACATACTATTTTTAATGTGTGGGTGTTATAAATAATAACAAAACACAATGAAATATAAAAATAGATAGAAACTATAATCATAACACACCCTCACCTCCCAACACTCTTCAAAGAAGCTGAACATTTTTATCAAGAAGAATAAAAGAAAAATTACATCCGCCAATCCGTAAAAAATCATCTAGTCATATAATATCATAATCAGTTTAACTGTAATACATATAACCTAATGTGGATCACTTCAAAGAAATTTTTATATCAAGATTTTTAAAAAAATGTTCTAACAATTCCTTATAGAAAAATCTTTTTAAAACTATATTATGAAGTAATATCTTGAAAAAAAATCCCCAAACCAAACTAGAAAATATTTTGGAAACATTAGATTATTTCCTAAATAACATATTACCCCATTGAAATCAAAATATATATAAAACATCCAAAAACATATCATACAATAATTAAAGAACAATAAAACATTATAAACACCAAAAACACACATAGTTTTATAAAATTTACATAAATATTATGTTTTATCTCATAATTAAATCGTTATGAATCAGAAAAATCATTTTTTATAGTGTTCCTTTAGAAAAATTCTTTAAGGAATTTTAACAAACATATTCAAACTTATAAAAATGTTTTAGAGCTCATTAACTTGAAAAACATTTTATAATCACATTAAAACATGGATATAAACCAAGAAATTTAGGTGAGAATAAATATATACCAATTATAAATTTTAAATAATTTAAAATAATTGATTATAAATAGATAAGTAATAATATATTTTAATTCATAGTGCCAAAAAAATATGAAAATATCACAAAACATGATCTATAAATCACTACAAATCTCAAATAAACATCCCTTGGGTCCATGTGTTCCTAAATCAACCATAAACACCCAAAAATTAGTAAATAATGCATTTAAAATAGAAATACGATGATGAAATAATGGATTCCAAAATCACACAATGGCATAATAATACTGAAATATGTGTAATAGGGTTCTGTTCGAACCCAATGCATAATCAGATCTAAGCTACATGGAATTCCTTATTAATTCTCATGATCCAATGGATAATTTAAACAAAATTCACCAAAATACCCAAGAAAATTAACGGGACAACATATCATAATGAAAATTAAGAATGATGGAATGAAAATACCATCTTAGAACCACATTTATAGGACCCTCACAAAATTTATATGATGTGATATGATTCCATGATTCCTTAATGAAATTAGATCTCAAAAACCCTAAAAAGTAGAACCCAAATTAGAATGTAATAAGTGGGAGGAAATAAAAAATAAGGTGAGGGAAAAATTGGATAAGGGAAAAGACCACACCTCTAATCATTACAACAAAACCCTTCCCAAATAAAAGGGAGGTAAAGGTGGAGGAATGAGGGATACAACTTGGGGGATCCCCTTATCTTGATCAAATAAAGGTAGGGAATCCCAATGGGGTTACAAATATGGCCCCTATAAAATGATTAAAAGATACCTATTAAAACATAAACCATAAATTGAGTTTTTAGATGACTATAATGGTCATGCCATGACGACGCCTCACCTAGTCCATATCTAGGTGTTCCACCTCTAAGTCATGATGTGACTGCACCCCGGTCGAGGGATCTACCTCATAACCTATAAATATTGTGGTACAACCCCTCCTGGTATATGTGACATTTCTCTATGATATAAGGTCTAGACCTAGGTGAAACACCATCATAAAGTTTCAATTCATGTTAACATCATGATGCCTTGGCTCCAGGAATAATTTCTCTAACAACACCCCAATACCCACTACATGTGTTTTTCTATCATACTACAACATCTAAAATTTCCCAAAATTCCCTAAAAATTGGTCATTACAACCATTCATTATTTTTAATATTAAAATTCATCTTTCCCCTAAATTTCACAAACCCATTTTAACTTTATTAATGAGAACCTCCCCACTATAAAAAATTACATCCCAAAGATTAATGTGGACTTATTTTTTAAGAAAATTACACATAGAACAATGGATAATTTCACATACTAGAGATATTTATATCAATAATCATAAAATAATTCATAAATAATTCATAAAAATGTGTATTCTTCCCACCATAAAATATATCCCCTATGACAAATTAAAATTACCTAAAATTGATAACCAAACCAATAAAAACTCATAACAAAATAAGAATCAAATTATAATGGAATCAATTCAAACAACCAAATAATCTTATGCCTGGTATATCACATGAAATATAATATTCATGAATATATAAACCATATTTAATATATAGAATATTTTGAATGAAAATGAGAACTATTAAATCATAAAATATATATTTCATCCTTTTAAATGAAAGAGTTTACTTATTTTAAAACTAAGTATGGAATAAACTATAAAACATCTCTTTAAACCAAAATATTTTAAATTTAACTTATAAACTAAAGATCAATATCTCCTATTATATAAATTAGACCATCTTTAGAAACTTAAGACCCATTCACTTTGAAAATTAAAATCATCAATTGGAGGCCTTTTTTATTCATATGGCTATTTATTACTGACTTAGTGAAAAGACTATGAAAAATGAAACTACTAAAAAATTCATGTACGTAATTAAAAACAAGGGTATTCTTAATTATTTAAGGACACCATGATGTGGAAAACAAGATACAATAAATCATATCAAAAAAATTGCAAGATAAAAACAAAATATAGTTATGCCTAAAATATACAAGTTTATTGAGGGAACAAATAACTTCCTGGAAATTCAGTTTCCACTGAAATGGGTCTTTTATCTCAAGATATGAAAATTATGTGGTGATAATTAAATTTATGTAATACCAAATATATTTTTTGGACTTCCAATAAAAAATGTGAATTGATGTTTATAAACACATAAAATATGTAAATCCATGTGAAATATTAATTGTTTTATATAAAAAACCATTTATAAATGAAAAAAGTAGAACATAAAGATATTTGTAGATTTTTGAAAAAACATTATACCACTTTAACATAGTTGAATTTATAAAACACTTATAGTACATAAATTAAAATTACTAATTTTCTAATATTTAAATCATTCAATTAATAAATTTTGTCCATAAGAAAAAAATTACAGTATAGAAACATTCCATTTAAAACCAATACTTAATATTATTGGACACTCTTTATTTCATTAAAATCAATGAAAATTTGAAAAAGTCATTCAAAAATAAAACCCTTTTTTGATACTATTTTTTGGGAAACAACCTAGTGAACCCCTAATTTATGTACCCTATCCAGCCTGTGGAATGTTTTGAAGGGGGGTACTGATGCCCACAGACAAAAAACTAAGGATTAGGAATCAAATGTATACATACAAGAATGATTTCATTTGATGAATAAATAATAAAATGAAACTCACTTCCAAATTCTGGTATGACCACTTCATAGGTTGGATGATCACACATATTAAAAAAATAATAAAATAATAAAATAATTGATACAATACATAAACATATAAAAAATATAACCAACATAATAATATTTTATTAATGCAAATCCACGTTCATATTTAAATATAAGGAAAAATATAACTATGGGGAGAATAAAGTGAAATTTCACACAATGTGTAATACATGAGATGAATAAAATAAATATGAAATAAAACAAGGAATATAATTACCTATCTCTATATGTTACAAAAAATGATCCTTTACATGGAACCATCACTATAATCAAATTTATTTAAAATACCCAGACCCTAGTATCCTAGATCTACTGGTTACTATATTACACACTCACTAGATACAAATGATCACATCCCTATAGTAATAAAGTTTTTAAGTCTTTGAAAAATATATAAACACAGAAATTTCACAACACATTCAAAAAAATACAACATAATATTTTATTTGAGAAAACTATTATTACCTCTATCATAATCCAACATATCAATCATAATACATTTCTTGGCATCTTAGGGAAAGAGAGACAAAAATAGGGTGATCTCAGATACCGAGTAAGGGTTACATACAACAGAATGTATCATGAATAAATAATAAATAATAAATATGTAATGGTATACAAGTTAAGAAAAATTAAATTTAATCATTAACTTGAGAATGAATAATTATATGGAAAAAATAAATGATTGTCACATAATTACATATAAATAATCACATGAGATTGAAACTTTTCCAAGGACATCATAACTATTAAATTAATAACATAGAAATCAATAATTTATTTTACAATGATGGAATGTATAATTATGGACATTTAAATCTTATCACTGAGACATTTTTCTAGGGCATCAAAAAATACATTCAAGGCCTCATGCATTTATATATACATTAATGGGTAAGGACACAACCAATTACCCAATCTATTTTCTCATTAGAACTAATAATTCATCAATGGGATATGTATTTATAGGCCCCAACAATAACATAATAATTACAAAAAATTCATCATATGAATAAAAAATGTAACTTAATCTACAAGATGAAAAAAATATCCTGTATTGGAAGATCAAGAATACAGAATGTCAACACTTTTCCTATTCAAACTGGTCACAAAACATCTAGAGAAATATGGGGGATGGTATCCCTATACTATATCCTCAGTATATGATTCAACAAAGGATATTGAAAAATATTAATACACATAAAAATATTACTAGAAAATATCTTGAAGAAAATACCCTTTTCACTTTGAAAGCTCTTTTTTAAAATATAAAACATTTTCCCAAATATTAAAGAAAACATTTTCATTGAAAATAAACTTTTAAACATGTAATATTATCTTCAAATAATTTAGTGATAATGATGGTGGGAAATTATATTCATATAATAAATGTAAAATATATATTCCTTTATCACTTTGTAAAAAACCAAAAGTACCAAAATTCCATGGAAAATATGGACATGGACGAAAACATATTCCTGACCGATTAAGAAGAAGGTAATTTTCCTTAAAATAATTATTTCAGAACCATGACTACGTATATAGAGAAAAAACTAAAGCAATAGTTTAAATTTATATAAACAACCAAAGAATAAAATTTATTAGGTTAAATGTTTAATGATAAAACAATTCCCCCAATATATACTTAAACAAAAAACAAACCTAAATAATGTTGTGATTCTTGAATAAACCCTTCTATATTTTGTAAATCTTTAATCATAAACACCATGAAAGAAAAAACATAAAATGAGTATTTAAAAAACTTGAATATAAAGTGAGTCATTATATTTCATAACAAATGGAAAATGTATACACCATATGAAAGAAACAAGTCAGGAATATGATATGTGTTCCTTAGAAACAAAAGTGATATGAGAAAATATACCTCAAGTATGACTTCCTTCATATGTGTTTAAAACTCATATATAATTATAATATATTTATTACCAATATATTATAAAACCATAATCATATATTTCATTCAATATATTAGTTACTTATAAACTTTAATCACTATTTCATTATCAATTCTTTATTAAAATCACTTTTGAGGTGATAAGTGCAATGTTTTTCATGTATGTTTGGGTTTTGTATGTTTATTACTTGTGATTTGATCATGGTTAAATAATACTAAAATATTAAATAATGATATAAATCTCTAAAGTATTCATTAAATATATATATATATATATCCATAAAATATAGATATAGGAAAATAAATTATAAAGTTCATGGAGATTCTAGGCTATATGTACCCATAAAAATGATTGTCAATTATTAACATATGAGAGAAAAGAAAGTTAAATAATAATTAAACATTATAGGATAATTTTTATATCATATATTTCATATATATTCATTAAATATATCATATTACCATTTATGTATATCAGAAATAAAAAATTAATCAGATTAATTCATGGAGGTGGTCCTCCACACATACACATGAGAGATATTATAGTTTTCTAATGGATTAAAAGGTAAAGAGATAGATATTATATAATAATTCAAGGAAAATAAGTCTTTCATAATTATTATATATAAAAATTAGACCCATCATAATACTAATCCATAAAACATGGCCATGAAAAATGAATTGTATCTTTATGTGGAGATAATAAGTAGTATATATGCATGAGCGATACTTTCACTTATAATTTTTTAAAAACGAAGGTGGATAATGGTAGCTTCTTAATAATAATAAAATTTAATTGTATCAAGGATACATAAATATTTAATTTATTATAAATAAAAAATATTTACAGGAGTTATAAGAAGAAATAAATTGAAATAGGTCGGGTGAGACAATTACCTCTTCTTCAAGAGAATTCCTTTAGATAATTTATTAAGGAACCATGGATTGGTTTTTTGGAAAGAATATAACCTAAAAAACAAGGATAATAATTTTGATAATATAAATGGGTAGGTAGTGTTTTAGCTATGTGGATAAATTTTCTGTAAAGAGGAGAGGGACGAGGTTTCCTTTCATAATGGATGAAAAGATACACTTGGATTTACTAAAAATATTAAAATATAATCAAGTAATTTTCAAGAAAAATGATTTTAAATGGAAAAATATTCTAAGATAAAGATTATAAGGTCTAAATATCATCATATAATAAACTTTGGGTATGTTTTGTTTTCATTTTAAACCACATGTTATGGTTTAACCCCGTGGTTAACCAATTTTTACCTTAACTGATGTAACAACATTTTTCAATAATAATGGGTTATAATTTTACATATAAGGTAATTTTCTTCACCTAAATTGAAAATGGAGGAAATATTAGAAAATATATTACCATTATTATCCTCTTTAACTGTTTTTATGTTTTTTAAATAATTTAATAAAATATGTTTCCCCATAAAATATCATTATAGTCATTTTTGACAATATTCGTTTTATTTGACATCAATGTCATGAAGGAAATGACTAAGTTTGAATAAAATCCTTCAAAATAACTATAATATAATATATTAATATATAAAATTTGTGGTAACACAATAATTCCTACAAATATTATTAATTTTAAAACTTTTAAATAATTTATTTTAATATTCCATTAATTGAATAAATATTGTGTCGATGTTGTGAATGCATATACGATAATTATATAATCACGGAAAATTATAAAAAAATTAAAATAAAAAAATTTAATTTTTCCCAAAATAACAATTAATATTCAATAAAAACAATCTTTTATCCTTATGTGAACATAAAAGTGATCTTTAATGTCAAAAGAGTGACATTTTGTATTTTTCTTTAGATAAAATAATATAAAGCCCAATATCAAAGAAAAAAGGAACCAAGAGGAAATATTTTCATGAATTGGATGCAAATGAACTAAATCATCTTATAAAATAGGATAAATTAATTTTTTTTAATAAATTTCAATTCCTTATCCAAAATTTTTAACCATATTTCACGCATTTTACCCTCACCTAGGCGATACAAATTTTCCAACAATACTATTAAAAATTAGAAAAAATAAATGGGACTTATTTACAAAATCTGATAACATTGATTCAATGTATTGATTAAATTTTCCAAGATTCAATTTATAAAATTTATAGAATTTAAATTTAAAATAAGTGCACAAAATGGGTTGAAAAAACTTTTTAGAAAAATATAGTTTTTAAACATTAAATCACATTTATTCTAATCCCTTAGATAGAAATAATACTAGAAAATTATTAAAAAAAATTATTGAAAATATAATATATATTAAATTAAAATCATTCAAAAATAGTGATCAATTATATTTATTTTCTTAAAACCACATTGCACACATAAAAATAGTTTTTCAAAAAAAAAACACTTTTACCATTAAATGATTTTTTTGAACCAGTCGAAAACTAATGAATTTATTTTATACATGTACAAAAAGTAAACTTTACTTAATTTATTTATTTATATTCATACCCATTATTTTTAATATTAAGGTTATAATAATCACATTAACATAATATTTTAATAGTAAATCAGAGTTTGTTTAAACACAGTGTTACATTTAATTATAGATACCAAGGAAATTAAATTTATTTTAAAAAACTTATCATAAAATCTTGGTGTGTTACATTATAACCCTATAAAATTAATTTTCCAACAGTGAATTTACCACTCTATTATAAAATATTGTTGGTGATTATCAATCCTCACACCTGCAGGTTCTCGCATAGCCTACTCAATTTTATGATTTTGCCACAAAACATTTACCAGGTGAGTTGTATTATTTTATAGATATTTCTATCCATGATCCAAAATCACTAATAGTTATTCCATATAAAATATATCATTATTTATTGGTATGTATACTACGATTAGAACATGTTATGGATCATTTATGTAAATCCTCAGAAGAGATATGTGGAACCAATTGTGATCTAGAGAGAGATTTAGTGGAAGTACAACATGATAAGCTATTGTCCCGATATGATCAAGAATCTCTATGTGTAAAATATACTGAGGGATAAGTTTCCCCTTATTTCCAAATACCATTACCTTATTCTATGGATAAATTCATAGAAATAAATTATCACCAACATCAAACTCTAGATATCATTTTTGATTGTTAGTATAACTTTTTTTCCAACCCCGAGCTACATTTATGTGTTTCTAAATGACTCTAAAATTATCTCTCATTTCCTTAGATATATAAGGTCCCAATATATTTCTTTCTCCAATTTCATTCTATAATTTCAGTGTTCTACAATATTTTCGATATTGGGTTTATTAAGTATCAATATTAAAACATGAGTGAAATATATTATTGTAAGAAATTTCCACTAATTTAAGGTGTTGATCCAAAACACATTGGAATTCCATAGATGAAGATATAAAAATGGATTCAAGTGTTTTAATGGTATAATCCTACTAAAAATATGTCTAAGGATGAAATTTTGTTCTGAAACTCTACAATGTATCTAGATCTTGCAAAAAATATTTCTACAATATCGAGGTATACCTCAGATCCTGATCAAATACAATCAGATGTGGGACTCTAATAAAGCTCACAACTTTCTAGTTTATATTATGTAAATTTGATAAAGAAATAGATATTTATAAACAGAATTTAAGTGAGCTAAAATTTTAACATGACTGAATATATCTGAAATAACAATAGAGCCTTTTGATGTTTTGGGGAGTCTTATGATAAAATACATAGTGATGTTTTCCCATTTTCATTCTAGTATGGGTAATGGAAATAAAATCAATTATAATTGTTTCTCTCAGATTTAATGTAATAATCACCGAGATACATGATCTATAATATCTTTTTTTATGTTACCCCACCTAAAATACTTTTTCATATCTATATGATTCTTTTTTTACTTCTAGGAGGAATATTGAAAGATGAACTATGAGAATCAACTAATAGTTCCTTCTTCAAATATGGTACTGACATGAAACATACATGGTTACCGAACCATTTCATTCAATCTAAATCAATTTTAATGTCAATATATTTTCTTACATTATTTTATAGCTCTTCATATTTATTCTATGACTAATTTATCTTCACTTGGATAGATTTTTGAATAATCATTCGATAAAAATAATATTTTTACACTTCCATAATTATTTCCAGATCCACTATTGGAAAATATTTAAAAATTGGATCTTTTTAGATCCTCATACTCGGAAATCTGGCATGATCCTTTCAGTTGAGCGCATCAACCACCATGTTCTCCTTCTTTGGGTGGTAATGTATTGAGAAAAAATAATCGTTTGTCAAAACCGACCATATCATCTGGAACATATTAAACTATTTCTATGTAAATATATAATTCAATATATTATGATCAGTATATATACAAAACCAATTAGTATACAGATAATTCCACCATATTTTTAGTAGAAAATTTACTATTTCCAATTTCAAATCATGAGGCGGGTAATTTCTATAATGATTTTTAATTCGAAACAGCACATCCTATCACCATGTAATTCTAAATAAGGATTCATCTTAGTACCTTCTTTGATGCATCACTATAGATTAAATCCCCTTATCCACTATAGGGTAGTGTAAGAACAGGTTCACTGACCAATATTCTCTTTAGTTCTTTGATACTCACCTCATATTCATCAAAGAATAACATTTTACACCCTCACGAGTCAACATTTGGAGTTGATTCTGTAAGGACCCAGCCTTAAACCTTATATAATATTAAATTAAATGAAGATTGCACATTGAGTATTTTTTCAGGTTTAGAGTTTTATAGAATTAGGACATAACTATTACATCTCAAAAGTTTACAAAGTAGACACTTTTACACAGTTTCTATTTTTTTACAAAACATGAACTCTTAAAAAAAGAGTCATGTCTAGTTCCATGTTTAAGACAACATGAATCTTCCTTGATCCCATACTTGACCCCATTCCATATTATGTCCTATGAAAAACATTTTAAAAACATGGGATGAGCATAAAAAGCTCAGTAAGGGATATACAAAGAAGGAAAACTGTTAGTATTTCAAAGCAACAAGTAAACCATGAATACATTATCATAAGTAGTATTTTTCACCTTTATGTTCTTTACTAAATAAAAGATATTTAATTCCCATTTTGTAACCAAAATATTACCATAAAACCCATATAAAGAAAACATAACATATAAAGGTAACATGGGAGATAAACATACTTAATTGGAATAACCATATGGTCGACTTCCACACATATCACTAAATGGAATAGCCATACGATCAACTTACATACTCAATGCATTGGAGGTTATAACATAACCACCCATCCTAGTTTCCACGACAGCACCCATCATAAGGTTTATCACATAACCACCTGTCAAATGTCCAAGTACCATCCCAACACATAAAATGTTGCAAATATAAACATTTCACTAATAACATTTCATTTGAAGTCACAAGAAGTAATTTCAAGATATTGAAATAATCAATACATTTTCATAAACCATTTAAAAATATATTTTTGAATCAAAGTGTCCCGTACCACTTTGAAAATTTTAAATGAATTATAATTTTAAAACATTAATGTCCATATAAATAAATCCTAAAACCCACTTTGAAAACATCGACATTAAGGAGAAATATTTAGGAGAATAAATCATTAAAGCATTTAAAATGATATTTTAGTTAAAGAGTTTCTAACAAAATGAGAGACTCCTGAATAAAAGTATTTGAGGAATAAAATTTAATTATAACTTATAATATCATGAGAATAAAGTTATTCGTGTTATAAAATGTCAATGGATAGTAGATACACCATATAATATTGAATTGGTGCGTAACAACAATGAAGTCTCAATTGAAATGTAAATTGAGATGAAATTCCTTATAAAGATTGTACCCTTAAATTAAGGATAAATAAATCACATAATTGTGTGTGAAAAATATAAATATACCCAATATAATTAGATATTAAGTGTAAAACAATCAGAGGACTTTCACACATATTCATAATTTGACATATTCAAGAAGTACATGTTGAACCTAAATAATTGAAATTGGGTTAAGAAGTTCCCTTGTAAAAATTCGACAGCCTAACAATGTCACTTTAAAATTCAGAAAATAAGTTGATGAGATAAAAAGGGTATCTCATCACTTGGAAAAAAATTTTAAGTCAATAAGGATATAGAAGAACATATCCCAACATAATAAGATGTAAATTAAAAGACATAACAAAAAGAAGTCTTTTAAAAAGAGGAGGGTGAAAGGTTCCCTTACCGATTTCGTAACATACAAATCATACGCCACATAAAAGTATGATCATAAAATGAAGATGTAAATACTCATAAATGAAATTATATTACACAAATAGTACAATCATGGGCAGTACATACACCACCCAAAATGAAATAGTGGCCAATATAGCATGAATCTCACAGGAATAAAAGTGAGATGAAAAACCCTTACTTCGTTGTAATCAATCGAGTCTTATGACCAAAAGATAATAACCAAAAAATGAATCAAAAAATACCATGAATATAATTAGAATCATAATAATATATATCAATGGAAGTATACATTACACCACATGCAATAAATAAGTGGTGAACAATGGAAATCTCATAGAATTAAAAGTGAGATAAGAAAATACCTTACCTCGTGTCCGACTTGACTCGATCATTCTTCAATCTCCTGAATAATAAACTAAAGTTAATTTCTACTTTCTTAAAAACCTTTTCAAGTTTATTATTTCTTTTATATCACTTATTACCATGTTATAAACATTATGTAATCATTTAAGTTAATAATGTGCGTTTTGTCGATATTTGGTACTTTAGTCAAAAATGGACTTCTTATAATCACATATTGTTCATGTGGTCAAAGTTTCATTATATCCAGAATGATATTCATGATTTGGATATCATATATATCATATATATCCAGCATATACATGTATTTATAATAGTACATAACATTTAGAGGTAATAAATGAAATGCACCGTTCATGGAGATGGTAAGCCGTACGTATGCATGAACGCTACTTCCATTTCTATTTCATATTTAATGGAATTAAAACATAATGATACATAGTAGTATTATAATTTCATTATTGTATAATATATAATATCATTAAATATATCTTTTATAAATTCCACATATTGTATGAATGAGTCATATCACTTTTAGGGGGAGGTAGTCCGCATTTCCTCTAATGAGATTATCGCGTTTACCCATAATGGAAACCATGAAGGCATGCTATAAATGGAAATTACAGAAGCATAAAGAAAACATAAACATAATATATATCATATATAAATACATTTCCATCATAATGGCCACCATGAGAGGCGGTAGGAGATAATCAAACAATCATTGTTTCGTGAGGCTTTAGTTTTCCATCCATGGAGACATTATGTTCTTCATCCATTAGATGAAGGTGTGTGTAAGTGTAGTTTAAATAATTCTCATAAAAAAATCCTAGTATATTTAGGATACTGGTGTTATTACAAAATAATGGAATAAAAATAGTTTAGGGGTTGGAGAAGTAAAATAAAAGAAAACAATTTAAGAGAAACTGTTACCTTTAATTTGGGTAACTCCCTTTGGTTTGAACAAAATGACTTCTTGAAGTGCCTTCTGCCTAAGGTAAGGCTTCTAGGAGGAGGAGAGGTATATAGGGAGATTAATTGGGTAGAGTTTGGATGAGCCAAATTGCTTGAGAGGTGTGAGTAATTGGTTATAATTGGTCTCCTTTTATAAGGGGGAGGAGGGGCTCTTTAGAAAACTGTGAAAACATTATTTTATTATAAACATATCTTCGTTTTCAAAAGGTCAAAAAATCATTAAGGTCGAAGATAATATGACTCATATTGGAAATAAATTCATCCAATCATAGTTGGACATGTTTTGGATAATATTTTAATCATTATAATCTTATTTATTTAAATCATTTATTAATGAGGTAAATACTGCATCCGTATTTTGTCATAAATAATTTATTTTATTTGATGTATAAAAATTATAAAAAAATACCATGATGTAGGAAATATTTTTAGATTTCCAATTAATATTTATAGTTGAAAGGATAATTTATATAACCCCTTCTAAAAATTAATTCACTAAAAGATATTTGCTTTTTTCATTTTTGCCTTTACTTTAAGTTAATTAATCAAAATTGTCACTATCACTCACAAGTGGCTCAATGGGGTCCCAAAATCGACCCAAATATGCCCATGGTTGTAAATGACTCAAAAAAATAAGGTTTGGATAAGTTTTTAGGTAATTTTGAATTATTATAATACTCTTTTTACCTTGAATTACCCTATTTACCTTTAACAACGGGAAATAAAAGTCAAAAGTTACTATTCACCAAAAATTATTTTTATCTTATTGAACCACATTTTACTTATTGATATTAACTATGTCTCTCAGATTTTTGAAATTCATCTCACAGAAGTGGTAAAAGATCATTGAAATGAAAAAGTCAGTTTTTTAACTACTACTAAGTGGTTTCACTATTCATAAAAAATTGACGTTTTTTTGAAAAAACCAAAAAATCAGCCTAAGATTTATTTGATATTCCGAATTCCAAAATTATGTCTAATTTTCAAAATTCAAAACATAGAATTAGGATTAATTAATTTAAAATTAATTCACGTTGTTAAAACAAATAGCGTGTTTTTGAGAAACAATAACTATCAAAAGATTGACACTTGTTTATGTCCAATTTCAACGTGAAATCAATTCCAATGACCAACATTGGATTAAATGGTAAAAATATATTTTAATTACACTTTAAAACAAATTAAAAAGATAATTGAACTATATATTTAAATTATATTAAATGTCACTTTTGAATTAAAATACAATATTTTCCACTATTCATTAAAAATGAACTTTTTCAGAAAAATACCAAAAAATTACCCAAAGTAAAATTTGACGTCCCAAATCTAAATAAGAATTTTATTTGGTCAAATAGAACATATAAAAATGACCAAAACTAGATTTAAAGAGGGTTATCTATTAAAAGGTGGTAAATCGACTATTTAATGTAAATTACACTTAAAATTAGATTCATTCACATTTTAATCCTCTAACTGTTATTGGATAAATGTAAATATATTTAACAAACATGTATAATCATATTGTAGTTAGTTTTTTTCATTCCTGCCAATACAACGACAAGGAGTTAACTACCATTTAAAATGATAATATTATATTATTAGTGTGCAATGTAAGATTTCAAAGAAACCCGTTGTTGCATATCAGGTACGCTATTGAACATAGAAACCCCGTTAAAGTAAAATTAATATTTCATTCAAAATTATTAATAAATATGAAATATGTCTTATTATTTATTTGCCTGGGATGCTACATCCTTCACCCCTTTTGGGAATTGCATCCTCGCAATTTTAAAACTGGGCTTGGAAACTTCATTAAAAGTCCCACATCGGAAAAGAGTCGGTAAAAATATCACTTTAAAAGAAAGAAAGAAAAGTACAATGGTCACCCGAGATAACCTGTACTAGGATTCCCTGTAGGAAAACATGGATATGGAAGAGAGAAAAAACGGTCATGTTCTGATGGAGAGTGATAGAAAACATGATTAGAAGAATGTTAACCATTAGAAAATCCCAAACTTATGATGTGTCAAACGATCTTTGATTACCCAGTAAGAAATGTAAACCAACAATGTTTTTGTTTTACATTCCTTTTCATAATTTTGGAGGAATTCATTTACTACATAGAATAATAACATAAGGAAATATACTTACCTTCTAGTAGAGTTTCATCCTTTAATAAGTTTCTACCAAAAACATATCTTTTCTCCAAACAAAGATCACTCAAAAAGACTTGGTCACATCAAAATCACAAGAATCATCTTCTTCAGAATCACATAATCCACAAAAGAGGAGATCTATATTTCATTTGTATTTAGAAATCAACTAAAACCAAAATTGTTATTGCGAGATCAAACAATACCCAAAAGGACAATCTTTTACAAAAAGAAAAACTACTCTTAATCTCCAAATTTTTTCAAAAAAAACCAAATTTCAATAAAGACGATTAAAAAAACTAATTTCCGTAAAATTCTTCAAAAGTGATCCAAACTAATATTGAAACCCAAATCTCATAAGGATTTAATTACATAGTCTTCCAAGATAACATTTATCTCAAAATAAAAACAGTTACTCATAAAGTCTCATATTAAAAAGTAATTAACCAAATCACATATTCTCCATTATAGGTTATTCATTTTTATAAATAAACCAAATCATCATATATCAATAATAAAAACATATATTCATCCAAACTAAAATTTCAACCATTATTCCACAATTGAAATCCTTAGTATTCTATCTTCCTTAGGCATATAGTATTTCCTCAAAAGAGAGAACGTCTTCCATAACAACCTTTATCACTTAATCACTAAATCATTTAATTATACTAACGATATCCATTCGATAAAACATAACATCCCAAAATCAACTTATTATTGATCCATATAACCATTTAACTTAAAAGAATAATTAATACTAACTAGGTACTTCATGTATGCTAGTGGTAGGCGATGCGCCCTTGTCTCCCTTCGGTTGTGGGTTCGATTCCTACAGCCTTTCCAGATGAGACGGGTTTTCACCCATCCTACGGGTTGTCCTTTTTATAAAACTCAAAAATAATTCTAACATGTTTTAACTTAAATGGTTTCCTTATACCTCTAATTTTCATCCAAATTTAGTATGATCTTAACATCTTAATTATTTAAGTCTTATTTCACAACCATATAATAAAATAAAATGATACCCAAAATGAAGAACATCATACCCTGATCATGGTGTCTATTTGGTTTCATCGTCATCTTGTTCACGTAGGTAGAATGTCCTTGCATCGCAACAATGATTTATAGATCCTTCAAAATCATTTGATTCTTCCATCAAAATACACCTTGCACAACATGAGTCATATGGGTGTTCACAGAAAAATAGTTTTGGAAAATAATCATGTATGACATATAATTTCCAAACATCTGATAAAACATGATTTCTATAAAATAGTTGGACCGAATTAGAGTTGAAAATTTCAATTAATGGTCCTTTTAAAATACTATAGGTATGTGTTGTGAGATAATATTTTAAAAGAAAATATAAATAGGTTGCGTAAGGGTCTCCTTCTTCAGCACTTTTTTCAAAATCATAATATGATTCAAAATCTTGTAATAAGGTAAAATATTTGAAAATGCCTTGATAATATTTACATTTCTGTAAAATATGAGAATATTGTGAAAATATGATTTTTCTAAATACAACCCATGATCCATGATTATAACGTGGTATAGTGGAGGTGTTTTATATCTCAATCAACTACTTGCAAGTGAGTTGTATTCTAGAAAATGTTTCACAATCATCCGAAAATGACTTTGCAATAATTATTGCAGGCATGTCATCAAGAAGAGATAAAAATGTCATTTGAGATCATCCTCCTTCCATTTGTAATTTAATTTCCTTGATCGGAAAAAATTATAAAAGATGGATTTAGCTGAATTAATAGACATAGGGACAAATCATGTTTCTAGAAAAAACTCTCAATCCCTAAAGTTGTCTAAACTGACCTCTGATACCAACTGTAAGGACCCGACCTTAAACCTTACATAATATTGAATTAAATGAATAATTAACATTGAGGATATTTTCAGGTTTAGAGTTTTAGAGAATTAGCACATAACTATTATATCTCAAAAGATTACAAAGTAGACACTTCTACATAGTTTACATTTTTTTTACAAATCATGAACTCTTAAAAAAGAGAGTCATGTCTAGTTCCATGTTTAAGATAACATGAATCTTCCATGATCCCATCCGTGACCCTATTCCACATTATGTCATGTGAAAAACATTTCAAAAACTTAGGATAAGCATAAAAATCTCAGTAAGGGATATCCAAAGAAGGAAAACTGTTAGTTTTTCAAAGAAAAAAATAAACCATGAATACTTTATCATAAGTAGTACTTTTCACCTTTATGAAGTAGTAAATACTCTCCACTAAATAAAATATTATTACTTACCCTTTTGTAACCAAAATTTTACCATAAAACCTATATAAATAACACATAACATATAAAGGTAACTTGGGACATAAACATACTTAAATGGAATAACCATACGACCGACTTCCACACATATCACTAAATAGAATAGCCATACGGCCGACTTCCATACCCAATGCATTGGAGGTTATAACGTAACCACCCATCCTGGTTTTCACGACATAACCCGTCATATGGTTTATCACATAACCACCTGTAAAATGTACAAGTACCATCACAACATAGAAAATATTTAAAATATAAACATTTCATTTGAAGTCGCAATAAGTAATTTCAAGATATTGAAATAATCAACCCATTCTCATAAACCATTCAAAAATAGATTTTTGAATCAAAGTGTCCCATACCACATTGAAGCTTTTAAATGAATTATCATTTTAAAACATTAATGTTCATATAAATAAATCTTAAAACCCATTTTGAAAACATGGACATTAAGGAGAAATATTTCAGAGACTAATTATTTAAAACATTTAAAATGATATTTTAGTAAAAGAGTTTCTAACAAAATGAGAGACTCTTGAATAAAAGTATTTGAGGAATAACATTTAATCATAACTTTATAATATCACGAGAATAAAGATATTCATGATATAAAATGAAAATGTATAGTATATACAGCATATAAGAGTGAATTGATGCATAACAACAATGAAGTCTCAATGGAAATGTAAATTGAGAGGAAATCCATTATAAAGATGGCATCCTTAAATTAAGGATAAATAAATCACATAATTATGTGTGAAAAATATAAATATACCCAATATAAGTGGATATTAATTTTAAAACAATCAGAGGTCTTTCACACATATTCATAGGATGACATATTCATGATGTACAAGTTTAACCTAAAGAATTGAAATTGGGTTAAGAAGTCCCCTTTTAAAAATTCGACAGCCTAACGACGTCACTTTAAAATTCAGAAAATTAGTTGATGAGATAAAAATGGTATCTCATCTCATGGAAAAAATGTGGACATCAATAAGGATATAGAAGAGCATATACCAACATAATAAGATGTAAATTAAAATACATAACAAAAATAAGTCTTCTAAAAATAAGAGGGTGAAAGGTTCCCTTACCGATTTGGTAACTTACAAAACATAGGCCACATGAAAGTAATATCATACAATGAAGATATAAATACTCATAAATGAATTTATATTACACAAATAGTACAATCGCGGGCAGTACATACACTATACAAAAGGAAATAGTGCCAATATAGCATGAATCTCACAGGAATAAATGTGAGATGAAAACCCCTTACTTCGTTGAAATCAATCGAGTCGTATGACCAAAAGATAATGCCAAAAAATAAATCACACAATAGAATGAATATAATTAGAATCATGATAATATATATCAATGGAAGTATACATTACACCACATGAAATAAATAAGTGGCGAACAATGGAAATCACATGGAATTAAAAGTGAGATAAGAAAATCCCTTACCTCATGTCCAACTTGACTCGATCATTCTTTAATCTCCTGAATAATAAACTAATGTTAATTTATAATTGATTAAGAACATTTATCAAGTTTATTATTCCTTTTATATCACTTATTATGATGTTATAAACATTATGTAATCATTTAAGTTAATAATGTTAGTTTCTTCGATATTTGGTACTTGAGTCAAAAATGGACTTCTTATAATCACATGTTGTTCATGTTTTCAAAGGTTCATTATATCCAGAATTATATTCATGATTTCAATATCATATATATAATATATATCCATAATATACATGTATTTATAATAGTACATAACATTTAGAGTTAAGAAATGAAATGCATCGTTCATGTAGACAAGTAAGCCGTACGTACGCATGGACGCTACTTCCATTTCAATTTCATATTTAATGGAATTAAAACATAACTATACATAGTAGTATTATAATTACATTATTTTATCATATATAATTTCATTAGATATATCCTTTATATGTACCACATATGGTATGAATGAGTCATATCACTTTGAGTGGGCGGTAGTCCGCACTTCCTCTAATTAGATTATCGCGTTTACCTATAATGGAAACCATAAAGGCATGATATAAATGGAAATTACAAAAGCATAAAGAAAACATAAACATAATATATATCATATATAAATACAGTTCCATCATAATGGCCACCATGAGAGGCGGTAGGAGATTATCGAACAATCATCGTTTCGTGAGGCTTTAGTTTTCCATCCACAGAAACATTATGTTCTTCATCCATTAGATGAAGGTTTGTGTAAGTGTAGTTAGAATAATTCTCATAGAAACATATTAGTATATTAAGGATACTGGTGTTGTTACAAAAGAAAGGAATAAAAATATTTTAGGGGTTCGAGAAGTAAAATAACAGAAAACAATTTAAGAGAAACAGTTACCTTTAATTTGGGTAACTCCCTTTGGTTTGAACAAAAGGACTTCTTAAAGTGCCTTCTGCCTAAGATAAGGCTTATAGGAGGAGAAGAGGGATTTTGAAAGATTAATTGGGCAGATTTTGGATGAACCAAATGTCTTAAGAGGTATGAGGAATGGGTTAGAATGGGTCTCCATTTATAAGGGGGAGTAGGGGATCTTTAGGAAAGTGTGAAAACATTTTTTTATTATAAACATATATTTGGTTTAAAAAGGACCAAAAATCATTAAGGTATAATATAAGATGACTCATATTCTAAATAAATTCATCCAATCAGAATTTGACATGTTTTGGATAATATTGTAATCATTATAATCTTATTTATTTAAATCATTTATTAATGAGGGAAATATTGCATCAATATTTTGACATAAATAATTTAATTTATTTGATGTCCAAAAATTGTAAAAAAAATACCATGATGTAGGAAATATTTTTATCTTTCCAATTAATATTTATAGTCAAAAAGATTATTTATATAACCCCTTCCAAAAATTAATTTACTAAAAGATATTTTCTTTCATCATTTTTGCCTTTACTTTAAGTTAATTAATCTAAATTGTCATTATCAATCACAAGTGGCTCAATGGGGTCCCAAAATCGAGCCAAAGATTCCCATGGTCGTAAATGACTCATCAAATAAGGTTTTTATATGTTTTAAGGTAATTTTAAATTATTATAATACTCTTTTTACCTTGAATTACCCTATTTACCTTTAACCGCTGTAAATAAAAGTCAAAAGTTACTATTCACCAAAAATTATTTTTATCTTATTGAACCAAATTTTACATATTTATATTAACCTTGTCTCTTGGATTTTTGAAATTCACCACACAGAGGTGGTAAAAATTCATTTAAATGAAAAAGTTAGTTTTTAAACTACTACTAATTGGTTTCACTATTCATAAAAAATTGACGTTTTTCAGAAAAAACAAAAAATTCAGACTAAAATTGATTTGATATTCCGAATTAAAAAATGATTTATATTTTGAAAAATTAATAACATATAATTTGAATTAATTAATTTAAAATTAATTCACATTGTTAAAACAAATAGTGTGTTTTTAAGAAACAATAACTATCAAAATATTGACACTTGTTTATGTCCAATTTCAAAGTGAAATTAATTCCAATGACCAAAATTGAATTAAATGGTAAAAATATATTTTAATTACACTTTAACACCAATTAAATAGATAATGTAACCTCATAAATAAATTAGATTAAATGGCACTATTGAATTAAAATACAATATTTTCCACTATTCATTAAAAAATGAAATTTTTTTCCAAAAAATACCAAAAAATTACCCAAAGTAAAAATTTATGTCCCAAATATAAAGAAGAATTTTATTCATTCAAATAGAACATATAAAAATTACCAAAACAGGATTTAATGATGGTTCTCCATTAAAAGGCGGTAAATCGACCATTTAATGTAAATTATGCTTAAAATTAGATTTATTCACATTTTAATCTTCTAAATTTTATTGGATAAATGTAAATACATTTAAGAAACATGTATAATCATATTTTAGTTAGTTTTGTTCATTCCTGAAAATCAACGGCTAGGAGTTAACTACCATTTAAAATAATAATATTATATTATTAGTGTGCAACGTAAGATTTCAAAGAAACCCGTTGTTGGGTATCGGGTACGCTATCGAACATAGAAACCCCTTTATAGTAAAATTAATATTTAATTCAAAAATATTAATAAATATGAAATATGTCTTATTCTTTATTTACCTGGGATGTTACAGATTGGATAGTAATTAGAAATATCTCACAAAGAATAAATAGTATCTAGTCAACCTAAGAAAACTATAGATTTTGGTTATCGTGATTGGTCAAGTCCATTGATCAATAACTTCATTCTTCGAAGGATCGACTAATAAACCCTCATTTGAGATTATATAACCCAAGAATGAATCTTTTAGAATCTGACCTTTACAATTGAAAAATTTATCAAAAAAATACTCCCCTATAAGGGACTTCAAAAAAATTATCAAATGTTATTAATTATCTTCATTTCATTTAGAATATATAATAATATATTCTATAAAAAAATCCACTAACTGATCAAGTGAATCTCAAAAGTCTCTATTCATTAAATCTATGAAGATATCAACGGTATTGGTAAGTACCAATGACATTATTATAAATTCATAATGACCATACTATCTATGAAAGGATATATTGTGTATATCCCTCTTCTTCATCCTTATATGGTGATATCTAGATCAAAGATCAATCACAAAGTATATATATCTCCTCATAATTGATGAAATAGACAGTAGATATATGGAAGAGGATACTTTTAATTATTAGTGATTTTATTATACTCTTGATAATTAATTCAATGATTCATTGAACCATATTTATTAATAAAAAAAGAATGTGTCCACCCCATAGAGAAAAACTAGGCTGAAAGAATATATTATCTATATTCTCTGGGAGTTGCTTCATTGATTCCTACAACTCAATTAATACCATTATAAATAGATTCTTTTAAATATCCAATTCCCTAAGTATTAGTTCCACTGAAAACATAACTTCATGATTCAAGGGAAGACTAGGAAAGTAATAAAGATACACATCATCATATTTACAAAAAATAAGAAAATTTTTAATGTCGAGTTTCAATCCAGCATTTTGATATAAATACCCCCTCATGAATAGGTAGAAAAACATATATGGTAGAAGTAATGTTTATTGGGTGTTCAGGTTCATCCTCACACAGATAGATTGTAGAAGGTTAATTTAGAATATTAAATGTAACTATCGTACCTTAGAAATGGATATGAAATATATACTAAGAGAGAAAATACATACCCATTGTTACATCAAATTAAACTATATTGAGAATAAAAATATTCATAAAAAGAACATTCCCAAAAACTTATATCCAGGAAGAGATATCGAATTGAGGTGTGGTCATCCTGCTATTAGTTGTTTTTATAGTGAAATAAATATATTATTGCTTAGGTGGTGATGTGATACCCTTAGAAAATTATTCAGATATAAAACAGTTTATAGAACTAGAATAAAACAAATTCTCAATGATGGTGTGGATGATAGGTTTACCTTTCATAATGTAGTAAGGAACTTCTATATCAGCAATAGTAATTACATAATCGTTGACTTCGCCCCTCAACTTCTTTTATTGTATATTCCCTTGATGTTTGGGTAATTGATAGAAAATAACCTCATCTTCTTACAGTTAAAGTATTATAGATTTATGGATTCTCCCGTATATTTTCTTTCATGAGCATGGTGGAATTTTTATCTACACATGAAACAAACTCATTTTCCTTTTTATATATGTATAGATGTGTTTCCATCCATGTGTACCAAAAGTTAGAAAATAATTCTTTCTATTATCCACCTTATCCATTTTTCCTCTACCGTACTCTTCTTATCTTTGTTTCCTTTGAATCCATAATACTTGGAAAATATTTTGTCTCTATCTTTGTAACAAATAATATTATATCCTCATATGATGATAATGTTTAGAAGACTAGTTCCCTTAAAAAACTGTCTTAATACCATTAAATAAATATTCAAACTTTTTTATATAGTCTTTAGAATTCCTTACTAGCCTTGTAATGTTATCTACATACATTGAAACATTTTCCTCTTCCCTTTTTCTAAAAAATAGGAATTGTCAATCTATATTCTCTCATTTTCCATGATTAAATTATTTATCCAAGAAAAGGAACTGAAAATACTTCCACTACTTGTTCACTATTTCATTATACTTATTTGTGTTTTGAATCAAGACCTTCATTGATCTGCATCCTCGCATGAGATAATAATCATCAATGAAAAACTCCTCTCTTTCCTTACATCCTGAAGTGATAAATACATTCTCAAAGGAAATTATCCCTTTATTAGCTACAAATAAATTTTTATTCCCATTAAATTATGGAGTTTTTTTTATATAGCAGTCTAAATTTTTTACATCACATTTGGGATCAAAAACATTATCTATACGGGAAAGGTTATCAGTTATAAATTGAGTTATATTCCCCTATATAGTTATAATTTGTCTTGTTCATGCTCTTTCTCTAGCTCTAGATTCAGTATCATTCCAAAAAAATTAATACCTAAGTATATTATATTCATTTTTATTGTCTCCACCCCACCTTATAGCCTCTATTTCTAAACAATGGAATACAATAGATTAGATCATAACATTAGGAAGCATAATTTATAATTTTGAAACTAGTGAAACACAAAACATAAATTAATTTTTTATAACAAATATCAGAATCATAACTGGTTTCTTTTGGATTTTTTAAATCATAAAAATATTTTCATATATTTCGTAATGGTTTTTATATAAAATCCTAATTAACCCAAGAATATCCTCTCAGTATTGTCAAAAAAAACTTCATAGTAAGGGAATACTCACCATGTCAATAATGATGACTGAGATGTACTTAACCAACTCTTTTTGGGGTTATTACCCCTAGATGTATCTACACCAAAACCTCATCCAATTGTAGTTTCCATATATGTATTCATTTCCAGGAAAACCACGTAATCTAAACCTTACCAAAACTGAACGATGTTATCCTATAATTATACTTATCCTAAAATTCAGTCATAGTGTTATGTTAAATAATATATTTTTTTCATAAATATAGATATCAAGGATTCTATTAAACTTTATCTAATTCCAACAATAGATACCCTGACCCTATTACCCCTAACCTAGAGGTCACTTTATCAAATTGGTACTATATACAAATGATAACATCCCAAAAGGACTGAATAGTTCATTATCCTTAGAAAACTAGATAGATACATTAATATAACATTAAATTTGAAAATATAAAAATAAAATATACGGACTTTAAGGACACCATTATTCCCTCAAGCAGATTCCTAGATATCAATCATAATATATTTTTTGGAATCATGGGGAATGAATAAAAGGTTTAGATCAGATGCTCAATAAGGCTTAAATAGAGTAGAATATATCTTTAATAAAGAAGTAATAATCAATATCAATATTTAAATAATAAAAAACAAATTATTTTTAATCATTTAATTGAGTATGATGAATAATATGGTAGAATTAAAAAATTATCAAATAATTCCATATAAATAATCGCATGATATTTATACTTATCCATGTATATCGTAACTATTAAAATAATCACATGGTAAATAATAAATGATTTCTTAATGGTGTAATTAATAATACTGGACATCTGAATCTCACTATCAAGGTTTTTTCCCAAATATTTAAAAACCTTACCAAGGCATAATGCCAATACATCTACATAAATGGGTATGACATTGACAAAATACCCAATATTATTTTTCTCATGAGACCTAAAAATAAACTAATGGGATATGTAATTCTATGACACACCTATCAAACAATAAGCCTAATTAATTCATCACATGAATAAAAAATATAACTTAATCAACATGCTTTAAAAATCAATAACTATATATATTGAGAAAACTAAGATACATAATACCAACAATTTCACCAGTATATATGATCATAAAAAATCCATATAAATATGTTGGATGGTATAATTAGAGTATATTCTCAATATAATACTTAAAAATGGATGTTATCATCGATTAAAATACTTAAAAAGACCACTAGAAAATTTCTTAAGGAAAATACCGTTTTCACATCGAAATAACTTATTTAAAATATAAAAATATTTATTAAATATTAAGGGAAAAAATTTATTTGAAATGAACCCTGAAAAATTGTAATAATATCATTAAATCATTGAGTGGTCATGATGATGAGAAATTACATTCATGTCGTATAAGTTAAAAAAGATTCTTTCACACTTTTATAAAAAGTCTAAGGTACATTATCTGGAAAAAAATGAAGAATCCTATTAAAACAATTGGTAAAAAGTAAATCATGGGTAATAATTTATTTAAAAAATATTTGTATAACAATAAAAATAATATTTAATTTTTTTAAGGAAAATATAAATGTGGAATAAAAAATTCCTGACTCAGTTAGGAAAAACAAATTTGATTTTCCTTAAAATAAATTTTTATAGTTTATTAAGTACATAAAGAGAGTAGAAATGAAAGGAAAAATTTTTAATTTCCAAAAATAACTAGAGGATATGAAAATATAATAGGTTTATTATATAATGATAAAATAATTCCCCCAGTGGAGATCTAAACATAAACAGTCCCAACTAATAATGAGATTGTGAAATAAACCCTTACCACCTTTTTAACTTATGAATAATAAATCCCATGGAAGACATAACATAAAATGGGTGTTTAAAAATAATTAATATAAATATAATAATTATATATCATATAAATGTGTAATTATGTACACCATTTGTATGAAATAAAGCCTGAATAACAAATGTGTCTCATGGAAACAAAAGTGAGGTAAAAACCCCTTATCTCCAGTCTGACTTTTTCTATATGTATTTGTATATCCAATATATTAAATATATATTTATTTAAAATATATCAAAAAACCATAATCATATATATCACACAATATATGGTTTAATTATAACCTTTTATCCCAGATTTATTATCAAATATTTATTAAAATTGTTGTTCCATGTGATAAATGATTAATTTTTTATGTATGTTTTAGTTCAGTAGTTTGGTTAATTGTACTTTGATTATCATTACCACTTCTATAGAATGTTAAAAATTATAAAAATATAATATAAAATCAATATATATATATATATAATATACAGATAGAAAAATTAATTACACTGTTTATGGAGATGGCATGCCATACACAAGCATGAACACAGTTTTCATTTTTCAACCGATGGAACAAAAGAAAGGTAAATAATGATTAAAATTTATATAAATATTTTTTCATAATATATATCTTATATATTAATTAAATCAGACCATATATCCATATATTTAAAGTGGAAAAGAAAAACAAATCACATCGCTTTGTGGAGGTGGTAGTTTATATGTACTCACTAGCAACGTTATCATTTTCCGATAGAATGGAAGGTAAGTAAGTAGATATTATGTACTAATTCAAAAATAATAATTATTTCATAAATATAATATATAAAAATTAAACCCATCATAATTCCCATCCATAAAATATGGTGATGAAAAATTAATTATATCGATATGTGGAGACGTTAAGCTATACGTACGCAGAAGCAACACTTTCACTTCCTATTTTTTGGGAAAGAGGGTGGATAATGGTGGTTTCATAACTATTGTAGTATTTAAGTATATTTATATCTCATAATTTAATAATTTATTTTAAATATTCAATATTTATATGAGAATGAATAATTAATAAATTGAAAGTGGTTGGGTAAGACAATAACATCTTTTTTGGGAGACCTCATTTAGATCCATTCTTAAGGATACTACGGTAAGTGTTTTAAGAATAAAATAACCTAAAAAAATAATATATTTTTTTTAGAAGATAAATGGGTATGTATTGGTTAATCTATATTTCTCAATGTTGTGTAAAGAAGAGAGAAAATGTGTGTCCTTTTATGAAGGAGTGAAATGACACACTTGGAATTGCCAAAAAGATTAAAATATAATTAATTAATTGTAAATAAAAATTTATTGAATGGTTATATATTCAAAGATAAATATTATAAGATTTTAATATCATCATAAAATTAAATTTACACATATTTTAGTGTCATTTTATTCCTTATCGTTTTGTTTAACCCCATGGTTGACCAATTTATACCCTAATCACGATGACATATTTTTCAAAAATAATGGGATATAATTTTAGTTATAAGGTAAATATTATCTCATAAATGGAAATGGGATGATTTTTAAGACCATATATTTTAAATATTATCCTATTTTATTATTTTTATGATTTCAAATAATTTTATAAACTATTTTTTTTCATAAAATATTATTATAGTAATTTTTGAAACCTTTCATTTAATTTGAATTTAAAGACATAAATTAAAAGGTAAAATTTGAATACAATCATTTAATATATCTCTAATTTTATATATTAATATATAAAATTAGTTTAACTCAATAATTTCTAAAAATTGAGTAACATTTAATATTTTTAAAACCATATTATTTATATTTCCCGTAATTGAATAAATACTATGTAAGTATAATACAAGCGTTAGGTAAATGTGTAATCATTAAAAATAAGAAACAAACTACAGTAATAAAAATAATTTCATTATTCACAATATAACCTTTAAAAGTCACTAAAAACTTATTTTTATCCCCATTTGAACATAAAATAAGTTTAATGTCAAGAGAGTGACATTTTGTGGTTTTCATTACTTAAGAAAATATAATGGTGAATGTCAAAGAAAAATGGACCCAAGTGGCTATATTTTCTATATTTAGATGGAAATGGTCAAACGTTTCTAATATAATAGGATAATGGTATGTTTTTGAGAAATTTTAAATAATTATCTCAATGTTTTAAACCTAATTTACTTATTTTACAATTATTGATGTTACATAAAATTTCCTAGGTTACTATTCATAATGATAAAAAATAAATGGGAATTTTTTTAAAAAATTTAAAAAATTGATTAAAAATCTTGAATCCATTTTTTAGGATTTCATTTATATATGTTTCAGAAATTATTTTTAAAATGAGTGCACAAAACGCAATGAAAAAATTTTCTTAGAAAAATAATTTTTTAATCAAATCTAGATTTATTCTTATCCCATTCCTAGAAAAAATATTATATTGATGTCAAAAAATTTAATTGAGTATATTATATATATATATATTTAATTAATTTCATTCAAAATTAGAGATCCTTTTAATTTATTTAGATAGGAACACATTGTACACATAAAAATATTTTTTAAGAAAACCATCTCTTTTACCTTTTATTGATTTTTAATTTTATATCTGAGCAATTGATATCTAATGAATTCATTATAAAGATGTATAAAACATAAAGTTTTCATAATTTATTTAGTCCTATTCATACTCCCTAATTTTAATATCTAGTTTAATTTTTTCGAATTTTAATAAAATTTTAATAGTAATCACAATTTGTTTAAAATTGGAGTTTGATGTAACACAATGTATCGAAGAAATAAAATCTATTTAAAAATAAATATATCATAAAATATTGAGGTTTTTGAGTAATATCCCAATAAACACTAATATATCCAATAATAAATTATACCAAACGTAGAATTTATACTTGTCTGAGAAAAAAATCCAAGTTGGTAAGCTCACCACACCCCATGCTTACACTTTAAATGTAAATACTTTTCAATGTATTATGAAAATACAAAAATTCTAAGTAAAATCTTCGTTTTTACTAGAAATAATTAACATGAGACCATTATTTACGTTTATTTTTTCCACAGTAGAAAATTAATCTATTTAATTGAAACCAATTATTATGAAATCTTTAGATGAGATTCTATTTCTAGTAAGATTATTAATTCAAAATGTATTTTAGAAACAGGTAAAATTTAAATTTATAGGAAAATAAAATAGTTATTAATTCCATTTTTAAAATCACCCATTGAACACTCTATTGTAAGAAACTTATAATTTTAAAATAAATGAATGTTCCTTAATATGATTAGCATTAATACTATAATAAAAATTATACTATTATCAAATTTTTCATAATTGGTAACAAATCGTGATTTTAAAACAAACCAAAGTAGTAATGGAATATAGTAATGAAAAATAAAGGTAATTAAATATAAAAATCTATAAAATTACTCAAAAAAAGAAAAATAAATGATATCATCTGAGTGATTGTAGTAAAATAAGTCCATGGTACCCTAAGATCCTTTTATTTACTTATGAGACAATACAATCATATACATGCATATATAGCCTCATGCAGACCACTAATGAGTGATATTTCAAATCATAGTATATATTCACATCCACATCATACTAAAATTTAGTTAGTGTGGAAAAATATAATTTTTGGAAGAGCATATCTTGATTTCTTCTGGTACTTATTCTTGGTCCACATATAAGTACCATAGGTTCCCATGTTCAACAAATGAAGTTATGTAATATAAATCATGAAATTGGGAAAATTGAATATTAATGACATATAAAAAATATCAAACATACAAGTAACAAAACCTCACCTCCAAACACCCTTCATATATTAAACCCTTTTTTTATCAAGAATACTAACATAATAAACACATCCCCCAATAGATATAATTCCATAAACTCATATAAAATCTATTTTTTGTGTACTAGTGAACCTTTCATACACACATGAGTAGGGGATGAATTAAGGTTAATCCTTTTTTTTGCAAAAAACCAATTTTTATTTTTATTTTAACGACATTGGTATTGAACCCTTGTTATTGGTTAAAGAATATACGGATCTTGTTATCTTGTAATCTTTAGGATCAAAAAAACATGTAATGTAAAAATATGGACAAGATAAACCTATAATGTTCTTAAAATGTTAGGATCTAATGGTGGTAACATACTCTTTTTCATTTCAACTCATGTTGAGTCATGGATTATCTACTATAATCAAATAACCAATTAAAATGGGTGGGCATGGATTATCCTGAAACAATCATTACCCAATACTAGACATGTGTAATCCCCAATTTTTTGAAAGTGAACTTCTTTAATACCTCCATTTATATATAATCACGTCGATGAGTTCTTGAACCTTATTCCATTCTAAGTAGATCATGATCTATCCAAGGATTCCTCTATAGCCATAATTTTAATACACGTCCTCAATCGGGGTGTCTTAGGATTTCATAAATCCTTTAATCATAGATCAAGAAACTTGTCCCCTTAATTTTCCACAACATACATTTATTTAAGATATTTTTTCTAACTAATTAGCATAGTAATTTAATACTTAATGGTTTGAAAACAAATATTATGGATGCACTACAATTTAGTCTCTGTTATATTCCACCTTTTTTCTCTAAATTTTGTAAGATCAAGAGAATATATATTAAAATTATTGGAACCACATTGTTTAAGGATCAAAAATCATTTTTATTATATATTAAATGGATTTTATGTTTTATGATAGTATATATTATTATAAATAAACATTGGATAAGTGTTGAAAAGTGACATAGTTAAAATTCTTCCTCCACTTTCCATGAGTCAACTCTAGACTTTTCCACATCCATGATTAACTACTGCGAGGTTTTTCTACCATTATACATGACACCACTAGGATGACATACCTTCAAGATTAACTATCTATAAAATTTACACTTCCAGGATTAGCTAATTTCGATATTTTCTGTTACTTGGTCATTCTACAATTACACAAGCCATCCCTAGGCACATTTTAATGCCAGGTTTAGCTACCGAAATAAGGTTCCACCATAATATTTTTACACTGTTGTTGTTCTACATATTTTAAATAAAATGTTTTTTTTATATAATATGGGATTTAATTAATAGGAATTACTTAAATATTATTACTAACCCTTTACAAAGACTCTTTTAAGAAAAATTAATAGTTAATATAAGAATATATAAAGTCTTGATGATTATCCTTTAATGGGTGCATGCGGTGATTTATATTTTAGAGGATGTTTCATATGTGTGAGAGATATATAATTATGTAATAGATCATTTCTAGGGAACATAAATTCTATATACTTTTTTACATTCAACTATGAATGAGAGGAGTACATTAAACATCAATTTCATTTCCTACATATAAAAAAGAGAAATTTGCAACACTATATTTTACTGCAACTTTTAGATAATTAGTTCGATATTCTAATCAAGACAAACCAGATCACTCTGGATCCATGGATGATCAAAGACCGAGATGCCCCACTTTTATATATATTCTTACTTTCCCTCTCTATTTTTTTAATTTACTTTCAAAAAGTTTGTTATTTTCTCTATCTATTTAAACCCACTATATCCTACACTTATAGTGGAGAATACTTGATAATCATCTTATCCATTTTCATCTAATTACCTGTGGATATTTTATAATAGGTCCTTGAATGGATTGTGTTAATTTTTATTTGAGATTATAACTATGTATGAGGATTTATCATGGAAAATTTTTATGATATTTATTGTATACCCAATCCTGATTATGGTCCAGATTATTATTATATAATCGATAAATAATAAGGTAATTTAAAAGTGGAGGGGATAAGGCATTGTCTTGAGACTGGAACCATTTTTTATTCCATCATGTTTTTTTGTTCCTTTATTTTATTTATTTATTTACTATAATGTTTTTAGTATGTAAAAAACAAAACATTTGATAGTTAGTCTTAACTATTGTTTATATAAGAATTTTTTTAATTAAATTAGTTTCAATACATAAAGTAATGTCAAGTATTTTTTTAATTTATGCCTAATAAAACTTTTAGATATCTTTTAAATGATAATATATATATATATATATATATATAAAATTTTGATTAACTAGGAAAATTTATTATAATTGTGGGTTTTATATGAACTTGTTTTTAATAGAAATTTTATTGTGATCTAAATTCTACCCAATATTGAGTTTCTAACTCTAAAAAATATTTGGTATCAAAGGTTTTTAAATATATATTCAAAAATTATTTTTTATTTTTTTAAACATCAGAAATTTTAGTTATTTATAAATTTAGTTCTTTATGGAAAGCATAATGGAGGGATCTAATATTATCATACCTCATTACATTAATATAAATAATTATGATCTGTGGTAAATCAAAATGAAAATGAATCTTGATAACATGGGTTTTGATATATGAATAGTAATGAGAGGTCCTTAAAAATTACCTCAAACTGCTAGAGTTTCATGGATTTATGCTTCTAATGATACATATAATAACAGCTATAAATCAATGAATGACTTGTAATATGATTTGGTTGGTGAATAATTCAATAAAATATCTATTTTCACAACTTCTTTTGAAATTTAGGATACTTTAGATGCTTATCATAAAGAAATATCTAAAGTAAATTAAATGTTCATAAATACCTATACTACTAAATATGATAATTTTGAAATGAAAATTGAGGAACCTATTTCTAAAAAGTATCTCAGGTTCAATGAGGTTATGAATACAATGCACTCTTTATGGAATCTTATTTCTAATAAAGACCATGTGATGCACCTGTTGAGGTGTCTACTAGAAAGATGGAGAGGAACTTCAATACCACTCATAGAATCATTTGATGTAATTAAGTTACTTATCAAAGGGATAATTATAAAATATATTACTAATGAGGAAGACCATGAAGTAAATATGTAAGTGGATGATGAACCAAAAAGGAAATATTTATCCTCCAAATCCACTACTTCAAAAAAAATGGGAAAATTCAAGTTGAAAGTTAAAGTGATGAAGAATCGCCTGCTGGCGGTGATGATGAGATGGACCATCTATCCTAAAGATTCAAAATGTTTTACAATAAGAATTATTTCTGTAGTAATCCAAGATATAAATGTAAATATGATAATAGAGTAAAATATGGTAAGTATTAGAAGAAGGATGGTGCTTCAAATGAAATCATTTTCTATGAATGTTGATGAAAAGTATATGACAAAGACGACTATTATAAGATGAAATAAAAAAATATGATTATAAGGATAATTGGTACAAAACATAAACTAGAGAAACATGGAGTTATTTTGAATACATCTCGAGGGATTCAGTCATAATCCAAGAAGTTAAGCATGATAGAGATAACATGCATTTTATGACAAACACATCTGAGGTATCCAATGAATTTCTTACTTCTCATGTAAATATTTGTAATCATTATAGAGATTAAAAAATGTTGAAAAAATTTAAAATGAAAATATGGTCAAGTATTTCAATAAGTTAGAAGATTGATTTATTGATATTACGGATAAATATAAAAATCTAAAGAAACAGAATGCTTTAACTTATAATTTTAAATATGATATTATTATTAAAAAAGTGAAAAATAATAAAATGTTAAAAGAAAATAATGACTTAAAATTTTCTTATGATAAATTAAATAAAGATCTAGAAATATTTACTAATGGGATAAATAATTTTACCAAATTTATTAGAAAAATATCTGCACCCTAGTACAATACTGGTATAGGGTATCAACCAATACATAAGAGAATTGTTACGAATATTTTCATTACCAGTTGCAATTATAGAAAATATTATACTAGTTTTTATTCATATGGACTAAAAAAATTATTTATTTCTAAAAGTTTAAAACCATACTATAGGAAACCAATTAATAAAATAATGGGTTCTAAATCCTTAATCACTAACAAATCTGGACCCAAGAATATTCGTGTACCAAAATCATTTTTGATGTAATTTTATTTTTACGGAACCTACTTAAGGAGATATAGTAAGAAAATATGGTCACTAGAAAGTGACTATTCTATAAAAATTCTAGGATATTAATCATGCTTCAATAATTTAATAAATGAGAACTACAAATATGTCACCTTTTTGTGGAAATACTAAATGTAAAATCATTGGCCTTTAAAAAATTGGTAATTATAATACTATTTTATTTTATTAAGTGTTATTTTTAGAGATTTTGAAGTAAAATCTTCTTAGAATCTCATAGTTATGTTATGATTGTTTTTAAATGAAATTTGAAAATAATAACTGAAATGTTTTTGATTTTAAGAATGACTTAAATTTTAATTCATTGAGAAATGAGAATGTTTATTCTGTTAATTTAGACTCTTTATTTCTTAAAAATATATCTTATCTAAGTAACATTCCAAAGGAATTTCATATTTGGAATAAAATAAAAGGATATTAAAATATTCAGTCACATTGAAAAAAAACTATAAAAGGGTTAGTTAATGATCTACCTAAACATGAATTTCCAAATTTCCAAGTCTATAACCCATGTAAAAAATGGAAACAACACACGATCTCTTTCAGATCAATGATTTTTTTTTGAAATTATCAACACATAGAGCTGGTTCACAAGTATTTTTGTTGACCATCTAGAGTTTATAGTATAAATGGGAACCACTCTATTTATATACATATAGATTAATTTTATAGTTATATGTGTGTATTATTTTTAGCTCACAAAAGTGAAGCCTGATCTTATTTTATCAAGTATGATAAATATATAAAAAATCATAGTGGACTTAGGATTAATAAATTAATGAGTGATCATGTCCGTGAGTTTGAAAATCCAAACATTTTATATTTTTTCTCCCAAAATGGCTATAATCATTAATTTTTTGCTCATATGACTCCACAAAAGACTGGTTTTGTAGAAAGAAGAAATATAACCATTCAAGAAATGTCATAGACTATGCTTAATTAATATAACCTTTCTATTTTTTTGTAAGAGGATGTGAATATAGATTTTTATATAATTAATAGAGTTTTTATCAGACCATTATTACATAAAACTCTTTATGAATTATTGAATTGATGAAATCCAAATGTTTATTAATTTAATGTCTATATCTATAACTTCATTATTGTTAACAATTAGGATAACACTGAAAAATTATCTTCCTTGAGTGATGAATGGAATTCCTTGGTTATTAAACTCCTAATAAATTATAATGAATTTTTAATAAAATAACCAAGGATGTGGAAGATTATTTTCAAGTCAAGTATGATGATAAAGATCCACAAGATCCTTATCCCCCTTTAAAAACCATGAGGATGATTTATAAATTAAAAATAGAAATGATAGACCTTCTAAAATTTATTTTAAACAATAAAAAAATCAACCAATTCTGAGGAACATCATGAAACTTACTCGAACCCAAAGATGACACGAGATATTCAACCCTTCTTTTCTATAATTTTTGTAGGACTCATAAAGACCATCCTATAGATAATGTATTTAGATACCTAGATAGAGGAATACAAGCTAGATATTCTCTTATAAATTTAGTTGAACATCACGAATTATTGTCACATATTGAACCTAAAAACATCAATGATATAATTAATAATGAATTCTAGGTAATGGAAATGCAAGAGGAACATAATGAATTTGAAATGAATAATTTTTGGGAACTTATAACTACGCCTATAGACACAATCACTATTAAAACGAAGTGGGTGTTTAGAAACAAAGTTGATGAGTTATGAACTATAATAAAAATTATGGATAGGTTGGTTTCACATGTATATAGTAAAAAAGAATGTATTTACTATGAGGAAACCTTTTCACAAATTTCAAGACATCGAGATATTAGAATACTACTTGCATGTGAAACACATTTTGATTTCAAAATATATATAATTGATTTCAAAATTTTATTCTTAAATTGTTATATAGTTAGATTGTTTTTATTGACCAACCCCCATATTTCAAAATCCTAATTATCTAAATCATGTTATCATGTTAAAAATTATTTATATGGTTTAAAATAATATCATATAGCTAGGTATGATAGGTTCAACCCCTTTTTAATTTATAAATTGTTTTCAAATTGTATATATGATCCTAATATTTTTATAAAATGAATTTAAAAATATGTGTCCGTAGTTCAAATCTATATTGATGATATTAATTTTGGTTCTTATAAAAATTAATCATGTACACATTTTTTAAAGAGGATGAAAAATGAATTTTAGATGATTTTAATGGGTGAACTTATATTCATTCATGGTTTTCAAAATTTTTAAAGTAAATATGGAATTATTTTGAATCAATGTAGGTACGATAAACACCTTAAAAATGTTTTAGTTTGGAAAAAACTAAATATAGTGATACACCCATGATTACTACATATAAGATGGATCTTGATAAAGTTAGAAAACCAATGGATCAAACCAATTATAGAGGTTTTATTGGAATATTTATATATTTTTCTACCAACCGCCCTGATATTATTTTTCGTGCGTGTATGTGTACCAATTTTCATGGAAACCCTAAATAATCTTATTTACATGATTTTAAAAGGATTTTTAAATACCTAAAATATATAACCAATTTATGACTATTCTATCCTAGAGGCCTAGTATTTTAATTCGCGAGTTATTCAGATATAGATATTGGAAGTTTCAAGTAAGATAGAAAAAATACATCTCGAACATGTCATATTTCAGGAAAGTATCTAGCATGTTGTTATAGTAATAATAAAATTCAGTAGCACTATTTGCTACAGAATATGAGTATATTTCTTCAGAAATATGTTGTGCACACATTTTGTGGATGAAACACACTAACAAGATTATGGATATCAATTTAGACATGTCCCTAAAAATTTTAATAATAAAAGTGTGATAAAATTTCTATGAATCTATTGTATAATTCCAGGACAAGGAATATTGATGTAAGACATTACTTTTTAAGATATCATTTATAGAATAGAAATATAACTATTGAATTTATTGGAACTGAACATCATTTTGCTAATATTTTTTTAAAATACCTTTAATTATGAGAGATTAAAATTCATCAAACATGAATTTTGAATGATTAATATTGGTTATACTTTAATCTTCAAGGAACAACCATTGGGAAAGCCACCATTATGGAATTTACTATTCTAATGATCCAACATTGGAATGATCCACCGTTGGAATCATCCACTGATGAGATGATCCACCATTACGAATTAATCAGTCTCAGTTTTTATTTTTCTATTGTTGAACCTCTATATTCCTAATAATCCTAATATTCTATTTTACACATTTTTGTTGATTAATTTTTTATATTATATTATAAATTTTGAATTCAAATACCTAAATGATAAATTAGGATTAAATTTTAAAATCAAATCACTGTTTCTAGATACTTCCTCATTTTAACCATACTATTTCACATTTCCTTTCTCACCCAAGCTCCATCCTTATTGGATCTATTTTCCTCCTTTGTTATACTAAAATGGTCAGAGTTAAGTGAAATTTATTTTCATATCTTGAAGAATGACGACCTTTTACAATGTTTATAAGAGAACATAGTTGATATGCTATTGATCCAAAGAGTCCACAACTTGACAACCACATATTGGTTGACGTAAAGGAAGTATATGTAAAATTATTGAATTTAAGAAAGTCATTGGTTATAAGGGTGAAATGGGAACATGGATTGATAGAAAGGGTCTAAAAAATGAAAGATCCTTATACTTGAGGTTGGTTATTAAAATCTATTAGTATAGAGAGTTTAGTTTTTGTGAAAAGAATGATTTAATTTGAAGTATTATTGATGATAAAGAAGTTACATTTTCTTAAACGTAATAAGAAATATGAATAAATGTTACTCACTTAAGAGATATAAAAGAATACAAAAAGTCTTTTCCTAGTGATAGAGAGTCATTAATTATGATTATGCTTTGCTAGAGCTGACTGAAGATAGAACTTTGAGAAGGCATACTACTACTGACTTGGATGGTGAATACAGAATGCTGTTTAAATTCATAAAATATACTTTATATACCAAGAAAGGGGACTTCAGCACTATGATATATTAGGATGTGTACTTTATATTCCTTATGATGTGAGGGGATATGATTAATCTCTATAGGTACCTCATGGTTCATATGCGGGAAATGAGTACGACATCTTCCAAGTAAAATTAAATTATTTATCCTAAGAAGATTCAAACAATTTTGGAAAACAATTTTTTTATCAATTAATATGAAGAGTCATAATTAATGTATGGTTCTTTCTTCATGAGTAAGGTTATTTTTAAAAGGAGGAATGTGAGTTTTAATCCATATTTGAGAGAGTGGGTTGAAGATAATAATAATCAATTTGAGAGTTTTAATTTTATAATCCATCCTACTAGACCCTAAAACGTTTTTTATACTATCTTAGAGATATATTAGATTGTGGAATATTCAAATGAAGAATAAAATGTTGAAGAGGAAGTGGCTATTGAAGAGGAAGAAGAAGTGAAACACCCCGAGTTTTTATGAACCTTTTTAAAAAAATTAAATTTCATGATGTATTGTGTTATAAGAAATACTTAGTTAATATTTATATACAAGAAGCACTTATATTAGCTATACATACACACAAAAATATGCATGGATTGTGTTATACATATTTCAATGTTCTTTTGATGGCATGCATTACATGCAAGTCTATGTTTTTCCGAACAATAGTATATTATTAAAATATTATTACATAATATAATAATATATAACCTAGTCATTAAATTAGAGGTTATTAATATTATGAATAAAATTATAAAAAAATATGTTTTATCTAATGAATTAATTGGTAACTAATTAACTATAAATGAAAATATATACCAATTGAATATAGAGAATATTTTTTTTATTTTTACGCTCCAAACGCTTTGCCTTAATAAATGAAATTAATTTCAATTAGTGAATGATATTAATGAAATATATATGTTATATATTAAAAAAATATTTTTTACATTCATCTAATATATTATGTAGGCATAAGATAAGAATTAACCAAATTTTTTGCAAAAACCCCTATATTTTCCAAAAGGGTAATTTTACCGCCTTTTAATAGCGAACCCATTTTAAATATAATTTTTGAATATTTTATAATTTTTATATATGAAAAAATAAACCTCTTATTAGAAATAGTTAAATAACATTTATTTTGGTTTAACAGTTGGTATTTTATAGATAAATTTATTACTTTGTTGAATGATGAAAATATTGAATATTTAATTGGAAACAGATTTCTCATCTAAATAAATTATAGCGTAAAATTATATTTTTTATTGATTTTAAAGTATAAATATAATATTTTTTAATCATATAATTCAATTTAGGTAATTGGACTCAATTTTACATTGTATTTGGATATAAAAACATTTCAATCTTTTTAACGTTTTTACATTAAAAACTCATTTTCTAGTTCCGTCAATGAGATTATTTTTAAATAAATTTTAGTCAATTGGGTGTTTTGAATTTTTAAAAATGGATTCCATATTTAAAATAAGATGCTGAAAATTTATTAAATTGGCCTATTTTATGTTTAGTCAAATATGAATAATAACTTTCGTAATTTTTATTACCATGGTTAAGATTAAATCGGGTAATTAGAGGTAAAAATAATATTAGAATTAGTTGAAGACTACCATAAAACATTCCATAAATATTATTTTATTGGGATTATTATACCCTTATCAAATATTTATATAAATTTAATTATTTAATGGACATGTTTCTTGGAAATGGACTCAGATATTAATAAAAATCAAAGTGACAAAATGTCTGACTCTTACTTTTAATAAGTATAATATTTTTAATATGGGATAATTTTTAAGATATTATTGAATATGAATAACATTATGAAATATATATATTTTTATAAATCATATAAATTTATTTTTAATATTTATTGAATAAATAATTATAATAAATAATTTCAAAATGATGATGCAATAATGAATCAATTAATGAAATAATCAGTTAAATGATATTAGAAATATTAAATGAAATATAACTTGTCTTAATTAATATGATACACAAAATTTTGGGGTGAATATGACTTTTCATAGGTGTATTATGAGGTTTTTTTTGAAGCAATATTACTGGATTGATTTTCATAAAATTAATGTTATGGATAGTGTCAAAATTGACACTTATGATATTTTTGGAAAATAATATTTATAAAATTAATTTAAAATAATAAAAATATTAAATAAAGTGAAGGTTATTTGATATGATATAAAATAACTAAATGTTTCCATTTACAGTACAATTGACACTTTCTATTTAAATATTACATCCTCTTAACATTAAAAACTTTGTTATGATAGTTAAAATTAAAATGGATTAACTAAGACTTAATCAAAATGATAATGACTAAAATAACATGAAAACTTGTATAAAATATACTAGTTTATTATATTAAAACATTATAGTACCTTTTAATCTAATCAATGGAATTTTTGAGGTTTTTGAGTTGAGATTGATTTTATTATAAATTAATCTTTTGAGAAATTCCAAAAGTGCCCCACCCCTCTCTTATAAAAGGACACCAATCTTGTTATTCTCATAACAAATATAAAGCTGTTTGTATCATCCAAAATATGAAAATTTTTCCCAAATTTATTCCCTTCATCCTAGAATCCCTTTTTCTGGCAGAAATTCAACCAATGAAGTACTTTTGTGAAAATCAAAAGGAGATACCCAAAGAAGAGGTATCATTTATCAACAAACATATTTTCTTTATTTCTCCCTCGAACCCCCTATATTATTTTAATTTCATGTTTATATAATAAAATCATTATAATTATTATACTAATATTTTTTTAAATTAAGTGTTCAAGATAAACTTTCACACACCACCATCTAATTTTTAATGAACTTATAGTTTGTGTGTCTGGAAGACTACCACCTCACAAAATAATGATTGTTTTTTTTTAATTTACGACCTTTAATGGTGATAATTATTATGGGAAAAATATTTTTATATGATATATATGATATTTATGATATATTTAGTATAATTTAATTATAATACACATTCATTATTTTATTTTTGTGTAAAGAGAATAAATTTTTTTTGTGGATCTGTGGACTACCGCCTCCTCAAGGCGATGTGATTTATTCTAACTTTACATAGAATGTATTAAGGATTGGTTTGATGAAATTATATGATATATATGAAATAATTATTCTATTTAATTTATATTATATATATACATATTATTCATGTACTTTCATCCTTTCAATATAATAGTAAAACAGAAACAACGTTTATGCGTATATACGGTTGACCATCTCTGTGAACGTTGTATTCCTTGTCATATATCTATATTTTAGAGATATTTATATGCTTAATATATATGATATATAAATAATTTTTTATTTGTATAAATAATTAAATCATGATCTAAGTAATTGGATCAAGAATATCATGTCCAAACAAATATGATAAACAAAGCGGTTATTACCTATAGCATTGTCTTACTGTGGAACTGTTAATAACTGATTAATATAAAGTCATTAGAGAATCATATGTGTTTTGATAAAAATGATTATGGTTCAATATTAGATGTATAATATTGTCATATTTACTATAGAGGATTTTATTATGAGTACGATGAGAGTCAATATATAAGTTAATGGAATTTCATCTCAATTATTATTTCCATGAGATACATGTCATATTCACCACTCACTTCTTTTATTTTTTTATAAAATGAACTATAGAATATTATATCATTAATTTAATTTATTTAATTATATTAAAATCTTAAATTGATGTTATTATTTTATGGGGTTCACAATTATAAAGTTAATCATGTATTAAGTGGTTTAGGTGTTACTTTTATTTCTGTAGGTCACATGACTTACACATTACTTGTTTCTTCGACGTGGTGTAAATACTACACATAAATGTATTTTATGAGTCTTATATAGAATATTATGTTATTTTTACATCCATATTATTTTCTTTCTATCATGGGGAATACCATTATAATGATTATAATGCGATCTCATCAATATTTTGGATTGTTTGGTTTTAAGTATCTATTGAGGAATATTTATCTTCAATGTCTATGTTCTCTAAAATTGGTTTTAATTTTTTACAATTATCCAATGTATTTTTAAAACAAAATTTACCCATTTTTACTTTTTACTACACTATTTGAAAGGAATATTTTTTTTCACTTTCCCAATGAGGTACTTTGTGACTTTACAAAAAAAATCACGAAAGGAATTATTTTAACTTATATGACATGAAGGAAAATTTTCACCATCATGAAACCTTGATCATTTGAAGATTTATTTTAACTATTAAATTTTTTTTAAAAATGATTTTTAAAATATCATGGAAATTTATGAAAATATAATATTCTCAAAGAAGAATGTATATTATTCCTCATGAATTATTTTCATGTAATATATAAAAATTATTTTCCATATAAGATAACTTTATTTGATGATACATAGGTTTTACTTAGGGTATTATTCAATGATAATAATGGTTTATGTTTATGATGGAATGATATTTATGAAACCCATTTCATTTACCTGGATTATGTTATTATTTAATGATGTTTATAAAACCCATTTCATTCCATGGGATCTGATATGATGAACGATTGATGTTCTCATGGAACACATATGTATGGTTTTAACTATGTGATGGGTATGCCATATATATCTCCCCAATTAATTTGGATGAGATTTGTATCTGATGAGATAATGATGGAAAAAAGTTGACTAGCTTGATCCACTATGGGAGGATGGGGAAACCTGACCCCTTACAAGGAACGGGCTACAACTGGGGATGGTGGTACATCCCACTCATTAGGTTTATTTCCAATGAAGTTCTCTTCTTTGTTTTGGAAATGTGCCTGGACTTATAGGTAATGAAACAAAATTTTTATGAGCCTACCAAAAATTCCATTTCATATTATTGTGTTATTATTTCGTGGATTAGTCTCTTTATTTCCTTTTGATTTATGTATTATGAACTACCAATACTTATAACATAATACATTTTTATGATCTTTGACATACAAGGTACGATCTTCAAATTTTATGATGACGTTCTAATACACTTATAATAATGATATTATTATATATCTTCCATGTTTACCCTTACTGAGAATCCAATCTAACCCTTTCATAAGTTTACATTCCTATTCTATAAATAAATGTTTTATTTTGGAGTAATATTGGGGCACATCTTTTTGGGATATTTTGATGTTCATTAACCAAATTAGAAGAATATGTTCTATGTTTCTAAAGGAACAAAACTATTATGGTCCTTGGGCATGTGTTTGGGTAATGTGATGAATATTCATCTTAAAATAAGCAATATCCATGTTTTAGAAGCCTGGTTCGTTATATCTAGTGTTAGAGGAAAGGTTTAGTCATCCTTTAGAAAACTGGATTTGAAAAATTTAGTGATATCCCTTGGGATATTTATAAGGATATGTATAGGTATGTATCTAAGTATAATTCAAAGTATAGTTTATAATCGAAAAGTTTTTTTAATAATCCTAAATTACATAGGACTAATCCTAAGGTGTACTAGATTTAAATATTTAAAAGCAATTCATTTGATTATGTGGTTATACCACTCTGATTAGTTTTTTCCCACTATGATTTCAAAATTTAGTCAATGGATGGAAGCTAAAGGAACCATGTTAATGATGGATGTGCTGTGAAATGCAATGATTTTCCTCTTGTGAAAATAAATTTCATGGGGTAAGGAATAAAACATCTTATCACTAGGCTCACACAAGCTATGAATTATGATATACTTCTAAATGGGTAGATGGGGGAACAAATTTTTGTTGAGTCATTCAAGAGGAAATATCAACCCTCTTACATTGGTTCTTTTGATCCACTTGTTTATGAAAAATGGAATAGTACAACTGAAATGATATTTTCCACACATCTATGTTTAGAACATGAAAAAGTCATTTTGACCGATTATCACTTGGAAGGTGAATCTGATTAGTGGTGTAATCTTTTTAATAACACAAGGGAATAAGAATAAATTGCATACGTGGAATGAGAAGAGTTTAAGGGTAAATTTTTTAATAAGTACTTCCCTTGGATTCTATGAAGAAAGATAGAAAATGAGTTACTTGAGATTAATAAAAAGGATGATGAATCCACTGGTACCTACAAGGAAACTTTTATAAGGCTTGTGAGTTTTTCTTCTGACATTTTCATCAAACTTGAGATTAAGTTTTATTGATTCTTCAATGGATTAAAATAATGTCTTTCAAAGGAATTAGGTATAAGTGACACCAGTTACTATGGGGAGATTATACATTGTGCTATCAAGGTGGGAATGGAAGTTGATGTTACTTATCAATATCATGGTTTGGGAAGGAAACATAAGATGGAGTTTAATGGAAAATTTAAATATCATGGGGAAAATAAAATGAGCATTTCATTATGATCTATGTGTAGAAATAATCATGGTGGAGACTATATTAAGGGGAGTGGTAAATCATTCAAGCAAGGGAAAGAATGTCATCGGGAAATTATCCCCCAAAGTAATGGAAAAAATATATCAAATGATTCTAATATAGAAAATGATATTCTAGATGTGCCTCCCACACTTCAATTCTTCATGTGAAAAGAAAATTGGAATTTTGATATTCAGTTCCCAAATCAAAGGGTTAATAATGACTATCACCGTCAGCCACCTCTTAAAGAAAAAGATAAAGGGAAATCTCATGAAATCACTATTGGTTATGTGAAGTATGACAATGAAGTATTGGAATAATTGAGTATTTATGTAATGGAATTCAAGAATAATGTTGTAGAAGTAATTTTATTGTATTACGAAATAATGAAATATCTTTGCATTGGTCCACTATAGCTTTTCCATAAGGATTAAATAGCATATTCTGAATGGAATTGGTAACTATGAAAAGTGATTGAGGCAATAAGGTGATATTTTTGGAAAACACATGATTAAGATAAGTAAAACCCTTAATATGTGAATTATACAGATATTATGATATTTGGATAAATATATGTTGTATATGAATTAGTAAACTGGATGGTAATAATATACTTGTAATTGATTAAGGATTTATTGAAAAGTGGTTTATGCTTCCATGGATGAAGTTTACAACATTTTTTATATACGGAATATATCCAATAAACATAAGAATAAAGAAACATGAATGTTTTCAATATGTATTTGTGGTCATTTAGGTTATTACTATGTTTCAAGAGAATACTAGATAAAGATATTCCCATGTTTGGAATGTGACAACCAAGAAAAAACGTATGATATATGGGGTATAAATGTTAAAATGGTATACTGAACATCATTATATGGTTTTAGAATTTAAAATTTAGGAAGGTTGATATGATTAAACATTTTTGGAGTGGTTTACATTAAACTAAAAATTTTGTTTTAGCGATTAAATTATTAACTCCCCCTAGGTGGATTTTAGCACATTTAACATGTGCTAAAATATTTATTGTGATAAATTCAGATGGAATGAATTATAATTCTCTTTATGAATCCCATGATCTCATAATGCTTTAGGAATGAAAAATTAACCTTAATTTCATGAAAAAAGAGGTAAGGTTGAAAATGATCAAGGAATAACAAAGGGTGAGATTGTGATGAAATCCCGTTAGTATATATTCTATTTGAAATTATTAAAAAGGGTCTTGAGATAATATTTTATTCTGTTATCATAATTTTACATGATATCAATGACCTTTTTCAAACCTATTTTTGTTATGTATTTTTTATTGTTAAAATTATCTTAATCATGTTTTTTATCACCCTCCAGTTTAACTTGGTAGTTATATTTCTCATCCATGTCAATTTTTTCACTTTCCACTTATGTTATATTAAGTGGAAACCTAGTTATAATTTAATTTAGGTAACTTTTATGTTTCTAACATTCATTTTTAAATTTATGTTTTATTATTAATTTTTGGGGTGTGGGATTATATGAAAGGAACATTCAAGTATTAATCCTATGATAACCAAGATTAATTGTAATGGAGAAATTCATTTTGAGGGGGGTAGAATATAACACCCTATGATTTTATGAACTTTTTTTAAAAGTTAAATTTCCTTGATGTCTTGTGTTATAAGAAAAAATAAAAACCAAGTTAATCTTGATCTATAATAAATACATAGATTATATTCTAGTACACCCAACCCTATGTTTGGATTCCGTTGCATAAAATGTTGAGATCTTTTGATGGATTGCGTTACAAGAAATACATATTTTTTCCAAGCCACACTATATTATTAAAATATTATAATTTAATATAATATTTTATAACCTAAACATTAAATTTTTGTTTATAAATATTTTTAAATAAGTTATGAAATTATATTTTTTATAATATGAATTCAGTGGCAGCTAGTTAATTATAAACAAAAATACGTACCAATTGAATATAATAGAAATAATTTTATTTTTATGATCCAAAAGTCATTTTTTCTTATTAAATTAAATAAATTATAGTTAGATAATTATACTAATGTAACAAATAATTTATATATTTAGTCAAATATTTTTTTAATTTATCCAATAGATTTTATATTCATAATATAAGAACAAATCCAATTTTACATATAAAGCCCTATATTTTTCTAAAGGGAAATTTTACCGCCTTTTAATGGAAAACCAGTTTTAATATTTTTTGAAACTTTTATAATTTTTATATGAAAACATAAAACATTCTTTTAAATTGGGATATCAAAATTTACTTCATTTTATATTTTCATATTTTTTGATAATTTTAATGTTTTGATAAATAGTGAAAAATACGGAATTTTTAATTGGAAAATGAATTTTTATTTATTATATATTTTATTTGTTTAATTGTATAATTAAATTAATATTTTTTTCATTTAATCTAATTTAGGTCATTTGAATCAATTTTACATTGTATTTGGATATAAAAATAATTTAATCTTTTGAACTTTTTCACTTTAAAAACTACTTTTTTCATTCAGTAAAATAAATTATTTTTAAATTAATTTTACAAAATTATATGTTTTGAATTTATAAAAATGGATTCCATATTTATAGTTTTATTCTCCAAATTTATTATACAGTACCCTTTAATTTTGGACAAATATGTCTAATTACTTTTGAAATTTTTATTACAATGGTTAAGGGTTAATCAGGTAATTTAAGATAAAAAATATTATAAATATTATAAAAACACAGTAAAACATTCCCAAATGTTATTGGATTTGTATAATTCTACCCTTATCATATAAGTATCTAAATTGAATTATTTATTAGACACATTCCATTAAAAGGAATTAGATATTAATAAAAATCAAAGAGAGTAACAAAATGCATCACTCTTAATTTTAACAAGTATAATATTTTTAATATGAAGTAAAATTGATGATATGATTGACTATGTATATTATTATAGAAGAGAAAATATTTTTATACATTATATAAATTTATTTTTAATTTATAGCGAAGAAATAATTATCATAAATAATTACAAAATGATGATGCAATAATGATACAATTAATAAAACAATCAATTAAATGATATTATAAATATTAAAAGAAATATAATTCAACTTAACTATGGTTATTAATTTATTTTGGTGAATATGATTTCTTTGGGGTGTAAAAATTAATTTTTTTCAGAATAAACTTTCAAGATTGATTTTCTTAAAGTCAATGTTATGAATAGTGGAAAATTGAAACTTTTTATATTTTATGAAAATAATATTATATAAAATTAATTAAAAACAAAAAAAATGTTAAATAAGGACTAGAGGATTCCGTATCGTCTAAAATATTTCATTTTGGAAATTTATGATCCATTTCAAAATTTATATATAAAAAATAAATTATCTTCATATTTAAAACATTGTTAATATACATAAAATTAAAATGGAGTAACAAATGGACAATAAAAATGATAAGGGTTAAAATAATACAAAACTTTTCAAAATTATATTGGTTGATTATATTATAACCTTATAATATATTTTATTTGAATCAGTTTCATTTTGGAGTTATTTTTCTTCATATTTATTTTATTCTAAATCAATCTTTTAAGAAATTCTAAAAGTGCCTCTCCACTATTTTAAAAAGGGAACCTCTCCTTGCCATTTGATCACAATTATAATACCCTTTGGATTAGAAAAACACTACACAAAACAAATAAATCTTTTTCCCTTTATCTTAAATTCCTTAATTTGGGCATAAATCCAACCAAAGAAGTCCTTTTGTGAAAATCCAAATGATAAACCTAAAGAAGTGGTAACAGTCATCATTGAACAATTTGGTTTTATTTCATCCTTTAACCCCTTAGATTATTTTTATTTCAGGTTTATATAACAACCTCAGTATAATAAATATAACTATTTTTGTTATATATCACAGTTTATACCTACACTTTCACACACTTTCATCTAATGCGTAATGAACATATCGTTCTTGGGTATGGTGAACTTCCACCTCACAAAATGATAATCGTTAGTTTTTACTTTACCACATCTCATGCTTATGAAAATGAATTTTTTTAATAAATATGATATTAATTATGTCTATATTCTCATCTAATTAAAATATACCTTCGTTCATTCCATTTTGTGTAAATATGACAACTTCATTTTTGGATGTGTGGACTATGACATCCTTAAAGCGATGTGATTCATTCACAATTTACATGGAATGTACTAAGAATGAATTTTGTTAAATTGTATGAAATATATGACATAATTATTATACTATAATTATATTATATATATACTTATATGTCATTTGATCTCTTCCTTTCAAGATGATAAGAAAACATAAACATCGTTCAGGCCTACGTATGAACTATCGTCTCCATTAATATTGTCTTCCATATTATATATCTATATTATATATTAATATTACTAATATATATGATATATAAATCAACTTTTATAAATTTTAAATAACTAAATCATGATCTATGTAAGTGGTTCTATACTAACAATTAGAAATATTTACGATAAACAAAGCAGTTATTACCCAAAATGTTGCCTTAACATGGAATTGTTAAAAACTGGGTAATGTAAAGTCATAATTGAATCATAAATGTTATAATATAAATGAATATGGTTATATAATAGATTTATAATAAATATATATTTATCTATAGGAGGTTTTTATGAGTATGAAGAGAGTCTACATAATGTAATAGAATTTCATCTTAGGATTTATTTCCATGAGAACACATTCCATATTCACCAGTCGCTTCTTTTGTGTGGTGTTTATACTGACCTATGAAATGTAATATTATTGGACTGAAAGTAGTGAAGACCAGGTGAGTCCTTCCAGATCACATTGACACACTCGCAAGGAAAAGAATTAAGACTGCCATACACTAGTGAAGTCTCCTCTGGCCTGCCCCCACGAGCCAATGCATCAGCCGCAAAGTTGGATTCTCTCACACTATGATGGATCAACCTGCCCTGACAGGTCTCCGCTTTGCACCTTCTAAAAATGTACACCAGATTCCAAGCCACATCGCAAGCACCCTGAAGAGATCTAACCAGAACTTCCGAATCAGAATTAACCTCCGACACCCGGAGACCTCTCCTTCTGCACAGAGTGAGACCCGTAAGGAGGGCTCTAAACTCCGCATCTGTAGAAGTGCCTGGACCATAATAGGCTCTGAAAGCAATGTGGACTGAACCCCAGAAATCCCAAAGAACACCACCGCACCTCATGATCCCCCTCGAACAAGAACCATCCTTGTTCAATTTTAACCCGCGAACCGGGGGTTGCCATCTAACCCATCTCCCTCGCTATAGGGCCTGAGTGCACTATCCACCCACGGAGGGCCCCAGAATACCCGCATGCAAAACATTCTTGAAAAGGGTAGACAATTCTACAATGAGAAATATCATACGGATCTGAAGTGATAATAATGATCTCTTGCCACCTAGCCTTACCTGATTGCGAGCTTCCCAAAGCGTCCAGCATACAGATACTAGAATGATCATACATTCTGAACGTTCCTCAACTCTCCTGCTGAAGCCCGAGAACCATGCCAGGAGATACTCTCGAACAGAAAGACACTCCCAATCAGGAATCCTGTACTGAGAGAACTGAGACCAAAGGAACACAGCCCACCACCCCTGGAAGAACAGATGTAGCGTTGTTTCCGACCTTGGGCTCTCGCAACAGAAGCAGCGCGTAGCCATGAAGACCCCCCTCATCTGGATGTTCTCCTCTATGGGTACCTCTTGATTATGAACCCGCCACACTAGAAAGTTCATTCGCGTTGGGATTGGCTTACACCACATGGGTCCTTTCTCTATTTCTATGGTAGTAACCCTCTGAACAATTCTCCTGTAACCATTCAAGTTGAACCGCCCCGACTCACCTAGAAAAAAACAACACCTGTCTGGATCATTGCTCATAACAACACTGTTAAAAGAATTCAGTTGCGGTGAGTTGAGGTTCTCATGCACAAACTCGTATCTCTCACACGCCTCCATGAAAGAGATATCAGGGAAGGGTAGCCCTCATAGCCAAGCCTCTCTTCCAACCATGCATCCTCCAAGAAGTTGATCTCCCCACGACCAATCACCGACATGACGTAACCATGCAGCACCTCCAGATGTGATACAATGCACCTGCTGAGATCAGTTGCACCGCGCATGCTGCGTTCACCATGCCCTCCATATCTCATTCATAAAAACTTGTCCCAGAGGGACTTACCTGCCATCACCTCCCAAGCCATCTTTGCCTGCAGTCCACGAATCGTTCCATGTATATCACAAAGACCAACCCCACCCTCTTCCACTGGTCGGTCCATCCTCTTCCAAGACGCCCAGTGGCATCTCCCCTTCCTTTTCGCATCCCATAGAAATGACGAGAGAATGCACTCGATCCTATCCATAGATCATTTCGGGGGTTTGATGATAGAAAAAACATGCATGAGAATCGATAGAAGTACAATGTTGATCAGCATGATCCTACCCAAAAAGGATAGCAACCTGTTCTTCCAGTTGAAGATCCTTCCCAGGATGTGGTCCACAATCTTGTTGAAGTGAACCTTCAAGATCCTCCCACACGATAGAGGAACTCCTAAGTGAAGAATATGGAGTTGTCTCTGTCCACTGCCCAAAACCTTTTGAATACGTTTGCACCTCTGCCCCAAGCATTTGTTGGAGATGAACAAGTCGATCTTCGACCGGTTGATTTCCTGGCCACTTAGTTCCCCATCATCAGACAGAATAGCCTTGAGATTATTCAACGATATCCTCCCTCTATTCAGAAATAGAAAAATGTCATCAGCAAACATCAAGTAAGAAACTCTGAGAGAGTTCCTACTAACAAGAAAAGGTCTCAACCTCCCCTCTGTTAATCCCTTCTTCAAGTTTCTGGATAAGGAATCCTGATCAAGAACAAACAGAAAAGGAGAAAGTGGGTCCCCTTGGCGGACTCCCCTCACTGATTTGAAGAAACCGAAGCATTTCCCGACCAGTGATATAGAAATCCAGGGAGACGCAAAGAACTGGAAACACAGATCGCATAGGAACTCATGGAAACCAAACCCTCTCATTACCCGCAAGATGAAACGCCATTCTAGATTTTCGAATGATTTGTTCATATCCACCTGCCAAATAATATTGGAACCCACAGACCGCTTGTTCAGATCATGCACCAACTCGCTCGCTATGCCAACCGCTCCTTGTATACCCCTCCCTTGAATGAAGTTGTGTTGTTCTTCAGAAACTAAATTCGGAATCACATTGTCCAATCTTCTACTAATGATCGTATCCAGAATCTTGTAAGAAACGTTGCACAGACATATCGGCCTGAAATGGCTAACCAGGGTGGGATCTTTAATCTTCGAAACCAGCACATCCCTCGAAGAAGAGACCCCCCTGCTTAGAGGAGCTCAACGAAATAAATCACCAATTGCCTTCGCGACACATGGCCCCACGACATCCCAAGTAGCACTGTAAAATGACACTGGGAAGCCGTCAGGTCCAGGTGCGCTCTCCTTCGGCATGCTCTCCAGGGCCTCTTTAATCTCTCTCTCGTCTGGGATCCGGGACATGCATACGTTCTCAGACTGGGATATCAAGGAGGGTAAACCCTCAAAAAAAACTAGAGTCCCTTAAAGACTCTCTACGGAATCCATATGAGACTTCTCCTGCCCATATACCCTCAAAGGGCTTTAACGCGATTTTCCCAGCCACCATTACATCCGAAGTAAACTCTCCATCTTCACCTTTGATGTTGATCTTCCAACTCCTCCTTTCTTTAATACAATCCTGGAAGAATGCATTTTTTCGATACAAATCTATCATCCAATGCACACGGGAACAATGCAGATACACCCTCTCCATCTCTAAAAGTTTTTCCGCCAGCACCTCATTTTTATCACAAAGAGTAGTAAACATGCTCTCATCCCAGGAAGCCTGAATCCTTTACTCTAGCCTGCCAACCTCCTCTTGTATGCTGGTCACCCCATTGTGCCAGTCGGGTAGCTCCACAAGCCACCACTTAATGCTCTGTTTTAACCTCCTGAGACGATTAACCAGTCCTCCCCACGACTCCTCCCTCTCCTCCAGCATCCAGGATGCCTTAACCATCTCCATGAAAGCTGAGTCCCTATTCCATTCACTTGAATAATAAAAACCCTGTCCAGCCACAACTTCAATTCTTAAATCCAACAATAGTGGTGCATGATCTAATAAAATGCGAGGAAGATGCGGGACCTAGGAGTTTGAGAACATATCGAGCCCATGAAAGTTGGTAAGCCATCGGTCCAGATGACACCAAATCCTATTCTGGCCTCTCCTGTTATTACACCACATGTACCTCAACCCTCCGTAGCCTAAGTCCAGTAGCCCCTCATGCAATAGGAACTCCTTGAATTCCATCATTCCTTCCATAGAAACATCCCTCCCTCCATTCTTATCAGACACATCCGCAATAGTGTTGAAGTCACCTCCCACTAACCACAAAAATGGACCAGCTTGGATCAGCTTCAAATGAGACCAGAGCTCCCTCCTTTCCAACGCCTTGTTACTCGCATACACAAATGAAAATCGGACGAAAAAGCCGTTCACCTCGATCTTCAGGTCAATACACTGAGTGGTCACACTAACTACCTCCACCAAAAGGTTCTCCTTCCAACCCACCCAAATCTGACAATTAACAGGCCCACCATGAAAGGTGTTCGGGATACCTAGTTTCCTCACTATATACAGAATCTTACAAGCATCCTTATTTGGCTCTAGAATCACCAACAGGGAGGCTTTGTCTTTCCTAACCTTTAACGAAACAAAGTCCCTCTTCGCCTGGGCACCTAGACCATGAGCGTTCCAAAGAATAGATGTAAACATCACTGGATGGTCTTACGAGCTTCCTGGACCGCTAGAACGTCCTAACTAGAGTGAACCATCAAACCCTTCCCCTTAGCTCTCGAATGAGTGATCGGCCCCTACACTCCATCCATATCCCTCCCTCGAGCTCCTGCCAGAAGCCCTTCATTACTCAAAGTATCCAACTCCTCCAGCCTCGGTGCCTTCCTGGAAGACCCCGAGGAAGATCTCCATCTCGCTCTCCCTGGCACAAAGACATCCACAACCTTCTCTGAGGAGACCTTCGTGAAGCCTCCACTTCCTTCTACACACCACAGACCCCACCAGCCATCTCCACATAGCTACTCGAGGAAACCAGAAGTTTGTTCACAAGACAACTCCGGATGGATCCTGGAGAAAGATGCTTCGAGAAACCAAAGGAAGACGGAGGGGGCGAAAGCATCCTGACCGGACTTTCCAAGGAGAAAGGTATCTGCACCTCAAACCCATTTGGAGAAACGACTAACCTGTCACTGGAAGAGACCGTCCTTTGATGCACCAGACCCGGGGACCAAGAGATCAGGTCCCTAGCCCCAGAAGTGGAAACCGGTCGCGACCCAGCGTTGTCAGACGACATTTCCCCAGAGGACTTTCCCACCTTGCCAACTCCCCCGGGTAAATTCAAATTTGAATCCCCTTGATGAGAAATGGTCTGATCCAGAGATCCATCCTTACCCAAGCCCAATGGGTCCTGACCCGAAACCTACTCTAGAGCACCACTGGAAGACTCCGCCACCCCCCTCCGCTGCCGAAAGTTCTTCTCCTCATGGCCATGCAGACCGCAGAGCACACAAGAAACAATGCAACCTACGATAAAATAACTTCTGGCTACAGCTAAACCCATCCTCAGATTCAAGATGCACCAAGGAGGGTCTCTTCAATGAAATATCCATTTCCACGCAGATCCGGGGGCACGCCGCCGCCTTGAGACTTCTCGTGTCCTCATCCGCACATAAGAAGGGCCCAAAAGAGTTCCCAATTTCTTTCAGAAGTGCCGGGTTTTGGAACAAGAGAGGGAGACCAGGCAACGAAAACCTATGATTTGATGTTTACTTTATAATAATAATAGTTCATTTTCAAATTAAATTATTTATTTTAAAATTGTTAGTATTTAAAAAAACATTTTCAAAGAAGAAAGTATATTTTCCTCAAGAATTATTTTCAAGTCATTTCTCAAAATTATTTTCCATATAAGATAACATTATTTAATAATACTTCAATTTTATTGTGGATATGATTCAATTATATGAATGGTTTATTTTTATAATGTAATGATATTTATGAAACCCATTCCTTTTTACATAGGTGATTTTATGATAGAATGATGTTTATGAAGCCCATTTCATTCCATGGGTTCTGATATGATAAATGATTTATGTTTTCTTGAAATCATATGTATGGTTTTCATTATGTGATAGTTGAGACCAATATAACCCTCCTATGAATTGTCTATGGACTTATATATAATTAGATAATGGCAGAAACAAGTCTAAGGGCTCGATCCACTATACGAAGATGGGGAAACTAGATCCACTATGAGAAGATGGAGAAACATAATCCCTTATAAGGAAAGGACTATGATTGGGGATGGTGGTGTGTCCCACTCAGTAGGTGTATTAACCATGAATTCCCTAGTTATGTTTTAGAAATTCTCCTTGACTTCTAAGGAATGGTATTACATGTTTATGTGTTAGCCACAAATTCAATTTTTTATTCTTACGTTATCCTTTAATGGATTATTCTATTTATGATTCAGGTCTTTTGAACCTCCAATATTTTTTACATAGTTCATCTGAATAATCTTTAATATAGTGGGTATGATCTTCTAATGTTATGATTATGTTATCATACACTTATTATCATGATATTATTATATATCTTCCACATTTATCCTTATTTAGGATCTACTCCCAACCTTTCTTATGTTTCCTTTCCATAGGTTATAAAGAAATGTTTTTAGTTGGAGTAATAATAGGGATGATATTTATAGGATATGTTGAAGATATTTCACCAAACTAGAAGAATGTGTTCCACGTTTCCAAATACACTAAAAAATTATAGTCCTTGAGCATGTTTTTGTGTAATGTAATTAATATTCATCTAAAAATATGTAATATACATGTATGAAAAAGCCAAGTTCATTATAAGAAGAAACCTATTTTAAATAGGGAAGTGACCTAGGGATCCCTAAGGGCCCTTCCTTTTCTTTTGGATCTACAAGTACGAATGATTATCGTACTTCAAGATAGATTCTCTTAAGTGAAGGAGATGAAAATGAGGAGACTAAAGTTTTCGGAGATGAACAGATTAAGAGTTATTCTAAATCTTATAAGGATGTTATGGAGGTCCCTGATGATAAAAATGGTAAAAATGGTAATAACGGATATGATGGTGAGAATGAAAGTAGTGATAGAACTAATCATGAAGATGTTTATGATGTTGTGAGGACTCAATAACATCAACTTTCTCCTACTGCTTTAGTTAGGTATATGAAGTGACATAGTTCATCTAGATCTGCATGTGAGGAGAGAATTTTTTTAGTTCGTCCAAAAAGAAATGTTTCCTATGATATAGGTGAGACTAGAGTAACTGATAAGGGGGAGGAATCAACATGTTATTTTATTCGTGTTTCTAAGCATATAGATCATAATGATATGGATTCTATAAGAGTGGAGGGGGATTATCATAATGATTGGTAAAAGTTACCCGTATATGTATATCTCGGTTTTGACTATTTAGAGTCTAAGGATGATGACGAATTTGTTGAAGAGAATATATATGATTAGGGTTGTTAGGTTTTCATTAATGATGATGTATCATTTAATGGGGAGAATTCACAAGGTTCCATATTTATTAGAGTATCTTATGAAGTTTCAGATGATGATGAATGTGGTGATTATAATAGTAGTCCACAAGAGAGTGGTGAAACTACTGAATCATTTTTAGTTGGGATAGATTTTAATGGATCCTTAGTTGAGAAAATTGACAATGTCGACGAGTTTCATGTTTTTTCCTATAGACGTACCTTCTAGATCAGAACCTGTAGAGGCTACTATGACTATTGGTGAGAGATCTTCTAACATAGTGCCTTCAGTTTTTGTAACCAGAGAAGATTTAGAGTCTTTTAGAGAAATTATTATTTTAGATTTTAGTAGAGTGTTTAGGTCTCAAGCATCTCTTGTTACACAATAGAGTACAGATGACCCCATATAGCTTTTTTTAGTTTATTTGGGACACATTCAGACTAATATGAATTTTATTATTCATGAAGTTGATATATAAAATTGATGGTTGGATAGAGATATGAAAACTATGATAGCTATGATGGAGGAGATTAGGACCTCCTTTCCTTCTAGCTAGGATGCCTTATTAAGGGTATTGGAGAGGGTTCCAACTTTTATTTTCATATCTAGTAATCCACTTTCTCAACATTAGTTGATGCCAACATGATTAGATCTACAATGAGGGAGAAACTCGAATCTATTATGGGTGATATCTATTATCCTAATTAGGTGTATCTAAGGTAAATCCAACATACTGATGGAAACATATAAAAATTGGTAAGAGTTTTTTTTAATGAATCTTAAATTTATATAGGAAACACCCCCAAGGTCCTAAAACATTATCTTCCAAGGGTTTATACCAAACAAGAGTTGAATTCTCATTTCAGGTTTTTGTTTAAAAACATAAGGATTATAGGTATTACTAGGGCATTCAAGTAATATTAATTATATTTGATGGTGATGACACCCCTTATAAAATTATTCATGATGGATAAGTATGATTTCTTTAGTTATATGGAGAGAGGAAAGAAATTATTATGGATTCTGAAAACCTTAAGAAGCCCTTTCTGTATGTGTCTGGTACTATCATGGTTTCTCATGAGGCCATTACCATATCATCCTTCAAATATGATCCTTGTATATATCCATTACCTCCTCACGACCATCCCTTTCTCATGTCTTTTTTGGAAGTAGTAAGGCATCTCAATCCAGTTATCATCATCCAACAACCCATCAATAACACAACACCATCCACCACTACCCCATACCACTCATCTTCCACATCACTAAATCCTACCCCTGGAAAGGGAAAGGGACCTTTTGATCATACCTCTCAATATAAGAGTGAATTAGATTGGTATTTTTCTTTGATAGGGACTTTTTGTCATCATTCCCTATATTTATTTTGGATATAATATGATTTTTTATAACTAATTTAATTTCTAAATTATGCATACTCATGTGTTTATTTTTAGTATTTATTTTATCTTTTATTATATTTTTGATAATCCCAAAAGGGGTAGAATAGTTTTGTCATTAAATTCTATTACAACACTTTGATAACTATATTATTTGGATGAGACATTACATACCTTTGGTATCATTTAATACCATATTAATCTTGGATAATTCAATATTATTTTGATAACGTAATTACTTCGTTGTTTTTCATAAATAACATACTATTTTTATGTGTTTTATCCCTTTATACTATACTTATTTGGATAAAAGTTATGTACTTATGTTTTGTGAATAGATTCCACACCTATAATAAAAAATATATTTAAAGTATTTTTTTTTCAATTTAATTTCCTAATATCACAGTAGATTTTTGACATATTAAGAAGAATATTACTATTCAAAATTTTCTATTTATGCCTAATTATGTTTTACATATGGTTTACATTTATAAAATTCTATGTTTTGTGATCATCAAAAGGGGGAGATTATTAGAACCACATTATTTCAAAGCTAAAAAATCATGTTTATTATGTTTTTAATGAATTTGATGTTTTATGAAAGTATATATTTTTATAAATAAAATTTGATATGTGTTGAAAGGTACCGTCATTATATCAAATTCTTCGACAACAAGCCATGATCCACTATTAGACGTTTCCACCGCTAGGATTAGCTACCGCTTAGTTTTTCTACTATCAGGCATGCCTCCACCTAGATTATCTACCATTAGGATTAGATATCACCAAGGATACCATCACCAAGATTAGATACCATAAAGATTAGATAGATCCACATATTTCTACCATCATACATACCACCATGAGGGTCATGCTACCTCTAGGTATAGAAAACTATATAAGGTTCCACCATCAACATTTTCCACCGTTGTTGTTCTTATTATTTTGAATTAATTACTTCAATGGATATATTTTGGGATTTACTATAGATGTATTATGTAATGATTATTTCTAACCATTTTTAAAGTTAATTTATGATAAAGTCTGAGTAAGTATGAAGATATATAAAATATTGATGATTATCCTTCAACCGGGGCATATAGTGCTCTATATTTTAGAGGATGTTCCCTATGCACGAGAGATGTGTATTGTTAAAAAGGATCAATACTAGAGAGTATAAATGCTATATACTAACTAAAATTTAACTCTGCAAAAATAAGAGTATATTTAAGATCAATATCCTTTACTATAGATAGAAAAGAGATATCCCTAACACTCTATTTTACTGAAACTTTTAAAGAAACAGTTCAAGCTCCTCATTAATCCTAACTAGAGGACTCTCAATCACTCGAAGCATCATAGAACTAGAAGAACCAATTTTTCCATATCTTTTTTAATTTCTCTCACTGTTGTTTTCTTTTAATTTTTAGTAGTGTGTTGTTTTAAATGTTTATTTACACACATTGTCTCCTATAATTACAATAGAGAATACTTGATAATCTGTTAATATATTTTCATCTTAATAACCATGAATATTTTTGAATATTTTCATATGGTAACTGTGTTGTTTTTTCTTCAACATATAACCATAGAAGAGGAATTTATCATGGATAGTTTGAATGTTTTTTCTTATATTCCTTATCCATGTTGTGGACCATATTATTGTTATATAATTTTCCTGGTAGTGGGTGATTGCATTGTAGAGGGGATTGGGTCTTTTCATGATACTGACCCCCCTTTTTTATTATATTATGTGCTTATGTTTTGTTTCATTTGTTTCAAATAATTAACAAAATTTGTTTTTAATATATAAAAAAACACATCCTTTGATGATTAGTCTTAACTTGTGGCTATATAAGGATTTTTTGAAGAAAAACTATTTCAAAAGTTAATGTGATTTTAAGTATTTTTTTAACTAAGACCAATGAAGAATAGATGAATCATTCAAAATATAAAATTTTTATTAAACTAATATTTTGAAAAAATGGGTAGATTAATTTTAATATGGGTTTTGTTTGAACTTTTTCTTAGTATAAGTTTTATTGGGAACTCAATTCACCCCCTCTTGAGTTACTTATTTGAAACAACTCAAAGGAATATAACCTTGGATTTATATTCTAAAAAATTCATCTATACACTTAATTATTGTAAAATTCCTCAAGACCCAGTAAATTTAACAATATTAGTACACTGAATTAATCATATTATTATTCACTATAGGATTTAAAAAATCTTATTTTTCATTTTCCTTGCTTATAGATTTAGTGGATTTTTTTCCTCAAGAGGTTATATTATCCATTCTTACTCTAAGAACAGATACTAATCACACTTGTTCAACCTCATTTTTTATGGATGAATGTATACTTTTTATATGACCTCTTCATGTTTAGCTTGTACATAATAATAGTAACTCAATACTATTTGTCTCATTTCTCATCTATCTCGCTTCATTAAAAACTTGATCTCTAGTGAACTAGAAATAGTTGATGATATTTCAACTAAAATATTATTAAAAACCTGATAAAAATAATTTCAACACACTTTCATATTGTATACATTGATATTAATCTCATTTCACTTAACTATCATAAAATCATGATCAAATAATGTCTTTATAAATCTTTATGAAGTTATTAACTTTAAATCACAACATCAACATTATTAGACTTTACTTTTATTAGAATTAACAAATTCTTGAATCTCCCGTCATCATATTGATTTGATCTCCCCTCTCTATGAAAGAATATAAACTTTTTAGGGTTTTATTTTTTTAATCACACATTGTTGTAAGTGTTTGTGATGTTTAAAGTATTGTATAATTTATCAAGAAAAATTCAAAATACTTATTTTATTCATCACACTAATTTCGGAAAACTCTTGCCTTTTATCCAACAATACTTTAATTTTTTAAAATATTTGAGGCATACATTGGGGAATTCAAATACTTACCTTCTATAATGATTACACTCATAGAAAATACTTTTTATTTCAAAACTTGATTCTTAGTGAATTAGAAAAAATATTTCCTAAAAAAATTCATATGATCCTGTGAAGTTATATGATGATTTAAAATAAATACAATGAATTATTACAATCATGAATTACGCTATGATGGATGTCTAATAATAATTACTTGGTAAATTATCATAAACCCCAAGGTCATATGACAGATTTTAAAGTTATACATGTAAGTATTAAGGTTAGAAATGACTTGAGTTTAAACCCTAAATTCTTAATTTTATTTGGATGTAATCCAAAGCAGTAGGCATGGTCATACATTCAGGAAATAGATTTTTATTTAGTGAATACCAAAATTATATTTTTTTCAAATTGAATTGATGTTGATTTCAGTGACTCCAGTGCTTCACTTGACACATTAAATAATCACGTAAAATTTTCATATTATTTTTTTGTTATTTTAATAATTTCATATTTCTTCAAGCCTATTTTCATGGTGTTTAATCATATGGAACACTCATATTATATTTTTTAGCAAACTTATAATCTATCTCAGGTGTATCCTTTCTCGAATAATTCTCGATCCATCTAAAATCACATTATCCTTTAACAATTAGTTTTTATACAATATATTCTCTATAAAAATCACGTATTTTATTATTTAGATGGGGTATATAGATTTATGAAGATCTACTCCAAACACATTGATATTATGTTACACTTGTTATTAAAATCCATGAGAGATGTCTATCCAAATATTCAACAATGAAATCCTCTTTAAATATCTCTTATTATTCATGTTAGATAAAATAAATTTTTAGCATCAATAGTTATCTTAACCATGATTTACATTTTGGTAATTGTAAGACGTTTAAGATCTATGGAATCATTGAAACTAGCTATTCTAAGGACCTATGTTCTTCTCCTTTTACAAGAAGACACTAACATAATAACTCTAACACTTTTATTGGGTGTGTACTCAATCCATCACTTGAGATATTATCATTGATGTAAATCATGAAATTTATTGGTTCTTTGAAATAAAATACAACATAAACTAATGTACACAACAAAACATCCGTTTTTATTTTTTTCAATACCATTTGATCTCAGGTAAATGTCACCATTATTGATAGTAAATGTAAGAGAATACATATTATACTCCTTAAAAGACATATTAGAGTTCATGATTTAGTCTCTTCTTACCTTTAAATATCATATACCACTTGGTTACCACTTATAATTTAATGGAATTTTCTTTCAAAAAAATAGTTTGAGAAGGAATTTAGAATGAATCACTACTTACTAGCTTCAAGTGATTATAATAATTTCATATCAACATCGCATCATCTAATTTTTTGTGTCATAAAAAATATCAAAGTAATTTTCCATAAAATACTCCACAGTTTGTCTTCATAGGACCACAAATTGTAGAAAAAAGATTTAAATATTAGAAAATATGTATTTTTATCTTTTCATCACAAGAGATACCATTTTCTACTTTAAATTGGTTGGATGTACATACATATTATTATGAAATAAAATGAACCTTTACCCTCTTGAACCCAAAAAATCATTTAAGTTTAAGATCTTTTATATATAGTAATATATATTCCACCCCTTGATAACCATAACATTTTTATGTTAATGTAATGATGGGATAATGAAATCATACTTCATCATTTGGATTTTGATAGAGCTATCCAGATTTACATATTTATTAGAATTTTAGTAATCTATAAAAGCATCAATAATTTTAAGATCCCCCCTCAAGGGATAATATATATTCTTAATAAAATTTAATTTTCATCATTGGAACTCAAATATAGATTACATGAGAATATGGTGGATCTTTAACTAGTTCTCGAGTTTAGAAAAAATTTTGAGGAATATTTTTTCAACCAATAAGGTTCTTTAATTGTGGGGAAACAATTATAGACCCATTCATTTATGTTTCACCATTCACTTTACAATATTATTAATCTATTGGAAGAATGATCTTATCTCATTTTCTAAATATCTTCATAGATATATTAGTCATATTTAATTCAAAAAATCACTTTGTTTATTTTTCAGCCTTCTCTAACATTCTATGAAACCCTATTGTAGAGACTCGGGTTTTTGGCCCTGTCAGACTTTGGAATATTTCTAGGAATAATTCCAGAGCTAGGAGCGAAGACGGTGTGCGATTCCGAGGCCCGGTGTGCCCGGAATTAATTTTATAAAAATATTAAGTTTTTTATACTATGCACGTGGAGGGGGTGTAATATCTCCTAAAAGGTAGCTCAAAATGGGAATCTGAGGGCATGGTTGTGTCCGTAATGTGCCGTTTACCCTACGTGGGGTATAAACTTTGCGGGCGCGGGCCTTCGGTGAGAAACGCCACCAGGGGCGTTTTCGTAAATAGTGGCGAAGTTAGTGTGCGAGCGTTGGCTCGAATAAATTCTGAACGGAGTCTCGGATGGAAAATCTGATTCCACCGTTGCATTCAGAATGGCGCGTTTACCCTAGGGGTGACCTTACTTTTGTTTGCATCGGGCGTCGGGTCCGAGGCGGGTTTGGCGCCGGCGGGCGGCTGATATAAATATCAGCCCCCCCCCCCTTTACCGTTCCTCTCGGCGATGTTCGCCGTTCTTCACCGCCACTCTGCCAAATCGAGCAAACGAAGCGCCCACGAGCTCATAATTCGACAGAGGACATTCCAAGAGCGTGCAACGGAAGCTCTGGAGCGCGGATCTGAGGCAGAACGTCGGCGTTTCGCCCGCGAGGTATGCGGTTTTGAGTTTTAACCCCCAATCCCGTTTTTGCTGCGTTTTTCTGTAAATTGAAGCCGTAGCAGTATAGATCAGGTTCCGAGGGTCGTGTAGACGCCTCTGGATCGCAAAACGGACCACCGGGGGTGCCCCCGGCGGTTCGCGGAAGGCCGGTCGGGGCCGGTCCGACCTCTTTTCGCATATGGGGGTCTTTAAACCACCGTATCTTGCACTCTGGGAGTCGGATTAGCGCGCTGTTTGCGGCGACGTGACCCTGACGACGAGGCGAACCCTCCGGTGTGGGTTTGAGGGTTTAAGGGTTCTGGATCGTGGCCAGGGAGATAGAAACGTCGTACAAAATAATATTATTTTATTATTTTACGACTTCGGGTCGTTGTAACTTCTACCCGGAGCGTCCGATTGATGTGCCGTCAGTGGCGTTGAGACCCTGATGGTACGACAGACTTTTTGAGATGGTTTCCGGGTGTTGGGCCTGAGAACGGGGTGCAGGCCCCACGAGGCCGAGTTTTGGCGTTTAGGGAGAAACGCAACTTTTGCACCAAGAGTCCGATTTTGGGGGATGAATAGTCGATCCTGTGTGTTTTTCCAAGAGGATCGCAATGGTGCAATCCATTCGATGAGTTTTGGAATCCAGGCGTGGGCCCCACCCGAGCTAGCCTTCGTTGAATAGTACCTTTTTCACCGGGTGTTTGTTTTGGGCGAGCGAGTAGTCGATTCCTCTTGTTTTTCCGAGGGGATCGCAGTGGTGTGATCCGCTCGATGGGTTTTGAGATTCTTGTGTGAGACCCGCACGAGCTAGCTATAGTGAATAGTGCCTTTTCACCGATGCTCTGTTTTGGGCGAGTAAACAGCCTATCCTGCGTGTTTTTTCACGTGGAACGCGATGGTGGACTCAGTTTTGGCCTAGGAGGTGCACAGTGTGGCGTTGTGGTGGGTCGCTTGGGTCAGCGACGTTTGGACCAGCAGTGTTTGAGGGTTCTTCCTTGGTTCGTTTCTATGAGGGTTTGTGTGGCATCACAACCTTCGTATGGGTTTGTGATCCTCTCGATGGGATGTTTAAACTATTAGAGTTGTGGTATCCCTCCGGTGGGCCCGAAGCGGATCCTCTAGCATCTTTACCCTAGATCGGGTTCTTGGTATCGCTGTGACCGCTTATTTACGGGCGGCGATCCCCTATCTAGAATGCTAACCCCGTAGGGTTTGTGGCATCATAGGACATATGATCCCCTACGCGGTGGGCCGTGCTCAGTAGGGTTGTGGCATCGTCGGGTATACGATCCCCTACTCAGCATGTGGTTTATAATAGGGTTACGGTATCGTTAGTTATGTGATCCCCCACTCAGCGCGTGGTTTCGGTAGGGTTGAGGCATCATCGGTTCGATCCCCTACATCACGAGTTATACCAGATAGGGTTCTAGTATCGTCGTGACTATCTTTATATTGACGATGATCCTCTATCTGAGTGTGGAGGTTCTATCGAGCGCCAGATCGGGTTGTGGTATCCTCCAGCGGATCCTGGGTGTGATCCCCTATCTGTGAGAACTACGTATGCCAGATCGGGTCGTGGTATCCCGCAGAGGACCCTAGGAGTGATCCCCTATCTTTGAGCTACGTATACCAGAGTGGGTCTTGGTATCCCCTAGCGGACCCTAGCGGTGATCCCCTATCCGAGGAGTTGGGTGGTTATGTTGTTTCAACGATGTTTCCTCGGTGATGTTATCCGACGAGCGTGGTCTCTCGGGTGGGCATCTGAGATGTTTGTTTGGGACCCGATGGAGTGTATCTCTCGGATGAGTTTCATCTGGTATGACAGTGTTCGTGTGGTGTACTCCCCTGGTTGGGGGCAGATGCTGTTGATGAGGTCGATAACTCTTGTGGCTTTGTGGCGTGAGATGAGTATATCTGGATTGTTCAAGCTGTATGTATGGGCATACACCTGAGTTGAGCTGAGCTGACTTGTTGTGTTTAGCCGAGGATTGTCACGAGATGGAGTTTCTCTCTCGTCTGGGTTTCCTCTGGCTGGGTTGAGCGGACTGTTGCCTTTCAGTTGCTCCCTTGGGTTTTGGGTTTTTGGGGTGCCTACTGAGTATGTTTATACTCACCCCTGCACGGGCTTTGCCCGCACATGTTTGTGTCTTGTGCAGACCACATGCCTTTTTGACGGAGTCCCAGGAGGACCTGGAGTAGGAGGAGCTTAGTGAGCGAGTTGACCGGGGTGTTTACCAGAGCTGTGCCGAGGGAGCTTTCTGGCGGGTGTCTGTGGGTGCGTGTGTACATGTAACTTAGGCTAATGCCTCCCATGTGTGTGATAGCCTACTCGGCGCTGGTCGCCATCCCCTGGCCTATTGTATGCGGGCTTGGGGAGTCGCGGTTCGAGCCCCGTTGGGCCGGGTCGTGACAGAGTGGTATCAGAGGAGGTTCCACCTTTGGGATCTCAGAGTGTAGCTGGTCTAGCTGTGAGTTTGGTTCGGGTTGCATAGCGGTAGTGTTAGTATGTTTTGAGTTCGTCTTTCAGGCCAGGGACTCCAGTGTTGGTGCGGCAGCAGACGTATCCATACACCAGGACTCTGACAACCTACCTTTCGACTCGGGACATTCGTACACTGGTCCCAGGGACATAATGGTACATGCATCATATAGGACTGGGTTTTTGGTTTTTCCTTGTCCTTCTTGAGTCAGATCTCCAGATATACTCTTTGACTGTGGTGCGTCTTGAATGTATTTCAGGATGCCTCCACACCGACAGCTAGTGAGGGTTCCGCAACATGATTGTGCTGATGACCCGCCCCGTGTAGTGGCTGTGGAGCAGGGCGTAGGATCTGAGGTTGCACCTCCAGGTGGTCTGCCAGTTGAGCCACCACCTGTCGAGCAGCTGGTTGTGCCGGTGGTGCAGGAGGAGGTTGCGCGTAGGCTGAGTGCGCTGCACGAGTTCCAGAGGCAGCGACCACTGAGGTTCCGGGGTGATCCAGACCCCCAGGCAGCTGATGACTGGCTTGAGGCAGTCACTCAAGTTTTCCGCCTAGTGAGGACACCTCCTGATCAGATGGTTGTCCTAGAGGCGATCCTTCTGCATGGTTCGGCCAGGCGATGGTGGAGTTTGGTGACGCAGTCCCATGACGAGGAGACGCTCACGTGGGTAGAGTTTGAGCTGCTCTTCAGGGAAGAGTTCTATCCGCTGACGCTGAGGTCAGTACGGATCCAGGAGCTTCTGAAGCTTCGACAGGAGAGCATGACTGTGTCGGAGTACTCAGCGAGGTTTACAGACCTGTCACGCTACTCCCTGGATATGGTTCGAGACCCGTTTTTTAGGGATCAGACCTATAAGTAGGGCTTACGCAGGGACATCTGAGCAGTTGTGGTTTCCTTGTGCCTGCCCACCTATGCTGGAGTGCTGGAGCAAGCGTTGGTGGTGGAGAGTTTTCTGGATGAGCATATTCCCCCTGTTAGTGCTGGGCACTCGAGAGCTGAGACTTCGTCGGTCGGATCTGCATCCGGTAGCTAACAAAAGACTCAGGGGTTTGGATGTGGTTGACGTTTTAGGAGGCGACCCCAGGATGGAGGATCTGAGCCTCAGGGCTCACAGGGCTCACAGGCCAGTTTTGGTCAGCCGAAGGAGAGGCGGTGTTACGCTTGCGATGGTCGGGGACATCGTTCTAGAGATTGTCCAACCCGACATGCTACTGAGAGGGAGCTGGTCGATGGACCGCCTTGGAAGAGGCAACGTCTCGAGCAAGGAGGTCCGCAGGGCGGCAGACGTGGCAGCGGAGCTGGTGCAGCGGGAGGCGGTGGTGGGCAGTACCAGTTGCCACCACCCCCACCCCCAGGTGGTCCACACCAAGCTCAGGGAGCTGGTGGCCAAGGGCGAGGATAGCTGCATGCCCTAGAGGCAGTCGACCTGGAGGCACCGCAGATGGATTGAGGTACGCCTTGTGTCTTTTTTACTTACTGCAATAGCTTGTCAGACACTATTTAGCAGTACTCTTTCCTTTTTTTGCTTGCTCGAGTTTTGTTCAGGGTGTTGGTAAGACCCTTTGTGGGTGTTGGTTGGTGAGCTTGCTGGTGTGTGAGACACAGTTGAGAGTCCAGTCGCTTTCCTTGTTCTTAGGGCTTTTCGGGGATGAAAAGTTCTAAGGGGGGGGGGGGGGAGGATGTAGAGACTCGGGTTTTTGGCCCTGTCAGACTTTGGAATATTTCTAGGAATAATTCCAGAGCTAGGAGCGAAGACGGCGTGCGATTCTGAGGCCCGGTGTGCCCGGAATTAATTTTATAAAAATATTATGTTTTTTTTATACTATGCACATGGCGGGGGTGTGATATCTCCTAAACAGTATCCCAGAACGGGAATCTGAGGGCACGGTTGCGTCCGAAATGTGCCGTTTACCCTAGGTGGGGTGTAAACTTTGCGGGCGCGGGCCTGCGGTGAGAAACACCACCAGGGGCATTTTTGTAAATAGTGGTGAAGTTAGTGTGCGAGCGTCGGCTCGAATAACTTCTGAACGGACTCTCGGATGGAAAATCAGAGTCCTCCATTGCGTTCAGAACGGCGCGTTTACCCTAGGGGTGACCTTACTTTTGTTCGCATCGGGCGTCGGGTCCGAGGCGGGTTTGGCGCCGGCGGGCGGCTGATATAAGTATCAGCGCCCCCCCCCCCCCCCTTTACCGTTCCTCTCGGCGTTCTTCGCCGTTCTTCGCCGCCACTTCCGCCGAATCGAGAAAACAAAGCGCCCACGAGCTCAGAATTCGACGGCGGACGTTCCAGGAGCGCGCAACCGAAGCTCTGGAGCGCGGATCTAAGGCAGAACATCGGCATTTCGCCCGCGAGGTAGGCGGTTTTTAGTTTTAACCCCCAATCCCGTTTTTGCTGCATTTTTCTGTAAATTGAAGCCGTAGCAGTATAGATCGGGTCCCGAGGGTCGTGTAGACGCCTCCAGATTGCAAAACGGACCACCGAGGTGCCCCCGGCGGTCCGCGGAAGATCTGCCGGCGCGGCACCGGTGGGGCGGCGCCGGCGCCGGCGGATCCCGGCAGCCCGCGGCGGAGGGCCGCCGGCCGGGGAGGGCCGGCCTGTCGGGGCCGGTCCGGCCTCTTTTCGCATACGGGGGTCTTTAAACCCCCGTATCTTGCACTCTGGGAGTCGGATTCGCGCGCCGTTTGCGGCGATGCAACCCTGACGACGAGGAGAACCCTCCGATGTGGGTTTGAGGGTTTAAAGGTTCGGGATCGTGTCCCGGGATCTAGAAACGTCGTACAAAATAATTTTATTTTATTATTTTACGACTTCGGGCCGTTGTAACTTCTACCCGGAGCGCCCAATTGACGTGCTATCAGTGGCGTTGAGACCCTGATGGTACGACGAACATTCTAAGATGGTTTCCGGGTGTTGGGTCTGAGAATGGGGTGCGGGCCCCACGAGGCCAGGTTTTGGCGTTTACGGAGAAACGCAGCTTTTGCACCAGGAGTCCGATTTTGGCAGATGAATAGTCGATCCTCTGTGTTTTTCCAAGAGGATCGCAATGGTGCGATCCGTTTGATGAGTTTCGGAATCTAGGCTTGGGCCCCACCCGAGATGGCCTTCGGTGAATAGTACCTTTTTCACCGGGTGTCCGTTTTGGGCGAGCGAGTAGTCGATTCCGCTTGTTTTTCCGAGGGGATCGCAGTGGTGTGATCCGCTCGATGGGTTTCGGGATTGTTGTGTGGTCCCCACATGAGTTAACTACCGTGAATAGTGCTTTTTTCACCGGTGCTCCGTTTCAGGCGAGTAAACAGCCTATCTTGTGTGTTTTTCCGCGTGGAACGCGATGGTGGCCTCAGTTTTGGCCTAGGAGGTGCGCAGTGTGGCGTTGTGGCGGGTCGCTCGGGTTAGCGACGTTTGGACCAGCAGTGGTTGAGGGTTCTCCCTTGGTTCTTTCCTATGAGGGTTTGTGTGGCATCACAACCTTCGTATGGGTTTGTGATCCTCTCGATGGGATGTTTAAACTGTTAGAGTTGTGGTATCCCTCCGGTGGGCCCGAAGCGGATCCTCTAGCATCTTTACCCTAGATCGGGTTCTTGGTATCACTGTGACCGCTTATTTACGGGCGGCGATCCCCTATCTAGCAGGCTAACCCCGTAGGGTTTGTGGCATCATCAGACATATGATCCCCTACGTGGTGGGCCGTGCTCAGTAGGGTTGTGGCATCGTCAGGTATATGATCCCCTACTCAGCATGTGGTTTATAGTAGGGTTACAGTATCGTTGGTTATGCGATCCCCTACTCCGCACGTGGTTTTGGTAGGGTTGCGGCATCGTCGATTCAATCCCCTAAATCACGAGTTATACCAGATAGGGTTCCGGTATCATCATGACTATCTTTATATGGACGATGATCCTCTATCTGAGTGTGGAGCGTCTGTCGAGCGCCAGATCGGGTTGTGGTATCCCCCAGTGGATCCTGGGTGTGATCCCCTATCTGTGAGAACTACGTATGCCAGATCAGGTCGTGGTATCCCCCAGCGGACCCTGGGAGTGATCCCCAATCTGTGAGCTATGTATACCAGAGTAGGTCTTGGTATCCCCTAGCGGACCCTAGCAGCGATCCCCTATCTGAGGAGTTGGGTGGTTATGTTGTTTCAGCGATGTTTCCTCGGTGATGTTATCCGACGAGCGTGGTCTCTCAGGTGGGCGTCTGAGATGTTTGTTTGGGACCCGATGGAGTGTATCTCTAGGATGAGTGTCATCTGGTATGACAGTGTTTGTGTGGTGTACTCTCCTGGTTGGGGGCAGATGCTGGTGATGAGGTCGATACCTCTTGTGGCTTTGTGGCGTGAGCTGAGTATATCTGGATTGTTCAAGGTGTATGTATGGGCATACACCTGAGTTGAGCTGATCTGACTTGTTTTGTTTAGCCGAGGATGGTCACGAGATGGAGTTTCTCTCTCGTCTGGGTTTCCTCTGGATGGGTTGAGCAGACTGTTGCCTTTCAGTTGCTCCCTTGGGTTTTGGGTTTTTGGGGTGCCTACTGAGTATGTTTATACTCACCCCTGCACGAGCTTTTCCCGCACATGTTTGTGTCTTGTGCAGAACATAGGCCTTTTGACGGAGTCCCAGGAGGACCCAGAGCATGTGGAGCTTAGTGAGCGAGTTGGCCGGGGTTTTTACCGGAGCTGTGCCGAGGGAGATTTCCGGCGGGTGTTTGTGGGTGCGTGTGTACAGGTATCTTAGGCTAATGCCTCCCATGTGTGTGATAGCCTACTCAGCGCTGGTCGCCAGCCCCTGGCCTATTGGAGGCGGGCTTGGGGAGTCGCGGCTCGAGCCCCGTTGGGTCGAGTCGTGACACCTATCTTGTATGGACATGTAGTAAAATAGCCTATGCGAACATTCTCAAACCTTTTCTTATATTTATATTCCTTATAAGAAGTAATACTTATAGAACTTGAGATACTATGTGCTTTAACTATAGAATTTGTTTAATCATCTTGAGTGAACTGGTTCTTTAAAGATTAACACACTTTTAAAATCCTTATTGGTCCTTCCCTACACACCTTAATTTTTTTTTTACTTTTCCCTTTAAAAAAATGTTATCATAATCTTCATAAGGAGTGTGAGTAACCATTACAATCCTACTATCTCTTTCTTGTAATGAAACATTTTTTTATTATAGTTTCCTTCCATACAATGTTTTTTAATGAACATCATTAATTAGATCATATTTTTGTATATCTTACCATAATAGAAGTGTTTATTCTATGTTGGTTTGACATCCTTCTTAGCCTTCTCCACTGTCTTCTTGAGTAAACTCTCTTTCATTAATTTATACCCCAAGGTAGTCTTATATTGTATCAATACCTATTTATCAATGTATTTGGGTTCTCAATTTTCATTATTATTTGAATGATACTTGGAATTATTATTATAAAATTTATCATAATAATTTCCACCGATGTTATACATCTCATATAAATTATCTAGACTTTCAAATCTGTTTTAGAGAGACATATTCTTTACTTTCTATGGGGAAAAGTTTTTTTCAATAGGTTTATTCATTATCTCAACTCTTCTCCAAATGATTTAGTACTTCTTGAAATTTTAAGAAATTAATATTATTCCACAAATTTCTGGTTATAAGTACCAACATCTAGAATAACAAACAACTTCCAATTAATCTTGTTCTTTTTTACTTTGGGTGAAATCTATCCAGATTTTATATATTACTTTTCATAAATATCATGAACTTATAAATAACTTTTTTTGGATATTTTTTGGGGAAAAATTCTCTTTTAGTTGATTATCTCTACCCTTGAAATATTAGAGGGTATATTATAAATTTTCTACCTCCTCATTTGTATAATATGTTCATTTTTTCCAGTACTTATAATGAAAAAAATTCAATGTAGTGTAAATTTTATAGTTATGGGATAACCTTTTGCCTGATTTGGATGTAGATGATTATATGAATTATATTAGGTTATATTTTCAATTATTTAATGTATTTTTTAATGTATAAATGAATTAATAATTATTTATATGGAAACATATCTCTTTACATATTTTTGGGAATTTAAATATATATTTTCTTCTTGATATTTTTTTTGAATTTTTAGTCTTAGAAATTTTGAGTTGAGAGTGTTCTTTTCATATTCCAATGATCTATACATGTCTTTCAAATTACTATACATCATTCAATTTAAAACCATTGTAATTTTTCTTATCTCTACTAAATAATTATCTATCTCTTTCAATGTTTTTGACTTAACATCTAGTTAGGATGAATTTACATCCATGGAGACTTTGTTATGTTTATCCAATGCATGGAACACATATTTGAAAACAATATATGCGGCTTTGTTCTTAGATAAATATATATAAAATTATTCATTATCTTGAAATAATATTTCATTATAATGTGTGATAAATTCTTCCTTGGATTTTACATGATTTATGAATGTGTTCTAAGAACTCATTTTATTTTCCTATATTTCATCATATGTATCATTTTATTCCTTTAATTATGAATTTTCATCCAATAGTTCCTTAATATTTGAAAAAATATATGTAATAAATATTCAGGGACATTTTTCATGTGATTTTGAATCTCAGAATAATAGTCATTTAGTGACTCGTTAAAACCATAGTTTTCACGTCCTAAGATTCATTCACATGAGGACTAATTATCAACCGATTTATCAAGAAAATTTCAACTATAAATACATTTAGTTATTTGTTTTTCTCCATAATTCTTTAAACAATTTATTTAATAACTTGACTATTTCTTCTATCTATTTATTTTGGTCTTTGTTGGGACATTTTAATCTATTCAAGATAGAATGGATGTTATTTCTTCCATATGAGACGACTCTTTAACATAAAATATGTAATTCACATATATCAGATATAAAAACTGTGGAACATTTTTTTTCTAATATGTGTTAATGTTCGATTCAATTTTATTATACATTGAAAAATATTTCATTTGAGATATCCTCACTCTAATTAAAATTTTTATGTCCTGGTGGATAGTGCAATAACACATGGGGTGTGTGAATTAGGTGTTGTTATATTTTTACTAAAAATTACCTTGTATTTTTATTTTAACCCCTTTGGAATTTGAACCCTTATTTCTAGTTAGACCACGTATGGATATTATTGTATTTTACATAGTAGTCCAACAACCTTATGAAATGTAGAAATATAAACATGTTCAGAAAACATTATTTTATAAAGTTTGACCCTAATATAATTAACCTAATTCATGACATGTCAACTCTCATTGAGTCATAAATTCATGATCATAATTGAATCCCCAATTATAATGGGTCGTTAGATATTATCTTAAAACCAATTTCCCACAATTCTAAAAATGTGTGATCCACTATATTATGAAAGTGAAATGGTCTGCTCATATAGGTTTTTTATACTAGAATGTATAAGATCCTGTAACATCCTCATTATGAAATAGATCATGATCTTTTCAATGATGTCTCTACACCAAACTTAATAACCCACTTACTCATTAAAATATCCTTAGACTACCATAATGCCTTAAAAATAGCTTATTACACTTAGAATTTTCTCCACACAAACCATCTTGTTATTTATAGAAATAGTTTATAACTCATTAGATTTGTTCATGGATACAGAAAGAATAAAAACAAAATATCAATACATACACTAGAGTTTAGTCTCTCCTCTATTACTATTTCTTCTCCGAGTTCTATATGATTGGTTGTAAATATAATCAAACAAGCACAACCTTAACATTAGATTCTTATATTATTATTCTCTCCAAATATATATTTTCACCTTTTTGAGATTTAAAAAGTTGTATAGGTTTGAAGAACATTATTCCTCTTCCTCTTCTTCACTATATAATGAAAAAGGCATTTCTTCTTTTATTTTTTATAGAAAATGAATTAATTTTTTAGTTTCGTTTAGATTTTTTTGCTCTATCAACATAATATAATAATTCACATTATTCACACTAGTTCAACCCTATTTTTTTATGAATACATTCAAATATTATCTATGACCTCCTTTATATAAACACATATCATATTCATTAACAACTCATTTAGTGAATTCTATATTTTTTATTTACTATTAATGGTATTCATTGAATATATTTTAATTTAATGTTAGGACTGGAATAATAGAATATCAGATTTTATTCTTCATAAAATTTCCTGCACTCCTTTTTTCAACTCAATGGATATTTCAAGGATAGGAATAAAAAATTACTTTTAGTTTTGAAACATAGTAGAATAAAATATTTTTACCCTTTAACATGACTAACTTCAACATCCTCAAATATACCATAGTTGAAATATAAACTTTAAAAATCACCACAGTTTTAAAAAAAAGTACATGACAACATATATTTTGGTATAGAACTATCTCTTACATCATGGTACATTCCCACTAAATGCATTATAGAACTTATGTTGAGTCAATACACAATAGTCGCAACTTAACACTCTTTATACTATTTCGCAACTAGCTTACTTCATAAATTTCTTGAGATATAAAGAATGATTAATATTTGATATGATTTTATCTGATTTATTATTTAAAACTCTATAAATATAATTTTAGCACATTTGAATATAACAAATTTCCTTTTTTTACTTTGATATTTTTATAATTTATTTAAAAATCAGAAACACATGATCAGATAATGTATTTACAAATATTCTCGATGTTTTGAACATTAATTAACAACTTCAACAACATTTGATTAAAAATTCACCCGGATTAAAAAATTCTAGAAACCCCCTTCATCATCATGTTCTGAAATTCACACTACATGGATGCATAAAAACATCTATGGGGTTTCTAGCCTGAATCACACACTATTACAAGTGTTTACAATGTTTTAATCATTGTCTAAAAACCTATAAATAATACAAAATAACCATTTTATTCATCATATTGAATCTGGAAAACACATATTTTTTATGTAGATTTTTTTCCAATGTGTTAAAGGATTAAGTTGGGGAGTTCAAATACCTATATTTAAAAAATGTTACAGTCATGGGAAAGGTTTATTATTATAAAGGCTAATAATTAGTGTCTATTCCAAATTCTTTCTACATAAAAAATTCATGTGACCTAATGATGATATACAATGAGCTCAAAGAATTATGGTGAAGTCTTAAAATCAAGACTTATGCTATAGTGGAAGTCTTATGGTCATGAATTTTTCAATTTTGAGCAAAATAAAATTCAAATAATTTGTAGACAAGTTATATGATAAAGCCTTATGGGTTTAAAGTACTTAAATTAAATGAATAAAGACATACAGTCACTATAAAGTCATCCAATTCAGCAAGAACAATCATATTTTCATGACCTGGTCATTTCCAGGGTACTCCAAATTTATAGATTTCATAAAAAAACTTTTGAAATGATTCCCATTAACCTTATAGATTCTATATAATCCTAAAATCACTAGACAACTTTTTAGATGATTATTGTAATTATTAAAATAATTATAAACTCATTTAATCACATTTCCAAGGTGTTACAACATAAAGAACACTCATATCAGTGTATAATAGAGAACTTATAAGAGAAATCATTTGAGAAATTACACAAATGAATCTTGAGACATGGTAAATCACAGAATCCTTCAACTAAAAGTGTGTAAAAAATATATTATTACCAAACAACATGCTTTCTACCTCTCTGATGGGTTCTATAGCATTATATAGCTCTATTTCCAACATGTTGAACATGAGTTAGACTTTTTACTCACATCCATATAAGCAGTCTAGACATAGGTTCTATAGAAAAAACCAATTCAAATGTATCCTCCAATTCATTTTGTTGATTATAGTTTTCCAAATTTAGTAACTTTATTAGACATGAAGTCTCATTCAGAAATTAGCAGATGCATAAGGCCTAGTGAATATGTCTAGCTGACTCTTACAGGGACATCTCTTTTTCTCTTTTCCACTAAAAAACAATGACTATAACTATAATACTTCATTTGGATGTATACCTAGTACATCACCCAAGATCTTCTCATTGACTTCAATCATGAAACTGATTGTTTTTTGGACAGTAAATAGAACATCAACAAATTTTTATAGTAATCACTATAACATTATGAAAAGATCATAAAGGGGATCACTTAATTGAAATGTTTACGTAAATATTTTTTTATTGAAATGTGATAATTGGTCATTTTGGAATTTTTTTGAATTCATATCTTGAAAATAAACTCTAGCCATCTCAACTCAACTCCAAACTCCTGTATTCATTATAAAATCATTCAATTGAATCCCAATTAACAACAAATCCAACATTATAACATGTACTTATGAATAAATGTCTCTTATAAATCATTAATAAAGAGTATAAATGATTCATGGGCTCTAAAATAGTAAATGGTATTTAGAGAAGGATCAATGATTTTCATGTAACAAATATTAAAGTCAATGAGTCTTGATTATAAACATGATATAATTAAATTTAGTATATATAAATGTTGGTAAAAAACCATTAGATGAGTTCTTAATTAGTGAACTTTTTTTAGCATTATATGATTTCATGAAGAAGTTCTTCAATGATATACTATAGTGAATAAATTGATCATCATTCTATCAGGAAAGTGTGATTGAATATTTTTTACCTTATAGAATCAAGGATAATACGGGTTTACCATTGATACTATCAATAATATCTTGTTATCATATGAGATGGAGAGGTGAAAAAAATTAAATAATAAAAGTAAATATGAATAGGAGAAAACATTTAATACTTTTAAAGGATAAAGTAACCTTAGGTTAAAAAGGAACCATGAGTAGGAAAAATATTTTAATTATAATTCTATAAATTTAAATGAGGACATTTCAATTTTATCTAAATGAATGTAGTTTGGAAGATGTAAGAACATATAAAAAATAACCATTAAATTTTTTAATTGTGTAAAAATTGTATACATTAGTTATTTGTCCCTAGAAGGATCAGGAAATGGAAGTGAATAAACAACACTAAAGATCACCAAGTCATAATAATATAGAAAGTGTATTTAATAAAGGGAACTTCTCAACATTAATGGGAAAATATAGTTACTAAAATGAAATTATTTTCATATGAAAAAATGAAATGAAATTATATATATGAAATGTGAAATAGACTAATAGGACACATAGGCATATGGACTTTAATATTTTTTGGAAAAAACAAAAAAATTAAAAAAACTCATAGTAAATAAGGAATTAGTGAAAATTAAATTAGTGATAAAGAGATACTTAAATATTTCTAATTATTAATGGATTTAATGGATTACTTGAAATAAAATTTGAATCTTGGAAAGAAAAATCAATCTATAAAAAATGTGATTGAATATTTGATGAAATCCCTAGATACTTTAAATGGTAAGGATATTATCAAGATAGATATAGAGATTGAAATAAAGATGGGTTATATCAATGAAATCCTTTAAGTGAGAGAAAATACTCATGAAATAAAAATTGAAAATTTTATTTCCAAGAATGAGAAAGATAAATTTCCTAAGGAAATATTTTTTAAAATGGATATTTTAATGAATAAAATTTAGTCCGAGTTTAAAAATTCTTCCAAGGACAATAGAGAATCTTATAAATCCTTTGAAAAGGTTGTTGATGCTAGAAATTAAGTTATAGATTATCCAATTTTCCCATGAACGTTTTTATTAGATACTCAATCATGTAATCAAATATTTGGTAGTGGTAAAAATAATGGATAAAGGTGCTAAATTTTCTATTTAAATGGGAAAAAACAATTATTACTTCTAGTTTTTTTTATGAAAATTAGAAAAAACATTATGAGAATTAAGGATATTGAGGATAAAAATAAGGTTAAATACAAGGTGAAGGAGAAAATTCCAAAAAATTAGGATGTTTTATAAAAATTAATTAGATTTAAAATTAGAAAATAAATTAGTGAGTATATTTTGAAGAAAAATATTCTCAATAGATGATATTTTTAATTTGAAGGAATATATTGGTGTAGTAGAGTGTAAAATTTTTTTTATTGTTTTTTGTTACCATATTTTACCTGCTTAATAAAAATGTTTCCATGAATCATGGGGTATTAATTTTAAGGATATGATAGGTAAAAAATATCAACCTCTAAAAGAGAAGATGGATTTAGTTAATTATTTTATAATTTTGAGGGAATTCAAAGTATGTGTGATCAACCGATACATACCACTAACAAGTGTCTAAAAATTATACGAAAGTAGCTAAAGAATAATTTAGACTATAAAATTATCCATCAGGGGGATTACTGAGAGTAATATATAATGGTTATGGTGTCTAATAAAAATTTAAAAGGACAAAAACTCTGTATATTGAACAACGATTAATCATCACACATGACCAAAAAAACCATTTAAAATATTTCCATATTTAAAATAAAGGGGAATTTGAATTTGGAAATTATGTATTACCTAATGTTAAATGTATTGGAATCAATAATATTATTTGAGAGAATCTTTTGTCAAATTTTGTTCTATTTATTGATAGGGTGAGGGAAAATCTATTGAGTGTTTTTTTACTTTATAACAACAATAATGAGGTGATTTTATGGAATAATATAAATCACTTTAGGATAATGATAGAAAAAATAATTATAAGGTGACTATGAATAGGTGGAAATGTATTCTATGTTTACAATGATCAAAACCCATGAAGGATATTTATAAAATAAGAGAATAATCATTAGTATAGGGGAATTTTCTATTTGGTTTAAAAGAAAATGGAAGAAAATAATATGTATGAAGCTATGATAAATTTCCCAAAGATTAATCATGAGAGGATCACCACTTGTAATATGTTTTAAAATGGTAATATAATGAAAAAATCCACAATATTATAGTGATAAAAATAGCGAAGCCTATTTAATTAATACACTCACATGATTGTGGCGAAGTGACCTTAAAATCAACTAAAAAAGATAAGTACTTAATTTTTTTTCTTGACGGTTTTTCTCATATAACTTGTCATTATTTTCTTCTATGTAAATCAGATTCCCTTAAGATGTATTTTTTTTAATGATTTTATAAAAATAAAATGAGATGTTCAATGACACTATTTCAGTCTAAAAATAGATTTGAATACAAGAATAAATACTTTGGAAAATATTTCTAGATGTATAGAACATGGAATTACTATAGTGCTCCATAAAATCCTAAAAAAATGGTGTATCCTAGAAGAATAATCCTAATTATTTTTGAATATGGGGAGAGATATTTTAGAAGAGAATGACAATTAAAAATTATTTTGTTGGAAAGATAAAATATTAGTCATCAATATTTTCAATCAAATTCTACATTGAATGAATTAAATTAACATTAATTATAATATTATATTTGAATGATTCAAAACATTAATATTTTGAAATTATTAAACTATACTTATTTTATCATTATTAAAGGAAGAAATTTGTGTATGTTTGATGAGTGATATGTTAAGGTGTTAAATCTTGAATAAACACTCTGTGAAAGGAGTTATTGGTGTTAAACCAAGATTTGATGAAAATAATTAATGTTTTTAATGTTATATCCTTGGCGGATCATTTTCTATCAAGAAAATCATTTACCGTTGATGAATAGATTAAATAATCTCAATGATATCATGTTGGGAAACATGGGATCAATTAAAATGTCCTAAAATGTTTTCAAAATTCATAAATTCATAAAGATGTTTCTAGGGATGAGGAAGACCTAGATAAAATATGAATTATGTTCTAATGACATATAATGTAGTTTGAGATAGAAAATATCATTGGAAAAAACAATAATAGTGTTAAAACATGAATGAGCTTGGGAAATTATAATCATTCCATGCTTCTTTTATAGGTTACCAAGATAATCTTGGATCTGGGAAAATACTGTTACAAAATTTATTAATTAAAATCTTAAAACATAATAGTATATGAATTACAAGGGAGTTTAAAAATACATGACTGAAACACCCCTCTTATACCATTATCAATCAAAGCATAACAAAACTCAAGATCATTGAAATTCCACATCTTACTTATTTTCACTATCTATTTTTTGATAGAGAATCTTCCATGTGATTGGATTCTCTATATTCATGGGATACAATCACGTTAATTTGGGTGATAAGGTTAATACAATAAATCCATTGGTGTAGAAGTATCCATGGGAAATTCTCGGTTCTTTCCTTAAGTTCCATTATAGAATTTTCATTGTCTGATTAAATCCCCAAGGTAGTCCATTTGAATTGGACAATATGTTGAATGGCATAGATCATCACCCATAATTCATATTCAAATTTAGTTTTAATGAAAATAAAATTATCAAAACCACCTTTTATAAAACCATGATGATTTCAGAAAATATCTCCAAAACCTAAAGGACCCAACATGCTGGAGGCCACACCATTATTGTTGACCTTAATCTACAAGACAATCTCGTAAATACAACTCATATATATATGAACCAAGGGATTATTTTTTCGACATATGACTCCAAACTATTTAAGAATATACAAATTAGAAAAAATGTTATGTGCAGCACCCAGCTGCACTCTTGCTACAACATAAACATCTCTATGTGGAGAAAATGTACCAGTATGTATGGTGGGGTCTTTTTCTACAAACAGACTCTCATTTCATGACTTCCAAATCAATGTAGAAATGGATTCTATAGATAGAAATAGGATGTTCATTATTTTGTCACTCTGGATAGTGTCACCTTGAAAATCTAGGTGCTACTCAAGCTTCCCACCAACATTAAAATTAGCGTAAAAAATATGGGCTTTATAGTTCAACAAATCTCATGTAAAAGCACTATTGATGAAGAGATACACAATATATTTTTCAAATTTTAAATAGAGATAGAAATAAGAGAAAATTTATTGTCCACCCTTACTCATTTGGTTATATGTAGGTATCTTATTTCTCTAGATTCTCCATAGAAGAGTAAACTTTTCAAGATTTATAATTTTAACAATGAATTTGGACAACCATGATGGTCTCATGGTTGAAATCCCACTACTAATCTTATAGTACTATTTTTCAATGAACTTTCCATTTTAAATAGGCTACCACACCAGAGTATCAGTATCCATGAAGTCGTGAATTTGAATATCTATTTCAATTTTCTATAGGATTTAATCAAGACTGCTATGATCTAGATGTTCAGAAATTGACATCCGCATTCTCTCATGAGGAATGATAAGCATTTATTTGAGTGGATGGTGAAGAAAAAATGTGTTTCAGCAATTAATATCATATTTTTGGATTCCAAAACATTAATGGGTTTTCATAATTTAATTTAAATAGAGCCTTGTTAAGGTATATATTGATGGTCCACAATAGTATGGATATCTATCCATAAGATTCCTCTTAATCCTTCTTAATAATAATTCATAGGAATGATCATTAGTGGTTAAAATATTCCATGTGAACTTACCAACAAATCCATCATTGATTATTTTGATATCCTTGATGCGAAGACCCCCCCCCCCATTTCTATGGGCTTGATAAACTCATTCCATGCAACATTTATCATTTTTCTTTCTTGAATTGACCATGTATAGAAGATGTTTTCAAAAATACACTACATATCATTAATGAGAGACCTATAACACCTATAGATAGATAATGAGTAAAAATATTTTAATGATATAACCAAATTAATAAGGTAGACCCTCTTACCATGAGACGTGAACTACCCTTTCCATCTTTCCAGTTTATTGGCGATGTCATAACTGATTCGTTTGAGAAATTTTCTTTTCACTTTTCACTAAAATAATGTAACACCAAGATAGTTCAACAGTAGGTATTCCCCTTTTCACTCAAAGATTTCACCGGATCCTATTCTTCTTTCCCATATATAAACCATCACCCAAAATAATAAAAGACTTTCCCCTAATGATGGCCTACCCAGCAACATTCTCATACTGGGTAAATAGTAGATGTATGGAATATATGGATCTCTTTGAGGCTTTAAAAAAAATATAGTCATCAATATATAAAATATATAATGGAATTAGATCATTCCTCTAAGCTTTAAATTGTTGTAAACGAAAACCCGAGAAAGGTAATTGATACACCTACTTAGGTAATATCTAGGAAGGGAAAAAATAAGTTCTAAGAGTGGATCCCCTTTTCATAGAACTATAGTACATCGAAAATATCCTCTAAGAGTTCCATTGATTAAGATGGAAAACCTCACAGATGAGAGATTGGAGCTTAATGAATTTGATGAGACATTTTCTGTAGTCACAACAGTTGAAATAATCTGAATTTTTCATATAATATACACTCCATGTAACTAAAAAGTGTTCTATATGGATGTGAAGTCAACAATATTGACTAGTGAATTGAAGAAAGAGGTTTATATAGAATAATATTATAGTTTTAACCATGATGGTGATTATTTTATAGTTTCTAAGCTAAATAGTACATTATATAGTATTAAAGAAGAACAAAATCATGGTATTCTAACTAACTCACTGAAAAGTAACTTTTTATTAATAAAATCACTTTTTAGGAAAGTTGAGAAACCAGTCCCAATCAGCTTGGTGGTGAAGCCTCATAAGGGGTAGCTAATAGATCAAATCATAGACTTAGCCTATTATTACTTTCCTCTATAAAGTTTCCAGTTCATAATCCAAACCTTTGCATTAGGGTCTTCACCAATATCAACTTCGAAGAGAGATGCCATTTTTTCCTAGGTTCAAATATACCATTCTTTGTTGATTTTCCCATCATTTAATCCTCTCATCAAGATCTTATCCTAATTTTCAATCCAATTAGCCTACTCACTTTTGACCTCCGCTTGAATATGTCTTCTTAGAATCTCAGTCTCTTCCTGTGTGATGTTGACATAAAACAAATTCTTCCTCCATTTTCTCCTCAGAGTGGAGGATAGGTTCTTTAGAATCCTTTTCCATTTCGTTACAATTTCTAGTAGCATTAAAAATCACTCGCTGCAAGTCATTGCTAGTTCCTGGAACCATAACTTGATACTTCTCCTACACACTAATCATGGAAGAAGATGACATTTCATTCTCACATGGTTTATATTTTTTACATCACCATGTTTCTATCGATTCTGGTAAATGCGAGAAGTCCTTATGGCCTCTCCCCTTATTATTCTTAGGGATATTCCCCTGTTCATAATCCTTAGATATTCCAAAATCCTCCTTAGACTCCACACCTTCTTTTGTTACTCCATTGGGATCATATGTCAGATTCTGTATAATCTCATCAGTGTCCAAACACTCAAAAGAGTTATTAGTCTGAACACCATCTTGGAGTAATCCCTTTCCTACTGATTGTTTGATGATACTCTTTGTAGAATAACTCTAAAATAAATTGATTTGAGGTTCAATCTCTATCCCTTCCAACCAAGCCACAACCTCCTTCCCAAAGAAAATCCTTAATTCATCTCGATGCGGTCACAAAGATGGATCATCAGTCTACTTTGCCACTGATTTACCAGTGTCTCGATCCCTAAAATCCTCATTAATCCGATCAAATTCTCTAAACACAGAGGGTTCTAACTAGATCGGAGATTCATGTGCATGTATTTCAATAAATTCATTGTAGAAAAAAATCATTATGTTCAGGGAGATGACACAAACTCACTCATTGTGATTATTTATTATAATGAAATTATTAGTGAGATGATTTTTTTCATTTATTCAATTCATGAATTGAACAAGTTATACGATTTATTCATAAGAAAATTTATACTTATGAGATATTAAATTGGTTTTAAATAAAGTAATCCAGAGAGTTGTCTACTTTTATAGAACTTTGGATTAGGTTTTCCTTGGATAAATATGTATGTACTTTTCATCAAAACAGATTTAAAATATTTATTAAATAATACTCTACTTATCAAAATTTAAACTAGATATTTTCTTTTCCATTTCACATTACGGATGATTCTAAAGTAATCATTCTTATTTTTATATTATTGATGAAAAATCTATCATGTGATACATAAATGAAAATGTAAAATTTTTCTTAAGGTATAAAAATAACTCATCTATATCGATATGTGGGTTTTATAAATCTAATCAGGTATGTGATGTTATAGATAAAAATTCTTCTTATAGAGGTGTATTCTTTATTAGAGTGAGGTGTGTTTCATAAAAATTTAATAAAAAAACTCAATCAATTTAATAAAATAGATGTTGAATATCTTTTATCATTATAATATATAACTCAAATAATGTTTATGATGTTAGAACTAAAATACATGAGGGTTGATGTCACATAACCATTTATGAGTAGTTGTGATATTAATTGTATAATCTATTCATTATTTAATATTGTTAAAAATTACAGGTCGATGCATAAACACATAAAGTTCCAATTCATTAATGATATGGTGGAATGTTTAGATCTTATCATGGAACGTGTTTTAATAAAAGAGTTAGTATAATATATCTTAATGAGGCCCCTAATTAAGGATGCATTCTGGAACATGGGTGTATTTTAGAGAGTGCATTCTCTCTCAAAAATCCTAGTGAGTTTACTTATTATTTTCCTTAATTCATTCCCTTTAATTTTCTAACAAATTCGGATAATATTTTTGGATATCTTCTTCCAAATGGGGATAGATCCATATAGTTATAGGTAAATATAAAGGGGGAGAATCTTTTTCAGACCAGGGGATACCGAAGGTGTTGGTAGTTGATGTTTGGAAAAATTATAACATTTTTTTTATCATATATCCAATAAATAATAAATGGAAAGTAATGAATATCCCTTGAATATTGGAAAGTGTTAAGTGAAAATTTTAATTTAAGAGATAATATAGAAGCTAAGAATACCTCAATTGAGACTTGGAAAATAAAAATATTTTCTTTACACTGACAGTTGTATAAATCTTAAAAACATCATTCTACCTAATGGTGTGATGTTTTAATTACCCTCACATAATAATTAATAGTTTATTGAGAAGTAAATTTATGTTTTTAAAGGATATTTCTTGTTTTATTCATTGTTAACAACATCATGGATTGAATTAAGACCAAATGGAAATGATTTTATTGTAAAGGAGTGAAGAAATTCAAGGAAGACACAAACTACACCATGGTGCTCACCAAAATATATTATTGTATGTAAATTTAAATGAAAAATAAATATTTTAAGTAAAAGTGATTTTCAATGTAGGAATAGTTATTTCTATGAATCAAGGATGTATAAAAGGAAGCTATATTATGTTGTGTTTTTATCCACCATGTCATGGTTTTGGTTTGAAATAAATATAGTTTAGGAGAATCATAGGGTGAAGCTATATCACTATAATGGGTTGTAAAATGATCATGTTATATATGTTGTAATATTTATAAATAAAAATGGGCATGGTAGATGTTATGGATTTATAAAAAATATCAGAATTCTATGTTTAATAGGAAAATTCTTGTGGTTATAATCATTTTTTAATGAATTTGTTAAAACTATATCATGATTTTATACATAAAACATTAGGTTAGTTAGAGATATGACTTTGGGGAGAAAAATTTAAACTGCGATATGTATAGATTCATTAATATCAAGATGTGGTTTTCATATTTTTCATTGACTAGTTCCACCATTCTAAACCCAATTGTTAACACACAATGGTTTTTTGAAAACTTATTTATATATTTTGTTTTTCATAGAACATTTTTATAAGGCTTGAAAATAGATTATTATACCTTCTAGAAAAAATTATTGAGATATTTTAGTTGGTTTTGGGGAGAATAATAATTTTTTACCCTTAATCCAACGGTGGAGGCACTTGAGGAGGACAATATAAAATTTATTTACATATTGAGGCTTATTTTTATCATTCTTGTAATTGTATTCTAAAACTATATTCCTATATTTTATCATATATTACATATTTATAATTAAATTTGATTGCAGTTAGGGGGGTTATAACCTATAATCACAAAGGATTAGCCACTTGAAAAAATGATGGAGAAAAATTTATAAAAAAGTATCTTGTCTCATAATAATTAATTTTAACTATCAATTTATTTTTATCATACCTTAGTTTTGATCATTAATCCAATGATCTAACTAGCATGAGAATACAATTTTTAAAATGTGGGTTTTTGGTGACCACAGATTTATCCCATATTAGTGATCTTGTATCTTTCGCCTAAGCCTATAAAATAAAATCCAGCCCGGGGTCAACCCTAGGAATTGAAAATTTTATTCCTCGAGACTTGATGTTCTATAATTTCTATACTGGTTTGGGAAGGCATCCAGATTGGTCTATATAAATTTATGATGAGGAATGCGGTGGATATATGGAATTTGACCTTCATTGTATTGAAATTTACCCATTTTACTTTCATCTCTATATCATTAAAGGATAAATAAATGGTTATAAAGATATAATTGTCTTGATAGGAATAATAAAGAGATTTCCTAAGTAAAGGTTTTTATTAAAGTTAGGGTGAAATATAACCATTATAATTTTATGAGAGATAAAATGAATTTACACAAGTAATATTCACCTATTTTACACATATAACTACTTTGGGGAATTAAATATCTAGTTTTGGAACTTCATGAAATTTTTAGAGATGAAGTAGAGCCAATAGTTATGTTTGAATTGCATGTAGTAAATATTAACATCAGAAAATATTAAACTAATAGTTTTTAATATATTATAATAAATCATGAGAAATAAATAGATAAGAATAGAGATTAATAATTTTAATGATACATTTTAGGAACATGAATCTAGAGATCCAAACCTAATTTCTATATTTCTCCAAGAACACTACTTTAATCTCCAAAGGCTAAAAACTAGACTCAAGTGATAACAAAACCATTAGGGAATGGTATTACTAAAAATAATTAAACCATAATTAGTAATAATTCATGTCATATGTTAATTTTTTTTATTAATTCAATTTTTATTATTATCATTTCATTGATGAATTTTCCCATTTATTTAAATTTATTGGAGTCATGGGGTAATCATATTAGGTTTTATAGTTAACCCCTATATGAATAATTCAGTGGAAAGAAATCATAGTTGTCTATAATAAAGTTAATGGAAAAGGCCCATAATTTGTCAGTAGAGGTTCAAAGATCCACATTAGAGACATGGTAGGAGGATTCAATTTATTTTTTTGGATTACGAATGAGATACTTTGTATTACTATCTCAAGTCTACATGTGAATTATCATCATGACATAAAATATATTAAAAAATATTATATTTATTCTATCTAATTTAATTTTTTAAATTAAAATATTTTTACATTATTCATAAAAGGTTTCTATTTTAACTTATATATTTTATGAGAGAATCATTCAATGATTATTTATTTTATCCCTCTCCCCTAGTTTTTAGACCTTGGTGATTATGGTAATGTGATTAAGACCATGTGGAAATTTAACTCATGTCTGTAGATTGATTTTCTTGAGTATGTTCATTACAATAATTGTATCCACTCATTCCGAGATTTTATGTTGTTTTTTAAGAGTGGTTTCAAAAAGTGAGCGGGTGAATCACTCTCTTAGATTAAAAAATTTTTATAGTTCATTAAAGAATACTAAAATAACCAAATCTCACCTAACTTATGGAAAACTAAATTGGATAAACCTCCAACAATAATGGATGTGGTAATAACTAACATGGATAGAGAAATATATACACATGGAAAGGGATCAATGGTAGAGAGGATAAATGTGAAGAATATCAATGAGACTCTGAATCTGCCTCTCATTTAAAAATCACCAAACAATGTCCCTATTGATTTTTTTGAATATCCTATAAATGATGAATATGATATAATTGGATTTTAGGAGAAAGAAAGGATAAAGGATGTGCCTTTAAGTATTTCACTTCTCCATATTTAACGTGTGATTATAAAAACCCAATACAACTGATGTTATAGTATAGAATATCTTTAAAGAGATTTCTGAGGTGGCTACTACACCTACCACTGATCTAAAAAACCCTAAAAACCTATATCTCTAATTTATACTAATGGAAGAAGAATTAATTTTAGTTAAGAAACTCTATTTTAAATATTCAGATATACCAAATCAGGACTGATTATTTTAAATAACTCAATCTACCAATAAGAGGACGTAATCTGAGGTAATCTGAACTCTTCCCACAACTAGTATAGATTTTTATAGAATTTGGATTGGTCTTATTGAATTTTTGAATATTCAGTAATAATTTTTTGATAGATCGCATAGAGAAGTAAGAAACAAGGGTCTAAATCTATTTATGTAGTATATTTTTATATGGTTTATACTAGTTTATTTTATAAATTTAATTCAATCAATTAAATATTTAAATAAATGGAAAACCAAAAAATGACTTAACAATAGATTTACATTCCAAGTTTTTATTTTATCTAAATATTTTATAGTGATTACTTATTTGGATAATTTATTAATTTTTTCATGGAATAGATCAAGACACTAGTAAAGAGGGAAATTCCTTAATAGTTCATTTATTATCCTACCCCTTCAACTATATTTATTTTTTATGTAGTCAAGGTAGAAATAATATAATTTCTGAGAGATAACTTTTATCAGTTTAATTACACACTAGTTATATCTAATACACATGAGATAGTTCCTATGGATCAAGATAAATTTGGTAAATTTACTAAAAAGGTCGTAAGTTTCTATTTTTCCTAATATTGAATTGTAACACCCCAAGATTTCACGGTACGTTTCCTTTTAAATAAACTTAATTGCTTACGTTGCACACAACACTGAGTTAGAGTAGACCATGACCTAACAAACTAACCACTTGAAAAGTGGTTATGAATATTATTAACGAAATTTTTAATTTTAAATAATTTTAACCTTCATCTAATTTATTTTCTAGATATGAAATAAAAAAATTCTCTTTTTTAGGTAAAAGAAATATTTTTCAAAAAAATATAGTTTTCACCCTTTTAATAGAGAACACATTTTAAATCAAATATTTAAAACTTTTATATATTCAATATGAGAAAATAAAATTCTTTACTGAAATTTTAATATCAAAATTTACTCTGGATCAGTTTTTTTTATTTTTATGATAAGTTTCATGTTTTAATGAATAGTAAAAACTACAAATTTTTAAAGGAAATGTTTTTCCATCGATATAATTTATAGTCTTAAATTATAAATTTGACTGGTATTAAATTATAAATGGATTATATTTTTATCATTTAATATAATTTAGGTCATTTTAATTATTTTCAAATTGAAATTAGACAGAAACACATGTCAATCTTTTGATGGTTTTTACTTTTAAAATACTCCTTTTCTCATTCCATTAACATGATTAATTTTAATTTATTTATTGAAACTTGAATGTTTTTAATTTTTAAAAATTTAATCCATATTTGGAATCAATGGGTCAAAATTATGTAAATATGTTAATTTTATTTTTCAGAATTATGAATAATAACATTAGAATCTTTTTATTACCGTGGTTAAGGGAAAATTGAGTAATTAAAGTTAAAAAAATATTATAAAATTTCCCTAAAACATTTCAAAATCATATTTTATAAATAATGTATACAATTATCATATAATTTTTAAATTTGAAAAATTTAATGTACACTTTTCCTGGAATATGACATTAATGTTATTAAAATCAATGAATGAGACAAAATGTCACACTATCATTTATTACAAGTATAGTAATTTTATTATAGAGATAATCAGGAGATAAATTTGATAAAAAATATTATATAGAAATATAAAATAATTATATAAATTATAGTAATTTTTTAATATTTTTTAGATGTTAAATAATTACCATTAATGATGACCCAATAGTGAAACAAAAATTATTTTATTAGTATAAATATCAAATAAATGATATAACAAATATTAAAATAAATTTAATATGAATTAGTTAATGAAATAAAATAATTTTATTGATAAATAATATATTTTAGTGACATATTAGAATTATTTTTTTTGAATCTATCATGTTGTTTTAATATTTTAAAAAATAAAAATATTGAATAGTGTCAAAATTGACATATATGATACTTTAAAATAAATACTATTTTATTAAATGATATAAAAGTAAAAAAAATATAAGGATGGGACAAATAAATTTTATAGTGATAAATATGTCATAAATTATACAATTGGGGTTCTTTTTTCATTTTAAATTAACTATTTTAATCCAGTAGTATAAAAAGTCAAGTAGACACAGTAAGAGTTAAACTGTTTAACTAAGGATTAAACCAAAATGATATGGTTGATTTTGTGACCTATACCTATCTAAAAATAATTGGTTGAGAGAATTTATACCCATAATCATATTATCATATAAATAAATCACTTTTAAGCCATTTGAAATAGAAAAATAATTTATAATAAATTAATAGTTTTTAGAGTTTCTTAAAGTGACCTTCCCTTATCTTATAAAAGGGAATATCTTATTCTCTTTCATTAACACCTATAAAACCATTTACATTAGAGAAACCATAGAAAGTTATCCTCCAAACATACCTCAATTAATTATAGAGGCCATAAGTTGGTAAGAAAGACAACCTAAGGATTCTTGTTTTTCAAATTGAATGGAGATACATGGAAATAAAATAAATGATTTATCAACTCTTCCAAACTTATTTTCTTATTACACATCATATTATTATATTTTTTCCATTCTAAAATAATATATATAGTATTTTATAAAATCTTATATCTTATTATAATTTGGGGACAACCATATTACACCTTTTATCCATCATACGAATAACAATATCAGTATGTGTGTGTGTACTTCTTACAATGTCTATACCATGATGTAATTTGTTATTAAAAACTAATTTATTTGTATGGGTATAATCATGATCATAATGCATATAAATAACAAATATAACATGACAATGTTTCTTTATAATTAATATAACACCCAATTCTATACCGTTTGACCATCAAAGGAATGACATCATCGCTCATGCGTACGTACAACCCACCATCTTCATGACGCGGTGAGATTTATTTTCCATGTTATCCAGTAAATAATTATAATAAAATATATATCATGTTAATAAGAAATAATTATGAACTTAATATCAATATTTATATGAATAAAATACACACTATTCAAAAAAACATGACTTACACAACAAAAATTAAAAAGTAAAATGAAGCAATTAAAACCTGAAACAATGGTAATACAGAAATATTATTAACAAAATGAAATAATAGGAACATATATGATATCATAAATGTGGATATGGTCATGGAATAATTAATATACATGATTAACCATTATACTTCAGTTTAATTCACCCTCAAATAAAGGAAAGTTCATGGTAGGGGTTAATTTCAAAATTTCATTATTTTCAGAGGTTGTTTATAATTAAGTATCTACTGGGACTTATTTATTTTCCATGTCCATTTTTTTTAAAAATGTATTTAAAAGTAACATTACAATTCATAGAAAAAATTTTAAATTCATTTATACCTATCTTTAAATTTTTATAAAATATTTGTAAAGTAATATTTCTGTCATTTTCCAAAAGATGTACTTTTTGATCTTTTCAACAATTTATGGAAAGAATGATTTATTAACTTAAATGGAGAGAGAAGCTATTTTAAACGATTATGATTCCTTAAAATGTTTAGGCTTCCCTTACCATATTAAAAGGTAATTTTCAAATTATGTTTTATCTTTTATAATTGAGAAGCTTTAAAATGTATTCAAAGTAAAAGGGATATCTCTTTCGAAGAGTTTTATTGAATTTATTTGATTATTTTAATCTATTTAAACATCCTTTGTTAGATTTTTTGCTTAATTGATCTTGATTTATTATGATACAATATTCAATATTTTTTTATGTATTTATAATATGTTTGACTGTGGAAGTTTTACCTTGATACCATTCATGGTTTATGGTTAAAGTATTAACATTTCTTATGCTAGTTTTGATATGAATTTTTATGTTATGTTTCAACCTTTTAATATGAGGAGTGCATTGGACTTAGTAGGTGACGGGGAAGGGGTGGGGTGATATAGACCCTTGATACATAGGATGGTCTCATGAGACAATCTAGATTGGGTTTCTACTCGTTTATGTATTGTCTTGGCATGAGGCCTTAACGTTGTGGTTATGTTGTCTTATATTATGAATTCTCTCATTATAAGATTAGTTATTGATATTAAATGTGATTATTTTTCTAGTATATTACCTATGTGAATTTTTAAATTAAATTATTGTATGTATTATTTCCATATTATATTTACGATTATGTTTATAAGGATTATGTTAAAGTTTTATACATTCCCTTAAATGTTTATGCTTATTTATGATAGCTTATACTATATTGTTTATCCTTAATAAGCATGTGAGATCTCCCCTTTTTTATGTTTCATTTTTCCCCAGGATGTAAAGAAGTATATTATAAATAACCTCTTGGGATAATCTAATGGATATGAGTGTTTTAAAATGAAGCACTATGTTTTCTTAATTCAATATGCAATGTAAAAAATATGTTTGTATCTAGTTTTCCAGGGTCACTAAACTGATCAGTCCTTCAAGATATGATTTCACATGATCTTGAATATAAAATGAAATAATTCATTGACTCTAGGTAACTAGGTTTGGGGCATTATATTTGGTCATAGAGGAAGATTAGTACAATCCTTAGAAACTTCATTTTGAAACAATTTGATTAGGGAAAATCACCCTAAGATAGATTTTGAGGATATTTATAGAAGACAATCCTAAAATTTGGATAATATAAAGATTATGTGGGTATTATAAGAAATACATTCATGTATGGATACTAATAGTTGACATTATTCTAGTACAAATTTACGTTGAATTAATAACTCTAAAAAGGTGTTTTGGGCTTGACTCAGGGTAACCTTGTAGAGAACACCGAGCCTTACTACACACCTGGTATGACACTCTCAGGGGATACGCATTGGATAATTCACATTTTCTTTTAAAACCATTATAAAGGATTTAAAAGTATATATTTCACCAAAGAAACCATGTTTATGATTATGAGATTATATATGCATAAATTTATCAATTTATGTTACATATTTTGAAATTTAAATTTATAATTCATAACCTAGTCTTGTGAATTTCATTGTTTAAAGATGTAAACTAGTGTAAAAATAAGAAATCATATCAATCACCTAATCCATGTAGGGATTTACCTCCTATGAAATAAAATTATATTAAAGAAGGATTCATGACTGGTGCTGAACAAATGATTACTATATTGGAATGACTAACTCAGGTTATGAATTATAACCTTACCCGTATGTTGAATCCTGATCTAAAACATTGAGGATAAATGTTAAACCACTTCCCAAGATAAAATCCTCCAAGATTAAATGGGAAAACAAATCCATTTGTAGTTGAGCAATGGATAAGTTTCTTAGAGAAAATATTTACTTCTTTGGGGAGTAAAGAAAGGGAAAAAATTATTATGGAAGTCTATTGTCTATCAAGAGGTGTAGATTAATGGTCAACAATAATTCAAAACATGAAGGATGATGGAGAGGTATAAAATATGGAATTATGGGAATTTAAAGAACTCTTACAAGAAAAATGCATTCTTAATGATCTACATGTGGATATGGAGATGCAATTTCTTAGTTTGAGATAGAAGGAGGATGATAATGTTGAAAAGTATGAATCAAACTTCACAAGGTTACAAAGGCATGTTGTAGAATACATAAATAACCCAAGAAATAAAATTGATTTATTCATTGAGGGTCCGATACCATTTCTCTTATGGGAATTAGTGTCACAATATTTCTTATTATATGAAGATATAGTATCATGTGCTATCCAGAAAAAAAAGCCTCTAAGTTTTATGACTTTAAAGTAAAGGAAGAGAAAAAGAGGGATATTGAACACTTTGAAAAAGGAAATAAGGGGAAAATGGACAATTTTAATTTCCACAGTATAGTAATTGTGGGAAGAAACACCCCAGTATATGCATTAAGAGGATGAGAGTGTTTTAAAAGTGTGGAGAAAAATGACACCATGCTCACGATAATGAGGGAAAGAAATATGATACTAATATTCAGTGCTACAATTGTATAGAGATGTGACATTATGAAAATAATTGTCCTAAGCATCAAGGAAAGATACCAAAGAAAAGGAAAAGGGAGAAAGAATAAGATTTTTCTATCACAACTGCTGAGGTTGAAGTTCCTAATGATGTTGTGGAAGATACTTTAATCATTTCTTCAAATTTAATCCAATGATTTATTTGATTCTAGTTCCTCAAAATACTTTATATATTCCCAGCTTGATTTAGAAATTAGATATTTTCTATTCATATTAACAAGGTAGTTTTCAGTCAAAACCCCTATGGGAAGTCTCATTGCAACAAATATGTGTTAGGAAGATCCTATAATAGCATATAAATGTGCTTTATCTTCTTACTTTATCATTATACCTATGGCCATATTTGATATAATCCTAGGTATTGACTGGCTATAAAAATATGATGAGAAAATTTATTTAAGGAAGAAAGAAGTTGTGATTTGTGAGGTTGATATAGAATCCATTATATTTAGAGTTGAAACATCATCATTTGATTATTATCCATATCAACCCAAGAGCCCTTTCGAATGAAATTCTTGGATAGGAAGAGAAAACATCCACCACAAGTGAAGAAAGAAATATTAAAATTGATGATTTACCTATTGTACAAGAATATATTGATTTATTTCTAGAATATTTACCTAGATATCCTCCAGAGAGAGGGGTTGGGTTTTCTATTCATTTAATCCTTGATTCAAGGACAATATCAGAAACTCCCTATAGAATGACCACTATGGAATTAGTAGAGAGGACGAAATAACTAGAGGAGTTGAGTAATGAGGGATTTATTCTCCCTATTGTTTCTCCTTATGGATCCCCAATTATTTTTGTTAAGAAGAAATATAGATAAAGAGACTATGCATTGACTATATATAAATCAATGCTATTATAATAAACAACAAGTATCTTATTCCTCACATTGATGAACTATTTGATAAACTATATATAGATCAATATTTTTTGATGATTGACCTTTATTTAAGATATCATCAATTATGTGTTAAGAAGTAATATATTCCAAAGAAATCATTCTGAACCTGGTATAGACATTATGAGTTTGAAGTAATTCCATTTAGACTTACTAATAAACACTCTATATTCATGATTCTAATAAACCTAGTGTTCTAGGAATATCTTGGTGATTCTATCATAGTATTTATTAATGATATCATGATATAATCCAAAATCTATGAATAAAATGAGAAACACTGGAATATTGTTATAAAGACTCTGAGAATAAATGATCTTTATGGGATTTTAGCAAGTGTGAATTCTGGTTTCAAGAAATTTCTTTTCTTGTCCATATTTTCATAATCGATGGAATCTCTTCTAATTCTTTAAAAATAACGAAAATATAAGAATGACCATCACCAATGACCATAACCGAGGTATGAAATTTTATTTGTTTATAAGGTTACTATCATCATTTCGTCCAGAATTTTCCTCGATTAGATAACTCATTAACCAAGATCACAAATAATGGGTTTATATTTTTTTAGAAAAAAGTGTGTCAATAAGGTTTTGAATAATTTGAGATAAGATTAGTCAATGATCCCATTTTGACTTTACCATCTAGAAATGTTGTTTTTGTGATTTATATTTATATATCACATAAAGCACTTGGTTTTTTCTTTATGCCGAATGATAGGGTTATTGTTTATGCATCAAGGAAAATAAAAATTAGTGTCCAAAACTATCCAACTCATGATCTTGATTTAGAAGTGGTAATATTTGTTATGAAGTTATGGAGACACTATCTCTATGGTAAAAGATGAGGGATATATACTGATCACAGGAGTTTGGAATATATTTTCTTACAGAAAGAATTAAACATGAGACAAAAGAGATGGATTGATCTACTCAATGATTATGATTGCATAATACACTACCACGTTGGGAAGTAAAATAAAGTTGAAGATTCCTTGGGTAGAAAAGATCTGGGATTTCTAAACAGAATGGGATTTGAAAAGGATCCTATGTTCATGGATCTTGTAAATGATGATATGGGGATTATCATGGACGGAAAAACATCAATACTTTTATAAATGGTTACCAATCCTTCTTTAAGGAAATATATAAAAAGTTCTTAAGCAGATGATGAGGAGATTAAACTGAGAAAAAATGTTGTGAAGGATGGGATATTGATTGACTACATTTTTGAATATGAAATTTTAAAATTTGGAAAGAGGATTTCTGTTCCCACTATACCTGAGATAAAAAGGGAATTATTGGTTGATGATTATAACTCTAATTTGTCTATACACCCTGGTAGAACTATGATGTGTAGATATTTATAATAAAATTTCTTGAGGGACAATATAAAGAAGGATATTGACGATTATGTGTCGAGATGTTTGGTTTGTCAATAGGTGGAGGCTGGAAGACAACATCCAAAAGAATTCATGCAACCTCTTCCTATACCTATGTGTAAATGGGATGATATTATGATGGAATTCATAATGGGGATACCAAAGACTCCCAGAAGGAATGATGAGATATGGGTTATTTTCAATAATCTTACCAAATCACCACATTTTTTTATAATAGAATATTTACCACTAGAACATATAGTAACACTATATTAATGACGTTTTAATACTTCATGGTGTATGCCTATCAATTTTTTCGAATCATGATCCTCATTTTACATCAAAATTATAGATAAGTCTTACAAAATCATTAGAAACTGAGTTTTTTTTAGCACTGAATACCACCGTCAAAATGATGGAAAATCCTTATTGTTTTTCGCACTTTAGAAGACATGTTTAAATCATTCTCACATGACATTCAAGGTATGCGAGATCATTATTTACCTCTAGTGAAATTTTACTATAATAATAGCTTATATTAAATCATTAATATGGAACCATATAAAGAATTTTATGGAAAGAGATGTCAAAAAACAACTATTTAGGATGATGTTGGTGAAAGAAAACTCATAGGCCCAGAACGTATTAAGGAAATAAGGGAAATGGTGAAGATTATAAAAACCCATACCAGAATAGCTCATAGTAGGAAAAAGAGCTTTGCTGATAAAAGAAAGAAGGATTTATAATTTCAAGAAGTGGATAATGTTTTCTTGAATTCATCTACATGGACAGGTGTTATACGATTTGGTAAGAGGGTTAATTAAGTCCCAATTACATTAGCCCATTTGAAATTCTAGAATGAATCGCAGTTGTACCTTACCATTTGGAAATGATGCCATGTCTCTCCAAAGTCGATGATGTGTTCCCTATATCACTGTTAAGGAAATACATGCCACACCCAACACATGTAATCACCTATGAATAAATTGAACTATAACCTAATCCTTCTTATTGCGAAGATCCTATCAAGATGTTTGAAACTAGAGAACAAGTGTTGAAAAATCAGACAACTCATCTCTTAAATGTTATTTGAAGAAACCAAAAAATAGAAGAGGAGATGTGGGATACTGAAGAACTTATGACGAAGAAACACCTGAATATTTTTATGTAGTCATAATTTATAAATTCGAAGGATGAAATTATTTTATGGAGGGAAGAATGTAACACCCCGAGATTACATTGTACATTCCCTTTTAAATAATATCAAAAGCTTATATAGCACAAAACATTGAGTTAGAGCACAAAATTACCTATAAAACAAGCCATTTGAAACACGGTTATGAATATTATTAACTTAATTTGGAATTTAATATAATTTTAACATTCATCTTATAGATTTTATAGATATGATATAAGACAAAAAAGTACTTTTTCAAATAAAAGATGTATTTTTCAAAAATATAGTTTTCCTCCTTTTAATGGTGAATCTATTTTAAATAAAATATTTAAAAAATTTATATTTTAAATTTAACAAAATAAACTTCTTCCCTGAAAGAGTTATATCAAAATTTTCTTTGAATCAATTATTGTTATTTTTCGAATAAGTTTCTTGATTTGATGAATAGTTAAAAAAATTATGTTTTAATTGAGAACAACATTTTTCATCAAAATAATTTACAGTGTTAAATTATACATTTGATAAGTTTTATTGTATAAATAGATAATATTTTTATAATTTAATATAATTTAGTTCATTTTTATTATTTTCAAGCTGAAATTGGATATAAGCACAAGTCAACATTTTAATGGTTTTTAATTTTAAAAAGGCCATTTTCTCATTCCAAAAATGGGAATAATTTAAATTTAATTAATGAAAATTAGGTTTTTTTAATTTGTAAAAATAGATTTCATATTTGGAAATAGTGGTTCAAAATTTTTAAATAGGATTTTTTTATTTTTCTATCATTATGAATTGTAACATTAATTTTTTTATTACTATGGTTAAGGGTAAATTAAGTAATTAAAGGTAAAAATAATATTATAAATTACTCTAAAACCTGTAAAAACCAATTGGAAGATTAAATAAGACCCTTATCATCTAATATTCGAAATTTAATCATTTAATGGACACTTTTCCAGGAATAGGACAAGAATATTATTAAAATCAATGAATGTGACAAAATTTTACACTCTATTTTCTTATAAGTATAATTCTTTTAATTTAGATATAAATGGTAGCTAAAATATATAATAAATATTATATAGAAATAAAAAATAATTATCTACATCATAGTAATTTTTTTATAATTTTTAGATATTAAATAATTACCATTAATGACGACACAATAGTGAAGCATAAATTATATTATTAATATAAATATCAACTAAATGATATGACAAATATAAAAATATAACGAATATGACTTAATTAATGGAATAAACTTATTTTGTTGATAACTTAGATACGTTAGTTATTTATTGGAATTATTTAATTAAATTTATCATGTTGACTTGATATTTTTTAAAAGGAAAATATTGAATATTATCAAAATTGACGTAAGTGGTACTTTAAAATAAATACTTTTTTATGAAATGATATAAAAGTCTAAAAAATATAGAGTTAGTCCAAATAACTTTTATAGTGTTAAATATTTTACAAAATATCCAACTGGGATTCTTTTGGAATTTCATATTAACTATATTTTCCATATAAGATAGAAAGAAAAGTAAACATGGTTAGAGTCAAACTGTTGAACTAAGGGTTAAACCCAAAATATAAGGTTACTTTTGCAACATATACTTTTATAAAAATAAAATTTGAGATTATTTAGACCCATAATAATATTATCCTATAAATAACTCTCTTTGAAGCTTTTTAAAATAGAAAATATATTATTTATAAATTAATACTTTTAGAGTTGCCTAAAGTTCTCCTCCCATCACTTATAAAAGGGTACTTCTCCTTCCCTTTTATTCACACCATTAATACGACTTGAATCTACCAAACCCCACCCAATTAACCTAACAAATTCCCTAAATTAATACTATAGGAAATAATTTGGGTATAAAGACATTATAATAAGTAATTTTGTTCAAATCTTATGGAGATGCCTGAAAAAGAGGTAATTGTTTTATCAACTCTTTCAAAGTTTTTTTATTCCACAATATCTTACTACATTGTTTCCATAATAAATTAATAAATAAAATATCTTATAAATTCTGATATTTTATTATCATTATGGTACAACCATATTCCTCCTTCTATATATCTTATGAATTACAATATTACAATGCATGTGTACGTATGGCTTACCATCTTCACACTATGGTGTAATTTTTTATCCAATAATACTTTATTTGGATGGTTATAATGGTGAGTATAATGGATATAAATAATTAATATAACATTATAATTATTATTTATAATTAATATGCCATCAAATTACATACCATATAATCATCAAGGGAATGATTTCGTCTCTCATGCATACATACGACCAACCGTCACCACGATGTGGTGAGATTCATTCTCCAAATTGACCATTCGATAATGATTATAGAATTTATATTATAATTAAAAATAATAATTAAGAACTTAATATCATTATTTATATGAATAAAATACATCCTATTCATAAAATACATTACTTACATGTAAAATCATGCATAGGAAAAATGAAGTCGTTAACACCTGAAATAATGATAATACTAAAACATTTTTAACAAAATGATATAAGAGGATCATATATGATACAATAAATATAGATATGGTCCTTATATAATTTAATAATTTTTTTCCATTATACAGGAGGATTCTGCACCCTCGACTAAAGGAATGTTCAAGGTACAGATTGATTTCACAATCTCACTATTATATGAGCTAGTTTATATATAAGTATCTAACAAGGCATCTTTATCATAATTTTCCATGATTCATAAAAATATATTTCATAATATTATTTATATTCCTATAAAATTTCTTGATTTAATTTATACCCATGTTTTAAATTTTATAAAAAGTTTTGAAAGGAATATATCTTTTGTTTCCCAAGCGAGGTACATTATGACCTTTTCGGAAAATGAAGGATTTTTTTAAACCTATACGGAGTGAGTGTCTATTCACTTTCATTATGAAACCTTAACATTTTGAATATTTCCTTGAAATATTACAAATTTATTTTCAAAAAAATGTTTTCTTTTATAATTTTTTTTCTTTTAAATGAATTCAAAGTAAACGGGATATCTCTCCCAAAGAGTTTTAATGAAATTATTAGATTATTTTCATCAATGTCAACATCCTTTGTTGGATTTTATGGTTAATTCATGTCTATTTATTAGGATACATTTTTCCATATTCTATTTAAGTTTTTAGGATATATTTGACTATGGATGTGCTACTTTGATTACATTCATGGTATATGGTAAAAATATTAACATTTTGTATGCTTGTTTTAATACGAATGTTTTTGTTATGTTTCCCCATTTTCTTATAAGAAATGAATTGGACTTAGAAAGTGATGAGAGGGGCCTGATATATCCCCTTTATTTATTGGTAAATCTAATGACAAAAAAATTATTTGTGGTTTTACCTAATTATGTATGGTTTGGCATGGGGCTTCGACATTGTGGTTACGTTGTCTGACATTATGCATTCCTTAATTATGAGATTAATTATTGATATTAAATGTGATTATTTTCCTAGTAGAATATCTATGTGAATGTTTAAATGGAATTATTTGATTTTTTCTTATCATATTATGATGAATATTATGATTAAAAGTCATGTGTTTTAGTTTTATACCTTCCCTTAAATACTTATACTTATTTATTATTGCTTCCGCTATATTGTTTATCTTAAATAAGAATCTCATATCTGCCATTTATTATGTTTAATTTCATCCCAGATGAAAATAATTATATTATTACTAAATGTTAGTTATAATCTAAGGTTTATGAGTGTTTTTAGAGGATACACTCTGTTGTTTTTCATTTCAAGATTTAATGTAAAACTTATGTTTTTATCCATTCTTTACAAGGCTACAAAACCAATATGTCCTTTGGGATTTGATTTCTTATGACCATCCCTATATAATAAAATAATGCACCAACTCCGGGTAACTGGGGTTAGAGAATTACATTAATAATCTTATTTTAAATGAATTAAATTAGAATAATAATAACATTTAATGTTTAAACTCAATGGTTCATAATAAAATGGATCATATTATAATGACTAAATGTAACAAAATTGATGTTGTAGAGCACATGAATACTATAAAAAATAATAAAATATAGAAAAAAATTAACATGAATAACAGGTATGAGATATTAAGATAGGAACTCAAGATTCCCAATGTATCCAATACCTTCAAGATGAATATTGAGTTTAAATACAATGAATTTGATGCATTGGAGAAAATTATTACTATGAAGGAAAAGTTTAAGGACACCATTCTTCCCTCTTGTGTGATTTTACGAAACTATATTATCATTATGAATAAAATGGGATAAGAAATATATGTTTTGATGGGTATTTTACATCCTTGTTCACCAACTCACCGACCGTATATATTAAAAATACTATGAGGTACCATTTATGGTACCTATGTACCCTAAATTACAATTTTATACCACTTTTCATGACCTCAATACATATATATAATACCCACGAACAACCTTAGAAACCTAATAAAGGGAAATATCTTGTTGAGGGATATTAATTATGTTATGTAGTTATTTCAGATAATGACCATGAAATTATTTTTTATAAATCCTATTATGCATATTAATTTAAATTTATTAATGTATGTTTCTATAAATTTAGAGTTTCATTATTGTTTATATTAATTATTATTTAATTTTGTTTGTTTTTAATATTTTATATTTAAAAATCTTTTTAATAATATAGCAATTTATTTATAATATAAAATGAAATCATTATAAATTTTCATAATTTTTTCCATGATTCAGTCATTCCTTGGATTAAATTATTTATTCATACATTTATATGTTTAACGTAGTTATAATTTTCATTTCGAAATTGATGATTGATTTTGGAAGTAATATGAGCATTTTATCTTTTATAGAATTCAATTTATAACTTCATTTATCTATCTTATACACTTTTATTCAAACTATACTGGGTTTTAAACATAAAAATGAAGATATTGTTAGAAAAAAACATAAATATTCCTAGTTTTAATACTCACAAATCGTGTTTACTAGGATTTTAATGTGTCTATTCCATGTGTATTTTTTAGTAATTAATAGTTTAAATTTTAAATATTCAAATACATAGAAATGTTTTAGTGTTTTTCACGTCATGGTCATCTTTTTAAAAAAATCTAGGTGACTGTGAAGTACTTCACTATTTTTTATATTGAGATTAGTCAATTTTCTTATTCAATGATGTTTTCCATGTTGTTTATTTGATTATATTGAGAAAAACTTCCATGTTGATAATGAAGTCCATCTATTTAAACTATATAATTTAATGGAGTTGACTATACAAAACAAATTATTAAATTATTAAAAAAAATTAATTATAGAGCAAAACCTGAAGTAATTATGATCCTAATACAGTAGAAGAAATGTTACCATGAAATAATTTTCAATGTCTATTTCAAGACTAATAGTGTAATAATTAGTCATGTGATTAATATATGGAATCAATGTAAAGTTAAAGTAGCTTTATGTGATCGTGTCTAATTTTATGGACTATTTTATCTAAATATACACAATAGTTCTTGAAACCCTATTCAAGGACACTAACATTAATTATCAAAGAAGATTTTATATTAATATGGATTTGATTTATTTTTTTAGTCCAAGATAGAAAATAATGATTATTTTAGAATGGATATATTTGGATATAAACAAAATTTTAAATATTAGATGGAATTTCATCTAGAATAGTATCACTTGAATAATAATAAATATTATTATGTTATAAAAAACCATTATACATATGAGAATACTTAGATATTACAATTTGATGAATATTGATCAAGACATATTATGTTTCATAGTGATGTGAAATTGATGTTATTTTCTTGTTCATATATCACAAACAAATCATTTCGAATTTAAAGGAATGAATTCTATGATATTTTAAACATATACTCTATGATTGATGAAGGTAACCAGAATGGATTTCATTTTCTCCTATCTTGTATTTAATTTATAGAGCGATAAATTTTACTTTATAATTTTACGTGTACTTATTTCTATGGTATAAATCGATGAATTTTATAAATAATTATTCAATATTCTATTACTATATTTATTTCCAAAGTAGAATTGTGGAATATTTTAATTCATTAAGTAACTGGGAATTGTATATATTTAAAAATATTACATGTAATGGATTTAACCATTGGACATTAAACTTATCTCTACTATAAGAGCATGCCTAACTATTGATTCAATCATATAAAATAGATTGGGATGTGGCTTTCATATGAAATATGTATTTCAATTTAGATATTGACTATTGAATTTCCACTTTATTTTCTATATTTATAGTATTTGTTTTTTTAATCAAGCCTTACTCTTCATTTAGTTTTTCATTTTAACAATCCTTTTTATCATATTTTTTACAAATGTTTATTTTTTTATTCTAGCATGGTATTTTATTTTCGTGTGAGTAAAAGAGGTTAAAAATCTATATATTTTTTATAAATTATTTACATGGGCATTGATCGATAATTTCATTTTTTTAGAAAATTCCAAATATATATGTAAATGTTGATCATATAAGAAGTCTTTAAAAGTATTTTATTATTTTAATCATTATATTTTAATCTATTAAATTTAATTCACCACCATCTTAGATATATCTTAGGAAACAATATTACATTAATTATATATTATTATATAATTTTTGATATAAGATAATTCTAATGTATACTCTCCATTTTCTATGAAGATATATAAATATAATTTTAGGAAGATTTATACAAAACCATAATTTTCATCATAAAAATCTTGATTTATTTTCATTAACACCCTAGAAATAAAGATCAACATCCTATGATTCATAGAGCATGTATATATATTGTGAGATTAACTCCAATTTGAGTTCTTTAATAACATAAAACATTAATGGTTGGTAGAGAATGAATTAATAAAAATAAAACATTGAATTAATTTTTTTTGTAATTGACCATAAATAACGTGTGATTACTATGTTAAATAATATCTCATTATTTTTTTAAACCTTAAGATTTATCATGACATTTAAATTGAAAATTTTATAGTAAAAATATTGATGAACAATTTTACTACACCTAGATCATTTCAAGGAATATGATCATGTGTTCATATATAAGAAAAGATTATATGTTGTTTATATAGAATTTATTAAACCGGACATTCAATAGTTGATGTTTTTTGATGATGTATAAATAAATTTATCTATTTTTAAATAATAAATTTTCTAAAGAAATCAAACAAAGATGTTTAGGAATACATTAAATATCGGTTAAAAAATATTTTAATAATCTAACATTAATATCTGACTCAATACTTGAGATATAGTACGACATGAATTACAGTGAATTAACTTGAATAATTTAATGTTGATTACTGTATGTGAGAGTAAAACATATACCACAATGGATAAAATTTATATTTACGCAAACCTACTCATCATGTTGAGACTTTTTATTTAAATAGTAACATTATGTATCTATATATTAGATAAAAAATAGGGATTTAATTAAAGAAAAATTTTCTTTGGTTATTAATATGGGTTTTTATACTTTGATAGTATGTTTAGAAAATATTAATCATAGTTGAAGTGAATACATTCACACTTAAAAAATAAAAACCATTGTATAAATAAACATTTTCATCAAAATGCTATAATATTTCATATTGTAAAATACTAAAGAATTATAAAAATATAAAATAATGACATATGTGGATGATGTAGACCTATTAATAACTCATATTCATAATGAAAAAGACACATTACTTCTCCAACCATCATTAAAAGTAATTTTAATTGTTTAAAATGAAACTCAAAAGAAAGACACAACTAAATTTTCACTATAGTAATCATATAAGGGGTCATCATAATATACCAATAAATATTTTCCCAAAATGAATCTAATAAATTACAATCAATGTATAAAAAATATACTACATCTATGATTATTTAATAATACAAGTCAATCCATTAAATATAGTTACTTAGAATTTTGAAAAATTCTATTCAAACATTTAGTTAATGTAGTGAAAAAATAGATTATTTTAATAAAAAAAATTAATACTCTAGAGAGATCACATCAACTCATATTATAAAATTATATTTTTGAATTGTTTTAATAAAATGATATAATTAATTAAGTAAATTATGATATAACTTGGCTGCCCACATAGAATCAAAAATAAATTACCCTATTTTCAAAGTCATCAACCAAACACAAGATACTCTAAGCACCCTCATATTGAAGAGAGAACAAGAATCACCTTTTGAGTCATATTACTTAGGCGAAGAACCAAAATCTATGTATTAATATAAATTTGGAATAAAATAACCTCTGAAAATAACCATTAATATTACCTTGATATTATACCCCAATACATTTAATACTCCACTTTCAAAAAATGTCATCCACCCATATGAATCTTTCAAAATTTCAATTTATACATTCCATATAACACAATTTTTTTACATAAATTAGTTCAAGAATTTTGGTTTAAAATCAACAATTAAATTCCTAAGACTGTATATTTTTTAATCCCCAAGGACGATATGGGGTTGATACATAACATTAATTTTACTCCTTGGTCACCTGAGGTTGATAAATAACATTGAGGGATAAATATAAACTATTAGGGTATAATTTTAACTTAATAAATCATGCTAAAAATGTTATATTAAATAAAAAAATTATAATAAACTACCATAAACCTTTAAAACAACATTAAATATTAATAGAATGCAGAAAAAATAAATAAAATCATATATATAAGAACTATAAATTAAATTATAATATGAATAATTCATGTCCCCCATGGATAGTAAAACTCATATATTAAATATGAAAAATGAAAAATAACACTTATATCTTATATAATAGGTTTAAGTGTCCATCATTAATGAATAATGTAGCCTTTCATATTTCATTGTCACGATATCGAAAACAGATATGTTCAAAATGAGTTATTAATTTTGGTTTGTGTAAAGGATTTCCCAAAAGGATTCCCCTAAATGATTCAAATTAATTTTCATAAATGATCTATCCAAAACAAGTTAATAAATAGTATTTCAGAACAGAAGTAACCCTTACAAAAACCACTATTTCTTGAAACCATTTTATATGAAAAACATTAATTTCAAATCTTACTCACCTAAGTTTTACCAAAACATGAGTTAACATATCTGGTTATTTAGTAGAAAAATAAAAAAATCATCACAATTGTCATTATCACCATCATCATCTATATCAATTATATATCACAACATATAAAAAATATTATAAAAATCATGATAAATAAAATAATTCACATACACCTATGATTACAGAGTTACTAAAAACGAATCATTATTAATCTAGGTTATTAACATCAAGACCCTTTGGACCATTTATCAAACAATTCTGACTATTTATCTAGAACATTCATTTATTTCCCTATAATTGACATTATTTAATCATATCATTTCTTTAATTTATTTACCCCAAAAAAATTATTCCACATACTATTTTACAAAAAAACATGTTTTAAAATAATTACTAGATTTTTTTAAACTCAAAACATTATTTAAAATAAAAACAAACTTCCCAAAAATATAACTTTACTAATAATTTCCATAGAAAATTCCTAAAAAATTAAACCGAATCCCATGTAAAAAAATATTTTACTCAGTTTACCCATTGTTCTATGTCCATAAATCTCACATTTGATAATGCATTTATATGATAAAATCACGAAGTCACTATCATGTATCCCATATTTTTAGTTTGGTTCACTATTGCAAGAAATTTGTGTTCCCCCTTATTCTCTATCCAATCACTTATTTAGGAAAACTGTTCACAATGTGATTAGAACTTATTTTATATAATAAAAATATCAATTTATCAATCCCATTAAAACAGATTTGGTGTTTCACATTATATCCATGTCATTATGAACAACATACTCATATCATCAAATTGTTGGATCTAAAATTCATTAAATGTATTAGAATGAATCACATCCTCTATATCTTATTTTATGTATTCAAAATATTTTTCTTAGAAGAGTCATAACTTCATAAAAACATTAAAATAATATTACTCATTATTTAATCTCCAAAACTTGCATTTATGTATTTGATTACTGAATTCCATTTAAGTTACTAATCTAGCTTCATGTATCATTCCCATTAATGAGTAGTAATTATTTTTCCCAAATATTAAAAATCAAATCTACCATTAAAAATAATATAATTTTAAAAAATAAATAATATATTAATATTTATATTTTATATTGTCACCCAATCCATATCATGAACTTATTTCATTATGAAATAATTCATCTATTAAAAGATTCTTAAAAATGTGAAAAATATTAAATATAAAAATATCTTAAATTTTAATAGTTTCTTTGGATTAAAATTCAATTATATATTCTCACCATTATAATTTCATTATATCAAAGGTTTGGTCTATTACACATGTTTCTTGAGTAATCTAATCAGTTCAATGACCAATGAAATGTTAAATTTATATAGTTTATTTATGAGTCATTATAAAATTTGTATAATACTTATTTATATTATGTGGCATATAGTAAAATTATTCAATATAAAATAATCCATAACTTTTACCTAAGAGATTTTTATTTCTTCTTAGCATACCAAACAAGAAAAGATTATTTGATCTCAATGACCATGACTAACTCCTCGATTCGATTTATTATTTGTAGACATGACACATTTTATTTCATTACTATACCATGATGTTTTATCTTAAATTTATAATGTTTTTTCATTCTATCAAAATGGAATTTAGAAACAACATTACTAACTATAAATCCAAATACCTAAAATTACTGACATAAAAATAAAATCCTAGCACCATTATATGCATATTTAAATTTTTCTCACAATTTATATACTTCAAATGTTTGATTAACTAAATCCTTATATAAATAAGAATATAATCATTTTAAGTCCAATTTTTAATTAACCCAATATATATTCATCTGTCCTGAAATTTGGTTCCAGCATTCTTATACTTTGGTGTTTTTAGTGATTATATATTGTTAAAAAATTTATAAATATCAATGGAAACAAAATTTATCAACTATAATAATAATTAAGTCATACTATATGTATGAAACAAAATTGATTAAAATAATTCTTTTGAAAAAAAGTTGTATTTAAAAAACAATATAAAAAACTCAAACTCTCAATTGATCATATGTCCCCCTTAATATGATGTATCTTCATTTCAAATAAAATAATTCAATTCCATAACACTAATTTCATTTCATTGGTGATTTTATCTTCCTTTGATAAAAAATCAAATATGCACTCCACTTCAAACATTTCCTAAAAATCTTAATCATCTGAATAGAGTAACAAAAATATATAGAGAAAAATTATATCCTTCCAAACCTACTCATGAAGAGGGTGGGTGGTGTAGTTAAACAACAAGATTTAATTTATGTTTCTCCAATATCAATATTGAGAAAATATTTATGAATATTTCAAACACATGGTAATTTATTATAATACATTAACTTTTTAAAATTCCATGTTTTACCTTTTATTTGATAATGATTTACTAAATATAAACATTCCTCTAGCATGATTATTGTTATGAATTATTCATAAGATCAATAAGTTTTTTAATCCTAAAATATCATCATGTGAATCATTAAATCCTCCCCAAATATGAATGTTTTATTTCTTTATCCAAATAATATGGGTATATACCTGGATGAATAACATGTTTTTTACCTTAGGGAGAATAATTTCTACACTTCTTTCATCAACACTGTTCTAGACAAGAACCAGTAGGAGGTGTTCCATATCATTTAGACTTCCTCTATCCCCAATAAATGTGTGTTCACTCTGTCATCTTCAGGGCTGTTCTCCACTAGAGATTACCGTCACACTATTCCCGGATAGCCCGAAGGAGATGACTGGAATGAGGTTCTATGGGATAGATTCAGACCCTCTAAATAAAACATTATCTTATTGAGAATTCAAATTATAGCACTATCCACTAATGAAAACGTTAAAAGATGCGGTGTGAGTATGGATTCCAGATGCATATGTTGTAGGAGGAAGAAGGATGATACCTCAGTTCACTTGTTCTTCAAAATTGAGTGGGCACAAGAATTATAGGCGTTCATCAGTGAATTTACGGAAGTCGCTATCCCAAACATGGAAGAGGATATCTTTAGGGTACCTTGGTTCCACAGCTGGGGCGAGGTGGGTTCAGAGAGAAAGTCGGGCACCCTTGTTCTATAGGTAGGATTCAGGTGTTTATGGAAAGCACGAAACAACTATATTTTTGATGGGGTGGTGGAATTTGGTCGAGTGATCATCTCCGGAACCGTTTCCCTCCTTCTTAACAAGAGCATGGCACTAAACCTTTGCAGGGAGGCTCCCTGTTGTAGCATCTCAAACTTTATCCCCACGACGTCCCTTTCAATGCTAGCATATCTTCGGGTAAATGGGTAAGATGGCTCCCTCTTCCTTGGGGTTAAAAACATAGCATTGATGTCTCCTGTACATTTAGATTTATGAGAAAATGAGGTATTATTCGTGATTATACTGGCTCAGTCATCTTGGTGTTCTCTGCCCAGCTGGGGCATGGTTCCTCACATTTGGCTGAAGCAAAGTCCATGCTCACACGACTCTCAGTTTTCTGGTAAAGAAGTCTTCATCTTATGGAAGTCGAAAAAGACTCAATGGTGGTTCACGATGCTATTAAGGGTCTGGGAGCTATTCCCTAGTCAATTTAATACATCGTCTGTAAGTGTTTTGTTCTTCTCATCACCCACGACAAAGTGTCCCATACTTGGGAGGAAGGTAACATGGCAACGGATTATTCGGCCTCTCTTAAATTTCCAGAAACGGAGCATTTTTTTGTCATGACATCCAATTTTCAAAACCATTAGGAATTAACATCCTAATAGGTGATGTTCTAGGCCTCTACTACTTTTAACCCATGTAATATGTCTTCATACCCTTCTATGTGCGCCTTGTTTGTCTTTTCTTTTTATTCTTTCTGAACAAACTTTTTATATATATTAGATGATGATGATGATGACTACTCTCTTTCTTATTTAATAGTCACTCAATTAAATTTTACCTAATTCAAAATAATTTTATGTTTTTTTAGTTTCAATATATTATATATTTTTCAAAATATTAATTTTTATAATCCATTAAAACATTAAACATTCCTACTACTTATAATAAGAAATAACCTAGAGTTACTTTCAAAAATACCATTTTATTTTTTTACCTATATAAGGTGTTATTTCTTAAGAAAACTTTGAAATGATACCACTAAACAAGTTATATTAACCATATCCAGTTATTTTTTATTCATGGAAATAATACTTCAAATAAATATATAATATAAATTTTGATTTACTAAATTTATATATTTATTCATCCAATGATTTTTCCTAATAATAATGGGATTTTTAATCAAATTATTATCTTTAATTCCAAAAATAAATAAATAAATCATGTGAAGATTTTACATGAGAGTTAAATGTGTACTCACCTTTTTTTAAACTATATTCCAAGGAAGAAAGTGAGTTCTCTAATTATTGGAATCTATAATTATAATATCATCATGATGAAAAAATACATAGATTTTTTAATCATTATTCTCACAAAATTTAAATCATTAACATAAAAAAGTTTCATAAAACTATATTCTATTTTACACATTACAAATAAAATATTTATAACTCTAACTCTCTTACATTTCGACCTTTTCAATTATGTGTCCTAACAAGCATACCATGCATTAAGTACTTCACTCAGAATATGTAAAACATTATTTATGTGAAATAACTTTATAGAATTACTAAGAATTTTAAAACCATCTAGTTACTAAATTTTGACTTATTACCTTACCACTCCATTCTCTAATTTCATCTTTATATAGATTTAAAATATATTAAATATTTATTGGATAGATACCACTGAGAATAATAAAATTGTATCTACTCTTAATACTAGTGTATATGTTTCTTTTATATTTAAACCTTTAATTTGGGAATATGATTTATAGACATAATGATCTTTATTTTTATCACCTTTTCTTCATCATTAATATTGTTTTTGGAAATCCATTTATTGCAATTAGATAATTTTTATTCATTATATTCAATGGATCCCATGTCTTGTAATTTTATATTCAATCATGTTTTATGTTAATTTATTTGAAACATGATTCAAATTTAATTATATATTCAAATTTTTCATTCTCTACTTGAGATAAAAATAGATCATCTCAAAATTATTCATTATATGAGTTTGTTTCAATGTTGTTTTTTCACCAATGTTGTTTGATTCATTAACTTTGTCCCTTTATTTATCCTTCTTAGTGGATGTTTTGAAACTATAAAATTCTTCTTCATCAATGAATTATATATTAGTGTATTATTCATGTGTAATGTAGTGAGGTTTCCTATCTTTAAATTCTGGGTCTTATCTATTTTCACGAATTTATAAATTTTCATGTCCCATAGACTATTTTTAGATATTTATTTAACTTATTTTATATATATTCTCTTAAAAAGTTAATTTTTATTTTTTAACGAATTATTAAATCATTATTTGGGTATAATAACCAAGGAATATGCCTTAAAATGTTGCATCACATTATATTCCTTGGTTATGTTCCATGTTTCTTACAAAATAATTTATTCAAAATACACTAAAATATTTTATATTTTTATTCTCTCCATAACACATCTAAAATTCTCTAACCATATCTCCTAGAAAAACAATTCCACTCTATGAACACATATCACTACATGAGTTTCTTCCTTCCAAAATTATATTCATGTTTCAATTTCAAAAAGTAATTTATTTTCCTCATTATTTAAACCATTCAATAAATCTATTTTTTATTGAGTTATAAATGATTAAACTTCATCAACTATGCTAGATATTTCAAAATAATTATTTACTTTAATAAAACTATATTTATTTCTATTGTCCAATAAAAAATCTTTTATTATTCATATATACTGATTTTTATAAATTATCTTTCACCTACTGATGTAATTAATTATATCCTTATTAAAAAGAAATATCCTCATAAGTACTATTTTCCTATAATCATCATTGAATAATTTCACACCTGGATTTTCAATTCCATGCTTTGTTTCAAATCCTTTTTGGTTCTTAGATTTCTCTTCGATTCTGGTTGTTCCGAGTTTGAAAATTTTGGAGTCTCTTATGTTCTTGACCTGTGAATTGGTCTTTGGGGTCTTATATAGTAGTTGGCCTCCACTTTTTTCAAGGGTATGGTGTGAGGTTGTGCTGTTTTGGAGTTGGATTAGTGATAATCCAAGTGGTACCACTTGTGGGGTAAGATATTTAGGTGATTTGTACCCTTGATTTGGATGAGTTTTGGGGTGAAAATGATGGTTTCTTTTGGGAATGTTTATACCAAATCCATTTCCAATATTTCCCATAGGTTTATCCCTTGTACCCCTAATATTGGAGGCAAAAAATTACTTTTTGGGTGGCCAGAACAGGCTGCACGGTTTGGCCGCACGATTTACTAAAACGTGTGGTGAAACCATGAAAGGGTGTCCAACACATAAAAAATGTTTTGAAATTCAACGATTTACCTTCTATAAATAAACCAAAAACCTCCCCTATCTTATCCATTTCATTCCCTACCTTCATGGATATCCTTGATGGTCCTTCTCCCTTCCATGGAGCTCAATTTTGAAGGGGGATTTGAGGAAGAAAACACATAAATCATGAAAGTAAGTCTTTATCTCTTTGATTTCTTCCTTCCTCTTAGGGTTTACTCCCACTTTAATGAAGTTATACAATTTAAAGAAGTTAGGGTTCGTAACTAGGGTTTTATATGGTGTCCTTTTGGTCAAATCTTGTGGTCTAGGGATGGATTTATCTTCCTTGTGGTGCAGTAGCGGTGCGGTTGATGTTTCGCACCAAGCTTGGAGGATTTAGACACATTCAGTAGGTGATTCAATGTGTAAGAATTTCTTGATGAGTTAGAATTATTTATTTAATAATTTATAATTTTCCTTATAATATTTTCATTGTGAGAAAACCATTTTTGATGGAGTTTGTAAAGCAATTAATTTTATAGTTTCACTTTTGGTTCAAATTGGGTGTTTTCAATTTGTAACTCTTGTGGTAATGTTTGTATTCATTTTATAACATATAAAAATGATTTGATAAATGTTTTTTGTGCTTCTAATTCAGATTTGGTAGGGTCTTGGTGTGATTTTGGCCTTGAAAGAGGGTTTGGAAATGGTTTTTGTGTGAAATACATAGTTATACTCCTTGGGATTGTTTTGTGAAAAATGTAAATGATTTATTGGGTTAAAAAAAGTGGACAAAAGATGTTCATGTACTATTATAGGGTGTGTGTTGAATTAAGATAGGTTTTTGAAAGGTAAAGTGGCGATTTAATATGTCAAAATTGTTTATAATGTTTTATAAATTGATGAAATGTTTTATTAAATTTTAATGTGGGTGCGAAACATGTTTGTGGGATGTTTTGTGTGTGTTTGAAGATGAAATGAATTTGAAGGTGAAAAGGGTTTTATGTGAAATGTGTGTGGGATGTTATGAGACTTTAAATATCTTGGAAAGGTTTTATAAATTTTTTAAAGGATTTGTTGAATTGTGAAAGATATGTGAATAGAGTTGTGGGCTATTTTGGTGTGAGTATGATTTCAAAGTGAATTTGAATGAAAAGGGGGATTATGTGACTTGTGTGATATACATGTGGGATGTTTGGTGAATGTGTTATGTAGAAGTTTTATTTTCATATGATGATTATATATCATGGCTTGTTGAATTTTTTTATCACAAGAGGGAAGACCGAGTATCATGGTGGGTGGATGCATACTAGTATTCTAGTGATCCCGTGGGGTATGTTCATAGTTTCATGTCGAAAGTTTGATGATTACAAAACTAACTAAACTATGATGATGATGATGATATTGTGGACCACTAGGTTATGGGTAAGTTTCTTACTAGTGTCTTGTGCATGAGAACAAATATTGTGATTGTTACTTTCACCGAGATACGAGGTACCTGGGACCCACAGCGAGCGAGTTCCCAGGGGTTATTGTCTGTTGCTTGTGCTCATTAGATTCATTATACTTACCATTGGCATACAATACAGTTGCCTGGAAAATTCATTATCATTGTTATTTTATTTTAATGTTTTGATTCTTCAAAATAGCCCACATGAAATCTGTTTTTATTTAAAGTTGAATCTTTTAGAAATTTTTCCTAGCATTTCATGTTATGAAAACATGAAAGCTTTTCATCTTTGAAGGTTTATCACTTGGAATAATTTAGTGGTGGAATCATACTGGGATATGGATCACACCAAACATACACCTTTTTGTGTAAGTAGACTTTTTTTAACACAGGTTTATGTATGAATTTGGTACTAATGCTTCAAGTTTTTAGTAGTCATTCGTGATGCAATTTTGTGGAGATTGCACGAGGGTTGTGCCTCTTACCATGAGGAGGTTCTTGGAATGTATTTTTTTTTAGTTTTTTACCTTTGTAATGGTATTTAAACATTGTTTTAAATTGTGTAACCCAATTATGAAATTTTTTAAAATATGGTTTGGTTTAAAAAATATATATTTGGATTATTTAATTTTTTTGTTGCTTCAGGTTTATAAAAATGGGTAAATCATTCTCAAACTTAATTATATGATACCTGAGAAATAGTACCATCACATGGGGATTGGGAATTCCCTTTAGGCCTTATCGGGAGCAAGGTTGGGTGCCTATTTTGATGGAAACAAGATTAAGTTCATCACAAAATGGTATTAGAGAAGGTTTCGATTCACTATTTGGGTCATGTTATTTGGAGAAGAGTCAGTATAGTCTTGAGCTGAGATTGTCAGGACTTAAAATTCTAGTTATGGGTAGTGTTCCTGGACATCACACCTCATAATGGGATTCGAGTCTCCAAGTGAAGTCAGGATTTGTATGATTCATTTGGTTTACATGGTTTCATAATGATTAGGGGAAGTGAAAAGAGAGTTCGGTTAGTAGACTCAGTGATCTCTAATGGCCTAGAAACCCTTGTGGAGATGGTAATATTTCCCAAAAACATGCTCTCTGATAGTAAAGTGATTGTAATATGGCTTCCAACCATATGTCCATGTCACCCACCAACACTAGTTTCCTCTTACTTTGTCTTGTGTCCTTTTTTTAGGATCTTGGAAGACTGGTTTTAATGAAAAAATCACTTGGTTTTAAGAAGCGTAATGAATTTGTGAAATGGTTTTCTAATAAATGGGGAATTGTTTGATTTGTGAAATCGTGAAACTAAATTTTCTGAATTCTTTTGAAAGGGAAAATGCCCTCTTCACACATCTTTTAAAAGTAGGAACTATGTTAATGTTGTTTTTTAAAAGGTGATTCCAATAGAGTATTATAAACTATTGAAAGATGTTTTAATGGGATTATACGTTTTTAAATTTACATGTATGACTTGAAATTGAATTTTTATTTGAATTATTTGGCCTTTCTAAAAAGTTTTGTAAGTTATAAATTGGGTTTTATTTCATGGTTAGCGGTCTTGAGAAAAAGGATGTACTGATACACAGTTAGGTTTTGAAAAGTGGAAAGAAGTTTTGTTTTAACCTTGGGTATTTCCATGATAGACCACATTCATGGGTTTATATGGGATTATGGATGGTAAATGGAATGACTAGATGAGTGTCGGGATGCATATGAGGAGGGTGCCCGATGTGGTACAAAAACATACATGTGTAAGGCCCATGAGGTACCATTGGTGGATACGCTAACCGCTGAACCGTTTATTTTCAAAGTTTTTGTTCTAAATATAACATGATGTCTTGATTATTGGTTTGGGATAAAGTGTATTATGGGTTTTTCAAAATGTTGATGTTGTGTGATGTTTTGAGTCCAAGAACCCCTATTGTTTGGACGATGTTTTGGGTTTGTGTTTCTTTAGTAAGTTGGAATGTAGTGTTGGTCAATGGTCTATTTTGGGGAAAAGATTTGGGGTACAATTTGGTGGCTCCCTCATATGTCTGGATCTGGTTGGTGGTATGTTCTGACCAATGGACCAGCTTGGTTGGGTCCTTGAGTTCTCTTGTTGGATAAGGTATTCCCTCATTAAGGGTAAGTGCACTACTGAAGTGAAAACGGGATTGTTTCACCAATGGAAGACCCTTCAGTTGATAAATATAAGGAATATTTTTCCGAAGCTTTGGATATTGATTCTACAAAATTTCTTTTCTTGGTTTTTCAGATCCTCTTATAGCGGGAGAGTTCTTATGGAAGGTTTAAATAGACCTTAGTTTCTTAAGGCACCTGATTCGTCCTAGGTGGAAGTGGTCTGGGGTTGTTAGTGTGGATGACTATCTGAATGTTGTCTAAGAGGGCCTATGGGTCCTTCGTAGTCTCTTTGAAGCATGAGTTCATGTTAAACCACCAGTGTGGGAAATCTGGTAATGAAAGAATATTATGGACACTTTATGGAATTATGTGTCCTTTGGGGACTTGGAATGAGGTCCCTTTCCATGTATTGTTTCTAGAAGTAAAAATGGTCCTATTCAGTGATGCCATATGTTGATGTGTGCTCATTTGACTGTAATTGTAAAGTGTGTGCAATCCTTTGAGAGTCTTTGTTATGTTGGTTGAATTTGTCCCCTGTAAAAACCTCAAATTCCCAATTTTAGAGTAAGGTGTTTATATGTTTCCATTCCTACTGTTGTTTCTCATCCAAAGAAACAAGGTGCAATGTGTGTGCATCTTCTAAGCCCTTTATTCAGTGAAATTTCAAGTTTTTTTGAGTGAGTTTTGATGTGTGTTATGTCTTGGAGAGCCTATCTGGGATTATAGTGTAGTCATTTTTGGCACTTAAAGGAGAAGTTCCATTTGGGGGGTTTCCAAAGCCTAATTGCGAGGCTGAAGAGGCTTCAATCATTTGAGATCCAGCAATAGGTCCCAGAGTGAAGCTGGTGCATAGTCGGAGGAAACCCAAAGGTCGTTCAATCCCTTGTAAAAATTCCTATCCCTATTATTAAATATGAGAATAGTTTAAACCTCGGGTGATGTCATCATTATTTTGTTGTTCCTGTTTAGTGGAAAGAGGTGGGAGGACCTCGTTTCCATGTTATCGCCCAATGAAATTATTTTTCCCTTTGGTTTTCTTTTATTTTATGGTGTATGGTTGGGAATTTGGATAGGTAGGTTGATAAAATAGTTTGTGAATGATTATTAGTGTCCATGATCAAGGAATACATGAAGGCAGAATGATCCCCATGGTTAGCATACGGTTTCCCAAACTGTGTGGTCTAACCGTGCGACCATCCCAACTTTTTAAATTTTTGGGCATTTCAATGTCTTCCTTTGCTGATCGGTTAATATGGTTGGTTCTTATAGTGGGGAGATTCACTATGAGTCTCATGTAAGTTCTTTTGGGAAGGTATAATAGAAGTCTACCCCTTGTATCATGGAGTCCATTCAGGCCTCCCTCTCTTAGTGTCCAGATTCTGTCTTGGGAAAATGTATGTTGTCTCTTATGGTGGGAAGCCTATTTGAATCTCATCATACTATTAACTCATATTTTCGCCTTTGACTTGGATTTTTATTAGGTATTATCATTCAGATCTATCTAACTGCCATCTTTTTCCTTCGGTAAACATTGTGATGGGAGAGTACCAAACAGTTTAGCTAAAGACATGTAATTGTATCCTTGTTCGATGTTGTTTCTCATTAGGGTAAATTGCTTGATTCTTGATTGAATAATGTTCGAAGAGTATTATTTTTTGGATAAACTGTAAATGGTCATGGTATTTTTTGAAAAGTGGTGTAAGTTTTTGTTTGTGAGAGAATCCCATTCTTAATTGATCACTGGAGGTGGTTTGTCTTTTTGGGGAGAAGCATGGTAATGGAGCACATATTCGTTTCTCAGTTGGGTTTGGTTTTTTTCTTTGGCATTACTGTGGAATTTTGGGGGTAGAAAGCTTTATGGTGGTGAGAATTTTCACACCCAAATTTTTAATTCCATTATTTGTTTCAAATCCTCTCTTGGTTCTTATATTTCTCTTGGTTTCTGGGTGTTCTAGGTTTGAAAATTTTGGTGTCTCATGTGTTCTTGATCTTTTCCCTCAGTCTTGTAGGTCTTGGATGGTATTTGGACTCCTAACTTTTTTAAGGGGATATTGTGAGGTTGGGGTGTTTTGGAGTTGGATTAGTGACACTCCAAGTGGCACCACTTGTGGGGTAAGTTGTTGAGGTGGTTTGTACCCTTGAGTTGGATGAGTTTTGGGGTAAAAAAGATAGTTTCCTTTTGGAATTTTTCTCCCCTATTCATGGAATATATTTCCCCATAGATTTCCCCTAATACCCCCATGAAATTTTATAAAAAAAAACACTTTGTTGGTAGACAAAATAAGCCGCATGGTTTGGCGGCACGGTTTACTAAATCATGTATCCAAACTATGCAAGGGAGTTCAACACATTAAAATGTTTTGAAATTCTAATATTTTCCTTTCAGAAATAAACCAAATCTACCAATCTCTTCTCCATTTTGTGACCTACCTCTAGGGACAGACTCCAAGGTACCTTAACCTCTAATGGATCTCAATTGTGAAGGGAGATTTGATGGGGGAAACACCAAATTCTTGCAAGTAAGTCTTTCTCTCATTGATTTATTCTTTCTCATAAGGGTTTCCAAACTCTTTTATGAATATATAAAATGTACACAAGTTAAGGCTCATACCTAGGGTTTGATTTGGTGTCTTTTTGGTCACATACTATGGTCTGGGGATGGATTTATCTTCCTTGTGGTGCGGCGGTGGTGCAATTGAAGTTTCACACCAAGATTTGAGGGTTTCAACACTTTTGGTAGAAGATTCCATGTAAAAGAATTTATTAATAAGTTATCATTGTTGATTTAATTATTTTGAATGTTCATTATATGTTGTTCATTTTTCATAATCCATTTTTTATGGAGTTTGTTAAGAAGTTAATTTTATAGTTTCTCATTTACATCAAATTGGGTGTTTTCAATGGGAAACTCTTGTGGTAATGTTTGGGTTTATTTTAAAACATATTAAAATGGTTTGATAAATGTTGTTTGGGATTCCAATTCTAATTTTTTTGGGTCATGGGATGTTTTTTTCCATAAAATAGGGTTTTGAAATGAGTTTTTGGTGTAAAAAGTAGTCATACTCCTTGGGATTGTTTTGTGAAAATTGGAAATGATTTATTCAGTTAAAAAAAGTAGGAAAATGATGTTCATGTACTATTTTAGTGTGTGTATTAACTTAATATGGGTTTTTTAAAGGTAAATGGGTGATTTATGATTTCAAACATTTTTATTATGTTTTATAAATTTCTGAAGTGTTTTATTAAATTCTGATGTGGGTGTGAAACATTTTTGGGGGTCGTTTCGTGTGTGTTTGTAGATGAAATGAATTTGAAGGTGAAAACAGTATTATGTGAAATGTTTGTGGGATGTTATGTGACTTTCAATATAGATGAAATGTATTATAAAATTGTTAAAGGATTTGTTAATGTGTGAAAGATATTTGAAAATAGTTGTTGGATATTTTTGTGTGAGTATGATTTAAAAATGAATTTGAATGAAAACGAGGATTATGTGACTTGTGAGATATAGATATGAGATTTTTGGTGAATGTGGGATGTGGAAGTGGTATTTTCATATGAAAATAATATTTCATGGCTTTTTGAACTTTTTTTAGCACAAGAGGTAATCCCAGGTATCTAGGTTGGTGGACGTGTATTAGTAGGCAAGTGATCCCGTGGGGTTTGGCCCCAGTTTCATATAGAATGTTTGAAAATGACAACGCTATCAAAACTTTAATTATGATGATGATTTTGGAGACCAATAGGTTATGGTTATGTTCCCTACTAGTGGTTCATGCACGAGAAAGGATATTGTGATGGTTACTTTCCCCTAGATATGAGGTACCTGGTACCCCCAGCGAGCTGGAGCCTAGGGGTTCTTTCCCATTGCATGTGATCATTAGATGCTTTATACATACTAATGACATATGGTATATTTGGCTAGAAAAATTTTGTATCTTTGGTATTTTATTTAAATGTTTTGATTCTTGAAATTAGCAATGTTGAGAACTTTTTTAAATTAATGTTGCATCTTTTATAAATTGTTGCAAGTATTTTATGTTATGAAAACTTGCAAGTTTTCATCTTTGAATGTTTATCACAAGGAATATTTAAGTGGTGGAATCCTATTGGGATTTCTATCACACCCTAATTACAACTTTGGGTGTATGTTGACTTGTGTTTTTGGAAATAGGTTTGGGTACAATTTTTGTGCCAATGGTTTGGGTTTTTACCAGTTCTTTGTGATGCAGTGTTGTGGAGATGGCATGAGGGTGGTGCCTCTTGCAACGAGGAGGTTCTTGGTCTGTCCTTTTTTGGTTTTTTACCTTTGTAATGGTCTCTAAAAATTGTTTTAAATTTTGTAACACAATTCATAAATTTTATAAAAGATGGGTTGGTTTAAAAAATCTAGATTTGGATTATTGAATTTGTTTGTTTCTTTATGATTATAAACATAGGTAAATCGTTACCAAAAACCATTATATGATACATGGGAACTTGTTCCATCCTGTGTTGATTGGGAAAGCCCTTCGGGCCTTTTCATGGGATGAGTTTGGTGTCAGTTTTTATGGATACCAGATTCGGTTCGTGACAAATAAAATATAATACTTTTCATTATTAGTCACCATTCATGCCATGAGGCCAAAAATATTTAAATACATCAAATATGTCACATACATGAAATATTTTAAAGGTATGTTTCATTTAATTTACATCCTTTCTTTTTTTGGGAGTTTTCCATGCATTTTTGAATGAAATGGTGGGTTTCAAAAATTTGGGCCAACCTGAGAGCCCATTTCCAGTTTTGAAAGTAAATTTTTATTCTTTAATAACTCTTTCATTTTCAACCTTTTTTACCCATTAAACATCCAAAATTACCTTAATTTAACTATTCAAACAACCAAAGAAATTTGGGCCTCATAAAGTTCATTATCATCTTTGATTTGGGTGATCAATTTAGGTATTTGGCCAACCCGAAAGCCCATTTACATTTTTAAAATTATTTTTTAATTCTTTCGTAAAATATAAATTTTTTATTATTTTTCGGTGATTCCACCTCTCATATTCTCCCACTATATCTAGACAGACCCCCAAATTCGTTTCCCCCTCTTTGGATATTGTATGAGTCAAAAGGTAGTGCCGAACTTCTCAGGTTGCTAAAATCGTCCAGATTTCTCAAGTAAGTGACTATCCTTCTAAGATCCTTCCTTTTCCTTAAGCTTTCTCCCTTTTTTCTTGAATCCCCAAATGTCAATAAGCTAGGAATTTGTACCTAGGGTTTCATTTTGAGTTTCTTGGTCCAATAATCAAGTTTTATGTTTGATCTCACTCCTTTGGGGTGCGGTGGTGGTGCGGTTGAAGTTTCGCACTAGGATTTGCGGTTCTAGGCTCTTTCGGTCGGTGATTCCATTGTGCATGAAATTTTTGTGAATTATCTTGCAGTGTTCATGTTATTTTTATATTTATTTCATTTTAATGTTTCTACAAAAAAAAATTAGTTTCATTTATAAAGAAAATGAATTTTAAGTTCCATTTTTTGGTGAAATTGGTTGGTTTTCATACAAATATTTTATTGGTTCATTTGGGGCTGACCAATAATTACTTAGTTGATTTTATTGAATTTTATTAGGACTGGAAATCATGTTTTGAATGTTTATTCTTTTTTTTTGTTGCTGAAAAAGTGTTTTTAAATGGTGTTTGGGAAGAAAATGGGCTTTAAGAGCCATGTTTGTGTGAAAATGGGGGTTATTAAAAGATATAACTTCTTGGTTTACAAGGGGCTGCCCCAAAACTGAATTGTTGGTTTCATTAAAGGTTATTGAACTGAAATTTTTGTTTTGGTGACTTAAAAGTGTGCACATAGTGTGCAAGGGGATATTTCGAAGAGCTTTGGGTGCAAAACAATGTGATATTATGAGAGGTTGTTTTATTGAAAATCAAATTGTTTTGTTGTGTGCTTTGAATGGTATAAAGTATGTATAACTGCTGTATTGTTTGTTTGTGACCAGTAGTAGTGTTTTATATGAAAAAGGATGTGTATTGTTTGCTGAAATTCTTTGATCACAACAAGGGGAATCCCAGGTACTTAGGTGGGAGGATATGTACTAGTACGGCTAGTGAACCAGATGGGTTGTGTCCCTGTTTCACTTAGAAAATGGATAACGACAACTCTAACTAAACTATGTGGATGATATCTAGGGACCAAGAGGTTATGGTTATGTTCCCTACTAGTTTATCGTGCACGGGAAAGGATTGTGACTTGGATACTTTACACCGAGGTACGAGTTACATAGGGCTCGAGACTATCTAGTTCCCTTGGGGTGTTCCCAGTTTTGGTGCTAATTGGATTTTTGGTATTTATCCTTGTATTGGGGTGATTTTTTCAGTACTTTAAATTATATCAAATTTCTATTTAAATGTGTGAAAATTATGAAAATTTTAGCTTGAAAACTTTTATCAATTTAAAGTTTCATTTCCAGGATTTTATCAATGCTTTTCTTTGCGTATTAAAACTGCTTGATTTTTCACATTGTATTGCATTATATTTGGAATCATTGGGTGGTATCATATTGGAATTAAGATCACACCCTACTTACACCCCTTAGGTGTAAGTATACTTGGTTATGTTTGAATCAGGTAAAGGAAAGGCTAATAGTGATGGCGGTTCAGGGAGTTAGTCCCCATCCTTGGGACGAAGTTGTGGAGACGACTTGGGGGTCATGAGCCCTTGTCATGTGGATTCCATGGGGATATTTTGTTGTTGTTTCATTTTTTCTTTTGACCTTTTGTACTTCATTTGAACTTATGTATTAAGTTCTGGGTTTTTGTATAAACCATGCTGGTATGAATTTATTAGATTCATTTTATCAAATATTTTTGATGTTTTATGTATACATATTCGGGTAAATCGTTACCAAACCAAGATAAATGAATCCCAGGCACTTGGGCCAGCCCGTGGGGATAGGGAACGCCCTTCGGGACATGCCATGGGCCAGGTTTGGTGCCGTTAATGGTGGAAACCAGATTCAGTTAGTGACAAAATGATATTAGAGGAGGTTAAAGTTTATAGGTTATATTGCTATTTTGGGATGAGTCGGGATAGACTGAAGCTAGGAATATCGGGGCTTAGGGTTTTGGTTGTAAGTAGGGTGCTTGGCCCACACCTCTCATATCAGACCATGACTCACCAGGGGGTGTTGGAATTTATGGATTGACTTTACTTCCAGGTGAGATGTGTGGGCTGCAGACCACTTGTGGACATCAGGCAGATGTGGAGTAGTTGTTTCTTTTATTACTGAAATTTGTTTAGTTTGTTTATTATTTATGTATTTGATTACAATTTTCAGAATTGTGGTATTGAATATTATTTTTTGATTTTTACATTTTGTAGCAACATGCCTCCCCGGAAAGTTCCCACCCACCCACATGAGGAAGCTGGAGAGAGTTCTCCCACACTGATTGATCAGAGGCTCGTGGAGGCTGTGGTTCAGGCTATCCAAGATTTGGGACAGGTACCAGCTCCTTCTCCCATTCTTGTTAGGGAAGAAGAGACATGTCCTAGAAAAGATAAAGCACATGAGTTTCTAAAAAAAAAGCCTCCTACCTTCCGAAGTAGCTCAGAACCCCAGGAAGTAGAAGAATGGAACGAGAAGATCGAGCGTATGTTTGAGTTCTTGGAAACACCTGAGGAGATCAGGGTGAAGTGTGCCTCTTTTCTGTTGGAGGTTCCCAGTCATAATTGGTGGGTGTTAGTGCTTAATTCTGGGAAGAATGAGCAGATGCACTTGGTAGATTTCAAGGCTGTCTTCAATGAACAGTACTGCCCTGAGGTGTTGGCTTATGCAAGGTCGAGAGAGTTCATGGAACTTGTTTAGGGGAATCTATCTGTGATGGATTATGCCAACCGTTTCAGTGAGTTGGTTCGGTATGCTCCAGAAATTGTCTCTAATGAGAAAGGAAGTCACAGAGGTTTTAGAAAGGCTTGCGACCAGAGATATACTCCTAGGTGTTCTTGTTTAAGTTGAGGACCTATGCTGAGGTCGTTGATCAGGCGTGCATGGAGGAGATTGATAATAAATGAAAGTCTGGTTTTATGGTTCAGTATCAGCAGCGGGAAGTGGCAGCTCCTCAGAGAAGAAAAGGAAGCGGGATGATCTTCTGAAGAAAGGAGGTGGAAGTTCAGGCCACTCTTCTTGGCAGTTATCTTCTGTGGATTATGATGTGAGATCAGTCATGTGCCACTAGTGTGGGATGCCCGGGCACATCTGACCAGCATGTCCACTTCCTCTTAAGCCTTGTTACCATTGTGGAGAAATGGGTCATTTGCAACATTTTTGTGGTGTGGCGCGTCCACTTCTGAGTGGGGCTGTGTCAGTGGATTCAAGAAGAGTTCCAGCACAGTCTGAGCCGTCGAGAACAGGGGGATCTTGATTTGGAAGCTGTTGTGGTAGGGATAGGACTTCCTCTTGACAGATCCAGTTCAGGGAATAGCCACAGACTATCGGTCATCTTCAGGCAAAGACCGGACATCTCCATGTGGTGGACCAGGAACCAGCAGGATCAGAGGCGGGACCGTTAACTATTCGAGGTACCATTTTTATCGGATATTCTGTAGTTGCTTCTCTTTTTTATACTGGTGCCTCTGTTTCATTCATTTCTGCCTGTTTTGTGGACATGATGAATTTTCCAACTAATTTAATGTCTTTCATGATGGAGTTGGTGACACCGCTGGGAAAGAGGAAGTAGCAGGGTCTGAGGTGCCCGTCGTGTGCACTTTCTGTGTCAGGGGTTGAGATGGAGTGTGACCTCTTGGTCTTAGATATGGACCTTTTTGATTTCATACTCAGTATGGATTTTCTAGTAAACTTCCAGGCACACATCGATTGCTACAGATGACGTGTGAGTTTCACGGCACCTGATGGGAGTCGTCAGGTTTTTCATGGAGAATTGGATCCTCGGTCATGTCGCATAGGGCCTCCACTCTCAGAGTTGGGAAGTGTTATCTTCCATCTATCTTCGTTCATTCAAGAGGATGGTCTTTCCCCTGATGGTGCACTACCTCATGTAGTGAATGAGTTTCCGGAGGTATTCCCAGATGATTTTTCAGGTTTTCCCCCATAGTGGGATGTGGAGTTTTCGATTGATCTGGCACCGGGAACACATCTGATATCTCTTCCCTCTTATCACATCACCCCCACCGAGCTGAGGGAATTAAAGATAAAGCTGGACGACTTAGAATCCAAAGGATTCATTCACCCAAGCGTCTCTCCTTGGGCCACTCCTATGTTGTTTTTGAAAAAGGCTGATGGATCCCTCTGGATGTGCATTGACTATCAGAAGCTGAATAAGGTAATAATTAAGAATAAATACCCTTTTCCTAGAATAGATGATTTGTTCGATCAGTTGAAGGGTAAAAGTGGTTCTCAAAGATAGACCTTCATTCGAGGTATCATCAACTTCAGGAAAATGAGTCAGATATCCCAAAGATATCCTTTTGAAGCAGGTACGACCACTTTGAGTATTTGGTCATTCCCTTCGGATTGACCAATGCTCCAGTGGTCTTTATGGCACTCATGAATAGGATGTTTCATCAGTATCTCCATTCCTTTTTTGTGGTGTTTGTGGATGACATTCTGGTATACTCTAGCTCTGAGGAGGAACACAGACATCACTTGAGGATCGTTTTGGGTACATTACGGGATCATCGCCTCTATAAAAAGTTGTCAAAGTTCACTTTTTGGATCAGGGAGGTGACATTTCTGGGGAATGTGATCTCAGAGCACGAAGTTTCAGTGGACCCTAAGAAATTAGTGTGGTCATGTCGTGGGAGCAACTGAAGAATGTGTTTGAGATAAGAAGTTTTCATGGCTTGGATGGTTATTATATGCGATTCGTTCAAGATTTCTCTTGGCTTGATTCACCGATGACTGACCTCACCTGGAAAGGGGTGAAGTTTGTATGGGGTCCATAATGCTAGTAGTCATTCGGGGAGCTTAAGAGGTGGTTGACTACTACCCCCATGCTGATTTTTTCAGAGGCTGGAAAGGGATATGTACTCTATTGTGATGCTTCATTTATGGGTCTTGGGTGTGTGCTTATGTAGGATGATCACATAGTCACGTGTGGCTCTCGCCAACTTCGACCACACGAAAAGAACTACCCGACCCATGGCTTGGAGTTGGTAGTGGAGATTCCTGCTTTGAAGACATGGAGTCACTACCTCTTTGGGGAGAAGTTTGTTGTCTACTCTGATCACAAAAGGTTGGCTTATATCTTCTCACAGAAGGAACTCAACTTGAGGCAACGTCCCTGGATCGAGAACTTGAAGGGGTTTGACTTTGACATTGTGTATACCCCAAGCCGGGGTAATGTAGTGGCCGACACCTTGAGCCGAAGGGTTCTAGTGTAGTATTTTAGGAAGTCCAGTGATGAGTGGACATTGATGGGGCTCTTTTCTCGGATGCATGTGGAGACCAGGGAACACTGTTGAGGGGAATTCTTTGCAAGAGTCTAGTTGAATCCTTATCTGTTTGAGTTGATTCAGTGAGAATAGCCCAGTGATGATCTTTGTCAGTGGTTGAAGCAGTTTCATTATGGTGGGGAGACATCCTCTGATTGGTCATCTTCTCGTGAGGGCATCTTGTGCTTCAAGGGCCGTTCTGTAGTGTCGTTATCTCTGTTGAAGGTGGTGATGCAAGATAGCCACCAGTCTCAGTGGGATGTCTATCTGGGTGCCAGTAAGATGTATTATGATGTCATTCGGCAGTTCTGGTGGCCTGGTATGAGACGAGAGATAGTGGACTTCGTTTTGAGATGCTACACATGCCAGCAGGTGAAAGCAGAGCACCAAAGGCCTTCCGGTTTTCTCCAACCACAACCCATTCCTACATTGAAGTGGGACAAGGTCACTATGGACTTCATTGTGGGATTACAACGTACACCTTAGGGTAATAATTCCATTTGGGTGGTGATTTATTTTCTGACCAAATCAGCCCACTTCATTCCGAAAAAAGATACAACTAAAGTGGATGAGTTGGGACATTTGTATCTTCAGGAAGTGGTGAGTCTCCATGGTGTACCATCAGAAATTGTCTTAGATAGAGCCCCCCGCTTCACTTCTCAGTTTTGGGAAGGCCTTCAGAAGTCGTTGGGGTCTCAGATTAAGATGAGCACGACATACCACCCTCAGATAGATGGTCAGACAGAGCGGGTGAATCATATTTTGGAGGACATGCTTTATGCATGTGTCCTGGACTTTGGCGGTTCTTGGGATAGCAATTTGGGATTGGTTTAGTTTGCATATAATAACATTTACCAATCCTCTATTCTAATGTCCCCTTTTGAGGTGCTCTATAGTCGACCATGTCGGTCCCCCCTATGTTGGGATAAGGTAAGAGAGACTTCACTGTTGTGGCCGATCCTTGTGCAGGAGACTTCTGAGAAGGTGAAGTTGATCAGGAAGTGCTTATTGACAGCTCAGATTCGTCATAAATCTTATGCTGACTAGAGGCGTCATGACCTAGTGTTTTCTATGGGTGACAGGGTATTCTTGAAAGTGGCCCCTCGTCCGGCCATCGTCGATTGGGGAAGCAAGGTAAGATTATGCTACGGTATGTCAGGCCCTTTGAGATCACCGAGCATATTAGCAAGGTGGCATATAGGTTGGCCTTACCTTCTCAGTTGACATCTATCCATGATGTCTTCCACGTCTCTCAGTTGAAGAAATACAACCCGGATCTGTCCCATGTGTTGAGTTGGGAAGAACTGTAGATAGATCCTGACATGTCTGTTGTTGAGATGCCAGTGAAAATAGTGGACTCCCAAGAGAAGATACTTCGAGGGAATTCTATTCAATTATTCTGGGTTCTGTGGAAGCATGATAATGATACACATGATACATGGGAGTAAAAGTCATGGGTCGAGGAAGATTACCCGTTCTTGTTTTCCAATCAAGCTTCATGTTGTCTTTCCGGGGAAGAAAGTCCTTCATGGTGGGGATAATTGTCACATAAAGGAAATTTTTTAAAGATATTTTTCATTTAATTTACATCCTTACTTTTTTTTGGGTATTTTCCATGCATTTTTGAAGGAAATGGTGGGTTTCCAAAATTTGGGCCAACCTGAGAGCCCACTTCCAGTTTTGAAAGTAAATTTTGATTCTTTAATAAATCCTTATTTTTTCAACATTTTTCACCCATTAAACTTCCAAAATGACCTTAAGTTAACTATTCAAACCACCAAAGAATGTTTTCCCCCTTAATAGTTCATTATCATCTTGGATTTGGGTGATCAAATCAGGTATTGGGCCACCCTGAAATCCTATTTCATGTTTTAAAATTGTATTTTAATGCTTTCATAAAATATTCGTTTTTTATTCGTTTTTGGTGATTCGAACTCTCACCTACTCCCACTGTACCTAGAGGAACCCCAATATTCGTTTCCCCCACTTTGGAGATTATATCAGTCGGGAATTAGGGCCGATCTTCTCAGGTTTCTAAAATCGTCCAGATTTCTCAAGTAAGTGACTATCCTTCTAAGATCATTCCTTTCCCTTAAGCTTTCACCCTTTTTTATTGAATCCCCAAATGTCCATAATCTAGGGCTTCGTACCTATGGTTTAATTTTTAGTTTCTTGGTCCATTACTCTGGTTTTAGCTTTCATCTCACTCCCTTGTGGTGCGGTGGTGGTGTTGTTGAAGTTCTGCACTAGGATTTGCTGTTCTACGCTCTTTCGATAGGTAATCAATTGTGAATGAAATTTTTGTTGATTATCTTGATGTTTTCATGGTATTTTCAAATTTATTTCATTTTAATGTTTCTACAAAAATTTGTTTTAGTTTCATTTATAAAGCAAATGAATTTTAAGTTCCAATTTTTGGTGAAATTGGGCGGTTTTCATACAAATATTGTATTGGTTCATTTGGTGCTGAACAATAATTACTTAGTTGATTTTATTGAATTGTATTAGGACTGGAAATCATGTTTGTAATTTTTATTTTTTTTGTTTGTTGTTGTGAAAGTTTGTTTAAATGGTGTTTGGGAAGCAAATGGGCTTTAAGTTCCATGTTTGTCTGAAAATGGGCTTTTTTAAAAGATATAACTTCTTGGTTCAAATGGGGATTCCCAGAAACTGAATTTTTGGTTTAATTAAAGGTTATTTAACTTAAATTTTTGTTTTTTTGACTTAAAAGTGTGCACATAGTGTGAAATGGGATATTTCAAAGAGCTTTGGGTGCAAAACAATGTGATATTTTGAGAGGTTGTTTTATTGAAAATCAAAATGTTTTGTTGTGTGTTTTTAATGGTATAAAGTATGTATTGATGATATATTGTTTTTTTGTGACCATTATTAGTGTTTTATATGAAAAAGGATTTGTGTTTTTTTCATAAATTGTCTGAGCACAGAAAGGGGAATCCCAGGTAGTTAGGTGGGAGGATATGTACTAGTACGACTAGTGAACGAGATGAGTTATGTCCCTGTTTCACTGTGAAAATGGATAACAGCAACTCTAACTAAACTATGTGGATGATATTTGGGGACCACTAGGTTATAGTTATGTTACCTACTAGTGGATCGTTCATGGGAAAGTATTGTGACTTGGATACTTTACACCGAGGTATGAGGTACATAGGGCTCGAGACTATCTAGTTTCCTAGGGGTGTTCCCAGTTTTGGTGCTCATTGGATTTGTGGTATTTACCTTTGTATTGGGGTGATTTTGGTAGTACATTACAGTAGCTCACATGTCTATTTAAATGTATGAACATTATGAAAATTTTATCTTGAAAACTGTTATCAATTGAAAGTTGCATTTCTTGGATTTTATCACTGCTTTTCTTTGCGTATTAAAACTGCATGCTTTTTCATATTGTATTGCATTCTAATTGGAATAATTGGGTGTTATACTATTGGGATTAGGCTCACAACCTAATTAAACCCCTTGGGTGTAAGTAGACTTTGTTATGTTTGACTCAAGTAAAGGAAAGGCTAAGGGTGATGGCGGTTCAGGATGTTAGTCTCCATCATCGGGATGGAGTTGTGGACACGGCTTGGGGGTGATGACCCCTTGTAACGTGGAGTCCATGGGGATGTTTTTTTGATGTTTCATTGTGTCTTTGGACCTTTTGTACTTAATTTGAACTTATGTATTCAGTTCTGGGTTTTTGTATAAACCTTGCTAGTGTGAATTTTTCAGATTCATTTTATCAAATATTTTTGATGTTTTAGGTATACATATTCGGATAAATTGTTCCCAAACCAAGATAAATGATACCCGGGCACTTGTTCTAGCCCATGGGGATAGGTAACGCCCTTCGGTCCTTGACATGGGCCAGGTTTGGTGTCGTTAATTGTGGTGACCAGATTCAGTTTGTGACAAAATTAATTAATTTTATATCTATATTATTATTATTTTTGTTTGGGTTACACACCACATTTAATTTCAGGAAAGAATCACAAATATTCTCTAACTATATATTAAAAATCTGTATATTATTCACTACCATAAAAATAAAGATAATAATCAATTGATAACATAAAAAATTTTCTACTTCTATTGAGAGGTAACAACAATATTCTTCACTATCTATGTAGTAATGATTACAACTATTCCTTCTACCTTGAATAAAAGAACCTATATTCTTGAATTATATAGGTTAAACCATTTTATGAATTAATCTTCCAATATATATCACATAATTGACACCCACTCAAAAGAATTCAATAAATTATATGAACAAAGAGAACATACTTGTTTCTGGAATCTTCTCTTTGCATCTTGTTTTTACTATTACATTTAATTTTTAAGGCTATATTATTTCTAAATAAAACCATTCAATCCACAAAATTTTCATGGTTTTAAATAAGATAACATTTCTCATAAGGTTATCTAAACATTTTTTGTCAAGGAACCATGTACTATTTTCTATTACATGAATTCAATCTATATAAAATTAATTTTTAGGGCCAGATTTCTTATTTTTCATCCATGTACTGTGTTTTAATTTTTATATATTTTCGAGTCACACTTTCATATCTACAGAATTTATATCATTTTCAATCATCTTCAAGAAAAAAAAACTATTTTTTATAGGGATATCAGTTATGCAGTTATGTTCAAAAATACTTTGTTAAAACATCATTATATATGTAATTAAATACATTAAATCAATAAGTATAATAATAAAAACAAGACCTATTAAATCCATTTCTCTTATGTTTTTTTGTATACGATGTTCTTATTCATTGTTTTTTTATAATCAATTCACCTCATAAGTATAGTTTTTTCACTTTTCTATATGTCATCACATGTCCCAAGAAATCATTGACTTGAAAATTAATTAGTTGAATTAAATTGATGGGTATCTACCCAATTTTTTCAATCAATAGATCATATATTTTTGAAATGTTCTCTATTTATTTTATTTGGGTTTATTTTTTTACTTTTATTTCCTATATCATTTACACTCTAGTATTTTTCTTTACTGTTGATACCTTAAGTCATTCATCGTTGTATCCAACTACTTCTTTTTTTCATCACATATGTTAATTTTTTATTAAACATTCCCCTTGTTTGTGTGATGGTTATTTAATTTTTTTACTAAATTCCATTAAAACATAAAAATTTTAGGTTCTTGTTAATATTTTCATATTTTATTTTAAATTAGAATTATTTTTCATTATAAACAATTATTATTCATGGGATTAAATTCTCATACATTATTCTTCAATAAAATCAATATTCATCATAGTTTGGTCATTATTTCTCGTCTCGAATTTAGTCACTCCAAAAATATTTTCATAGTAATATAATTATCTTAAAACACTTTTTCAAGTCAATTAATTTGACCTTCCAACTCATAAATATATAAATTTGACTGTTTTAATATACTCTTATTTCATTGAAGTTTCATATCCTTAAAAGAACCTTCAATCTCACATTTTAGATCAATAACATATATTTTTGGTCTTGATCTTTAATTATAAATTTCAATACCACAAAAATTAAATTGATACACTTTTTTATTAAAATTTAAATTCATTCACTTTCCCTTAAATAGATAATCCTTCATCATATTCTTCTTTAATCACGTAATTTATATAAAATTTTCATCTTTTTATTCTATTATCAAAGAAAAATATATTTTTATTATTAGGTGCAAATTTTATTTTGATTTGACTTTAAAAATTAACCACATCATGATCCTCTCACCATCTTTTTAGACATCATGTTGATATGTGATTTTTTTTACTTTTCATGATTACAAATGGTAATATTCTTTGAAAATAATGTATAACTCACATTAATATTTTTTCTAGTCGTGATATAAGATCATAAATCAAATTGAAATTCTAGTGGATTAATTTATATGTATTTTTATTATTTTAGCCATATTATAAATATTATATATAATATTTTCAATATATTTCAAGTATCATATATGAGATTGAGCGGTATAAAACATGAGTATATGAGGTATGGTTATATATCAAGGAAGAACAAAAATCATACATTATATAATGATAAGAGATCATATGAACCATGTTGTATTAGTATAACATGAGATGATTAGTGTTATATAGATATAAGTTCATGAGAATATGATTCCTTGTGTTATAATTTTACATAGGAAAAAAGGATATTGAAGACTTTATATAATAAATATCCTTCAAATGAAAGTGGAAGATATGAATGCATTATGAGTTTTCTACTATGATGTATAAGTAAAGATGAGATTAATTACATCCTATGTGATATAAATTCTAAATAATTGTTATATTAAATATAAAAAGGGTTCATACATATTTATAAAAATTAATATAATGTAATAATAAAATTTAAGAATAAAAATATCACAAATTTATCATTGTTCATGATCTATAATACGCGATGGTAAAAAATAATTTTTTAATCATTAAATAAATAATATTAATTAATACTTGGGTATGTTAAGGCATTTCATGGAACCGATTTGAGCGATTTTTTTTTGAAAATTGATAAAGATAACATATATTTTACCAAAATTTTATTGGATAATACAACCGTACAAGAATTATTGATAACATTGTTTGAAATTAAACTTGTATTTTTAATTTATTTTTTTAGGATGGATTTGGTCGATATTTATAAGTTGAATGAGTTCTTGAGGTAACATAGAGGTTCTCACTTTGAAAGAAGAAGAATATATTGAATTTCTTTTGGAGATGTGTGAGATAAAAAATTCAACATAGGAGTTATGTGAATATAATCAACAGAAATAGAGGCCTGATTGAGTATAAAATATATGTCACGGGTTAGATAAGACTAACTGAGGACATACATCTGGTTGAAAAGTTATATGACATGATGAATAAGAATTTATTCAATAAACAAAATATTCACGAGCAAGAGAGGAATAACTCAGGATATATCGAGGTAAGTGATAATAAGGTAAGTCACGATAATATGAGATATGTGAGAGAATGAAAATGGATTTTACTAACATAGTGGGAAAAGTTAATCATCATAAATATAAAACATCTGAAAATATAAAAAATGTCATAATAAGTTATTGAGATATCATCTTAACATATATGAGAAACATAATTAGTTTATTCTAAGGACCAAATGAATTTAATAAAAATAACTTAATTCTATTGAATTCATATCTCCACTATTAAACATATTACTCATAAATATTTAATGTATTTAATGGTTAGTTAAGGATTAAAATGAATTATTTAATTGAATATATTTTAAAAATAGTGAGTTTAATAAGTAATATAAAATTACCAATATGTGAAAAAATTGAATGAAAATGTTTCAAAAGATATATTTAGTTCTCCATTATATATAAACTGACCTAGAGTCATATTTTATATTAAATTACTAATATATTTGTAATTATATGATGTACATGTGAACAAATAAACAAAAATATTAAATAATATGTTTGAGAGAAGAGGATTAAAAAGAGTGTTATTATTTAATAATAATATTGAACTAGATTTTATTTATTTATTCATGTGATCTATTTGTGTTGGGTATGATCATGGTAAAGAATATTAGATCCCAACCATGTATGAAGAGAGTCATATGGTTGAGAAATTTTGATTTCTACAACTCATTATTTTATATAAACCTTGATACATGACCTTGAGAAGATAAGGATCATAAATATCAATATCGTGAATCACTGAATCCATATTTCTATAAAAGATATATGAGATATCTAGTAGCAAACCCAAGATTCATTAAATAGGATTTTATTTTCCATTAATTTCACAATTACCATATTGTATTAATAGGTCAAATTGAATGCCTATATAAATAGAAATTAGGAATTATAATGGGTTCCTGGATAAAACCATCCGTATTGAATTTTATAGATCATAGTAGTTAATATTTTCTAAATGGATGCTATATATCACTCCACGGATGAAATCACACAAATAAAGGGGGAACCTGGTAAAAATCATGAATTCATTACATTATTAACTTATCATATACATACATGTGGGGTTCAATGTAATTTTAATGAGATAAAATAATAATTTATTTGGAATAATGAATTTATTTAATTAATAAACCATAAAACTTAGAAAGTGAGTAAATTAATATGTAAATTGGTTCACCCACTCTCAGTGTTTGTTATATTAATATGATAACTTCATGTGATATAAAATACATTGGTTTCCTTTTTTTATTTTCATTGATTTATATACACATTAATTAAATAATTAAAAGACCCAATTAACTTTTATGTAGATGGTCTATGTATTGGTTAAGTATTCCCACATCATTTCATTGTATTAATAGTTTCTATTGGGTGAATATTCACTTATTTTATAATTCATCAATTAATTTTTCCCAAGTGGTATTAAGATCTGTAATAATATATTTATAAAGGTTCATGAAAATATATCAACACATTATCACATATACCTTTTTCTTATGATTTTTTCTTTTCTTTCAATTGTTTCTCCTCTAAAAAGATTTATTTCATACTTAAATGTAAAAAAATATACTTTTTTGATGAAATTTTTGATGAAATTTATATTTATTAATAAAATATATTTTTATAAAATCTAAAAACATAAAATTCCACATATAATAACTAACACATTTCTAATAATTTATAACATTAAGAATTTATTTACATGCCATTTAGAATAATAACTAGTAAATATTGTAGAGAAAAATTTTAATAAAGAGAGGATAAAATAAAAGGAAGTGACTAATAAGTTAAAAGATATTTCCTTGATTAAGAATAAATTTGAATCATTATAAATAGATAATATTTATGAGACTAGGGACAAAAAACAAATAATAATGTTATTTAATGGTTCTCCATGATGAGGGGGTTTAAACCACAATTTATGATGACCCAAGAGATGATAGAATCTTAAGTTATGAAGGTGATTCAAGAGAAAATTAACTTATTTTAAAGGAGTAAAAAAAGTGTTGCAAGAACATGAAAATCACATAAAAGATAACTACATTACTCAAGATAAACATGGATATAAAGGAATTTCCCTAGAAAATATTAATTTCTTTAAATTATAGTAATAAATAGATGAAAAAAATACTCCAAAGACTAAAATTAAAACATCGAAGGAATAATTAATTGTTTTTGAATGATTTTATCTATTTTTTTAGTTTGGGATGAAACAAATACAGATGAAGGATACTGAGATTGATTATTTTTTAATGTATTATGTGATGATGAATAAAAATCTATTTTATAAGTTGAATCAAAATAATAAAAATATATAATTAATCTTTATGAGAAGTACTCAAAGGATGAGATGAGATAACATTTAAAAAAAATTATTTTTTGAAATATCCATGCTCATTGATACAAATATAAGGGTGGTATAATGTATTATTAAATATCTTATTGTTGTAATTATAGTTTAGTATGATATCCTCAATGTATTCTAAAATGAAATTAATTAAAAATATGATAATAGTACCTGAAAAAATGTTTTAATATAAGTCTTATATAAAATTAAAGACATGGAATTGGGGTGGGGGTAAACCAGGGTTATAGTGGATTTATTATTTTTCCTTAATTATCAAATTTTAATTAGATATTTCCCTATTATTAGGTTATAATATATAACATTTTTCATTCATGAACTAACCATATAATCTAAATTTATCATAAATAATAAGAATGAAAAAAAATTAATTGGTTCACCCTCCAATGGTTTTGTTCTATGACCAATGTACATGTTAAAATCATTATTTTCATGCCATATTTTTTATTATAGATTTATATGAGGGATCTCTTCACCATGGTCTATTTCCATTATATTTTTTGATAAGACCGCTACACTAGTAGTCCAATGTCAGTGGTTAATTTGATACATTGGCTCTAGATATAATAAAACACATGCTAAAGGACTGAATTGTTTATTAGTCTTGGAAAACTATATAGAGACTTTAAATTAATATTACTTTTAAAAAAATCATAAAATAAATATAGTGTTTTCTTTTAGAAAACCAATATTCCCTATACCATATCCTTATATATTAATCGTAAAGAACTTTTATGTATCCTAAGAGAAATGAAACATAATAATGGGGTGAGATTAGATACTGAAAAATGGTATACATACATCATAATCAATCATTAATAAATAATTATAAAATTTTGGGAAAGATAAATAAATGTTACATATTCTATTTAAATAATAACTTGATCATAATATGGATGGAATAATGGATGGAAAAATATCCATATAAACAATCACATGGATCAATACTTATTAATGAATAATATAACTTATTTAATAATCACATTGATATTAATAATTTATTTCATAATTATGGAATAAATAATGTCGAACATAAGAAACACATTATCGTTGCCTCGTCCAAGATATCTAAATGTACCATTAAGCCCTTATGTAAGGCCTTCCCCAGAACTTTAGGTATTTTGTTTGATGAGACATACTGATGTATTGAGGGGATAAATAGGGACACACCCATATATTATTAAGTCAAATTCAATCCTAATATTAATCAAAAATATAATTTAATCAACATTCCTTCACTAAATCAAAAACTGTTCATATTGGAAGAGCTAACCATATAGAATATTAATAATTTCCACAGTAAAAATGATCATAAAAAAATAAATATTTTAAATTGTGTCATTATATTACGTACTAAACATAATATTCAACAATATATTTCGACATAGATGAAAATAAATTTAATATATTACTTGAATATTTATTGAGGAAACCACCCTTTTTTACATGGAAAATAATTTTTAAAATCTATGAAATGTTCACATCAAAAATAAATAATTTTATTTGAAAATAGCCTTGTAAATTTTAAAGGAATATTAAAATAATTGAGGCATTATGGTGGGGTTAAATTCCATTCATACTATGTATGATAAAAAAACCAATTCACACTTTTTAAAGAAATTTCCAAAAGTACCTCATTTAGAAGACGATATGAAGATTCCTTTTAATTTTTTTACAAATTAAAATATGGGTAAAAATTAATTTAAACAATAATTTAAGAATATTAAAAACATTTTATATTTATTTTAGCAAACATGGATATAGAAGGGAAATATTACTCAGTTGAGACTTAAAAGTTAACAATACCAAATAATGATGAGATTGTGAAATAAACCCTTACCACTTGAGTTTATTTTGAATAGTTATCCCGGTGAAAGAAATAAATTGAAATGAAACATTAAATTAAATTAATAAAATGGTATTCATGATATAATATATAGCACAAAAAATAAATTTGCGGTGAAGATGGAATATGTATCACATAAGTAAAAGTGGGATGACTAACCCTTACCTTAGGTATTAATTTACTATTATGTACTTTTAACCTACTTAATAATAAATTTATATTTACCATAATATATAAAAATATAAATAATATCATATATGATTCATTTTTAACATTTTATTACCCATTTTATAATGATATTTTTTCTATTATCATTATTTGTGATGCCAAATACATTATTGTTCATGTATATTTTGATTCGGATGTTTTAGTACCTATAATTTTAATAAAGACCATCATCTCCATACTATTATTTATATTATAAATATTATATATATTCAATATTTATATGTTTAGATTCATCCCTAAAATATAGAGATAGAAAAATAAATCAGACCAATCATGGAGACGGTAGGTCGTTAGTACACATGAATGGTGTTTTCATTATTTGATGGATTGAATGAATGAAATGTAAAGAATAATTATAATTTAAATAATAATAATTTTTATATATATATATAATATATTAATCATTTTCATTTTTATAACCATCCAAATAAACTGGTGATGAAAAACGAATTACACCGCTATGTTGAGATGATAAGTTGTACCTATACATGAATGATGTTTTCACAATTTATTGGATGGAGAAAATTTGTAATATTATTGTAATATAATAATAATAACATATAATTATATTAATCATACTGAATTAATTATTTTTTTATGGGTAAAAAATGATGAGAATTTTGAAGAATAAATAAACATGAAAGAGTTGGTAAAGATGATTACCTCATCTTTGGTGTACCCACTTTATATCTCTTCTTAAGGGATCGATTATTTCTATTTTGAAATTTTTTGAACCTCAATAACTACTTTAAATATTATTATAATAATAATATGTTGGTTTTTTGAGATATATGGATCAAATAGGTGTAATGATGTGAAGGAAGAGGCGCCCTTTCATAATTGAGGAGAGGAGTATTCCTGTAATTTCATAAAATATTGAATAAATATAAATTATTTATCATATAAAAATGGTACCAAATTAATATACTTAGAATATAAGGTTTTTATATTTCAAAATTATTTCATATAATAAATATTTTATAGTTTTTGGATATTTTTTCACCATTATCTTTTAGTTTTAACCCCTCATAAACCCTTTTTACAATTAAACAACTATTAAAATTTTATAATGTTTAAGGGTCAACAATATTTCTGTAAAATGAAAAAATACATATAAATGGAAAATTTTAGATTTAATTAACCATATCCAATTTATTTTTTCAAATATAATATTTTTAGTAATTTTATATCATTTAATAAACTATTATTTTTTATAAAATAGGGATATTGTAAATTTTTATAATTATTCATTAATTTGACTTTAAAAAGTTCAATACAACAAATAAAACTTGAATCAAATATATTATTATATCCCTAAAATTTTATGTAAATATTTATAATTCATAGATACAATTATTTATCTCAAATTACATTACTTTTAATATTTTTAATATCATTTAATTGGGGTTTTCCATTATTTGAATATGTACTACGTTAGAGTTGTGTAAGAATTTAAGTTAATTATTTTTTCACTAAAAAATAAAAATAAAATTTTCAGGATAAATATGAATATTTTATATTCTTAAATTTTATTTATATTGGAATATATACTATAGAAAACCCCATATTATAAATATTATAGTTATTAGAGAAAAGAGTTTTACATGTTAGACTTTTCTTGAAATAAAACACTATAAAGGTCATAATATCTTCTAAATGGACATAACATTTCATATAAATGAATATTGGGTGATTATAGATGAAATTAACCCATAATATATTATTATGGTATGTTTTAGGGCCATTTAATAGTCCTTATCATTTTATTTTTAACTTTAATTTCCCGATTTTCCCTTTACCGTGGTTACAATATTTCAAATGTTATAACTAATTTTGAAAAAAATAATTGAGGAATATTATATTTTTTTGGATATCATGAATCCAAATATGGAAGAAATTTTAAAAAAATTTAAACATATAAGTGGAAAATTTTAACTTAAAATTAATCCCATAAAACATAATGAAATACTATTTTTCCAAAAAGAAATACATTTTTAAGTATAAAAATGTTTTAAAAAAATTTCAACAATTAAATTAATTAAAATTAACTTAATTGGATTATTAATAACCAAATAAAACTAATTTTACTTTTAAACAATTTTTAAATAAAATGTTACTTTGAAAATATTTGTAATAAAAAGAAATTTTTCAATAAAAATCGATATTTTTCAGTATTCACTAGAAAATAAATAATTTTAAAAAAATATGAAAATTTTAGCCTAAGATAATTTTTAAATGAAAATTTAAAAAATTATATTATTTTTTCGAAATAAAAGTTATATTCAATCTATAATTTATTTATAAATTTTTCTTAATAATGTTTTTGAAGAAAACTTATTTTAGAACCCTAAAAAACATTACTAAATATTCAGTACATATTTCATTAGTAATATTCAATAAATATGTAATGAGTAAATAATTTATATATATATATATTCCATAATTTGATTAATACTATTCATAACTTCCAATTTAATGGCTATGATATAATGATCACATTTTTCTAATATTTGATTGTTTATTGAAGCTCGGTGTTACATGTTGTAAACATTATCAAACATAGAATTATTTTTAAATATGGGGGTTCTCTTAACCAAATTATATCAAAGATTATATATATTTTAAAATAAAAATATCATAAAATATTGGGGTTTTACATTCCCCCCCCCCCCTTCACCAAATTGAGGCCTCACATTTTGAAATTATTCTTGGAAATCAAGGGTTTGACATTTGAAAATTTCATTATATTAAACAAACATTATTAAAAGTGTTATTAAATCATTATTTAAAAAAATTAAATGATAATTATGATGGTAAACATAAAAACAGGTTTATAAAAAGTAGATTATTAGTGGGAAGTGAAAATATAGATATATTAAAGAACATTAAACCCTTAAGATTAATATAGAGTGATAGAAAAAATGGTCATGAGAATGTTAACCACTAAAAAACTATAAATATTTGATGGGTTTAAAAGACATTATTTTCTTGATAAGAAAATTAAAGGGATATCATTTCTATTTTAAGGTCTTGTTATTAAAGTTGAGGTATTATTTTTCTATACAAATAAATAACTCATGAAAATAAAATTACATGATTTTCCCCAAGTCATAAGAATAATATCATTATTTTGTTTTACATTGATCTATTTAATGTTCATCTATTACAATAGGAAATTTATATTTGAGATTAAATTTTCTTATTCCAAATGAATTATTAAATAATAAACAAACACAAAATTCATTCTTTCTGATTCTAAATATTTACCAAAATGAAAAAATTGTTTGCACAAGGTATCAAAGTTTCACTACAATCAATAATATAAAACATTCAAATAAATCAATCCCATAAGTATTCAATCATAATGATCTTCTTAATTATTTAATACCAAATTAAAAAAATCAAATAATTTAGAAATAACGTCACTAAATATTGGAAATAAACTTATAATTAACCTAAAATAAATTATCTCTACATGTAAATACCCTAATTACATATTTTCCTAAAACATGATAATAACTTGAATCACAATAATATCAGAATGAAAACATGCATTCTTCCAAAAATTATCTCTCTCTTTATTCTTTAAATAAAATATCATATTATTGATTATAAATCCAAAAGTGACTAGGCTTTAACATGAATTACTTTTTATTAAATCAAAAATAATTTTAAAAGTCTCCAATAAAATCCTATTTACATCCAAATCATCATCATAAACCTATTGGTGTTATATTTATCTGCATTGTGTATTCTTAAAAAATACTACCTTACAACTAACAAATTTTCTTGGTTATTTTAACCACTCACCATATTCTTTCAAATCCTTAATAAAAATACTCATATATAATATTTACATGTTTCGTGATTCTTGTAACTATAATATATTCAGTAAAATTATTTAAAGGCTTAATTATTGATTACAAATAGTTTTATCATTCCACTTCAACTATAGAAATAAAATAATCTTGACATTGATACCTTTTATTATTATGATCTATATCCCCGTGACAAATTAAAAATTAAATAACATAATTTCCCATATACTGAGAGATGAATAATTTAAAATTTCAAGCCTCATTCTGTCCCTTTAAATCACAAGCATGGTGGCCTTTATCTCTATACTAGAGTCAAACTCCCATTACTTTCAAGAAAGTACAGAGGTGTTTATTTCCACAATTATAAAATGTGGGGAAATCCTTATATCTTTGCTTCCCCTTATACTTATTTTTATCTTAAATTATCTAATTATATTGATTTACATTATAACCACAAAGAATTGGACAATTCATTATTAATATTGATAACACAAGATACTATATCCTCATATAATGATAATTTTTAGGAGACCAGTTATGTAACACACCAAAATTCTAAAGTACAACTTTTTATTAAATAATTTTTATGACAGAAAACACCTACTGTACAAAGGGAATATATTAACCTAATAAATTATAATATTAAATAAATATAATATATTTTACATCTTGTAATTCATGAAACGCATAGTCATCTTGTGTTACATGGAAGAGCGACATTCCTTGATAGCTTTCATTACACGCAACACCGCGTTTCACCAAATAGAAATATATTATTAAAATATTAATTTTTTAATATAATATGATATAACCTAGCCATTATATTAGTGGTTACGAATATTAATAACTAAATTATAAAAATTTATATTTTATATAAATATAAAATGAATTCATTGGTAACTAGTTAATGGGATATGAAAACAAGATCTAATTGGATATAAAAAAGAAATATTATTATTTTTATGATACCAAGAGAGTTTTTTCTTAATATAAGTGATTAATTACAATTATTGACTGATTTTAAGAAAGTATTTATGTTATATATTCAATAAAATAAATTTTATATTCATCCATTTGGTTTGATTGGAATAAGTTAAGAATAAACACAATTTCACACATAATAACCTATATTTTTTGTTAAGGTAATTTTAGCACCATTAAATGAAGAACCCATATTAAATCATAATTTTTTTACATTAATTGGTTTAATATTTCAAAAAAACATCATATTGAAATATAAAAATAATAATTAGTTTAGTTTTAATTTGTTATATTGTTCAGAAACGTATCATTTTTAATGAATAGATAAAAATACATAATTTTAATTAAAAATTTATTTTTCATGTAATTTATTTATAAGGTGAAATTAAAAAATAAATTTGTTTTAAATTTTAATTATATCAAATTTTCATCCATTAATACAATTTTATTTCATATAAATCAATTTTAATTTGAAATTGATAAAAACACAATGCTAACTTTATGATGTTTTCACTTACAAAACTCGCATTGTAGTCTCATCCACGGGATTAAATTTAAATAAATTTCTACAACTTTTATGATTGGAAGTTGGAAAAATAGATTCCATATTTGGAATAATTATAATTAATAATGTATAATAAGTAAAAATTTTTATTTTCCCAAAAATATTCGTGAATGTGATTAAATTTAATTGCAGTGATTAAGGCTAAATTAAGATTAATAAGGGACTAAAACTGAACCATAATGACAAAAACGGCAAATAAACTTGTCCAAGGGATATTTTATGGAAATATTTGGACCCTATACTCACGTTTCTAAAACAATGACCTTTATTTGGTCCACATGAACCATGAAAAGTGTGTTATGAATTCTTTTGTTAAAACATTACAACCGTGCCAATCCTACTCCACTAAAAAAGGCCACAACTTCTCCCCATTACTCACACCTCTAAAACCAATTAGGTTTAGACCTTATATACCAAAATATCTTTCTAAAAGCCCTCCCATAGAACTCGAAGTCTCCATATGGGTATAAACCTTTCCAAGGAAGCCCTTTGGTATAAACCAAAAGGTGTTAAATGATTTTTAAGGTAACACATTCCAACAATATCTTTTCTTTTATTTACATTTCCAACACCAAAAATTTTATTCTTCCATGATCATATAATATCTCTAGTATCATAAAAATAATTATATTTTTTCGTATTATGGGTTTTACCTACACATACACGCACTTCCATCCAATGGGAAATAAGCATACTGTTTATATGTATTGGGAACTATTACCTCACGAAACGATGATTATTCATTTTTCTTTTACCACATATCATGGTAAAAATTATGATGGACACTATATTTATATATATCATATTTATCATATTTATTATTTATTTATACTTATTTAATCACTTTATAAATCATACCTTTTATAAGTTCCATTTAGTGTAAATATGATAACATCGTTTGTGAAAGTGTCAACTACTACCCCCTCAAAGCGACGTGAATTGTTCACACACTACATGGAATGTATAAAAGATGGTTTTAATTAAACATATGATATATAAATAGAATAAATTTTATATTCATGACATAATTACCATCACAAAAATATTATGTATATATATATCATTTTCATTATTTCCCTTCCACACACAAAGTGATAACATTGTTCGTAGGCATGTGGATTACCGCCTCCTCAATGTGATGTGATTACTTTTACATAACAAGAATTATATATATAAGTAAATATGATTATTTAATATTATATTTATTATATAATGATAATTATGAAAATATATAGTATTACTTACCTTATTTTCATAATGATTATTGATAAATGAGAAATTCACTCTTGTGTACGTATGACCTACTATCTCCATGAGTGTAATGTTGGTTCATTTTTATAACCATATTTAATGAATGGTAATTAAATTATAATTTAGGTATAAAAATGATAATTATTTAAAAATTTATTGTTATGTATATGTTATATAATGACCCCTATGAACATAGTGGACTTACCAATGTTGTTTTGGACACAAAAACCGAATTTGGTCTAAACACCCTATATAAACGTAACTGATCAACTAGTAGTACGCAACATAGAAATAGGTCAAATAAAAGTAACGATAAACATGATATTTTTTTTAAGAAAATAGATAATTAACATACTTTTGTTATAGAGGATATTAAAGGGGTTCTCACGAAATGAAATGCAAGGTAGAGATTTTTCCTCAAATAACAATCCTTTTGGTATTATTTGTATTTATACACCAATTCACTTTTATTTTGTCAATATACTACAAATTGACATGTTATATCATGAATATAATTATTCTCATGATATTATATGTTTTATTTTATTCCATTATAAGTATTAAAATTTTATGTGATTCAAAGTGGTATGAGACACTATGGAATGTTTAAATATTATTTTCCTCAAAAAAATTCGTAATGATTATCTTTATAAACTAAATTTTTGTGATTTTTAATTTTATATTAAAAACAATCACTTTATTATAATAATTTTTCACTGTAAATTTCCTTGAATATCCATGTTTTCAGATAATGTATATTATTGTTTCCTAAACCATATATCATTTTTCATGTGGTGTTTACTTTGGAAGTTATTTGATTAACTGGGAAATTATTGATAAATCTATATACTTTATTCAATATAGATCTTTGATATGAAATATTTTCTATTGATTAAATTAAATATTAGATATAAGGAATGATTTGGACATGAAATTATGGGTGGAACCTAGAATTTATATAGCTCCTCGATGCATCAACAAGTTCTCATGAGACAAATAAGTTATGAAAATTAATCATGTTCCTATTCATAGTTTTAAACTATCAAGTGGATGGATCTTGATAGAAGAGGTTTTCATGTGATTGATATATGTTTTCCAATGATAAATCATTGCCTTCATTTTGATTAATTATTTATTATCCATGATATTTTCACATAATAAAATCTATGTAAGCATTTCATTCTCAGTTTATGGATTAAATGCCATGTGTTTTTGGTTTCATAGATTTCCATATTTATTTTTCATTATCTATTTATTTAATTGGAATGAGTTTCCTTTTTTACCTTTCTGTATTTTTTTATGCACATCCTTCTTAGTTTGTAGATTATATGCTATATGTGTTATATTAGTTACCATGGAATAATTATTATTCTTAATGATTCATTATATATTCCACTATACATTACACATACCAAGTATTTTATCTCACCCATATTATGTTTCTCTCCCGAATAATCTAAAAAATATATTATGAAATATATGATGTGATATAATAAATGGAATAAATTTATTCTCTAAGTTATTAATTTAGAAAGAAGAAAAAAATTATATTGTAATTGTTGTATTATTTTATTATAAAAGTTTCATTTATGTATATTAGTTTCCAAGACTACAAAAGTCTTAGTCATTCAGGCCTTGAATCCTTGTAATCATGCTAATGTAAACGATAGCAGACACAAACTCTATTTATTCGGGTTTGGGTCGCTATAGTTGGTATCAAATGAAGTTTTGTAGTATCCTTGAAAACTAGATTAAAAAAAGAAATGAGAAAATAAACCTAAGGTAGATGTTGAGGATACATATAGAATAAAATCCTAGATTTTTGTTAAGGTAAATATTATTTGGGTCTTCCTTGTAATAAATCCATGTATGGATACTAAAAGTGTAGGTGGTTCTTGAATATATGCACATAGGAGTAACAAATTTGATAAGGTGTTCGAGTCCTGATTTGGTGTAACCTATTTTATGATAATGGAAATTACTACACACTTGGTTTGATACTCCCATGGGATATCCTTAGGATAATTCACATTTTATTTACAAACAACTATAAATGATTTAGACAATGAGTATTCTAAAATAACACTAAGTTGTTTTATATTAAAGATAATGTTTCATGATTTAAAAATCCTATGAATGATTTTATGGATAAACCCTAGCCCATGTAAGGACCTATATAAAAATAAATGGAAGAAGTATTAATGTATTTATGATGTTAAAAACCATATCTAAAAAGAAATTTAGTGAATAAAATTATTTCAAGGATGTCCATCATATTTGTTTTAGAAATTATATTAATTTGGATCAAAAGAAGGACAATATGTATACTAGGTGACAAACCATCATGTTTGTAAAGTCCATGGGTCTTGAACCTAAAATCTAAGGATGATAAGGGTTTCACGCCAATCATTGTCACACATAATGTCTTGATCAATTTTTCATTGTTTTTCGTTAAATAATTTGACAAAAAATGTTAATTATGAACCAGTAATATCAAATTTTAGGATTAGAGATTAATATATAAACCATATTGTTCTTTAAATATAGTTATTGTAAAATAATTAGACATTACACTCTTTTATTGGTCTTACACACCTTTAAAAGTTTATTTTAGTTCTTTAGGCATAAAAAACATTATTGATAATTAAATTTTGGGAGTAATGGGATGAATTACAATTTGATCGAAGTATAAATAAAAGTTTGGATTGTTCATATTAAATTGAAACCTATATAGTATGAATATTTTATTATATTACTAGTCATTAAAATAATTACCCAACATTAATAAAATTACATTAAATAAAATATTGTTATAATACCTTAATTTTTGTTGAACAAATGGGCTCTAAAATCATCAAGGATTTATGGATTTTATTCCCCAAACATTCTATTGATCATTAATATGTTTTTGAATTATGACTTCAATAACTACCTATAAATTTTTATGATTTTTCTCAAAGTAAATATATATACTTTACACTAATGTTCTCCAACTTAGAGGCTTGGTTATAATTTAGCCCATGTGACCTTTTTTTTCTCATTATCTCTTATTTAGAAAATGGTTTATGAGCCATTCTCACAATGTGAGATTTTAATGTATGAAATATCAGAAAATATATTACCAATATCATGTTTAAATCATGATGATGCAATATAATTAAGGCGGGGAGAATGTAACACCATGAAATTCTAAAGTACAACTTTATATTCAATAGTGTTTAAAACACATAACACCATGTGTAAAAAGGGAATATATTAACCTGATATATTAAAATCGTAATTTAATATAATATATTACATATATTGTATTTTATTCAATAATGACTTATCTTGTGTTACATGAAAGAGATACCTTCCTCGATAGCTCGCATTACATGCAATACCATGTTTTACCAAACAACAATGTATTGTTATTTAATATAATATAAAATAATCATGCAGTTATATTAGAATTTATGTTATTAGTCAATAAATTAGGGAAATTTAGGTTTTCTAAAAATATTAAAAGAATTAACCGGTTACCAATTAATAAGAAATGAAAATAAGATCCAATTGGACAATAAAAAAATATTATTATTTTCATGCTTCTAAGGGAGTTTTGACGTAAAACATAATTAATTTACATTAGTGAATGATTATAATTAAATATATATTTTATTTATTAAATCAAATATTTTTTATATTCTTCCAATAGGTTTGATATGTATAAGATAAGAACACACCCAACTGCACACATAAAACCAAAATTTTTCAAAGGCATTTTTATGCCCATTTAATGGATAACCGATTTTAAATATGACTTTTGACACTTTAATTCATTTATTATTTCCAAATAAACATCATATTTGAAATATTAATATAAAAATTAGTTTAGGGATAATTTTTGATAACTTTTTGGAAATATATCATTTTTAATGATTTTTTAAAAATACTAAATTTTAGTATAAAATGGATTTTTTCATATAATTTATCTATATGGGTAAATTATAATTTGAATTGGTTTTAAAGTTAAATTAGATAATAGTTTTATCAATTAATAAAATTTATTCCATTGGAATCAACTTAACTTTGAAATTTATTATAAAAACATAGAAACATTCAGATGTTTTTACTTTAAAAACCTATATTGTCTCCCCTCATGCAAGATTAAATTAAAATAAATTTATCGAACTTATATGATTAGAATTTGGAAAAATGGATTCAATATTGGGAATATTAATAATTTATATTTTATAATAAATCAAATTGTTTATTTACCAAAAATATTATTGAAATTTATTAATACTAATTACAACAATTAAGGTTAAATTAAGATTAATAAGGGACTAAAACTTAACCTAAGGACCTAAAATACCTATAAACATTAAGAAGATATGTTTCATGGACATATTTCTCCCATATAATATCGTTTCTTAAAATTTTACCGTTATTGGTTCCACTTTCATCATGAAAAACATTGTGGGAATTCATTTTCCAATATATCACAAGAGTGACATTCATCCCCCACTATAAAAGACCAACCATTATCCCTATTAATCACACCTCTCAAAAACAAATTGGTTAAATCAATATTTTCCGAAATATATTAAAAAAATACATACCATATTCCTTCAAGTCAAATTTTGGGTAGATATTCTTCCAATGAATCCATTTTCTATATACCAATAGAAGTTACCTAATTTTTATGGTAATGATTTCCAATGATCTATTTTCATTCATTTAATTTTTTAGAACCTAAAATTTTATTATTACATTTTAATATTATTAAAATAACATCAATATACTGATATGATGTTATATTGTGGGTTATTAGAATACTTGAACACACTCTCATCTAATATGTAATGAATGTATTGTTTCGTTGTACGGTGAACAACTGCCTAACAAAACAAAGATTGTTTATTTTCTTTTACAACCCCTAATGGTGGCCATTATGATATAAAATAAGTTTATATATGATATATATGATATTTATTAAGTATTTATACTTATTTAATACTCTTATAACATATAAATTTAATAATTTTCTTTTTCTGTAAATACGATTTCAACTTTTTTTAGAAGTGTAGACTACTGCCCCCTCAAAGCATTGACATTCGTTCACAAAATACAAAGAAAGTATAAAGGATGGTTTAATTAAACATATGAAACATACAAATAATATATTTTATATACATGTAATAATTAACTTTTGGTAAATTTAACACAGATATATATATATATATAATTTTTTATTACCCTTTTACTCAGAAGGTGATAAAATTGTTTGTGGACGTTTGGGTTACCACCTCTTTGACATGATGTGATTCCTTTTACATCATGATAATTATATATATAAGAATATATTATTAAATAATATGGTATTTATGATATAATTATCATTTTCTAATGATAGAGTTTTTCATACCTTCTTTTCATAATGGTCATTGAAAAAATGGGAACGTTACTCAAGTGTACATACGACCTACCGTCTTCTTGAGTGTAACGTTGGATCATTTATCATAACCATATTTAATTATTGGTTTTAAAAGTATAATATATGTATATATATGATAATTATATCATTATTTTTATTTTTTAGATGTTATATAATCCTACGTTTAACCATAGTTGACCTACCAAAGTTGTTTTCAACACATAAACTGAATCTGATCCAAACACCCAATGTAATCATAATTGAATAAGTAGTAGTATAAAACATGGTAATAATTTATATAAAATCAAATATAAAAATGAAAATTTTTATTAACATATTAGATAATTTATATAAGTTTATTATACAAGAAGTTAAAGGACATTCACCTGAAAGGAAATGCAAGGTAAGGGATTTCATCTCAACTTATATAACCTCATGACTTATTTATTGTTATAAATTAAATCACTTTTATATGGTGCATATCCTAACCTTTGAAATATTATATCTTGAATCTAATTATTCTCATTATATTATAAGTTTTATTTTATTCCTTAATATGTATTATTATTTTAAAAGTTCTAAAGTGGAATGGGAAACTTTGGAAGGTTTAAATATTTTTTCTTTGAAAATGATCTTAATGTTTATGTTTAAAAATTAACCTTTTTTTGTGATTTCTAACATTATAACAAAATAATTACTTTATTACAACAATTTTCATTGTAAATTCCATTAATATCCATATTTTCATACAATGGATATTATTATTTTTAACGCATATATCATATACATATAATGTTTATTTTGACTGTTATTTGATTACTTAAGAATTTTATTATAAGTAAACAAATTTTATTCAATAAGAAAATTTTATTTGGCATACTGTTTATCAATTAAATTGATTATTCGATATGAGTAATGATTTTGGCATGAAATGATATATTAATCCCAAAAATTATATAGCTCATCGATACATTGATAGGTTCTTACGAGAAAGAAACCTACAGAAATTAAATAGGTTTCTATCTATATTTTTAAACTATCTAGATGATGGATATTGATAGTAGAGGTTTTCATGTTCCTGAGACATTATGTCCAATAATTAATCATTTACATCATTTTCATTCATTATTTATTATAGATGATATTTTCACATGATAAAATATATGGACACATTTCATTCTCAGTTTATTGATAAAATGACATGTGTTTTAAGTTTCTTGAATTTTCATTTTTATCTTGACATATCTAGTTATTTTAATGGAATGAGTTTCTATTAATTAACATTCAATATTTTTATACACATCCTTCATTTTTTGTTGATTATATTGTATGTTTGTTCTATTATTTTCCGTTCCATAATTATTATTCTCATTTATTCATTATTTATTCAGCTATACTTTAATCTTACCTAGAATTTGATCTCACAGTTATTATGTTTCTTTCCCCATGAATCCTTGAATAATGCTATAAAATATATAAAAGGATATACTTGATGGAATAAAGTTATCCTCACATTTATTTATATAGAAAGAATAAAAAAAATTATGTTTTAATTAATGTATTATTTTGAAATAATAGTCTCTTGGATGTATCTAGTTTACCAAGACTACTAAACTCTTCCGCCCTTCAGGGCTTGATTCCATATAATAAATAAAATGAAAATGATAGTAGACACCGTGTTTGGGATATCTTGGGTCAGGTCACTATATGTTCCCTTTGAAGGATTAGTTTAATCCCATTAACAAATTAGTCAATATTACTATTAGGGTTATATACATCCTCTGTGGTATGCTTGGATAACTATTTACAGTTATATTCATTCATAGAAAAATTTTCCTCTTACTTTTGTCTCATATTCAGGAATTTTCTCTTCATATTGTCTCACTACTCTGAAGGGAAATTTTTTCTAATAAAATTTCATTAAAGCCCTTACATTTTATGATTTCTATTTATTCTAAATCCTTATTGTTTTAAATAAATGAATATAATTGATCTACATCCCCGGGGAGGTGATAAATACCCTTGACAAACTTCTCCCTTTCATTACATTCCAAATAGATAAATATATCCTCCAAGGAACTTATCAATTTACTAGCTCCGTCTCTGAAGAGTATAGTGATCCTGTCACGACTCCGAGGTACTGCTCACTAACCTAAGACTGCTGAGATACTCCTCCTGTTGAGTATGGCGGGTCTTCCACCTCACAAAGTAGTGCTCCTCTGCCATGGGTCTACCACCTCACACAGTAGTGCTCCCGCTCATAGCCTACAGAGGTACTCCTCCTATCGAGTACCGCATGTCTGCCACCTCACAAAGTAGTGCTCCCCACTGGGCTATGCAAGTCACTCCAAATCGAATCAGAAAAATAGTCATCAGGTCTTAGCCAGATACACGGTCTCCATACTCCGTACGCTCGTCTCCGGGAGGGTCCTCTCCACGAGCTACAGGTCGACACTCCAAGTATCAAAAATTCCCATGAAGAAGTATCTCAAAGGACCGACTTGTCATAGGGGTATCAGCACAACAGATGGCGCGTCAATCAGACGCCCGGTCTGTGAGTTATTAGCCTTTTTATCCCAGGGGCCTGGTTGGTTTCCTGTACGAACCAACCCAATCGTATCTTAAATGTACCTCGAACTCACATAGGGTATACTCATAGGGACCGTTTCTCGACGTGATCACAAACGGCGCTGACGGTTCATCAAACTGTCTCCTGGTTTGAAATTTATCGGCTTTTCCATTCAAGGGGATCGGTTGGATATTAGGTACAATCCAACGCGTGCATACTCCTACTTTGTCCAAAACTCAGGTTAAGTATGCCAAAAGTTCCGTCTCATTAATTTAAATCCATCAAAGTCGACGACACGTCAATCGGACGTCCATAGCTCAAGTTATTAGCGTTTCCGCACCGAGGGACTGGTTGGTTTCATGTTCGAACCAACTCGGATGTAATAAAAGTTCCTTTAAACCTTGAGTTTAATATACTAAAACTACCATATCAATCCAAATATCGCTACGCAACTAACGGTGCATCGATCAGAGGTCTGTAGCCCAAGATATGGGCAAAAAACCAGAAGTGATCCGAAAATGGGGGGTCTTGACCCGGTCCGACCCGGCCCAACCCCACCTGGGTCGGCCCGAACCGGGTCGACCCGACCCAGGTCCAGGTCTGACCCATTAAAGCGCAGACCCGCGCGGCCGGCGCGGCCCAGCCCAGCTCGGGCGGCCGGTTGGCTTGGCGCTGGCGCGACGCCCTTGCGACCATCGGGGAGTGGGGGGTTACAACCCCCAGTTGAATGAAACCGGTGCGGCATTAAGCTCCACCGCCCTGCCTCTGGAATAACTTATCCATTCTGGTTTGGTCTACCGCCGCTGCTCAACAGCGGCCGTTCTGTTCCGGGGGCGCGCCGCCGCGCCGGTGTGGCGCGCCGTCACCACTTTCCGCGGACCACCGGACGCGCTCCGGTGGTCCGTTTCGCTCGCCGTCTTCGCCAGCGGTCACCTCATGACCTGAAAATCACCGCGAAGGCTTAAAATCGCCATTGTCGACCTATTTGTCGTCTCCCATCAATCCACACACAATGATCAACTAGAGGAGTCTTCGAATCGCCTCTGCGGCCCCGACTCCGACCACGGTTTCGTTCGGCCTCAACGGCACGACGCGACGGCACCACGCTTCTTCGCCATGTTCCTTCCTGATTCCATGCGGTGTAGTTCCACCGCATCGCCTTCATTTCAAGCCGCAAAAAAAAACAACATCGAAGGGGGAGGAGGGTCGTCCGTGTTCGTGCGGTCCGACCTCCTCCCATTATTACGATAACAGGCGGCCCAAATAGAATTTGATAAATGGAAAAGAATTCACGAACAAATAAAATAACCCCTACATGGATATTTGACGTTGCACGTCAGGCGTTACGGAGAACGACGTCTCAGAGATCGGACATTGATTCCGTGGACATCGGGGTGTGTCCATGGAGGAAACGACGTGTCCTCACTTGTTGCGGAGATGAAGAAGGAAGACGCGTTGTCATTGGCGAGTTCCCTACGTCAGTGTCTTCTCCCTTGCCGTGGAGGAAGAAGAGGATGAAGAACCGTGATCGCCGAGTCATTCTAAGTTGAGGGATCGATGTTCTTCATCGGATAATAACCGTTCTTCACGGAGAGGATGACGTTCTTCAATGAATAAGGAGCTTCCTTCTTCTTTCACACAAAGGCTGTTTCTCCAAAATCCTCCAACCACAATTCAACCTCAAAATAAAACAAGGTTTCCCCTTATTTTATTTTAATCATTCCATGCATTGTAAGATAAAAATTCAAACACTAAATTTATTAAGAGTTTAAATAACTTAATTTAAGTTCTAGTTGGCATGAGTTATGAGGGAGAGAGGGAGACAATGAGTTACCCAAAAATTAAGAGGGAGGTGAGGAGTTTCAAATTAAAGAGGGAGTTAGGGGGTTATGGGGAATGTGAAGGGGTGGGGTTCGTGTGGGCCCCACTTCGCATTCAACCTCACTTAGGTAGTCAGTAACTAGTGGCTTTCTTCCCAACTCCCACACATAGGTTAAAACCAACTAGGCTAGAAATAAAATTCTATCACAAATTTTATTCCCCTTTTTATTTAAACCATAATTTTTTTAACAACTCCTTCCGAGAAAATGCATATTCGGTAAAGGTCCTCTTAATAAATTACTGGTTCTACGGTTTCATCGGTGCCCTCAGATTTCGATTCCGAGAACCGGTTCAAAAGTTAGAAAAACCCGCTCGTTCGTTCACTGAACGTACCCGATGTAAACTTAGGAAATTTATTCCAGGCACACCGGGCCTCAGAATCAGGTGCCGTCAGAAACTGAGTTCTTGTAAAATATCAAAGTAATTAAGAAAAAAAATTCCTTGAAATTTCCAGGTAATTACATTACTCCCACCTCAGTGATTTATGTCCCCGTAAAGTTTTAACAATATCTAGGGATACAAAAGTGGTACTGAGCACGCATCTGAGCCTTCCGCTCCTATGTGATCTCCCGGAGGTTCCAGTGCTGCCAACGAAAGCGCACAAGAGGAATCGACCATCCTCATAGGACTCGCTCCTGTAGATCCTCAACCTTTACCAGAACCCCGCAAAATTCACCCCATCACCAAAGTCCAACTCCCCATGGTCGATGATATGTGTCGGGTCAAGAACGTATCTCCTCAGTTGAGATACATGGAACTCGTTGAGCATCTGGTGCAACTAAGGTGGATGGTTCAAGAGGTAACCCACCTCGCCTACCCTGTTGAGGACCTAGAAGGGTCCGATGAAGTGCGGAGATAACTTGAAGCCTCAGCCAAATCTCCATAATTCCACATCGAGGTGAGACTCGTAAGAAAACGTGGTCGCCATCCTCGAACTCTAGTGGTCTCTGCCTCCTGTCAGCATAAGGCTTATGTTAGCTCTGAGCTGTCTTCATCCACTACTGGATAACCTGGACCTTCTCTGTCGTGACCCGGACCATCTCTGGTCCTGGAAGAGCAGCTAATATTTCTTCATTACCGATAAGAGAAATCTGATCTCATCCCCTGGATGAACCACATTCTTTGCCTAATACAGTCATTACTGTCATGAATGATACTAATCCATGCCATAGATGAAATCATAAGGCCTCGATGCTACTACCAAGAGATACAACCATTAATCTCACCTCCAAGGGTTGAGTCACACTGTCGGCATCAGTGTGTGGTCACTAGGTCTCCTCCAGTAAGAATCTCAAAAGTGAGGGTCAAGTCAATAGTTTAAACCGAAACCTCTTAGTACACAAAAAGGAGGAAGCAAATGTCACAAGGAAAAGTGTCTTTTATTACTGCAGCTCGAAGTACAAAGACACCCAACAATGAAAACAAGGAAACTAGAATCACCAAGATCAAAGGTCCCATGCCTGTAACTAGTCCCGCTCTTGTCCGCCAGCTTTCAGAGCTCCGTAGTCATATGCTTCTACTGCCTGAAGCTGAGCTCTCCCATGTCCAACTGTTCCCTACAGTCATGGTGGACCTCCTAGTGGTGGTGGTGGCAACACCTGGAAGTGTCGTCCACCTCCATCTACATGGCCAGCTCCCCTGCCTTGGTCATCCGCTCCTTGCTGTCCACCTCGATCGAACCTCTGCCTCTTCCTGGGAGGTCCTTCATTTATCTGTTGATCATCCGAGCAGTGGTTCAGACAGTCATGAGCCATGTGACCCTATCCACCGCACGTGTAACACTGAATGATAGGTATGGCTCTTTCATTCCCCTTGGTGCCTCGCACTTCCGACCCTGAGTCATGCGGTCGACCACCTGTAGGTCTGGTCCTCCTGGAACTCTGTGTCATCTGTCTACTGCCCGCTATAGAAGACTCTACCACATGCCGGCTATTGGAGGGTCCTACTGCTGGAGACTGCTCAGCAAGGAAACTCTCCACTAAGAGGGCTCTCTCCAAAACCCCTGTCTGCATTGGGATGCTGTGAGAACCAACAGAAGCTCTAATCTCTCGCCTGAGCCCCTGGTCGAAGGTTCGAGCCCTGAAGAACGGGTCCCGTACCATATCTGTGGAGTAGAGCAAGAGGTATGTGAATCTCACTTATTACTGTGCCACCGTCATGCAACCCCGCTGTAGATGCAGTAGCTCCTGTATACGCACCGCTCGAAGGGTGGCGGGTACAAACTGTACCCAGAACAAGCTCTCGAAGTCTGCCCACAGAAGTGTCGCCTCGTCATGCATCTAGAACATCAGGCTCCACCATCTGCCTGCTGCTGCCTGAAGGAGGCTGGAAGCAGGGATCACCATGAAGTCTGATGGCGTCCCTACTAGCCTGAAGACTCTCACCATAGCCTCTAGCCAATCCTCAGCCGCCTGCGGGTCCATCTCTCCCATGAACCTGGGTGGCCTCTGGTGCTGGAACTCGTGCAGTGTGCTCAAGCGACATGAACTCTCTACTTCTAGGGCTTGTGGCATCGGTGGCCTAACAGGTGGTAGTACCACTGGTGCCTCAACTGGAAGAGGGCCCTGTACTGAGGCCTCGTCGCTTGGCGGGATGTCAGTACGTACAACTCTCAGGACTCTAGCTGGTCATCCACGGGGAGGCATCCTGAAAGAAACAAACGTGACACAGTCAAACGATTATACCTGCTGAGCTGACCTGGTTTGAGCTGAATTTTTTTAAAAAACTTTTGGAAACACACACGCAATCAGTGTTTTCATGCACAATGTCAGAAATCAGTTGTCAGGGTCCTGGTGTATGGATACGTCGGCCTCCCGCACCAACACTGGAATCCCTGAACTGAAAACCACACTCGATACCCTTAACACTATTACTTCACAGAAATAAAAATCAGAGCTATAAGTTCTGCGGTAGAACTGACTCCTCTGATACCAATTTTTCACGACCCGTCCTCGGGGACCGTGCTGTGACTACCACAAGCCCGCCTTCCATTGGACAGGGGCTTCCAACTAGCACCAAAGGCGTAAATCCCGATAACTGGGAAGGCATTGCATTTATAAAAGAAAAAAAACACCACAGAGTACAAGTCGTAGTAATACACTAAGTAAAAAAGATGTGCTGAAAAGTAAATGGGCCAGAATACAAACCCAACCGAAAGTACAACTACAACTGAACGAAATTACAACAGAAAAGACAAGCAGCTGGAAGAATAGAAGAAGCTCATAGGTCATCCACCTCAGATCCTACCTGAAGTGTAGGTACAGATAGCGCAGCTCCTGGATCATCCACCATGGATCCTACCTGAAGGGTAGGTATGGATTGGCTCCACAATTCTCTCTCCCTTCAACCTCCTCTGATTATTGTCTCGTCGTGAAGTCCACCTTCAGATACTAACTCATCGTGAGGTCCACCTCCGGGTATCGTCCGACCCTCGATCACTCGGCCTCTGTCAGCACTGCCCATCGTCTGTAACCAACACAACGAGGTGCGGGCATAGCCCGTGCAGGGGTGAGTATAACGATACTCAGTAGGAACCCCAAGACCCTCATGGTCTCACTAAATCCAACATGGATAACCACAATGAAAGATCTCAACATATAACCTCTACTTAGGTATATGCCCATACATATATATAAGTTATCAAGTAACCCATCTCAATCATGAGGAAACACAAAGGTTATGAAATTAACGGATAACCACTACCTAGGTATATGCCCATACATATACCTATGTTATCAAGTGACCCATCTCAATAATGAGGTAAACACAAAGGTCATTGACTCAGCTCAAACCAGGATTTTCATTATCGAAACCGTAACTGCTGAAGAGCTCTGTCTCTGATGAGTAGAGTGATCCTGTCAGGACTCTGAGGTACTGCTCACTAGCCTAAGACTACTGAGAAACTCCTCTTGTCGAGTACCGCTGGTCTTCCACCTCACAAATTAGTTCTCCTTTGCCATGGGTCTACCACCTCACACAGTAGTGCTCCCCCTCATAGCTTACAGAGGTACTCCTCCTGTCGAGTACCACGGGTCTTCCACCTCACAAAGTAGCGCTCCTGCTCCATGGGTTTGCCACCTCACAAAGTAGTACTCCCCACTGGGCTATGCAAGTCACTTTGAATCGAATCAGACAAGCTGTCATCATGTCTCAGCCAGCTACACGGTCTCTGTACTTCATATGCTCGTCTCTGGGAGGGTCCACTCCACGAGCTACAGTTCGATACTCCAAGTATCCAAAATTCCCATGAAGAAGTATCTCAAAGGACCGCCTCGCCATAGGGCTCTCAACGCAACAGACGATGCGTCAATCAGACGCCCAGTCTGTGAGTTATTAGCCTTTTCATCCCAGGGGCCCGGTTGGTTTCGTGTACGAACCAACCCGACCGTATCTGAAATGTACCCCAAACTCACATAGGGTATAATCATAGGGAACGTTTCTCGACGTGATCACCAACGCCACTGACTGTTCGTCAAACGGCCACCTGGTCTGAAAGTTATCGGCTTTTCCGTTCTAGGGGCCCGGTTGGATTTCGAGTACAATCCAAACCGGCCAAACTCCAACTACATCCAGACCTCAGGTGAAGTATGCCAAAAGTTCCTTCCCATCAAGAGGAATCCAACAAAGTCAACGATACGTCAATCAAACGTCTGGAGCTCAAGTTATAAGTGTTTCCGCTCCGAGGGCCTGGTTGGTTTCGTGTTCGAACCAACCCGACCATAATCAAATTCTCCAAAACCTTGAATTTAATATACTCAAACGACCATCTTGATCCAAGGATTTCTACACAACTGACAGTGCCTCGATCGGAAGTCCGTAGCCCATGATATGGGAATAAGACCGGAAGTGATCCGAAAATGGGGGGTCTGGGCCTGGTCCGACCCGGGCCAACCCCCACGGGGTCGGCCTGAACCGGCCTGGGCGGCCGGTTGGCCTGGCGCTGGCGTGGGGCCCACACGGCCAGCGGGGAGTGGGGGGTTACAACCCCCCTCCCACCAGTTGAATGAAACCAGCACGACATTAAGCCGCGCCGCCCTGCCTTCGGAATGACAAAGCTGTTCCGGTTTGGTCCACCGCCGTGGCTCAGCCGCGGTGGTTCTGTTCTAGCGGCGCACCGCCGACATTTTCCACGGACCACCGGACGTGCTCCGGTGGTCCGTTTCACTCCCCATCTTTTCCAGTGGTCACCTCAGGACCAGAACATCACTGTGGATGCTTGAAATCGCCATTGTGGCCCCGTTTGTCGTCGCCCGTCAATCCGCGCACAACGATCAACCAGTGGAGTCTTCGAATCGCCTCTGCGGCCCTGACTCAGACCAAGGTTTCATTTATCCTCAACAGCGTGGCGCGACGGCGCCACGCTTCTTCGCCGTGTTCCATCCTGATTCCGCACGGTGCCGTCGCACCACACCGCCTTTTTTCGAGCCGCAACAAAAACAACATCGAAGGAGGAGGTGGGTCGGCCATGTTTTTGCGGTCCGACCTACTCCCGTTATTATGATAACAGGCGGCCCCAATATAAGTCGATGAACGGAATATAATTCATGAACAAATAAAATAACCCCTACATGGATATTTGACGTTGCACATCAGGCGTCGCAGAGAACGGCGTCACAGAGATCGGACATCGATTCCGTGGACGTCGGGGTGCGTCCGAGGAGGAAACAACATCTCCTCACTTGTTTCAGAGATGAATTAGGAAGGTGCGTTGTCGTTGGTGAGTTCCACACATCGGTGTCTTCTCCCTTACTGTGGAGGAAGAAGAGGATGAAGAACCGTGATCACCGATTCGTTCTAAGTTGAGGGATCGATGTTCTTTATCGGAGAAGAACCATTCTTCACGGAGAGGATGACGTTCTTCAACGAAAAAGGAGCTCCCTTCTTCTTTCACACAAAGGATCTTTCTCCAAAATCCTCCCACCAAAATTCATCCTCAAAATAAAACAAGGTTTACCCTTATTTTATTTTAATCATGCCATGCATTGTAAGTTCAAAATTAAAACACTTAATTGATTAAGAGTTTCAATAACATAATTTATGTGCTAGTTGGCATGAGTTATGAGTGAGAGAGGGAGAGAAGGAGTTACCCAAAAATTAAGAGGGAGGTGATGAGTTTCAAATTAGAGAGGGAGTTAGGGGGTTATGGGGAATGTGAAGGGTTGGGGTTCGTGTGGGCCCACCTCACATTCACCCCCACTTTGGTTGTTAGTAACTAGTGGCTTTCTCCCCAAATCCCACACATAGGTTAAAACAAACAAGGCTAGAAATAAAATTGTATCACAAATTTTATTCCCCTTTTTATTTAAACCACAATTTTTTTAACAACTCCTTCCGAGCAAATGCATCTTCGGTAAAGGTCCTCTTAAGCAATTACCGGCGATGCGGTTTCATCGGTGCCCTCAGATTTCGATTCTGAGCACTGGTTCAAAAGATAGAAAAACCCACTCATTCATTCACTGAACGTACCTGAGCTAAACTTCGGAAATTGATTCCAGGCACACCAGGCCTCGGAATCAGGTTCCGTTAGAAACTGCGTTCTTGTAAAATCCCAAATAAATTAAGGAAGAAAAATTTTCGTTGAAATTTCTAGGTCATTACATTTCATTCATTCCTTTTTTATGGAATAAAAAATCAACAATTAGCATGCATCCAATAGGGTATGTCTCACCAGGTTCTCCAGTTTTCACACATTAGGGTCTCGAAAACAACTCTGATGAAACTCCACACAAGCATCGTATTGCATATCTCGCCTGATGGGCACTTAAGCCCCTCCATACCACTATATCATAGCCACTCTCAAATTTATATAATTCAAAGATAAGGTGAAGAAAATTCATAATAAGTTTATCCCATTAAGTTTTTAATTTTTTTGATATGTTTTCACCATTATAATTTATTTTTAACCCCCAGTTAACATCTTTGACAATTATTGTACTATTCAAATTTTCTACTCAATGAGGGTCAATGATGTTACTATAAAATTATAAAAGACATATAAATGGACCATGGTATATGTTATTAACCACATGCCATTAATTTTTCGGAACATTTTTTTTTTAAATTTTAGTCCATTTAATAAATATTTATTTACAAAAAAATATCAGTGTTTTAAATTTTTAGAATAATTAATTACATCGACTTTATTAATATTAATAAAACACTTAAAATTCTTACCTAATATGTTATTAAATCCCTAACATGTCTTGGTAATCTATAAAATTTATGGTTCAAATAATTAATGACAAATTATATTACTTTTTAATAATTTAAATATCATTTATTTGATTTTTTCATTAATTCAATAATTACAACATCACCATTGTGTAAGAATTAAAGTTAATTATTTCATTTCTAAAAATTAAAAATAAATTTATCTGACTAATATAAATACATTTATTTTAAAATAAGTTTTTTAGTTTAAAATATCTTTATAATAACCTGATATTAAAAAAATTATATTTATTAATAACAAGAGTTTGAGATGCTATACTTTTCTTGAGATAAAAAACTAGAAATAGAACAATCTCATCCAAATGTCAAGAAAATACCTTATAACCAAATATTATAAGTTTATTTAATAAATTCAATCAAAAAATAATTTTAAGGAAACTGTTATGATCAATTTATCATCCTTATCATTTTATTTTTGACTTTAATTACTTGATTTTCCCTTTATCATGGTAACAAAAATTACTAATGTTACTATTCATGTGAAAATAAATAGAATGGAAATATTTAATCAATTTGGACCTCATTAAACAAAATATGGAATTTTTTATTCAAAATTCCCAAAAAATATAAAAAATTGAATTTTAAATTAATTCATAAATAATTTAATGGTCAAAAGTTTTTCAGAAAAATTCCATTTTAAAATGAATAAATGTTTTTTTCCAAATTCAACCATGAAATTGATTCCAATGAAAATAATTGGATTACTAAAATTAAAATATATCTAATTGTAATTTTAAACCATTTTTAAAATAAAATTCAAAATTTCAAATTGTTGAAATGAAAATACAACTTTCAATAAAAAACGTTATTTACATTATACAATGGAAAATAAATATTTTTTGAAAAGAATAAAAATTTTAATTTAATCTAATTTTGAAATGTTGAATTTAAAATTACATTTTTTTTATAAAATAAATTTTTAAATATCCATAATCTAATTATAATATTTTCTCAAAAAATACATTTTTGTAGAAAACACATTTCTGAAGAATAAAATAACATTATTAAAAAATGAGTACTGATTTCATATAAATTAATCAATGAATTTTTACTATGTAGGTCCAATATATATATATATATATCATAATTGTATTAATAATATTAATTCCAACCAATTTAATAAGAAGGTTATAACAATCATATTTAAATAATATTTGGTTGTTCAACGAAGCTCTATGTTGAAAGTTATTTGTTATATCGAACATTGTGTTCTTTTAAAATAACAGTGTTTCATGAACCAAAATCAATAAAAGATTTTAAATTTATTTTAAAAGAAACAAACTGTAAAATGTTAGACTGTTTCATTATTTAAAGAGGTTTCAGTTCCTCTCAGGGTATTACCTCTTCCAAACTCTCCAATTAATAATTCATTAAATGGTATCACAATTTATAGTATTGTAGGAACCTTTTCAATGTTTTTATGCGTACATGAATTTATTTTTATTTCATTAATATATAAATTTAGGATATTCACATCTAAATGGTGTGCAGATTTATTAGAGTTTCTGTATCCACATATTATTCTTCAACCTGCCAAATGTTATCTGAATCTTTATTAAGAATACCTTTCCCTTTTTCCATTTAATATATAAACATTTTTATTCTTATTATTCAATAAAATCATTTCTTATATCTAAATGTTCTTTCAAAATCATGATTACTTTTTATAGATCATGGAGTACACTTTTCCTCCTACAAATAATTTATTTGATCTCGTAAATATATATCCTTTGGATCATTTTAAAATATATTAATTTTTTGTACAGACCACATCTAATCATTTTACTTAAGTAAAAATCTTTTTATTCATAAAAGACACAAAATGAATAATCAAAGATATTAAAAAACAGTACTTCTTATTTTATCGTGATATGGAAACCAATTTTCTCATTAAAATATCTATTTCTTCTTGGTATATATATTATAATTTTCATTTAAAAATTTCTCTATATCCATCATAAATATTAATTTTAAATATATAATCATTAATAACCAAATATAAAATGATTAAATTCTAGAGTCTCATTTTAAAAAATTGAATTAATTCCACATGTTTTGAGTATTTTTTATTGTTCTTATTACTGTAATTCCATTCAATTTAACACTTGCAGAATTATATATCTGTGATTCATATCTCATAAAACTGTTCTCATCCTAAAAATTTGTTTTATGTCATTTATGATTAATCTCATGTAAGTCCCAATAATTTCAATAAAACCATAAATTTGTTTGAGAAGACACTAGGTTTAACTCATGGAACATTTAATTTTTCTGAAAAACAATTAGTTGTCTCCTGAAACTCTTAAAATATTTGTTACTATAATGACATGAACTATTATGAATAAAATTACACTTTTTGATTTAATTAAATGTCTTAGGGTTATTGAAAATTAATTCACTTCTTTGGTTTTATTATATCCAATTGGATTTAAATTAATTCTAATTATATTTACCATTGATAATATAGCCCTTTAATAGTGAGCACATGAATAGTGTAAATATATGGTTTTTAACAAATATATTTGGTATAGGAAAAGGAAGTGATTTCCTCAACAAGTAGGATCGTACCATATGAATCCCATTTATCGGATCTTCTAAGGGAGATATAATTTCTGGGAGTTTCCCTAGACCAATCCAAAACTGAGATCTAAAAACTTAATCATGAGTGAAATTGTTTACGGAAGAAGTTCTAGTTCATTGAGATAACAACCTAAACCATGTTTACCGAACTTACCTATCTAATCCCCACAACCATACACCTTACTCATAGGGAATATACTGGTGTATTAAAGGGATATGTATTAATACCCTAGAAATAAGAATTTGTACATTATTTTTTTATATAATAATGAATATATTTTCATCCTATTATTTTTACTTTATAAATATTTTTATTTTTTATTTAATAAAGAATAAATTGTATTTTTGCTTAATATTCCAATTCAATTAATTAATTTATGAAATAATGGGTTTTCTAAATAAATAATATCTTAATAAAATATTATCATTATACAAATTTTATTGAATATAAATGATCATATAATTTTTAGGATGTGTAATTTATCTAATGGTGATTTTTTTATAATTTTCTGATATAGGTGAATTTTTGAGTAAATATTAAATACTATATAAATATATGGAGTGTTTTGAGACATCATAATGACCCAATGGTTATGTGATAATTAATATAAAAGGTATCATCAAGACAATATTTGGTTTATATTTAAAAAATTATCATTTTATGTTTGTTTGATTTATTTTTATAAAGCCTTAATGATTCTTGCAAAACATATAATATATTTTAATATTCTGAAATCATTTCTTTGAATGTGTGACTCACCTCCACAAAATAATGGTTATTATTTTATTATATTCATACCTTTCCATTATAAAATAATATAATCCAAAACCCTTTTTTAAAACCCAATGTCAAAAAACATGGGATGGTTTGTGGGTTTGAATATTTTATTATGTAGTATCTAAAACCCAAATAATATGGAAATCCTCCTCTTTTCCAATATAAACCCACAAAATATCCCATTTTCCTTCACTGAAACTCTTTGGCTCGTTTAAACACTCTTCTATATAATCCCTAGAGTCCTCCCAAGGTGCCACCAAGCTTTATAGAAGACCCTCCCAATTTTTTGGAGTCGCACACTCAAGTAAGGGGTACTCATGTTCCTCTACTTATTTCAATTAAATAATCTTCCTTGAAATTAGTATTTATAACGTAAATTATTTATATATTAATTCATTTAATATGATTTTATTAATTTCCAATTTGTTTTATTGGAATTATATATTTTTTATCTGCTCTTATTTTGAGTTTTATCTAAGTCGTTACCATTTCAAAATTCTATAAGGTATCTTCCACTCTCTTCTTTTATCAACCACTCCTTTAATGTAATGTATTTTAATATCCATTTTCATATGTTGGGATAGGTCATTCTATTTCCCAATAACATTACATTTTTTTAATAAATGATTATATCCCCTTTCACTCTAATTTATCCCTCCTATGAACCTTTATACATACCTGTTACCATGATGAAATATTGTAATGGTTCTTTCCTTTCTCATCATTCATCAAGTTTAATTTTCATGTTTCTCGTTCTAAATCCAATTAATTAGGTTGGTAATTTTTTTTTCATGTCACTAATATTGTCTATTTCATGTCAAAATGATTATATGATCCTTCCTCTCTCATCAACCCATTTAATAATTTGTATATGATTCATTTATGATGCTGAAATTACACCACGATTTTCCATGCTAAAATAATTGTGTAGTGAATACCATACCCATTTTGATATAAAGGTAATTCAATATTAATATCATAAAATTATTTATTGGATACATACATGTATATATTCCACATTCCATGATCATTGAATAAATTATGATATTAAATGAATCCAAGTTATATGATCTATGTGGCACACTTAAGCATGTGAATTAAATGACTATGAAGGGTGCACACCGATAGCACTCCAATGAATTGGGTAATGGTCAGTATCATTATAAATTTTTTTTGGAAAAGGGTTTTAACTGATTCCATTATGGGACTATTTCCACCATGATGTCTTGGTAGTTTTATCCTTGAACTATGTGAATGATGTAGTGTTTAATATTGCGGCCACATTTCCCATGTTATGATTAGCATTCTATATCATGAAATATTATTCATGTTACTTTTTTTACTTCATTGATATGCCTATTTTCAAACATGTTTTATATTTATCATTTTATTAGTTGTTTATTCATAAACTGGGCTTTATAGATCACCCATTTCTAATGATTGTACTCAGGTTATCCCATATAGTGTTAATATGAAGGAACGTTTTGGCCATGTTAAATAAGTTTTCAATAAAGATGTTTTTTCATGTTTTATGTAGTTATGGAATTTACCTAATTTACCAAGGAAACAATACCTATCGATTCTATAAAATTTATTAAGTGTAATAAAAAAATTATTAATGTTTAATAATTATTTGAGTTATTATAGCTTGTATTATAAGATAAATTTAGTTATTTTTTGTATTTGTATTAGAGGACTCATGCAAAATCCTTGGGATTAGATAACTATAGAGAATTACTTAGGGATAAGATTATGTATAAGAAATTATCCCTATATTTTGGTATGTATAGAGTAATTTGATTATAAAGATTATACATCCCTATATGGATACAAGTGGTCGTGGTTCGAGCACAAATGTATCCAGGAGAAACAACACTGACAAGATGATCTGGGCCTGACTGAGGGTAATATGGTACATGACAATGGGCCTTACTATGCACATGGTTTTACACTCCTAGAGGTATGATTTGGTAATTTCATAATCTCATTATGATCCATTATATAGGGAACAAAAAAATTCCCATAAGAATATATTTTAGGAAATTGGTCAGAGACAATATAGATTGAAGCCTAGAAATTCGTAAGATATGGAGATAAATTTATTTTATAAGTTATCCATTTAATGTTATTTTATTCCCATTTAAATGATTTATTTTATAATATACTCATCAATAATTTCCTTTATTATTCTTTCCAATGGCGGTAATAGAAGGAATCGAGCTAAAAAGTGATGCGAAGGGTAATATGGTGACTATGCCATTGAGTTGGTGAATCAGATGGGAGAAGGAATTGAAAACTTTATAATGATACTCTCTCAGATAAATCTTGTTATGAATATAAACATGGATCAAGAGGAGCCCCCACACCCCCTAGGAGAGAACAACCCATAATCGAGAGCTTCATGCGACAAAGGCTTCCTACCATTAATGGATCATCTAATACCTTAATCAAAGAAGAATAGATCAAATCCACTGAGATGATATTATCCATCCTTCAATGTTACAAAAAAAGAGAAGGTTCTATCATATATTTATTTTATGGAGTGAGAATATGATTATTGGTGGACATTGATCAGGAATACAAATCTTGAGGAAGATATCAAAAAAATGGAGCGGTAGAAATTTCAGAAAATGTGTTTCGATAACAATTTTCCATGTTCTATCTATCTTAAAATGGAATGGGATTTCATTACATTCAAGAAAAGAAGACAAATAGTCTATTGGGGAATAAAAGGAAAACATTACATTACATTCACAATATTCCTCTTATTTCCTCAGTAGCACCTAATACAAGGTTTAATGCTTCTTTTGAGGGCTACAGCCTTGCCTATAAAAATCATTGGCGATCCGTGACTTTGATAGCTATGAAGAAATCATCTGATGTTCCATAAATATTGAAATGGAGATCAAAGAATCCCAAGGGTATCATGGGGACAAGAATTAGAATGTAGATTTTATTCTAAAATTCTAATTGATAAATGCAACGGTGAAATGAAATTTGAGCATCCCACTTGTCAATGGTGTGGAAAAAACACACCCATAAATTGACTAATGGGAATAAGGAAATTCTATAGGTGTCGAAGACAAGGACATCTAGCTCGTGATTTCCAATAGGAGAAGAGCACAAATGTAAAATAGGGAAGGAATTATCATGTAAACCCTCAATGCATGGTTCGCTACTTCTACTATAAGGAACCATGATTCTTTGGGAAACAATTTACTAAACCAAGGATTTTCAGAGGGAACAAACAACCTACAAGGAAACAAGGGTGAGAGTATGCCATTACTACCCCAGAAGAGAATCCCTAAAATAAAGTGGTGATAGGTATGCTAGTTACTAATTAAACGTTAGGTAATATACTTTTTGATTCATGTTCAACACATTCCTTAATATCATGAATGTTTAGTGGAACTATATAAACACTACCACAAAGCATGGAATTAGAGATGTTAGTAAAAAAGGATAATGGGGAAATTATTTCATCCACAGTATATAACTCCTCCCATATCAATGTCTATGGGATGAAATTATTGGTGAGTCTTTTCATACTCCCTTTAGTGGGATATTATGAAATTCTAGGAATGGATTGGATTTACCAATGTAGAGGAAATATGAATTTCCATGGGAGGGAAATCAATCTTCATATGTTGAATCAACCACTAATTCTATACAAGTGAAAGGAGTAGGATGAATCATCTTTAGCGTCATCATTTCATGAATGTATATTATTTCCCTATGTGCTAGAATATCTATCTCAAATGATTGAGTCTAAGTAAATAAACATGATCATAGACATGCCTATTATGAGGGAATAAGTTGATGTGCTTCCTGAGGAATTCCCTAGTCTTCCCCCTTACAGTGAGGTTGAATTTTTAATCAAGCTTATACCTGGGGAATTTCAAATATCCAAGAATCCGAATAGGATGCATATTTTCAAACTAGAGGTACTAAAGAAACAACTAATAGAGAATCTTGATAAAGGATTAATACACCAAAGTTCTTCACCATGGGGTGCACTAGTCCTCATCATCTATAAGAAGGGATCAATGCGTCTTTTCATTGATAATTTTGATCTAAATAAGATAACGATAAATTAAAAGTATCTTTTTCCATAGATTTATGATTTTTTTGATCGGATTGGTTTAGTATAATACATCCCTAAGGTGGATTTGCAGTCAGGATATTACCAAGTTAGGGTGAATAATAAAGGTATCCAAAATAATACTTTTCATATGAGGTACAGATTCTATGAGTTCATAGTGATTCCACTCGGACTCACTAATTCTCTAGTAATCTTCACAGACTTGTTGAATAGATTCTTAAGATATTACCATAAAAAATCTGGGTAGTATTTATAAATGATATTATAATTTATTCCAAATACATGGAGGACCATGAGGAGCATATGAGATTTGTGTTAATGTCTATTCGAAAGGATAAGCTCTCTGAAAAGTACAACAAGTGTGAGTTCTGGTTTAAGGAAGTCGGATTCATTGGGAATATCATCAAAAGATATGGGATATCTATAGATCATTCAATGAAAAAAGAAATTTAATGATGGGTGAGGTCAACATCTATGACAAATTTCCATAGCTTCCTTGGATTAGCTGGATATTATCGCTGATTTATGTGAAATTTCTCATGATTTTCAAACCTTGTCACCAAGATAACTAAAAAGTTATTCAATGTTTCATGGAATGATGAATGTGAATAAATATTTATGGAGTTGAAATGGAGGCTTATCACCTCCCCTATGCCCAAACTACCCAAAAGTGGGAATTTTTTGTTATTTTCAGCGATGCTTTGAAAAAGGTATTAGGATGTGTGTTGGTGCAAAAAAGAAAAATTCATATCCCATGCTTCAAGGTAATTGAACATTCATGAAAAAAACTATCCCATGAATGATATGGTTTTTGAGAGTGGTGATATTAACTTTAAAAGCATGCAAATATTATCTATTTGGGGAGAAGTATGAAATTTATACAGATTAGAAAAAGTATTAAATATATAGTCACACAGAAAGAGATGAATATGCACCAACAATGATGGTTTGATATCATCAAGGATTATGACTTCTAAATAATCTATGATCCTATTAAAGTGAAAAAAAGTGGTGTATGCTTTATGTAAAAAGGATCTAGAAATTTTACCATCAATGATAATTGAGAAGGATCCGATCTTCTTAGATTTGAAGAGGATGACCATGGGAATCATAAAGGAAGAAACGTCATCAATTCTTTCGTAATTGATTTCTCAACCCTCTCTTCTTGAATTGTTATAGGATGCACAGAAATATGATGTGGGAATCTAGAAGATACTAAAAACAATAAGAAATGAGAAATCCTTGGAGTTCAATTCCAATGAAGAAGTAATTGTGAGATTGGGGTCAAGACTATCTGTTTCATCAAATCCAGATTTAAAGAAGGAACTATTGGATGATGCAAATAGTTTTACTTTCTCTATTATCCCAAAAAACAAAATGATGTATCAAGATCTCCGAGAGCACTATTGGTGTGATAACCTAAAGTTGGATATCTCTGATTATATATAAATATTCCTGGAATGTAATCAAGTGAAAGCTAAAAGGCATAATTATAAGGTAATGATAAAACTACTACCCATCCCAACATGGTAATGGGAAAAATCACCATGGAATCTATCACCAGACTTCCATAGGCATCCAAGGGAGAAAATTATGTATGGGTTGTTATGGAATTTATTACAATGACTACACACTTCATTGAAATATGAGAGGATTTCTCATTGGCTCATTTGGCATGGATATACCTCATAGAAGTGGTTAGGATAAACAAATTACCACTATCAATTATATCTGATCAAGATCCAAGATTCACATATAGGTTTTTAAAATGTGTCCAATATGGTCTAAACACTGATCTGAACTTCAGTAAGGCTTATCATCCCCAAACTGAAGTATCATCTTAGCTGTCTATCCAAATAGTTGAGTTAATGTTGAGATATTTCTCAATTTACTTCAAAAGAGGATGATACCAATATATCTCTTTAATCGAGTTCTCTTATGACAAAAGTTTCCACTTGATAATCCTAATTTATCCATATGAAGACTTTATGGGAAGTGTTGAAAAACCCTTTCATGATGGGATGAAGTTGATGATCAAAAACTGCTAGGTCCTCAAATGGTATCAAAAATGATGTAGAAGGTTACAACTATTCAGAAGAACATCAAGGCTTCCTAGAGTTGAACAAATATCTATGATTACAATCATCAATGTAACAGAGATTCTGATGTAGGAGACATAGTATTCCTCTGAATTTATATATTGAATAGATTGATTAGATATGGGATGAAGGGAAATCTTAGTCTAAGGTACATCGACCATTTTGAATTCCTTGATCACGTCAGAGAATTTTTCTATTGAATAGAACTCCTAATGAACTTGTCTCAAGTACATGATGTATTCTATATATCCCTTCTAAGATAGTAAATACCATACCCCTCACATTTTATAAATCCAAAGGTGGTATTACTGGATAATTACCTTTCCTATGAGGATTATCCAGTGAAGATATTAGATTGTAGAGAAAATTTATACAATATAAGACAATACCCCTTTTTAAGGTGTTCCAGAGAAACCAAAAGTTTAAAGAAGCGATGTGGTAACTGGAGGAAGTGATGAAGTAGAGCTACCCTCATCCTTTTTAGTGGGGGAAAAGAAATTTTTTTGGTGAAATTTCTAATGGGGGAAGATTTTAATGACCCAAACTATTGTGAATAAAACTACTCTTTTTTATTTAATTAAATGTATCATGGTTATAGAAAACACATGAACTTATTTTGTTTTATTATATCCAATTGGATTTAAATGGTTATTAAATATCTTTATGGTTGAAAATATAGTCATTGAATAGTGATTACATGATGAGTATAAATATAGTGTTTGAAAAAATCCATTTGGCATAGAAAAAAGGAAGTGATGACCTGAACTAGTAGGATAATACCCCAGAAATCCCATTTATCAGAGATTCCAAGGGAGATACAATTTCTAGGATTTTCACTAGACCAATCCCATGATGATATCCATCAACCAAAACGTGATAGAAACTATTTTCAAGAGAAGATCAAACTTATAGAGGTCATGACCCAAACCATGTTCCCCGAACACCCCCATGAATGCCCCACCATCACACACCTTACTCTTAGGGCATATGATGGTGTATTAAAGATATGTATCAAGACCCTATAGATAAGAATATTTTCATTATTTTTTATAGAATTATGAATTTATTTTTATCCTATTTTTGTTACATTATAAATGATTTTTATTTTTGATTCAATGAAGAATAAATTGTATTTTTCGTTAATTTTCAAATTCAATTAATTAATTTATGGATTATTATTTATTAAATAAAAATATTTTAATAAAACATTATCATTGAATAACTTTTTTTTAATATAAAGGAGAATATATTTTTTATGAAGTCAAATGTAATTCTAATAAGGGTTCAAAAAATATGTTATTTTCAAAAACCCATCATTTTCAATAAATTTCTGTTTTTATTTTAAAAGAATAAATCACATATTTATAAAGTTATTTAGATAAAATTAATATTATATTTGTAATCTAGATGTTTTATTTATCAAACAATGAATTTTTCTGAATTTTTTGAGATAGTAATATTTTTTGTAAAAATTAAATGTCGTAAAAATGTAATGTGTGTTTGTGAAGTCATAATGGACCAATAGTGATGTGACAAATACAAAAAAAAATTATAATTGGAATAACGTATGTTTTATCTTTAAAATAATTCAATTTTATGATTATTTTATTTATTTTATAAATCATTAATGAATCTGTCAAGACTTATAATATATTTTAGTATTTATAAATCATTTATTTGAGAGTGTGACAATCCTAAACATAAGAAAATTCATTAGTTTATAATATTCATCAATTTATTTTATAATATAATTTAAAGCTACTAAATTTCGAAGATAACATGTTTAAAAACCATGGTATGATTTGTGGTTTTCAATATTTTATATGTAGTGTCCAAAACCAAAATAATAAAGAACCCCCCTATTTTCCTATATAAACCCACTGAAGCTCCCATTTCTCTTCAATCAGACTTCTTGGAGAATGACCAAAATCTTTCCTATACTCCCTTTATTCATCCCAAGGTTCCATAATTCTTTATATATGCCCCTTAAAAGCCTTTTGAATCACTTACTCAAGTAAGGGATCTTCACATTCCTCTCGTTATTTCAATTCCATAATCTTCCTTGAAATTAGTATTTATAATTTTAATTGGTTTTATATTTTTTAATTTAATTTGATTATTTTACTTCCCAATTGATTTTATTTTAATTAGAGATTATTTATCCTCTCTTATTTTTTCTTTTATCATAGTCTTTAGTATACTGAAATTCTGTAAGGCATCTTCCACTCTCCCCTTTTATCAAGAACTCCTTTAATGTTATGTATTTTTATATCCAATTTTTATATGTTATTACATATATCCCTTACTATAAATTTTATTTATACATGATTATATACCCTTTAAATCTCATTTATCCATCCTATGAACCTTTGTGAACACCCGTCACCATACTGAAATTTTTTAACGTTTGTTTCCTTTATCCTCTTTTTTCATGTTTCTTTATCCTGTTACACCTTCTATATCCAATTAATTATTTTTGGAAATGTATTTAAATTTCCATATTATTGTCAATTTTATATCTAAATGAATATTGACCCATTTATATATAATAAACTCATTTTAGTTGTTTTTATACGACGTTGTTATACTGCCAAAATTACACCATGATTTTCCATGACAAAATAATTGTGTGGTGAATACCATAACTAATTTTCTATCAAGGGTATTCACTTTTATGAAAATATATATAATGATTAGAGACCTAAATGTATTTATTCCTCATTCCTTGATCATTGGATAAATAATTATGTTGAATGAATCAATGTTATATGATCTCTGTGGCTCTATTAACCATGACAATGAAATGATTATAAAGGATGATCCTTGATAGCGCATCAATGCATTGGGTAATGGTTAGTGTCTTAATATCTCATGATGGGAAAAAGGGTTTAACTGATTTCTTTATGAGACTTTTTCCACTAAAATCTTCATAGTTGTTTCCTTAACTAATTTTTATGATGTAGTTTTTTAAGTTATTTCAACATTTCCCATGTTATGAATATCATGTTATATCACGCCTTATTATTCATGTTTTTTAATGCTCCATTTATATTCCTATTTTATAAAATGTATTGTCTCCCTCATGTTATATCTTTTTGATTCCCTTACTGTCCTTTATATCCCACCTCTTTGTTATGTATGTCCACAGGTTATCCCATGCTGTATTAAGTATGGAGGAACGTTTTGGTCATGTTAAAGAGTTTTTCAATAATGATGTTTCGTTTAATTTTTTAATTTTTTATGTAATGTACCTAATAACCAAAACAATCTAGACCTATAAATCTTCTGAGTTGTATTAAGGGTAATAAAACATGTTTTAATGTGTAATAAATAGAATGGTTGTTATAGTTACACATCGTTTTTCATTGAGAAACATCTACTAAGTTGTCTAAAACATCATTGTATATTTATTACAATCTACCAAACAATCTCACACATATTTTTTTATTGAGTATCATTCACTAAAATCCAATCACAATCATGTCTATAACTCTAAATTTTATATTTTCAGCATATAATTATTCACCTTATGTACTATTGATGTTACCCTCCAACAATTTGAAAACACAGTTCCTCAAAAATATTTTGAACATAAAATATAATCCTTTTTCATTATCTGATCTTCATCTAGTCCATTAAACATATATATAAAGAATTTAGAGTAATCATATATTCATATATATTGGGTACAAACAATCCATCATCTGTCTATCCCTTATACTATCTTCCACTACATGCAAGATTTTTTTGGGGAATGGATAATCTACACCCTATGTTGAAAATGTAATCTGACACTAAAAACCCCCTTATTGTAGCATTATTTAATAACATCATCTTACATCATTAATTATCCTTATCAATTATGTATATGGGTTAACAATGTTTTATTATAAAAAAGAAAAATAAATTATTTTTTTCAAGGTAGATTGTTTAAATTAAGGCTAAGGGATTAGTGAGGGAAATATTCATAGAAGATTCTACAAGGGGTCATAAACAATAAAAAAAAATCTCTTGATATTGATCATCACAATTTATTATGTGAGTTAACTACCATGTTTCCTTTCCTCTATAAATGCGTAATAAAGACTTAAATTTGGATCATATTATTTCAATATATAATTAAATATACTACTAACCAGTGACTTGTAGAATGGATGAGAGAGAAAATATAACACTAAGGTAATAAAAAATTATAATAAATTCATATAAAGTAACTTGTATATATATAATGTAAATATTAATTTAAGTTACTTCCCCAATATGGTAATGTATGACCCAATCATGAATAATTTTTCAAAATCAACAACTACTGAGCCATTAAAATATTTAAAAACAACCCCTCCATTATCCCATTAATACAAAATCTTTTATTGTTATGATTATGTAGTTTTGGAGGATACTACCATTGCATTCACCAATGAAGATACAACAAGGTTGAATAGAAAGGATAGAAGAACCAACCTTTTCCATTATATCAATATCTTCCATAATTTCAGTGTCTACTATATATGAATAGGTATGTACCTTCAACATGAATACCTACTATTTGATATCTTTTCACAAACCATGTTTATGATTTTGAGCCTTTAGATGATCATTATTTACTACCTATGAAGAAAAATTTACTTGCTCCATAAACTAGTTGGTGTATACTAACATTAATCTCACTCACTCCTATAAATAAATGAACAAAAGAGGTTTTTTCACCACTAGAGACTCTAGATAGTTTTTATAAAAGATTAAATCCTTGAAACACTTTAAGTCCAATACCATAACCCTATCTACCTATGCCATATAATCCACAAACTATTTATGGGACCCTCGAGTCTAAAAGTTTTTCACATCACCTAGATATTCTCAGGTGTATCCAAAAGAATAATATCTGATTGATTTTTTCTAGATATTCCTATGCCTCTTTAGTCTCATTCAAACCGTTAATGTTTGGTGGTTTCTCACATAAGAACTCCTGAGATTGATCCATTTATCTCAAAGATCCTAGGTGTACATAAAAAAATGAATTCTATATTGGCAGTATATTTTGGTCAATGACATGAACTAATCATACGATAGTCTCTATAATATTTTGATCTTAAATAATATTACCTTATGGAGAATACATTTTCCTCTCTTGTGTAGCCATTTGAAGTCCTCTTAGAGGTATATCACTGCACACCTAAAATATTATAAATGATCTTACAATCAAATAATCTCATTTTAGACCAAAAAACCATATGAAAAAACCATGATCAAGAACTATAACATGAACTAGAAGAAATACTTCCAAAAAACCCATGATAACTTGAGTCTTGTCTTGAAAAAATATGGCCAAGAACTCACAAAAACCTACCTCTCATGTCCCAATAATCATATCTTCTATATAAAAACTTCTAATACTGAGAATAACCTTCCCTTTAAAACAAAATTGCTATGAATCAAATCGATTTACCTTTAAACTTAGAGCCAATCTGAATCCACAAAATACTTAAATGGAATTATCGATCCCACATGCTAGAAACTAGCAATCTATAATAAGAAAACAACAATAGGAGAATATTTAACCCATACTAATGAATAAAACATGGAATATATATACATAACATCGAGAAAAATCAGAAGAGAAAACATGGAACTATATTCCATAACTAACATAATATTGTGATAACTCTACGACTCAAGAATAAAAAACAAACCAAAGTACCAGTCTAACATAAAAGGAAAACTTAAACAAAAATTGACTAATTCATGTTCTAGCATGGGAAAACATCCTTCATATCACCACAAGCTAACTGAACTCCGAAGACAAAAACATCACCTCCCCACATTAGGGCATTACCATTCCCTTAAATAAAAATAAATATCTATGTCTACACACTACTGATAGGGTGGACAAGGTGTGAGCTATAAAATATCAGTATAATCCGACCCAGGTGTTCAATAACCAGTAATTGTATAATAATCTTAACATGATCAACTTTAAAGAAAATAAGTTTTTACAATCGGTTAAATAGTTTTCATATCAGAAACATGGTAAAACATTTCACCATTTTCTAAAGTTCAAACTAATATAGGTAAAATATTTTCAATTAATATCACAAATTTCAAATAAGGTAATAAAATCCAATAGTTCAAATAAAAACATAGGTAACATAACATAAAGGATAAATATGTGTTAGGCTAGCCCAAAACCATCATACCCAAACATAGAAAATCACAGGCATCAATTTTCTAGATTTAGGCATACAATATAGGATGTATAGTAAAAAATAATCAAGTTAACCCCCCCAAAATGTCAAACATGTCCCTATAATAATAGGAATATGAAGAAGATGATCACACTATGAGTCAACCCACTAATTGTATCAATTGATGTGGTCAATTACTATACCTTCCACCTATATAACCAAGGCTTCCCATATGATATTGTTTCCAAATATTTTCATCAAATACATGCTTTAAAAACCATTTCATGAATCCATTTCACAATTCTTTAAATATAATTTTTTTTACTAAAAAAGGGAGAAACATTTTTTCTCAAAAATACATTAACACAAACAAACCAATGAATCAATGCAATTTATTTATCAAAAATTTCATAAAACAATAACATTTATGGTTCAACTAACAAATAATATAGGAAAAACTAGATACCTCAAACTCAAATCACAGACCAACAACAATAGGACTCAAAATCACCATAAGAAGCACACAACAACCAATGTTGTCCCTACTAACTATGCTCACACGTAAAATCAACTTAAACAACCAAAGAAGATGGAGAATAGGGTATATCACAACATAACTTATAGAAAATCCACCCACCATCCCACAACTAAGATAGGACCGACCCCCAAAAGAAGACTGGATAGAGTATCTAGAAGCATATAGAGGAACATCACCAGAAGATCAAAGGATATGAAAATGCAGTGCAACAATGCTTCTATGAATATTGGTAATGAAAAAGTAGAAAGTTAATTTACTCAAAAAGACATTGTGAAACCACAATAAAGATAAAGAATCAGATTATGTGATCTGGAAGGAGTAGAGGAACCTAAGATCATATATAAGGAGATCCTAGGTCACTATAGAGAGATGGTCTTGTATATCGAATGAGAAGAGAACCATACATGTAGTGTGATAAAAACCATTATCCCCAAACCATTCACATCATAAATCCCTTTCATGGAAAAAATTTAGTGATTTAAAAAAACATTGAAAAATGTTTCACCAATGATTATAAACCACGATTACAACCATTTCATTATGTGAATTAGTTTCATGATATTTTAAATTTCTATGCTCTGAACCAGTTCTCAACAAATTCCTAGTGACAAATTCACATCATGAAAGCAGTTCATAATATGAGAGTGTTCAATAGATATTGTGGAGTCCTAATTATATAAAAAAACCTAAACCACCTCTAAAGATCTCACAACCTAGGGGAAACCATTTACATCATTTGAAACATTTATAATTCAAATTCATTAATTCAAAAAAATATAAATCCATGAACATTAGTTCATCTTCATCAAATAATTATCCCCATCATCCAAAGGTCCTAAATGCACCCATATGAAAATGGAAACAAAAATTGGGACAATATTTACCTGAAATTAGGTAATGGGATGTTATAATAGTCTTTGAGAAATTGACATTTTATCCATTCAAGTATCCTTATGTGTGAAAATTTCCTTGAAATATTTCTCCAATATTTATTTCCAATTAAAAAATAACATTATATTTTTCATGAAATGAAGATGATAAATCATTAGGAATGAATAACTTCCTCTAAACAAAGCCACTATACAATAATTATCTTTAATACTAAAAAATCATTTTTGATGAGGAAAAAAGATGGGGAAAGTGAATCTTCCTAATGGAGGAAATGATTAGATTAAATGAAGCCAAACTGTATAATACACCATAAAACCACAATCAATATAAAATAAAAATATTTTAGAATATTTTATTATATTTAATGATCTACTTATACACATTTTATATTAAAATCAACGATATTTTTAACATAATTTAATGTTTATACATACAAATGGTTCATTTTTTTCCAGATTAATTCAAACATGATAAAATTAATTTTGTATATTAATCTTCATATATTAAAATTTTATCCATTTAACATTTTTTCTAATGTACTATATAATTTTCATTTTATTTGTTATTATATTTAAAAGAAACAATTGATATAATCTATCCTCAGCTATGACCCTAAAAGAATCAATCAAAATTTGGGAAACATGATTAATAATTTTGAAATAAAAATATTTCATTAATAACCATCCTTTAGTCTTCTATTTTAATTTCTAGTTGAAAATATCTATAAACATGTCAAAGAACTAAAAAAACACAAGCTAAACTTATAAAAAATCATTATAACCAGTTAAAATAATAAATTCAAGGTAGATTATTTATGTAACTTATCTCAATATTTTCTTCCATACAACCTTCAATCATTCATAGGGTAAACTCCCCATTAATTGTAGTACCTTACACTAAATAATGAATATATCTCTTATTGAATTAAAATTTTAAAAATCATTAGGTACTTATAAGATAAATAATAACAGTTTTCATTAACCATTGTTGATTAATTAATCATGATCACTTATTTCCTTACACCTATTTCTTATGCAAAAAATTATTCATTTTTAGCTTCATTTTACTTTTCAAAATCCTTTTTTAGATCCTATTTATATATTCATTAAAATAAATCCCCCACACATGTGATAATTTATACATATAATTTTCCCCAAACTGATCATAATTTTTATTATAAAATTTCCATATATGAAATAACACCCTTAATCCATCATCACTTCGTTTTATATAGAATAATATTTCTACATTTTTCAAAAGGAAATAAATTCTGGAAAAAATAAATTACAATTATGGAAATATATAGACTTGTGAAATAGGAGTTTATAGATACCCTAAAGAATAAGAAGATGGTTTAATATGTTGGTCTATCCTTTTTCTTTCATCTTCAACATTTTTTTTCCAAGACTTCTTCACTGTGGAAGTTCATCAAATAATAGTACATTTAAAAAAGTAATTTATTTTCATTTGATTTCATTCAAGACCCATTTCTATATTTCTATCTTGTTTTTATGTGATATTGATCTTACTAGTGTGACTCTTCCTTTATAATATTGATTATAAAGGAATCATGTTTTTTGTGGAAATATGAAATTTGAATATTTAATATTTTTTTATAAGATATTCATAAAAAATATACAGTACATGGTATTGAAATATGAACTATATGATCATGTGTAAGTTTTCATAATTGTGAAGAAAACAATTAAAATATCACCACATTTAATTCAAATGAAAATATGCCTTCCACTCATTTATGATGTTTTTTTAGCTCAAAATATTCAATTATAGAGTCATATTGATCAATAAAAATGAAACGCTACTTTGAGTTCATTAATATTAGAATCAGATATGGTATAATGAGGGTTATAATATCCTTAAATTAAACTAATTATCATTGATGGAATATGGATTTGATATTATAAAGTAGGATGGATCTGCTTATTTTATTCTATATATTTTATCGCTTTGAACACTAAGATAAGATATGGGGGGAGTAAAATTTGTATAAATAATATTGGGAACAATTTATGGCTCTAAAATGATCTTAAATATATAAGTTTATGTCTCTAAAATTTCTAGAATATCCCCCTAGAAAATTAAATAATATTTTTGACCCATCGCTACATATATAAAATTTTTTACTCCTAATAAATATCATATATTTTTCATCACTCATACATAAAAATCTATCATCTCTTGAGATAAAATAAAAACCATTAACCCGAATTTTCCCTCTTGAATACATTAAACAAAAATTTAATATATAATATTCCTTTTGAAAAATTATTTTCTCACATTCAATTTTGATACATAAATATCTTATCAATACCATGAGTAAAAAACTAAATTATCATTATTCTAAACATAAATAACATATAATTGAATTTATGAATTATTTTATTCTCATCATTTTCACTTCAACATTCATAGACTCGTGAACATTGGAACCACTTTACTGTAAAAAAAAATTAATTTGAATTGGTTGAAATTATGGATACACTTTATGTATGAACTTGTAGGAATATATCATCATAGTAGTAAGTCCCACTAATAGAACATGAGAGGTTTCTAGAAATACATCACTTAACTTGAAGAGATAATGATAATCCATAGCTATTAAAACTATATATGAACACATAAAATGAAATATAGTCTATTTTTCTTATGATATCTTATAAAATTGGATGAATAATTATTTTTGTTATCCTATAATGGCTTATTTATCATTTTATGACTATATTAGGTAGAACTGTTTTTCTATCATTTCGATGGATATAGTCAAATCACTACCATCCTTGTAAAATGGAAAGATATGTCTTCTTCCTATATTTGGAATCGTAAAACCAATATTGATCATTAAATAAATGGAATAGAACTAATAAGATATATGAATCAAGATAACTCACTGAAATAGATATTATCATGGCTTTTATCATGCATCAAATTAAATGATTGAATGATACACGATAATAATGATTTCAATTGAAGACACCAAAATACATTAAAATTTATAGGAACATCCAATGATACCAAAAACATGTGGTGTTCTAATTGGTAGTCCAATCATCATGATATCTTATAACAGAGATTACCTAGTGTAAATATCCTTAGGATAAGTCTCATTGATTTTCATTCTATAACAATTTATAGTCATACTTTATCTATGCCACATTAGTATGATGTATATATTCCATAAGAAATATATTTATGATTGCGTTCATAGTTTCTCTATGTTTTCATTTTTACCAGGATATTTTATATCCATTTGGTACAACATGTAATATATGAAAATTTAAAAATATAGTGTTTTTATATTTATTGTTACTATTATGGTAAATATAAATCAGGCATATATAAAACATTGTGTGTTATGTAGAAAATCAGAATGTAAAAGATTGAGTTGGTTCTAGGGAACATGAACTCCCAACATTGATACTCTCACTACATCCAACTGTTAACATTTCTTAACTTTTTATGTCTTCAGGATATTCATTCTTTTAGAAAGAAATAACTATTTTTTATAAGATTTACACATATTAATATATAGATATTATACCTTTTGAGAGATCTTCACTTTAAAAGCGATATATTTCCCAAAGTTTATTCCTTTTATACTTCCATGTAGTAGGATTATTAATTTCAATATTACAACTATAATATTATCAAAATATTGATTTTTATGAAAAAATAATACTTGATTGGTAAATCTAGAAGATCTATAATAATGTTTTATTTTTATGCTTCTACTTAACTGCATCAAAAGACACACCATTCTCATATTTTATAGAACATAATACCACTAACTACTATGAGTTTCTTTTGATATAAAATTTATAATGACCCAGATTTTATATGTATTTTTTTTAATTATATGGAATTATTTTGAGTCTGTGAAAATTGAAGGCGTGTGATTCCAAGGACCGGTGTTCCTGGAAGGAATTTATGAACATTTTTTAAGGTACATTCTGTAAACTCATGAGAAACATTTTCTATCTTTTGAAACAGTTCTTAGATTAAAAATATGAGGGAACGGTTGAATCCGCTTCACCAAGATTCTCTTAAGAGAGACTTCATTTCAACCACAGTATGTCAGGAGAAAAAGATAGATTTGGGACGTTTAAAAGATTAATAAAATAACAGAATTATTTTAATTCTCTCATTTCTATTCCTCCAACGGAAAAGCGGAAATGGCCGAACCAACAACATATCATGCCATTAAATGGATTGACTCCTCAAATTCTATGTAACAACACCATTGGAATTAGGAAAGTTCCAATTAAATGAACCCACATTAATTTCATGGGCATTTCTCACCATCCCCCACTCCTATTTATATGGAGCTTGGGGAGAGGTATTCGCACAACTTCACCAAGTAACGAAGTTCTGAAAAAGTGCCGCAATGCCAATGACTTAGAGGACGGAGCTGGTTATAGTGGGTGGGGACGAGCGACCCAGAACCATGAACTAAAGAAAGATGTTTGAGCGGAAATGTTGGTGGTTTGTTACGGGGATGACAAACACCAACAATTCTTCAAAAGCGGGTGTTCTTCAACAATCTATAGGTAAGGATTTTATTTTGTTTAATTTCAACTAAATGTTAAATTCTTTTTCCTATCTCATTTTTTCTAGCTAATGTGGAGGGTGCGGGCCAAATGAACATGGACTAGACCCTCCACTCTTCTGTTTAACCTTGTGTTCTCCATGGAAGACTGCTGGCATGACGGTTGGTGGAATGGTCGGCACCAGATGGCCGTAGAGGTGGTGCGGCACACCGTCGCGCGCCGCTGGTGGGAAAGGGATGCGGCCGAAGCCATGGTGGGTGAATAAGGCGGCAGACATGGGCTGACCAGGGAAGGTGGAGAGGGATCGGCACTCCATTGCGTGCCACTGGACGAGGCCATGAATTGAAGCCACGGAAGGTGGAGAGCAGCGCGGCCCACGTGCTATGCCGTGTTGGCCGACCCCCAGTCAGCCAAAACTGTCGACCATTACGCAGTGGGGTACAACCCCACTGGGAGGATGAAATGGACCTGCACCAGTGGGGCCAGTAGGGAAGACCTGTCTACCTTCAGGTAGACAGAGCTGGGTGTGGGCGGGCCGAGTGGGCAGAACCCGCGGCCAAGCGGGCCGGGCCGAACCCGCAGCCTAGTGGGTTGGGCCGAACCCGCAGCCCTGTGGGCCAACGCGGGTTTGCCAAGCCCCACCCAATCCATCCCGGGCAACTGTGGCTTGGGCATGCAAACCGAACTTGGCCAACCCCGACAGTCTGGACCCAATGAAGCGGGCATCCCTTAATGGGACGAACATGGGTGGGGTCAGGTAGACCCTGGGACCTGTTGCGTCGGGCCCGTCTGACCGAGTCGGACCGGGCCAAGACCCAACTCGTCACTGAATAAAGAAATGTCTATAACTGATAATGTAGGTGTCTGATCGACACAATTTAAGTGGAATTGGGACCTCTTTGGGGATGTGGTCCCTTTGGCATATTCCCATAGGCCTGAACGAGCCAGGCTGAACTAAGTTGCGAAAAACCCCGTTTTACAGAAAGAGGTGTAACTAACAAACAAGGTGTCCGATCAATGCTCCGTTTATGGCATAAGGACCCTTGTGATATGGAGGTTCGTTGGAGTAAGTCTAAGTGAGTTTTTATGTAGTTTTACGTGAGACCTTGGTTGGATCAAACTTCAATCCAACCGGGCCCTTTTTAAAAAAGGGCCCATATCTTACTCACTTGGCGTCTGATTGATGCATCATCTGTTGCGATGGAACCCATATGATGTGGTAGATCATCAGGTTATTTATTCGTGGGACTTAGTGCCAGTTGAAATATGACTGATTTCTTGAGGAGCGGTTCTCCTAGAATCATGCGTGCTGTGAGTGGGAATCCAGTGGATGGCAGTGAGGCAGAGGTTTGCGATAGATCATACTGAGGTTAGTACATAGCGATCCTATTTGGGTCAACACTAAACCTGTGTGGTTCAGATCCTATGTGGGTCAACTCTCAACGATCCTGTGTGGGTCAACGCATAATAATCTTGTGTTGGTCAGATCCTTTGTGGTTCAGCGCTCAACGATCCTATTTGGGTCAACGCATATTGATCATGTGTGGGTCAGATCCTGTGTGGGCCATTGCAGGGGTTAGTGCCTATCCACATTGTGTGGGTCGTATATTGTGTGGGTCACTGTGGGGGTTTGTACCTATTGACTCTGGGCGAGTCGTATCATGTGTGGGTCATTGCGATGGTTAGTACCTATCAGTTTTGTGTGCGTCAGACTCTATATGGTCAGCAGAAGTGCCTCTTGAAAGAATAAGATGATCTAGCTTCACGACTAATCATCTTTACTTTTATGCTTCACTAATACATGGTTTGAGATGAGAATTTGTTTGAGATAGGTCTATTGCTTTGTTTTTTGTGATTGATATCATGCTTTGTGGTTTCCTTTTTGGAAATCTGAGAGACCTTTAGGGGTTTCGAGGTCCCTAATGGGTATGGATATACTCACCCATGCACGGGCTTCACCCGTACATTGTTGTGTCTTGTGCAGACGACAAGCAGCTTGGTTGAGGTTGAGGGAGCTAGGACTAGGTGGTACGTAGTGGAGACAGGTTGATGTGGAGTGTGGTGGAGATGATCTGTACCTACCTTTCAGGTAGGAAACTCGGTGGACGATCTAGTAGATATTTTCTCTTTTTTCAGTCATACTTGTACATTTCATTTGGGCTTGTATTAGGACCCCTTTACATTCAATAAAATTTTTACTACAATAGTATACTTCATGGTTTCTTCTTGTTGTGTTCTTGGAATGTTTTTTTGTACAGGTTTTAAGGCAATTCATTCCCTTTTTAGAGAAACGCCTTTCTGGTGCAAGTTTCCAACACCAGGCCTACGGAAGGTGGGCTTGCGGTACTCACGGCAGGGACCCTGAAGGATGGGTCATGACAATAGTGGTATTAGAGGAGTTGGTTCTACCAAGGAACTAGGAATCTGATATTTTTAATATAACAATAGTGTTAAGTGTTTTGAGTGTGGTTTTTAGTTTGGGAAATCTAGTATTGGTGCAGTGGCCAACTTATACATACACTAGGACCCTGAATTCTGATTTTCAACTCGGTACACGAAAACACAGATTGCGTGTGTTTTGGAAATGTTTTACTTTGATATATTTTTGTTTCCACTCACCAGGTATAAACTTTTGACCATGGTTCATCTTGGATCTCTTTCAAGATGCCTCCATAGGGAAAACCATATAGGATTCCCGAGAGAGTACATGATGACGGCCCACCGAGCAATGAGGCTCCGGTGCATGGCCCTCTAACTGTGTTGGAAACTTCGAGAGGTGTACCAGTAGCATCACCACGCCTTATATAGTATTTACCACCAGAATCACTAGCGTATGATGCACGCCGATAGAGCGTGTCTCACGAGTTCTTGTAGTAGAGGCCTCCGAGGATTCGAGGAGAGACAGATTCCCAGGTAGTTGAGGACTGGCGAGAGGTGGTGGCTAGATTTTTCCACCTACTTGAGGCAACACTAGAGAAGATGGTGATCTTAGCTGCTAGTATTTTCCAGTGCGTGACCATGGGGATGGTATGTAGGGTGAAGATGATTTGGTACATGGATCATTGCCCGAGATTCTACCTTCAGGTAGTGTACGAGCTATATCACTACCTATTGGTCAGCAGTTACAAATGGTTGTACCGATAGAGGACACATGTAGGCTTAGTGCCTTACACGTGTTTCATTATCAGATACCCCTCAGTTTCTGAGGCGATCTCAACTCACATGCAGCTAATGACTTTCTCGAGGAGGTGTCCATGTTTCCATCAAGCAAGGGAACCATTCAACCATATGGTAGTCCTAGTAGAGAGCCTTCTACGTGGCTCAGCAAGACAATAATAGGGTTTAGATTACCCTGATTATGCAAAGAGGTGACTTTTCTGTGGACAGTCTTGAGAACCTTCCTCAGAGAAGGGGGTCTCTTGCCATAAAATGTTAAGGGGCGAGTGTTCCCTAGATCTTCTACAACTTCAATAGGAAAACATGTTGGTATCTGAGTATTCATTGAGGCATACCGACCATCCCAGGTACTCGATGAATATAATACAGTTAGTGCTTAAGGGCTAAAACCTCTGAGCGAGGTGTGTTTAGGGTCATTAGAGCCCGAACTATTCCTCTATGCATTCCTACTTATGTTAGGGTTATAGACAAAACCTTTGTGGTTGAATGTTCTTTGGATGAGTGGATACATCCAATGAATGTTAGTAGTGGGAAAGCAAGTAACTGATGCCAGTCTCAGAGACTTGGACGTGTTAAATGATTCGGGTAGAGGAAGTGATAGGGAAAAATGAATCTGCAGGGAAGAAGACATGTAAGTGGATCTAGGGGAGAAGCATGAGGTGGTATACATTAGGCATATTACAAAAAACCCCTAATGTGGTCCCCACCAGGCTCAGGGAGCCGGAGGATAGGGGAAGGGAGTAGCTACAAGCAGCCAAGGAGTGTGACCCTAGGGCTCGAGGAATGATTCAAGGTATGGTCTGTGTCTACTACTAGCTTCCGTATTAATAGACATAGGTACCAATCATTCATTCTTTCCACGAATCATGTTCAAGACCTAGATTTTCCAATGAAACCAATTACATGACCCTAATGTCTAGTGATACCTTTGGGAGGAGACTTGAAAATCACACTTACGCCGACAATGTGATCTAACCGATGAGGTGAGAGTTTCAGTTGGAACCTATTGGTGGAATCATCGAGGCCTTACGATGTTAGTTTGGGTATGGAATGGACATCCATAGTTCATACTCAAATAGTCTGTTTTAGGAAAAAGGGATGTAGTATATCTACCTCTTTGGAATGGGGTTTTACATCATCAGAAAAAAGGATACTCATGAAACATAGGATAAACTAATTCATATGAGGGTGCAACCGATCACTCTTTAGTCATCCATCCTTACACTCAAGGCATCATGCGTTTTGAGTTTTCAGTTCCCATAAGTTGTTGCAGAGTGTGGGGACATCTTTTCAAAAGATGATTCCAGGATTACCTCCCTAAAGGGAGAGGGTCTTCGGCTTTGGCAGGGTACTACCAGAGATTTATACATAACTTATCCAGGGTAGAGACACCCTTTTTAGCTTTGAAGAAGGAGGGAGAGAAGATCTGGTGGATGGGGAAGTATCAGCATAGTTTTGAAGAGCTGAGATAGATGCTAAAGAGTACCCCCATCTTAAGGATACCAGGAGGGGGCATTAGGTATGTAGTCTATTGTGACACAACAAGGACCGGTCTAGGTTGTTTCCTGATACAGGAGTGGGAAGTGATAGACTACAGAACACGGAAGTTGATAAAAAATGAGAATAACTACTCTACTCAGTACTTGGATTTAGCTATAGTGATCTTTGTGCTGAAGATGTGGCAGCACTACTTGATGGGTAAACAGTTTTCTATTTACTCTGACCACAAGAGTCTCAAGTGTAACTTCTCACAGAAGGACCAGAACATGAGAAAACGACGATGGATATATTTCCTCGAGGACTATGAATTTGATTTAGACTATACTCCAGGGTAAGGGAACATGGTAGCAGATGCATTCAAAAGGAGGTATGGTCTACAACTGCTGAGTGAGGCATCAAAGTAGCTAGTCGCACATCGGATACCCTTCATGGATAAAGATGGAGAATCATACCTATAGTCTATGACTGGAACTCCCCCAATTCATTATAGAGCTTGGGAGGCACATACTGGGGGCATTGAATGTGAGGAATGACGTGGTTAGATATCCATAGGACAAGTAGAATATGTTTTTTCTGAAGATGGGGAGCATGTCATCTTCTTCAGAGGAAGCACCATAGTTTCGATGGTGCTGTGAGAGGAGGTGTTGAGGGAGTTTTATACATCCCCTTTAGTGGTACATCCTGGATTATTGAAGATGTAATGGTACCTATAGCATTAGCACTGGTGGCCAGAGATGAATAAGGCAGTGGTAGAGTTTCTTCCATGATGCCTCACTTGTCAGCAAGTGAAGGTTGATCATCAAGTTCATGCAGGCATATTGCATCCACAAGAGGTACCAGAGTGGAAGTGGGATGGAATATCCATGAACTTTGTGATAGGGATACCACAGAATTCCATGAGATATAATTCCATATAGGTGATCATTGACCTACTCACCAAGTCGGCCCACTTCTTACCCATCTAAGAGTAGGGAGCAGTAGAGGTATTGGGGCGCCTCTATGTGTAGGAGATTGTATGACTTAATGGGGTGACATAAATGATCATCTCTGATCATGATGCAGGTTTTAAATCCCAGTGGCCGAAGGGATTATAGGGGGTGTTCAAGACTCATCTACGTTTGAGCACTGCCTTTCATTCTCAGACGGATAGTCAGATGGAGTGGACCATGAAGACACTGGAGAACATGCTACTTGCATTCATCCTAGACTTTGGCCGTAGTTGGGAGGATCATTTTCCTTTGGTGGAGTTCACATACAACAACAACTACCACTCCACCATTGTTATGGCAATATTCGAGGCCTTGTACGGTCGACATTGCAGATCACCTCAATGCTGGACAGACCCATGATAGTCAACACTTATGAATCCAGAGTTGGTATGGGCTACCACTGAGAAGGTGTAGATCATCTAGGAGCAGATGAAGACTCTAAAGAGCATACAGAAGTCTTATGCTAACAGGAGACGGAGACCATTGGAGTTTAAGGAGGGAGACCATGTCTTCCTATGGGTCTCACCTCGATGAGGTTTAAAGAGATTTGGCTAGGGCTTCAAGTTATCACTGATGTTTATCATACCATTTATGATACTTAGAAGGATTGATGAGGTGGAATACCACTTGGCACTTCAACAGAAGTTGGAGTGGGTGAACGAAGTATTCCACGTATCCCAATTGAGGAAATACATGCATGGCCCATCTCAGGTCATCGACCACAGCGAGGTGGACTTTTATGATCGAGAGATGTTCACAAAGGTTCCAGTGGAGATTGAGGATCAACAGGAGTGGTTCCTTCGTGGGAGATCAATACCTTTGGTGCTCTTTCACTGGATTCTCAGGAATCTCTATGATAGAACATGGGAGCGGGAGGCTCAGATTCGTGCTCAGTACCCCCATTGGGTTTCTTAGCCTATGTTGTGGCTTTCAGGGATGAAAAGCACTATGGTCTGGAGATTATAAAGACCAAGATTTCCATGTAATTTTTTTATTTATATGTAATAATTACGAGTCTGTTAAAATTGGCGGCACGTGATTTCAAGGCCTGATGTGCCCAAAATTATATTCTGAACTTTTTTTAAGGTACGTCTAGTGAACCCGCAGGTGGCGTTTTCTATCTTTTGAACCAGTGCTTGAATTAAAAATATGAGGGCACCGTTGAATCCGCAGCACCGAGATTCACTTATGATAGACTTAACTTCAACTGATGTTGGTCGGGATAAAAAGATAGATTTTTGGACTTTTAAATGAATAATAAAATAACTTAATTATTTTATTTATCTCATTTTTCTATTCCTCCAATGGAAAAGAGGAAATGGTGGGACCAATGACTTGTCAAGCCATTAAATGGCATGACTCCTCAAATTCTGTGTAACAACACCATTAAAATTTGGAAGGTTCATATTAAATGAACCACCCTTAATTCCATGGTAATTACTCACCCTATCACTCTCATATTTATATGGGGCATGGGTAGAGGTATTGGCACGGCTTGAGGAAACGATTAAGTTCTAATAAATTATCGTGATGCCAATCACATAGAGGACAAAGCTAGTTCCAGCGGGCGATGACGAGTGACACCAAACCACAAAATGAAGAACCATGTTTGAGCGGAAATGTTGGAAGTTTCTTGTGGGGATGGAGAACACCAATTCTTCCTCAATCATAGGGTTTCTTCAATGATCTTGAAGTAGGTATTTTTTTGGATAATTTCAAGTGTTTTTTAAATCCTTTTTCCTCCCACAATTTTCTAGATAATACAGAGGTCACAGGACAAATGAACATGTCCCGGACCATCCGCTACCTTGTTTAACCATGCGTTTTTCATGGAAGACCATCGGCATGGTGGCAACGGCCAACCAGGATGGAGGTGGCGCATCATCGCATACCGCATGAGGAGGCTGCGACACTATGCCATGGTGGTTGGAGGAGCAGTCGGCACCAGCCAGCCGTAGAGGTGGTAGTGCGCACCATCGTGCGCTGTTGGTAGAAAAGGGCCACAACTAAAGCCACATCGGGTGAAGAAGATGGCTAACATGGGCTGGCCACTGAAGGAAGAGACAGAGCAACGCACCATCACACACCGCTAGAGGAGGCCACGCCTTGAAGCCGTAGTGGGTAGAGAGTGGGGCGGCCCTCATGCTGCGATGTGTTGGAAAAACCCCAGTTAGCCTAAATGGTCAACCATTATGTTTTGGGAAAGCACCCCACCGGATGGAGAAATGGCCCCGCACCCACGAGGCTAGCCAGGAAGACTGGTCCGCCTTTTGGTGGATTAGGTCGGACACGGGTCAGCTGAGCGGGTCGGACCCGCCCAATGAACCAGACCTACCTAGCGCGACGGGCCGGATCCGTGGCCTAGCGGGCCAAAATTGCCAGCGGGCTGGGAAAAAACAGTGCCCTAGTGGGCCAACATGGGTGGGTCAAGCCCCACCATACCTGGCCATGCCAACCGTTGCCCGGGCCCATGAACTGAACTGGGTGGACCCTGACGGGTCAGAACCAGTGAACCGGGCAAACCCTTAACAGGCCGGACCCAGGGGGTCAGGTAGACCCTATGAACTATTTCATAGGTCCGGTCTGACCGAGTCGGTATGAGATGGGCTTGGCCAAGTGGCCTTTTTGGCATTTTCTAGTGGGCCTAACCGAGATTGGGAGAACTGAGGTGCGATCACCCACGTTTCAGAGAAAGGGGTTTAACTTAAAGACCGAGCATCCGATCGACACACCGTCTATGGCATAAGGACTCTTGGGACTAGGAGGTCTTTTGGAGTTAATCTAAGTGAGTTTTAATGGAGTTTGATGTGGGACCTGGGTTGGATCAAACTTGAATCCAACCAGGCCCTTTTTACAAAATGACCCATATCTTACAGACTAAGCATCTGATTGACATGCCGTCTATTGCGATGGAACCCTTATGATGTGGAAGATAATATGGTTACTTATTCCTGAGAATTTTTGTAGGTTGAAATATGACCGATGGCTTGAGAAGCGGTTCTAATAGAATCAAGCGTTCTATTAGCGGGAATCCAATGGCTTGCAGTGAGGCAGAGGTTGGAGACAGATGAAACGATGTTTAGTACTGAGTGATCCTGTGTGGGTGAGCACTGATCCAATGTGGGTAAAATCTGGTGTGGGTCAGTTCTCAGCGATCCTGTGTGGGTCTGCACTGATCCTGTGTGGGTCAGTGCTCACCGATCCTATGTGGGTCAGGGCATACCAGTACTGTGTGGGTCAGATCATGTATGGGTCAGCACTCAGTGATACTCTATGGGCCAGTGCATACCGATCCTATGTGGGCCAGATTCTGTGTGGGTCGTTGCAGGTCTTAGTTCATATCGAATCCGAGCGGGTTTGATCCCGTGTGGGTCATTGTGGGGGTTAGTCTTTATTGACTCCGAGTGGGTCGGATCCTATGAGTGTCATTGCGGGGGTTAGTACCTATCCATCTTGTGTGGGTCAGACTCCGTATGGTGAGCAGTAATGCCTCTTGAATGAATAAGATGATCTAGCTTCATGACTAATCAAATGTACTTCTATACTTCACTAATTCCTGGCGTGAGATGAGAATCTGTTTGAGTTGTGTCTACTGCTTTGTTCATTGTGATTGAGATCATGCTTTGTGGGTTTCCTTTATGGAATTTTGAGTGAGCTTTAGTGGTCTCAGGGTCCCTACTGGGTATTATTATTCTCACCCCTTCAGGGGCTTCACCCGCACCTTGTTGTGTCTTGTGATGATGATGAGTAGATGGGTTGTGGTTGAGGGAGTCCAGACTATGCGGTATGTGGTGGAGACGGGCTGACGTGGAGTGCTGTGGAGACAATCTATACCTACCCTTCAGGTAGGAATCTCAGTGGATAATCCATGAGTTGTTTTCTATTTTTCAGCCGTACTTGTACTTTTCAGTTGGGCTTGTATTCCAGCCCCTCTACTTTCAGTATACTTCTTACTACATTAGTTTACATCGTGGTTTCTTCTTGTCATGTTCTTGGATTTTGTATTTCTACATGTTTAAAGGCAATGCCTTCCCATTTTAGGGACACACCTTTCTAGTGATAGTCTCCAACACCTGGCCTATGGAAGGTGGGCTTGGGGTAGTAATAGCACGGGCCCCAGACGGGTCGTGACAAAATTAAATTAAATATGATACTAGATAAAACTAATTTTTTAAATGTTGGTTTTATGTTCTTTTTATAAGTATATATCCATCATCTCTAAGTACCAATAAATTATACGTTTTACTTTCTCAAGACCTGTTATCTAGTTATAAATGCATAGTTATACAGTTCTATTATATTTATTTGATATTTTCTCACAATGAGTTATGAATTATTAATTTCAAATCCTAGTATATATCAAGTAATTTTATTATAAATCCAATTTGTTAACATGATAGAGTAATACCCCTTTTCGTAATCTCTTATCTTGTCACTAACACTTGACCTCGAAGAGATTTCTTCCATTTGACGTAGGAAATAATTCTCACATGAATTTTTTCATCCCATATTTTCGAATACCTTATGAAATTGTTTACTTATCCTCTTTAAATAAACCCATAAATCAATCCCAATAGATCGTATTCCCTAGAATATGGAAAAACACATTATTTCATTGATGAAGAGATAATTTCAATTAAAAATTATGTTGGTGTAAGAATAATATCTATTTTTTATACTCTACCAACACAATTCACTTATAAAACCAAGGCTCACTAACTGACCACTTATAGAAATATCATTAAATAATCATCCCATAAATAGATGACAACTTTTGATCTATAAATAAATCCATATTGATCTCATATTGTATTGGGTTATTTTTATGTCACAAAAACATCTAATTATATATAATATATATTTATTTATAAGGTTCTAGATAATAATTAGGTTTTGAAATGAAACCACCAAAATTTATAACCATGAGAAGAAACTTTGGGAACTCAAATTCAAATGGATTTAAACATCTCTATTGGTGAAAATGTTTCATCATTGTCAATTTGATGATTTATCTCAAACCTTTAAAATATAATATTTCTTTATAAATTCTCAATTTACCACCAATGTCCAAATATATATTTAATACCCATTAGGACCTAGGGGGTGTTACACCATATATAAATACAAGAAAAATACAAACTTCTTGTGTTACATTGAATCCATTTCGTAATTATACTAACTTTATGAATTTTATATAATTTATTATTTAGTACTTCCTTATAAGAAATGGATTTATTATTCATAATGAATAACATATCATTTTACATAGTGACTAATAAAACATCTCAAATTTTTTTGAACATTCTGATGTATTATATGTATCTTTAGAACATAATTTTATATCAAATATTTTGGACCATGTTAATATGAAAACTACCGATGAATCTAAAACAATAATTTTGTTAAATTAAATCATTATCACACTATATAAAACAGATATGTTCCCCCCTTTTATATAATTATATTCTATCACATGACTGTTACTTTTATTTCGTAAGTATTTATAAAATATCCTTAGTATGTTTAATATCATTCATAAAAGTTCCATTTGTGTTTATTGATGAAATTTGACTGATACAATTTTCCTTAACAAACACTTAATGTACTAGAAAAAATATTTATTCGATAATTTTCATACTATAACTCATATAGAATTCCATCTGTCATTATGATGGTATTTGGTTAGGTCTCAATGATGTTATTTTTGAATCACGTCACAAAAGGATAATTTAATTATTACAAGTATTAAATGAATCTTCATTGATTTTAATATAATATAAAACTTATAATTGATAATTTTATTAACATCGTTACTCTGATGTGTATAAGAAAATATAAATTCAGAAATATGTTCTACTCTATATTTAATGATCGATGAATGCTTGATGAAGATATAATTTAGATCACCTACCTAATGAAACATTATCTTCTTAGAAAGATCATTCACTAATTTACTTCTATATTCATTAAATATCATAATGGAATCTATTTATGAATGTGAATTTAACTGTATAATATATATTAAATAGTTCACATATATCTTGTTATACTAATTTATTGAGATTTTTGGATTTATCACCTTTAACACCAAATGGTGTGTTGGTCATTATACCATATAATAAATCCTATCAAATACTTCTTTAGGTTTATATCAAATGTGTCTAAAAAATATTCTTTGTATATCATTGACATTTTCATCACGAAAATACTTGACAAAGTATTATATTTCTATAATTGGGTATCATTTGAGTCTTATTTTTTATATCTGTCATTGATTGTAAAAAAATGAAGTCCTTGATTCATGTATAATAAAACCACTATTAATGTATGGTACGTCAGAAAAAAAAATTATTTATAAACATAAATTAAATTCAAATTCAGTCTCAACATGACACATAGATATTTTTTTGTTAACACAGAATAAATAATAATATATTTCAAATACAAGAACATTTCCACTGGAAAATTTCAATTTATTATTTACTCTAGCTGATGTGGGATTAATGATTTATGATCAACATAAAGATCCACTTTACCAAATTTTATATTAATAAAAATCCTTGGATGCTATATTTTTAATCAAATTTCTAAGACAAAAATTGTATATAATTACAAAGAAGTTAAAAACAACATTACATACAATGATGAATAGTCATAAAGTTGAATATTTAAATTTTTTCTTAAATTCATTTTAATTCATTTTATATTGACCATTTTGTGATATGAGAAGAAAATAGACCCTTACTTCATTACCTCCCTCTTAAAATTTGGTTTCTTGAGGGAACTTTTCAAAGGTAACATTGGTGTTGTACTTTCCATTGGACTTTTATCATTTCAATAATTCATGTTCACTATAATAGCTAGGATTTATCTTTTTTTATGTTTTATATAGCTTAAACTAATAATATTTAAGTGTTTTATACATAAAATTAATATTGTACATCTTAAGTAATCTAGAGAAACTATGCAATAAGTATGAAATTATGAGATGCGTGGATAGATAATTATTCAAACAAAATCATTACTATGCTAACTGATCAAAAAACTTCATCATCTTAAGTACATTTGGACCATCTTGGGTTCCATATTCCATCATAAAAACATATATATTTTGAAAATATCATTACTTTATATTTTCAATTTCTCCAAAAAAACATGCAGGATATGAGACAAAATGGTCTTACTATATATTTTTTCACGTCTATTTCAAAACTCATAATATATTAATGATAATATTATGATGTAAAAAAAATTAATAATCCTTGCATCTATTATAAGATTTATTTTTCACACTAAATTGAATCTTGTGGTATATCAGCCTATAGTGTGGACTATAATATTTAAAATCTTTTTTCATTTCAATGTACTATACATAAGTTTCTATATAGCACTCCTAGAATTTTTTATGGTGAGGACTTGTTCATTTTCTAATATTGTTCATGGTGATTTTATGGAATCAATTTCCAATTTTTATACAAATTTAAACTTATAAGATTAGTAATTTTATCTTTATTTTTCATTTTTAATGCATTTTATATTTATCAATCGTAAATACTCACACCATTTAAATAAATCGTAATATTTCTAAACTGTTTGATTCATAATACTAATTCACATTAATTAAATATAAAAAATAATCCCAAAAGATTTTCCATTGTGTCTATAATATGTTTATTCCAATATATGGAGTTTTTATGCTAGTATATTTAGTGGACAATATTAATAACTCATAAATCCTTAGTCAATTTAGTGGAATTATATCTCATATAAATTCTTAAATGGAAATTTCTCAACACATTTCCTCTAAAATTTCACTAATCTAGCAATGACTACTTCATTGACGATAATTTTAGTTAATTCAATACATCAATCTTCTTAGAATCCACCAATAAAAGGAGGAACTATAAAATTCGGTTGATGAACCACTTAAGCTACAGTTTCATCTAGACATATGTGATGGAATCAGTTTGTGATTTAATGTTTTCATTGAGGTATTTTTATTAATTTTAATTTTCATTAAAAAATAAATTCCATTCTATTAATCTTGATTGTTACTATATGTTAAATTTAAAATTTTAACAATTTATAAATGTATGTTATTCATCACACATTAATGTAATTATCAATTAATTCTTCATTTACATTCTTATGTGACTTTGGATCATTCAAACATTCCAAAAATAGTTTACCGCACATGAACAGATAAATAAACAATGAAATTTTCATGATTATTATAAAACGTATTTATCCTTCAAGTGAATAATTGAATAACTAAGACCCCAAGGGAATTCCATCAGTATTTTAATGGCTCAAATTTGAGTTCCCATATTAGTCTCAAGTATTTTTTTACTTTCTTGGATTCATTCCAATTATAACATCAAACTATGACATCATGGATTAATCATCTTTATATATATACATATATATATTCCCATATGTTTGTGTGGATATATTATAACATGTCATTAAATTCAATTACATAACAGAGGGACACATAGACACTTATTCATATTAATTGGGAAGAACGAGTACGTAGTTGATAAAACCAATAATTTTTTAATTAATTTTAATAAAACACTAATATTTATAATATTTAAAATTAAATAAATATCACATGAGGTAAACATGGGTAAACATGAGATCATGATCAATGAAAATACCTTAACATTATATAACTATAATTAAATAATATATGATTCCACATAAGGGTATTTTTAATGCATTAATGGAATATTGAATAATATTTAATTCATTCTTAATAATCCCCACTATTCCTAATATGTTTTTATTAAATTTATAATTTTATAATTTATTTTTTTGAATATTTTTACATTTTTTGAGATTTTTTTTAGGGATTAAAAAGGAGATTGAATATTATAAACTAGCCCATAGGGCCTAGTTGGGTGGACCAAGTTACACTACACCAGACATGAGTCACATGATGGGATGGTTTTTATGAAATAAAATGTCATATTTAATTGACCTATTAACTTCATGATTATTTGGTTAGTTCCACAACCTATGATTATGGGTGATGATATCTTGGGTAATTAGGGGGATTTTTCTACTAAATTCTATTATATAAATATTTTTTATTTTTTTAATAAAATAACCCATATACATGCATTACTCACCTCTATAGAACATATATAACACATTCCATCTTCCAATATCCATTGATCTTTAAGATAATCCTTCTTGGACACTGGAACTCATATTCTCGAACCATCTATGATGTTTGGACCATATTGTAGACCTCTACTCAAATATAATAAAACTTATTTGAAATCTCAACCATAAAAATTTAATAACCATTTTGATACCAATAAAAGCAACAAGGTATGTAGTTGAAGTGTGAAATTAGTAATTATTTATTAAGTATTTATCATGAAACAACTAATCAAAAAAGGATGTATTGAGCCCAATATATAGATCACCGGAAATTTTTTTATTAATGATAAATAAAATTGAAATGTTACAACATTTGATTTTTCATGACCCCTCTCTTGGGGCCCATGCCGTGAAAACCCCAATCCCTCCTTCCATAGGCTATGGGTTGGTGACTAGTACCCGAAATACATATCCCAAAAGGGATGGAATTTCCTTTAAACCATTACAGACACAGACATGGCATACTACACAAAGAAAACCACAAAGTAAAGAATATAGTACAACCACCACAATGTACCACCACTATGAGTAAAAGGAGTAAGCTAAGAGTAAATGGTCCAAAATACAAGCCCAATTGAAAGTAAAGTACAACAAATGAAGTAAAAACTCAATAGGTATTCTGCCAAGGATCCTACTTGAAGGGTAGGAACAACTCTTTGTCAGATGTTACTGTAGCACACCGTGTATATCAATCCACCTCTAAGAACTATCTAGCCCTAGCTCCCCAAAGTTCCAGTCAAAGTTGCATGTTATCTATTCTAGACACAATAGGTCCGAGGAAAGCCCATGCATGGGTGAGTATAACAATACTCAATAGGGACAATGAGACCTACTGGGGTCTAACAGAAATCCACAAAGGGAAAATAACACACAACAAGATCTCTACATAATGCACAATGAAAAAGTCACAGCTCACACAAGGTATAACATATGTACATAGGTAAATATGATTAGTCATAAAGCTATATCATTTTATTCTATTGAGAGGATATGATGCTGATCCATGAAGGGTCTCTCTACTACTGATCCACGAATGGTTTCTCTACGGATGATCCACAAAGGGTCTCTCTAATACTGATCCACGAAGGGTCTCTATTATGTTTATCCAAGAAGGGTCAATCTTATTCTGATCCACAAAGGTTCTCTCTTATGTTGGTCCATGAAGGGACGCTCTTCATTCTTCACGTCACAGCTAGCCACAGGATTACCGTACTTAGCACGCTTGTATTGTAGAGGATCTTCACCTAAATCCATCATCCATAACTTAACCACCACGAAGTACCACATAAAGTTACACAAAGTACCATCTCATCATAAGGGTCCCAACGCAACAGACAGCTCATCAAACAGATTCCTGGTCTGTAAGATATGGGCATTTCTGTAAAAAGGGTCAGGTTGGAGTTTATTCCAATCCATCACGACCATATTCCAAACTCCACCAAAACTCACGTAGAGTATCTCATAATAACTTCCTCATCCAGAGGGTCCCAACCCCACAAACGACCCATCAATTGGACGCCCGATTTGCAAGATACGTGTGTTTTAGTAAACAGGGACCAGTTGTGCTCGGGCCCAGTCCGAATCGGTCAGACTGACCCGACCAATCCTGGCCCAGGGTCCTGCATGACCCATATTGTCTCTCTAGCCATTTTGAATAGCCCACTAGGCCTTTCAGGACCCGACCGAGGATGGTCGTGGGTCTAGTCCACTTGGTCACCTAGTGACCTGAAATTTATCGAACTCGGCCTGCACGAGAGGGTCAGTCTCTTTTCCTACCACGAGCTACTACACAAACCAATTTCATATTGTCAACCTTGTTCACTAAGGTGGACCAAATCAAATGTTTTATCAGGCCATTCGGGTGGCTCAGTCCACTAGCTCGGCTCGACCCGACTCATCTTCGCCAGTCTGATTCTTCCCACACATGTTCAGCTAGTCCAGTTGGGGTGTGCGTGGCTAGTTCAACCAGCTAACCCCCTTGGTTATCACATTGCATTCAAGGATTGGGGCACTCCTTTCTATGAAAAGTGAGGCCGGTGCCACATCCAATTGACCGCCGCGGCCAATGGGTCATGGAATCCTACACTACGGCGTATGAAGGGCATGTCGTCTCTGCCTGCATGTTAGATGAGGGCCGAATGCTCTACCAGCATTCTGTGCTAGTTGGAACCACCTCCAGCCTATGGATTCCACCTCTGTAGGCCTCCGTGGCCGGGCGTCGGTGCCGCCGCGCCAGCAGAACCTTTTTCTAGCCATCGGGTCCGCTCTGATGGTCCGATTTCAAAACCTCTTGCACCCTAAGGCCTCTCAAGTTTCCGCCTTCCCTATGAGTGTCTTGAAATTTCCTTACCTCCATTTCGAACAATCTTCAACCATGAACTAATAAAGAATAGTGGGTTCAGGTCTTGCTCGTGTCGGCCTGAACCCTCCATATTAGAAGCTGAAAGTAGTGGTGGTTTGGGGATAACGTTCTATCAACAATATACCAATCCTGTTGTAGAAACCCAAGAAAAGGACACCCCCCACATCGATAAATGATATGTGGGTCAACTAGTTAATGGGTTGACCTGTGTTCATCTCTTTAGAAAAGGAATGGGGAAAAGAATTTAATCAAACATCCACTACATGGTTTGAGTAGACATCACTGACGAGGGATGAAACTTTGAGTTGTTGTCGGACCTTGCTCTGTTAGATTTTATCACTGTTCATCATCTCTAGAATCCATGCCGCATATATTCATCAACATCTTTCATCATCATAGGTATAGGGAGGGAGAGGTTCCATGTTCGTCATCACAGGGAATTCCACCAATTTATTTCCACAACATGTTATTAAAATAAAACACATTGTAATGTTTCCGTTGCGCTATGACATCACACTGTTACACTGTTTCATTTATGAAAAAGAATGTCTATTAAACTAACATAAAAACATGCCATTATGTGTTTCATTTATTATGCCTCATCACAACACCACAGTTCCCTCTTCCTCCACTCAACAATTGTGAAAAGAAACAAAATAACTTTTTTAAATTTATTTTATTATTTTTTGAAGAGTCCAAAAAAATAGCTTTTTTCCCGACCCTTTTCGGTGGAAGTTAATTTCTTTTTAGGAGAATCTCAGCATTCCGAGTTCAATGGTACCCTCATATTTTCAATCTGAGCAAGGGTTAATTAGTTTGAGAAATATTCTCTCACATTTACTTAAATGAACTTAAATAAAGTTCAAAATTCCATTCTGGGCACATCGGTCCTCAGAATAATGTTCCATCGAAATGTGTGGTCTCAAAATAATTCCATCAAATTTAAAATTAAATTATATAGAGATTCTAAGACATTAAATTCTCCCCACCTTATGGAATTATGTTCTGGAAATTGAAGACTAATAAAAAAATGGGGGTACTGAGCACAAATCTGAGCCTCCTCCTCCCATGTTCTCTCTTGGAGGTTCTCCTGCTGCCACCAAATGCACACCATAAAAATCGACCATCCACAAAGGACCTACTTTAGTAGATCCTCTATCCCCACCTGGGACTCCGTAAATGTCTCCCCAACATCAATGTCCAGCTCACCCCAGTCGATGACGTGCGATGGATCATGCACGTACCTCCTCTGCTATGACACTTGAAAAAAAATTGTTAACCTAAAGAATATTTGGGGGAAGATATAGGTGGTATGACACCTCACCAAATCTGCTATGAATCTGGAATGGTATGATGAATCTTGGAGATATCTTGTCTCCCCGGCCAAATCTCTGTAATCCCCGTCAGGGTGAGACTCGAATGGAAAACATGGTCTGCCTCCTCAAACTCCAAGGGTCTCCGTCTCCTGTCGGCATAAGACATTGGTCTTTTCTGTCTAGTCCTCATCCGATTAGGGATGATCTTAACCTTCTCATTGGTAGCCCATACCAACTCTGTACCCATGAGTGCGGATTCCCCTAGGTCTATCCATCATAGAGGTGATCTAAATGGTCACTAGTACAAGGCCTAAAATAGTGCCATTCCGATGTTGGAGTGATATCTATTATTTTACACAAACTCCAACAATGCTAGGTGGTCCTCCCAACTGCGACCAAAATACAGGACACAATCACAAAACATTTCCTCCAGGTTCTATATGGTTCTCTCTGTCTAACCATCCATATGGGGGTGAAAAGATTTTCTTAATTGCAAATAAGTCCCGAATGCCTCCTGCAACCCCTCCCACAACCAGGATGTAAAGCATGCATCACGGTTTGAGACAATTAAAAAAGGCACCCCGTGAATCTGTACTATATCCTAGACGTAGAGGCGCCACAATCCCTCTATTGATCCCTACTCCCAGATGGGTATGAATTGAACTGACGGGGTGAGTCGGTCAACGATTACCCAGATTGAGTCATGGCCCATGGATGTGCATGGTAACCCCATCACGATGTCCCTATATATACCATACGACTTCCACTATGATAACTCAAGTGGACGTGTCAAGATCACTGGGGAGAGATGTTCGGCCTTCACATGTTGACAAGTGAGGCATCATGAAATGAACTATGCCACCGCTTTCTTCATTCATAGCCACCAATACAGAAATCTGAGGTCCTGGTACATCTTCACTACATAATGATGTACATCCAAAGGGGATGTTTGGAACTACCTCAACACCTCCTCCTGTAATGTAAGTCATATCATGGTTGGTCCTATGAAAAGGATCACATGAGCCCCACTAATCGAAAATCCATCAGGAATATATCCAGAGGATATCTGAGCGCATTAGGCCTTGAAGTCAACATACACATGTTGTGCCTCCCTAAATCACTGAAGGAGTGTGGGAGTGACAGTAATATAATTTTGGTAAGCTACTCTATCACCATCCATGAAAGATTTCTGCATTGCGGCTAGTTGCCACGTTGCCTCACTCAGTAGCTGTCAACCGGACCTCCTGCTGAGTGCATCTATAACCACATTACCTATCCCAAGATTGTAGAATATCTCAAATTCATAGTCCTGGAGGAACTCCATCTATCACTGCTATCTCATGTTCATGTTCTTATGTGAGTAGATATAACTGAGAATCTTGTGGTTAGAGTAGATGGTAAACCATTCACCCATCATGTAGTTCCACCACATATTCACGGAAAATACAACTACTTCTAACTCATGGTCATGGGTCATGTAGTTCTACTCATCCTAGCTCCACTATCGTGATCCGTAGGTGATCACTACTCACTCCAACATTAGTACACAACCCAGTCTGGTGCCTGATGCATCATAGTATACCACGTAGTCGATGCCATCCTTTGGAAAACTAAAGATGGGGGCACTGATCAACCTTTTTCTTAGCTTATAGAAGCTCTGCTAGCATTTCTCTATCCACACGAAGGGTTTTACCTTCTTCATCAAAGCTTTCATAGGTTATAATTCTCTGGAGAAGTCGAGCATGAACCTTTGGTAGTACCTGGCCAATCCTAAAAAACTCCACACCTCAGTCATGGTTCTTGGTGTCTCCCAAGAAAACACTGACTCTATCTTCACCGGATCCACTGCAACTATAGCCTTTGAGATGATGTGTCCCAGAAATATGACCTCCCAAATCCAAAACTATCACTTAAAGATCTTACCATAATGCTGGTTCCCTCAGTGTGTATCCAAGACTATCTAGAGGTGTGTAACATTCTCCCCCTCTGATACCGATTACACCATGATGTCATCAATGTATACCACCATGAAAAAATTGAGGTAAGGCTTTGAGATCATTTCCATGAGTCCCATGAACACTGTGTGGGAGTTTTTCACACCTAAGGGCATTACCATGAACATGTAGTTTACATAATGGCACCTGAAGGCTGTCTACGACATGTCCTCATCTCGTACCCAAAGCAAATGATAGACAGATCTAATTTCTATCTTTGGGAAACACCTTGATCTCTTCAGCTGATCGAATAGGTCATCAATTCTTGGAAGTGGATACTTGTTCTTCAATGTCACCTAGTTTAGGAACTGAAATTCCACACCTAGCCTCAATCTCTCATCTGCATTCTTGGTAAACCACACTGGGGCTCTCCATGGTGAAACACATGTTCTCATGAAGCCCTTGCGATTAAAGTCCTCCAATTACACTATCATCTCTCGGTGCTCTACAAGATCCATCCAATATTCAGGTGAAGATATCTTCATTTTCCCTAGTAATATATCGATACCAGAATCTACCAACCGATAATGAGGTAGTCCTGGAATATCCTCAAGAAACACATCCTCATACTCGTCCACCACTATATGAAATCTTGGACTCCTCTCATTCACCACACTAAGGGTGAGTCTAGCCAACTGGTGAGTGAACGGTGGAACCCTCCTCCAAGAAAGTGCATCATGTGTTTCAAATGATCCCTTTAAGCCGGTGAAGGAAAATCTAGTCCCATCCTCACAGAAATACCACACTTTTCACCTAAAACAGTCAATCTGATCGTTGACTATGGATAACCAGTCCATACCAAGGATGAATTCTTAAGTCTTTGACACTACTACAAGGAGATCCCAGCCAAAGCTCAATCCTTTAGAGTAAGATCACACTGTCGACACGAGTGTTTAATCATCGAATCACATCCCTTAGGAATCTCTAATTCTTAGTATCGAGCCAAAATCTCCACTGAAATATTTGATCTTTGAACGAGGTCTATGGCATGGAAAAAGTGACTGAAACCTATGTCTATAAGAACTTCATATAAGGTGGATAAGACATAGATCATACCTCTAATCATATCTGGAGCGCCGTGGTAGTAGGCCTCTATCTCCTGAAGCTGGAGTCACCTCTATCTGGCGGCTCCCTGAGCCAATGGTAGACCACATGGGGGTGGTTATGGTAGTAACTTGAACCATCGTCCACCACTTAACACTCGACCTACTCCCCTGCCATGTTTGTTGTCCAACAAACCTCTTCGCTTGACCCTCTTTCACTGTCCTGACAGTCCATCGACCGTTTGTTTATCATCTGTGTGGTGATTCAGATAGTCACAATCTATGTACCTCTATCTACCGCAGGAGTAACAAACTTGGGCCCCCCATCTGGCCCACTCTACCTCAGACGCTCCACACCTCCAACCCTATATTTTAGGTTCTTCCTACCGAAGGTCTATCCCATTTGGGCCTCTATGTCATCTACCTACTCCCTACTACAGATGACTCAGAAAACTATCATTTGGTGGTGGATCTCACCATCAGTGCCTAATCATATTGGAAGATCGAGAACATTATATATCTCTCTAGAACTCCAACATATGTTGGGATGATGAGAAAAAATTTTGATTCCATCATCTACCATCAGATTCCTTGATCAAAGGTATGGGCCATGAAAAAAGGGTCTCATAAAATGTCGGTGGAGTAGTGGGAGAGGTCGTTAAACCTCACCAAGTACTGGGCCACAGTCTGGCTACCTTGTTGTAGGCGCAATAGCTCCTGATACGCACTGAGCGTAGTGTCATTGGTATGAACTCTGCCCTGAAGTGGGTCTCAAAGTCCAACTAGGAAAGGGTAACCTCTTTGTGTGCATAGAGCATCTAGCTCCACCATCTCCCTATCGTGCCCCGAAAAAGGCTAGAAGCAAGGGCCACTATCTATTCTGTAAGAGTCACTACCAGATGAAAACCCTGAATAACTACCTCCAACCAATCTTCAGCTAACTGAGGATCTGTCTCACCTTGAAAACAAAGATTTCTCTATCTTTGGAACTCATTTAGTGCACTCAATCAGTGTGTTATGTCCTCAGGTGGGGCTAGTAGAAATTTTTGTTCTCCAGGTGGTGGTGCTACTGGTACACCGCCCAAAGGTGATATCGCTATAAGTTGTCCCTGCACCAATTCCTCATCACTCAGTGGTCCATCATTGTGATCCCTCACTAAATTTGGGCTGGTTGATTTCATGGAGGAATCTTGTAGGGAAACATATGTACCACATTCAAAAAGTTATACCTCATGAGTTGACTCAAAATAGATCAAGAGAAATTTTTTTTTAAAACACATGCAACTAGGGTTTTTTTGTACGGAGTTAGAAAAAAGAATTCAAGGTCTTGGAGTATGGATAGGATTATCTCCACACCAACACCGGAATCCTTAGACTGAATGTCAAACTCAAGACGCTTAACATTATTTCCCCCATAAAAAATATAGACTCTTAGTTCTTCAGGTAGAACCGACCTCCCTCTAATACAAATTTGTCATGACCCATCCCCTAGGGCCCATTCCGTGACAATCCCAACCCCCCCCCCCTTTTATTGTCCAGGGGTTGGTGAATACCACCAAAAAGTCATATCCCAAAAAGGGAAGGCATTGCCTTTAAACCTGTACACACACAGACAAGGCATACTACAAAAAGGGACCCACCAAAGAAAGAAAGTAGTAAAACCAGCAAAAGTACCACCATTGAGATTAAAAGGTGTAAATAGAATTTAAAGGGTCTAGAATACAAGAAGAACTAAATAGAGAGTACCGAAAAACAATTAGAATCTTCGGAGTTCGTCTGCCAAGGATCCAACCTGATGGGTAGGTACAACTCACTATCGGATGTCAATACAGCACACCATGTTTATCAATCCACCTTTGAACACTGTCTAGACACGGCTCCGCGATGTCCCAGTCATAGATATCTATCATTTTCACATGAAACAATAGGTTTGGGAGAAGCCTTTTCTAGGGTGATTATAACAATAATCAGTAGGGACCCTGAGACCAACTTGAGTCTCACAAAAATTCACAATGGGAAAATAACGTCCAAAATGTTCTCAATGTGAAGCATGATAAAACATAAAAATGTCACACTGGGTTTAACTTAAGTATATATGTAAATATGATTAGTCTTAAAGCTAGATCATTTTATCATGTTGTGAGGATCTACCGTTGATCCATGAAGGGTTGCTCAACTGTGGGTCCATGAAAGATCTCTCTACTACTGATCCATGATGATTCGCTCTACGGTTGATCCAAGATGGGTCTCACTACATCTGATCCATGAAGGGTAACTCTTAGGCTGATCCACAAAGGGTCTCTCTTATTCCGATCCACAAAGGGTCTCTCTTATGTTGATCCACAAAGGGTCACTCCTCATTCTTTATTTCACATCCATCCACTATATTCCTTCACCTATCATGCTTGATTAACAAAGGATATTCTCATCAAACTATCATTCATACCCCAACCTCCATAATGTCCCACATAGAGTAACCCAACAAACTATCTCATCATAAGGTTCCCAACACAAAAGACATTTCATCAAACAGACGCCTGGTATATAATATATGATTAATTTTGTAAAAAGGTCTCGATTTGATTCAAGTATGATCCAACTCAACAGTATTCCAACTTCCTCCCAAAACCACATAGAGTGTCTCAAAAGGGATGAATCATCTATAGGGTCCAAACTTCACAAACAGATCATCAATCAGATGATTGGTTTTCTAGATACAACCATTTTAGAAAACATGGGATGGTTTTGTCTGGGCTCGGTCCGACATAGATAGACCGACCAGACAAATCCCAGCCCGGGGTCCCACATGACTTGTCTTGTTTGCCTTTCCCATTTTCCCACCCCACTGGGCTTTAACAGACCTTGCTGAGGTTGGTTGTTGGTCCATTCCTCTTGGTCATCCAGTGACAAGAAATGAATCCGGCTTGGCCTACATTGGTGGGCCAGTCTATTTTCCTAGATCGAGAATCCGTACGGCATGGTTTTATCCTATGATCTCGGTACACTAAGGGAGACTGACTCAAATTTTTATCAAGGACTCTCGAGTAGCCCAGTCTGTTTGGATTGTGCCCGAATAGTTCAGCTGGCCGCCCCCCTTTGTTCACACACAGCCCGCAAAAAGCAGGCCACTCCCTTCAAGAAGGAGCCAGGCTGGCGCCATATCCTGCCAACCACCACGGCCGATGGACCACAGCCTCCTCCACCACGATGCACACTGGTCATGTCGCCTCCGTCTGAGCAACTTGTGAGGGCCGGCCGCTCAACCCACATGCGGCGTCAGTTGGAATCACCACCGGTCATCGACAATGCCGAACAGATGGTGTCGTACTGGTGACACCTTCCCCGAGCCACCGATTTTTATCTGGTGATTCGATTTAAAAACCTCTTGCATCCTCGGGGCTCTAGAGTTTTTAGATTCAGTGCGAGGTTCTTGAAATTTCCTCGTCGCCATTTTGAATTTCTGTTGACCAAGAACACCCAAGGCAGAGGGGTTCGAGCTTTGTATGTGTCGGCCTGCAACCACCACATTAGAATCTTAAAGTATGGGAGGTTTGGGGATAATGTTCTATCAACAATATACCAATATCGTGTATAAACCCAAGAAAAGGAAATGCTCCCACATAGAATAATGATCTATGGGTCAACCTGTTTGTGGGATGACCTGCGTTCATCACATTAGAAAAATAATGAGAAAACAAATTTAATCAAACAACCCCAACATGGTTTGAGGATCAATACCTACTAAGGGATGAAGCTTAGATCTTTCATTGAACCTCACTCTGTTAGCGTTCATCACCATTTTTCTTCTCTAAAATCCATTAGTTCGGCCTCCATCGACATCATTCATCAACAGAGGGAGAGGGAGAGAGAGGTTTTACATTCATTGTCAAAGGAAATTCCACCAACTGATTTCCGAAACATGTTATTAAAATGAAACACGTCACAGTGTTTTTGTTACACTGTGATTTCTCATCGTTATGTGGTTTCAGTTATAAAATAGCATAGCTATTACACTTTCTCAAAAACATTCCATTATGAGTATCCTTTAATGCGCCTCATCGCCACCTCTTCGTCGTACCACAACATCATCATCTACCACTCAACAGTTGAGAAAAGAAATAAAACAAGTATTTAAGTTATTTTATTATTTTCCAAAATGTCCAAAAAATATCTTTTTCATCCGACCCATTTCGGTTGAAGTAAAGACCTTTCTAGGTGAATCCCGGTATTCCGATTTCAACGGTGCTCTCATATTTTCAATCCAAGCACTTGTTCAAATGTTTGAAAATACTGCTCGCATGTTTAATTATGTGAACCATAAAAAAGTTCAAAAATCTATTTTAGGATCATCGGGCCTCAATCTCATGGTCCATCAAAGCATCTGGTCTCAAAATAATTCCATATAATTTTTTTTAATTTTTTTTAGAAATTCTAAGGCATTACAATATTCAATGAAATCAATGTGTTCAACTCATTCTCAATGTGTTGTAGTAGGAAGGATCAAATCGAGGAAACCTATAGATCATCACCACATTCATCATAGCTCATATATTATTTATATTAGACACCCATGTTATTGAATGAGTGATCCATGTTCTTTAGGATGAGCACCTAACTTCCATATGAAAATGGAAACAATTTTAGAATATGAGATCAATATAATATTTTTATTCCCTTTCTTGTTTCTCTCACTAGAACACTATAGGAGATACAGGAGGATTAAAATTTGTGAAAATATTACTCGGTATTATTTACAGCTCTAAATTGTGGTAATATTACTATGTTTATATTTCTAAAATTTCATTTAGCCTCCCATATAGAAATAAACTATATTTTTTACCCATTGTGGAGTAAATGACATATTATATCAATATAAATGTCATTAAAATTTAGCACTCACACTTAACACTCTAATATTTCATTAGTTTGAAGAAAAAAATTAAATTCAATTATTTCAGCCGATATTGTTTAATGAACATCAAATAATTAACCTTGATTCAAAAATAAATTTTCATGAATTTGATTTTTATATTTAAATAACTGTTGAATACCTTTAGATATAAATTCAGTTTTCATTTTTATAAACATAAATTCTATATAATGGATTTTATTATTTTTTAAAATGATTGTTCACACTATAGAGTTCACATTAAATTGATTTTGGATCCAACATGAATGAAAAATTTATTTCATTTCAAGGAGTGGAAACTATAGATACACAATTTTAAATGGACCTCTATGCCCTTATCTCAATAATAGTGATCCATACTCGTAGATCAAGAGGGTTATCTTAAAACACATCATTGTTCCTAAAGTGATTATGATATGTAATAGTTATGATAACATCACACAAATAGTTACTGAGTATTATATTCTCCTTATGTAATCATAAATAATAAATTAGGGTTCACACTTTCTGTTATAACCATTTGATGATTTATTTATCTTTTTTGACTATATTATATGGAATTTATTTCATCCACCATAGATACAGATCTAGTTAAGGTACTACCATCCCTCTCAAATAGTGATAGATATCTTCTTACTAATTTAATAAGTGCCAAATCATTTCTTGATCATTCATATAATGTCACACCACTGATGGTTCACCTAGTGAAATATAGATTATAAAATTATAAATTATAACGGTTTTCATTAGAGATAAATGCACATAATTGAATCATTCAAATTGATAATGATATCAAGTTTAGATAATAATAGACACTCCCACACATAGGAACATCAAATAAAACTAAAAACATGTGATTTTACAATTAATAGGCCAATCTTCATGATATCCTAAAATTGAGAACACCATGTATAAACTTCCTAAAAATATGTATAAATGATTATAATACCCCAACACCAAAAAGTTAAACATTATTTTTATCCCATTATGATAATGTATCTAGATAATATGACATATATTTATGTTTACTATCTTAGTATCCTGATGTTATCATTATACCTATAAACTATCATGACATTTTGATATGACATGAAATATAATGATATTACCCTATATAGTACTTGTAAATATATTGTTACTATCATGGTAAGTACGAATCATGAATATATTACACCATATAGATGACATGGTAATGAAAAAGTACAAGTTTCAGTTAGTTATATGGAACCTACACCCGCAAAAAATTAGATAGCATGCATATATGAATGTTTTTTCTATAGGTTTTTCCTTATTATAATCTACCCTCTCTACTATAGTTATTTCATTTATCTTTATCTTATTTTGTTTTCATTTCTAATCAAAATTGAATTCAAATTTTACCTTCTACATATCTGGGTGTGGAAATATTCTATTCAAAATTTAAATGCATATTATGTGATCTATATCTACTTTCATTGCACTTTATATTTACTTATTTTATTTCCTTGATGGTTAATATTTAAAATAGTATTTGGTTTTAGTATCTAAAACACCCCAGCCCATGGGTTCCCCTAATGGACTGATGGTTGGGCCATGTGTGCCACCCTAAAACTACCTCTAACCAGATATGGGTTTGTGACCATTATAAATAATTTATAAAAAATATAAATGGGATTATCCTAATGAACCTATATAACGGCTACATATCTCTAGAATAGATCATAAAAAATGAAAAACCAGAGAAAATAACCATACGTGGAAAAATAAGTATTCATCGAATACTAGAAATACATAGTAGTAAAACAAAGGTAAACACAAGAAATACATGTAAATTTAAGATCTTAATATACCATGGTAAAGAACAACCTAAACTGGGGAAAGGATAACTACTTATCATAAAAAATACCTACGTGATATTTGATATAAAATATCACCACTAGGCTCCAATAAGAACCAATTATTTCAACACCACATCCTTCATGACTGTCCTTGAACTATATTTCATCTAAGTAGAACACACCATGTGTTTGTGGAACTCCCACACATAGGTGTTTCAAAAAAAATAATGATTCCCTAGAAAAAGAAAGAACTAAATGATAAGTTAGCTCAAAACCAGATACAAGTGAAAGAAAAATCATATATTGTTTAGGGGTAAAGAATCAAGTATTTAAAATATTACCTGTATTCAAAAATTTTATCATTATAGATCATATCACATTAATATATAAGTAAAACTAGTGTATCAATTTTCCAATAACGGCCATCCATTCCGGCTTCATAAAAAACACATAGCTTATCTAATTATATAGTCTGAGACTAGAAAATTTCATTGGTAAGCATATCAGTTGAGGAAGTAAAGACCCCCCCATTTACAGGGCCCATTCCTCTTTATGGGAAACATGTAAAACTAGGGATTATCAAATATATATATATACAGGACCCACACCTAAATTGTGGGAGTGTTATTTACCCAATCTGTTTTGTATGGGAGATGGAATGTTTCATGGGAGATGTGATTACGAGAGAACCTTACCACATGCTCAAAATGGATAATCTTCACCTTGGGTTGATAAGGTATTACCAAATCCAGTACCTATTATCACGAACCCACAATCTATCATTGATATGTCTCTAGGGGATCACTGAACCATATTCCCACTCAGAATAGCTCACTGGGACCGAATAATAGTCTCTATAGAGATAAAATAGATAAAAAACAATTTTTTAAATGAACCTCAATTTAAAGTCATTACTACATACTATTTTGTATGTATAGAATTTCTATAAATGGAATTATCATTTTCCTAGTTCCAACATCTTGGTGAAAAGTGTAAAAAACACCCTGAAAATGGTATACATGGACACATAAAAACCTCTATGTCATTCCATGTAGAACTATAATAATGTTGGATAATTCCCATAATATGACGACCCATACATTACATACATTGTTAATTCTTCAAAATTGAAGCACACTTATTACAACATATGACAAAACCACAAAGGACCGTATAGGTATAGTGTCTTTAGAAACTGGGAAACATAAACAACTGGTTCATAAATCTTCTACAGTGTCTCCCATTTATTTCATCATATCTAGGGTACCTTTTAGCATATTCTACTTAATATCCATCTTCCTGACCTGGGGAAAAGAAAACATAAAAGGGTGAGCTCAAATGCTCAGCAAGGGCAAATAAAGGAAATAAAAATCATATCATATCTTTTTGAAAATAAAAACCTGCAAAAGAGATCATAATATCTTAACATGGAATAAATCATATAAGTGAAAATGAGATCCCCATAATCATAACATAAAACTTGAAACTTTGTGTCATGCACACATAAACATGGAAAATAATTTCTTGTTAGTCATGACTCATTGCCAAGACTATCTTAGTGGACAAAGTCCCTTTCTGAACCGAGTCACCCTCGTTCCAGTCCTGTTTCACTGAACCGGTATAACATACCGTTCCAGCCATGTCTATCTCATGAGATATAAAATCTTTACCCAATGCATTGGAGGGAGATATAGGTCCCACCCATCTTATAATGAATTCTTTCTTATGTGTGCCACATAATCATAAACCATACATCATAACGTAACCCTTGTAATAAAAATGGGATTCTTAAACAACATGACATCATAAAAAAATTCATATAAGATAAAGGAATTCATAAAAATGTTTCCATCACAACATAATCAAATCCATGTAATAATAGGGATAAAAACAGAACCCTTTTATTATCTTAGATGGAAAATAATTTTGATAAAATACTTGAACTCCATTCTTGAGGAAAATATCCTTTCTACTTCAAAAACATTTTTCCTTTCATAACATGTCATACGACTTTAAAATAAATGAAGTTTTTTAAAAATAAACGAGAAAACTTGTAAAGTAAGCTTCTTGGAAATAATGTTTTAAAAATCCATTCATGCCGTATAAGTTAAAAAAACATTCTTCGTACTTTTGTCGGAAAAGTCAAAAAGTACCTCATACGAAAAACGAAAAAAGATTACTTTCATACATATTACTAAAAACTCACCGAAGGGTAAAAATGGATTTAAACAATTGTAGGTGGATGGAAATAATATTACATATTGATGAAACATGGATGTGGATGATAAAATACACCCCAGTAAATACTTACGAATAAACAATCTCGGATAAAAATGGGATTGTGATATTTCCCTTACCTTAGGTCCAATTTGCTTTGTACGTGTACGAAGCTCCTGTATAATTGTTTAAATAATGTTATTGACTTATTCCAGAATCATACATATTGATATGATATCATATATGGTCATATTCTTAGCTTCTTGATAGTAATATTTCATTGTTACTTGTTACTCGGGTCTTTATTGCCTTTTGTTCTTATGCGTGTTTTGCCGAATACATTATTATTCTTATTTTAAGGTTATAGATACCTTATATCCAGAATGGTATTAGTGTAACATATATCATATTTATTCATTCAATTTATATAATTATTATGTAATGATGATCATGTAGAACGAGTCGCATCACATCGTGGAGACGGTTTTCCGTACGTACGCACGAGTGATGATATCATTCCTATGATCGTGGAACTGTATTGGAGTATATATATATTATTTCAGTATCAATATTACTTTATAATAATCATAAATAGTTACTCATTACACCATTATACCCATCCTTGTAAAGTGATGGTGGAAAATAGATTACACCACGGCGTGGAGACGGTATTCCGTATGTACGCACGCGCGGTGATTTCATTTTTTCGTAGGATGGATAGAAGGTGAATTAGGGTTGTTTCATATTTATAATAACATATCAGTATGTAAGTAATACTGATGTTATTACTTTATCATGAAACAACTAAAGAAGAATAAGTTGAAGAAGAAAGAAATTGAAAAGATCGGTAATGGATATTACCTCTTCTTTGGAACGCTTCTTTGAAACCTCCACTTAGGGAACTAATATTGGTCTTTGAAGAAGACCAGGACCTCTAGGATTATTCTAGGGAAGTGGAGAGGAGAAAATGGCAGGGGTTGGACGAGCTTGAGTGCTCAAATTGGTGTGAGGAGGAGGGGGAGTAGGTGCCCTTTTATAAGGGAGGAGAGGGGCACCTTAGGAATATCTCAAAATATTATTTTATATTAAAGTCAAAATCGGTTTATAATGGTTCCAAAGGGTCTTATTTAGAATCTAAAGTGGTTATGGGTCGAAATCCTATCAACCAATAGGATTTAGACATGTTTAGGGTATTATTTTAACCTTATCAATTAGATTTAACTCTAAGTTAAATAATTTAACTTTTACCATGTCTTTCTGTTTTCTTTCACCATATGGTTAATACACTTACTATAACATGCCAAAAGAACCCCAAATTGTTTATTATTAATATATATTTCCTTATCTATGTTATTTGGCCGAACCTTAGATTTTTAGGAATAAAATAACAATTAATAATATAATATTTGATTTAAAAACTATTTTGTGTCAATTTTGACACTATTTGATATATGATTTTTGTGAAAGTCATAACAGAATTATATGTTCGAATAAAGTTGATTAAATCAACATTAATATATCATAGTAACCTAGAAAATTTGTGGAATTCATAAAAAGTCTCAAATTACATTTATTTTTGTGTTTATAACATCAATTATGTCAATATTTCATTAATAAGATAATTACTGCATCATCATTGTGTCATAAATAAATTAAATTATTTAATGTCTAAAAATTACAAATAAAATACCATTATGTAGGAAATCTTTTTAGCTTTCTAATGAATATTTATAGTCGAATTTAGCTTATGGATAACCCCATATTAAAAATGATTTACTTATTAAACATTGATTTTAACTATTTTAACCCTTCTTTAAATAAATTAATAATAAATGTCCTAATCTAATCCAAGTGGGCCTAAATGGTCATATTTTATTCCTAAGTTTGTTTTTGGTCGAATTACACTTGTCCAATAGAATTAGGAAATGTGTTAGGGTAATATTAATATCATATTTACCCTTAGTTACCCTATTTACTATTAACTGCGGTTAAAAAAAGTAAAAAGTTACTATTCACCAAAAAATTATTTTTATCCCATTGAACCACATTTTACTTACTGATATCAACCGTGTCTGTCGGATTTTCCAAATTCCATTCACAGAAGCGGTAAAATTAAGTTTTATGCAAAATTCAGTTTTTAACCTACCACTTAGTGGTTTCACTATTCATCAAAAATTGAAAGTTTTCAGAAAAATACCAAAATTTCACCCTAGGCTAATTTCGATATTCTGAGTCCAAAAATGAAGTCCATTTTGATAAATAAAATTTATAAAATTTCAAAAAGTGGTTATTACTATTCATAACGGCTAGTTTTAATAGCATATTGTTGTTTAGTGAAACTCGGTATTGCGTACGACGCAAGCTATCGAGGAAGGTCGCGATTGCGTGTAAAGCAAGCCAAGTAAGTGTTGTGTAGAAAAAGATTCCTTTGATGATTTATATAACATAAAAGTCTCGGGTGTTACATTTTACCCCCCTTAAAAAGAATTTCTCCCTCGAAATTTGTCACTTTGTAACAAACAGATGAGGATACTTCTCCCTCATCATATCCTCATGCTCCCATGTAGCTTCTTCAAGTTGGTGGTTCCTCCATAAAAATTTCACCAAGCGAGTGGTCTTGTTTCGTAGGACTCTTTCGCTACGATCCAGAATCTCTATCGGCTGTTCTTCATAAGAAAGATCTTGCTCCAGCGGTACAACTTCTGAGCTAAGTACATGTGAAGGATCTGGTATGTACTTTCTCAGGAGAGATACATGGAACACATCGTGAACTTGAGAGAGATTCGGTGGAAGCGCCAATCGGTAAGCTACCTTCCCAACACGATCCAGTATTTCAAAAGGACCGATATATCTAGGGCTCAACTTCCCCTTCTTTCCAAATCTCATAACCCTCTTCCAGGGAGATATTCGTAAGAACACTTTATCACCCACTTCAAACTCTAGGTCCTTTCTTCGGTTGTCGGCATAACTTTTCTGTCGACTCTGAGCTGCGCTTATGTGTTGTTGAATAGATCTGACCTTTTCTGCCATTTCATCAACGAGATCAGGTCCTAATAGCTTTCTTTCCCCAACTTCATCCCAGCATGTTGGAGTCCTGCATTTCTTTCCATAGAGATCTTCATAAGGAGCCATATGAATACTGGAGTGAAAGCTATTATTATAAGAAAATTACACCAAAGGTAGGTGTTGATACTAACCTCCTTTGAAATCCATAGAGCAAGATCTCAACATATCTTCTAGGGTTTGAATTGTTCTCTCAGACTGACCGTCTGTCTGGGGATGATAAGCAGTGCTGAAACTCAACTCTGTATCCAGAGTATGCTGAAGACTTCGCCAGAACTTCGAGGTAAATCTCGGATCCCGATCAGATATAATAGAAAATGGTACTCCATGAAATCTTACCACTTCCTTTACATATATCCTGGCAAGCTGATCTACAGAGAAATCCTCTCTAATAGCAATGAAGTGTGAAGACTTTGTAAGATGATCAACTATGACCCAGATAGCATTATTGCCTTTGGATGTTTTAGGAAGTCCTGTGACAAAGTCCATAGTGATGTTTTCCCATTTCCATTCGGGTATGGGTAATGGTTGTAACATCCCCTTAGACTTTTGTCTCTCAGCTTTAACTTGTTGACAAACCAAGCATCGAGAGACATATTCAGCAACATCTCTTTTCATGCCATCCCACCAGAAGTACCCTTTCAGGTCCCTATACATCTTCGTGCTTCCAGGATGAATAGAGAATGATGAACTATGAGCCTCATCCAGCAGCTCCTTCTTTAATTCGGGGATGGGAGGAACACAAACCCGATTCCTGAACTTTATTATCCCATCACAATCAAGGATGAATTCAGGAACATTTCTCACCTTCTTTTGTAACTCGACATCTTCTTTCTGTGCCTCTTTAATCTTCACATGTATAGATGGTTGAACATTTATTTGAGAAAGATAAGATTCTTCCCCTTCCATTATAATTCCAAGATCCATCCTTTGTAAATCCATAAATATTGGATCTTTTGTGATCCTCATCACGGATAAACTAGCATGGTCTTCTCAACTTAATGCATCTGCCACCTTGTTTGCTTTCCCAGGGTGGTAATGGATTGAGCAGTCATAATCCTTAATTAGCTCCAACCATCTTCTTTGACGCATATTCAACTCCTTTTGTGTGAAAATATACTTTAAACTTTTATGATCAGTATAAATATCACACATTTCACCATAAAGGTAATGCCTCCAAATCATTAATGAAAAGATTACTGCAGCCAACTCCAAATCATGTGTTGTGTAATTTTGCTCATGGATATTCAACTGTCGTGAGGCATAAGAAATCACCATATCATTTTGCATAAGAACACACCCCAATACCTTCTTGGATGCATCACTGTAGATCACAAACCTTTCTCCACTACAAGGCAGGGTGAGCACAGGTGCACTGGATAACCTTCTTTTCAACTCCTTGAAATTCTCTTCACATTCTTCTGTCCAGACAAACTTAACTCCTTTCTGAGTCAACTTGGTGAGTGGATTAGATAATCGTGAAAAATCCTTTACAAAACGTCGATAATATCCAGCCAAACCAAGAAAACTTCAGATCTCAGTTACTGTTGTTGGTCTCGACCATCTTTCGATAACCTCTGTTTTTGCTGGATCCACAGATATCCCCTCTTTTGAGATTATGTGACCCAAAAATGCAACTTTTTGAAGCCAAAATTCACACTTGGTAAATTTGGCATAAAGCTTCTCCTTTATCAGGGTCTTCAATATAATTCTCAAGTGATCTTCATGCTCTTCCTTGCTCTTTGAATAGACAAGAATATCGTCTATAAAGACTACCACAAATTGATCAAGATAGTCTCTAAAGACTCTATTCATTAGATCCATGAAGATAGCAGGTGAATTAGTAAGACCAAATGGCATCACTATAAATTCATAGTGTCCATACCTTGTACGGAAAGCCGTCTTTGGTATATCCTTCCTTTTGACCCTTAATTGATGATACCCTGAATGAAGGTCAATCTTGGAAAAGTATTGAGCTCCGCGTAGTTGGTCAAATAAGTCATCAATGCATGGGAGAGGATATTTGTTCTTGATAGTGATCTTGTTATGTTCTCGATAATCAATGCAGAGTCTCATTGATCCATCTTTCTTCTTAACAAATAGAACAGGTGCTCCCCAAGGTGACGCACTAGGGCGTATGAATCCCTTATCAAGATTCTCTTGGAGTTGCTTCTTCAATTCCTGCAACTCAATTGGGGCCATTCTATAAGGTGTCTTTGAAATAGGCAAAGCACCCGGTACGAGTTCTATTGAAAAATCAACTTCACGATTTGGTGGAAGACCCGGTAATTCCTCCGGAAGAACATCATCAAACTCCTGTACAATGGGCATATTCTTAATCGTGAGTTTCTCACCAACCATTTGAGATAAATAACCTTCATTTAGTGGAATCAATACCCATAAGATGGAAGAAATTTCCACTGGAAGGTTATGTTCATCCTTACATTGATAGACGATCGTAGATTGATCTGGAATATGAAATGTGACTTCCCTTCTTTGGCAATTGATATGAGCTCCCTGTAGAGAAAGCCAATCCATGCCAAGAATCACATCAAATTCCACTAAAGGAAGGATCACAAGATTTGCAGGAAGCACTTTCCCACAAACATCGATCGGAGAAGAATTATAAACATTTGATGCGACTGTTGTGCCATTGGGTGTTGTCACAGCTAACTCAACATCTAATTGTTGAGGTAATACGGTGATACCCTTAGAAAAGTTTTCAGAAATAAAAGAGTGGGTGGATCCATAATCAAATAAAACATTTTCTACTTTAGAGTGGATGGTAAGTTTACCTTTCACCACTTCGTTATCGTACTCCACATCACTGATAGAAATTGCATGCGACTTTCCTTTGTCTTTAGCCTTAAGATTTTGTTGACGTCAACCATCATAATCAACCCTTGGATTTGGGCATTGATTGGCATAATGCCCCATCTCCTTGCACTTGAAACATTGAAGTGTAGTATGTTCATTCTGTGTATCCCTTCCTTTGTTTGCATCATTAGACATCTTCTTCCCATTATCGCGGCATTCAAATGCCTGATGACCTTCCTTTCCACATTTAAAACATTTACTTGTCCCTTTAAGACAACTCCCTCCATGTTTCTTTCCCCACTTTGAGCATAAGGAAAAGCTCATATTCTTTTCCGTGTGCTCTTTAGATTTTCCTTTGAATTCCATCTTCCTCTTCTTATCAAACCCATGTGACTGATGGGTTACTCCAATATCCATCTCGACTTTGAGAGCACATCGAACGATTTCCTCGTAGCTATTGAAGTCCCTTATGGCTAACGCCCTTCGAAGACTTGGTTTTAAGCCACTAAAGAATCGATCGATCTTACTCTCAGGTTGGATAATAATACCAGAAGCGTACCTTGCAAGTCTTGTAAAATTTGCTTCATAGGTACCAACAGATTCATCATCCCTTTGCTTCAGTTCAAGGAACTCTTTCTCCATCTTTTTTCGGAGAATACGAGGTAAGTACTTATTGAAAAATAAGTTCTTGAACTCGTCCCATTCCATAGACTCAATTTCATCCCTTTGCCTCGTATTCTTAATAAGATTCCACCACTGATCAGCATCTCCTTCCAAACGATACACTGCTAGGATGACTTTATCATGCTCAGAACATTGAAGAACTGAAAATATCTTTTTAGTAGTACTAATCCATTGTTCAGCAACTAATGGATCAGTAGACCCGCTGAAAGAAGGTGGACGCTGCCTCATGAAGGATTCAACAGAATTTTTCTCCTTCCTCTTCTTGTTTGGAAGTCCTGCATGATTCATAGCATGAAAAAGTTGTGTGAGCATGGCTACAAGATTTTTCATTCCAGCTCCCATATCGTTTGGTTGCTCAGGGGGACAATCATTGCATTGCCCATCACATTCCGCATTAACACGGTTCCTTCGGGTTCCAGCCATTGACTAAAACCAAGAAGAATAGTGTGAGCAACACTAATTATAATAGGAAAACCACATAATTCAAGAATAAAATTTTCATGCTTAAGGTCTTATCCAAGGTTATTCAAGGCCATTTCTAAAACACTAAGATTGTGCTCTATGCTTAGACTTATCCTTAGGGTACTTACTAAGGCTTTCACATCCTAGTTTCCAAAGGTTGACTATATCCTCCCTCTGATACCAACTATGACAACCCATACTTTACATACATTGTTAATACTTCAAAATTGAAGCACACTTATTAAAACATATGCCAAAACCACAAAGGACCGTATAAGTATAGTGTCTTTAGAAACTGGGAAACATAAAAAACTGGTTCATAAATCTTCTACAGTGTCTCCCATTTATTTCATCATATCTAGGGTCCCTTTTAGCATATTCTACTTAATATCCATCTTCCTGACCTGGGGAAAAGAAAACATAAAAGGGTGAGCTCAAATGCTCAGCAAGGGCAAATAAAGGAAATAAAAATCATATCATATCTTTTTGAAAATCAAAACCTGCAGAAGAGATCATAATATCTTAACATGGAATAAATCATAGAAGTGAAAATGAGATCCCCATAATCATAACATAAAACTTGAAACTTTGTGGCATGCACACATAATCATGGAAAATCATTTCTTGTTAGTCATGACTCATTTCCAAGACTATCTTAGTGGACAAAGTCCCGTTCTGAACCGAGTCACCCTCGTTCCAGTCCTGTTTCACTGAACCGGTATAACCTACCATTCCAGCCATGTCTATCTCATGAGATATAAAATCTTTACCCAATGCATTGGAGGGAGATATAGGTCCCACCCATCTTATAATGAATCCTTTCTTATGTGTGCCACATAATCATAAACCATACATCATAACGTAACCCATGTAATAAAAATGGGATTCTTAAACAACATGACATCATAAAACAATTCATATAAGATAAAGGAATTCATAAAAATGTTTCCATCACAACATAATCAAATCCATGTAATAATAGGGATAAAAACAGAACCCTTTTATTATCTTAGATGGAAAATAATTTTGATAAAATACTTGAACTCCATTCTTGAGGAAAATATCCTTTCTACATCAAAAACATTTTTCCTTTCATAACATGTCATACGACTTTAAAATAAAAGAAGTTGATTAAAAATAAACGAGAAAACTTCTAAAGTAAGCTTCTTGGAAATAATGTTTTAAAAATCCATTCATGCCGTATAAGTTAAAAAAACATTCTTCGTACTTTTGTCGGAAAAGTCAAAAAGTACCTCGTACGAAAAACGACAAAAGATTCCTTTCATACACATTACTAAAAACTCACCAAAGGGTAAAAATGGATTTAAACAATTGTAGGTGGATGGAAATAATATTACATATTGATGAAACATGGATGTGGATGATAAAATACACCCCAGTAAATACTTACAAATAAACAATCTCGGATAAAAATGGGATTGTGATATTTCCCTTACCTTAGGTCCAATTTGCATTGTACGTGTCCGAAGCTCCTGTATAATGGTTTAAATAATGTTATTGACTTATTCCAGAATCATACATATTGATATGATATCATATATGGTCATATTCTTAGCTTCTTGATAGTAATATTTCATTGTTACTTGTTACTCGGGTCTTTATTGCCTTTTGTTCTTAAGCGTGTTTTGCCGAATACATTCTTATTATTCTTTTAAGGTTATAGATAACTTATATCCAGAATGGTATTAGTGTAACATATATCATATTTATTCATTCAATTTATATAATTATTATGCAATGATGATCATGTAGAACGAGTCGCATCACATCGTGGAGACGGTATTCCGTACGTACGCACAAGTGATGATATCATTCCTATGATCGTGGAACTGTATTGGAGTATATATATATTATTTCAGTATAAATATTACTTTATAATAATCATAAATAGTTACTCATTACACCATTATACCCATCCTTGTAAAGTGATGGTGGAAAATAGATTACACCACGGCGTGGAGACGGTATTCCGTACGTACGCACGCGCGGTGATTTCATTTTTCCGTAGGATGGATAGAAGGTGAATTAGCGTTGTTTCATATTTATAATAACATATCAGTATGTAATTAATACTGATGTTATTACTTTATTATGAAACAACTAAAGAAGAATAAGTTGAAGAAGAAAGAAATTGAAAAGATCAGTAATGGATATTACCTCTTCTTTGGAACGCTTCTTTGAATCCTCCACTTAGGGAACTAATATTGGTCTTTGAAGAAGACCAGGACCTCTAGGATTATTCTAGGGAAGTGGAGAGGAGAAAATGGCAGGGGTTTTCCGAGCTTGAGTGCTCAAATTGGTGTGAGGAGGAGGGGGAGGAGGTGCCCTTTTACAATGGAGGAGAGGGGCACCTTAGGAATATCTCAAAATATTATTTTATATTAAAGTCAAAATCGGTTTATAATGGTTCCAAAGGGTCTTATTTCGAAGCTAAAGTGGGGATGGGTCGAAATCCTATCAACCAATAGGATTTAGACAAGTTTAGGGTATTATTTTAACCTTATCAATTAGATTTAACTCTAAGTTAAATAATTTAACTTTTACCATGTCTTTTTGTTTTCTTTCACCATATGGTTAATACACTTACTATAACATGCCAAACGAACCCCAAATTGTTTATTATTAATATATATATCCTTATATATGTTATGTGGCCGAACCTTAGATTTTTAGGAATAAAATATCAATTAATAATATAATATTTGATTTAAAAACTATTCTGTGTCAATTTTGACACTATTTGATATATGATTTTTGTGAAAGTCATAACAGAATTATATGTCCGAATAAAGTTGATTAAATCAACATTAATATATCATAGTAACCTAGAAAATTAGTGGAATTCATAAAAAGTCTCAAATTACATTTATTTTGGTGTTTATAACATAAATTATGTCAATATTTCATTAATAAGATAATTACTGCATCATCATTGTGTCATAAATAAATTAAATTATTTAATGTCAAAAAATTACAAATAAAATAACATTATGTAGGAAATCTTTTTATCTTTCTAATGAATATTTATAGTCGAATTTATCTTATGTATAACCCCATTGTAAAAATGATTTACTTATTAAACTTTGATTTTAACTATTTTAACCCTTCTTTAAATAAATTAATAATAAATGTCCTAATCTAATCCAAGTGGGCCTAAATGGTCATATTTTATTCCTAAGCTTGTTTTTGGTCAAATTACACTTGTCCAATAGAATTAGGACATGTGTTAGGGTAATATTAATATCATATTTACCCTTAGTTACCCTATTTACTATTAACTGCGGTAAAAAAAAGTAAAATGTTACTATTCACCAAAAAATTATTTTTATCTCATTGAACCACATTTTACTTACTGATATCAACTGTGTCTGTCGGATTTTCTAAATTCCATTCACAGAAGCGGTAAAATTAAGTTTTATGCAAAATTCAGTTTTTAACCTACCACTTAGTGGTTTCACTATTCATCAAAAATTGAAAGTTTTCAGAAAAATACCAAAATTTCACCCTAGGCTAATTTCGATATTCTGAGTCAAAAAATGAAGTCCATTTTGAAAAATAAAATTTATAAAATTTCAAAAAGTGGTTATTACTATTCATAACGGCTAGTTTTAATCGCATATTGTTGTTTAGTGAAACTCGGTATTGCGTACGACGCAAGCTATCGAGGAAGGTCGTGATTGCGTGTAAAGCAAGCCAAGAAGGTGTTGTGTAGAAAAATATTCCTTTGATGATTTATATAACATAAAAGTCTCGGGTGTTACACATAAGGCCCAAATACACACATGAATGGTAATGTTCATGGGTGTGTGGTGCTATATGTTCCTCATTAAAGTTGGTTTGGGATGGATCTTACTCAATTCGTGGCCCACTAACTGTTTGAAAAGATCGATGAGCCACTTAGAGGGGAGTCCTGCAAACTAGGCTACACCAAAAAAGCTCAATATGACTAGTGTAATGTTAGAATATGGTTTATCACTCATGCCCCCTTGTGTTGGATTAGTTTGGGACACCAATAATATTTTATAACACTCAGGTTAGGTGTAGGCCATTACACTGCCAACCAACATATACCAGCGAAATGATTATACTATGTCAGAAGTGACCTACAAATGGGATTGATCCACTGACTATGTCCCCACCAATAGCATGTTTTATATTTACATTCATAAACCCATGAATAATCAAATGTCCAGTGATAAATACTAATTCACCCCAATGTAAAACCCTATCCACATGTCATCATGACGTTTCCTACCTTACAACGTCACCTTATTATCTTGCTAATAATATTTACATATTCCTCCTAAACTACTTATGTGATTACATAATAGTTAGTGATTTATATTGACACCTTTTCTGAGTTCCCATCCACTTGGGACCTCACAAAGCTACCACTTTGGCTCCATTAAAATAAAAACCACTAGAAGGTCTAGTTGGGATCTGTTCACCATAAGTATCAAAAGAGAGAAAATAAGTAGAGAGAGATTAGTAGAGAGTGAGGGCTGTGTGGAAGGAACAAATTTTTTCTACCCTTGATAATAATCTTTTAATCCAAGCTAACTAATGATTTTGTGTTTTTCATGTCTTGAGACCTTAGGTAGACTAAGTTATTGTGGCTGGTGGAATTTTAGACAACCAAGCCTTCTTTCATGAATGCATTCTTTGATGAATGATGTAAGAATCCAAACTTACAAATTATAACAATTATCCACAATGATAAAACTAATTTATGTTACAAAAATGTTTCAAGAAATAGAATTGAAATTAATTTTTTAGTAATCAAAGAGTATGTGAATATAATAAATTCATATCAAAAGAAATGTTTATCATTATCTTGATACCCGTTCTCACTACATGATCCTATGTCTCATCCTTGAAGAAAATAAGACCTTATATTGAACAAGGGATTATATAAGTGATTAATAATCCTCCTATTAGTGGACTAGTGAGGTATTTGATGTTTATGTCAAGATAGATATTTAAAAGACCTAAAACAGACCAATGCCATTCCTCGAAACCTGAACACAAAATATATTGATACTAGGAAAATTCCCACACCTAGAGAAAACCAATAGTGATGGATTTTATTTCCAAGGATCCATTTATAATATTTTTATAGTCTATATCCATTGGTTATCTATGGGATAAAAGTTTATATTTTTATATTATAAAATATTTATCAGGAAGCCATGAAAATCCTAAACTACACTGGCTATGAGACCATTTATCAAAATATTAACAAAAATATTTAATACATACAAGGAACAAACATAGTTATTATATCATCTATACATTTAAGTATATATATCCTAAAATTCACAAGTCACCCAAAAAGGTATGGTTACTAAGATCTTATTATATTCTCTTGGTTTCCCATGTTTTTAGGAAGATTCATGTGTTTCCACAACACATGCATCAATAAAATCACCCATCCCCATAGGGTATTCTCATGCCGATCCGTGATCACAATCTATTTACCTAAAAAGGTTGTTTCATTACCAATACCCAGATCATGATAGCCGATAATGTACATGTTTTCCCAATAATATAAGGTAGGATAACTACAAGGATGAATTGTAGTAAAAAACTTAGCTCACAATTTCTTTCCACCACAATGCATAAGTTAAAAAAAATTATCTAAAAATGAAATCACAATTTATCATGGTATAATATAAATAATGTAGTGTAAATTAAAATATTAATAAGATAACACTCACTACATAAATGACTATATACCTTGAAAATTCAGTTTTTAGAAAAATCACAATATCTAAAAATGTAAGAAGACAATACTAAATCAAAATATAACATCATTTATAATAAAATATTTGACTAAGGATTAAAATACTTACACATTTAAAAGAATATTATTACAAAAATATAATTTTAATCTAATGTGAAAGGAAGGTCAATAATACTAATCCAAATTATCCTTTCTTTACATCCTTTGAAGCCCTTAACTATAATCCTTTTAGATGGTGTTTATGTATACATATCACATAAAAACTATGATAAAGATAATAATAACAAGCTATGTATTCCTATACCTAGAACCCCTTGATCAGAATTATTGTATTCAACTATGTATTCTTAACCCCAATATCCCACGGTCACATAGGATTATAGAAACCACTATCTTCCAATATTCAGAAGCCCTTGATCTCAATGATCACAATTAGAAATAATAAAAATTAAAAATTATAATATATTTAGAATGAATAAACATAAAATAGTATATATTAATGTAACACACCAATATTTTAAAAGAACACTATGTTCGATAGAAAACATGTAACACAACATCGATCCTCAATAAACCAGAAAATATTATTATTTTAATATGATTGTTATAACCTAACTGTTGAATTAGTGAGTGTGAATACTATTAAAAAATTATGAAAAAGTATTTATAAATTACCTATTCAATAAAAATTCAATTATTTTTTCCTAGGAAATATATAATAAATTATTATTAAGCCTATTTAATGCCTCAAAGATATATTTTCTTCAAAAATTATTTTTATAGATTTTTATGAGAAAATATTATTATAAATTTTATGAAATTTTATAAATTTTATTTTAAAAATATAATATCACTTTTTAAATCATCATATAGAATTTATATTAGGGTAAATTGTTTAGATATTTCTGAAAAGAGGAATTTTTTAGTGAATAATTAGAAATCACTGATTTTTATTAAGAACTAGAATTCTGATTCAAGAATTTACAAAGATTCATTTTTAAATGATTTAAAACAAAATTAATTTCTATTATTTTTAAATAATTAAATTATGTTTATTGTAATCAATTTTATGACTGAATTTAGTATAACAATATTTTTATACATAAAATAGAATTTTTCTAGAAAAATACATTTCATTATGCAATTCATTTTGATTTAAAATTAATTTATTCCATGTATAGAAATTGAGTCATATAAAATGGATTCCATATTTTGAACCATGGGGTTAAAATTTGGTAGGTATACCCTTTTATTTAGGTCCAATATGAATCACAACCATGGTAAAAATTATTACCTTGGAAAACGATAAAAATATTCAATCTATATAAAAACTAAGTAATAAGGACATAATTTTAAATCCTAATAATAATTGGGGGAATTTAATTTGACCCTTGTGTCCTTAGAATTATAAACTATTTATTTAGTAGACATTTTAACATCAAATTGACCTATATTATATTAAAATCAATAAAAGTTACAAAATTTCACTTTAAATTTTAAATATATCATATCTGTTCACATAGGAATGAAATAAAGTGATGAAGGAATATTAATGTTAATTCATTAAATAATTAAATTATATTCTTGTTGGTAATTTATTTCCTATTTTTAGTTGTTAAATAATTTCCTTAAATGATTTCACAACACCAAAGCGACATTAATTCAAATAATAAGAAAATTTCCTTTAAAAATATTAAAGGTGACATAATTTGAATTAATTAATATGCCACATGAATTTTAAAGATATCTATATCATATTTGAGTTTTTAGAAAAAAAATTATTCTAATTTATATTTTTTCTTTATGTCATTAAATCCATGTCAATAGAAAAGTCTCAAAATTGACATTATTAATATTTTATCAAAATCATATTTTATTAAATTAATTTAAATTTATTAAATTATTTTAAGTTGTATAGTGATATAATATAGGGTTTAAAATTTCATCCCTTTTCCAATTATGAGTAAATTTCTACCCTATAAGTAAAATTTTAACTCGTTAATGGTGAAAAATACATTACTGTTGTTAAGGTTAAAATAGGTTAACTGGGTGTTAAACCAAAATAAAAGGTCTAAAATATCATATAATTCTATATAAATTTTATTTTTTTGTTGTTATTTCATCCATTTCATACCTTATAATCTAATATATGGACATTTGGAAGCATTTTGGCTAGATAACGATTTTGTTATATTATAATCTTTTAAGATATTCCTAAAATTCTGCTTACCTAACTTATAAAATGGCACATCCATTTCTCACTTATACAAACAAAATGATCCATATAGATGTAAAATTTCTTGAAGAATTATCTTCCCAACATCCTTATACCAATTATATAGGATATGGCCTTCCAAAAATTCTAACCATAAGACCCTTAATAAGATATCTAAATGAGTTCTTTCAAAGTAGTGCTAGTCACCATAACCAATCAATTTGTTTTTTAAATCCTTCTTTACCTCATATAAATCAATGTAATTTTTCATAAATTATTAGCTTTATTTTCAGAAATATAATGATATGTTATTATTATTATTATTATTATATCACCATTATCCACCCTCATTTCCATCAAATGGGAAGTGAATGTATTGTACGTGCATACGTACGACTTACCGTCTTTACGTAGGGATATAATTAAATTTACACCACCATATATAATGGAGGGTTATAATGATGGTTTAGTGTCTATATATTCTATCTATTACATATTTATACACATATAATTAAAATATAACATCTACAATCTTACCTTCCAATCCATTGGAAAAAAATAACGTCCATCCTGCATACGTGTGAATTACCACATCCATTAAGCAATAAGATTTCTTTTTAATTTATATTTCAATTGGAATGTAATAAAGGTTGATTTAATTAATATAAATTAATATTTATATTAAATAATTATTATTATATAAAGTTTATTTACTAATTAAATTTCTTTAATTTTATTTGTCGAAAAGTGAAAATTGTGTTCATGCGTACGTAAGACCTACTATTTCCATGAATAGTGTAATTAATTTTTCAATCCATATCTTTTATGGATGAATATAAATATATATAATGAATATTTGTTATTCATAAACCATTATTAGAATTCTATATATTATTTAACCATGATCAAATTACAAGGACCAAAAATACCAAACCAAAACAGACGTGAATAACGAAGCAATTATTACCCAGAATAGTTATATTAATGAATAATTGTTAATAAATAGGTGATAAAATATTATAAGTAAAAAATATATGGTATGATATATATTATAATGGTTATTAAATTAACTTATAATAAATATATATTTAATATATAGGTGTTCTGCATATGTATGAAGAAAATTAGATTTGAGGTTAGGGTATATTTCACAATATCATAATTATTCAAGACTGTTGCGTTTAAGTATCCATTGGGGTAATTTTGGGAAATTTATATCATAAAAAAATATATTTTATACTCATCATGTTATTCAGGAAAATTTCATGTAATAATATCATTTTCCTCTCTTTAGTAATTAAATTGATATAGAAAATGTTTTTAAGAAAAGCTGTCTTTATTTATTTATTCTTTCGAAAGTCCCTTTTCCTCCAAATCCATGTTTTCTAAAAATATCTTTAAAATTTTTCTAAAACTTATCAAAATTATTTATTGAATACATTTTCACCCATTTATTATTTTTTTTTATTTTTTTGGAAAGTAATATTTTCTTTGTTTTATGAATATTGTACTTGTTGAACTTTTACAACTCTATGAAAGAAGTATATTTTTTTAAATTATACCACATATAAAAAATTAACAAAATTAATGACAGAAAAATTATTTTAACATTCCTTTATAATTTCCATTGATTATTTTAAAAAATATTCGTAATATTATAGAACATTCTAGTTTTTTAATGTTATTTTTAATGCGAAAAGGGTATTTTCCTCAAAAATGTTTTAATGAAAATTTTATGGTATTTTTATTAATCAATGAAAAAACCCGTATTTTAATTATGGTATATTGTGGATAATTTGTAATGATATCATAATTATTATTTCTCCATATGGGTTATGACTATATAAAATATCTATTAAATGTTTTGATACAGTTCACCATATTATGCTGGATAGTTTTTGATTTTTTTATTTATTAGGGACATTATTATCGTTTCATATGCTAGTTTTTCAATATGAGAGTTTATGATGATTATGTTTCACCACATTCATATGTATAATGAATTGGGTTTAGTATGTTATGGGTTTGGCCCATTATATATCCTCGATGCACCGGTAGGTCCCATTTGACAAACTAGCTTGGGTATTTGTTGAGATCATTACCCATTAATATTAGATGTCTTATCCTAAGGCCTTAATGTAATGTTTATGATTTCCAAAATTATTTATTCCATAATTATGATATTAGTTATTTATGTCCATGTGACTATTTGAATAGTTATGATATCCATGGATATGTTTCAAGCTCATTGAATTATTTGTACGAAATTATTTGGTCATCAATTATTTTTTCAATATTATTCTTCTTTATAATGTTATTAATTAAATTTCATAATTTTTAGATATTAACCTTTCCAATTTTATTATGTCTTATTTTACCATGATAGCTTCCACTATATTCATACCCTTATTGAGCATCTAGGACCACCCCATTCTTATGTTTCCTTTCCCCAGGATTATAGAAAGTGTATTATGATAGATATTCATGGATATTATAATGAGAATAATAGTATTCTGAATGAAAATTCTATGTTGTATTTCATGTTTTTAGTTTTAATGTGAGATTAAAGTATTTATTTAGTTTTTGAATACTTCTAAATTATTCAACAATTTAAAATGTTATTTCTTTTATCCATGGTCAATATAATAAAGTAACCACTGAATCTGGGATACTAGGAATGCGGTCATTGTAGTTGGTATCCGTAAATGTTTAGTAGAAACCTTGAGAAATAGATTTAGTAAAATATAAATAAGAGATCATAATACAATGAATTACTTTGAGGATAGATCTAATTATAATATAACTTCTTAATGTTTTTGTAAGGTAGACATTATAAGGATTTCCTAGAAATATATCTCTATCTGGATACTACAACTCGATGTGCATCTATCAAAATTTTAACTATGGGTAATAACTTAGAAAATAGTGCATTGGGATTTACTATATCATAAACAGGTTAAAAAATATGATCCTTTTTGCACAACTAGTTTCAAACTCAAGGTGGATATTCTTAGGATAATTATCATTTTATTTATAAACCCTTATGAAGGATTTGAAAATATTATTATTATTTGAAAACATTCCCAAAATAAAAAATGTTTTTGATTATGTGATTATATATGTATAAATTTAGGTTATGTGTTTGTTTACACCCACCAAATGAGCATATAAAACACTACAAGGGAAGAAATACGAGATAAATGGGTGTTATCCACCCCACAAGGAAGAGAAGGTGGAAAAAATATGTGGATCACGTAACCTTCAAAGGAATACATGATTGCATGAATTTGGAAGGTCTTACGATCCGGACATGCATAATACATGATCTGATTGAGATCATTTGATGCCCCTTTTAGAATTTCCCTATTTGTGAGAATTAATTCATGACACTCACTAATAATATAGAGGCACCCAGAAAATTTCCTCCAATTGATGTGAATTTTCAACTAGTAGGAACCTAAAAATCATCAAAAACACTTGTAAAGAAGGGTTAGAAATATGAGATGATGGAGACCTTAAGTAGAATTTTAACTTCTTATGATGTGATCAAAAAATTCACAAAACACTAAAAATCCCATAGAAATATGCCCATATTTTCACACAAAATCATGTTGACATTCCACCTTCATATTTTGATGGGTATCAGACACGTCCAATTGATTATATGCTTCCCATTTTTCTTTATATACAAGAATAATGTTTGTCTATGGAAATTCAATCGCATCAACACGAGATCCATTATTGGTCATGTGAAGAAACACATGAAAGGGGAGTGATTTTTTTATACAAAACTCTCACAACTTCCTGAGACTCCCAACCCTTGTAATATAAATCTGGATATAAAAGGGGAAAGGAAAAAATATTTTTGTGGAGCGTGGATACAATAGCCTTTATGTGAAAGAGGTCATATAATATAAGAAATCACCATTGATCACACAAGTCCCTATTGATAGGAAATCATGGTCTCACAAAGTCCCTAAAACATGACGGCATGATCTCACGATACCCCTCAACATGTCAACATGATCATGTGGAAGCCTTATCGACAAGATTCTGTTTCCTCACATAAGACCTAGAAAAGTCATCTTCAATCACATGAGAGCCTTCATACATGTGTCCTGATTTCAAAAATACACCTATACATATCAAACTAACCTTGTATTAAATTCTTGACATGTCCACATGGTTAGGAAAAATCTATTTGATTAACCCGAGTCCAATGAAAATGGAAAAGGTATAAAATTCCGATGGTTGCTGAATATAATGTGGTTCCATGAGTGACCCACAACAAGATCATGTGAAGAGTGTGAAACCAACAAAACCTCTAACAACTCCTACTAAAATCCATGAGATATGCTAGGTGAAAGGTAGCGTATAACTAGGGCAGTGATGCCAATAAATTTTTATCCCCTCATAAAAAAATGCATCCACAAACCATCATGAATTAGAGATTAGGTGATGATTTCTCAGAGCTTCCATTCACATGATAAAAAAGGTCTTCCACCAATTAAAAATTTGGGTATTAAAAAAGGGAACACGTGACCAGAATAGGTACTTCAAGTGATCACTTATATATCATGGGAAAGACTTATGATGTGTCTGCCAAATTATGCGATGGAAGTCACTCATATCGGTTGTGACACATAAAATTTGAAACAAACTAACACTAGACCAACTTGATGAAAATATGAAATATAATTTAGAATAAAAGACTATAAAAATATGAGAAACATACCTATAGACAAAATTATTTGTTACTCATGCGCTTCACATGACCAACCCAGGTCATGGGACAACATTGGTACATGTCACCCAAATATTTCAAACATCCCTCAACATGTTATATAGGAAATTATATATCTTTTATACATGTCATGTAAGTCAAATGATCAACTTTGAGTATTAAACCCAAGTCTCATGAATCCCTCTTGTATTTCTATCCAATATTTGTGAAATGCTCTATATATGTCATCCTAAATCATGCAATGACACCGAAAATGTCATCCAGGTCTCACAATGACAAGATGACATGTCAACTAGTTATCATGATGTCACCAGGACATTTTATCCATGATCATGAAACATCCTCCAAATAAGTCATCTAGATCACGTGACACCCTCAGTAATTCATCCAGATCATGCAACACACTCTAGACATTCTAGCCATGATCATATGAAATACTCAAGAAACTTCATCCAGATCACGCGACAACCTCCATAAATTCTAGCCTTGATCATGTGAAATCCTCAAGATAATTTAGCCAGATAATGAATCACCCAGTAGACGTGTCATCCTTAATCTCATGATGTCCCATGGACAAGTCATCCATATCATGTAATACCCTACATACATGTTATAATTGATCATGTGGTGGTCTCTAGACCTATTATGAAGGATATGAAATGTCCATTATATAGGTAAAATGGATCAGAAAATTGTTTTTTATAATGTTATCTAAGAAACAAGGACATGTCTATAAATCCTTTGACATGTTAGGAAGACAACCAAAAGATGTAATGTATAAAATAAGGATATGTAATGAAGATGTACTAGACATTATAACATTATCCATGGGATATATAAGAGAAATCTCACTGTGTATGCCTTCATAAACTGAACTTTGAGAAAAATGTTTCCTACCATAACAGGGATATATAGGATTCATTCCTATAGATCGAGATCAAATGGGAATTTTGCATGGTTTAAATCTATCCATGTCTACGAAATTCCAACTATTGGGTGAAAATCTCTCCCATGGGTTGTTTATTATGCCTCATCCACCAAGGTATTAATAAGGAGAGTGAGCTACATGAACTTTGATTTATACGAAAAATGATATATTTGGAACACCATTCTAAGGCCCATGATCAAATGGGAATCCAACTTTGTGAAAGTCTCTCCATGTATCTGATATTCCAACAATGAGGACCAAATCACTCCAATGAGCTGATTATTCAACCTCACCCACCAGTCGATCGAGAAGGAATGTGAACTAGGTGAACTCTAATTATTTCCATAACCAGGATATATAGGATTCATTACCAATCCCCATGCTATAATTGGATTCCACATTAGTGTACGTCCTTTAATATATCTGAAATTCCAAACAATGGGTCCCAATCACTCCCATGGGTTAATTAATCTACCTCATCCACCAGTTGATCGAGAAAGAACATGTACTATGAGAAATCTATTCTTGACATAACTAAGCCACATAGGACAACTTCCTAATGACCGATATCTATATTTAAGAATCCATAGGAATTTACCAACACATTAATCCCACATCCATATGATGTGATACAAAAAACATTATATCCCTTGTTTCTCACACCGAGCATGGCTCACGTGGGCTTAGGGATTTTCAATAGTCATATCATTTTCATCATGAAACTAAACCGTCCAGGGAAATCATAGTGTGTAAGCCATAAATAGTGGCACGATATGAATTTACATCATACAAGGGAATATACCTTGAGGAAGGTTCCTAAGGAATGACTGAACTACAATGAATCTAACTCAGGCTATAACAATGATATGTAGGAAGATTCTCATTTGTTCAAGATGAGAACTTTGTTCCTTTTTCCCACTCATTTATTTCATTTACATATGAAATTAATCTACACAGGTTCATCTAACTGAATGGGTTATGATTCATTATATTGTAAAGATATGTGGGAAACCTCATAAAGGTTCAATCCCATCCTAAAGATATTCATCAAATCCCCAAATAGCAGTAATCTCTAGTGTACGAGGTTATATGGATTCAAAATATAATAAAATACTCATTGATGGGAAACAGATAGAGAGATCAGATACATATAGATGAACTCATTAATAAAAACACCTTTACTCATGGACGGATTAAATACTTATCCTTTTTTAGGGTAACTAGTACCTTATTGGGATTAGAATGAGATTTTCAAACATATATTAAATCTAAAAGAGAGTCATGGAGCAATAACCAATTCCAACCAAAAGGGTTTTAATAGACCAACCTCACATCCCTCGACCGATGTGAGTTCGTAAGTTTCATTAGGTCTGAAATTCCAATTGACCACATACCTTATGAAATTAGGTCCATACTTAGTTATGGATGTGAGAACCATTTGGAGTTTCTGTTATGAATAAAACTGGTAAACCCAATGTGAATGATTTTAAAAGACATTGTACCCCCCAATAAACTTTTGGTCCAAACTGAATGCACCACAGTTTTATATTTTTCTTTGAAATAAAAAATGGTGAACCCGACATGAATCTCTCAAATTAAAATAATGATTGATTTATCATGTGGGATACATTTGTTTTCATATCCTATGAAAAAATTATGTAAATGATGTGGATATTTAAATTTTTTAAAACAATAGGATGATCCTCTATAACCTGGGTTATCAGGTGATAATTCCCTCATTGCTATAAAAATTCCACACTAGAAGAATGTTTGGTCCATGAATAAGAAAGGAAAATCGTGTTACACATGCATATCTTATTGATCATGTATTATGCCTACGATGATGCATAGATATATGACCTTGTTACTTTATTGTCTTCTTGTCTACATATAATTATATCATAAAAAACACCTGTACTATGATCATCTAATCATCTAGTGATCATTCTGGAAAATCACATATAGTTTCAACCATTGTAGGATGCTGAAAAAACTCACTCTCCCGACACCTTCAGTGTCATGTGGAGTATGAAATGGTTAGGCAATTACATAGATATGGTGTGATTCTGACCATATATGCATCCCATGAGGGTCTCCAAATGCTAAAACCAACATGCACACATTTTCTAAAGAAGGCTACAATAAAGGTAGTACTGCTCGATTCCATCACCAACCGCTATGAAAGATTATTGTTGGAGTATGATAATTAAAACCATTAGTAGATGATAAATGTGCATAAGGGATTAAACTATAGTTCCCCTTTGGTTTAGGAGTCACTGGGGATTGATCCTATTAGCTGTCATTACAAGTTCTATCCCACTTGAGCCCCTCAGTCTCTTTCTAATGACACCACCTAAAACATTATTGAATTTGAAACCCATGAATGAGGAACAAGGATGATGGATTGGGAATTAAAATATCTAGATAAATAGGAGTAGAATCATATGCTCACCAATAGTGTTTAATTATGACATAATATTTTCGACTTAGCCAATGAGCATGCTCATATTCATGCTCACTTAGAAAGAGTCTATTAGTATATTCCTATTTCAGTCATGGGAGAGGGTTATATCCATACCCCATGCATGAATCCCATCATCATATTCAGAAGGAACATGGAGTACATAAGTGGGATCATATCCCTCTTCAATTAGATACATCTGTAATTATATAGGGGAGATATAAATTTTGTAGGGTTACATTCCTATACATACTTTTCTAAAGGTTCACTACATTTTAGAAATAGATGAAGAACTCCATTGAGATATTACTACATTAGAATAGATAACAGGATGGGTTCGTATTCATATCCCTACATCCATGGTAGAATGACAATCTAATCGGCATGAACAAGTGGTTTCTATGGATAAATTGAACATTCCTGCACCCGTTTATAAGGATTATCATCATATTTACAAAAAGGATAAGGAACCTAACTAGGATCATATTCTACTTATAACTGGGGATCACCAAGTGAGAGAGGAACATGTCCTAGGATAGTCACATTCCTATTGAAGAAGGATTGAAATATACTCCAAAATATTAGGATCAACATCATATCCCCATTTTAATAGGTGCTCACTAAGGGAGAGTGTCACATACAATGGGGAAGGCACATATTAATTTTGATAAAGTCTAGAATCATACTCTGAAGGCTCATAATTGAGCTCATATTATCGTTCAGATCGATTCCCACTTGGATAGGGGATCTCCCACCTTGGGTCATGCTAATATCCTTGTAACTAAAGATACATGGAATATTAAAATAGCTCTTGGAAGCTAGGATCATATATCAACTTCCACCGATGAATGACTACAGAATCATACTTACATGGATATAAAGGATGATAATCATATCCCCTCTCCAATTATAGGTGTATGTTAGTATATTTAAATGAGGAATAAATATTTGATCTGGGATCATATCCATGATATTTCTAGGGTCGACCAACATATTATAGAAACCCCCTAGATATAAGATCATATTCCTACCAATAATAAAGAAGATCACTGGAATACTTCATAAAATTACCATTAGAAATATCATACATTCTCATCCCTATATATTTAGAAACATATTCTATAATCCATCATATAGTAGGCCTATATCCCATCCTAGTCCCAAAAAGTAGGTTGTCATATTCCACCCACGATGTAAAACGAGGCTGATATCTCTAATTTACTCAATTCCAACGTCCTTGAGGTTATTTGAGGAACACATTGAACACCTTAAGGGTCCTTGGAATATTCATACAAAGTATAAGGAGATCATTACCATGATTGTATTCCTTTTTCTTGTGTGAAGATGGATTTTAAGGACTCTACTCATGACATCCACCATATTCAACCTCTCCATAATGATATATCACATGTACAATGAAATCACCCCCTTTCAAAAAAACCTTCATATTGAGAGGTATTAAAAAACAATAAGTATTCATACAGAGAGTTTCTCAAACAATCTAGGTCAACCCCATATATTTCCCCATCAACTCCCACTGACACTCCACTCTTGTCGACAGGTAATTAATTGAATCACATTCTATGGTTTAACTAGATGGAGATGTGTAAGTCCAAAGTAGAGGTAACTGAAATTGGAATATAAAGAGAGTTGGATGGAAACAACCTTACCGCCATGTTGCAACCCCTTTCCACTTCTCACTATGATATTTTAGATGATATAGAGAAAGAGTTCATTCACAATCTATATTAAAATATGTGGGAAAATCATCTATTATTGAAGGATAGAAACCAACCTCATCCGGGATATGAGGGTCACCTTTAGACCATCAGGATAATCTGTTGTCGACTAGACCATGATGCTATCTCCATGGACCAGGACCCAAAAATAGAAAATAAATGTGCTAATCTACAACATTCTTGCCTCAATTTCATTATAACTCTTCGAAAACTGATAACTGAAGCCTTTTCCTGCATTCATATTCTATGATAGGGAGTGTATGGAGTGTTACACTCCATTTAATGCTTGGAACAATAGAACTCCCTAGATACAACATTATATAATGTCATGGACTCCAAAAACAATCAAGGGATTGGGTGATGCGTGATCCATTTGGTCACTAAATTAGAATTACATAACTCAAATGGGGAAGATACATCATGAATGGAGGGAGATAACAACCAATAAGTCTCTTAATGGGCCCCCTTTAAGAAAAGTTAAAAAATTTCAGACACAAAAGTATTTGTTATAGTCAACCTAACACATTCTCATAAAAAATGACTCCCATCACGGGCTGCTATTGTACCCATCTCATACACCAGTAGATATGTTCCATATTAATAAGGTCATAATAGAATATACTATAGAAGCCATCCATGAGAAAACCTTTCCCCCCTGGTATGGGGAATATCTACCACCATATCCAACCCAAGTCATCAATTCCCTAGTGGGTTCTAGACATATCAGGAGTTGCTTAAAATCAAACCCATCCCACTAGGCTGGGGGAATTTTCATCTTGATCTCCATCACCAGGTTCATCATCCCCTAATAGGGTCATTGGGAAATTTATGATAGTTCTATATAAACATCATCCTACTAGATTGGAGGAATTTATATCTCAATGTTTTCCCCAAAATCACTAATTCCTCAACTCAAATCTGGGAATCCTCCACAATAGGATCAACCAATTCAAATTATAGCCCCAGATAGGCCCCAACCTATAGGGTTGGGCTATTTTTCATCATAATAATCATCATAAATATAGTGGGAATCATTATTCTAATGGTTTGAATTCAAATATTGATAGTCTACATACCATGTATTTCTTCTAACGAAAGATGACCCTATACTATTCGGGGACCATTCTGTGAACTCAACCAGAAACTATATCAATTTCACTATCTATAAGTTGATGCGAGAGGAGCATACATTTGTGGAAGTCAAACCCTACTGAGGTCTCAAGAACAAAACGATCATATATGGACAAGGGTTTGAGAAATGACCCTGATGGAAGAAGTTCATAATAATACTATTATATTGAGATTAATTTGATAATTAACATTTCCTGATAGGCCTATTTGAATTTAGTCATGATCAACAGAGTAAATATTTGGGATAAAGAAATAAATATGATTGGAAAAAATACTATAAATATACCCTGAGAGGATGATCTAGATGAACCCACCAGGGTTTCAAGTATGTTAAACTAGAGGAAGATCTAAAACCTAACACCTAAGAATATCAAGTTTCCACATCTATGGTGGGAAACATAAAATTATAAAGGTAATTAAGTGGTAATATCCCAATTTTCACCTAGAAAATCTAAAATTACTTCTATGGAGGAGCAGTTGGCACAATATGAGTATGCGATAAAAACACTCAGACAAATCAATTAGGATCTATTGAGGGGGAAATTTCTTGTTGGGTACCATATACAAAAAGAGATAAATATCCCTCCCCCCTTATAGAACCAAAGAGACGATCCTCCAAAAAGAGTGATTTCATACTGTCAAACTGGATATAGATCTAGGTAGCCAATCTATATAAATGAGACAGTCGAAGATTATCATGACTTCCCTATATTATAGAGACACCCTCTCCCTCTATAGGGTGATCATTCAATCTTCATAAGGATTGAGAATTATTTATAAATGAGAACAAATCCACCTCATCAATACCCCACCCCTCGCTATAGATGGGACGTAGGCAAGGAATATAGTACCTCTGGAACTAATCACTTCCATTGAGTCAATGGATTTTTGAATGGAAGTCATGGAAAGGTGACTATCACATATGAATATTCAATGAAATTAATATCCCAAATGGATGGATTACATTTTTCTCCCACCCAATTTCTATAATACTCCCTTCTCCACCATTGATAGTGCAGGAGTCCCCGAACAACATCTCACAAGATTTGGGTCTAGATGTGGTCCAATGATGGGCCCTTGAGATCAATAGTATCCAACCAAGTTAAGGTGTTTTATACATTCAATAATTAGTCAATACTTTGTTTGGTAAAATAATAATCTAACATGATTTATTTCTATATGTAAATACCTGCATCACCTATTCATTTATCAATTCAACTTGATGTTAAGGAAAATGACAATTATTTAACTTAAAAACTACGAGAAACATGAAGAGTTAATGTATAAATTAATATCCATGTGGAATGTTTTAACATATTCCCTCATCATCCCACTCTCATAGGAAAACTTTCTAGAGATCTATTCTAAAAATCACAAGGATGAGCTACAGACACCTCTGATTCCAAAGAAATATCTATGAAGATATTGTGAGTTTTCAGAAATGAAACAACATTTGGAAGACACTATTCGGTAGACCCATGATATGTCTCAAATCCTACCATAATTATTGGGGAAAAGTATTTGTGTGGTTGTAACTACGTCACGTTCCCTCAAACCAATATATATTGACATTTATGAACCTAGGGAATTCTTAAAACACATATATCCACATATAGAGTGGTAGTAACTAAAAAATCACCCTCAACAAAAAGTAAAAAGAGACTTAGGTTTCCCAGGATTTGAGGAAAGGATGAATAATGAATAATTATTCATGAATGAGAAATTACCCAATTATTTCCTCATATCCAAGGACAATATCTTTATCAAACTGCAAATCTTAGTAATCCCAATGAGGCTAACCTCACCAACTATCACAACTACTTCCCTTTTCAGATTATGGTAGGACACAACATCCAGAATTTCTTCCTATTCAAATAAATCTTTTAAATCATGGTATATTCTAGAATGGTGATGGTTAAAAATTCCCTGGAGTAGGTAAACTAGATAACTATTTTCCAGTTATAAGAATATTGTGATTAAAAACCATTTTGGTTAGGAATGAGCTAAAGTCCCACAACAGGATAACTCAAAATAAGGTTGACTGATCTCGTGTCACCCCAAGGGAACATATGTGTAGACCAATAATGGTTCTTTTTACTAGTTATTTGAAGTTAGATACACCTCATAGGGGTTAACATGAAAGTCATACATTGTAAGTTATAGAATAGAATGATTCATATTTAGCTCTGACACAAGCTCAGACACTTGAAGATTTTGTCGCTACAACATCTGAAGCATGGGTGCTGCCTCACCAAATAGAACGCTCATCAAAATAAGATCTAATATTTGGTTTGGTTGTATTGATACACTAAGGATACCCCTTATATGAGGATCAGTATGCCTCCATTTATGAGTTCCCCATACCTAACTGGGGAGATGGAGGCCACATGAATTAGAACTGAGGGTATAGGGGACATCATAGGCATCATCGGACCCAAAATCTTAGTCACATCCTAAAAAAAGATATATATGAACCTAATACATATGTGATGTACTATATTGAGATCAATAGTAAATTAAAGGGGACTTTCGATCCTCCAGCAGTTTACCCAACCACGTCATCTTCCACAAAAAATTGGTGTTGATTTTATTTTTTGATATGACCAAACAATATAAAATGCCAACATGACCTACGCCACTGGAAGAAGATTTTACCACTAAATCTTCACATACACCATGCCAATATTAATCAAAACCCTCAACTATTTATCATAATAAAAAGTAAAAACCCCACCTCATGATGTGATGACCTCTGGCATAAAATTATGACATTCTAAAATAGCTAGTTGTTATCCCAATCATGATCCCAATCTAGGATGTGTTCCATCGCTCAAAATAATTTATAGAGTCACTCATTGAATTACTATTGAGCCAATAGAAGTTTGAAATAGAAGTAATTGTAGCTGATGTTTATTTGGTGGAGACCATTTAATTATAATTTTCTGTCTCCATATTATTCACAAAACATGATCAGGAAGAGGTCATCCTGGGACACATCAAGCCAATCTATGTTTCAAGTTGACTCGATAATGTCAAAATAAAAAGGTATTTGTTTGAAAAATGTTCTAGGATCAACCTAATTCCAATTAAGAGTTTGTAATGTTTGGGAATAGAGGGGGACATTTATCACCCACAAATCTCACAATTCAGGGGTATGATAAGATTGGGAAAATATCTCTAAGAAAATTAAAGAATAAAACTCAATTTAGGGGTATAAAATCTAACATCCAGTTCATGGTTATCCAGAAAGATACTAAATATCATTCCTTTATAAAAAGTTTTTGGCTTCACAACCATGTGTCAGTACCCTCAACCTTCCATCGGTGTTTGAAAAATCACATCGTTGGAAATTTCACCATACTACATAGTGACTATTCCACCATAGATTCTTCAAAGCCATATATACTGAGGTATGTTTCTTTAAAAGGTATTTAAATCAGATAATTATTGTTTAAAAAATATGGTTTCTAGTCTTATATGGCTTAGGGACCTCCCCTATAAATTACTAGAGTATGAACGACAATGATTATGTGTTAACCATACATTTGATTGCGACAATAGAACTGATCCCATATGTGTAATCCACTTCTATTCCTTGTGATTGAGTGAAATAAAAATTATATTTAGAATATCTCTACAATGACTCTATTAATTAGGGATGGAAATGTATTTTCTCATATCTTATCTCATACTGACAGTGATAGATATGCCCTAAATTTCATTCTTTATCGGAAAGTGCCTCTATATAATCTGAGGTCAAAGAAGAAAAGGATGACCTCAAGAATGAACCTCCTATATTAGAGGAAGGCATATCCACCACCATTGATGAGATCAGGTAGGTAAATCGAATAATATAAGAATACATGCGAACTACTTTAATTTGTGTCACCATGATTCTCAAGGAGAAATAGATTTATGTTGAATTTCTAAAGAATCATCGATATGTGTTCACATGTAATTATATAGAAATTACCAAATAGAATATATATTCTACTACACACCATATAAGAATATCTAATGTCCATAATGGTTTCATGTGGGCATCTAGAAGGTTTCACCCCTCTCACGATGAAAATTTAGAGGAATAATTTTTCAAATTAACTAAAGATAATTTTTTATGAGAAGTTAAATACCAAAGATGGTTTTCCAACATTGAACAGATCAAGAAGAATAATAGGCAGATTAGGGTGTATGCCTATTTAAATAAATTTATCGATACTTCATAAAGGAATATTTATTATTTCTGATCATAGAAATCTTGATCAACGGAACTTATGGATTTTAAGCCCTCTCTTATAGGGATCGATACTCGGTGTGAAAATAGAAAAATATGGCCCCTGAAGATGATGAATCCACTACCTTCAGAGCACCCTTATGGATTTTTTTTCTATCTAGTCATTCCATTTGGATTAAAGAATATTGGTGCTACTTATAAATGTTCCATGGATCTTACATTTAAACCCTTATTCGAATAAATAACTTAATATTTCATCGATGAACTTTTATTAAAGTCTTTGTAGCGATGAGATCACTTTATGAATATTAAAAAATTATTTGACATGTTACAATATAAAAATATGAATATGAATCCACTAAAATTTAATTCCAGGGTATCATTCGAGAAGTTCGTTGGATTTTTGTTACACCACCATGTAATTGAGTTTGTCCCAAAAAATACAAGTGTAATACTAGAAATGAAACCCTTTATAAATTCCAAGAGATGAGGGTTCTCTAAGGGAATCTTGTATAGATTTACAATTTCATAGACAACTTATCCAGAAAATATATCCCCTTCACCAATATAATGAACAAGGTAATCACCTCTCGATGGGATAAGAATTTCCAAGTAACCTTGGAGAGTATTAAGTAGTACATGTTATACCCACCTGTCCTAATGCCTCTGGTAGAAAAAAATAAACTTCTTTTTTTTGTGGCAACTATGGTACAATTTCTCATTTCTCACCATGCACATAAAATAGAAGTAGGAAATGATAACTGTATCTACTAACTCATCCGAATTATATTATGATGTGAGACATGATATTATGATGTTGAGACGAACCAACTAAATATCATGCTTGAAGTGAAAAAAGATAAGGCATTACTTAAAGCACTATGAACCTCACCCAGTCTATCAGATAGATAAAATCATGTGTATCCTTGTTCATCCCATTCTGATATGGAGTTGGTGTAATGGGTGGTCATTCTACAACAGTATAAAATTCCGTTCGGGTCACAAAAGTCAGTGAATGAGAAGGTCCTATAACATTTTCATGTGGAAAAAAACTAACCCAGTAAATACACCAATGAATATAATGCATCTAAATGAGGATTTGTTTCTTAACCATGAAACTCCACATACAAGGATGAAATATCCTAAATTGATACAGGTAAGTGACTAGAAAACCTGAAACGTAATCGAGTTGGATTAAGGATTTTTTTTTTCTCTTCAGACAATGAAAATTTTCCTTAAACATTATCACTATCTGAAGGATAGTTGAATAATGAGGCTCAATACCAAACCATCATCACTATCTTATAAATAGAAATAAAACATTAAATAGCCAACCTAAACATCAAAGTGGATTCAAATCTAGTGATAAATAATATCAAAGGTAAATAAGACATAAATTGGAATTAATGGAAACCCTCATTGGTTATATCAAAGGATAAATGGATGATTTCCCTTTTGATCCCACATTGCATCATGTAACCCGATCAAATAATACTCAGGCTAACACATTAGCTAATGAATCCACAATCATGGTTGATCCAAATTAAACAGAAGAAATCATCTACATAATGTGACAATAAATGGGATCATCGACCATCATCTAGTAATAGAATAAATCAATCAGGTCAAAACTTCCCAAAAGTGTGATGAATAGATATCCACCCTAATATGGATGGATCCCATAGTTAATTATTTCTATAATAGTTTCCTCTTGAAAAACTGATATTTAAGAGATCATATGTGTTGTTGATAAGTGAAATTTAACCTATGGGATGGTCTAAATGAGTATAAATCCATCTACAAGAGAGGATTTAAAAAATATTACTCTGATACATATCATAAAGGTATATTCTTTCCATCATATAAGTGGTTCATGCAGGCTCTTGCGATTCTCATCAGTCTAAGACCAATCTCTCCCAACAAATTAGGAGATTGGGTTAATATTAGAAAACTATGATATAGGACTATATGGAATTCTCCACGAAATGTCATTCTAGATGAATTAATGAAAAAATAATCCATAAAACCCTTGAATTTATACATATATTTAAATATTCATGGCCATTGAATGTATGAGGAATGGATATTGTGGGGTTCTATCCCATATCCATGTATAAGTAATTTACGTACATCCACATCACTGTTGATTTCTTTTACAATAAGATGAGAAAATACCCATCAAGGAAGTTAGGATGATTAATATCATAAACTTCATGTATTCCCATATCATTACTATGTTAATATTCCCTCACCAGATACAAATAGAATACAACACCAACCTCTTTTATATGGATTTGACGAAATTATTGCAGGAATACATCATTGAGTAAATTCACTCATCCTGCTATCATACAATAGAAAATGGATAAATAGAGGCATTTAGTAGGACTATATTGAATATACTCTAGAATAAGGTGATGAAATACAAGAAGTACTATATGGGATGGTTTCTCCATTCTTTTTGGGCATACCATACCACCATGTGTACAGTTTCATAAGAAACTCCCTAATCACTTGTGTATGGAACTGAGATAGTGTTACCCATAAAATTCTACTTTCCCTTGCATGAAATGGACATATCCATATAACTATTATATGATGATAAATATCAAAATAAATGGGTTTAATTATAGAGGCAAGATGATAAAATATTCTGTACATTACACAACCTTAATGTCTATCAGAATCAGATCGCATGAGCTTTCAATAAAAAGGTTTGCCTCTATTCATTTCTTTAAGGATAACTAGTATTGGTTCTTATAACCCCAATGATACCCTGAAATAAAATTCCAAGGATGGATTCCAAATGGGAAGTGCCTTATATAAAACACATTGTCTATCACAACATGGATTATTCATTGGACATAATGTATGTAGAATGTTTCACCCCCACTAATACTAGGTTTTTTAATAAATACTTTACCGTAGTAGTCACAAAAAATTATCAATGTCTTGACCAAATGATGTTAGACTATACAGAAGTTGTCCATATAGTTATACTCTAAACTATAAAGTTTCAATCATCCCATACATAAGATATAATCCTTTATGAAAATGGTCAATACTTCTTTCCCATGTCTATTGACCTTCGTCCTTACTACCTAATGTTAAATTGCAAGACTGATTTCCTCACCACATGATAGTATACATCATGGTTTTACAGAACTATGTTTGGCCTAATTCCTTCCATTGAAGGATATTTAGAAACTCCCAAACCTATAATCTCCATCGTAGCCACAACACTATTATCATTTCACGTCGAGTCACTACTTTACTTACCACATGATGATAAACAAGACAACTGATGTCCTTTATGCATTACACTAAACTGAGAGGTTTTGTAAAACTATGTACAACTTGATTCTCATTCCAATGATATATGCATGGATACCTTGATCCAATATATTAAACCAAATACCACATGATAAAAAATATCCCAATCCTTTCACTAATTGAATCCATTTCATGAAGAACATTTATCATTCCTTATTTCTCACTCTAAGAAAAACTCACATTAGATTTGGAATATTGGTAAGGGATTCCTTACATGATCGATACATATCAATTAGTGATAGGGTTAGAATGGTTTTGAATTACAAAACATAAGAGGCATCTCATGAGTCCTTGTCGCGCGACATTGAACTTCATGGTTGATGTTTCTTTCACAACACAATACTATATATTACTCTATCCCTTACCCGAGAGGACCACTACCCTAGTTTTTTCTCTCCCACCACACTTCCATTCATGAACTATGTGTGGCTTTATTAATGTAATTATATAATAAATAATTAAGTTTATATCTCTAATCTTGGTTCTAGATATAGTAATAAATGGGAATAATACCCCTTATGTGTATGGGTCAGACCTTCATAGAGAGTTTTCCATTCATGAACTTCATGTAACTTGATTCCAACCATCATAGGATATATTGTGAGGCCCATAAATCCATTCTTGGGTCAATTAAAAAAATTCCCTTTTTTCGTTGGGAAGCCAACAACATTGCCACATTATTTTACACTACATGGTTTTTTATGAACTACACGTGGCTTGATTCCCACCATCCCATGATACATAGTAAAACATGGATCTCCAATCCCAGACTTATCTAATACAATAAAAAAAGAACAATTCCCCCTCTATGTATAGGATATGCATATATGTAGAGTTTCCCATTCAAGAACTATTTGTGACATTATTTCTATCATTAATGGATATGCAGTGATGCCTCGATCTCTAATACAGGTTCCAGCTACAATATTCAATGAGAATAATGCCCCCTCTATATATTGGTTTGACCTGCATGGAGAGTTCCCATCCTGAACTACATGTGGCTTGATTATTTTCACTAAAAGATATGAAGTGATTCATGGACCTCCTATCCTGGGTCAAGAAATAATATAATAATTTTCCCTCTTCCCTACATATGGGTCAGACTTGTAGAAGAAACATTTCACATCCTCACCACATAACATTAAACTAAATTAATAATTTTTGGGTTGTATGACATTAAAAACAAATGAAAAATATATCTCCACTAAATGATGTTAAAAATTGAAATCAATCACCCATCATATGTTCTTATCAAGGGACCATACAAACCAAACCCAATTTAACCACATAATGGGTCTATTTCATCATGTTTTGAGCCCCTCCACTCATAAATCACACTTCATGGAATGGGAATATTAAGTTACTACAATCCTTTCATATCCCTTGAATATGAAAAATGGTTTATCTGTTTTACCATTCTATCAATGCATATGTTCTTAGTCCTACCAACCAAATTCATCCAGGCCCTAGTGGAAGTGATTTTTGATTCTTGTGAGACTGATGTCACAATGGCAGGAATCAACTCCTGATTTTGTTCTAGGCCATCCCCAATATGATTCTTCCACGCCATTATTCATGACTTGAGGAACTTAATCCCTAATTTACAAAATTCTCATTTCATGATTGAAAATGTTGTGGAGTGCTCTTGACTAGAGGTATCCGTATAAGGAAATTGTATATCATTTTCCCCATACATGGTCCATGTTCATCATGACCATAACAAAATACACTTTTGTTAAAGCTGTATGTTCTTCAAATTTAGCCTTTTGGGTTCTAGATTGAAAGACCATAAACTACTAATGAAGAAGACACAAAACATGTCAGGCTGAAAATTCGCAAAGGGATACGTGAGAAAGATTCAATTCTCCAATCACTAAACTATTCATATCCAGAGTTTACAAAAAAATTAGTGTGTAAATGAATGAAGAATAAAGTTTAAAAGGACCACTTTATAACCATTTTAAAATAAAATCTTTTCTTAGTGGACACCCATGTATTGGAAAAGGATAGGGAAATCGTTTTTCACATATATTCACCATGATAATGTGTTCACTATCCAACAACACAATTTTATGGTAATAAAACCCTTCTTGAATATTATGTTATCCATAAATCAAACATCATGACATTACAAACCGTATGTCACCACAAGCCTTTATGAACCTTTGGAAGGAAATGAGGACTCTATATTTTACCTTTCTATTGATGCATAGTGGCCTTCACCGACCAATTAATGAAATCATGGCCCTATAATAATGGATTTTTGATGCTTGTAAAATAGAGGTCACCTTTGAAGAAATCAACCCCTGAGAGTGTTTTGTGCCACCCCCATCCTAATTTTCCAAAATCATTCCTCATGAACCGAGTAATTTAGACCATAATTTACAATCTATATAGCCAAAATATTCAATAAATCCTATGCATTAAGTCACCGTGTAATGTTCCCTTTCTAATTGTTGTAATGTGAATATCTATTTCCAAACCTTTTGGTGGGACACACCACATGACTTCAGGTCACATGGTGTAGTGATATAGCCTTCTAACCCAAAAGCTAAACTTTCTTTGGGTACTATAAACCTTATCAGATAGTTATTTTACCTAAAACCCACGTAATTTTCCAAATGTTTAAGCCTTTTTGAACTGTTATAGGCCCATGAAAAAGAGTGAGGATCAAATCAACTTGACCATGTATTTATATCCTATGGACTCATCCATAAGGTACTTGACCTAACATCTAGAAACTATTCCAATTTATAAGAAAGGAAATCCAATCCTCATGATACCCAACGACACTATGGTGGAACATAGCACCTTAAGGTGATTTGGGTCATCTTTGGCTTGTATACCCCATTCAATGATTCACAAAATAAACCTCATGGACACATGATTTACAATAACTATATTATTAATATACTGGAGGATTCATCTTAAAAAATATATTTATCAACATCCAATACCACATCCTAAATTACTAATGACCCTTGGAAAAGTGTGAGGACACCTTTAATTGACTGCGGTAGTGATGAATAAGGTCTTTTACCTACCGAATAGTGGTATCTACTCCTTGTAGGAATGGAGGTCAAATCCTCATGAGCCCTATAATCCCCATGAAAACACGCAAAAACTTAGGGTGTTGTGGTTAATCCCCAACATGTCTTGCCATTATCAATATTCATCAATCATGTATTGAAAACAATAATTTAAACTACATGGAATCCCAAATTTTGAGAGATATGTTTCTAAAATAAAACAACAGAAGGTCTGATCCAGAATACCATAACGTACAACAACAAAAGGTCTGATCTGTAATACCTTAAACTACAACAAAATATTGTATAGGATAAAATATCTTAATCAAGAGTTATATAATGTCTGAGATAAAAGATCCTAAACTAAAAAATAGAATTTATAATTTGAAAAACCTAAACTATAACAAAAGAAGGACTAAGAGGGAATACCCTAAACTATAGTACAATGATAATCTAGTATTCAAGACCTTAATATAGTAAACTAAAAGAGACATAATGTTTGGAATGTTGAAAACATGATAATGGAATCCTAGTAAATTTTCAAATCTCCACTTGTTGAGTATACACATTTCATGCTCCATGAAATATTGAGCATTCATAAAATGAAGGATACATAAAGCTTATCAGGTCAAAATCTATAAGTGGTAAGCCTCAAAAAAACCTAATTCCATTTATGCTTACTCTTCCCCTACATAAATATTGTTGAAAAATAAGGAAATATATATGAAAAGATACAAATCTTGTGAGTCCCATCGTATAGCTTTATAAAAACATAAATTTAGGCTATCTAAGTCCCCTAACAGTGGAAAAAGATAGAGGATTCTCCCACTGGGACATGTATTCTACCAAAATTATACTTTTATAAATCAAATAATATCTAGATAACTGGAGATGATACATATATTAGGAATCTCATGTCGACATTAATTTATGAGAATTTATCAAGAAAAATCTATTGTAATTTAAACCTTCAAATCCAAATATTCAGATTAAATTGATATTATTCTAAAGATGGGCATCATTTATGATTCAAAAAAAATCATATCAAAAAAATATCATAAACATTTTGATTGAAAGATATATAGAAAAATTAATGGAAGGTTCAAAAGATTGTTTCATTGATATCATGAAAAGAGGGAATCTCAACAATTTAGAGCCTCTCTTAGGATTCTATAAAAAACATTAACAATCAAACTATGATAATATTTGATCATAAAATCTATCCAAATAGGAAATAGTTTAACGAGAAGTATCGATGGAGAGCTGATGTATCTACCAGAACACTTCTTTTACTATAGCATGAGGGTGAAGAGTATTTATAAGAGTAAAGAGCTCCTAAACTATTTTCTAAGTAGTTTCTAATAAGGATAATGATGAATAATTATCAGACCTTGATAAAGATATTATCTCCTCATGTCTCACTATTGGTGTTGTCAGGACATACATCTGAGAATGCATCTCAGACATGAACTGGTGTCTCAGTTTCAACACCTTTGAATCTTATCTCACTAGTTTAACTAGGGGCGCCCCATCAAAATCATGAAATACCCTCTCCCTAGTATCGAACTCTTTCTGAAAAAGATTATTTTTCACCAGATTTCATATAATGGCTGGAGATCAATTAAACCTTCTCTTAAATCTGAAAAAACTAGTTAAAAAATTCTTCTTGATCATAATATTTTTCCAAGTGCTTCTCAGTGATCAAAAAGTGATTCTTCTAGAATATTATCTTATGCCATGTCTGATTATCTATGGTGACTTGAGTAAATACCTTATAAGGAGTAAAATTGGACGGTTTTATGAATAATCGAGAGAGGAAGCCATATATACTCAATTTACCTACTCGTCTTAATGATAGAAAAATAATGATTCTAATGATACTAACGAATTTCATGTTTTACTATAAGTAATCTATATTCTGAGTACATGCGATAAATTTGTCTAAGTATGATAAACCACTGAGATTAACAATGTTGTACATAACACACCACTAGAATAAAAATATCTATGTCTGAGATACCTCCAGGATTTCACACTGTCAGACTATCATATCAATGGATTGAAGAATAGGTTTCGTATGAGATACCATAAGACTCATACTACAAACACTGTAAAATTACATAAGTCTTACACACAATTATAGCATGCATCATCAGACCATACACTGCTAGTAGATACACCGCCAACATACTGAGAATTTTTCTATGTCTAAGACACCACCAGTGTCATACTGCCAGAGAATCATACTTCCAGAGCGACATACCATCAGATCTTGACACCATAATATCTTAATAAATTGTCACTATTTTATTACTTTTCTTATTTTTAATTACATCAATCTAATGGATATAATCATCAAATTTAATTTCATTTACTATTATAATGACTGTACCTAAAATATCCAACGAGAATATTGTAAGAATAAGTAATATAAGGAAGTAACTGATTCGAATGTTCCTACTGATACTAATAAAAAATAGAGCACAATCCCTCATGCTGTCATAGTGAAGAAATTGTAGAAAAGATAGAAAGAAACTATGTAGAGAAGAAAAAAAATGTCGACAAAAATAGAATGCGATTCACTAAATATTTTAGAGTAGAAGAGATAAACCTGATTGAAACCCTAGGGATCTCACCTTCAATGAAACTATAGATTGAGGAATCCAAAGAATCATAGAATCCAATGATTTTATTCATTCAAGAAAACAAGAGTTTGTGAAAATCTATTTCTGTTTAAGAGTTTAAAAAACATAACTCATGATTCATTACTAATTAAACTCAAGAGTTACAAGCTACATTGTATCATAATGAGATCTTCTAAACTCTACAAATTTATATTTCTCTATTCTGTTTATTTTTATTTCATTTTGAGAAGTGTGTGTTCTTATCATGCTTTACCACATGCTCACTATCTCCTAAACTAAACTAGAAAATACATAATATCTTCTCAAAAACTTTTCTTAGTTATTTATCTCATAGATAACTATGGTAGAGACCCCTGTGTGGCCTATTTATTTTTACTCTAATAAATAACTATGGAAGAAGTCATGCGAGACCTATAATGTTTAAAAATATTTTATAATCCCAATCCAAGTTATGGATAATTTATTTAATTTTATAAAAACTCTATGGTGGATGGTGATCACAAATATGAGAGGACTATTTCATGACTTGACACTGAACCTCTTATATTCATTTTTCACTGTGTGATTTGTTTTTTTACTTTATTGCTAATTTAAAACTAAAAATTGGTTTATATCTCAACAGAATTCATACTTTGATAGTTTATATAAACTATTGTTCACATATTATTTTGATCCTGTATATTGATTTCAAAGGATTAAATAATATTATATATATTATTCATCCGAGAACTAAACAAAATTTTTGGAAATCTATAGAAAGATAAAGATATATATCATACTACTTATTTTGACAAACATACCAATATTTAAACTTTTAGGGGATTTCAAAATAGTACATTTTTAATTGAAAATTTTCATTGGGTACAGAAGTCACCCCCATATTGAGATACTCACTTTGACTAACAATTGGTATCATAGGTGTTTTTTCATTCATTGATATTCATGTTTTTAAATTTTATAACTATGATTTTAGTTATAGATTAAAGATCAAAAAATCATGTTAGTTCCAAATTTAATTCCTTAATATGGATAATCTTGAAGAAGGTTCTTCTACCAATATACCGCCATATTCAATGGTATAAGTTATGTCTAATAAAAAATAAATATGAAAATTAACATAGAGAGAATGTGTTTTGATATTTGGTCTACTATAGATGTTGAGTATGTAATACCTGATACTTTTAGAAGCACATGGGATGATGCTACAAAATTAGCTAAAAATATAAATAGAAAGCTATAAATTCCCTACACTATGCCCTTGGTGATGAATAGATTAAAATAATTTCATCTTGTAAAACTAATTTTTGAAATTTATGACACTTTGTCTCTTTTCCATGAGGTAACTTAAAATATTAAAGAGATAAGGATTAATACATTGAATATTAAATATAATAATTATAAATGATGAATGATGAGCCCATTTATGATATATACACCATGTGTAAGGATATTTTCAATACCATGATCTCGATGGGAAAGAATATATCTGGAAAGGACCAAATAATGAGATTACTGAGATGTCTACATGAAATATGGAGATGCACTTCAGTTTCAAATAGAGAATCATGCGATATAAGTAAACTGCATATGAAAGAGGTCACATGTATACTTATGACGTATGAGGAGGATTTCAAGGTAAACATAGAAGAGGATGGTGATCATAAGTGTATGAAAATATATTTTAATACTAATTCCCCGAGAAAACAATAGGAAAAAAGAAAAAGAGAAGGTACACACTGCTAGTTACAGTTATAGTCAATCTGCCTCTAACAGTGACGAGGAAATGTCTCACCTAAAGAAAATGTTTAATAATTTCCACAAAAAGAATTTTTTTTCTTTTTGAAAAGAAAACTATAATAGAAAATATGAAAACAAAGAAAATTTGAAGAAAATGAATGATGATCCAAATGAATTTATCTACTATTAATGGAAAAGAAAAGGCCACATAAAATCTGATTTTCCTAAGATGAATTACCAATATAAATATGAAGGTATGAACATAAGATACTAGAAGGTCTTGCAATCCACAATGATAGAATATAAGGACAACTCTAGTGACTTGGATTCTTCACCTAGAGGAAATCAGGATAGAGGAAATACGTACTTTATGGTTTAAGTCTTGTTCCTGATATTCAACATATGCATATGTATGATGAGTCTAATAATTATGATAATGAACAACATGATGATAATAATCTGTCAAATGAATAATATATGAAAACTATTGTATGATAGAAGAAATTTATAATGAGTTAAATGTTAAATATAATATTTTGAAAAAAATTTATTCTCTAACTGTAAATGTAAAATCTGAACTACCATAATAAATTCAAAAAAATGTTCAGCTTCTCAAAGAAAATAATTAACCCAAACATTAAAATCATAAATTTAATAAAGAACATGAAAAATTTAAAAATGGTACAGATACATCGGATAAAATTTTAGGAAATGAGGTTACCCCCAAAAATGTTACTTAGATAGGATATGAACCTTTAAAAAAGATAATAACTAAGAATCATTTTTTTCCAAAATCTAGACCTAAAACCTCTACTTCTATAAATTTTTTAAAAGTACATAAGAATATTTTCATTTCTAATAGCCTGTAATCTATTTATAGGAATCCCATAAAGAAAATGTGGGTTCCCAAATCATTGATTACATACAGTTATGGACCCAAATAGATTTGGGTACCAAAATCATTTCTTGTTTAAAACTTTTTTTGTAGGGAAAATGGTTGAATACCTCTTATTGAAGTCTATGGTACTTGGAAAGTGGTTTTTAAAGACATATTATAGGAGATTACTCTTTCATTGATATAATTATAAATGTTTATGGTGTCCATTTCACCTTTGATGATAATGAATAAGGAGAATCATCGACATAGGCCTGATTTGTAACAAAAATTTAGTTTTGACTTCTAATTTTTTACATGTTTATGATATAAAATATAATATTCTTAGAATTTATCAGTTGTGTGGTGATGGTTTTTATGTTTTGTTTAATAATGTTTCTTTTTATATTTTTTATTCTAAAAATACATTAATTTTTACAACTTTTAGAAATGAAAATGTTTACATTCTAGATTTAAGTTATTTAGTTTCTCGGAATGTTTTATGCCTATGTGTTTTCATAAGGAATATTGGATTTTGAATAGGAGTCTAGGATATTGTAACATTCACTCACATATGAAGCTAACCAGTAATATTTTAGTCAGGGATCTACCCAGACATGAGTTCCAAACAGATAATTTTTGTAACCTCTGTCAAAAAAGAAAACAACACAAAGATTCTTTTAATCTAAAGAATGATATGTCAACTTCTCAAACTCCCTTGTTGGTTCACATGGATTTGTTTTGACCTTATAGATTTTCATGTCATAATGGTAAGCACTATGTTTATGTTCTTGTAGATAACTATTCTATGTATAATTAGGTATAATTTCCAACTCACAAAAGTGAATCATAATATTAATTTACCAATTATTCCAAATATTTAGAATATATTAGTGTACAAAATGTTAAAACCTTAAGGAGTGACCATGGCTATGAGTTTTAGAATCAATATCTTGAATCTTTTCTCTAAAAAATGTCTACACTAATAAATTCTCTACTCCTAGGACACCCAGTATAATTTAGTTTTTGAGATAATAAATAGAACCTTATAAGAGATATCCCATACCATGTTAAATGAGTATATCCTATGTATCTATTATTAGGAAGAAACTATTAATACAACCTACTATATTATCAATATAGTATTGATCAGAAAAATTATTTAGAAGACACCTTATGATCTGTGGAATAATAGAAAACCTCTAGTTAATTACATTATTATTTTTAGTTTCAAAGTCTTTATTCTTATCACTCAGGACAATTTGGATAAATATTCTTCCAAAAGTGATGAAGGAATTTTAATTGGTTATTAAGTATCTAAAGAATCCTATATAGTGTTGAATAAGATGTCTAAAAATATAGAAGAATAAGTTCATGAAAAATTAGGTGAAACTAATTCAAATGAGCCTATACCCTCATCATAAAACCTTGAGGCTGTTTTATCTTCTCTAAACATAAATTCAAAAACATCAGGTTCTGTTGTAAAATGTAACACCCCGAACATAGTTTCCCAAAGTCGGTGCATTATTACATAACATTGGAATGATCATAAAAGATCAAGTCTCAAAAGGCCGATTAGTTTTGTAGCCTTGGAAGTACTATACATTCATAAGGTTTACATTACATCATAAAAGGGAAACTACAACAACATTGTTTCCATAGAAAACACTGAGATCCCATAGACTATCCCTACAGTTCAGTCATAATATACTTCTTCGCATCCTAGAAAAAATAAAACATAGAATTTGGTGAGCTCAGATACTCAGTAAGGATAACAATACAGCAGAATCTTTCAAAAATAAGCATAAACATTTAAGGCAATGTATAAGACTAAAAAAAGACTTTTAATGTTGAAATTCAGAATAAAATGGCTAAGATAAAATAAAATAATTCCATTTACTTACTCACATGGATATTCTACTAGTCTAATAATCACATGTAATATCAATATCCACTTTTATAATGATGAAATGCATACTTCCAGACTTTCCTAATCACATAGTCAAGGCCTCGTGCGAAGACTACAAATAATATTTTTTCAAGGCCTTATGCCAAGACCCTAGTTTGTCTCATGATACCTATTGATGCATTGAGGAGCTATTGTGTGCTCCACCCATCACTTACTAAGTCTAATGCATTCCTCAAATGAAACGGTTCAAACATAACATAAACATTCGTATTAAAACTAGCATAGGAAATGTCAATACTTTATCCATAAAAATTGAATGGTACAAAAATAACACATCCATACTCAAACGTATCTCAAAAACTTCAATACAATATTAAAGTTTTGAATCACAATAAATCAACTTCAAATAATCTTAAAATCCATCAAAGGATGTTGACATAGATGAAATCAAAACCCTTTTAAGAGAAAAATCTCTTTCTATTTTGAAATCATTTAAGAGTCACATAATTATAAAGAAAAAATTTGTTTTGAAAATATTTATATAATATATTAAGGGAAACATCAACGATGTTATAATGGCCGAAAATAGCTGCACCCTCCGTATAAGTTAAAAGAACATCCTTACCTTAAATTTGTCGAAAAGGTCAAAAAGTACCTTGTTTAGAAAATGACAGAAAGTTTCGTTTCAAAAACAATAAAGGTCAAATAAGGTTATAAATTACTTTAAACTATTTTAAATTAAATATTAAATATTTTTTTAAATGCATTTTTAAGAAACATTGATGTGGATGATAAAGAAGTTCCAGTAGATAATTACGTATAAACAACCTCAGATAATGAAGAGAATGTAGAATTAACCCTTACGTTGTACTTTTCCTTGGTAGAGGGTAGGTTAAACTCTGGTATAATGGTGAAATAAGTGTTATTAAATTATATAATAATCATAAACATTAATATTATATCATATATGATCTTTTAACATTTCATTGTTAATAATATCTTAGTAATATTGTTATTTCAGGTGTTAACAGATTCGTTTTCCTTTATATTTTTTGTTATGTGAGTCATATTTCATATGGATGGGATGTATTTTATTCATATCCAGAATTATATCAAGTCATTAAAAATTATTTTTAATCTTCAAATGAAAATTAGTCTTGAATGGATACGACACGGAATGAATCTCATGACTATGTGGAGACGGTAATCCTTACGTACGCACGAGCAACAATATCATTCTTTTGATATTAAAATAATATATAATTGGATATTATATAATATATAAATAATAATTATCATTTTATATTTATTATTTACATAGATTACACATCATTATTATACCCATCTAAATAATAATATATTGAATTAAAATTACACCACGACGTGGAGATGGTAAGCCATACATAGGCAAATATGGTGACATGTTTTTCAAAGGACGGATAGTACAATGAATTTGGTTGTACCATATTTATAATAAAATCAAAGTATATAGAATATACTGGAGTTATTTTTTTATAATGGAAATAACAAAGAAAAAGGAAGTGGATGAAGAAAGGAACTTGAAAGAGGTGGTGAGAAATTTACCTCTTCTTCAGGTTCTTCCTTTTGATTTGATCAATAGGGCTCCTTAGGTTTGATTTCTGACAAAAGGAAGGCCTATAGGATTAAGGTAGAGAATTTTATAGGGTATTTGGGTAGGTTTTGGCCTAGCCAAATAGATTTTAAGGTTTGAATTAGATATAAGGGGGAGTGCACTTTTATAAGAGGGGTGAGGGGAACCTTATGAAAATATAGAAATATTATTTTATAATAAAATAATTTTCTATTTATAATGGCTATAAAAAGTATTATTTAAATTATATGGTGTGGATGGGTTGAACAAAACTCAACCAATAGGTTTTAGACAGGTTTGGGTCACTGTATTAACTTTATCTTTTAGATTTAACTCTTAGTTAAATAGTTTGACATTTACCTTGTCTCTTTGTATTTTTATATTATATGGTTAATAGACATACTATATACTTTCAAGAGAACCCCAAGTGGTTAATTAGTGATACACCTATCATTATATAAGTCCTTTGTATGAACCTTAGATTTTTAGGAATAGAATATCAAATAATAATATAATATTTGTTTTAAAAACTATTTTATGTCAATTTTGACACTATTTGGTATTTTGTTTTTTCTAAATTCATTAAAAAATTATTACTTCAAAGAAAATTCATCTTACCAACCATAATATGTCATATTTACCTTGAAAATTAGTGTAATTCATAAAAAGTCTCAAATTACATTTATTTGGATATTTATAATATCAATTATTATAATATTTCATTAATAATGTAATTACTGCATCATCATTGTGTCATTAATAAATTAAAATATTTAATGTATAAAAAATATAAATAAAAAACCGTTATGTAGGAAATATGTTTATCTTTCAAATTAATATTTATAGTCGAGTTTATCTTATGTGTAACACTGTATTAAAAATGTTTTAGTTATTAAACAATGATTTTAACTCTTTTAACTCTTCTTTAAATAATATAATAATAAATATCCTAATCTAATCTAAGTGGACCAAAGAGGGTCATATTTTATTAATAAAGTTTTTTTGGTCGAGTTATACTTACCCAATTGAATTAGGACATGTTTTAGGGTAATAATAATATCATTTTTACCCATAATTATCCTATTTACTTTTAACCATGGTAAATAAAAGTAAAAAGTTACTATTAACAAAAAATTATTTTTATCTTATTTAACCCCACTTTACACCTTGATATTAACCATGTCACTAGGATTTTAAAAATTCAAATAAAAAAAGTGGTAAAATTATTTTTTATGTGAATTTTTTAATTCTCTATGGAGGTGCGGAAAAGACGGTGAAAAGTTCAATAAAATTTTTCTGTATCTAAATTTATTATAAATTGATTCCCATGAATTAAATTGAAATTATATAGGTATTATGTTTCTATTTTGACCTAAAATAAATTTAAATAAAATAAATAATTATTTAAAAAAAATAGGTTTTAAACTATAACTCAGTGTTTTTCACTGTTCGTCAAAAATTGAATGTTTTCAGAAAAATACTAAAAATTCACCCTAGGATAATTTCGATATTCCGAATCCAAAAATGAAGTCCATTTTGAAAGATAAAGTTTATAAAATTAAAAAATGGGTATTACTATTCCTAATGGCTAGTTTGATTGGTTGTGGTGTGTTAGAACTCGATGTTTCTTACAACTCACGCTACTGTATTATTCAAAGAGAAGCGTACAGTAGAAGCTTGGGGTGTTACATTATCCCCTCCATAAAATAATTTATTGCTAACAAATTCTAGAGTATTACTGCATAAAAAGGTTTGGATGGTTCTTCATCATAAGTTTCTCGGGTTCCCACGTTGCCTCTTCCATCTTATGGTTTCTCTATAGAAATTTTACCAAACAAGTTGTCCTGTTTCTCAGCACTTGTTCTCTTGTATCAAGAACCTTGATAGGATCTTTTCAACATGAAATACTGGGTTCCAATTCTAATTCATCATAGGTGAGTACATGTTTTGGGTGAGGCATGTATTTTCTAAATAGTGATACGTGGAACATATCGTGGACTTTGGAGAGACCTGGCGACATTTCCAAACGGTAAGCTACAACCCCAATTTGTTCTAGAATTTTGAAAGTTCCGATGTACCTGGGACTTAATTTTTCCTTCTTACTAAAATTTATAACACCCTTCCATTGAGATACCTTCAAGAAAACATGATCTCCTACCTGAAATTCCAAATCCATCCTTTGGTTATCGGCATAGCTCTTCTGCCTACTTTGAGCTGATTTGATGTGGTTTTGGATCACCTTCACCTTTTCCATCATTTCCTCCGCCAGTTATAGGCCTCTGAGTTTTCTTTCACCAACATCATCCCAATAGGTTGGTGTGCGAAGTCTCTTTCAGTATAACGTTTCATATGGTGCCATCTGAATAATTGAATGGAAGCAATTATTAAAGGAAAATTCTACAAGAGGTAAATATTGATCCAATATACCTTGAATGTCAAGTGAGCATGATCTCAACAAGTCTTCTAAGGTTTTAATTGTCCATTCTGATTGTCCATCAGTTTGGGGGTGGTAGGCAGTGCTCAAACAAAGCTCAGTATCCAGGGCATTCTAAAGACTTTTCCAGAATCCTGATTTAAAACGTGGATCATGATCAGAAACAATAGATAGGGGTACTCCATGAAGTCTCAAAACTTCATTCATATATTGTTTTGCTAGACATTCAAGTGGTAAATCTTCTCTTATAGCAAGAAAATGTCCTGACTTGGTAAGACGATCAACAATGAACCATATTGCATCATTCCTTCTCGTAGTCTTTGGTAGTCCCATGACAAAGTCCATCGTAATATTATCCCATTTCCACTCCGGTATGGGAAGAGGTTGCATGAATCCTCCATGTTGTTTCCTTCCAGCATTCACTTGTTGACAAACCATATTTTTTGACAAAAAATCATCAATATCCCTCTTCATGTTGTCCCCCAAAAAATGTTCCTTCAAATATCTATACATTTTGGTGCTCCTTAGGTGTATAGATAAATTGGAACTATGAGCATCATCCAACAATTCTATTTTTAGATCATTAAATTGGGAACACAAAGTGTCTTCCCAAATTTCAAAATTCCATCTTCATACACAAAATCACTCAATCTACCATCATTCATAGATTTAATCTTCTTTTTAAACTCTTCATCATAGGTTTGAGAACTCTTTATCCTTACTAGTATAGATAGATTGGAAATCATTTGAATAATTGTGGATGTTTCACCTTCCATGGTGATTCCCATATCCATCTTTACTAAATCCATGAAAATAGGATCCCTTTCAACTCTCATCTTGTTCAAAACTCCATGATCCTTTCTACTCAAAGCATCTTCCACCGTATTTGCCTTCCACGGGTGGTAGTGTATCATGCAATCATTATCCATGAGTAGTTCAAGCCATCTCCTTTACCTAATGTTGATTTATTTCTGTGAGAAAATATACATCAAACCCTTGTGATCAGTATAAATCTCAAATTTTTCACCATAGAGAGTGTGTCTCCAAATATTCAAAGAAAATATTACATCTTATAACTCAAGATCATGAGTTGGATAATTTTTCTCATGAATTTTTAGCTGTTGTGATGAATAGGCAATTACCCTATCATTCTACATAAGGACACAACCATGTCTTTTCTTCAATGCATCACTATAAATAACGAACCAATTATTCCCTAATGGTAGAGTCAAAATAAAATCATTGACTAATGTTCTCTTCAGTTCTTCAAAACATTCTTCACAATCTTTTTTACAAATAAATTTAACCCCTTTACGTGTAAGATTTGTTAATGGGTTATCCAACCGTGAAAAATTCTGGACAAAACGTCGATAATAAAATACTGAACCAATAAAACTACATACCACAGTTATACATTTCTGAACTATACATTCATGGATTTCCTTGGTATTTGAAGTATCAACAGAAATTCCATCCTTAGAGACAATATAGCCATGAAAAGAAATCTCCTGAATCCAAAATTCACACTTCCTAAACTTCCCATATAATTCATGTCTTTTAAAAGTCTTCAGGATATTCCTCAAGTGGTTCTCATGATCTTATTAGCTTTTAGAGTATACTAAGATATCATCAATAAATACCACTACATAGTCATCAAGATATTCCTTGAAAACCCTATTCATTAGATCCATGAAGACAGAGGGAGCATTAGTCAATCCAAAAGGAATTACTGTAAACTCGTAATGCCCGTACCTGGTTCGAAAAGCTATCTTCGGAATGTCTTCCTTTTTCACACAAAATTGATGGTATCCGAATAGAAGGTCAAACGTTGAAAATTATTGAGCTCCATGAAGTTGGTCAAATAAATCCTCAATTCTAGGTATAGGATACATGTTCTTTACTGTTATAGCATTGATCTCCCTGTAGTCAATACATAACCTCATAAACACATCTTTCTTCTTAAAAAAAGGACATGGGCTCCCCATGGAGAAAAACTAGGAAGAAAAAATACCTTATTACTCAATTCCTCAAGTTTGTTCTTTAGTTACACTAATTCCACAGTTTCCATTCTATAAGGGGTTTTCGATATGGGCCTTGATCCATGTTTTAAATTAATTGAAAACTCAATTTCTCATTCTGGAGGATGTCTAGGTAAATCTTCTAGATACAAATCATCATTTTCTTTCACAATATGTACATCCTCTATTTGAACATTCCTTTCCTTACCCATAGTTATTTCATTCTCTTCCTCCCTAATAATTGAATTTAGTTGAGCTACTGGGGGTGGATTTGGATATGAATTAGGTGGTGATGCTTCTGCTCTAACGATAAGGTCTTCTTTATCATCATCATAAAAAATTATAACCTCCTTCTTCTTAAAATAAATTGTCGCATCATGGTCTGAAATCTAATCGGCACTAAGGACTATACCAAATTCAATCATGGGTATGACGATGAGATCAGCAGATAAAGAACATTTATATGCTCTAATGGGAATGGATTCATAAAACTTCATTGCCATTATACTTCCCCTAAGAGTTTTTACTGACAACTACCTTGTTTAAACAAATTGTAAATATCTAATTTTCTTAAAAAACTGGAATGATATGAAACAATGAGATGATCCAGAATCAAATAAATCATTTTCTAAACTTGAGGAAACCATTAAATTACCTGCCACCACTCCTTTCAGAGCTTTAACCTCAGCAGTAGTGATAACATAAGCTTGGCCTCGATACCTTGTCCTTTTCTGAGGTAATTTCATCTAACGCTTAGGAAGTTCATTCGCATAATACCCCCTTTCTCTAGAATTGTATCATTGAACATCGACAACTTCTTTCCTCCCCTTGCAATCACGAGCTTAGAGGCCTTTTTCACCACACTTGTAATAGACTCTCATTCTCTTTAGGAAAGTACCAGGGTTTTTATTCCCACATTTACTGCAGGATGGATATTCAACTTTTCCATTCTTCCCCTTATTTCTATTTCTATAGTGTTTTGCAGATCTCTTCTTCTATTGCTTTGCTTTAAAGTCACAAGACTTAGAGAATTGTTTTTCTATCTTGATAGCACATGAGACAATATCCTCATACGACGAGAAGGATCATGAGGCTAATGCTCGATGGAGAAATGGTTTAATCCATTAAAGAAATAATCAATCTTACATCTTGTGCTACGTATATAATCTGTAGCAAGCCTCGCTAACCTTGTAAAGTTAGATTCATACTTTGAGACATTCTCATCCTCCTTTTGCCTCAGACTCAAAAATTTCCTTTCCATATCTGCTCCATGGTAACGAGGAAAGTATTTTTCTACGAAAATCTCTTTAAACTCCCTCTATTCCATATTTGATACTTTATCATCTTCCTTTGTATTCTGAATCAATGACCACCATTTATTAGCATCTCCATTGAGGCGGTAAACTGCCATGAAAACTTTTTCCTTTCACTACTCCCCATGGCATGGAATATTTTCTTTAAAGAATTTATCCATTGCTCAGACAGTAATGGATTTGTACTCCCATTGAATGTTTGTGGTGGTTTCCTCATGAAGCAATCTTATATTGATCCTCCATGCTGCGGATCAGGGTTCTCCATATAGGTAAGGTTATTATTCATAACCTGAGTGAGTTTTCCAAGTATCGTGATATACTGATCAGCACCAGTTGCATCACCAGCTCCACTATAATTATCTTGAGTAGGAGGGAAATCTTTACATGGAGTGTGTACATTTATACGGTTTCCATTCCTTCCACTAGGCACCATTTCTAAACAATTTCATAAACTAGATTAGTTTATGAATTGAAATACATAATTCCAAACTTGTAAAACACTTAACATAAATTGAACAATTTGTGGATAAAATCCATAATCATAAAAATGTTTTCTTTGAGTAATTATATACTCATAAACCCTTCATAATGGTTTCTATATAAAATAAGAATTATCTTAAGCATATCCCCCGGGAGTGTTGTAACCAAGAGTGCAGGAAGGTCCATTGTTGTGCACCAGTTCCCGTTCGAGTCTAGCTCAAAGCGGAAGTTTTTGGTTTTACACTTATGTACATATGTTCTAGAGCGGCCTCTACCTGCTCAAATCCATACATTGATGTATTGCATGTAAAACTCAAAAAATATCTAAAATACCAAAATTCTAGGATGTTCTTATATACTAATCCTCAAATTCTATCTTAGGGTAATGTGCTCTAATCAGAGTTTATCTAAATCTAGATTCCAAGTATTTTACTAAACTTCCTCTAATACCAAATTTAAAGCCCCAACCTCAGTTACCTAGATTTGGTGCATTATTACATAACATTTTCATGATCACAAAAGATCATGTCTCGAAAGACCGATTAGTTTAGCAGCCCTGGATGTACTAGATACATTCATAAGGTTTACATTACATCATAAAATGGAAAACTACAAAAACATTATTTCCATAGACAACACTGAGATCCCATAGACTATCCCTGCAGGTCAGTCATAATATACTTCTACAAATCCTAGTAAAAATAAAACAAAGAAAGGGGTGAGCTCAGATGCTCAGTAATGACGACAATATAGTGGAAGCTTTCATAAATTAGCATAAAAATTTAAGGCTATGTATAAGACTAAAACAAAATCCATTTAAACATTTACTTTAGAATAATATGGAAAAGATAAAATCAAATAATTCCATTTAATTACTCACATGGATATTCTACTAGTCGAATAATCACATGAAATATCAATAGCCACATTCATAATGACGGAATCCATAATTCCATACTTTCATAAACATGTATTCAAGGTCTTATGCCAAGAAAACAAATAATATTTTCTCAAGGCCTTGTTCCAAGACACTAGTTTGTCTCTTTAGACCTACTGATGCATCAAGGAGCTATAGTGGGATCCACCTATCACTTACTATGTCCAATGCATTCCTCATATGAAACGGTTTAAACCTAACATAAACATTCATATTAAAACTAGCATAAAAAATGTCAATACATTATCCATAAACCATGCATGTTATAAACATAACACATCCATATTCAAATGTATCTCAAAACCTTCAATACAGTATGTAAGTTTTGAATCATAATAAATCAACTTCAAATAAGCTTAAAATCCATCAAAGGATGTTGACATAGATGAAATCAAAACCTTTTTTAGAGAAATTTTACTTTCTATTTTGAAATCATTTAAGATTCGCATAATTATGAAGAAAACATTTATTTTGAAAATATTTATATAATCTTGTAATGGGAGCTTTAACATTGTTATATAGGTGGAAAATAGATTCACCCGCCTTATAAGTTAAAAAACATTCTCACATTAAATATGTCGAAAAGGTCAAAAAGTACCTTTTTTGGAAAATGACGGAAAGATTCCTTTAAAAAACATATAAGGTCAAATAAGGGGATAAATTACATTAACCCATTATCTATTAAATATTAAAAATGTTTTGAAATTATTTTTTAAGAAACATGGATGTGGATGATAAAGAGGCCCTAGTAGATAATTACGTATAAACAACCTCGGATAATGAAGAGATTGTAGAATTAACCCTTACCTTATACATTTACTTGGATGAGGGTAGGTAAAAGTCCGGTATAATGGTGATATAATTGTTATTATATTAAATAGGAATCATATACACTAATATGATATCTTATATGATCACTTAACATTGCTTTGTTAATAATATCTTAGTATTATCACTGTTTTGGGTGTTAACGGATTCGTTTAACTTTATATTCTTTATTATGTGAGTAATATTTCTTATTGATGGGATGTATATTATTCATATACAGAATTATATCAAGTATTTAAATATTATTTTTAATCATCAAATGAAAATTAGTCTTGAATGGATATGATGGGGAAGGAATCTCATCTCTATGCGGAGAGGGTAATCCGTACGTATGCACGAGCAACAATATCATTTTTATATTAAAATAATATATAATTGGATGGTATATCATATATAAAGAATCAGTATAATGTTATATTTATTATTTACATCAATTATATATCATTATTATACTGATCCAAATAATAATGTATTGAATAAAAATTACACCACGACGTGAAAACCGTAAGTCGTACATACGCACGTATGGTGGCATGTTATTCAAAGGATGGATAGAATAATTAATTTGGTTGTACCATATTTATAATAATGTCACAATATATAGAAGATACAGGAATTATTATCTTAGAATGTAAACAACAAAGAAAAAGGATGTGGAAGAAGAAAGGAACTTGAAAGAGGTGGTGAGATATTTACCTCTTCTCCTAGTTCTTCCTTTTGATTTGATCAAAATGGCTCCTTAGGTTGGATTTATGACTAAAGTAAGGCCTCTAAGATGAAGGTATGATATTTGAGAGTGTATTTGGGCAGGGTTTGGCTGAGCCAAATGGCTTTGAAGGTGTGAATTAGGGAGAAGGGTGAGTGCCCTTTTATAAGAGGGGTGAGGGGCACCATAGGAAAAGCTAAAAATATTATTTTATAATAAAATCATTTTCGGTTTCTAATGGATAAAAAATGGATTATTTATATTATATGGTGCGTAAGGGTTGAAAAGTAATCAACCAATAGGTTTTAGACAGGTTTGGGTCACTATATTAACTTTATCTTTTAGATTTAACTCTTAGTTAAATAGTTTGACATTTACCATGTCTCAATGTATTTTTATATTATAATGTTAATAAACATACTATATAATTACAAGAGAACCCCAAGTGGTTCATTAATGAAACACCTATCATTATGTAAGTCCTTTTTCTGATCCTTATATTTTTAGGAATAGAATATCAATTAATAATATAATATTTGTTTTAAAAACTCTTTTTTGTCAATTTTGACACTATTTGGTATTTTGTTTTTTCTAAATTCATAACAACATTATTATTTCAAAATAAAATTATCTAACCAACCTTAATATGTCATATTATCCTTGAAATTTAGTAGAATTAATAAAAAATCTCAAATTACATTTATTAGGTTATTTATAATATCAATTGTTTTAATATTTCATTAATTAGGTAACTACTACATCAACATTTTGCGATACAGAAATTAAATTATTTATTGTCTAAAAAATATAAATAACATACCATTATGTATGATTTTTTTTTATATTTATAATTAATATTTATAGTTTAATTTATCTTATGTGTAACCATATATTGGAAATGTTTTATTTATTAAACTTTGATTTTAACTCTTTTAACTCTTCCTTAAATAAAATAATAATAAATGTCTTAATCCAATCCAAGTGGACCAAAGAGGTTAATATTTTATTCCTATGTTATTTTTCGGTCGAATTATAATTATCCAATAGAATTAGTCCATGTTTTAGGGTAATAAAAATATCATTTTTACCCTTAATTACCCTATTTACTTTTAACCGTGGTAAATAAAAGTAAAAAGTTACTATTCACCCAAAATTATTTTTATCTTATTGAACCACATTTTAATCATTGATATTAAACATGTCTCTATCATTTTTGAAATTCAACTCACAGAAGCAGTAAAATTATGTTTTATGTGAATTTTCAAATTCTCATAGGAGGTGGGTAGAAGACGGTGAAAAGTTCAATAAAATTTTCATATATCTAAAATTATTATAAATTGACTACAATGAATTAAATTTAACTTATATAAGTATTATGTATATATTTTTACCTAAAATAAATTTAAATAAAAAATAATAATTATTTAAATAAATATTATATTGTAAACTATAACTCAGTGTTTTTCACTATTCATCAAAATTGAAATTTTCAGAAAAATACAAAAAAAATCACCCTAGGCTAAATTTGATATTCCAAATCCAAAAAATTAAGTCCATTTTGAAAGATAAAATTTATAAAATTTTAAAAAGTGGGTATTACTATTCATAATGGCTAGTTTGATTGGTTGTGGTGTGTTAGAACTCAAAGTTGCGCGCAACACATGCTACTGTATTATTCAAAGAGCAGCGTACCATGGAAGTTTGGGGTGTTACATAAAATAAGAAGAAAAGTCATCCTATTCTGAAGAATTTCTATAAATTCTAGAACATGTACCTAAAAATCCAAAAGTGACCAGTCCCTCTTTCTCTATAGTTTTTAGAACTATTAATTACAAAACATTATATAATGTAGTAAGTGATATAAATAGGGGATGTAAAAAAAGATCTTTTTTAGAAACTGGGTTGAACATCAAACTTTCTTATCTCATATTTAACCTAAGAACATAAATGAATCTATTAATGATGAATTTAGGGTAATATAAATTTATGATGATTTTAATAAGATTGAAAAAAATGTGAACTTTTAGATATACCCAAGTACACCATGAATAATGGAACTAAATGGGTGTTTTGAATAAAGTTGATGATTTGGGAAAAATAGCTAGAAGCAAGGCTATACTAGTTTCACAAGGTTATAGTCAGGGATAATAGATTAAATATGAAGAAACCATTCCACCAATATCTATACATGATTCCATAATAATCCTTCTTAAATTTACACCTCATCTATATTTCAATATTTATCGAATAGATTTCAAAGGTTCACTATTAAATGGATTTATAATTGAGTATCCTTTTTTGTGACAAAATACGATGGATTTTAAAATCCCCACATTCCAAATCATATTTTTAAATTAACTAAATTATTATATGGATTAAGAAAAGATCCTAGAGCTTGGTATGATAGGTGCAGAATTTTTTAACTTTTAAAATGTTTTTCAAAAGGAGTACTTTAACTTACCCTCTACATAAAATGAATTTCAAATGATGTATTAGTAATACAAATCTGTGTTAATGAAATTATTTTAAGATATTAAAAAATTTATTTAGGTACTAGTTTTTAGAAAATGAATTCAAAGTGAATTTTATATGATTTTAATGGATGAACTCAAATTCTTTCTTGGATTTCATATTTTTCAAAATAAAGAATGAATTATTTTATACAATATTATTATACAGAAGATCTTTCGTAATATTTTAATCTGGATATCACTAAATGTAGTGACACTCTTATGAGTACCACCTATAAATTTGTTCTGGAAGAAGGTGGGTAACCAGTTGATCAAAACAATTACGTAGGTATGATTGTAAGTATTCTCTACTTGATTGGAAGTCAACAAGATATTATGATTAGTGTGTGTATGTGCTCTCATTTTTATGAAAACATTGAAGTGTAACATATTATTGCTGTTAAAACAATATTAAAATACCTCAAGTATACAACTAATTTCAGAGTGTTTTACCTTAGACAAAAAGAATTTTATTTGGTTAGTTATTCAAACTCTTATTTTGGTGGATTCATGTTAGATAGAAAAAGAACCTATAGAACATGTCACTTTTTATGAAAGTGTCTAGTTTCGCGGTGTAGTAAAAATAAAATTTGTGTTGCATTGTCTTCATATAAGGTTGAATACATAGCTACAGGTAGTTTTTGTGCAGAAATTTTATGGATAAAACACATTCTACAAGACTATGGATTTCAATTCTGACATGTCCCTTTAAACATTTAAAATACAAGTGAAATAAACATATCTTGACATCCTATTTCTCATTCCAGAACAAAAAAATGTTATAAGACATCACTTTTTGATAGATCATTTTCAAAAGTGAGATATTACTCTAAAGTTTATATGAAAATAACATCATTTAGATGATATATTCACCAAGCATTTGAATTATGAGAGATTCAATTATATCAACCGTGAATTAGGAGTGAAAAATTTTAAAGAAGTTTTATGACATACCATTGTGTATGAAATACCATTGTGTTTGTAATACCATTGTTTATGACACATAATTGGCCTATAATAATGTTGGTTTGTCATGTCATTGTCCTGTTATTCCATTGGTTTGAAAAACAATTGTTTTTTCACACTAATAGTTATTCATGTCGTTGGGTTTTCAAGCTGTTGGTTTGTCACACCATTGATTTTTCATACCTTTGATTTTTCATTCCATTTATTTTTAATCATTTTCAAATTTTTCTCTATTTATCAATATTTCAAACCATTAGTTTATTTATTTGTTTGTTATATTTTTAAAAAACCAATTTTTTGTTTTTTTCATGATGTTAAATTTGATTTCATATTTAGTTTATATTTTATAACACCTGATATACCAAATGATATTAAAATAGTACAATGTATATTGCCAATATTCCTAGATCCCAACGTGATACACATGTCTCTCCCTCTCATGCCTAGAGAAACCCTTTCATGTCTCACTTTTCAGACCTTTTCATTACCCTAGATCTAGATTTCTGAGCTAATATTAATTCCAAGAATGAGGCATAGTTCTGTTATTTCTCATTCTAAGTGAAAATATTATATGAAGTAGAATAAAGAGCCAAGTGAATATACTCCAACTACTTCAATTAATTCAGAACATGTCAACTGAGTTATTGTTGAAAAAATTTATGTATACTTGATGGGGCTGTTGTCAATTAAGTAAATGGTACATAAGGTTCTCCAAAACCTAGGATATTTGGAGTGGTTTTCATCAAATAAGAGGCCTTACTACATGAATATATTATATTAGTTTTATCAGAACATAGTGTTTTCATTTAATAAATATGGATTAGATTAAATTAATAGTCATGTTAAAGGACAAGTGTTTGGTTTTTCTTCAAGAAAATAGGCTATGCCCTTAAATGTACATAAGGATAGATTATTTGATGATTACCAATGATGCATTATAGAATATAGTGATATGTTTTTACATGAGAATTCCCTCACTATGCTAATAATATATTTCACAACAAGGAGGCTTGTTGTATTGGTGTTGGATAGAGAATGTACTTTTTAATTTATGTTCATGCAGTATATGCAATGTCGATGAAAAGGTGATTTTTCACCCCTAAGGTATCGAGAAGTTTTTCACTTATCTATTATAATAGAAGGTCATAAGATTAATCTCTATATATATCTAACGGTACATATGTGTGAGATGATAAAACCATACTCCTGATCAAATTAGTTTATCTACCCAAAGATTATTTATTCCATGTTAGAGGCCATGGAACTAGTACATGATGATGAAGATTATGTTATATACTATGGTGGTTATTGCATTACTAGTGCCACATGTCCTAGAATGAAGATATACTGGATCCCATGAAAGGAAAAATGGGTTGCTGATATTGTAAAGTTGTATAACAAATATAATCTAGTGGATCATCTAACCAGACCTAACAAAGATGTTGATCCATTCTTTGAGCCTCATAAAGTTATGGAATACTCAAATGAGGATGAATCTATTGATGAACAAGTGGAAAATGAATAATATATTGATGTTGAGAGTGACCATAACCTTTCTCCAAAATCCTATCCCATTACCTTTGGAGATCCTAGTCCACCTAAAAGGTTGAAAAAATATAGATGTTAGTTAACAATGATGAAGAAGAGACTGAGGTCTCTAGAGACGATCAATATAAAATTTCAAAATCCACTGGTGATGATGATGATGATGAATAAGATGATGAGGGATAAGAAAAGGAGGAAGAAGACATGAATGGAGATGGTAATAATGGAAAATAAAAAGATATTTCATATGATTTAAGTGGTAGTGGATGTGATTCTTAACCAGATGATGATAGTTGCTGAATCATGAAGAAGGATTTGGAAACTACGGTTGGGTATAAGGATTAGTTTTTTCAGGGGTAGAGTTCCCCATCAATGGAGATAATTCATGAAGCTCTAATTGGTGATGATGTTGAAGACAATTTAGTTGCAATAGGTTAATATGTTTCAGATTCTTCTATGTCAGTATAGATGAGAGTTATAAATGTTATAGAAGAACATGTTACCGAAGAAGGGAAGAAGGAAATTATTGAAGAATAAATTGGAATTGAATATTTAGTTGTTTTAAATTTTCATAAGTCTCTTGTGGAAGAAAATATGGATGGTGATCCCAAATCTATTGATTCCCAAAAGGATGTTGAGATTCAAGATTCACCAATTATTGGTACATAGTTGGAATCTGTGTCTTCTAGTGTTGAACACATAATGGACCCTGAAATTTTTGTTTCTTAATGATTCATTGAAGATTTAGTTGTTTCTACTAGTGTTTTCCTACTTCTATAGTATCTGTTTATGGGAGTTGGGTAGACCCTATGGAGGTGGTGTGAAAAAAGTTCTCTAATTTTGTAAGAATCCCTCTAAAGAGTAATATAAATGACATTAGTGTTGAAGGTGAACCCTGGGAAAAAAAGTTTATCATGAAGGACCGATTGAAAATTTCAGTTCTGCGGGACCTCTAATACCTGAATCTCATCCCAATCCTCCAATTACTCAAATGAATGAAGTTAATCAATAAAATTTTAAAGTTTTTGGGGAAAAGATGATGTATGAGTTTCCCAACTGTGGAAGGAATCAATCACCTATTTTAACAATGTTTAGTGAAAAGGATACAAGGTTCATATTTTAGTTGGTTATTCATCATATCCAACAAAAGATGATGAATCACATTAAGGATACATTGATTTAAAATAAAGAGATATGTATTGAACATGAAACTCTAAAGTATTTCATTGTGGAAATGAAATATGAATTTAAATATTATTTGGCTGGTTTCTTCAAAATTATTGAGGATTATTCTTCAGATACTTGTGTTACTGCTGTACCTCCTCTTCTAGTGATTCATGTTGATCTGTTGAGATTAGTTGTAAGAGATGATCATAGAGATACATCTACTAGTGTATCAGTTAGTGTAATAGATCATCCCCAAGAAACATTAAATAGAATTTGATATAATTCTCTCCACGTTCTAAAGATGGTTTACTGCTATACCCATGATATAAAAGCTGACTGAGAGACTATAACCATGTCCATAATGTTTTTATTTATTATATCTATACTAACCATGAAATTGATTCCAATTTCATATTCCTAGATTTGAATTTAAGAATACCTCATGTGACTTAATCTTTCAAAGAGGAAATCAAACAACTCAAGGAGATGACCTTAGTCATGAACCGTTTAATGGAAGAGAAGAATTATTTATTTAGCACAATGTAAATGGGTAGCAAAATTATAATGGATTTTTCCAACCTCATGAAGTCATTTCTTCACGTCCTTAGCCTAGAAGTGGTTTCTCATGATGTTTTTCCTATTACTCATTAGTTTTCTCTCAGATCTGGAGTTACTGAAAACCCTTTAGCACATTTCCCTACTAATTCCCATCCTTTACCAATGTCTCATACTCAATATTATAGACACCTCAGGATATTTGATATTGTTGAAGACCGTCCTTGGACTGTAGAAAGACGCTCCTCTACTGTTCTATCTCTTCTACCTAAGGATAATCTTACTACCTCAGATAAAGAGAAAGAGAAGTACAAGAAAAAAAGAAATGAACTGATGGACCCATCTACCAATCCATATATTTTTTATTAGAATGTACTTTATTTTATTGGATATATATTGTAATAAATTTTTTCTCCTATTTTCGGAAGTATTTCATACCTCTTATTCTATCTGTTTTACTTTTATCTTCTATTCAAGTATTTCAATCTATTACTTCTACCTACATTTAATGTCTTTATATTAATAATAATAACCTTTTTTATAATCCCAAATGGGGGATAATTTCTATGTAATATGGTTATTGAAGTATTTTATGGAATTATGTTCTTATATTTGGAACTTAATATTTTCATATTATTTTCCTTGAACTATTTACACATACTGTGAATGATATTTCTTGGTTTATATTAGGATCTTACCTTTGATATCAAGTTTAAATTTTTTTAATATATCTGATGAACAATTTTTATATTTATAATATTCATTTAAATCCATGATTTTTATCATAAAATAGGGGATATATTTGACCTCCTAATTTTAATGATCACAAAACCAAGATTCTAATGATACTGAAGAATTTCATGTTTTACTATATATAATATGTATTTTGTTACCATGTGTTAAATATGTCTAACTATGAGAAACCGTAGAGGCATAAGCCTTTATCCATGATAGACTACCGGTATAGAAATATATAAGTATGAGATACTGTAAGGATATCACACCGTCAGACTGTCATACCACATGACTATAGAATTTTCTAAGTAAAGATGCCAATAGACTCATATCACCGACACTAAAAAATTATTGACATTTGAGATACCGTTATGGTATACACTGCTATACCATACACCTCTAGTTGTGACACTTCCAGCATAATAAAAATTTGTCTATCTCTAAGACACCTCCAATGTCATACCTCTAGAGAATCATACCACCAGAGCGATATACTGCTAGAACTTGACACAACCAGATCTTAAGACACCGTCACTGTGTTTTTTAATTTTATTATTTTAAATTATAGTAATATAACAACTATATTTATTTAGTTTAATTAAATTTACTATTTTAATTATTGTAACTTAATTTTTGGGAAGAAATCAGGTCAGAACGAGTAGTACAAGGAAGAATCTGATTTGGATGTTCCTGCTGTTGTTGATAAAAATATAGAGTACACTCTCTCATGAATACATAGATAACAATGTGTAGAAAATATACAAATAAAAAATATATAGAATAAAATATACATAGACATAAATAACTGAAAATTAACTGAATATATAAGAGTTGATGAACTGAACCTGATTGAATACATGAAGAGATAACCTACTATGAAACAATCGTCTGAGGAAGCCAAAGAATAATCACATGCAGTTCATTCCTTCTGTCATGAATACTAGTTTTTTGATACTTTATTTTTACATAATATTTGTAACAAACCATAATCGAGGTTTATTGATGATTCAACTTAATAGTCACATGATTCATTCTAACAGAATGATAACTTATAAAATCTACACTCCATGATTTATTTATTCTATTTAGTTTTATCTGATTTTTGAGTGGTGTGTGAGATTACTATACTTTACCACACACACTGTATCCTGCACTATACTGGAAGATAAATGATATCTTTTAAAAAACATTTCTTAGTTTTTTATCCTATTGATAAGAGTGGTAGAGGTCCCTACATGTCTAGTTTCTTTTTTACTCCCTCACATAACATTGGGAGAGGTTGTTTGTGACCTAAAAAGTTTTAAACAATTTTATAATCCCAAGCTAAGTTGTGGATCATCTATTTTATTTTATATAAATTTCATGGTGGAAGGCACTCACCAAGTGGAGAGGACTAAGTCTATAATTGAGAAAACAACCTCTTGTATTCATTTTTCTACTATGTGATTTAATTTGTTTCTTTATTTATTCCTTAAAACTCAAAACTATATTAACTATAAACAAATTTCATAATTTGATAGTTTATTTGAATTATTGTTCAAATATTATTTTGATCAAGTAAATTTATTTTAAAGCATTTAATAAAATTATATCAATTATTCATCTGAGAACTAATTAATATTTTGAGAAACCTTTAGAAATATTAATATATATATATCATACTACTTATTTTTATATACTTTACCATATTTAAACATTTCAAGGATTTTCGAAATAAAATGTTATTAACATAAATTTTTATTGGGTACACAATTAACCCATTCGTGAGATACTCACTCCAACCAGCATACTATTCTATCAAAAGAAATATCTCCCATTGATAATATCAAAGGATTATCTTCAATGAAACATTCATCCCACTAATGGGATAATCATCATAAGTATGGGGATGCTTCCTCATAGACTTGCCTAAATTCTGAAACAAATACATTATTTCTATGGATAATGGGGATAGTGAGGCACATATTCTAACCATGTGACTTACCATTATATTTAGTACACCACCCTATTAGGAATCCACCCAATCCTAGAAATAATCATACACATCAAATATATTGTATGTTTTTGTGATTAAGGATATATTTGATGTTTGGATGAGAGAATCCTTTTTAAAACCATATTTTTAGAATGAACATGACATTTAGGGTCAGAAATATTGTTCCCATCAACAAAATTCTTCCGGATAACCACAACGGAAGATGCATGGGATATGGAATCCATCAAAACATAATTATGTGGTATATGTCAAACAAATGAAATAAACTCTCATAAAAAGGGATGAAAAAATCTTGTAGAGTCATGCGAATCACATGAACTATAAGGGAATTTTTTCTCACATTCCTGATATAGGTGTCATGAACCACATGACCCCGGGACATCTTATGGAAGACATTACCCACATGACATCTCATAACCACATGAATAGTCATGAGACTTGTGATCACTTGACCCTGACATGGTCATATGATCAGCTTGACAGTTAACTGGTCGTGCGACCAAACTATCAGATCAGTCAAAACATAAAACATTGATTTTTTTCCAAGTTCATAGAACAAAGATCAAGAAATTAACAAGATTTGATTCATCAAAGGCTGGGGAATGATCTAGGATAAAGAATATATTGTGAAAAAGTTCTCATGAAATGGTCTTATTGATATGTCTCACGATCAGTTCTTATAGATGGTATTGTGAAGGGGTTACATGGAGAAATAAAATAAAAATATATCTATAAATTTGGTGTAGATGATTAAGGATCTCATATTTTCTCCATTATTTATAGGGCACTATGAAAAATACCAAGGGTCACCCAGAAGACCAAACGCCACCAAATGCACTATTTGGGGACAACCTCAAAGTCTCAAGAGGGAATTTACTCTCCTCAAAACCAAGAAAATCTCAATGTAGTGGTATTCCATGGGGGAGGAGGGTCTTTTTTGACTCTTTACAAATGAGAATCATAAAATATATATGGTATGAAATATCTAAATCATGGGTATTATGTTCTCTACAAAACAATGAAAAATATGGTCATCCAAAACATATTGATCACATATCATAAAAAATTATATGTGATCACATGACCATAGAAAGGTCAATTAAATTATTCATGTGCATAAAATGATCATATTGAGATCAGAAAGATCCTTGTTGACTATCCAAATTTCTTTGTGAAGGTACCTGAGATATTCACTAATCAAAAGGAGGCTGCCAGATGAGTTCCTCCGAGTCATGAAACCTGCAAACAATTAGGCACAAGAAAATCATCCAAAATCCTTGTAAAATATTTGGTAGAAATATATATAAAGTGGATACCTTATGAGGTCATATATTATATTTTGGTTCACTCATATAGTTCACAATATTCCATGAATCCCCTGGTGACATGCCCACCTTGTCACGCAAAATCCTATTAACATTTCACCTCTATCATAAAAAGTGTCTCATACATTTACATTTTATTCTACAGTACCCATTTGGTTTTATAGAAAATAAAAAATTATTATTGTGGTAATGATCACACATCACATCAAGAACCATTATTTGTCACGTGATGCATCAAGGACAAGTAGAGTGATTTTCTTTGACAAGAATCATACAACATTGTGAGATTCCTAAAATTTCTAAAATAAATATGGAGATAAAAAGGGAAAATGGAAATTATTCTTGAAGAGTGAGAATATGTTAGAATTTATGTGAAAGAGATCTGATTCACTAGAAAATAACCATTTATCACCTGAGGCCTTCCCGGCAAGCCAACAAGGTCTCACAATGCAACTTAGACATGAAAGCCAAATATTGTGAAGGATACCTTGAAAATATAGCATTATATTGTGATACCCCTTGACATGTCAACACGATCCCACAGAATCCATCTTAGCAAGATACCTTTTCCTCATGGGAGACCCCTAACATGTCATCCTCAATCATTCAAGAGCCTTCCAATAGGAATCCGAAACACGTGAAGACCCATAAACATATTGTCCTGACATTTTAAAAAATCCCTAAAGTATAAAAATGGTTAATAAAATACCCTTTGATTGGATTGGGTAAAATGAAAATGGAAAATTAGGAACATTCTTATTGTCTCTGAATATCCTTTGGTTCCATAAATGACACATGAGAAGATCTTGCCATGGGTGTGACACCAAAACCCTCCAATAACTACACCATAAATCCTTGAGATATGTGAAAAATAATGGAATGCATAAACTAGATGGTGAGGCATATAAATCATTCTCTTGTCATAAAGAAAAGCATCAATGATCCTTCACACAAGTGAGATCAAGAGATAATTTCTCAGAGTGGCAATTTAATTGATCATTAAGGATTTCCACTAGGGGAATGAAATACAGGACCACATTACATTCTTGATAACATGGTGTGATCACTTATTGATAATGTTAAGGAATTATAGTGTCTTGGCCATATTATATTAAAGAAATCCCGCATGTCGGCTGGGTTATGAGAAATCATAAATAAAATAACAATGTGAAAACTAGAGTCATATATTAAATAAATGATATAATAAAATATTATATAAATATATGAGTCTTATGAAAAGACATGATTCACTTATCCTTATGAACCTCACATGACCAACCCATATAATGAGACAATACATTTACATGTTTCCCAAATAATGTGACTATCCATCAACAGGTTATATGGGTCATGCGATGTCCCTTGGAAATGTAATGAAAGTCACATGACACCCTATTAGACTGAAAACTAAATCTCTGCGAAGTCCAATGTGATTTCCATCCAAACCTTTTATTATACTCTAGACATCACACCCCAAATCATGTGGTGGCCCTAGTACATTTTATCTAGGTCTCTCAATGATACTAGGACATGAGAACTATTTATCATGATGTATCCATGAAATTACAACCTTGATCATACTATTTACTTCCAAAATGTCATCCAGATCATGAGACACCCTTTAGAAAAGTTAGGCAGGTCATGTGGAACCCTTGATACATTCCAGCATTGATTATCCAACATCATCTAGAAAAGTCTCCAAGATCATACATCACCCTCTAGTAATGATTGTCTTGATCATATGAAATCCTCATAAAAATATATATGATCTTTTATCACCCTCCAAACATGTCATAATTGATCTCTTGATGTCCTAAAAACAAGTCATCTAGATCATTTGATACCAAATCAGCATGTTAGTATTGATATTGAGATGGTCTCCCAATATTCCATTCCAATTATGTGATGTCTCCCATTCAAGTCACTTGGATCATGTATTTTTTTAGGAACAGGTGATAAGAAACTAAGACATGTACATACATCCCCATACATTTCAGAAAGACAACAAAAACATGTCAAGTAGGAAATCATGCTATGTCAGCAAGTCATCCAAGGGTGTGATAAACATTTCTAGTGGATTTGTAAGGGAAATCTCAGTGTGTAAGCCCTGATAAAATGAACTATGAGAACTATGATTCTTACCATAACTAGGATAAAAATGATGCCTTACTAATACCCAAGATAAAATGGGAATCCACCCCAGTGTAAGTCCCACAATGCCTCCAACATTCTATCCATTAGGATAAAATCGCTCCCATGGGATGATCATTCCAACTCATCAACCATCGAATCTAGAAGGAAATTGAACTATGATAAGTCTAATTCATAATATTACCTGGACATATAGGATTACTTCATATGTTCTATTTTTAAATGGAAATCCTCCCCGGTTTAAGGTCTTCCATGTCTATGACATTATAACCCTTAGGATCCAATCAATCCCATAGGCTGATCATTCTATCTCATCCACCTACGAATTAAGAAGACAAGTGATCTATGAGAAATATGATTGATGCCATAATTAGGATATTTAGAATGAATTCCTATGGTGCACGTTCAAATGGGAACACATATTATTGTACGTCCTTCAGTTTCACTAACATTACAACCAATGGGACCCATTCACTCTAATTAGATGATAATTCTACCTCATCCACCACAATATTGAGAAAGTATCTAAGCATTTAGAACTCTAATTCCCACCAGAATTAGGATACATAGGATACCTTCCTAAGGCCATAGCTATATATTAAGACATTGAATCAGTTTTCTCAATACATGAGTCCCACAACTAAACACAGTGATACTAACTACTGGATATCTCTTTTCCCACATACTAAGCTTGGATCATGTGATTTTATGTATTTTGAATAGTCATATCATTCACATCATGAACCTCCTCTAGCCAGAGAAACCTCAATGTGTAAGCCTCAACCGGTTTCATGATATGAAATCCACCCATATAAGGAAATCCACCTCAGAAAATGTCCCAATGGTGTGACTAAACTATGATGACTCTGTGTCTTGATATTACCAAGATATGTAGGATTCCTATCTAAGGTTCAAGATCAAAAAATAGTTCCTATGTTTCCATTAATATATTTTCTTTTCTGCATGACATTAAATTTCTTGGGTTCAATGAAGTGCATGGTTTTTTATTCCTTCTTTAGACATGATATAGAGGAAACCTCATAAAAGTTCAATACTATCCTTGAGATATTAATCGACTCATAGGAAAGTAATAAATTATGTAGTACCTAGTTATATGGATTGAAAATATAAGTGGCTACCCATTAGTTCGAACATATGGAAATCCTTAGATACATACAGATGAAATTATTAATAGGCCCTCATATACACATGGAAGGATTCAATAAATGGTCGTTTTGTTAGGGTAACCTGTCTCATATTTGGATTAGGAAGATATTTTTGAACATATCCTAAATCCATACCAGAGTCTTGAAGTATGAAAAAATCCCCCCCTAAAATGGTGGGATGAGCCCAACCACCGATCCCATCGAGAATGTAACTTCCAAATTTACATTGGTTATAGAACCCCAATTGAAAACCTTTCTTTTTAAAATAGGTCCATAATATGTTATGGATGTGGGCACCCTTGTGAATTTCCATTAAGATCAATAATGGTGAACCTGATGTGAATTATTTTATAAGATTGTAAACCCCCCAAAATCAACTGTCGGTCCAAATTGAATGCATCTCATTTGTTGATTTTCCTTCCAAATAATGTTTTAATTGTTTTTTGAATTATATATTATGGTTCATAATATTATGATCTAATCTAGTGTATGAAATTATTTATAAATGATGACTATAGGATTAATGTAATTCTTATCAATGTAACAAATCCATGTATGTATTTCCATCCTTGGAAGATAAGAAATATAGAGTTGGACATGTAGCTGGAGTTGAAAAATTAATAAATATTTTTGTGCAGCTAACTCAGGTTATGACCAAAAAATTCCCATATGGATAATCCTACTGATCCAGAAAGTGGTGTAATAATGTTAGTCCACTTCATTTATCAAAAAATTAAATCCTTAAATAGGACTATAAATTTATTTATAGTTGGGTAATGGATATTCTTTTCTGAGAATATATTTTTCACTTTGTGAAATAATGAAAGGGAGAAGGTTGTCATGATAGTTTATCATCTATCATGGGATGCATATTAATAGATTTCATTGATTCATAACACTATGTACGAGTAAGAAATAATGAGTATGGGTTTGAAGGACTTTAAGGAAGTTCTTAGGGAAATATATTTTCCTTGTGAACAATGGGAGGATACAAAGTTACAATTATTAAGTATATGAAAAGATAAAGAGGAATTTTTTTAATTATGAAGATAATTCTACAAGGATATCAAATCATGTTGTATACTATGTATGTAATCCAAATATCAAGAATGTCCATCTCTTTAATGTGATTAATCTATTCCTTTAATGGGTACTAGTCTCCAAAAAATTCTCATCACATAAGGATATAATATCATGTTCTATAAAGATAATGAAATAATACTCCATGTGTTAAGAAAATGAATGAATGTAATAAAATTTAACATTGATAGAGAAAAAAATTAATAACAGGAAGAGAGAAATGATGGGTTTTCCTAAATGCAAAAATTTTAAAATGAAACACCCATGTACATGGTTTAAGGAAATGGGTGTTTTCTTCATGTGTAGAGAGAAATTACATCAGGAACCAGAATTAAAGGGTAATAAAGAAACCTCTAATGTTAATTTTTCAACTATAAGAAGATGGGGCACAATGAAAATGAATTCCCCAATATTTAAGGGAATACACCTTATAAGAAGCAATGAGATCAGTGTAAATAATATACTATTAATACATGTAAAGTAGAATTATTATAGTACTTATGTATTTTGGTTATATTATTTTGTTGAAGAAATATTTTGAAAAATATATTCTAGTTAAAAAAATTATGAAACTTATACATAACATATTACAATATGTTTTTTTAATTATTTGAAAGAATATGTTGATTAGTAACAATAACTAAGAAAAGTGATAAGTCATGAGGTTATATTTTTAATGAATATATGAATGAGATATATATATAACACTCAATGTGTTCCAAATGTTGAGTTAATAGTTTTTATTTGGGAGAAAGAAGCTGTTAACATTCAAATAGTAAAAGGGATAGTATTGGTGTCCGTCAAAATGGCTAGTTATTGGATGAAAATTAATTCATAATGGAGTTTACTAAATTTTTAATTTTTGGGACATATTGAATAAGGGTAAATTTAATTTTTTGAATAAGATATGTTTCTAATTGATGTATTGTGGTAATTTAGGTTATTATCTTGATTTATGAGAATATGTGATCAAGTTTTTAGCATGTTTGGTATGTGACATTTTAAGATAATTTATTTTTTAGAAGGATAAATCCTTGATCAGATATTTAAAATTTAATGGTTTTGAATATGGTTAAATAAAATTCATAGAAGTCATAAGTTAAAATGTTTATGAAATGGATTATATTAATCTTTTGGGGTTATTGGTGAAGTTTTATAGATTAATTCATTATTTTATAATATGATGGATTATTCATTATAGGTATGATTCTATATTTTTCTAACCACATTTTTAATGGTAGTAGGAATAGATTATTGTTATTTAATGCAACTTATGAGTCATTAAAAGTAATTTTTAGTACTTTAGTCATAAAAATATAATCCCCATTTTTTGGAGTTAGATATGAAGTGTAAATTAAATAAAGAACAATGAAATGATGAAATATTTTATATTAAATGGAATGAAATCAAGTATGTATATTTTCTCACTATCTCTATATTTATATTAAAACAATCCATTTCCATTTGAAAAATCAATATTAAAAAATTGTTATCCTATTACCCTCTTATGGGATGAATGATTTTTTTTAACTACTGTTTGGTTTATGGTTTTGTAGTCACTAACATTCAATGGTCATTAACTTTATTGTAATGAATGATCTCTGTCACTCTACTTCAGTATTAGGACATTACACTTTTTTCCCATGTACATATTTTCACATCACACTAACGTTATCCTATTTGGAAACGTAGTTATTTATTTTTTTAGATAACCATCCTATTTCTCTTTCACCCTTTTCAAGAGGATGTTTTATTAACCCATTTTTTGCGATGTGTGTTTTTCATAAAGGAATTATAAAATATCGAACCCTCGAATACCAATAATAAGTTCAAATTGAAAGGAAAAAAATTATTAAAGTGGGATAATGTAACCCCGTGATATTTTAAAATAACATTATTTTTGATATAATGTGCAACACACAACACTAAGTATAAATAAAAAAATATTATTATTTAAATATAAAAATTATATCCTAGTTGTTGAATTTGTGCGTATAAATAGTATAAATATATCGTGATATATATACATATAATACCTACCTAATAATTATTTTGATTACCTGTTATAAAATATTTACTTCAATTTCATTAATCTTATTTTTTTCTTCCAAAGTTTTCTTCTTCATAAATTATTTGTAATACTTTTTTTGAGAAAATATTATAAATAATTTTTGGAACATATATAATTTTTAATTTTTTTTAATATAATCATATCAAAAATTTTATAGGGTTAAATTTTCATATATTTCTGAAAAGATTGTTTTTTCATTGAATAGTGAAAATTACTAATTTTTATTCATAAATGTAAGTTTGTTTCAAGATTTTATAAAGATTTATTTTTTATATAATTATTTTAAAATAAAATTAGTTTTATTTTGTTATTAATAATTTATTTAAGTTTACTTTAATTAATTTTACGACTGATTTTTTTACAAAAATACCTTTATATATAAATGGTATTTTTTTTTGAAAAACTAATTTTCATCTATTTTTGTGATTGATTTAAAATTAATTACTAAAACATATATCATTTGAATATTTAAAAGTATATTTAATAGTTTTAATCAGGGGGTCAAAAATTATTAAAATTTTTCCTTTTTATTTTTTTCCAATATGAATTGTAAATGTGGAAAAAATTTATTAACACGGTAATGAATAAATCAGTTAAATATAGGTTAAAACTAACTGATAAGGTCATAAATTTTCTTCATAATTCTTTTTGGATGAAGGTAATTCAACTGTTATCACCATATTCCCAAAATATATCTATTTATTACAAATATTTTAATGAGAATGTCCAATATAATATTCAAATTAATGAATGTTACAAATTTTCACTCCCTTTTTAATTATATTATTACATTCGATGCTTTCACAATTCTAATATAGTATTTATTCAAATAAAAAATAAAAAATAAATGATAATAAAAATATTAAAAGGGTAAAATTTAAATTAATTAAAGTCTAATAATAATTATATATATATAACATATTAGTGATGTTTAAAACTATTATATTAGAATTTAAAATTTGTGTTTATGTATTTTATGTCAAATTAAATGAACTGTGTCCAAATTAATATTAATGATATTTTATCAAAATAATATTTTGATAAATTATTTAAAAAATATTGAAATAATTAAATACCAAAAGGGGATAATATATGATCAAAATTTTCATCCCTTTTATAATATGGATTCAATTTTCACCATATATGTAAAATTATGACCCCTTAACGGTGAAAAAGGGGTTTATGCATTTAAGGTTAAAACTTGTTAACTAAGATGTTAAGAAACAATATGCCTTAAAATGATACATAATCCTATAAATTTTTTAGGTTTTTTGATGATATTTAAATAATATCATACCCTATAATATAATCTATTGATATTTTGAGGAATTGAGGACAAATAATTACTTTCTTATGGTTTAATATTTTTAAAAATTCCAAAAGTACCCCACACCTCAATTATAAAATAGAGCCTCCTCCCATCCCTTAGTGAAACCACATTGATCCGTATATATAAAAAATATCCTATAATTTTTTATTTCAAACTTCCTAATAAACATTATAGAGGTTATGTTATTCCCAAAATCCCAACCTTAGGATCATAAATGAGATATCTAGAGTTCTTTCAAAGAAGTGGTAATCACCATAACCGAGTGATTTATTTTTTAGATATTTTTTACCACTAACAAAACAATTTTAATTATCATAATATAATATATTAAAAATATGTTAAATATATTTTAATTTTATTATGATTATGAAATAAAAATTATCAACCCACTTTCCCATCAAATGGGAAGTGAAATTATTGAATATGCATATATATGACTTACCATCTCCACGTAGTTATACTATTCAACTTCAACCAATGTATTTCAATGATGGTTAGTATAATGGTCTTAAAGTTTATATTGAATATTTATCATATAATTACTATTATGAAATTATTATATCCCATATACCATATTACCTTATAATCTGTTCGGAAATAATAATGTTTCTCATTTGTAAGTGTAGAATACCACCTACATAAGGTGGTCAGATTAGTTTTTAATTTTTTTGTACATGGAAAACAATATGGATAAATTTATTTAATATTCATGATTTATATGACATAATTAAGGTTATTTAAGGGTGAATTAGTATTTATATTTACTTATTACCATCTTTCAAAAAGTGAAAACAACGTTCATGCGTATGTATGACATACCATCTCGATGAAAGATGAATTTTATTTTTCTATCTCTAACATTAATGGATAACTCGATATCTATATATAAAATCTATTTAAATATTATATAAAAATAATTATTGAAATTATTGAGATGATCAAACCATGATTAAATCCTTAGGACAAAAACTACCATACCGAAACATACATGAAAAACAGATAAGTTATTACAAAAAAAGTGTGATTTTAATGAAGAATTCTTAACAAAATGGTGATAAAAAATTATAAGTAAAAAAATTATTGTATTATATATATTATTATGATTAAAAATATATTTAAAATAAATCTATATATATTATATTGGATGTACGGTCATGTTTGAAGAAAATAATACATGATTTAAGGGATAATTTCATAATCCCATCATTATTCATGATTGTTTAGGTTTAAGTCTCTATTTATGGAATTATTTGATATTTATATCTTAAACACAATATAATTTATTCTTCACTGGTAATTGTTGAACATTTAAATTAATAATAAAATTTTCATTTCTTTTTGGTACATAAAATTATCGAGAAATTATTTTTAATAAAATATAATATTATATATATCTTTAGTCAAAAATACTTTTCCATACATATCTATGTTTCTAAAGTAATCATGATTGTGCTAAAAATTATAAAAATGATTTATTGGAGAAATTTTCACACATGTTTGAATTTTTACCCAATGTTTGGAATGTAATCTTCTTTTCCTTTTTCATATGAGGATGTTTTTTTTTGACATTTTTACAATAGCATCAAAGGAATGTTTTTTAACATTAGTGTAATGTAAAGAATCACCTGCTGTTATGAATAGTCATTGATTTGATGTTTCCTTTAATATTTCCATGATTCTTTTTATGAAAAATAAATTCTAGTATTTTTAAAATTTTTAGTTTTAAAAAGTGATTTAAAATGTGATAATGATATTTTCTTATATAATGTTTTTAATGATATTTTTGTGGTTTTTCTATTCATCAATAACAAAAAACCTTATTTAAGTATGACCTACTAAGGAATTATTTTAATGTTACAATACTTATTTTTAATGCATATGGTTTATAATCATTTTTAATGGGGATGTACTATTTTGATACCATTAAGGAAATTACTCTAGATGGTTTATAACTATTTTTATTGATTGGGGAAAGTTTTATAATTTCATATGATTGTTTTTCAATACGAATTTTTATTTTTAATAGGTTTCAACCCTTTATTATAAGGTATGAATTAGAATTAGTAATTGATAGAAGGGGACAACTATATCCCCTTGAAGCATAATTAGGCCCCAAATAAACAAACTATCTTGAGTATTTGGCTCATTCCTTACCCATTTATGTAAAACATCTTATCATGAGGCTTTTATGGTATGTTTATAATGTTTTAAAATACGTGTTCCCTAATTATGAGACTTTTTATTGATGTTTTTGTGATTATTTTTTTATTTAAATAGATAAGTTTCATTCTTATATGATTATTTATATTTAATTATTTTATAATCATTTAATCCTTCCATATTAATCTTCAAGATAATGTTATTGATTAAATGGTTGTGATTTTACATATTTAACTTTCTATGTTGATTTTGTTTTATTTAGTCTTGATAGCTTCCAATTTAATTATACCCTTACCGAGTATCATAGATCACTAATTTCATATACTTCCTACACCCAAGGTTCCATTAAGTGTATTATGATTGATATGTTGAGATATAATAATAGAAATAATAGTGTTATCAAAGAAAATAAAATATTGTATATTATGTTTTTAATTGTAATGTGAGACTCAATAATGAATATAGTTTTACAAGAATACTAATCTTTTGGATCCTTCGGGATAAGATTCCATGTATCTGGTACCAATGGAATAAAGTTTCCACTGTCTTTGGGATACTAGGGTTAGGGCCTTAAAGTTAACAAATGACCTTGAATGAAAATATAACATTGATAAAATTTTATATCATCAACAACCAGTTTGAAAACTTCAAGATGATTAGAATCTTTCAGAGAATCAAAATACATTTATTGTTCCTTGATTTTGTTTTCATATTTATAGAAAATGTTGTAACAGACTACAATGATCATATCCTACACTTTTCAGGGACAATTGTAATAGAACATGAAGTATTAACTCCATATTAATATGTAATCCCAATCATTTTTCATCTTTAGATTAAATTCTATGATACTATAGTTCTTCGAATTTTGGATTATACAATTAGAATGGAAAATCAGTTAAATTGTTTTTAAAATTTCAATTTAATCATCTAAAAATAAATTTATAAAAAAATCATAACACACATAAAAAACTAAAACACAACTTTGAGATATTTTATATTCTTATTAGGTGTATTTTTATCTTCAAAACAAAGGAACTGAATGATCCATTTACATAAAAATATCCCCTTTTGGAATGAATAATAGAAAAAGGGAAATTTTAAATTTGAAAAAGTTTTAATGAAATACTCCCTATAAGTTCTGATGAAATAAATTTCTTCTAATTTAATAAAAAACTAAAAACAAACTCATTAGCCAAAAAAAAGATAATTTAAATATGTCTTACCCATTATTAAATATATAAAGGCATATAAAATTCCAAAATTTCACTTTTAAACAATGTAAATCTAATAGAATACCAAAATTTCTACCCTTTATGAAAAACTAGAAACATATATAATTATTCTCAATAATCCACTCCACTGTGAAATCTACAAAAATTATACGATTTTTATCTAACTTACCCCTTTAAAAGGATATACACTTTCATATAATGTTTAACAAACTTATCCCCATTTTATATTTTATAAAATTTGTGAAAAAAACTAAACTATAGTATTAAAAAAAAATTATATCTATAAATATTTTTTGAAAAAAACTTCCCTTGAATATATTTTCCCCCTTGAATATTAAATAAATGAAAATAAAAAACCATGAATAAAAGAGCAGTTTATTATATTAAAGAAATTGAACCTTTCAGAAGTAATATTCTAATATCTGAAGATGATTTTATTTATTTGAAGATAGTTCAAGAAAATTTTGAAATTAGAACTTCTTATCTTCCATTATATTGAATATAGACAAACGTTAAAAAATAAACCAACACTCTTTCAAAAGGAATATTCATTAAGTTTTACATAAATTTTATCTTCCATTAAATGTAATTTCTGTGAAATAGATATTTTTTTATTAAACCTTATAAAAATAGTAAACAATACATAACAAGTTTGTATAATTCTAAAATAAATTTCTTCCCCTTTTTTCTAGGCGTTTTTCAATATTAGGAGATATGTTAAACATGAATTGAATGGAAGGTCATTTTAAAGAAGTCATTCACAAATTGTTTTTTATATATCCAAATATATCATAATTTAATTGTTTGTTAAAAAAATTACATAGTTGATCATATTTTTTAATAGAGAAAAGGATAATATCGCATTTGTATGTGTGATCTCATAGCAATGTCTTTCATCATATTCTTTTCATGTGAGTGTGGATATAGGTTACTTAAAAAATAAATATTTATTTTGCTATCTCAAAGAATTGGGGTTTGATTAAACTCAATCCAATGTCATTGAGTGTGTTTTGTATCTCTAACTTTTGAGTAAAACTACTTGTAGTTTCCAAATATTTAGATTCAATAGTGGAGAATATAACTAGGTGCTACTTATTACTAAACCATGAAACTAAATATTATCTTATAAAATGAGATGTTCAAGGCCTAATTTTCCAATCCTACATATAAGTTCTAAAGTTATTATTTAAGATACTAATAAATATAAAATATTTTAAGGATAAATAAAAGAGGCCATGTTATAGTGTCATTTTAATAAAATGAAAAATTCAATTAAAAACTTTTAAATGTGATTCTTTATATTTTATTTGATACTATCACATAAACACATGAAAACCATCTTTTCTGCTGGAATAGATAATAGTTATAGTAATCTTATGATCATCACTCAATAAATTTTTTGATCAACTAGTTTCTTGAATTAATAAAGATATTTTTTCATAGAGGTTTCTACTAGAGTACTTATACTTGATTCATTTTCAAAACTAATTTTGTTTAATAAGTCCATAATGTATTAATATTGAATTAAAATATTTTATTTTTGTTTTTGAGTATTTTGAAAACCAATGAAACATTTAATCTCACCCATCATACTCATTTCAAACTCATTTTTTATAAGATATAATAAATTTCTAGAAATAGATTTTGAAGTTGAAAAAAATTATATCATCAATTTAAATTTAAAAAATGATGGTTTCATTAAAATATATTTTATAAAAAAATTTGGTTCTTCAATTCCATTAACAAATTTTTTTTCCAGTGAAAATATAGTAAATATGTCACACTATGATTGCAATGACCTAACCATATATTACAAAGAAAAGATATATCTCTAATTACACTTAAGAATGGATAATTTATGTTTACAAGGGCTTCTAAATCTATTGTGTATACATTTTCATGCCTCTTAGTAGATAGAATGAAGGTACCTTCTGAACATTGAACTATAAAATTTCCATTCCTGAAGTGAACAAAATATCCCTCAACACATATTTTATTGATGATAATAAGGTTGTTCTTATGTCACAAAACACATAAATCATTTAACATCAAGTTTTTTACAAGAATGGATAAATCATGAATTATGATGATTTCACCACATCTGTTTTCTCTGAATATAAATCATCCACCATTATATTTTTTAAAGTCTCCAAATTCATACATTAATCTTATCATTTTAATGGAAAAACTACTATACATGTATCATGTTTTATACTACTGGTTCTCAGGATCTTTTCCTGAAATAAATAAAACTTTTCTTATGGTATGAAATCATTTATCTCTCTCGATATATAATAAAAAAACTTAAGAACCCACATTTTTCCAACACTTTTATGATGAATTGATAAAATGTATTAAAAAATAAAATATTTATGAAAACCAAAATACTAAAATTTATTTATAGAAAAATGACTTTTACAATGATCTCCCCTTAGAAATTTAGTGAAAAATGGTTCACATCTAAGGACCAAGTAATTTGATTGAATATGTGATTTTCTATAAGTATAAAAATTTCCATTTGATTTTTCGGATGGTTTTTAGAAACTATATATATTAATGTAATGATACATATAAAAAATAAAAGTTTAAAAAAGTTTCTTTTAAAAAATATTATCATAATTTTGTTTAACAACTAACTTATAATAAACAGATGTTGAAATATATCCATATTTAAACTCTAATTATGATGAAATTTAAAAAAACATAGAAGTAAGATTTCAAAATATATTTTTTATAATTATTAAGGTCATCTTTATCAATATTATATTTTTTTACCTTTTTGTTTTCCTTTCAAATAAGATTCACAAATCTCAACATTTCCTCATAAGTAGGAAAAACTTTATTATCTTCTCATGACTAACATTTTTCATCACCCATTGAGGTTAGAAAATTGAAATTAAATGTAGATTATTAATTAGAATCAAAATATAATTATAAGATAGATTTATTATTTACCTTATTCATGATAAAATTTTTATTTTTAGGAATATTTTCATAGATTCCAATAATCTTCTCACTCCAATCACTATTTTTGGATGAATGATATGAAGAAGTATCCACACCACTATTTTCCTAAGTGTCTAATGCCTTTCAATTTTTCTTTCCTATAATTTTTAAAAATCTATTTGAATTTATTTCTTTTCTCTATCTTATAGTGAAAATAATTTTTATTTAAACAACCTTATAACATTCATTTTATATAACTTCTGAATAATATTTCTCATCATTTCATTACCTTATATCATTTCAATGATTATATTGAATATTATTATTTTTTGATAATTTTTGTCATTCAAATCAAATGTTGAGAAAACTAATTATCACTATAATCAAAATAAATATAATTTAAATACTATTATATTTCTTCTTATGAGTCTTCTAAGAAATTGTTTAATAATTAACACCACTTCTAGTAATATAACAAAAATTTGATCAAATAACTACACCATTCTTCCTCTTATCTTTCTCAACAACTATCTTAAATAAAATATCAGATTGAATAAAAATAAAAATTAACTCATAAAGACTCATCATAGTTAAATAATTAGTCCCACCAATCATGTTTTATTTAGACCCCACTCCTTCAGATTTACATCAAATTGTATTTCAACCAACTGATCATATTAAAGTTTCTTTTCCCCATTGTATTCAAAGATACTTACTATGGTAGTAATATTATGTTTCATTATTAAAATATATTATAGACGAATTAAATAAAAATTACTATAATTATCTCAAAGAATAACTCTATTGGTTTCAATGTATTTGGAATTTCTAAAGTGTGTAATCTCCATCTTTAACTAAATTACATTTTCTATTTCACTAGAAGATACATGAATATACATATTACTCATCATCAAACATATTTAAGTATTTAACACATTATAATTATCTTGAAAATAGATATTCTTATCTATGGTAAATACAGAAACATCATTCTCTAGAATTTCATAATTTCTGATCATCATTAACTAATAGCCTACATCAACATTAATAAGAAAATTCGTCATTAGATCATTCTAATATTCATAAAATTTTCTGTTAAAAAGAGTAGAATGATTTGGAATAATATTAGCAATAGATAAAATAAGTATTCCTTACATAATAAATAAATATTTTCTCTACCAAAAAATTAGTGTAATAAAAGAGATATTTTCTAGATAAACCAATGTAAAAAATATATATAATTATAAGCCCATTAAAAAAGGACTGGATTTTAGTAAAAAATTGTGTTTGGATAAGATACAAAGTGTAGTCCCAATAATATATGATATGAAAACTAAAATAAGGGGGGTAAATTATATTAAAATAACATAAGTACATTTTTTAATCCACATCAAGGTGTATGTTGATCAAAAATTGTATCTTCTGATAAAATAAATATTTATCAGATTACAAATGTATTAATGCATTAAAAATTAAAATATTCCAAAGAAAACACTACATGACTAAATCAGTAATAACATTGGAAATTCAGTTTTCTAGTAATTCATAATAACCAAAACATATAATAACATAATGGAAATTGAAAATACAACAAAATTTAAAAACAATGCATAAAAAAATATTACAATACGTATACTTCACAAGGATATTATTAAGAAACCACAATTTTAATATCACATGTAAGGAAGATATTCATACTTGATACAATGTAATTTTTCTTCCAATCCTCAGAATTCATTGAATAAAAACATATCAGAAGGTGTATTTTACTTCATAACCCCAGAATCCATCGATCATGATTATCAAAAAAAGAAATGTATTGTTATCCATAACATCCTTTGATGTGGCTAATTAGATTTGGCTATGTATTTCAATCCATGTAACCCCTCAATCACCCAATATTGGGGAAAAATATTTCTTCTTATCCCGAGAGTCCCTTAATCTTAATGATATGAATTAAAATTAATACAAAAAGAAAATCCCAACATATTTAAAATGAGATGCATCACAGTGGTAGCTCTTAAAAAAACTACTGGAAATAAAATATTACACTATTAAAAGTGAAATCATCCATATGAATTTATAGAACCTATACATGATTCTAATATTTTAAAGCATCAAAATAATACATGTTTTCATCAAATATTAGATCATATTTATTTTCAATATTGTAAAAATCACCCACAAAAAAAATACTCAAATCCATATTTTGATAAATTGTACATAAATATTCATCTTCCAAGGATATTAATTTATGTAACTACAACACTCCAAAATTTGATGTATATAATATAACATAAAACCTAAATCATCTATATTTTCACTTTTCATTATAATCCTCTAGAAATAAATTTATCATATATTCATTTTTCACAAAAAACTGTAACACAACATTAACTTTAGTCAAGTTCATATTAAATGTATTGTGATTTCAAAAACAAATAACAAACAAGATTCATTAATACAATATTGCAATGGGTAAGGAATATACATCCTATTTTGAAATCCTTGGAATATGTTGTGAAACCAGCCTAATTGTAGTGGTATTGACAACTGATAAGAAACATTTCTTTACATGAGATAGTTCTAGAAATGTCTAACGAACCTCAAAAAGAGCTTAGTTCCCAAACAAAACCACATCTTATATTCTCATAGAGAGACCCTCATAAACATTATATCTCCTTCATCTAACTACATTATGAAATCCATTAATTTATTTTGAGGTATTTATTAGTCCATTTGGTTTCTTATCTTGGTAACATAGTTTCACCTGGAGTTTTTGGTGAAAAGTGGAATTATTTGGCTCATCAGTAGGTGGAACACAGTTGGTGCATAGTTAGGGAAAAAATACACCAGCCCAGAGAAAACTCTAAACCTCAGATAGTGGCACTTTCTAGGCTGCACAACACACTGGATGGTTGTGTACCATTCCCCAGGTGAACACAAAACCTAAATACTCTTAGAAATAGAAGGATTCATGGTTTCCTCATGGATTGTAAAATCACATGGGATAACCATGCAACCATTCAAGGTCATTAATAGTAGTAATTTCTTCTTATAACCTCCCCCAATTTTAACACTAATTCACACCAAACTTGAACCATATAGTATTTAAAGCCCAAGGATCATCCTTTAATATTTCTTAAACCAATTGAACTCCAATATTTGGGTGGTTTTATTGTGGGAACATCATGAAATAATCAACATAGTATCTTTTATATTGGATCATTCCTTTTTCCAGGGTTCCTCTTCCTCCCACATTAAGTTATTCTTTTATCATTAGAGGTTTTTGACCTAATATGGGTTTATTCTTGAATTTTTGGGTGGAATCATGATTCTTTTCGTTTGATCATTCCTTTATATGGTCTCCTGGTGGTACAATTATAGTTTTCCACAGGTTTCTAGACGTTTGAAACTGTGAGGTAGTTGTTTCCATGATTTTACATTATTAGATGATTTTGAACTGCAATCATTGTTGTTTAAATGTGTTATAGGAATTATTTTTCAGGTGAATTTTTTTTAATATTATTTGAGATGAATATGTGATAAAGGTTAATTTACATAATTAAAATTTTTATTTTTTTCTGTGATACATTATGGTGATTCTTGAAAGAGTTTAATGATTTGTGTGAAAAGTGAAAAATGTGTTTTAAGACGATTTGATGAAGTGAATGTGTTGATTGTTTATTTTCAAAAATGAATTGGTTTTGAGACATTTGAGATTATTTGTTGGGAAACATAAATGTAGTCTATGAATTGCATATGTGATGTGAATTACATTTTAAAATGGATTTTGTTTGTGTATGGGTTAAAAATGGTGATTTTCTAATGGAAATGGTTGGAATTCATATGTTCCCTTTATGATATATTTACAAATTGATTTTATGAATTGTGTAAGTTGTGTGAAATGTATTTAAAAATTCTTTTTGTTTTCTTGTAAATATGAATGTGGTTTTCATTATGGAAAATGGTGGTGTTCACGAGAAACTTGATCATCGGATTAATGTGATTTGTGAAAGTGGTGTCTTTCTTGTGTGATCATGATTCATGGAAAGTGAATATGTATGTGATGGTTTTTGTGATTTGTGAAATGAATTTGAACAAAAAGGGAAACCCTATTATCTTGGTGGGTTAACTAGAACTAGTATGATAGTCGATTCGGTGGTTCTAAGGCCCAATTTCTTTTAGGTGGATTGACACTACAATAATATGAAATCATATTATATGATCAGAGAATACTAGACATTGGGATGTGACCCCTCTATTGGATCATTCATGGGGATGTTATGGTATTGGGATTATATTTGGAGACCAATAGACCTTGGGATGTACTCCCCTCTAGTGGATCATGCATGAGAACACTATTGGTTTTGGTTTGAGGGTTTTTATCATTGAGGTATGAGGTTAATTGGGTCCCACTTGTGCTAGTAACCTATAGGGATTTACCATCATTCTCTCATGTGACATGTTGTTTTTAGGATGTGATTATAATAGTTAGTTTATGGTTGAACTTGTGTACACTTTGGTTTCAATGCAAGTTTCATTTAAGAATTTTTTTTATTTAAAAGTGTTTTCCTAAAAATGTTTTCTTTCAAATATTACAAAAAAAATGTTCCCCAATGTTCTTATGAAAATTTTCTTGTTGATTTATATTATAATTTTATGGAGTGGAATATTATTCTTCTAGTGTATTCCTAGTGGGATTTGGATCACACCCTATATACACCATAGGTATATGTAGACATTATTATGTATGACCCTAGAAAATGGATGATGTTTCGTGGTGACGATGATGGAGGATCTAGTTTTTAGTGTTCTACTTCTTGTAGGTGTTGTTGGTGGTTGACTAATGGTAATGACCCTCTTATTAAATGGGGGGTTTTGTGATTTTCTAATTCTTACCTTTACATAGTGGTATATTTGGTATTGTTTAATGTTGTAAAACCTGGAATCTAAAAATTGTCATATCTCATTTGGTTATTATTTCCAATTATGTGAGGTTTTTTTATATATATGTTCGAAATAATTCCCAAAGTTTATTTTTGATATGAATGAATTATTTTACAACCAGTGGAGATTGGGATCATCTTCTGGGACATTCCACAGGCTTGGTTAGGTATTGGTTTGGATGGTACCCCAGCTTGGTTCATAAAAAATTGGTGTCAAAGACGTTTCACACTTTTAGGGTCAATTATTTATGAAGATTTTGGATATATCATAGCTATGATTATAATAGATTGAGGTTCTAGTTGCGAGTGGGGTGTCTTTTCAACATAACTCATGAAAGGACTTGGTTTTCCATGGGATATTGTGATATTGGTTTAATTCTCCCCTAGGTGAGACGTATAGGATGAATACTGTGTATGTAAACTAGAAGTGGTGAAGTGGTTTGGGATTTTTTTTATTGGATATGGTTTTGTTTGTTTTATGGTAGCATTTAGGAATTGTTGTTGTTGATGAAAAATTTTCAAAATGTTTTTTGGTGGTAGTGTTGATGATTTTTCTTTGTGGTTATTACTTTTAATAGAAAGATTCTTCAATAAAGACTTCCTATGTAGCCATGGGAAGATGCCTAAGATAATTCACCCACACCAATTTATTAGATACTAGTGAAGTAAATGGGTCAGACTATTTATGAATTTGGAGAGAGAGAGAGAGAGAGTGGTATTTCGTCTGCATCAGGTTTCAGAATCTGATCCCAGTGCTATAAATGAAGAAGCTCAGGAGTTCTTCATGAATAAGACTCTTTCTTTATAGGGTATCACATATCCCTAAGAACATGAGGAATATATTGTGAATATTTATAGGATATTTGAGTTTCTTGATACTCATGAGGTAGTTAGTGTGAAGTGTGAATCATTTCTATTGGAAGGCCCTGTTCAATAGTAGTAGGACTTTATGGTTTAATCTGGTAAGAATGGGTAGATGTAAATGAAGGATTTTAGGGTTGTCTTCATTTATAATTATTATCCTGAGATTTATTCCTCCAAAAAAGTGTATATTTTCTCCAGATTTTGAGATGGGTTTAAGACCAAAGATCTGATCTCATGTCTTCCTGTTCTATTTGAAGACGTATACCAAGTCAGTTGATCATGGTATGATTGTATAAATTGATCATAGTGGCATGTATATTTTCTCCAGATCTATGCTATTAGTGGTTAGTGGCAGTTCATCTAATAATAAGAGAAAGAGATATGAGAAGGAGAATAGGGGAGTTATTTGTTTAGGTTGTCCTTCCTAGTTATCTTTATTTATGGGTTTAGGTGCTGGGTCAGTCACGTGCCACCAGTGTGGGATGGATTGTCACATGTGATCAGAATATTTATATCCACCTGGACATTACCATCAGTGTGGAAATATAGTGAACTTGTAATAGTTTTTCATGGAATCACACATATATCATGGTGCTGCATGATTTGTAGCATTCAGAGGGATATCATCCCATTCATAAACATTCAAGATAGAGGGTACTCAGTTTGGAGGTTATGGCCGAAGGGATGGATCCTTTTCTGGGTAGAGTAAATTATGGATAGAGCCATAGGATAGTTTTCATTCTCAGACCCAAGAAAAGATGAGGTAGATTCAATATTGTAGATCGAGCACTAGTAGAATAAGATGTAGGGCCTATGATTGTTCAAGGTACCGTTCTTATTGCATCATCATTATATGTTGTTATGTTTGATACTATTTATCTATATATTTTATTTATACTTGTCTTGTAAATGTGTTCATGTTTCCAACATTGATTATTCCATACCTGATGGATTTAGTAACACCACTTGGTGAGAAGAAAGAGTAGGGTTTCAGGTGTCCATCGACATCACTTACATGTCATGGGTTGAGATGGAATGAGATTTTATATTTTTTGTAATGTACAACTTTGAAATTATTCTTGACATGGATTGGATGGTTCATTAATAGGCGCACATCGATTGCAATGAAAGGAATGATTGTTTTTGGAAACTAATGGATGTAACCAGGCTTTCAAGGTGAATGTGATCCTTGCTTGAGACATGCTGGACCAACAATTCGGAAATTATGAAATCTCTTTTTTCTAATATCATCACTCATGATGGAGGGCGGTAATAGAGAATTGGAAGAAGGATTACATTCCATGATTAATGATTTCCAAGAGGTGTTTCCATAGTATTTCATGGGTTTTACCCTAAAGTGGGATGTAGAGTTCAATATTGATTTTTCCTGGGGATCTAAACTAATATCTCTTCCAATGTATCGTATTTCCCCCTCCCCCCCACTGAGATGAGGGGATTAAAGGGAAAAATGGAAAATTTGGAATCCAAAGGGTTTATTCCCTCGAGTGTCTCACCTTGGACCATGATGGTTAAATTTTCTGAATATTCTAAAGGATATATTTGGTTATGTTTTTATTTCCAGAAGAATAATTAGAGGAAGATGAATAACAGGTACCCTTTGACCTGTATTGATGACCTTTTTAATCGGTTTTAGAGGGAAAGGTTGTTTTCATAAATCAATCTATATTCCTTATATAAGCAAGTTAGGTTTAGAGATCTGGATGTTCAAAATATATCATTATGAAGAAGGAAGAACCTTATGAGTGTTTGGATATTCTTTTTGGATTTATTAATGCTCCAGTTGTCTTTAGAGATCCTATGTGTAAGGTGGTCCATCAGTATCTCGACTCATTTTTCATGGTATTTGGGGTTGAAATCTTGGTCAATTATAATACTTAGGAAGATCATGAGTGAAACTTGGGGATTTTTATAAGCACCCTTGTATATAAAATCCAATATGTGAGGATTTCCAAGTGTACCTTTTGATCAAGGAGGTGAATGTTTTGGGTCATGTGATCTCAGATCGGGGGGTTTTAATGGACCCATAGAATACTACTGAAGTGCTGTAATGGGAATAATTGAAGAATATTTTTGAGATAGAGATAGTTCTAGTCATGGAAGAGTATTACTGGTGGTTTGTTCTTAATTTACCTAATATTTATTTTTCTATGTCAGTGCTTACCCAAAAAGAGGTAATGCTTGAGTGGAACCCAGAATGTCAAGCGTCCTTTGATGATCTGTAGTGGAAGATAACCGTAACTCCAATTTTGATATTTCTAGAATTTTGAAAGGGGTATGTGGTGTATGGTTATGCCTCTAGAATGGTACTTTGGTGTGTTATAATTTATGATGATCATTTGGTGTTGTGTGGTTAACGTTAATTCAGACCACATGAGAAGAATTACCCAACCCCTAACCTAGAGTAAGTAGTGGTGATGAATTTTTTGATGATGTGCCATCATTATATTTTTCTGGAGAATTTTGTGGTTTATTCTGATCATAATAGCAGAAACTTCATTTTCATGTATAGGGATGTTAATTTTAGTTATAATCATTGGGATGATTACCTTAAGGGTTTTGATATCGATATCATTTATACCCCAGGTAAAGAAAATGTTGTTTCAGATGTGTTTAGTAGGGAAGTGCATGTATAAGCGCTGAAAGAGTACAGTGATGACTAGACCTTTAGGGATTTCTCTCATATTCATTAATAGTACAAAGAGTATAGTGGATGTGGGTTATTAGAATGTTTTTTGATGACACCTTTATTTATATAGTTTATTAAGAAGGAGAAATTTAGTGTTAAGTTGTGCCAAAATTCTATGTAGTTCCTAAATGGTGGGTAGGTTCCTTATGGATGGTCATTGTATCCTAAGGGTTCTTTGTTCTTTAGAGTTCACTTTTTGGTGCCATTGTCATTGGGGAAAGTGGTGATGCAAGATAGCCACTATTCCTAGTCTTTCATTCATGTAGGAACTAAAAATACGTTTAATGATTTTCATTGGTAATTTTAGTGTCTAGAGATGAGGCATAATGTAGATGCCTTTGTATTGCAGTGTTATAAAATCCCAAAAGATAAAGAAGATAACCAAAGGATTTATGGCTTGCTTCAGCCACAACCCAATCCATAATATAAGTGGGACATGACCGTGATGGTCTTTATTGATGGGGTACCTCATAAACTATGGGAAATAATGATATTTGGGTAGTGATTTATTGTATGAAAAAATAATCACACTTTATTCCAATCAGAGATTCATCCAAAGTGGATGAGTTGGTTCAGTTGTACGTTCCAGATATTCTAAAGCTTCATGGTGTTCCATTAGCACTTTTTTTTGACATGGACCCTAACATTACCTCTTTGTTTTGGGATGGTCTTCAAAAGGTGATGGAGTAATAGTTAAAGTTGAGTATGATATACCACTCTCAAATAGATGGTCATATGGTGTGGGAAAATCATATCATGGAAGACAAACATCAAACTCGTGTGTTATATTTTTTAGGCTCACTGGATACACTTTTGGATTGGGGGAGTTTTCATATAATAATATTTATTAATCATCAGTTGTAATGGTTCCTTTTAATGAACTGTTTCTTCATCTGTGTTGGTCTCATTTGTGTTGGGATGAGGTGGGTGAGATATCAGTGTTTGGATCTATTCTTATACATGAAAGATGTGATAATGTAAGGTTGATCAGTTATCATTTTTTGATAGCACATGGTCTCCATAAGTCGTATTTTTATCAATGTTTTAGAGATATGGAGTTCTATATAAGTGATTGGGTGTTTCTTAAAGTGGATTACCTCTTGGGTCACTATCATATACGTAAGAAAGGGAAGCTGACACCAAGGTATGTCAGACCTTTTAAGTTCACTAAGAGAGTTAGTAAAGTTGAATACTAGTTGGATTTTCCCTCATACATGATGTCAATTTATTACATGTTACACATATCCGAGTTTAAAAATTATATTCTGGATTGGTATAATGTAAAAAATTAAGAGTAGTTGGAGTTGGAGCCTAATTTATCGGTGTTTGAGTGGACAATGTGAAATGTGGATTCTCATGAGAAAGTTCATGATGGGATTTCCATACCATTGATATGAATTATTTGGAATAATTTTTATGATGAACATGATACATGGGAGTGGAAATAATATGTTTAGAAGGAGTTCCCATTCATTTTTTCTAATCATACTTTTGAATGAATTTCCAGGGGGCGTTTTTATGATGGGGAGAATTGAAACATTTGTGATTTTATTTGGAGGTATTCTTTTGTTTATTTTTGGAATTATCATGGACACTTAGTTTCCATGGTATTTTTGGCAGGAAAATATATTTTTTGGGATTGGAATACATTTGGTGCATAGTTGGCGCATGGTTTGAGGAAAACTGTGTTCCATCCCAAAGAAAACAGTGTGTCTTGGAAAATGGAACTGTACAAGTGGCATAGCTTTCCACATGGCCAAGTTACATTCCCTAGGTGACCATGTTGCCTCTTTACCCTTGGAAAGAGAGGAAAACACAATTACCACATGGTTTGGAAAAATTTTCAGGCTAACCTTCTGACCTATCCAGGTTATTAAAAATGGGAATTCTATCTTTTATCCTCTGTTGATTTTAACCCCATGTCACCCCTAATATGAAACATGTTTTGTTTTCATCTCTATGATATTTATACACAATTTATTTAACATATTGAACTCTATATTTGGGGGGGTTTGGTTTGGGAACTTCAATACATCATCAAGTCTCTTTATTCTTGGTTTCTTCCTACTTTTAAGGTCCCTCTTCCAATATATTTGGGTTCTTTTTTCTAGCATTGGGTTTTTTTCTAATAAGGGTTCAATATTGACTTGTTCGGTGGAATCATGATATATTATGTTTGATATTTTCTAGATAGGGTCTCTTGGTGGTGCGGTGGTAGTTTTCAACCGGTTTCTGGAATTTTATAAGTGTTAGGTAGGTGGGTCCATGAAATTTTTTATTAGATGATTTTTGATTGATTCCATGGGTGTTTAAAAGTGTTATATGGATTGATTTTGTGTTATGAAATATTTTTTTAATGTTTTTAAATGCATATGTGATGAAAGTATACTTTCTAAGGAAAAGTGGTTATGTTTCATGTGTTCAACACTGTGGTACTTCTTGAATGTGTTTTATGTTTTTTAGTGAAAGTTGTGAAATGCGTTTTTGAGGGGATTTTAAGATGAGAATGTGTTGAAATATTGTTTATAAAAGAAATGGGGTTCGTTCCATGTTATCTTATTTTCTTTTCACCGTAAATGTGTCTTTTAAAATTGTATAAGTGACGTGAATAATGTTTTAAAATGGATTTGGTTTGTTTGTGGAATTAAAAATGGTATTTCCCATGGAAGTTGATGGATTTCATATATTACATTTTGGGATTTGATAATGATTTCATGAATTATGTAATTAGTGTAAATTTTATTTTAAAATGGTTTTAGTGTGTGTGTGAATATGAAAGTGGATTCGATTATAAAAAATGTTGGGTTCTATATAAGCATTCATCATTGGATAAATTTTTATTGTGAAAATGTGTTTTCATTCTATGTACATGACTTTGGGATTGTGTATTTAGAAGTGATAATTTATGTGATATTTTAAATTGAATTTATGAATTAGAGGATTTCTAGGGTATCTAGGTGGGTGAACTAGAAGTTGTATACCTGTTTATTTGGTGGGGCTGAGGCTTAGTTTCTTCTAGTTGGATTGAATTAACAACACTAACTAAACATGTGATATGATCGAAGAGTGTTATATTTTGGGATGAGATCCCCTCTAGTGGATCATTGACAAGGATGATGTGGGTTTTTAATTATATTTGGAAACCACTAGACCTAATGATGTATTCCCCTCTAGAGGCTTGTGCATGATGTGGATTTTCATCACTGATATATGAGGATAATAGGGTCCCATATTTTGTAGTTACCTATAGGGATTTCCCATGGTGATCTCTCATGACATAATGATTTCATTATGTGGTGTTATCCATCAGTATACTGTTTACCTTTTGTACATTGTGGTTTCAATGAATGTTTCTTTTGAGAAAATGATTTTATTAAAAATGTTTCTTAAAAATGTTATCTTTTAAATGTTCCTTGAAAATGATTCTCAAATTTCATATTAAAATGTGAATGCTTATTTATCTAATAATTTTAGTTCATGGAATCTTTTTATTTAGGTGGCATCCTATAGGGCTTTGGCTAACACCCAAGAAACACCTTTTTTGGTGTATATGGACATTGGTATGTATGACCTATGTAAAGGGAAGACAATCTATGGTGGTGATAGTGGATTTAGTTTCTTGTGTTCCACTTCGAGAATTTGTTGGTGGTTGTGGCTTGAGGGTGATGTCCCACTTGTTACATGGGAGTTTTTGTGATGTTCAAGTTGTTCCCCTTACATTATGGTATCTTTGGTATTGGTTAATGTTGTAAAAAATTAAATCTGAAATTTTTTGTTTCTCGTTTTGTTATGATTACAAGTTATGTGTTTTTTAATTTCATGGGTTTTTTATTGTTACAAAAAAAGATTGAAATCATTAGCAAGTGTATTGTTGACACGAAAGAACTAGTTTCTAGCCCATGGGTACCAGGAATTCCCTACAGGCTAGAGCAGGTAACTATTTGGATGGAACATCATCTTGGTTTGTGACACACACTAAACTCCATCATCGGTTTACATAGTAATTCTGTTGGATCTAATATATCCTAACCCACAATTGTATTGCATGTACCTTCATCATCATCAAGAATAACAACAATAGCTTCATGAGTTCTAATTGATTTGTATCTATTCAATACAGAAGAGACAAATACACTCTCCCATATAGGGCCTCAAAAGGTCCATACTAATAGTTGTGTGGTAGATATTATTTTACATAACCTCTATTAATTGTAGATCAAACAACACCATAAGATTTCATGGAAAACATGAATGGTCCCTCTATCTATCTATCTGTGTAATGATAGAATTCCATAAACAAACGTAGAAGGGTCCTGAAATATTTTTGTAAGCCCCTGAATAAATGGGACTCAAATTGAGTATCTCAGTTAGAATTTTTTTGACCATGATCCATGAAACCAAATGATCATATCCATATACAAATGTCATAATATCATCACTAAACTTCAATATAAGTATGAATATATTGATGAAAAACCCGGGTGAAAATATCTATGGTAGGGAATTGTTTGATATTTTTGCATGCGGAAACTAATCATAATCCTTGTATTGGCTATACCTCATGATTTTTTTTTAAAATCAATGTGTATTATACTATGGTCATACTACATTTGTGAAGGTCTAACATCTCCCAAACCCATATAAATCCTCATATTTTTCAATTAAGTTTCTTCCCGGAAGTGGAAGTCAAACTCTCACATTGGTAGAGAAGACTCATAGTGCATATTTGTAGTCAAATTTCATAAATATATTCCCACACAATGAATAATACTATATTACATTATCGCAATATGATCGATAGTTATCCATATTATGTTGAACAACTAAGTCACTCCCTCTAGACAATCCTTATTGACTTGTCGGTTGGTCTCACCTCAACAAATGTGTTGAAAATGACAATAAAACATATGAAATACATTCATCCTATAGATAATCTCATATTCATTAGTAAGAATAATCATCTTCTTGATATGTGGACGATTACAACTTTTTGAAATAAGTGGATTATCTTCTCTATGCACAACCAGGGGAAGCCCTACCTAGTGTTCACTGTGAAAATATACATCTTGATCAGAACCCGAAATTGTTGCCTCGTCACTTAAATGATCAATAGTAGGGGACTTAAGTACTGAAACTGAATCATCATGGCCCATCCATGTAATCCTATTTGGTTATCTAAGGGTTCAATTATTATTTTAAGTGATAAACCCACAATCATTAAAGAATATATAGGTTATATGACCCAAGAATGACATATAAATTTATGACCAACCACTACATGATTGAAGTACCATAATATATATACCTTACAAATGATGGATTACGTTTCTATGAATGTTAATAGATTATCTATTTCCATGATAATGGATGTGTCGACTACCACATAAAAGAATAATTTCCCCAGTCTGGAAAACATAACTCATGCAACCTCTAAATCTTCACCCTAAATGTTACTGAGCAAACATCACTAGGCTCATAACATTGAACTCTAATCCTATGATAGGAAACAGTAATTTTAAACCACATAAACAAATATTTACCAATTGGGGCCTAGACTGGTGTGATGGTTAAGAATAGTGTTCCACCCTAGTCTTACCTTCAACGGTAAAGGGGATGGTGACTTGGACCAAGAAGGCATTACACACACATTAGAGATTTATCCTAATGAACCTACAAAAAATCACATGTATCTAGAACAAATCATAAACAATGAAATATGAAATGTATAACTAAGTGTAGAATAACTTTCAATGATAAAAATAAAATCATTTACAATAAATTGACAAAGGTAAAATCATGAATGAAAGGTAATCCCGATAGCTTCAAAACACAATGTAAAGAATGATTTGAACCTTTAAGAACCAAGTTATTTACTTAGTTATATATCCTTAATATTTTAGTCTAATTATTTATTTTGGACTTAATATGGATGCCTAATGGGTTAGATATGTTCTTAGGAGTGTATGGGTCTCATTCGGAGACCATAAACCAACTTTATTGGAAAAAATTCTTCTATTTCACGATTATAGTAAATAGTGTGGGGAGAGTGAACTTTTATTCTTAACCATCAGGATGGTCTACATTTTTGGGAAGAACCTTATAATATGATTGGTGCATGGTTTCTCAAACCGGGCATCCTAACCATGCGAGTTACCCGTTTTCTCTAGGTACCCATTCATGGTTTGCGCATGGTTTTTCATACTGTGAACATGATAATTTATGGGTAATTTTACCATTTTACCCTTAATTATATAATTAGCTTATCCCTTCTTCCCTGATCTGATTTTTAATAGGAAGAACCTCAATTTTATCCCATTTTAAAGATTTTTAAGGCTAAATATAGGGATCAAGATATCTCCTTCATCTAATATCCAACAGATCTTCTGTTTATCACATTGGATGTGAAATAGTATGTACCTGAGCCCGTTTGATCTTTTCTTCATCCTTCTTACTCTCGACCTAGTTATCGATGTGTAAACATGTTTACTCTTATCCTAGATCTAACATGTTCTTATAAAAATCAAGGAATGGTACTGGAGGAGTATAAGAGTACAACATCTAAGTCGGTGGTCTATAACTCATCCCTCAAGTTTTTGGATTTTGGCATTTTTGTATGGGTCCGTCAATTTCATCAGGTGTATTTTATTGAATTTATATTAAATTCATATAATCATTAGATCCATATGGATATGCCCTTTCTAAATTATTGATTAATTTTTCAGTTATATAATTTTTTTTCAACATCCCAAGTAGGGTGTTATACCATAATTGAGTTTTGGTTGTTCTGACATGTTTTGGTCACCATTCGGGTGTGACTTGGTTAACCCTTCTAGTGGTAAGATATTCTATGATAAATGGATTGATTTAATTTTTAAAATTTATAATAGAATGTACCACATATTTCGATCACTTTATCCTCCTATGGTAAGTGATTCATTTAGATATATAAATGTTAATTGGAAATTGGAAGGTATATGAATTATATGACATGGATTATTAAATGTAATTAATTGTTTGGTTGCATGTATGTTTCCAACCATTCCATGTTTATGGAAGGAATCAGATTTAACCCAATTAATTGAAATTTATTAATATTGTTTAAATTAAATGTTTTCATGAAACATGTCCTTCTCAACCTAATGAAATGAAAGTCTAGATCCAAGTGACTTTTTTAATGGCATAAATATCATATGACCAAATTAATTGTAATGAATTAAATGTAAGGTACAATATTAGAATAGTAAAAATGAAATATTTATATGTAATATTTACTCATGTTATCTCTTGGATTCCCAGGGGAATTACTTGGGTACTCGAGGACGTCATTTCGAGTCAAGGATGCTGGTTGCCTTAGGTTAGACCTACATGGGAACCTGATCCTTGTCTATCTCTTGATACTTGGTATGAAACAATAGGATCCATTCATTATTGTTATAGGATGCATTGGATACAATCCTTAGTCCCACAATTGACAAGTAGGTTCCTTGGTTATAGCCTACCGATCCAACGGATTTCCTTATCCCCATTTTACTTAGGGATAACTCCTTGGATTAAATAGGAATCTTATGGTGGAAATTTATTGGATGATTCTCCATGGATTACACTATTAACCATTATCTAGTCATAGTAACTACTACATTTATGGACATTGAGGTCTAGGTTTCGTTGGTGAATACAATGGAACCACTTCATAATAATTTTCAGTTATGGTTGCCTTGTTACATCTTTGAAACTATACTATTTATACTCTCATGATGTGATGTTAGTGCTGGATATGCCTCATGTGACTCGTTTATTCATACTGGTAATCAATTAATTTAGGAAATGGTTTCATGTTAAGACACCAGCTGTGGGATGAAGCAGGAACTTGGGTATTTATTTAAATTGTACAAATTTAATTTGTATATGCATGCCTGCACACTACTACATTTCCATTACACGAGCCAGATGTTATAGACACTGTTGATGGAGGAACACTAATATATATCTCCCACCCTATTTAGGAGTTTTTTTCTACCCATGGTAGATTATATGTATGTAAGAGTTGGTAAAGGTAAGTGTAATGCCTTATAAATTTGATTGCTTGCTGTTCTAGGATGGAGCTGGTAGTAGATGTCTGAGCTGTACCTCAGGATATTGGGGATATATTATGTATTTCCTTTGATACATTAGGGTTTAAATGTATGCCTACTAATTTTTGTCCTTTTTTTTTCTTTCTAGTCACATGACATATATCATCATCAACTATTGTATTTTATTCATATTATTTTAGTTAATATTGATTTGTATCTTTCTGCTATGAATTTTTTTAACTTATTGCTTCTTTTATTTAATTGTGTTTATAATTATCTGATGTGATACACTATTGTAATGATGGAAAAGTCTCCCCATGGACACACCATAGGCCCCCGCTACTAGTCATCAACCTCTAGAATTTGTAGAGATGCTCTTGAGGCTATGTGGTAACCAAGCTCGGGGAAACTATTATGTTCCATCTAGGTCAAGCATGTCACGAAGTGGTATCAAAGTAGGTTCCTTTCCTAATATAATATTGAGAAAATATATTAATGATTAGTAATGCTTAGAACTTGGTCATAAGTCATGAGTATGTGTCACGAACCCATGTTAAGGGTAATTTCCGAGTGACCTAAATTATATTTTTTGTTATACATTTTTTAATTATAGTTGATATCATTTCACCATCGAGTGAAACACATGTTGTTTGGTTTTACCAATTATTCATTTAATTGATATTCTATTTTATCCTATGTATGATGATATGAGTGAAATGATTATTGTCACAATATCATATGGGAACCTATAATTCACTTGTAATACATACTTTCTATTCCATATATGTTTAATTAAATACATTGCATTCCTTGTTAAGCTTGTGATTGTTGAGTGATGTTGTGGTAATTATAATATGAGTGTGATAATTTTGGAGCTGTGACTGAGTGATTTCATGTTTCAATTCCTAAGGTGTTAGGGGACCTCATGGTATGGAATGAGTAATTTATCAAATAAATAATTTTATTAAAAATGAAATTTGGTGTTAATTATAGTGGTAAGGCGTATGGACCTTGATTCACCAGGATAAACAACTATTTTTTAGGGAACTTTGATGTGAGTTATTAGAAAATGAAAACATAAAAGTGGAATGGTTATATTTCCTTATTCCTCCTTGTCATTCTTATGCAAGTTAAAGGTGTGAACCTTGTAGTTAAATTTTAAATGAAATGAAATGGTTTCTAGCAAATGAATAGGTAAGGTACTATTAACCTTTCATTTATTACTTCCCCTAAAACATATAACTTATCACATACCAATATCTATCCATATATGCGGGTAGTTGGGTTATTATTCCCTAGGGAGTAAGTTTTCATACTTTTAATTTATTCTTGTGATTCTATCATTATGATTCTATGTTTGTTTAGAGGCGTGTTCTTGGAATTTAAAGAACAATTCATCAACGATGTTATTTTTTCATATGCCAGGAAGGTGGAAATGTCCATGCTCTAGTAATGGTGTGCCATGAGCCACCAGTCATACCACTAAGTGTTCCACTAGAAGAACTGACTATTATACCTGATCTGAGCACTGATTCTTAGGTCCATGATAATTTCTGACATTTGATGAAATCAATGAATGGTTATTAATGATCTTCACCTAAAATGGCTGATCTGACTCCTGAGATTCAGCTATAGAATCATATAACCTTCTTGGGGGATGGTGGTCCATAGTCTGTTTAGTCTTGACTAGAGTACACCCTATCTATGTTTGAGAGTCTAGATATGCCTCTAGAGAAGAGGGTCAAACATAAAACATAAATGTTTTTGTGATTCGGCCAAGCGTCGGTGGGATGTGATTTCCTAGGCAGGTTTCCATTAGATAATTTTATGGTTTTATTCCCAGAATACCATCTATGATCAGTTCATTCACTAGAAACTGAGAGATGATAGATTGAGAGAAATCATGCATCTCGAGTAGGATTTTATGTTAGTTATGGTGTATTCATCACATTTCATAATGTTTCAACATTTTCCACCACTTAAATATTATGATGATATTTTGTATCCTAGATGCATCAAGGATGGGATATAGTATTCCATCTGTACTAAGGTGAATCTATGTATCCTAACTAAATTATTTGAAATGGTTAATCAGGACCTTATCACTTAGTGCAACCTAAGGGACGATGATTGTAACGGGCATAAAGGACCAGTGTCATGTCAGGCCAATAGTTCTTTTGGTGGAAGGAATAATTCCCCCAACATTTCTCATTAGGAAATTGGTGGCGAGGGTACACATATAGGTAGCTCTATAATGAGTTAGTAGTGTGGATGTACACGGCCTCTAATGTCTCAGTGTGATAGAGACCAATCAAAGTGTTTTTATTATGGACATATGGGGAATCCTATGTGTTTTTGTAGGACCATTCCAACATCATTTGGTGGACAAGGTTCTACTCTAGATCCATCTTTAGAGGAAGGTTTTACACACCATTTCAGGCATAGAATTGGAGTAGTACTAGCAGAACTAGTCAAGGAAGAGTTTGTTGTTAGGGTATCCAAATCCCTGATCAGAAACAGAGATGAAAATGAATTTTTGATCATGGTAGTCCAGGTATTACTTAAGGCTGTGGATTAGGCCATATACATTCTGTACAGATAATACCCAAGGATCATGTTCTGGTAAAATCTATAGTACGAGGTACTATTCTAGTAGAATCAATTATAGCATCTTCTTTATCTGATATAGGTTCATCACACTCATTAATTTCTTTATCTATTTTGTAAATCCTTTGTTGGGAAATAAAATGTTATTGTGGTGTAACAACCCAAGATACACCATTTGTGGTATGATTAGCGAGAATACACCAATGAAAGAACTACCCCATTAAGGTAGGAAGTTTCCCATTTCTTATGGGACCCATTCATCCTCATGATTATGGGGTCTGATGTAATTATTATGATGTATTGGTTGGTTCTATATCACACCTATATAGAATTCTATTGTCGATGGGTATCGTTTACAACAACAAAGGGAAGTATCTATCTATATAATGATGAGTGGTATTTCAAGGCCAGCAGATCTGGACTAGTGCATCATGGGATAGGTCATGTGACCTCCCATATTTCCAATTTCATCAACGATATTCAAGTCTTCGTCTAGGAAGAATTCCCTATAGTATTAGATCACTTCAGTGATGTTCTTCCCAATGACTATTCTAGCTTATTTCATAGGAGGGAGGTATATTCTAAGATCGATATTTTTATAGGATCATCTCCAGTTCCCATTCCTCTATATCGGATGGAACCTACAAAGCTTTAGAATTTTTAGTGTTAGTTAGAGGACTTAGAGGCCAATGATTTTATATGGCCCAACACTTCTTCTTAGGGGTCACCCAAGATTTTCTCCAAGAAGGAAGATGAGACCCTTCATATATGTGGGTATTATATATTGTTGAACCTTATAATGGACATGAACTAGTATCAATTACCTCAAATATATGATCTCTTTGACTAGATTCAATGATCTATGGTCTTCTCTAAGATCAAATTGAGATTGGTCTATCATCAAGTGTGAGTTAGGCCATCATACATACCTCATACATCTTTCTATAGAAGGTATGGTATGTATTAGTACCTTGTTAGGGTGTTTGGCCTTATAAAAACACACTCTATTTTCATGGATTTGATGAATACGGTGTTCCACCCCTATTTGGATTCTTTTTTCATTGTATTTTCGGACGAAGTCTTGGTTTATTATCACACTCATATGTACCATTAAAATCACCATGATATCATTATGAGTACTCTGAGAGAGCATTATATTTATGATATGCTTTCCATGTTCCACTTATGTATTGACAAAGTTCACATATTGGGTGAAATTATCTAGGAATTGGGAGTCTCTATTGATCTTGATAATTTGAGTGTTATGGTTTTATGGGAGACACCCAATAAAATGTTTTATATACATATTTTCTTAAGGATGACTTGATATTAAATGTGTTTCATATAGGGATCTTCATTCCTTGCCTCACCTCTTACTATCCTTATAAATAATGTTGTTGGGTTCCTATGGTTAGAAGCATCCGAGGAAGCATTTTAGGAATAGAATGGGAGTATTTTCTCGGCACCTATTATTACTCTACCTGGGGAAATAAAAGGATTTATCATCTTCTATGATGAATCCATCATCGGTCTACGAGAACTGATGATGTAGGAGGATAGATTCGTCGTATACAGATCTCGAAAGCTGAGGCCTCATGAGTTAAATTACCTGATTCATGACCTTGAGATAGCTATAGTTTTCCATGACATACATTTATAGTGACACTAAATTTTGGTTGATATATTTGTGGTGTAAACTAACCAAAAGAGACTCAAATATATCCTTTCACAATGTGACTTTAACTAAATCTAGGGAAGATGAGTCTAATATCTTTCCTCAATTAATTTTTAGCTTGAATATATTCCTTGAATAGGAATCTTATCCATTGAGGTGCTGAGTTGGAAAACTCATGCACATATCTTATGAGAAACCAGTGATGAAAGGAAGTTAATTACACTCTTTTCTAAGATTCATCTATAGTTTTGTGATAGTCGTGATCAATCTTACTTCTCTACCATGATAGTTACCTCTTCTCCCCTTAATAAGGTAAAGGGAAGGCAATTTTTAGATCCCGATGGATTGGTTCTCTGTGAGAGTTTATCAGGAGCTAACACGCTTCTAAATTTTTCTATAGACAGAGATGACTTCATGAATATTCATGGATGTGTCTAGTTTACTATAGATATGAGAGAGGATTCAATGCAAGAGTCCGACACTTCTCAGTGTGCAATTCATCTCGGAATCTCAAAAATGTATTCAGATATGAAACACCCATATTGGTGTCATGGAATGAAAGGTCAGATAGTAGGATTTATCTCTAGGTGTTCCACCTATAAGTAGTTGAAGGAAGAACATCATAGACTAGAAGTCTTGTTATATCCACTTCCAGTCCATGACTAGAAATGGAAAATCATTTCCAAGGATTTTATAGTCACCTTACCTTGGTTGCTTATGGGTAGGGACACTATATTTGTATTTATCGACCGACTAACAAAAGTATCCCATATCATTCCTATTAGAGAGAGTCTCTAAATTGATGAGCTTGGATAAATGTATGTTCATGAGATCATACAACTACCTGGTGTCCCTATTAGAATCATTTGAGACAGGGATTCCCATTTCACACCATAGTTCTGAGAGGGATTGCAGAAAGCTATGGGTACATATGTGCTTCTAAGAATATCTTTTCTCCTTCAGAGTAATAGAAGATCATAACTGATGAAACATGTCCTAGATGACATGCCTAGAGCATGCATCCTTGATTTTAGTGATTCTTGGGATAATCATATTCCCCTCATTGAGTTTGACTATAATAATAGCTTCTTGGGAACAATTCAGATGGATTATTATGAGGACATATATGGTAGGCCATAATGTTCACCCCTGTGTTTTCTAGAGGTAGGTGAGAAATCCCTACTAGGTCCCTGTCTCATACAAGTGACTTCATAGCACGTTCATCTAATCCGGAAGAGTATGAATAATACTCAGTATGGATATAAATCATAAATATATCATTGTTAATGATCTTTAGAGTTTATGGTCAGGGATCAAGTTTTCCTTCAGGTATCTCCTAGACCAGGGAATATAAGGTTATAAGAGAAAGGGAAGCTATCACCACTTTAAATAAAGATGATTAAGATTATATATAATGTGAGGACAGTCTCCTATCAGTTTCAACTACCTCATAGGTACTGCTTCATGCATGATTTCCTTCATGTTTCACATCTTCACCAATATCATACTTCCCATCTCATACCATTGATCCTGAGGAAGTTGAGTTAGTTTCTAATTCTACCTTTGAGGAGTATTCTGTATACATCATTGACTAGAGAAAGATGTCTCTCTGAGGCTAGTATGTCCATCTTGTATTGGTATTATGGTTGCATGGATACCTGCAGAATGAGACTTGGGAGCAGGAGGCTGACATACATTCTCAGTGGACAGATTTATTCTCAGATAGTGTTTCACCTCCTTTGTAAGGTGAACTCAGAGATAAGTTTCTTTAAGGGAGTAAAACATTAAGAACCGGGTTTTTGACTTAGGTACAGATCATTTAAATTTATTTCTAATTCATTATTTTAGACATAATATAGACTCCTAATTGTTTAGTGAAGTTATCAAGGGTATCTGAGGCTTGTTCAGATCTTGTACCCCAATTTTATGGAAAAAATTGTCTTCTTGGACGATTAGAGTAAACCGTTCGGGGATGGTGCATTGTTAGTATGAACCTTGTGGATGGTCTACATTTTTGGGATTAGCCCTATCACACAGTTGGTTCATGGCTTCTCAAACCATGTGGCCTAATCATGTGAGTCCCCCATTTTCTATAGGTACTAATTTATAGTTTTCACATGGTTTGGGAAAATGGGTAGACAAACTGTTCACAAAATATATATTTTTTTTAATTTTACGATTTTACCACTAATGATCTAATTAACTTAACCCTTATTCCACATTCTGATTTTTAGTGGTATGAAACTCTATTTTCACCCATTTATTGAGTTTTTAAATGCCAAATATAAAGATAAAAATATATCCTTCATCTAGGAATGGTTCAATATTCTATTCATCATGTTGGATGCGCAATGATAAGTAATTGAGTCTATTTTATACATTCTTCGTCTGTCTTTCTCTAGTCCTAGTTATCAAGGTGTAAGTGTTTTACTGTTATCTAGGATAAAATAAAATCCATGCCAAATAATATCTGATACTAGAGGAGTGTTATATGGGTACTATGTGGGTGGTCTATAACTCATCCCTCAAGTTCATTCATTCTGGAATTGACATTTGGGGCCCACAGATTTCATCGATGCATTTTATTGAATTTATATTCCATTATTATAATCATTAAAACTATATAATTACAATATTTCTAAATATGAAATTATTTGTTTGTAGTTATGTCCAAAACTCCCAACACCCCATGTATGGTGTTATTCAATAATTGAGTTTTTAGTGTTTTGAAATGTTTGGGGTGTCATTCTGGTGTGCTTGGCTTGAACCTTTTAATGGTGATTTTTACTATATTTAATTTATTGATTTAATTTTTGAATTTTATAATGGAAATTAACATGTTTTTCCATCACTTGACCCCTATAAGGTAAGTGATTCATCTTGATATATAAATATTAAATGAAAATTGGAAATTATATGCAGTATATGACTTGGCTTATTAAATGTAATTTAAGTTTTGGTTGCACATCCATACCACACATTTCCATATTAATGGAAGACAATGGAGTGAACCCTATTGGTTGAATTTGATTTACAAGGTTTTAATTAAAATGTTCCATGCTACATGGCCTTTTCAAACTAATGAAAGGAAACACTTGAACAAAGTAAATTTGTTAATGAAATAGATATCATATGACAAAATTTATTATAATGAATTAAATGTATGGCTTACAATTAATCGCATGGACCATGAATCTTTATACAAAGTGTTGACTCATGATAGCTCTTGAATTTCCAAGGGAATACATTGGGTACCCATGGATGACATTCTAAATTAAGGATGTCAATTTCCTTGGGTGAGACCTATCTGGGAAACCGATCATTGTCTACCTCTAGATGCCCGACATGGCACCATAGGAACAGTTCATTACTATTATAGGATGCCTTGGATACACTACTTGGATCCATAATTGAAGAGTATGTTCATTGGTTATATGCTATCAGGCCTTATCATTTCTTCGCCCCATTTTACCTTAGAAGAACTCCTTGAACTCAATAGGCATCTTATGATGGGAATTCCATGGATGATTATCCTTATATTACAATCTTAACCATTATCTAGGATCCATTACTACTGGGTTAATTGACCCTGAGTTCTAGGTTTCCTTAGTAAATACCATGGAACCACATCATAATAATTATCCATTATGGATTCCTTGTTACATCTTTGAACCTTCACATTTTATACTATCACGATGTGATTTCAATGATGGATATGCCTCAAATGACTTTTCTATATAAACTGATAATAAATATATTAATCAACTTGTTACATGTTTAGAATCCATCTAGGAGCTTAGGGAGTTACTTGGGTAGTTAGTAACATTTTAATGACTTACTTTATATATTCATGCATGAACACTATTACATTTCCATTACATAGGCCAGATGTTATAGACACTGTTGGTGGTCTCACTAAGATTTATCTCTCACCCTCTCTAGGAACCATTTTGTACTTGGGTCAGATTATATGTATGAAAGTGTTGATAAAGGGAATCACAATGATTCAGAAACTTGATTGCTTTTTGTTCTAGGATGGAGCTGGTAGTAGATGACTGAGTTCTGGCTCTAGATTCTTGGGAGAGTTTATGTATTTCCTTTTATGCATTGGGGTTTTCATGTATTTCTGCTACATTGTATCCATTTTTTCATCTTTATAGTGATATAAAATATATCACCATAATCTATTATATGTTATTCAAGTTATTTAAGTTATTATTGATTTTTTCCTTTCCATAGTATATTCTTTATAATTATTTAATCATCTATTAACCTCTGTTTATAATTTTATAATGTGCTACTTTCAAGTAATGAGGGTGTAGTCTCTCCAAAAACACACCCTCATCCCTTGATACTAGTCTACAAACTATGGAATTTGGGTAAATTTACTTGGGGCTATGTGGCCATATAATATTTGGGAACCTATTAAGTGGTATATGGGTCCGGGACATCACAAAACCAGTGGAAGGATAAAATCCATATCGCAATAATTCTTGACACAAACTCCAACAGAATATATCACCCCTTAGAAGCACTATGAACTAACTCCACTTTGTCTACATCCAATATGACCATCCTTAAACTGTATGTAATCTATATAGAAGATACCTTGTGTTGGTTTAACTCCCATGAATGGGAGAGTATAAAAATATCTTGTAGGATATCTTCAAAAAAAGGTCAAATGAAAATTCATCTCAAAACCAAATAAAAGGTATGAAAACATCTATATTCTCTAGGGGCGAAGAAACAAGGATGTGTGAAATTCCCTATCATCATATCATAGATCTATCATGATCATATTAAATAGGTAGATAAAGATTTTATGTGAATCACTATACTGTTAACCCTCATACCTACCAATTTATTTTAAAACTCATTATATATCATGATATATATTTGGGGAAACAGGACTCACCGAGGTAGGTGAGTCGATCAATGGAGTTATGATCCTATATAGAGATTCCACACCACATTGAGGGGTATGATATTAATTTATGTTTTTAAAAAATAATAGATGGAGTAAGTGTGCCTCATCTGTGGTAGAGTTCCCTACTCGATTAGTTGTGTTGGGGACCCAAGCCTTATCGTGAAGGTTATTAACATGGGAATAAACGAACCCATTATAGAGATGGAGCACCCACATAGTGAACCCATGTGGAATTATAAAACTCTATAAAGTATATAGGGGTCCCACTCTCTATCATTTATATTTTACTTTTGGATAATTAAACACTATCCCTACTCTTAATGTATCACTAGAACCCAATCACATCCTCTAAAAAGATAAAAAAATTAAACTACCTAAAAAATCATAAATGGACCCTAATATTTGTTTGAACCTCAATATCATGATCAGTGTAGAATTTTTTAAAATGGACTATATATATAAATATATTTCTCACAATTAGATAAAAAATTATGAAAAACACCAAAAGTTAGGTATATCGGGACAAGGGGTGGTCCCCAGGGAATTATAGTTTGAATAAGAAAAAATGGGGATCTATACCATTGGGTACACTACCTACATGACTTGATGGTCAAGCTTATTAGAAGGGGATGTCATTCAGTGGGGTTAGTCTGAAAACCCCTTATGAAGTATAAAGTAACGTTGGTTTACAAGATTTCCCATATAACACCATGTTTAGGTCAGAATGACCTTCCAGACCCACCAAACTACTAGGGTTGGGTATAAGCTACTACATGGTGAACAAACACCAATTGGCTCGATGATTGCACCAGGTCAACACTTTCTCACCGGTGGGATTAACTCACCAATTTTATCCCATTTTACTACCCTATGTTTAGTATATTTACATAAGCACAGTATCAATTCAATAACTTGGTATAAAACCTTTTTTTTAAAATGAAAACACATGTTGACTATCAACATGATGTCATTAAACTATCTACTTAATTTCCCTTCTATTGTTCCCCTCTCATCAACTCCCCCTAGAACACCACTATTTCATACTTCTTTGTTTCAAATGACATCAATTCTTTTCACCTATATTCCTTGTACCCAATATATTTAATTTCTTCCTATGAACCTATATCAAATTACTAAAGACTCGAATGAAATATATGATATATTTATCATGGTTGTGAGAAGAGAGATAAGAGGGGGGATACCAGGGGATAATAATAGGTCGTCATTGGATATGGAGTTATGGAAACCCTTTAAGATGCCCTACTAGCCTGATATGGAAAGTAGTGCATTATTGTCCTACGATCTTGACCCGAGGATAGAGAGGGGGATTTGGATGGAGGTATTTTGGGCACCAAATCATTCTTTCCTGAATGTGTTCTTCATTTAATTATGAAAAAATCAGAAAATAAAATATTAATAATTATTTAATGTTATCACAATTATCATTGTGAAAAAAATTATTTAAAAACTAGAATTTAATATAATGTTTTTTAAATAAAAGATCCAATAAATATATCAATGTCCTCATATGAAATATGTTCATTATCACCCTAAGAAATATTCATTCCCCATGATTTGAATCATCATTGATACATGAAAATCTATAACTATCTATAAGGTATGTTTCAATGTTGTATATTCATTTGATTAAAGAATTAATAAGTGATTTAAAGATATTGGTTAATAAGGATATTTAAAAGAACTGAAATGGAAGATTCTCAAGGACCAAAACATGAATTCAAATTATACCACTTTTAGGTAAAAACCCTATTAATAATAAAAAAATATGCAATAATGGATTTTATATCTTGGTCTCCATTTTGGAGATATTGGAAATTCATCTTGACACAATGCATGGGCTTAATATATCATATTTTTTAAAATACTAATTATTTGTATTGATCAAAGACACCACTAAAATATTTCAAATACATGAACATTTTTTAAAAATATTAATAAATTTATTTTTTTCTTTTCAGAAAAAAATCACAAATACTTTTTTTTTCAATATCTCTTTCTTTTAAACCTCTGAATCTTTTATTTGTTATAAAAAAATTATTATTAGAAAACATGGATGTTTTATACATAAAACCCACCACCATTCTATTTGATCATTTTTCGAAAGGAATTATCATAAAATATTTCCAAACAACCATGGATGACACATTTAATTCATTTACCGTAATAGTAATACTATATTATTAGATATGGAAAATATAATTTTTGTTATTCTCTAGGGATTATTAACAATTATCAATGGTATTGAACATGTATTAAAAATTGTAACATTTCATCATGATTTTCATGTGATAATTCATTCTAGATTTATCAATGTAGTATTCCTTTTTTCATACATTAATTTTTAAATTTTCATTTACCACTTCTTGAAATCATTTTAAGGAATTTACATGAATCTATTTGCTTCAGTCCCATTCCAATGTGGGTATTTCCCCATGAGACACACATATGACTTATTTTTATAATTTTCACACCTTTCCATTAAATCACTTTCAAAATATTTTCTTCTAATTTAAAAATATTAAATATTTACTACATCATAAAAATTACAATTAACTTCAATTTTTTTTGTTTTTTATTCAACCCCTTCACAAACTTTATAATACTCATATATTTCACCATTATTAATAGTTTCAAGTTATAAATTTAATAATTAGTTTTATAATTGATATTATTTATGTATTTTTCCAAATAATACTTTAGTGAAACTCTAGTACAATTAAGACTATTCTGTATGAAAATATTTTCTTCAAATTTATAATAACGTGGATTCATTAACTCAACTTAATATATCATATTTAAATTAATACCTTCTATTTTTTATTTTGAGTAATATTATATTTGTTTCAATATTATGTTGTTTGGATTTAATTTTAAAAAAAAAATTATTTTTTTAATTCAAATTATAGATCAATAACCTTTCCAATTATGAGTTATAATTATAATTTTTTACTTCATACATATTCACTAAATTGAAAATACATAGTCCTGAATTTCTCTTTAACATATTTATAAAACATCCCTATATTTAAATAGGATTTTGAGTCTATATTTGTAGATCTGCATATTTCCTATATAAAATTAAAAGTTTGATATTTATCAAGAATGGAACCGTAAATCTCCTTTTTCGTAGTGATATCCTTTTTAATAGTTTTCTTCTTGGACTTACAAAATTTATATTTTGAAACAAAGAACTTTTATTAATTTATATCCACATCTAGGCTTCCTTTACTAGATATATCACAAAAAATTATTTCTATTATCAAATATAATTCATTTATTAATAACCTATATATATATATATATTTTATCATATGTTACATATCCTTATCTCTATCATAGTATGAAATTATTATATTCACATTCTTTTTTAACCATCCTTTATAGAATTTTTGGAAATAACGTCAAAATAAAATTTTGTTTGATCAAATTAGAAATAAACTATACCTTTATTATTTATAAAAATAGATCTATATATACCAATGAACAATTTTAATATGTACATATGTAGTGATTAATTTTGTATTAGATTTTTTTATCAATAAGTGCGGATTTTAATATGTAATGAAATTTTCAATGTGTGTTGACAGAAAAAGTATCTATGTTTATGAGGAATATAATATACATGTTCAAAAAAATTACTCTTTCTATTCTAGAATACGTTGATGGGATAATTCTTGACAACAACCCAACATATATTATTATTGGAGATATGGTTTTTAAATAAATAAAGACCAATGGAGATGGATAAAGATACATGATATAAAAAAATTGAAGTGGTTGAGATTATTTATAATGTAAATTTGGGATATTTAGAGATGGCTAAGAGTGAATTAATAAGGTTGTTAGTGTTTTTGGTAAATTTACATTTATCTATACTAGAGATAAATATTCACAAGGAAAGTAATCATGCATGGGATATGTAATAGTCATTTATATATAGAGGTTTGATATTTTGATAAAAGGATGATTATGCATATTTCATCCAGCTCTATGATAGAGTTTTCAGAGGTGACATATGAATCATTCACCCTACATATGAGTGGACCAAAGAAATATTCATTTTGAATCTTTAGATGGAAAAATTAGTAAAGACCTGAATTAGTCCCTTTGAACAATAGAATGATTCTAGGGCTATGTAGTAATAATTTTGTCTATGTTTTGTAAATTTTGGATTATTGAGGATATATAATGATAAATTAATGTTTTTAAGGATAAAAAATATAAATTTAAGGACCATTCATTCATATATATTATATTTCACATTGATCATTATGAATTTGTAAGGATCATATACTAGATTTATAAGGATGATCAAAAAACCCAAGAATCAATCATTCATTTATGGATTGAAGAATGAATGATTTATTGAAATATTTTAAAGTTGTTTATGTAATAATTAATAGAGGGTTCTCTAGAATAGAGAATTTTTAATGGGGATGAATCATTTGTGGTCAAAATATGAGTGATTATAGAGAGACACACCAGAATATTTCACAAAATAATCATTGTATTCTTACATGATGGATTATAAAATGTAAATAATTTGAGGAATTATAGGAAAAATATATTTTAAGATGAATTGATTTTGATGATTCTTTACACTTATATTTATTGATTAAAATATCATAATTTTTAAATTTATTAAGATTGTGATAAAATCCATTTTATATTTAATAAGAACAATATAAAGAGAAGTTGGAGTTTGTGAGCATCCATGTCATAGTGGGGATATCTAATTTGTAATGATTCATGTTTCATTGAACACCTGGAACAATTAAAATAAATTGTAAGCAACATATTTTGGAAAGAAAGATATCCTGATATTTCATTATCATATTGATAATTCAATTTTGATTATAATAGGTATTTAAATGAGTATATAACAAGGATAATATTGAATGAAAATTTAATCTTCAAATATCTAACAGATTGAATAAAAGAGATCACTTTATAAGTTAATATTGAGAATTTAAAAACAATGTTAAAATAGTATTCATGGAATATTCTATGAATATATATTTTATAGGAAATGAAAATGATGTTGATAAATTAGAATTGAGAAATAAATATATTAAAAATTAAAAAGAACTGTGACATCGAGGTTTTAAACATTTAAAAAATTTTAGAGACATTCAATCCAAGAGAATTCAAGGATTTGAGGAGGAATTCGATCATTTAATATCTAAAGAGTGTCAGAAAGAGTATCTTGCCTAATCATTATCATCAGTTTTTGAATTTCTAGAAGATGTGTTCCCATATTGAACCATTTATGCAAGATGCTTGAGGGGAAAGATCTATTTTAAGTGGTTCTAAAGAATCCCTGAGTAAAATGAAATATTTCTCATTTTGGTTCAAACATTCTTATAGTGGATAGAGAAAAGATGTATTTTTTCATTGGAACTCTAGAATATTAGCATAGTGGACTCTCTATTAAAGTGATTAGGAAGATCCCAAGTGTAACAACATGGTTATATAATGAACCCACTTTATGTTTGTGTTTTATTTATTATAAATGATGAAAAAAGACATGAATAAAAGATAGAATATTTCTGTATGTGTATGAAGTGGTTCTTGAAAGTTTTTTGGTTTGTTCCGAAGAATGTTGTGATGAATATGAGTCAAAATCAAGGCTAGTTTTTTTGGAAATGGAGTTCAGATTGTGTTTGTTATCAATCCACACTAGTTTGATCATGGAGATTCTAAGAAAATTTATCATTCAATATATCCACAAAATAGTGATGAATATGGTGTCATTTCTAAGTGTTTTCCAAAATTTTGGGATCAAAATACAGAGGAATTGGCTAGCATCGTGAAAGGCTGTTTTCTAGAATCAAATCTTCTTAAATATGGTAAAGGCATGGGTTTTGTGATGTCTTGGTTCTTAAAAGGTGAGTATTAAATGTTTTAGATGGGATAATTGTGTTCTTTGTGACTACAAGAAGTAGAGCATGAAGAATGAATAATGAGTTAATAATAATCTTTATGACTATGAAAAATCACTCTGGAGCATCGTGAATGGAGGAGTTTTGTGAATATCTTTTTGAATAATACCAATAATAAAGTAATGTTGGTGGATATTTTAAAATGGCATAGACTATAAATATTAGGATACCCCTACTTCATTTGACATGAAAATAATTTGAGAAAAGTCAAAATCATAGAGATTTCATGATGGTCGGGAGCGTCATGTGTCTGGTTTTTTTCGTCGTGAGCATCATGAAAAGGATTTTAATGTCTTTAATAATGACAATCCTTCTATGTAATTAGTTATTTTCGATTATATGGTATTAAATGATGACTTAGTGAGCTTTGGGAATGAATTTTGTTCCACAAATATAGTTTTTACCACAAAGGTAGTGAGATTAGCGAAGGAGCTTCACGAATAGAAGGTCTAAACAACATGTCTATGTGCATGTGACTTCAAAGTGAATCAACTCACGTCTATGGTACATAAAGATTCTCATTCTATCTAGAAACATGCAATGTAATTCCATTCTACTGAAGTGAACTCCATGTCAATAAACTAAGTAAAACATCGCACAAAAAAGTGAGCTAGGGGTGTTGATAGATCTATTCTGAGGGACGCGGTGTGTCATCCCTAAAATATTTTAAAGGAAATGTTCTTGGAATAGAGTGATTGTGTGTGAACTTTTTTATTCCAAAAAAATTGAATATTAGTTTAGTATTTTATAAAAGATATATTTGGAATATTCTTTTTGAACTATCTCTTTGTGGAGAACCACGTAAATTTATTTTGTTCTCTCTCTTCTTGTGAATGTTCAATTATTGTATAATTCTTTCATATAGGTTTAATTTGGTCCTACCAATGTGGGATCAAGATCCATCATTTTTTAAAAAAAAAATAAGACACCTTGATTAACACCACCCCACTCAGGGTGCTCTAGGGTCCAAAAAAGTGGTATCAGAGGCCATTTAACTTAAGTTGGATTCTCTACTGTAAAGTTGTTCTCTTTTGAATAATTGAATTTATTTCCCATGTCAAAAATGAAGTGACGTTTTTATGATGATTCCATTATATCTAATAATAATTATATATCAAATAAGACCCTAATGAATAGGAAAAATAAATAGAATATAATGTTGATGAAGTCCCTCTTATTTAAAGAAGAGGTATTATTTGATTCTCAAACATTTATGAAAGTGAAGACATGTCAGGCTTGGAATATAAAGAGAAAGTCTCTCTAGTTTCCACCAAAGAAGAAGAAAACCTTCACAAATATTTTAAATCAAAATATTCAGGTTATAAAGAGGTATATGTTATAACCTTCAAATGATTTACTCAAGATAAGGAGCCTAGAACAAGTGATGATTACGATCAATCTACAACCTCACATGAATTTGTAGATGATAGATTAAGATTTTTTTTTGTGATATTCCCAACGAATTATCGAACATTGATTGTGGATTCATTAAATGTATATAGTTAGATATCTCCCACCAAGAATAAGAAGGTGATTCATTGGAAAAGGGCTTCGAAGGAAAAATTATGGAATGTTTAAAGCTCTATAGGAAGGATAGATCCATTGAATAAAAAACTAGGGAATAAGAAATAATTTCCACAAAATACCACAATTGAGTTGATGAGAAAGTGGAATTTTAAAAACTCTTGAAGAAAAGATCCATGTGATTGAAGGGAAATTGAAAAATATCACTAATTTCATGGTTCTGCAGAGGAATAAATATCTAAAAATATCATGGAACTTGTCCCATTGATTCAAAATATTGTTATTGTATATCAAGAATAATTTGCTATAATGAGGAATTATTATAAATAGAGTATGATTATGATTGAAGATCCTAAAATAATCCTCAATATAAAATTTCAATATTTTGAAAGATCATTAGGAATATATTGAGAAGGCATACTTGGAGACCTCACAAAATAAAGAAAATGTTTTTGCACCTACACAATTTTCATAGGATGATTCTAAATATTAAATACCTCGAAAATGTGTTAAAAAGATCATGAAACCATTTGATGATATATCTCATGAAGTTGAGAATAAAAAGGAAACTTGCATACCATCTTTTATTAATGCATCTAAAAATATTATCGTGGAGTGAACAGGTTTTATGGAAAATACTAGACAAGAGTGGATGCAGAAATGTGATAATAAACCAACCGCCATGACTAAGGTGGATAGGAAAAAAGTTTATAGAATTTGGTTTCCCATAAAGAGAATAAAAATTCATTAATAAAATCCAACTTCCATATATATAATATATAAGGAGATCATGGTTTGTTGGTCAATGTTGGTGTTGTAATAGATTTAGGCCTTGTACATTGGATTTATGGTATAATCCTCTAAAGAAAAAAGTACAAAGGAATCCTATTTCAAGGAGGATTAATCTAGAGGATAAGGAGAAGCATCCATATGTCTAGAAGAATCTATACAGAAGAAAGAGATTTGGGATTCTAGATATCATTTTTGATGTATTCAATAGAAGTAATCACAAGGTTGGTACATTCTTATCTCAACACGTATTCAATATTGAATAGAAAGGAAGACCACAAAATCAGACTAAGTATGAAGAAGATACCTTGGGAATAAATTAGTGGAATATTGTGAACACAAATTCTCTCAATGAGATATCAAAGATAATGAGAAGATTATGGATTCTAAATCTAATAATTTGAAGGGTAGTGCATCCAAAATAAATACTCATATGGATGGAAATCATAATAATCAATGTGAAATATCAAAATAGTATGAAACAATTTCTATGAAATTTATGTTATTTGGATAGAATATTTGGATAGACTGAGGAAACATGAAGATTCAAAGGATGAGGTTAGTAAAAAAGTAAATTTAAGATTACACATGACGAAGAAAAAGTGCAGGATATTTTTCAAACAAAAGGAAACTCTTGGGGAAAAGAATTTCCATGTGAGTGATGCAACAAATTCAAGCACATTGTAAAAATCTTTTTAACATTACTAAAATAACAATAAGTAGTCTATAAGATGGGTAATAATCAATCATCCATGAAGGATATTAATTAGTGAAATTATCCAAACAAATATGAATATAATGTGGATATATTATGCTACCACAACATAAATTAGAAAATACTTTCAAATATGAATGAATGAAGAATGGAGAAACAGGTTTGAGAAGATCATCCCAGTCCTGATGTACATATTAAAAAAAACATCGATACAACTTATTCCCTCATTATTTGGTTATTTTTATTTTTTTTCATACAATATAGGGATTTGAAGGTAAAGAATGTCGTTAGTAAGAGAACCCAAGAAGTAGTGAGGGATGTCAAATCTTGATATCCAATCTGAAGAAGTCACCATCTTTGACTAATTCAACAATTTTTTATTCAAATAAAAAATTATGGAGGACCATATTTGATAAAGAAAAAGATATTCTATTCCAGAAATCAAGGATAAATAAGTTACCAAATGTTCTTAATCTTATTTATTCTATCCTTTAGAACACTTTTTCATGAAGATTATCCTTGGTGATGTTGTGAATATTTTATATTGTGGACTGTTACTAGTTGGAGATCCACTCTTGTGTATTATCTATATTAAAATTTCTAAATATCCAATCATGATGAGATGAATCATTATGAAGACGATGATAATCGTTTCCCTTATGGGGTATGTAACTCCATGAGATTTTATAAAAAATATTCTTTTTAATTTCATTAATGTCATGTGTTGTACGCTACACCAAAAGGATCATGCATTACACGCATCCTTGACTTGCCTTGCATTACACGCAATCGCGACCTTCCACAATAGCGTGTGTCATACGCAATATCGAGTTTCACTAAACAACGAAATGTTATATAAACTAGCCGTTATGAATAGTAATACCACTTTTTAAAATTTTATAAATTGTATCTTTCGAAATGGACTTCATTTTTGGATTCAAAATATCGAAATTATCCTAGGGTGAATTTTTGGTATTTTTCGGAAAACATTCAATTTTTGATGAATAGTGAAAACACTAGGTTACTATTCAAAAACTGACTTTTTATTTAAATATTTATTTATTTTATTTAAATTTATTTATGGTAAAAATTGATACATAATACCTATATAAGTTCAATGTAATTCATTGGAGTCATTTTATATTAATTTTAGATATATAAAAATTTTATTGAACTTTTCACCGTCTTTTACCCACCTCCTAGGAGAATTTGGAAATTAACATAAAACATAATTTTACCACTTCTATGAGTGGAATTTCGAAAATCCGAGAGACATAGATAATATCAATGACTAAAATGTGGTTCAATAAGATGAAAATAATTTTTTGTTGAATAGTAAGTTTTTACTTTTATTTTCCACGGTTAAAAGTAAATAAGGTAATTAAGGGTACAAATGATATTATTACTACCATAACACATGTACTAATTCTATTAGATAAGTTTAATTCGACCAAAAACAACCTTATGAATAACATATGACCATTTCGGTCCTCTTGGATTAGATTAGGACATTTATTATTAATTTATTTAAAGAAGGGTTAAAATAGTTAAAATCAAAGAATAATAACTAAATCATTTTTAATATAGGGTTATACATGAGATAAATTAGACTATATATATTCATTATAAATATAAATATATTTTCTAAATAATGGTATTTTATTTATGATTTCTAGACATTATATAATTTAATTCATTTATGACACAATGATGATGCAGTAATTATCTTATTAAGGAAATATTAACATAATTGATGTTATAAATACCCAAATAAATGTAATTTGAGACTTTTTATGAATTTGACTAATTTTATAGGTTAATATGACATGTTATTATTTATTTAATTAACTTTGTTCGAACTAATCATGCTGTTATGATTTTCACAAAAATCAATTATCAAATAGTGTCTAAATTGACATAAAATAGTTTTTAAAACAAATATTTTATTATTAATTGTTATTATATTCCTAAAAATCTAAGGTTTGGTCAAGATACTTATATAATGATATTAGTATCATTAATGGACCACTTGGGGGTCTCTTGGATTTATATGGTAAGTTTATTAACTATATAATATAAAAATACAAAGTGACATGGTAAATTTCAATCTAATTAACTAAGAGTTAAAACTAAAACATAAGGTTTATATAATGACCAAAAACTGTCTAAAACCTATTGGATGAGTGGATTGCCACCCATACCCACTTTATATTAGAAATAAATCAATTTTGAGCTATTAAAAACCGAATAGGACTTTATTATAAAATAATATTTTAAGTTTTTCCAAAGGTGCCCCTCTCCTCCCTTATAAAAAGGGAACCCATTCCGTCTTCTCTTCACACCCTTTTGAGCCTTGAAGGTCAGCCAAAACCTGACCATTTCTCTTCTACACTTCCCTAGAATCATTTTGGAGGTTCTGGTCTCCTCAAAAGACCAACTCTACTTCATTAGGAGGAAGCTTAAAGAAGGTGTGTCGAAGAAGAGGTAATCTCTTCTAACGATTCTTTCAAGTTTCTTTCTTCTTCAACTTCATATTATTTAGTTGTTTCATTATAAAGTAATAACATAAGTATCTCTAATATACTGATATGTTATTATAAATATCAAAACAACCCTATTACACCTTCTATCCATCATACAGAAAACGAAATCAGCGCGCGTGCGTACGTACGGAATACCGTCCCCACGCCGTGGTGTAATCTATTTTTCCACTACCACCTTACTTGGATTGGTATAATGGTGTAAAGAATAACTATATATTATTATTATAACATCATAATTATTCTACAATATTATATCATCCTCTATAATTCCATTCAATAAATATGGGAACGATATCTTCGCTCGTGCGTATGTACGGATTACCGTCTCCACGACGCGATAAGATTCATTTTCCATGTTAACAATTAAAAAATAATTATAAAGTATACATAATAAGTAATAATGAAATATATAACATAATAATGCTTCTGGATTTATGTATATATATATGTATTTCATCTACTAAATTCAATAAAGAAACAAAAAAACAGCGTTCATGCATACGTACGGCCTACCGTCTCCTTGAACGATGTATTTCATTTCATTTATCTATCTATTATATATATATATATATGTACTGAATATATATATGATACATAAATCATGATTTACATTTTTGATGTAATTAAATCAAGATATAAGTAATAATAATATCAAGAACAACAAGTCCAAACATGTACGATAAATAAAATGATTCTACCCAAAACGCTGCTTTAACATGGAAGTTTTAAAAGAACGGGTAATATAAAGTCATAAGTGAACCATATATGATATCATAACAATGAATATGATTCTGTAATAAGTCAATGACAATATTTAAATCATTATACAGGAGGTTTGGATACGTACGAAGCATATCGGACCTAAGGTAAGGGATAATGTTGCAATCTCAATTGTTTTCTATCCGAGATTGCTTATACGTAAGTATTTACTGGGGTTATATTTATCATTCAAGTCCAAGTTTTATAAAAATGTTTCCATGTATGTTTAAAGTCCTTTTTTCCCATTTTTTACTTTTACTTCATGATATGTAAGTAATCTTTCTTTTGTTTACCTTACGAGGTACTTTTTGACTTTTCCAGCAAAAGTATGAGAAAAATGTTTTTTTAACTTATACGGCATGAACAGATTTTTACTGTTTAATAATGCCTCATTTTCATGAAGCTTACTCTAAAAACTTTTCTGACTATTTTAAACAAAATAGTTTTCTTTTTAAATTTCGTGGAATTTTGTGAAAAGAAAATTACTTTGAAGAAGAAAGGATATTTTTCTCAAGAATTCATTTCAATTGATTTATCAAAACCATTCTCCATCTAAGATGACATTATTTCATATGTGTATATTTCAGGTATAATGTCCACATGATTTACATGGTTTCACTTTTCTTATGATGAAATATCTATTTGTATTATATGGATTATGTTATGATGGGATGACGTTTATGAAACCCATTTTATTCTTTGGGTTATGATGAATGTTTTAGGTTTATTTTGTGGCACAAATAAAAATGATTTCATTATGAGAGGGGTGGGACCTATATCTCACTCCAATGCATTGGGTAATGATTTATATCTCATGAGATAGACATGGCTGGAATGGTAATTCAATCCGGTTCAGTGATACAGTATTGGAATGAGGAGTGAAATCGATTCAGAAAGGGACTTTGTCTACTAAGATGGTATTGGAAGCAATGCCTTGGCTACTATGGAAATCATAACAAGTGCTGAATGGTTGCCGCAATTACATTATTTATTCCCATGCTATTTTATCAAGATTGTTGTTCCATTATGATATATTCCTTACATACTTCCAAGATTTATGTCCTTGCTCATGATTTTTATGTTTAGATTTTATGTTCATGATTTTGAATTCAAATGTTTATGGATTGTTTTATGTTCTCTATGCTTACCCTTACTGAGAATTTGAGCTCACCATTTTTATGTTTTCTTTTCCCTGGGATATAAAGAAAGGTTTTAGGTAATAAAAAAAGGGGAAGATCTTTATGGGAGATGTTGAAGATCATTCACCATGATTAGAAGATAAAATTCCAAGTTTCCGAAGACACTAAACTATTACGATCCTTGTGTGTCTATGTTTTTTATGTACAAAGTATTCCGAAAATGTAATGTAATGTCCATGTACTTCATGCTTTGGGTCTCTACAGTTGGTATCAGAGGAACAGTTTAGTTAACCTTTGGAAACTAGGATACAAAAACTTTAGTATGATCCCTAGAGATATTTCTAAGGTATGTCTAGGGATGTCCCTAAGGTTAAGTATAAGTATAGGTTATAATCCTAGAATTATGGTAACGATCTTAGAATTAAACCTAAGATGTTAGATATTGAAGGTACTCCCACTTTACTATGTTTTTTTCCCTAGTATGATTTTTTCCTCTCACACTATTCTTTTTCGGTTTTAGACGATGGCTAGAACCCAAAGAAACCATGTTGATCAATGTAATGGACAATGCAATGATTTATCTCCTGAACAAACCAATGTTATGGGAGATGGAGTGAAAAATCTTATTTCTATACTTACACCAGCTATGAATCATTCTGGACTTCCAAATGAGAAGAGAAGGGAACAATATTCTATTGAGTCCTTCATGAGGAAACGTCCACCTTCTTTCAGTGAGTCTTCTGATCCACTTATTTCTGAACAATGGATCAGTACCGCTGAAAAGATATTTTCAGTTCTTCAATGTTCTGAACATGATAAAGTCATCTTAGCAATATATTGTTTGGAAGGTGAAGCTGATCAATGGTGAAATATTATCAAGAATACCTGGCCAAGTGATGAAATTGAGTCCATGGAATGAGACCAGTTTAAGAACATATTTTTCAATAAGTACTTCCCTCGTATTCATCGAACAAATATGGAGAAGGAGTTTCTTGAACTAAGGCTTGCAATGTATGAATCTGGATTTATCGCCCAACCTGAAAGTAAAGTTGATCGATTCTTCAGTGGCTTAAAACCAAGTCTTCGAAGGGAATTAGCTATAAGAGACTTCAGTAGCTAGGAAGAAATTGTATGTTGTGCTATCAAGGTAGAAATGGAAGTTGGTGTTACATATCCATCTCATGGTTTTGACAAGAAACGAAAGATGGAGTTCAAGGAGAAATCTCAGAATAATGGTGAAAATAAGATGAATGTTTCTTTATGCTCAAAGTGTGGAAAGAAGCATGGTAGAGATTGTATTAAAAGGGAACAGAAAATGTTTTAAGTGTGGAAAAGAAGGTCATCGAGCAGCTGAGTGTCGATGTAATGGAAAAAGGGTTTCTAATGATGTGAATAAATAAAATATTGTAGAGAACGCACCACAAACACTTCAATGCTTCAAGTGCAATGAAATGGGGCATTATGCTAATCAATGCCCAAATCCAAGGGTTAATGATGATCGACATGAGCAACGACTTAAGGAAAAGGGAAAAAGGGAAGTCACATGCGATCACTATTGGTGATGTTAAATATGACAACGATGTGGTGTAATAGTTAAGTGTTTATGTAATGGGATTCCAAAATAATGTTGTATATAGTATCATGGAATATTGGACTATTTATGTATTGGTCTATGGTGGTTTTCAATAATTTTATGGTACCGGTAACCATGGAAAGTGATTGAGATATTTTTGGAAGGAGGATGATATGCACATAATGAAGGGATAAGGAGAAAATGAAATGTTTTATAGTATTCATGAGCTCATGACTGATATAAGGAAATAATTATATCATGGTTTGAGTATATATAATTTTGGGGTTTTTGTATGTGGAAAGAGTTAAATTTCGACAGCACTCATGTTTTAACTAAGGTTAAATGGGTATTAATTTTTCAAGAGGATACATGATTAAGGGCTTCAAATGTTTGTAATGTGACCAACAAGACATATCTTATGATATATGGGGATCAACGATGGTATTAACATGCTTGTTATATGAACTATCTGGTAATCGTTTTCAGTATAATATGAGAATGGACATCAATATTTTGGATAATCCTAAAGATTAGAATGGATTATGTTGGACATAAGTTAGTATTGTTTAGGTCTAGAACCTTTTCAATATTATTGATGGAAAGTTATAATATTGTATTTTTAGAAAAAAAGTACAACTTGTAGAATGGGCGACAACCCGTCACGTCGAACAATGCTGTGGGCATCAAACCCACAACCGAAGTGCGACATGCCTTTATTTCCTACCACTGGCCTACAGAAAGTCCCTGGTTAGTAGAAAGTAGTTTTATTTTATTATGCAGGATGATAGATGAAGTATAAGCCCATTTTGGAACCATATATGATTAATCTCACCATATATGGAATTATGTATATAACTTTTGCTAACTTGTGTTTGAGACAGATAGAATGACGTATCATTCTATCGCATGATCTAATAAAACTTTGCGAAAGACAAATTCAACTTCATATCTTAAAGAGATGAAGTGGAAATTGTTCATGGCACAAACAACGTTGAGATTATACCAAAAGAAAGTAAGTATTTATTCTAATTCAAATTCTTCAACTTTAGGGAAATGATCTTGAAAACCAAAAATGTTGTCCTAGTGCCCTTATATCTGATGAATCAGATGGTACCCTAGATCATCACAAATTTATGGCTTTGTGATTTTTGTCTTCTTCATAGACATGTTCTCTACCACTCCCCATCAGAACATGACGGTTAGATTTCTCTTCCATATCCATATTTTCACCTATGTTCTCCCATGTGGAACCCCAATGATTAGTTAATTTGGGTAACCATTATGTTTTATACTTTAGTTTTGAAAGTCATGTTTTGGTATTCCCTTTTACGATGTGGGTTTCTGTTAAAGAAACTTTCGAGTAGTAAACCATTTATAACCCCGACGAATTTCGAGGGCGAAATTCATTTTAAGTGGGGTAGAATGTAACACCACAAGATTTTTTGAAAAATAATACTTTTAATTTCATTAATGTCTTGTGTTGTACTCTACACCAAAAGGAGCTTGCATGATACACATCCATGACTTGGCTTTCATTACACACAATCACGACCTTCCATGATAGCATGTGTTGTACGCAATACCGAGTTTCACTAAACAACGATATGTTATATAAACTAGCCGTTATGAATAGTAATACCCACTTTTTGAAATTTTATAAATTTTATCTTTTGAAATGGACTTAATTTTTGGATTCAGAATATCGAAATTATCCTAGGGTGAAGTTTTGGTATTTTTCTGAAAACGTTCAATTTTTGATGAATAGTGAAAACACTATGTTACTATTCAAAAACCGACTTTTTATTTAAATAATTATTTATCTTATTTAAATTTATTTTAGGTAAAAATTGATACATAATACCTATATATGTTCAATGTAATTCATTGGAGTCATTTTATAATAATTTTAGATATATAAAAATTTTATTGAAATTTTCACCATCTTTTACCCATCTCATAGGAGAATTTGGAAATTTACATAAAACCTAATTTTACCGCTTCTATGAGTGGAATTTATAAAATCTAAGAGAAATTTTTAATATCAAGGACTAAAATTTGGTTCAATTAGATGAAAATAATTTTTTGGTGAATAGTAACTTTTTACTTTTATTTACCACGGTTAAAAGTAAATAGGGTAATTAAGTGTAAAAATGATATTATTACTGCCCTAACAAATGTCCAAATTCTATTGGATAAGTTTAATTCGACCAAAAACAACCATAGGAATAAAATATTACCATTTAGGTCCAATTGGATTAGATTAGGACATTTCTTATTAATTTATTTAAAGAAGGGTTAAAATAGTTAAAATCAAAGTTTAATAACTAAATAATTTTTAATATAGGGATAAACATAAAATAAATTAGACTATAAATATTAAATAGAAAGATAAAAGGCTTTCCTACATAATGGTATTTTATTTATGATTTTTAGACATTAAATAATTTAATTTATTTATGACACAATGACGATGTAGTAATTATAGTTTTAATGAAATATTAACATAATTGATGTTATAAATACCCAAATAAATGTTATTTGAGACTTTTTATGAATTAAACTAATTTTCTAGGTTAATATGACATGTTATTATTATGTTAATTAACTCTTTTCTAACTAATCATGCGGTTATAATTTTCACAAAAATCAATTACCAAATAGTGTCTATATTGACATAAAATAGTTTTTTAAAAAATATTATATTATTAATTATTATTATATTCCTAAAAATCTATATATAGGCCAAGATACTTATATAATTATATTTTTATCATTACTGGGCCATTTGGGGTCGCTTGGATGTATATGGTAAGCTTATTAACAATATAAAATTAAAATACAAAGTGACATGGTAAAAGTCAATCTAATTAACTAAGAGTTAAAACTAAAAGATAAGGTTAATATAATGACCCAAAACATTATAAAATCTATTGGTTGAGAGGATTTCGACCCGTCCCCACCTTTGATTCGAAATAAATCAATTTGGAGCTATTACAAAATGAATATGACTTTATTATAAAATAATATTTTACGTTTTTTCAAAGGTGCCCCTCTCTTCCCTTATAAAAAGGGCACCCCTTACCTCTTCTATTCACACCCTTTTGAGCCTTTAAGCTCGGCCAAACCCTATCCATTTCTCTTATCCACTTCCCTATAAACATTATGGTGGTTCTGGTCTTCTCAAAAGACGAATTCTACTTCCTTAAAAGGAATCTTAAAAGAGGTGCGTCGAAGAAGAGGTAATCTTTTCTAACGATTCTTTCAATTTTCTTTCTTCTTCCAATTCTTCTTATTTAATTTTTTCATTATAAAGTAATAACATAAGTATCTCTAATATACTGATATGTTATTATAAATATGAAACAACCCTATTTAACCTTCTATCCATCCTATGGAAAACAAAATCACCCCGCGTGCGTACGTTCATAATACCGTCTCCACACTGTGGTGTAATTTGTTTTCCACCACCACCTTACTTTGATGGGTATAATGGTGTAAAGAATAAATATATATGATTTTTATAACATCATACCGATTCTAAGATATTATATCATCCCATATAATTCCACTCAATAAATATGGGAACGATATCATCGCTCGTCCATACGTACGGATTACAGTCTCCACGACGTGATGAGAATCATTTTCCATGTTCACAATTCAAGATTAATTATAAAGTATATATAATAAGTAATCATGAAATATATGACATAAAAATTATTCTGGATTTATGTATATATATATATATATGTATGTCATCTACTAAATTCAATAAGGAAACAAAAAAACGGCGTTCATGCGTACGTACGGCCTACCGTCTCCATGAACGGTGTATTTCATTTAATTTATCTATCTATTATATATATATATATATATATGTACTGAATATATATATGATATATAAATCATGATTTAAATTCTGTAAGTAAGTAAATCAAGATATATGTAATAATAATATCAATAACAACGAGTCGAAACACATACGATAAATAAAACGATTTTACCCAAAACGCTGCTTTAACATGGAATTTACAAAAGAATGGGTAATATAGAGTCATAAGTGAACCATATATGATATCATAACAATGAATATGATTCTTTAATAAGTCAATGATATTATTTAAATCATTATATAGGAGGTTCGGATACGTACGAAGCATATCATACCTAAGGTAAGGGATAATGTTGCAATCTCAGTTGTTTTCTATCCGAGATTTCTTATACGTAAGTATTTACTGGGTTTATATTTATATTCAATGTCCAAGTTTTATAAAAATGTTTTCATGTATGTTTAAATTCATTTTTACCCATTTTTTACTTTTAATTCATGATTTGTAAGGAATCTTTCTTTTGTTTACCTTACGAGGTACTTTTTGATTTTTCCGGCAAAAGTATGAGAAAAATGTTTTTTTACTTATACGGCATGAAAAAAATTTTACGGTTTCATAACACCTCATTTTCATGAATCTTACTCTACAACATTTTATGAATATTTTCAAAAAAATACTTTTCTTTTAAAATTGCATGGAATTTTGTGAAAAGAAAATTATTTTGAAGAAGAAAGGATATTTTCCTCAAGAATTCATTTCAATTGTTTTATCAAAACCATTCTCCATCTAAGATGACATTATTTCATATGTGTATGTTTCATGTATAATATCTTTATGATTTAAATGGTTTTAATTTTCTTATGATGAAATATCCATTTGTTTTATATGGATTATGTGATGATGGGATGATGTTTATGAAACCCATTTTATTCTTTTGGTTATGATGAATGTTTTATGTTTATTTTGTGGCACGAGTAAGAATAATTTCATTCTGAGATGGTTGGGACCTATATCTCCCTCTAATGAATTGGGTAAATATTTATACCTCATGAGATAAACATGTCTGGAACGTTATATTAATCCGGTTTAGTGATTCGGGACTGGAATGAGGAGTGAACTCGATTCAGAAAGGGACTTTGTCCACTATGATGGTCTTGGTAGCAATGCCTTGGCTACTATGGAAATCATAACAAGTTCTGAATGGTATCCACAATTAAATGATTTATTACCATGCTATTTTATCAAGATTGATGTTCCTTTATGATATATGCATTACGTACTTCCAAGATTTATGTCCTTGCTCATGATTTTGATGTTTAGATTTTATGTTCAATCTTTTGCATTCAAATGTTTATGGATTGTTTTATGTTCTCTATGCCTACCCTTACTGAAAATTTGAGCTCACACTTTTTATTTTTTCTTTTCCCCATAATATAAAGAATGTTTTTATGTAAGAAAACAAAAGGGGAAGATCTTTATGGGAGAAGTTGAAGATATTTCACCATGATTAGAAGATTAAATTCCGAGTTTCCAAAGACACTAAACTATCACGGTCCTTGTGTGTTTGTGTTTGTTATGTATAATGTATTCCGAAAAAGTAATGTAATGTCCATGTATGTCATGAATTGGGTCTCTATAGGGTAGGTAAATTAAGAATCTGTTAGAATCATTTTTTCCTCAATTAGTGTCATATTTAATCATTCTAGAGTTTTCATAAAGATCTTGTCATTCGAAAAGGTATATCTCAATTAATATCTCATCCTTATTGATTAAAAATATTAATCTTTCTACAAAGGGTATTTACTTGAGTTAATTTTGTGAAATTATAAGAATTAACGTTCTATAAGGATGGGTATCTAGCATATTTTTCATGATTATTTTTGATCTATTTATTGAAGTTAGTGTAGGAGTTTCTGGTTGATTATTATTAAAAACCTCATATCACATTTAGAATCGTCATAATGTAATGGAAGTGGAAAATTCATGAAGATAAGTTTATGATTTCTTACTTAATAAGGTATCATGGTAATTATGTAATAGATATTTTTTTTTAATCAAATCCTATTGGTTTCTACACTGAGCAAAAGTTAGGGAAACATATAGTGAAATGATGGATGAAAAATTACAAAAGTATGACGGATACCCTTTTTCAATGAATTGCGTATTTATTTTCAATAAAGGAGATAATGTGAAATGAGAACTAGGAAATTAAATTTGAGTGATTTGTTAATGATCCAAACATTGACACAGTCATTTTGGAAGAAAACATTGAATGTATTTCCAATAATTCCGTCTCCAAATTTTGGTTGAAAAAAACCCATGGAATGCATTAGGATGGGACTTCTATGGATCCCACCATGTATAATAGAATCATTTCTAGATTATTAAACTTTTATATTATAGGATAAAATGAATTTTTGGCATTTTATTATGATTATTGGGGTAGAGATATGGTGGATAGAAAATCTAAAAGTGGTGGAGAATTATTTATTGGCAACAAATGTGTTGGATGGTTGACTTAGAAACATGAGATCACTTCTCTTAATATGAAATTAGTAGAGTATATCTCTACTATAATGGAATTTACTCAGATTTAGTGGATGAAGAAACAACTGAATGATATTGGTGATGATGTGAAACAATCGATGGTGATTAACTTTGATAAAAAGAGTGTGATCGATCATTCAAGTAATAATGTTCAAAATTCTCTTATGAAATATATTTAAATCATATATCACTTCATCAAAGTAATAGTTGTACAAAGTTTTATTAAAATTGATCATGTTGGAACTGATGAGTTAGTGGATGACATTTTGAGCAAGACATTAGAATCACATGTGATAGAGAAACATCAGTTGAACCTCATTGTACAACCACTTATGAGATCATCAGGAGGTTATATTTTATACCCTCTCCCTAGTTATGTTAATTTTTTTTGTGGAAGTGATGTAGGTTTATGGAGGAGATACGATCAAGGGGGTGGGTTTTTTGACCACTATGAGTAAAACAATAGGATCATTGGGTTTATTGAAAAATTGGGAGAATAGATAAATTCTATATGATAAAGGTTTTCTAGTTTAAGGGGTGTGACAAATCATGAAATTATTCTTTGACATGATGAGAATTTTGTGTTAGAAGAAAACAAACAGATCTTAGCATATGCATCATTAATAATTCCAAAACATTATAACCAGATTCTTCCTTCCCCTCTTGTTTTCAGCATTCAGTTTTTCTCACATAAAATCATATTTTTGGATGAATTGTCTCTATAATTTCAGGTTTTTATAATTGGATGGTCTTTATTGAATTTATCTAAATATTTCCTACAAAACCATAGGGGAATATTATTGGAACCAATGTTTTTCATTGATGGAAATGGATTTTTTGTGGGTGTTTGTTTTAAATACACAATGTGTTGATCATGTAGTTTTCAAGACAAGTAATCTTACAGTACTGTTTAACAACATTGTTAAAGGTGGAATCGTTTCTCAGTGTTTTCATCATTTTGAAACTCATAATCTATAGGAATATACTAGCAAGTCAAAAGTTTTTTTTCAAGAATCATCTCTTCTTAAATATAGTAAAGTCATGGGTTTCAAAATAAAGAGGTTTTTAAAGGTGAGTTTCAAAAGTTTCCGATTGGTTAATGTAGTTATTTGTGACTACAATAAGTGGAGAATCAGGAATTCATGATGAGTTGATGGTGATCTCTGTGACTATGAAAAATCTCACTGGAGCTTTGTGAATAGAGGAGCTTCATGAAGATGTTTTTTAAAGATCTGAAAAATGTGGAAATGGTGGTGATGTATTGTGAATAGACAAGCCTATAAATATGAGGTTTCCACTAATTCATGTGACATGAAAATAATAAAATAATGGTTGGAATCACTCTAATTTCATGAAGTTTTGATGCTTCATGAGTCTCATTTTTTGTGCAATATTGAGCATCATAAAAACATTTTAATTATAGATTGGTGCTAATGAATCTATGTAATGGGTGATTTTCTATGATGGGGTATTCCAGGATGACTCATTGATATTCATGAAGGCAATTTGTACCATGAAGGATGTTTTCTTCATTATGGTAGTGAGCTTAGCGAAGGAGATCCCCAAATAGTAGTTCTAAACATCAGGTCTATGTAGAAGGTTCATTTAGAGTGCATCAACATAGGTATATAATGAAATAAGATCCCTATTATAGTCATGTATAGATAATTCAATTCCTACCTAATGATGAAAACGTCATGTTGATAAAATGAGTAAGAATTCACCAAGGGCAGTGAGCCAGGGGAAGTTGACAAATGTGTTCTGAAGGAAACAGAGTTATGTCCCTGAAATGTTATAAGGTAAGTGTTCCAGGAATAGAGTGATTGTGTCTAGACTTATGCATTCTTCATCTATTGATGATTAGTGGATTTTGGTACAACCAATACACTGTCAGTGTATGCTCCTTGGACTACCACTTACTAGTGAACCAAGTAAAATTATTATGTTGTCTCTCTACATGTGAATGTTTAATTACTATATGATTCCATCAGATAGGTTTAATATGATAATAAAAATGTGTGAATAATAACATTTATTTAAAAATATTTATATGACACCCTGATTCACCCCTCCTTTATCTGGGTGGTTTGGGGTCCAACTATATGAATATTCTAAGTCTAGGTGCCAATATTTATTGAGCTATGAATAATTTAGGAATATTTTTGATGCATATTTATGTAAGATTGGAAGTGGATCAAGAAATATATTAACTACTACCATTATTTCGAAAATGAGAGGTGATGAGATGATTCCATTTTAGAGTCTCTTTAAGGTCTATTAACATGGAAAATATGTTTTGAAGACGATTCTTATAAATTTATATAGAAAATTGGTTCAAAAAATTATATTGAAGAAGAACATATTCTTTAGGGTGGGGTGTATATTTTATTATATATTCCAATGAATAATTTACAAATAAAAGTTATTTATTTCCATCCTTGGGTATATAGGCTACAATTTTCATGGAGATTCAGATAGCTGATGTTGATGACATAAGAAATTAGAAACCACCTAATGAATGATAATATTCACGATTAATGTGATTTATAAATTATTAATTATTTTTAGATGATAAATATGTAATAATTTTAGATATTATATAAATTTTAAATAAATTTATTTTTTTTGTGGATTTCATTTTTTTAAAAAATAGCATATGTTGGAATATGTCAGCTTGTGGAGGATGTCGTAAATATGTTCATCAAGAAGTAATGATGATAGAGAAGAGTTGATGATTCCATCCATGAAAACCTAATTTGAAGCTTCATTGGTATGTTGATGAAAACATAATGAATGATGTTTCTCACATATTCTGAAATGCGTAATGCTGCATGAGAAATCCCTTTGAGTGGTTTTCTTTCCATAGAGATGAGTATAAGAGGTTATGGTCCAAGAAAAGTGAATACTACATTTTCATATCAGTAGTTGAGAAAAGACAATGGAAATCATCATATGGGTAATATATTTCTACCAAATGTAATTCAATTTAGTTATTTTAAGATTTTTGAGTTGGAAGAAGTTGAAAGAGTAAGTCACTATATGATTAATACATTGGAGATCTCATAGGATAATTCGTTCAAGTCATAAGACATTTAAGTCTTCTAACATGTGAATGTTATTAGGATTTATGATATTTGATCTACATATACTATAATTGTTACATGTGTTAGAAATTTGATCCATTTATTCGATAATTTTATTACATATTTTATATTTGATATTATAGATCATATGATATTTACTACATAATATGTTGTCACTTTTCTAAAATTTGAGATCTTTGGTTTTTCTATGCGATAAAATAAAATTGAATACATAGCATAATGGATATTTCCCATAGTGAAAAAACAATATTGACATAATTATATGATTTTTAATAATAGGTGATTAGATGATTCTAACACAATGTCCATCAAGGAATAAAACATCATAATCTTATGTGAGTTTAAAGGAGGACTAGATGAGAAGAGTGTTGTGATGATAAGAAGAGTGAAATTCTATTAGGAGAGATGATAAATTTGGTAATTATTATTTCTAAAATGCACATATTGAGGGGGAATTAAATTAGACAAATATTATGATTGTTTGGATGGATAAGCCACAACATTTTTTAATATCCTACGAAATTAAAAGAGGTTGAGACTTTAGGAGTACTGATGAAAGTCTAGAATTAAATATAATGATTTTATGAGATCAAATTGATAAGAGAATTCCAAGAACCATGGTGTATCCATAATTTATATAGATATAATACTCCCATGATCTCTATTAATATATACATATAGGAGACATAGAATAAAAGAGGGATATAATTAAGAGATCTGACATTTCTTTTATACTGTATATCATGTGCAGCCAAATGAAGAAGATGTTCGATTACTGAATGAATATAGTATCCCTTTTCACTAAATAAAAAATATAATATAAGAATTTATCTCAAACTCTCATACTAATCGTATCCAATATTATGAATTGAGAGAGTTTTCCCAAAAATTTTATCTACTATAAAAGTTAGTTATACCACTACAAATAACGTTACATGTTTTTAAAGTGATTGATGCATCCTTAAATCATATATACAAGAATATAAAAGATATTTTGGGCATCCCATTTGATTAATAAAACTGAGAAATAAGATCAATCATATTGTATAGGTGGGAAATTCATCTTTCATTTTTGATATACTTCATAAGTTTAATGAAAAAAGCATATATTTTATTGGGATTACATATCAAAAATCTAGTTCCTAATTTGTTCTTGGTCTGTACTAGGACATCTTTTTCAAGGAGATACCATATCTTAATATTATTTTTTATTATAATAAAGAATTAATTCATATGGGATAATAACCACAATGTATAAGGGAGGTATTCACCTTGAAATGGATGTGAACATTACTAAAAAATACTTATATTCCATTATATTGATTTTCAATTCAATATTTATATACTAACAAAAGGAGAGATAAAGAGAGAGTGTGATATACTCACTGAGTAAGTGAAGATATGGAAAGCTATAAAATCAATATTTTCCTAAAAATATAAAAACATTGATTTACCCCTATCAGTGTTAGAGACATCCAAATGTGATACAAATAATTATTATTAGAAAAATAGTACACCATTAATTCTATTATATATTATCTCAAGTTGAATATTTGATTTTTTTTTGAAAATTCTACATTATGTGAAGATTTTAATAAGACTATGTATTTTCTTTGAAATAAAAAATGGAATATATTTATTCTAAGGTGATAAAGAATAAGGCAAAAAGAGATGCAAATATGTTGAGAAAAACCTTATTAATAAATGGGGACTTTCTACTATTTGAATGTAATTAATGTAGAAGTATTTATATTAATTTTGTTATTTAGTATCCTCTAGATAATGATTAAGAGTTATCCTACATAATTAAATTTTAATAAATATTAGTTCTCCCATATAATAATTTGGATGAACAAACCTTATTCGGGACTAAAGAATATCTGGTAGTGGAATTAACTTCAATAGAAATTGAAAACATGTTTACTTCATGTGGTTCACAATCTCTACTTGAAGAGGATTTAATACCATATTTCATAAATTTGTTATAAAATATAAATGTTGAAGTTGGAAATATAATATCTTTAAATAATTATGTGATGGGTTATATGATTAATCAAATGTTTAATAGGAAAAGTCTTTAAAAAAAATCCAAGAGATATATTAACTGTCATTCGCGGCTCAATCAAAATCATGCAAGAAAAGATCACCCAAATTGATGATAAATCACAAATTATAGAGATAGATTTTTAGAAAAGGGTTGTTATCTTCATAAATGTCTCCAAATATGTAGGATATTTAAATACCATTAATGAGGATCTTGTATAATCATGATAAAAGTTTTATAATGAATGGATCACTATAATCCACGACAGAGAATAATAAAATACGTGGATTTAAGAAAAAAACCATTCACTAGAAGAATTTACTATTATCCAGAATTATCTACAAGTAGTTATAGAAAATATGATTAAATATATTGAACATATTCAATAATAAATGAAAAAATTGGTGAACATCCAAAATAGTGATGATAATTGAATGTTATTAGTTAATGAAGAGAATAAAAAAAATTAGAAATAAATTCAAAATATTTTATTCATTGAATATTATATTGAATTTAAAAAATATATAAAAATTTCAATTCATGTGTTTAGAATAAGTTGAAAAAATATTAAACCATAAAATGTAGTGTGGAGGATTATGATGCTAAAATAAAATGTATTATCTAACTCAAAGGTCAATGTTTGAGATAAATATAATTTTAAAAACACTGAAATATTTTAATTTTAAAATATTTACAAATATTGAGGGAGAAAAGTGATTATAATTCTACCATAGTTTCAGTGGTGGATAGATGTGTTTATATTAGAGATTTTTCCCCAAATAAAACCTAATGAATTGATGTATACGCTAAAAAATAATGCTACCAATTTTTGAACATTTATACCAAATGTAAATTAAATAAGTAAACCAAAGTTTATTGGTTATTTGTTTACGATAAAATATTGGGGCATAAGGATGTATACTACTAATATAATGTGTTATCTTATAGAATAAATAAATATTCTACATTAATAGGGTTGAACAATAAAAATAAGTAACAACCATATGTGAAATATAATAATATGTATACATAAAACAAATTTCAAAACATGAATATCTATATGGTATTTTTTCTGGATGTGGTGATTGGAATGATACATGAACATTTAACACAAATAAGAATGTTTCCAAAATAAATAGAGTAAGGGGAACACAAAAGTTTATGTGTTATAAAAATTAATTATTGGTTAGTATGAAATAGAAGTCCCCTAAAATCAATCACATGAAGTAAAAGATGTGTAAAAAATTAAAGGTATTTGGTTTATTCTCTTATAGAAAAATAGAAAATTCCCTAGATAAAAAAAATAAAATATGTTTGGTAATGTTAAAGGATCTAAGAATAAAAAAAATGAAAAATCAGACCAATATAAGAATAAATGGGTTGTCTTAGTGAAGAACTCTCTTGATTATCCATGTGGAGGAACCAAAAACTCTGAGCATATTTATATAGAATTATTGGAAACCTATCCATATGATTTATAGATATAAATATAAATATTGGAATAAGAAATGAAAATATCCCAAGGGAAATACAATATTTCACTTGAATAGAATCCTAATTTCAAGCATGGTTGACAACAAAATATGAAAAAATGGATTCTGGACTGCTATGTGGGAGGTGCAAGCAGGTATGGAAATTTTCAAATCATTTTCATACAAGTATAATAACCAAAGAATAAATCATAAATATATGAAATATATAAAATTTTATCCATGTGAGTTAATGAATTGCATTTAAAATTAGATCTTGTACAAGTATATAAGAAAATAATCCATGACTCCCTAAGAACATTCAAATTCAAAATATAGTTGTGAAATAATAGAGTCTAAATGGGCTTTGGTATAAATTAGAAAAAATAAAATTATTAAGAATAAATTTTCAATATAATTATTGACATTTATAAGCTTGCGGTGATACCTTATTCTCAATAACATTTTTTTGCGTTTGTGTTCTACCAATATGGGTAATTATTGTGAATTTGGTTCTTAATAAGAGAAAAATAAAGGTAAGTAAACTGAAAAAACTATTCTCGTTCTGAATTATTCATCATCCTACAATTTTAAATGTTCATTCCTAGTGTACTCTCAACAAGAGACATCTTGAAATCCATTTATAAATTAGATACACCTTGACTAATACCTTGTGAAGTGTCTCCATAAGGTGGATACAAGTAATGAAAGATTTATAATATTCTATAATGATTAATTTCATACTAATTTGGAATGTGATTGAAAAAATATTTGGAAAGGTATGTTCATATATTAACTCATCCCTTTTTATGAATGAATTAGTTCTATTATTAAGGTTAATAATTTAATTTAGAAAATAACAATCATATTGAATAATATTAAGGAGTTTTAGGGCTAGTAATAGAGTCCCAAACCATCAATATATAGTTAGAAGTTTTTGAATCGCGTTTTGATAAATGTAAAAACATAGCTTGTTATTATAGAGATACAGAAATATAGTAATTTTTCCCATGGTTTAATAGTGAGAACTTTTTAGCATCCCATTAATGGGTTATGGTATTTTTTATGAGTCAGTATCATTTTCTATTGAAAAATGTAAAACCATGATTTCTAAATGAGGCCCTCTTATTTTCCACACTGATTGTGACTCAAGTAGACTGATAGTGGGATTATTGAAGGAGTTTTTATTAAAAATTAAACGATTGTATCCTCTATCATATTATTCCTAATTATTTTAATTAATGGGGAGATAAAATAATATAATAAATGAGATTGATTTGAGATAAAATATTGATATATAGTTTTATAGGAGGTATTGACAATAAATACAAAGGGGGATATTGATAAAGAAATATTTAGTTTGAGTTATTTTTATTGTCGATGAGGTTAACATGAATTAAGGTATGATAAATGATATCAGTATGTGCATGAATTGATTCTTGATTTTTTTAATGTTCTCAAACATGTTGATAAATATATGTAGTTCCCATGTCTATGTGCCAAGATGTGATGAGCTATGAATAATTGATACAAATTATAGTTACATTCAGAAGATATCTTGGAAACATATAAAGAAATAGGTGTCATATTTCCATTACATGGAAAACTACATGGGATGAGACACTTCCATTTGGGAAGTCTCCAAAGGTTTCTTTCCAATGAAGAATATATTCTGAAGATACTACTTGGTATTTCATAAAAAAACTAGTTCAAGATGATTTGATGGAAGAATAAGTTGTTCATTAGTGTGGGGTGTATATTTGATTCTATATCTCTATGAAGAAACATTTAATAACAAGTAAGGGGTTCCATAATTATGTGTACAGGTAGGTAATTATCATAGATAATCACATTAATGATATTGAATGAATTATGAGTCAAGAAACCACCCATGTAATTCCATGATTCTATACTACTATGATTAGAAAAACATGAGTTCTTTGGGTAATGATAAATATGTGACAGCTCTAGAGTAGCCCTAAATTTCGTGGAAACTTTTAACTATTGTGTAACTGTTATCTACAATATTTATTTGATATTGGAAGAAGATATCTTATAGAGGACAATTAAAAACAATTCAAGGAATGGAATTTATATTTAATGGATTTAAGGTCACATCCATTAAACCCCAAATTTATGTTGATATAACTATGTGATAAAAACATACAAGACGATGTTTCCCAATTTTGTTGATGAATAAACGATTTTCAGGTATCCATTTGGGTGGTTGAGTTTCCATAGAGAGTATTTCAAGTTTTTTTAGGTCCAAGTAAATTCTAGATTTGCATACCAAAATTGGAAAATGGCGAAGGAAATCATCATACAGAAAACAAATTTTGACCACATGTTCATCATTTTTTATATTCATGGGTTGTTTTTAAATATGTATAAATTAAATAAAGAAATAAAACAATACCTAAGACACATGAGTTCACATTTTTTATTTTGTTCTATTTATAATATTTATGAGTTGGATTAAATTGAAAAGGCTTGATCATGTATGATTTTTGATGTACATGTATAAGAATTATCCCATGATTATAATATTTGATCTATGCATATTATAATTTCCCTATGTGTAGTATACTTTATATTCGACTTCGTATTATATTTAACATGTAATAAGTTTTTTACCATAAGAAATTTGAGATCGCTTGTTTTTATTTACAATAAATGAAATTATCTTACAGAGATCATAAGATATTTTATATAGTAAAAAACCATTAATTCTAGTATTTTGACATTCCAAAAAATATAAGACCATGAAATTTAAATAGTCTACCCTTCATGGATTCAGAAATCATGATTAAACAGATGAAAATAATTCAAGATGATATCAAAGAAGGTCTAACCATGGATATTAGATGCTAATATGCGATCCCAATTGAAATGAGAGATGATCTACTTAAGAATGATATGTTATTTCATGCACATACAAAGGTAGATTTTACTAAGCTAAATTCTATAAATATTTTTGGGAGTATATTTAATGATATTCTTAAATATTTTTATGATTTAAGAGAGGCTCGGTCTTCAGGATAACCAAATATGAAGAAGAATTAAAGAGATGATTTTATGAGATTCTAAGGTGACAATATCATTCCAAGAATCAAGGGTTTTACATAATTCATATATAAATAATATTAACATGATATGTAAGAATATATACAATATAGATATTTATTCAAAAAAAAATACTGAATTGAGATAAATGATGCTATATGTATAATACATATCCTATATAGTTGATGGGAGAAGAAGAGGTTCATGTGCTTTATGAAGAATACATCCTTCAGGATGATGAATTTGAAGCATAAAACATTAGATCATAGTGTAAATCATGACTCTGGAAGCACAGAATTGGTGTATACATTATTAAATTAGAAAATATAAAAATTAATTATTCATGGAGGACCAATAAGTTTAGTATTCTCAAAGAAACTGATATATACATGATACACATTTTTCATTGGAAATAAAATATAAAAAATGCCAAAAAATGTTCAGCATCCTTGAAACTCATTAAATGATTTATTACTCATATCTTAGGAAAAGGAAAAAAATAAGGGTGAGTGGAAATTCTTAGTAAAAGGCGAGTTAAATTGAAGTAATTATGAGTAAATAGGATGTAATCAATATGGAAATGTAAATAACTTAAACCACATTCCATTTAATCAAAAACTTTATACTGATATTCTTTCATGGATAATATTAATAATTTAATCCAATAGATAATAACTAATAAATTTTCAATGTAGTAAATGAATAATTTTGGACATAATGATATCTCTATCGTTATTGCAATAAAACAAGATAATTTAAACAATGGGTATGAATACACCAATACCCATTTAAAAATTTTTTCCAACTAATTTGTCTCATAAGAACGATCGATGCATTGATGGGCCATATAATTATAGGCCCCAACCATCACTAATATCCCAATTCATTCATCAAAAATTAAATGATTTATTTAATTCATCAAAAATATTTATTATCAATAAATGTCTTTATTTAATAATGAATATATAATAACTATATTTCCCTATTCAATCAAATTACATTTAAACGATAACACCATGTGTTGAAATCATATATTATTTAGGAAATAATCATATATGTGGTACATGGAATGTGGATATTTAATACAAATGTAATTTAAAATTATCATAAGAAAGTGAATTTTTAATGAGAAAGTTAATTTACACAAAAATAATTAAGAGAAGAGAGATGAAAATAAGAAAAGTAAATTTTGTTGTAAAATTAATTATATTAATGAATATAAAAATATTTTATTGAAACCTTGACTATAAGTTTTTATAAATAGATTCCTTAAAAAATATAAATATTTTTTAATAATATGAAGGGTGTAAAATATTTATATTGATTGGATTGTCTGTTAACACTAAATATGTAAAAAAAGAAAAAATTTGTTTGACTATTCATAAAAAAAATTTAAATTGACCCATTCAGGAAATTATTTTAAAAATTTCTTTCAAACATGTAAAAAAGTAATATATAACTTATTATTTCCGTAATAAATAATTTTATTTATTAAAAATAATTTTGTAAAACAATTTTAATAAAATATAGATATAGAAGAAAAATATACCCAATAAAAAGAGAAATAAGAGAACCTTATATTCTAAATGTTTATTTTCTTGTTTCGAGTTACGAAAAGTAAAAAAATTAAAAGTAAATATGGGAAATACTTAAATATTTATAGGATAATAAAATATATGGAGTTTGTAAAGGACATATTTTAATATCCCTTCAATGAAAAGAATATCAATCTCATATAAATGAGATTGTAAAATAATTTTTTCCTCTTCAGTAACTTTAAAATTGTAATGACATGAAATAGTAAACTTAAAAATACATTAACCATCTATAATAAATTTATATTCATTTTAAATATATCAAATGTGAAATTTATACACCGTATAAAAATAAATAGGTTCACCATTCCAAATATATCTTAATGGAGGGGAAATTGAGATCAAATCCCTTACCTCATTTTTCCTCGTAGATGTACATGATTTAAACTCTTGTATAATGGTGTTAAAAATATTATTATTTTATTAAAAAACCATATTTTTATTTATAATATAAAATAATATCCTATTATAACATATTATTACCTATTCATCAATAATATTTCAATATTATCTCTTTTTTAGGTGTTAGTTACTTTATTTTCTCATTCAAGTTTTCAAATGGATGTCCTAGTCCTTTGACATTGATTATAGTTCCATAGTCTCAATAATATCAATCCTCATATAAATATAATATATAACTGTTAAATATATCATTAATTCCTTCAATTTAAATAATAATTGAAAAACAGATCACATCACTTCGTGGAAGCAATAGTTTACATCTACGTAGATATAATGATACTATTTTCCAATGGATTGGAATGTAACAAGATATATATATATATATGTATGTATATGATGTTATAATTCCATAATAATATTTATGTCCTATATGTCATATATATTGATTAGTCACATATTTATAACAATATAATTAAAATGGTGATGAAAAATGAATTACACCCCCATGTGGAAACACTAAACCGTATGTATGCACAAGTGATTTTTTTATTTACATTGGATGGAAATGATGTGAAAAATGGTCATCCCAAAAAAATAACATCTTAGCGTATTAATGACACTATATTAATTATTTTTTAATAGTTATAATATATTTATAGGAATAGGAAGAATTATATTTGAAAGATTTGGTTAAGATGATTACCTTTTCATTGATAGATATTCATTAGATATTATCTTAAGGAACCTAGGGTTAGTATTTTAGGAATAAAAAATATTAAAAAATTGGATAGGGATCTTTAGAATAGTTTTTTTCATGTTTTGGTCAATCTAAGAGTGTAGAGGTGGTGCATATCAGAGAGGAGGGGAAATTAATTTTATAGTGAACGAAAGGACAGACATGGAATTAATAAGTGATTAAAATATTGTAAATTAATTTTCTTGTGATAGTGGGACAATGTGGACATAATTATGAATCTAATATAGGTTATGGTCGAAGTTCGTTTAAAAAATAAATTTTTTTAGTTTAATTGTATTTTTAAAACTTATCTTTTGGTTTAACCCTTTTGTTAAACAATTTTATCCTTATCTATAGTAATAACCATTTCAAAATTAAAGTGTTATAATTTTATGTTATTACAAATAATTTTAAAAAAAAATTGAAACAGGATGACATTTTCACCCATTTATGGTCTTTATTTTCCACTTTATTTTATTTTATGTTTTTTAAATAATTTAATAAGATATTTTTTTTCATAAAATATCAAAAAATTCAATTTTGAAATGATTCATTATATTTTACATTAAATAATTCAATAAAAAATTCAATTTGCATATATTAATTTATCACATCTCAAAAATTCTATATCTATCTATAAAATTCATCTTTCACTAATGGACGCCTATCCTAGGGCATAGAGAAATATATTTTTATAACCTATGTATAGCATAGTTAGTTAAACTTATGTTTTATTCCAAAACGGAGTGCACAAAAAATGAGTTTCTCACTTTTAAAATTGTTTGAAAAAATTAAATTCATTTTATTTTTTTATAAATAGGGTTTTCAAAATTGATAAACTAGAAATCAAAGAAATTAATTGATTAAAAATAACCGATGAAAGATGACGATCGAGTTAGTCTTGGTTGGACCTAGTGTTATGATATCATGTCTTTAAATTTTTATGAATTTATAATCTATTAGATAAAAAGATAGAGATTCCTCTGTTGATTCATATCTCTCAATTTTATAGATAGTTGTAGTGAAGATATTCTTATTGTTAATATGTATCGATTTACCCTCATTCATGTGTGCGTGGTGTTTTAGGGGGTCCTCTTGATAAATTTAGGTACCCACCCCCCCCTGAGTAGGTATTGTTATTCAATAACAATCAATAGTTTGTGCCACATTTCTACACACGTACGAGCGATCACCAAGAATAGACCACCCAACCGTAATCTGTTGCATAATAAATAACATGGAATTAGCTATAGGGAGATAGGTATCATCAACCTTGGAAATTTAAATAAAATATATATAACCGAAACAATTTTGTGTTCGGTATGAAAAATGTAATTAAGAATTGAAATCAATTTTTAGATGATAGAATGGGTTTTTATTTAGTTATTCTATGAAACTCAAAAATACAAATATGCAAAGCCTCCCCCTTTTCTCATCACACAAAAAAATCCCCTCCATGGATAGAGTAAACAAGTTGATATAGAAGAAAGAAATCATCATATGAATGAAAGTAAAGAATCAATGGAAGACATGGAAATAAACCTAAACCATGATGTCATACAGAGCTTTCCCTTGCAGAGTTATCCCATTACAGTCCCCCCTTAACTCATTTTATAGGACTCATATGCACCCCAATTTCAACTTTAGTCATGAATGGGATTTGAAGTCACCTCCAATCCATGTGCATATGTCTATGGTCAAATAAATCAAGATCACATCAAATACAACAGGTTTAAAACACTCATATTTTTTTTAATAGTGGGTTTTGACACAATATTTTGTTTAACATCATAAAATTGTTTTCTATTGTAAATATTACACCATAACTGACTTTTATTATGTAAATTTTTCTTATAAAGTGGAGACGTGAAAATCAACATATCACTACCTCCACATATTTACATCGTGAATGATTATTATAATTTTAATTATCTATATATAGATGTTTACAACAAATTTTAGCTTTATTTCATGTATAAAATTCTAGTTTGAAATTTTTGTGCCTTGCCACACCGCTTCACTTTATGGCATGAAGTGTTATCCCCTCACAATATTTGTCGGTTTTGATTAATTTTTAGTCATGCATGATTTCTTATATGAAATCACAAAAAAAACTAAATCATGAGAAAAACAATCCTTTAATTTATTAAAGAGATGATTTTCATATAAAAATATGCATCCTTAAAATGGTTCTATCAGTCATTATAATTCACCCAGAAAATATTACCAATAATGTTTTTAAAATAATAGACTTTATATTTATATTAATTGAATAAATACAGAGTAAAAATTTTATAGGACATTAACAAATTTATTTCATCACTAAAAACTAAAAATAAATTAACATGATAAAAAACATTTATCCCATAAAATAATGCTTATAACTAAACATAATTTTTATCCATGTTTAAAAATAATATAGTTATTAAAAGTACAAGAGTGACACTTTTTTACGTTATATTTAATTAAAATAATATAACTATTATAATAAAATTAAATATTATCCAAATTTTGAGTCTTGATTTTTCAAGCTCAATAAAAATCATACAATAAGATAAATACATGTTTTAGGGAGTGTTTTAGGCCTTATAGAAAAATGTAACATTAATTACCCAATTTACCCTTTACCGATGTGGTAAATTATACCAATGTTACTATTCATAATGCTAAAAAATAAAAGTGTTATATTGACCAAATTTTATCCTTATAAATAATAATATGGTATTCATTTTATAAGATTCATTTTATAGATGTGGGAAAAAATAATTTTAATATAAATGCGCAAAATACAATGAAATATTGTTTGTCATAAAAATATGTATGGGGCATAAATATTAACAAACATTAAAATCAAAAAAATTAATAATTATATTGTTATTAATTAAATGTATCATATGTCACTTTATAACCAAATACATACTACAGTGGGACTTTTAGATTAATCTATTTAGTGAAAATATATTACGGTATTTTAAAATATCAATATTTTTAAATGTTGACTAGAAAGAAATCATTTCATAAAAATCAAAAAATAATACCCCTAGTAAATTTTGGTAATATGAGATAAAAATAAAGTAAATTGAAGAATATTTAATTTAGAAATTTATTTAATTTTGGTTATAATCACAATGTTGAATAAAACTATTTGAATTATTCTATGGTTTCTCTTAAAATAAAATCATAGAAAAAATGAAACTCTTGTGATAAATTCTTCCATCCTTCAAAATATTTTAACATAATTATTTTATTTGGAAGTTCCTCATAATAATTTCTTTAGGTTCCCATATATCCTCTTCTATTATATGATTCCTCAAAAGTACCATTACCATCCAAGTCATCAAATTAATAAACATTTATTATGTATTTCCTAGGATAAATATAGGCTCCTAATAGTATGATAAAATGGGTTCAAATTCAATTTCATTATAGGTGATCACATGTGTTTTATATAGAATTTAATTTCTCAAAAAATAGATATGGAACACATCTTGTACTCTAGAGAGGATATGTCAAATTTTCAAATGGTAATCATCAACCATAATTCTTCCCAGAATTTCAAAAGGCCCGATGTAACTAGGTTTAATTATTACATTCTTACAAAATCTTATAATAACCTTACACGGAGTTACTTTCAAGAAAACGTGATCTCCCCTTTGAAATTATAAATTTTTCATTTGATGATCAAAATAGATTCTTTTTAATTAATTTATCTTATTTAATATGTGTTAGATTAGTATTTACCCTCATCATTGTATCCTCGTAATTTTTTGGGCCAATATTATTTCTTTCAACAAATTCATACCAACAAGTTGGAGTATGGAATCTATTGTAATATAGTTATTTATTCAACACTATTTGAATACTTTAATGGATGTTTTTGTTACAGTAAAACACTATCAAAATTAAATACTGATCTCACATAACTTGAAAGTCAATTGAGTATGACCTTGACCTATATTTTAAAGTTTGAATATTCCTTTCAATCTCTCTATCAATTTTAGTATGATAGGTAGTTCTAAAATGAAGATCAGTATCTAGACCCTTATAATGTCATTTCCCAAATATAAATTTAAATAATTTTTCACAATCAGAGGCAATTAAAATAGGTTCACCATGATTTATTACAACATTCTTAATATAGATTCATGAAAGGAGATCGATAGGTAAATATTCTCTTATAGTGAGGAAATGTGAATATTCGGTAGAGAAATCAACTATAACCCATATTGAATTATTTTTTCAAGGAGTCTTTTGTAAAATTGTGGCAAGGTCCCTAGTAATGTAATTTTATTTACACATAGGAATAGGTATAGGTGTCATGAATAATACATAATTATTTATCATAACCATTAGTTTTTAAAAAAGAAAACATATTAACTTACACCCAACAATTTCTTGATTGGTATTATCCCGCTAAAAATAGTCCTTTAGATCTCCACACATCATTCTACTACCAAGGTGCATAGTGAAATTCAAGATATGAGAATCATCAAATAACCCCCTTTTCATATTAGGTACAGATTTAAGACCAATAATATTTCTAAATTTCATAATTCCATATTCATACTCAAAGTATACTAATTTCTACTCATTAACAGGTTCAATTTTCTTTGGAAAATTTCTACCATCTCACTAATAATATTTTATATTATCCAAAATATCTTATTGTTTAATCATTTGAAAAAGGGGTAATGATTCCACATCATTTATACTTCCCATATAAATCATCACTAAACCCATGATCATAATATCACTTTCAGTCCTAATTTTAATCATAACTCCATAATATTTCTTTATCAATAAATATTCTACCTTAATTTCTATCCCCGAGTGGTAGGGTATTGAGTAATTATAATCCTTTAGTAGATTCCTCCATATTATTTTACTTATATCCACCTAATTAAAGAAAATGTGTATTTTAGGTTATTATTGTATGTTTATACCAAAAATATTTCACTATTGAGACAATGTCAACATTTATTCAATGAAAAGATTATGGCCACGAACTCAAGATCATGAGTAAGATTGTTTTGTTTATGTGTCTTTAACATCCTTGATGAAAATGTCTTAACTTTATCCTTCTACATAAGGACACGACCAATTATCTTATTTGATAAACCAATATATATAAAAATCAATCATTTTTGGATGAAAGATTTGTAATTATTACATTAACCAATCTCATATTCAATTATTCAAAACAAACTCCACATTCCTTTGTGAATGTGAACTTATCCACATTCCATGTAATCCTAGTTAATGGGTTAGCCAATCAGATATTTTTAAAAAAATTGCCTATAGTAACATTCCAATGAAAAAAAACTATATACATTGGTCATGATCATTGGTGTAGGATATTCATTAACTACCTTTTTATCTGTAGGATCAACTAATATTCCATAATTGGAGACAATACAACTATTAAATGATACATTATAAAGTCACAATTCACACTTTAGAAATTTTCCATACAACTACTTTACTCAAAGAGTCCCAATAATGATCCAAAAGTGATTCTGATGATCCTGAATGATTTTAGAGTACACCAATATACCATCAATATGTACCACAACAAGATTATCAAGAACTTCCTTGAATAATCTATTCATAAGATTAATAGAAATAGATAATTCATTAGAAAACAAAAATTGAATTAAAATATTCTCATAATGATCACACCATATATGAAATATTGTTTTCTTAATATTCCTTATTTACTTTCAATTGGTGATACCGAAAATGAAGGTCATTATTTGAAAAATATTCTGCTCTATAAAATTGGTCAAACAAATTCGTCAATGTGAAGAAGATGGTTGTTGTTATTTATAGTAATAAAATTGATTTAACTATAATCAATGAACATCCTCATAGATCTATATTTATTATTAACAAAAATAATAAGGGATATCCAAGGTGAAACACAAGGGTGCATAAATCCATTTTCAAAAAAATAATCACTGTTTCTACTACTCTACTAAATCTAAAATTTCAATGCAATAATGTATCTAGGATATATGTCTTATATTAGAGATTAAATCAATGGTGTATTTTTAGGTAATTCATATGGGAATATAATAACGTATTCTAATACAACTATGATGCCCTAAATTTGATTATTACCCTATTCATTTGTAAATTGTGTTTACTCTTCTTCCAAAATAATATCCTTAAAAATATATATTGGGTTTGGATATAGATATGAATCACATGATGTAGACTTCCCTCTAAATATAAGGAATTTTATATGTTCATCATGGAACGAAATTTCATTCTCTTGATAGTAAATTATTTATTTATATTTTAAACAATTATCAATACTACGTGTTAAATCAAATTATACCCAAAGTAAAATAATCAACTCTCCAAATAAAACTTTTTTATGTGTTATAATGTGAATGGACTAACCCATCCTTGTTGGGGTGAGATTTCGACTATAATTTTTCACTGACAACACCCTTCTTAATGTGTAAGGGAAATATCAAATTTTCAGAGAATACAAGAATGTTTTAAAAGAGTGTTAAGATCAAGAATATAATATTGAATTATCTAAATTTTAGTCCTTGATTAAAGTACATATGACAACATCATTAAAAATATCAACCTCGGCTGTTGTGATTGCATATGCTTGGAATTCACCCCTTAGGTTATTTTGCGGTATGTTTCCTTGACCATTTGAACATTGGTGTAAATAATAAACCATTTATCTATAGTCAAATCACTTGAAGATATTGGTTTCTCTCATTCCCATACATTGATTATACATGTGAACCATATATTAGCACTCTTATCAATTTCCCATGCACAAAAAATATTTTCCTCGATAATTATTTCCACAAAATTTAAATGATTTAAATTTACTTATTCACTTATTCTTCATTGAATCTATACCTTTTTATTAATGCTCAATCTACCACTTATTCACTAAATTTCCTTTTAATATATAAGATTGATAAAATTAATTTAGTGTTTTTATGGAACATAGTACTATTTTATCATATGATGAAAACGTTTTAGAAACCAATTCCCTTTAGGTGTTTGGAAAATGTACTTCAAAGATATGGTCAATATTACAGTCTAAATTATGTAATTAATACAAAGTATACAAATATGATTTTGTAAATGAATCCTCATACTACACAAAAATTTCTTCATGCTTTTTCTTTACGATGAGGAATGTTATCTTCATTTTAATTCATTTCTCAGATGAAAAATATTTATCGAAGAATATTACATTAAAATATCTCCATTCCAAATGATCTATTTATTCTTCCTCAAAACTATTCTAGGTCAATATAAACTATTTGTTTTCATCCCCTCTATATTAACCTAGGAACATGATACATGGATATTACATCTTTTTTTATGAATATTCATTACAATACAAAAACACATGCCTGAGAAACATACTAGTTCAGTGTATTTTGAATCATGGAAATGAAAAAAATTGTACATAGGTAAAATATTCCCCCTCTCACTATGATCTTCATAACTTGAATCCTTTATAGATATATCATCCACAAAACATTTCTTCGTAACCTAAGTGATGGTAACATAATAAAGGTAGAGAATATAAGCTTAGTAAGGGTAAACAATGGAGATGCATATGTATAACATCAACATGAGGGTACGAGAACATGATTATAACATTTGAAAAACATTCCATTCATATCAAAAATCATAATCTTGAATCATTTAATAAATATTGGTAGTACACAAGACAAGTAAAATATTGGAATGAATGAACATAAACCATGAGGGCATAAAATAGGAATAAGACATAAATTTGGGGAATGCACATAAAATTATAAAATATAATGTCCAGGAAACAACCCAAGACATTCTCAACATGTTAGAATTACGATAACAACGAGTTTAATTACTATGGGATTGGGATGGACTCTTGTGTACCCTGTTTAGGGCTTGAAAAAACTTTCCATGTACCATTTGACCTCACATAACATTATTCATTACCCAATCCATTACAATAAAATATAGATCCCCCCAAATCATACTGAAAAAAATATTTATGGGTTCCACAAGATCATAAAAAATTTGCATACCATAAACCATGAAATGAAATGGGGTTCATAAACATTTCAATATATCATAACCTATAGAAAATGGATATGTTTCAAAATCATTTCATCAGTTCATCGTATAATTACTCAATGGAAGGAAGCAAGATTCATTGGAATTATTTCATGGTTTAAAATGTGGATGATAAATGGTTTTCATAAACATCATGTCATTATAAACATAATCCGTTCATGGAGAGAATTAAAATGGTATAATAGGATCATATCCCTAGTAATGAGTTGGTAACATCAAAAGATATCATCATAGATATAAAATTATCTTGAATGATCATTTGAAACTTTTCTGGAGAAAAATATCATTTTTTTATAAATATAAGAGTTTGAAAATCCTTTTCATTGAAAATAATATTTAAAAATTTTAAATTAATATTCAATGAAAATAATTGTACTAAAGTTGAAATGTTTGAATCGTATCGTACATGGTAAAACAAATATTCCTTTCAAATATTTGGTAAATATCAAATGGAATTGATTCAAAAATCACATGAATATTCATTTTTTTCAAAAAAATAAATATTACGTATAAAAATTTCTTTTAAAAATCCAAGGAGAATAATAAAACTTTTTTGAACACTTTTGTAGAAAACATTGTTTTGGGAGAACAAATTTCCAACCAAAGAGAGAAATAAAGTTAGAGTATCATAAAAAAATTCTCAATTATTTAATGTAACAAATTTATTAAAAATGAAACAATTACATTAAAATAAAATGAATGAATAAAGAAGAAGAAAATTTATGTGTTTCATTAGAGTTTGATTATAATTCGTTATCACAAACTATCTCGATAGTGTATTTGATTCTAACATAAAATCACTACCAATTTGGTATCTTTGAATCATATACCCCATAACGAAATATCATTAGAAAACATAAAATATCATGAGTGCAAATAAAATTTTGATTTTACATGTCAAAGGGGTAGTATATAAAAATACTAAAAGTACGTTGGTGCATATTTTAATATATGACTCAAAGAAGAATAATAAAAAAAACCCTTATTACTTTGGAATCTTTTGAACTATAAATCCCATGAAAGAGGGATGATAAATTGGATATGTAAATACCTATAATTCTATGTCGAATCATCAAAAAATAATTTCACAAGAATTATATACAATACAAAAATGAAACACATGGTGAATATGACATCTGTCTTATAGAAGAATAAAAAGTGACTTAGAAATACTATACCATAAGTCTTGAATTACTTCACACACATTAGATCCTCAATTATAATAAATATATGATTATTATTTATATATTAAATATATATATATATATAATCCAAATATAATTTTATTATGACCATTATTACCTATTTATTTACAATTACATGTTAATGCTATGTGTCAGTTAATAACTGCTTTATTTTTCTTATATGTTTCGATTTTTTAATTTTGTTCCACTTACTTTAATTAGGGTTCCATAATCTCCATAATTTTGACCATGAAAAAAATGTAATATTTATTCATTATATATTTGTTTATAGTTTTATATAAACGATTGTGATAGAAAATGAAAGACACCATTCATGAAGATGTTATGTCATACGTATGGATGAGCAATCTTTTCATTTTCTTGATCTATTGGGGGAAACAAATTTAAATGAAATAATATCAATAAAAATATTTTAATTTCATATATAACACATATTTTCATCAAAATAACCCTTATTACTTTCCATGTAAATCATTAAGGGATCATACGGATATACGTGGTAGAAGTCCACTGTCCACACAAGTGAGATTATTGTATTTCATAAAAAAGAAAAGTATGGAAGAATTTGTGATATAATAAGAAAATAATTTTAATAATATAATAAATATAATATATAAATAATAAATCCATCATTATTTTTATACTTGAGATGTGGAATGGGAAAAATCAATGAGAGCAGTTTTCATGGCGGTAGACCGTCGCACACACAAAAAATGATTTCGTAACCCATTTGATGGATGTGGAGATGGTTATAGGAAATACCATTAACATAAAAATATGTCAGTATATTTAAAATACTGAGGTTGTTATATCAACATGGTATAATAAAACGTTAATTTTGTAGATTAAGAATTAAAACAAAAACACTCATTGATGAATAAACATTATTCATCAGGTATCATCCTTAGCTGTGCACCAAAAGCCTTACTATTATATATTTATATAAAAAATAAGGCTTCTAGTATGAGTGGATGATTTTTTTTGAAGTTATTTGTGTAGGTACAATGATAAATAAAATGAAAACACCAATTGATGGATGTAACATCTTCTTCAGGTACTGTTCTTATGTTTTCACCAAAAGCCTTCCTAATTTGGAATTATGTTTAAAATAAGGATTATAGGATGAGTGGAGGGAATTTTGGAAGACATATATGTACATATTGGATGAAAAAAGTTTTTTATGGTGAAAATAATGGGGGATAGGGTGAGGGTTTTTATAATTGAGGTGAGTATCCTAGATGAGATTTTTTGGGAAAAAGTATACCCACTTTATTAACATATAAAAGGGCCAAAAACTAATCATATTAACAAATTTAACCTTAAAAGATTGATATATTTATATAAAATATATATTTTAGATGTTTATAGGTCATTTTAAAGCTTATCATTTTAGTTTAACCTTAGATAAAATCATATTTAACTTAATAACCATAATAAATTTTAATTATTCTCACTCTTCATTTTGGTAAAAAATAAATTTTTAATGATTTTATAATATATATTATTATTATTAAAAATATGGAATTCGTTTTTAAAAATTAAATTCACATAATTGGAAATATATAATTTTAATTTAATCTTATAGACGTAACAAGAAAGGAGGATTTTAAAGAGAAAATATGCAAAAGTTTGCAATGTTTTTATATCAAATTTCTATATGGAATTTGATTACAATGAAATAAATGGGATTAATATATATATAATTGAAGTAATTATATTAAAAATAATTTAAAACATAATAAAAATTTATAAATTATTTTAATAGAATTGAATTTTTCAATTACAATTCATAATTTTTCACTATTAATAAAAAAATTAATTATTTTATAAAATTATCATAAAATTCATCCTTCGATAATATTAATATTATTATTTAAAAAAGACTTCAAAAAAATTCCCAAAAGTTTCAAAAATTATTTTTAAATTAAATTCAAAAAAAGGAGACAAAACTAAATTATTAGAAATATACAATTTCTAAGTGTAAAATTGAATTAATTCGAATCTCTTGTAAAAAAACATTATAAAACTTTTAATCCATTGATTAAATATATTATATATATTTTTCATTAAAATCATTCAGAAAAAGTGGTTATTTAATTTTTTGAGTTAAACCATTTTTTATAACAGTAGTTTTTTAGAAAAATATTTCTTATATTTGTAAATAGATTTTATTTTCATTTTTATTATTTAATTGTTAAAAAAATAATCCAGTATATATACTTGTATAAACATTATATTATCATAATTTACATAATCCTATCCATACCCGTCATTCCAATTTCTAGGTGAAAACTATCATATTAAATAATAAAATTTTATTAATATGTCATGTTTTTTTAAACATTGTGTTGCGTATAACTCAAGATAAGCTAGGAGAAGTGTGTAAAACAAGAAAACTCTTATTTCATGTAAAAAATGAACTCAATTTTTTTTGACACATGATAAAATAATTTTAGTGTGTAGTGATTCCTAAAGTCAATATTACTTGTAACACAACCAAAAGTATCTATTCTGTATAATAGAAACTAAACTAGTTGTTTCATATTATAGAAAAATATCAAAGAGAAAAATTTATTAGAAAAAAATTATATCACAAAATATGAAGTTGTTACATTCAACCCACCTTAAAATTAATTTCATCTTAGAAATTCTCCTTAGTTATCAATAGTTTATCATTTCAAAAATTCCTACATAGAAACCCACATTCTAAAAATGAATAATAAATATTCATAAAATATGGGAGAGATGGAAAGATAATGGTTACCTAAAGTTATTGATAACTAGGTTTACACATATAAGAACATATGAGGGAAGATACGATTTTGAAATGAAAGAAAAGTGCTATAAATTATAAAGAGTGATAAAGATCACTAATCATAAGAAAATTAATGATCGAGGGACGGTTAGTGACAATAAAACCATAGACTAAATTATATTGAAAAGGGTTATTAATATCATTAATAATGGTGATATCATGACAAATTCTTGTTTCATGATCATTTTCATAATTTTGAATAATTTTAATTAGAAAATTTAGTTAATTTATTTCATTATATTTTTTAAGTATAATCTCTCCATTTGGTTATGAATTAATCAATTTAGAATTCATCTCAAAAACTGATAAATGAAGGTGGATTTCTTATGCTTCAAGTACTAATGGATCATGAGATCCATTGAAAAAATTATAATAAATTCTGACAATCATAAGTTATCATCATAAAAATGTTATAATAGGTCATCCGATATGAATAAATAGTTATATGGTGAAGTAATAGATAAGTATGTAAAACCTTTTTCAATGTTCAGCATAAACCATTCCATAAATAGTTACCCTTCTGACCATTACGGAATAGTTAATTTTATAAATAAGGTTACGTAATTTATAAAAATTAAATTAACATTAATCGTTTAAATATCATCAATCAGCTCTTAATGGTCAGATTCCAAAAAAGTAAATACCCTGGTCAAATATTCTATAGAAGCATGGTAATAACCAAAATTACCATAAAATCAAAATTAAAACATGAATTATTACTCATTCATTGAAAAAATAGTATATTATTGAAAATATTCCATAAAAGTAATAACATTTTCAACTCAATCAATAATAACATAACCCAGTTTGACAAAAAAAACTTTATTAGTTCTGAGGTCATCAATACTGTCCAATTTACTTTATCTGTATCAATGATTGATTTATTCAAACTAAGCACCATTATCTCATCCTCAATAACATATTATGGGTTATCTTTCATTGATAAAAATATCCACTTAACATTTATTCACTTATCTAGTCCATCAATTCCAATACAATGTTGTTTAAAATCCTTAATGAAATACTTATATTGGCCAATACTTATATATTTCATGATGGATATAACAGAATTATTGAATTCCAATAAATAGACACTTCAGTCATCCCATTCAACTGTTAAACCATTAACTTGGATTCATCATCTTAATACATATTACATAATTCTAACAATGTGAAATTTTAATCATGTATCAACATTCATCAGAAAAAATTTAATCATTCTTTTTACGTTTGACACAACAACATTGTTAGATCATCCCATACCCTCTATATCTAATTCATGGTCTCTTCATTATCATTTGTTATAACATTACTTATACCACCTTTCTGTTTATTTTCTGGAGAATTCCCCACCCCCAAGTATAATGAATTATAATAATTCCCATAATTTGAACATTTAAAATAGTATACATTTGATGATATCTCAGGGAGACCCATATTCTCATCAATTATATTAACTAAAATTTTCTTTTTTACATAGTAATTACTATCTTTATGTCTTTATTTTTTACACTCAAAACATTTTTAAATTATTCTATGACATCTACTTAGGTTATTCATCCAACATTATTGACATATTGAAAATTGAATTTTCCTTCCCACAAGGTCTATATTAATTGAACTCTCCACGTAATATATCCTTCTCTTATTTGGTGACTCTAAGAGTTGTTTAATGTTCCCATTGTTAAACACATATTATGATATGTTATTAGGAATAAACACAACATCATTTACTCCTATAACCATCCCATTTCGCTTCTCATTATAATTTTTTTATCACATTCAATTTTAACCCAGATACTTTTGTTCTCATTCTATTGACTAAACCATAAATTATAGTGGTAGAAACACTAATCATAGTGTAAAACCATATTATCATGAAATAAATTAACGATAGAATGTCTAAATCATGAATTTTTAGGCTTTTTATATGGTAATTATCTATCCAAATCATTAATCATGGTTAATATAGAGAATTTGGATTTAAAAAGAATATCCCCTGTGAGTGTCAAAATAGGTGTGCAACAAGGCCCATTTATTTCACCAGGTTATGATTGAGTCCAGATCAATGAAAATTTTTCCAAGTTATTACCCATAGGTATCTTTTTTCTCGATATGAATCCACTTTTAGTATCTAGGTAATAATGTAACAGCTTGGAAACCACTCATTCTAGCCCTTACCAAATGTCCAGAACATTATCCAAAATAGTAACTAACCCTTCGAATTATCCTTAGAGGCATCACAAGATACATACTTATAAATATACCTCGGGGTATAACTAAATGTTTCTCATCCTAGTTTCTAATGGTTAACTATACATTTCTATTTATACCAGCTGTAGATACCCAATCTTTTCATACAAGTATATTACATCTTATTAAATTAATATTCATTACATTACAGAATCACACACCAATGGAATATAAAATTTTAGTTCCTTTGTAATCTTATAAACACAAGAAATTATCCATAGATAAACTACAACATCTCTCAGTATTATCTTTAAAACTACCATCCTTCTTATAAATGACATACGTAATACATTAATTCATTACCATGGTAAAAGAAAACATAATAATGAGTGAGATTAGATTCTTAGTAAGGGAAAACAAAGGAGATATGAAAGAATAACATAAACATGTGGTTATGACAATAGGATAATAACATTTAAATATTGAACCCTATATATATAAAATATCTTAAAATTATGTAATAGAATAAATATTCGTAGTTTATAAGACTTGAATCATATGGTAATCAAATAACATTATCCCGGAGTGAACAAAATTGGACAAATATATTGATTTTTGGCATACACATAAATATAAAAAATCTTAGGTTTAAGATGCTTACCAAGAGAATCATAACATGTTAGGCTTAGGATAACCCCCCCCAAGTACATGTTTCGGGCTTGGTAAAACCTCTTGTGTACCCTCTATCAGGCTTGGAATAACCTACTATATACCCTTTCTGCTAGTATAGCATTAGTCATTACCTAATTCATTGGAGGCATATTTAGGTCCCACCTGTATCATAATGAAAACCATATTTATGTGTACGACAAGATCATAAAAGATTTATCACTTTAAAACCCATGAAATGAAATGGGTTTCATAAAATAGATTCATCAAATCAAAACCAATTGAAAATAGATAGGTTTCAAAATCATTTCATCATTTAATCATAGCATAACCCATGCAAAATAGAGGGTTTCATTAGAATTCTATCGTGGTATAACTCATTGAAGAGAAAAATGTTTCATAAAAATCATGTCATCATAAATATAAACCATTCAACGAAAAAATAATAATGATATCATTGGATTATATTCGCGGTAAGGAATAGATAACCCTAATAGATTTTACTTTAGGCAGAATATAATTTTTAATGATAATTTAAAACACAACTTACATAAAATATCCATTATTCATTGAAATAGACATAAAAAACATATTGAAAACAAATCTCATTTAAAATAAACATGAAAATTTATAAATCATGCTTCAATAAAAATAATGGTCATGAAGATGAATGTTTTTTATGCTATACACATTAAAGAATAGAATCCATTAAAATTTTCTGTAAAAGGAAGATGGGAAGTATTTGAAAATTCACTAGAATATTATTTTAAAAACACGTTCTTTTAAAAATAAAAATATGGGTAAAAATGTCTTCTAAAAATTATAGGAGAATAATAAATCATTTTTGAATACATTTTGAGAAAACCTCCTTTTAAAAGAAAATATATTTTCAACCTAAGAGATAAATAAAGTTATATTTTATTACAAAATTTAGAAATTATTATAAGTAGAAAAGAGTGGAAAAATTTTACTATTACATCAATATATCATGATAACTAGAGGATAATAGAATTCATGAGTTTATTGAGAGATTTATCACAAGAGATAATCATAAATAATTCCCATAAATGTTGATATTGAATCATTAAATTATTTCTACTTTGGTATATTTGAATCATAATGGCCGCAAAGGAATATAATAAAACGAAATATAAAATATCTTCAATATAAATAAATAAATTATTTTACATTTAAAAGGGTCTGTATATATACTTAGTAAGAGGATGTAGGTTGATAACATAATATATGTCTAAAAGAATGAAAATTAAGAAAAAAATACCTTACCACTTGGGTAACTTTGGAACTATAAACCTCATGAAAGATAGATTATAAAATAGATAATAAAATTATCATAACTTTTAGATAATACTAAAAAATAAATTCTTTGGTAGTATATGGACCATATAAAACATGCACATGGTGAATATGACATGTGGCTTGCAGAAATATAAAAGTGAGATGAAAATATCTTACCTTAAGTCAAAAATTCAATCATACATGATAAAAACTCATTTATAATAAAAATCTCATTATTATACTTCTATTAAAAAAATATATTTATATATATTATCTGATATATTATTTTCATGTGAAGTTTTATTATCCTTTTATTAACAATTCCATGTTAAAGTTCTATTTTGGGGAATTACAGCTTTGTTTTTCAATTATGTTTTGATTTATTTTTTTAGTATTATTATGTTGCTTTTGGTTCCATAATATCTATAATTTTAACCATGATAAAAATATAATATCTATCAAGTATATATTTGTTTATTTAAATATATAAAATATATATATATAGAAAATGAAATACATCATTCATAAAGACGATGTTCCAAACGTACACTTAAATGTAGTTTCAATTTTATAGATGTATTGAGAGAAAAAAATATATATGATGCATTGTTATTCAAGAAAAATATTTATTTCATATATAATAAATATTTTAATTAATCCTATCCATATTAAATTCCATGTAATGTGTGAACCAATCACATCTCTTTTCAAGGTGGTAGGATTTCATTCACATGAGTGATGTTATTGTATTACTAAAATATTGAATGTATGAAGGTATATGTAACATATAAATTATATAAGTTTGATAATATGATAAATATAATATATATATAATAAATTTATATTTATTTCCAACATTGAGTGGTGGTAATGGTAAAATTAATGACATCATTTTGTGAGGCAGTATTCCACTGTACACAGAATTGATTATTTTATAACCCATTTGATAGAAGTAGAAGTAGTTGTAGGTCATTATCATAAAATAATAGAATATAATTATATTGAAGTTACTAATGATTTTATATAACTATTTTATAATAATAATTTAGTTGGGGTGGATTAATAAATAAAACCAAAACACACATCAGTGAACATTACCTCTTCTTCAGGTATCATCCTTCAGTTTTATCATAAAGCCTTCTAATGTTAGCTTTATATTCAAAATATTGATTCTAGTATGGGTGGAGGGATTTCTTATGTGATTTGGGAACTTCATGTATGATTCAAATTTTTTTTAATGTATGATTAATTGAGGATAGGGGTGCACTTTTATAAGGGAGGTGAATGACACGTGTGTAAAATTTTTAAACGTTTTTCAGACGCAAAAAGGGTAAAAATTTTATTCAAAATAGACCTTATAAATTATATGGTCCTGATGTGTAAATAAAATATATTTTCTAGAATTTTATACTCAATTTTATCCCTTATCATTATAGTTTAAACCATATTAAACCTATTTTTACCTTAGCTATTGTAATTAATTTTTACTATATTTACAATTAATTTCGGTGAAAAAATAAGTTGAGGTTATTTGAAAAAATAAATTAGAATTATTTAAAATATTGAATCAATTTTTTCAAATTCAGTTAACATAATTTGAAAGATTTTCTTTAAAATTAATCTCGTAACTGTGATGAGAAAGTGACCATTCAAAGAGAAAACATTCAAAAGTTTATAAGGTTTTTACATCCAATTTCCACATGAAATTGATAATAATTGATTACATTGAATTAATATATATCTTATTGAAATATATTTACTTTAAAACAAATTTTAAATATAATTTTACATAAATAATACTATAAATACAAATATGTTCTCAATTAAAATTCTGTATTTTTTCTATTCTAGAAAAAATTAATCTCTTTAGAAAATTATATTCAAATTCACCATCATATATTTTTTTATGATGAATTAAAGTGTAAGTTTTTTTTAGAAAATAAATGTTATTAAATATTCAAAAACTATATTTAATATTAGTTCATAAAAATCTGGAAAACATAATTTTTAGAGGAATATGGTATTAAACGTAACATTGGAATTATACTTTTCTACTATGAATAAAACACATAAGATGGATATTAATCAAGTGATTGAATATATATAATATATATTATAATAAAATAATTCACCAAAATTGTTATATTTAATTTATTGATCTAAAATTTGTTGGTTTGAAAAAAAATAATTTCTAGAAAAATATTTCTTTTATTTTGAATAGATTTAATTTCATTTTAGTAACTAATTTGTCCCCAAAACATTAATATTATATACATGTATAAATCGTATTTTATTTATAATTCACTTAATGTTATTTATACCTAAAATTTCAATATCTCGGTGATAAATATCATATTAACTAATAATATTATAACAATATGTCATGTTCCGTTTAATCAAAATATTATGTGTAACACAAGCCAAAATCAGTGTTGTGTGTAACACAATACAAACTAAATCCTGCATGTATTGAAAGATAAATATAGTATTTTGTATAACACATTTTAAACTCAATTTTTAGTGTAAAATAAGTTAAACTAGATATTTTGTGTAACCAAATCTAAGCCCATTGATGTACGTAATCCACGCTACACATGATGTTGTATATAACATAAAATATCAAAGAAATTAAATTTATTTGAAAAATATATATTTCAGTATATATGGGGGTGATATATATTATAATAAAATATATACCCTACAAAAAATTTTGCCTTTTGGTACTTCCCATGGTCAAAAATATATTTTTATGGAACATAATCCATTACTCAACTACCATTAGATTAGTAGTTCTAGTAAAATATAGAGGCTTATGTCAAATTAAACGATCCAATTAAGGTGTATCATAACATGAAAGATAATGTTTCTCCACTTGTTCATGGTTATTAGACATAACCTAGGTTATATATTATAATACATCAATGATCTTATTAGCACTAATAGTAGTTATATTTTCTTGCCTGGTATGGAAATTCCAACTTTGACCACATGTGTTGATTCTTTTTCTCCTATTAAGAACCACCACAGAATAATGGTAAAAACAAATTTATATCATAATCACCCTAACTATTAAGATATAAAAAATACCAATAATGGAAAATATTATCAAACACTATAATGGATTATCTGAATATTCATTTTAGCAGTTTTCATTTAAAATCTAGTTCCAATGGTTTATACTAAACCTCCTTTGATTATATTTTCATAAATAATAAGGATATAGTCTTGAAGGATTAATCAATTTATTTTTAATGGAGAATCAAATACATACATTATACAAATTTTTCATTTGAAACAAATTATAAAACATAAAAAATGGAAAACATATGACAAACTCAGTCAAAGATTTATTCTTTATATCCTATAAAAATGAAACAAAATAAGGGAGATCCCAAATTCTAATTAAGGGTTGAGTGAATAATAAGTTGTTATGAAAAAATGAGTATAATTAATATAAAAAGGTAAATATCTATGAAACACATTCCATTTAATCAATAACATGAGCTTGAAATACATCTATGGATAATATTAATGTAGAAATTTTGATGATAATAATTATATAATTTATGGTAAATTAAATGAATAATGTTGAATATCATGATCTCTGACGTGATTTTAATAATACAATAAAATCTTTTTGCGATGATTATTTGAACTATGGGTAGGAATACACCAATAACTAATTTAATAATTTTGGTCAACTAATTTATCTCTTGAGGCCCCACCTATCACTACATGTCAAATTAATTCCATATATATTGAATGATAAATTTAATTAAAAAATATGACTTATAAAAAAATCATTTTTGAATAAATAATATAAAACATCAATATTTACTTTATTAAATTAATAAAATTTCAAACTAAAAAACAATATATTGTAAAGGTATAAGTTTTAGGATATAATAATATCCATGATAAAAAGAATATATATTTAAGAGAAATGTAATTTCCAAATATCGTAAGATATTAAATATGTAAATAGAAAGTTAATGTCCAGAAAATCAATCAACAGATGATAAATGATAATAAAAAAGTATATATTATATTAAAATCAAGTAGTTTAAATAATAAAATAAAATTAAAATGAAACATATGTAAATTTTTTATGAAGAGTTTCCTTATAAAAATCAATTAAATCCTATAGAAGGGTCTAAATTGTGAAAAAAATTGATGGTGGAAGGAAAGTTTGTTAATGATGAATATATTGAAATGAAAAAAATTTCTTTTGGATTTCTATACAGATACTGAAAAATGAACATTTCATGAAAAAAATATAAAAAACACTTTCAAACCATGTAATACATTAATGCTAACTTGCAATTTCCATAATAAATTGTTTGAGTAATTAAAATTACCTTAGTAAAGAAATTATGAAAAATATGGACATTGATGAAAAATATACCCAATCAAAAGGAAAATATGATCTAATATTATTGTAAACATTTCTTTACTAGATTCGTGTGAAAAAAAGAAGGAAATTTTGAATTAAATATGGAAAATTCTTAAATATCCATTTTATAATAAAATATGTAAATTTATGATATATATATTATAATATTCCTTCAATTAAAAAATATCCTTCCAAAATAAAAGAGATTGTAAAATAAATTCATATTTATTTAGTAACATTCAAATTGTTACCTCTGAAAATAGTAAACATAAAATGAAACTTTAATAATAATGAAAAAACATTTATTCATATTTAATAAATCATAGGGGTAGTATATACACCACATAAAAAAATATGTTCATAATTCTAAATATATCTCAATGAAGTAGAAATCATGATAGTGTACCTTACCTGACATTTACCCAATGTTAAACATGTCTTAGCCTCCTCTATAATTGTTTCAAACATGGAATTAATCAATACCAAAAACAAATTGATATATATGAGTAACTATAAAGATCCATTTTTGGATGCTTTATTTAATAATCACTTTTTTATTATATAATGACTTATGAAATTTATATAATATTGAATAATTCTTGAATAAATATATTTCAAGTTAAATTGATTTAGACAATTATTTCCACTAAAACTCATTGAAATAAATATCATTTTTCTTAAATGGAAGAGGTTTTTAATGTTTGAATTTTTATATTGAAATAGAACCGCCCAATAGAGAAGTTGGAATTTGTGACTCGCTATATTGAAGAAGAGATTCCCACATCACAATAATTAATACAATTATAGAAGAATTAATGTAAATTTAATGAAATGGATTTTGTGGACAATAGTATAATTTATTTTAATGTCATATGGAAAATTCAAAATCTAGTAATTTGGATTTTCATATTAGGATTTGAACTTGATTTTATTAAGTAATAATTCAAACTATATATATCTTCCAGTTTTAATTAAATATATCACCTTCTAAATGAAGATTGAGGATTTTCCATAATTAATTATGGATAGAAATTATTCATGAAATATTTTGTGAATATATATATTCTAAAAAATTAGGAAGATGATAAAACATGATGACTTTGAGAAATAATTTAAAAAATTGATATGGAATGAGAGACTCATGTGGGGAGCTTTTCATAAAGGTGGAGACTTGTAGTACTGAAGCGTTCAAGGAGTTGAAGAGTAATCCTATCATTTAAGTTCTAAAGAGAGTGAAAAATACTAGTAACATTGATCATGATCATTGATTATGAATTCTCTTAATCAAGTGAGTACATGAAGAATATATGATTCTAGATGATTAAGGTGGAATGTCCATGTAAAGTGGTGATGATGAATCTTGGAGAAAAAATATATCATTTTTTATTTTAGTTCAAACATTTTTTATTAAATATCAGGAAGATGTAGCTTTATAGTGGTACATTGTAAGAGGAGATTATTGGGGATCTAGGATAATGGGATCGGGATTATCCCTACTTTAACAAATTGGTTTTATAATATCGAATACATTATTGGGGAATATAACCATTCATGAATAGGAGTATACACTCACATTCAGACCAACCCATTTATAATTATAGGTTCCTATTTCATTTACATTCCATAATATTAAAGGGGGATGAAAGAAACATATTGATTTGATAGATATATTAAGAGATTATAAAATTTTAATTTAAATTGATAATTCATAGAAAGGGATCTCTAATTCACCCCCCTCATTTTTCTATATAAATATAAGAACTATAACTTTTAAACATGTAATAAAATAATTTATTCCAATTTGAAAGAAAACCATAAATTTTTTTTCAATTACACTCTAAGATTCAATCTATTATAATTATTTGAATTCCAAAATATTCTAAGATGGTAAACTAACCAAAAAACATTTTTCCCCAGATTTCAATTGTTGGAATCTAGATCCCAAATGAATTAACTCACCATGATAGGTGGTTAATCAAGGTGACATTTAATTTATTCTTTTACATTAATTGAAAATACTATTTAATATGTCAAAATTCATGTAATCACCGTATATATATATATATGAATATAATCATGAATAGTGAAATTAAAATTTACTCTATTCACAATTACATTTTTATAGGATACATCCAAAAAAACATTATTATCTCACTATCTTCATAATAAAAACTAAACTCATGTTTTCATTATTATAAATTTATATAAGTACACTCATCATCCAAGATAGCTACAATATTTTGGAATAAATCATATCTTCTTCAATAAAATTCCTTATTCCAAACTATTCAATTTATACTTCATGAAATGAAATCACTGTTAATAGGCATTTAGGGAATTTTACAGAGTTGAAATAATTTTAGCTCATTATATTATTTTGTAAATATGATTAAAATTAGAACATAATTATTGAATGGTGTAAAAATATTATAGTTATCTTATAAATTACTGCTACTTCCTATTAGGAATTATCTTGATCCTTAATTATATTTATCTCCATTCCATGAATATTGAATATGAAAACAATTCTCTTCTTTATATAAAATAAGCCCTTTTATTCTATGTCTCTTTTTTTGTAAATATTAATTCTTATATTATATACCCTCAAGTATTATTATCTTCCTCTAGATAATGTATATAATCAAATTATTTACCTAGTTTTAATTGATTGATAATAATTTAAAATATTCTATTTTAATCTACCATATATTATCCTTGTAATTTGATAAAACAAATTCCATCAATAATTAAACCACATAAAACATCAAAAATACTGAAAAATAATTCATCTTCTTCAATCAATATGTAGAGACAAAATTTTATCATTCTATTCTCTATTAATTCATCCATATATCATAAAAGGTTCCTTATTATATTTTTACAGTTCAATTATAAATAATTTATTCTAAATATATGATAATTGACTAAAAAATAGTCTAGAAAAATCTAAGTTATAATATTTGGTTTTGTTTTAAAAAAATATCTATATATCCAATAAAAAGAATCTAAATATTGTTATAATTTTTTTGTTTTAGTGTTTCATATGGTTTAGAGGAATTTAAAGAGTTTATGATTAGATAATAAATAATTAAATAATAATGGTCATGTTATTGCTTAGTAATTTGATTAATGAATCACTAGATATTAAATGGCCACACATTGTGTGTTTAATATTAAGGTAAAGTCCTAAAATTTGTTTTCAGGAACTATTTTTCACAACAGAGAGGCTATAATTGCTCAACAATAGGAATATATTTCATTGTGATTAGTTACAAAATTTTGAATATTGAATGAAGTGTACAATAATAGTAGTTAGGGTTTAAATTTTTAAATAAAAATTTTCAATATGATTTAATGATGAAATTTTTTATTTAAATAGTGTCTAGGAATATACATTTTAGGGTTGTCATGTATCCCCCATTTCAATGTCATAACACTTATAGAAGATGAGGATTGTACAATGATAATTATTATTAAGATGTAATAAATTTAAATTATATATTTTTAGATTACGTAACCCAAAAATATTCATAACTAAAATATATATTGTGTTTTTATTTTAGGAGAGATATATATTTTAAATACATAACACCGTAATACTATTTTTTGTATCATAATAATTTCGTGAATTATAAATTTTTAATAGTTAATAATCCTTCAAACATAGATATTTTATAATCAGATAAAGAAATATGTTTCAACCTCATTAGACATATTTTACTATATAATAGTGGGTAATGATATGTTTTTTGATCATATATGCTACAAAACACATGAAAAGATTATAAACCTTAATAAAATATTCACAAGTAGATAAAGAGGATATGATAATAGATAGAATTACTAATATGATATAATTGTGGATAATTTAAGAAATATGTGTTCTATAAGGTTAATTGGGATCTAACCTCCATTGAAATAGTTAACCAAAAGATAAAGAAAGAGGAGGAGATAATCATCACGATGAATATGGGGATTATTTTTACAACAATGGTGGTGTAATTACTTTTTTTTAAATTATGTGGATCAAACATGGGTACATGATTGGTAGTTATACATTCCTGTGTGATAAAGTGGAATGATTTCAAATTTTTGATTTATTATAAACTAATAAGAATAATGAATTCTGTCAAAAAATTTAAAATCAGCATGATTAGTCAATTTTGGTACATGGGTTTAACACCATTTTATACTCTGAATACATTTCATTGTAATAGTGAACCATGTAAAATTTTTAATTTCAAGTGACTTTATATCATTATTATTTGGTGAGGAAGAGAGGTATTATTTTAATTTCGACACAACAAGATAATAAAATGGGATTTTTTTAATTTACCTACTATAACTCACCTCCATCCCATTGTTTCATAGATTAGTGGGATGACTACTTGTGAAGAATCATTAATTACATGTGTGAAACTTGGTTAAAAACTTATTAAATACCATTCCTTAAAACTAAAACTATAATGGTTTAATATATATTTGTATGTGGTCAATCATACAAAAACAATAATCATTAGAATGAAACCGTGAACATTAATATTAAGCTGATTTATTTTTTTGATTGAAATAAATCAATGACTAATTAAATGAAAAATGATTGATAAAAAAATATCAATAATTTTTAAATCATGGGTCATAAGATAAATTAGAAAATAAAATATTTTAATGGAAAATTATGTTTCATTGGAATTGGATTTATAAAAATAATTTTTCCTGGAATTTGTTCCTTAAATATTATACCTGAAATCTATTTGGATCATTATATTTGGTTAATTAAATTATTAGATAATTAAAACCAATTTTTCAACATAAAAATTATAAATCATTACATGAATGAGAGATAACTGAAGGAACAATTTCAAACATTGAAAATAAATTCCTTAATATAATGGGAAATAGATATTATTATAAATTGAATAAAATATATAGAATAATGATCAGAAGAGTAATACAAATAAAATACAATGTTTAAAACATAATTATTGAATATACATTCATTAAAATCCACACACAAAAATCTAAGAACCAAAGTTGAAACATTTTATATATTAAATAGGTTTCTAAAATCCTATTGAAAACAAACTAGTAATCCTCCCCCTTATGAGACATCCATAAAATTTCTCTATTAAATGAATGCCCCATAAATGTCTGATGAAGTATTCATTGTATAGATACATTCCTTCTCTATAACATCTCATCTATCGAGAATATTTTTTCAATTTTTTTAGTATCCAAATTCTTATTATCTTTTCTCCATTAACGGAGTTTGACACCTAATTCTTCTCCCAAAATGTTATATCCAAGTTTCTAATTTAATAGAGGTACTAAATCTTTTAGATCTAGTAAAATTTTCAATGCCTAGGATAAATGGAAACCAAAATCCCAACCCCTAAAAAACAAAACTAGTCCTCTAATATGGTTTTCCAAAAGGTCTCAAGCATAACACCCCATATTCCAGAGGCATCTGACTAGTAGTGAGGGATGAAGGTGTGATACTAGGGAGACTATGACCTCACATCTGAGTAAGAAAACAATATAATTAACTATATAAAATCTATTATAGGAAATTAATAGAGTAAAAAGTAGTAAATAAACATATATATAAGCTTTCAATAATAATAAATTCAATTCTATAAAATTGAAATTATCTATTTCACACATACAACATTGGTCACACACTTGGTCGACCATACATTATGGATTATATAAAAATAATTGATGTGAAAGTACATGGAACTCCTAACAACTCTGAGTCAGACCACATAAATAGTCTCCAAAAAACTATATTTCCCCTCCAACAAAATCATAATAAATCTACAAGAGTGACTTTTCTTGACCATTAAACCCTAGCTGTCATTCATATACACTATGAAATAGGTGATCAACCTGAAAAACTGACATAAGGTCTTCACAAATAAAAAGGTGAACATATATGGGTGAGAAATTGTCTTAGTAGTCTACCCAACCAATAAACATATAAATATGATATCATAATTTCATAATTATGTAGTATGATCTGCTTTCTATAACACAACTTGAAAAATAAATACAACAATAATAGAAAATAGGAATGTTTTTGATACTCTGTTCTGAAATCCATATTTCTGGTATCTACTTCTACCTAAGTCGGAATTCACCTAGTCTTATTCCATAAAATAAATCAATATATATACACCCATACATATAAATTTAAATGTATATTTATATACATTAAAATCAAATAGACCCGAGAAATCGAACAAGGGTGTCCATAAACAAAATCATATAGAAAAAATCAATCCACTGTCATTCCTAGGATCTCAGATCATGTTGGACGGACATATGATGGCTTGGGCTCAAAGATATATGTCATAACACTAAATTAATGTAATGTTAATTTGATCTTTGAGTTAGTAATCCTGATCAACAATTCCTGATTTGTCTAGCACTTTAAATGTATCTGATCTATCTAGATCACCATGAGGGGATACATGTCCCTGCCTTGGTATTCTCTGTATTCACCTCTAATACCTAATATAAATGGTTCATATGTGTCAAATAGATATCATGAAAAGATGGAATATTGTGGGATTTCATGACACTATCCATGTGTAATCCAATTCGATGCCAGATTCCAATATCTCAAACCACAAGAATACGAATATGAAAACTCAGATAATACCTAAGGGGGATGAACCTTAAGATATATATAAGAAATAATTTCCTTATCACATATAGAAACTTTGAATCATTCAATAACTATCTCAACAACTTGGTTCCCAAACAAGTCTGGGTGATACTATGATTATGTATCCACTGATCCTAGGGAGTGTCCTATCCATAAAATGAGGAGAATAATTCCATCATCAGGGAACTCATAACAATATATATGATTGGGAGAAATGTTTTTAAATTACAACCTTTGGAATCCCCTAGAATGATAGTGGACTATACATTCCTAGAGCGACACAATATAAGAGTGTTTCCTAGACACTCTCAACAAAATACCTCTGTATCCCTGAATATGAAGGAATCCCATTAACAAAGGGGAATTATAGTAATAGTAATAATAATATTCAACCAAATATGACTCATGATCTACAGCCTAGTAAGTACATCTAAAAATCATTAAAAATGTATTTCTCTACAGATGGGTCCGAGGAAGTATGTCTCACTGCACACATCATATCAGCACATCAAATCAAACCCGAAGGGATGATATCCATGAAGAAACATTTAAAATAACATTTGTATAAAATGTAACCAAGATAAATTATAAATAAATTGTGAAGGTTTTTAAACAATTATAACCAAAACTTCTATAAAAGACACCCCACTTACATGTTTGTCATGGGTTCTAGGGTGACACCTACTACCATATCATCCTAAAACCCCAATGCACTATCTTAGGGTCATTCAAACACTACGACACTCACTAGGTCCATAGGTAGAAAACCTATTTTGGAATACTAATTTTGATCCTTGAGATCAACACATAAGGGAAGTCGTCATACTCAAGATCCTCTGTATTGAAGGAAATTGGAGGAATCCTACATGGGATCTTTGATGGTATGTAAAAAAGAATAATCATACACTAGATACTTATAAGGGTAAATATAGGTAGAGTAATCCTACATGGGATCCTCATAAACAGGAAATTGGTAGAGGGATACTAAATGTGATTCCCCATATCATCATGTAAGTGAAAGCATTCTATAGGGGACCCTTGAAAATAGTATTAAGGTAGATGCATCCTATATGGGATCCTCTTTGTACAAAAGAAAATATTGCATATTGGACCAAAACAAAATCTCCATGGATACATGTCTAGATAGATGGATCATAGACCATGTTTGGTAAATTTACTCACTATTAGGAGATAGATGGAATTGATTATTAGAGGAAGATGTTCTCCATTTAGGAAAATGTATGAAACTCCTCTTAGGAGTCCTCAAATAACATTTATGGTTTCACCATCATGATCTATATGGAATGATATTTAACATGGAATACTCATGTATCCAATTTTTAATCTGTGGTATAAAATAGGATAATCCCTAAAAAGGGTTCCAAGGGTGTAGTACCCGAAAGATATGCTTTGGCCCATGACATGTACCCTCCAAACTCCACATGGTCGTGTACCTCTTATGGATATAGTGTGTAAAAACCATGTATAAGTTGTATAATTCAGGTAAACAACAAGTATCCTACATGGGGTATCTTCTCATGTACGCCCTATAGCCTGGCTATTTACACTTCCAAGCAGAGTAACTCTACATGATGTGTGACCAACATGAGGTTATACCGTGTACTCTATACAACCATGTCACACTACACAAACTATCTGAAGGGGAAATCATACACACAAACCAGTACTAGTACATAATTTGTATACCATATACATGTAATGTAATTATAAATGGTTCATATTCTCAAAACTCTATGGATAGATGACATGTGTTCATGAACTGCATGACATATGATCTTGATTTCCAAATGGGAAACCCCTCAAATTGGCCCGAAACCCCATTTATCACCCCAAAAGATATAAATAGAACCTCAAGGGGTTTTAAGAACAGATAAAAAGAGTTTCAAACTAAAAAAATTAAATATTGAAATGTTTATAGAAAAACATTAATATGTAGATACTTACGGTAGAATTCTCCAAAACATCACCCATATCCATGGTCTATAGCTGCCACAGGATGTTTCATATTTTCCAAAGCTCTATAGTGGTACCTCTCTTCCTATATAACTATTTCGATCCCTCCTGATGCATTACCTATCTTGGTATCATGAAATAATGGGCCCAAGTGGTTTTACATGAGAATCCCAGAAATGAATGGAAATAAAATAAAACAAATGAAAATGATGGAAAAAAACAGAGAAATGTGACCAGCCCTGGCCCTGACACAGAAAACGAGTTTATTACATACCTTGGAAAAAATAGCCATTATAGAATAAAATATGTATAAATGATCTCAATATGATTATACATTCAAAATATATTACAAAATTAACTTGTCTTCATAAATTTAAATTTATTTAATTAAATTTTAAATATTAATTATTCTATGAAAATTCAAACTGCTCGAAATTCCAAAAAACACATATCCTTGGGTAAACACCATATTTTGTCATCAATATAGTGTTAAATAAATTATTGGAGGTCATATACTAGTATAAAATTACCATTTTACACTATATAATCACTTCAATGAAAAACATCAATTTCCTTCCCAAATATATAGTCCAAAAAATAGGGTTCTTATAGTCTCCCTATTATAAAACATATAATACCTGAGAAGACATGGTCATAAAACCAGAAGACATTTTCTCAACCTAAGAATATTCCCAACTATGTTTTATATAGTGTCCAGTCACCAGTTTCACATCATCCAAAACCATGCCTTATATGGGAGACACATATCTGGATTTCATATAATACTCCCCACAATAAGAGATTCTTTATTATTACCTCAATATCATGGCATCAAGCTTAGCATACCATGAAACTTCCATCACTCAATTTAACTAAAAAAGGGCCCCACTCTAAAATGTCCAATTTTCACTCCCCAGCATATGAATTTCCTTATATCTCTCCTCAAGAGTATTCTAAATAGGTTCCATAATTAAATCAAAAATGATATTAAAAAATAAAATAAGAATATCATAGATAAAATTCTCTCTCATCATACTCAAGATGATGTCAAGATATTGAATTATTGTATGTAACAAGTATTACACTATGATTATATCGATATGCATTTATATCTCCCCCAAACCACCCTCACATCAAATAAGTTGTACTTTTCTTTAAGTAAGTCTTTACACCATATCTCCCAAAAATGTGTGTCCATGACAAACCATGGTTCACCGATCTCAAAGAATCTCATTTATTTCTAATGTAATAAATACCATGGAGGGACATTCTAATTTCATCAAAACTCCTAACCAACAATAACCATTATAAGTATTTGAAACAATTTATCCTCAACTTGCTCATAAAAACTCATTAACATAAGATTTAAATTGTACCATGTATAACTGAAACATACCACACCTCCTGACTCACTCTTTTCCAAGTCATATATAACAAGGCTAATATGAACAATTTACATTAAATTTAATTCTTGTTAATCCATAATCTTTAATAGAAATCCTCTTTAATATCCTGAAGCTTACATGTGTCATGATTTATTCCATGAATGCACATCACCCTACATCATTCTAGTCATGAGCATCTACCCATACTCATAAAACATTATAAATAGTGTATGAACTATTAAATATGGATAAGAACCTGAAAATTAAATCCCATAGAAGTAAGTCTTGATACCCAAAAACCCTGGGTGATAGCTCAAAATCCTATAGCCTCGTCATTCCCATATTAAAAAACCTTATAAATAATATTTCATTAATCTATAATGATTATATAACATGGCTTAAATCTTGAAAAGGAATCGACAAACCTTGGCCAACCCTTATTGCAGGCTTCCATCGATCAAACCAAAAATCTACCGACAAGGTTCTAAGACAAATCAATGTATATATAGGTATACTAACTAGCCATACTAATAAAGTCTAATAATTGGGTCATAAGGTCTTACCACATAGCCCATAAGTCGGACCTCTCAATGAGGTCACATGTCATGGGTCATCATCAACACATTCATCTCAACATAAGGAATCTAACATTCAAATACTTTCTCTCTCTCTCTCTCTCTAGAAGAGGTAAGGAACAATAACAAATTATGAAGGTAAAAATATCAAGAATAAGACTACATGGTTTCTAATTCCCTATGAGAATATGGATATGGTAATTCTGATAGAGTACCATGATATAAAAATTGAAATACTGATGAACTGAAACTCCTCATGAATTAATATACGGTAATACCCCGTTGAGGTTCTAGTTCAATATACACGTTTAGATATATATAAAAATCCTAGTAGAGAATTTGAATAGATAACCATAAAATATGGTACCAATAATATGTGCATAGATTCATCTTAATGATCCACGTTGTAGATCTTGTATAATTTAATTCCAAGCTATGCAGAAAAACCCAATATCAGTTGTTAGAGACACTTTAAATAACCAATATTAAGAAACAACATCCTACAAAGGGTTTTGTTACCTGAGAATCATGTTCCCTATCAACCTGCTTAGGATAATTCACCTACAATGTATAAGGACTCAGTCATTAGCCTCACCGTCAAATATATAACCATTTATCCACATATCCTTCCATGAGAAGAAAATATAATTTAGATGACCAAATTGAGTAGAATGACACCAAAGACCAATATAAAATGAATAGTATTTAGGTTTTTTTACACATTAAATAATTGTACTCTATCATTACTAATAGTCACACACTAGGAGACATGTAATATATGAATCCTATATGCCCTATATGATGCATTAGTTGTCTCTTTCATTATCTGGACAAGTTACTAAATCAATATTTGGCCTCTTTCCAATGATCCAAGATCAATAAATCCATCAATGGTCTCTCACTAATGGGACAAGGTCCTTATATCCATAATAAATCATCAAATCCACACATCATTTGGATTTCTCAAAATAAAAAACATATACAACTATAACATCGCATGTCAAAAACAAAAATCCCATATCCCTGGAAACCAAGACTTTTTATCCTAATAGGTGGTCTCAATTCACCAGTATGATATCTGTCACACATTCTGACACATTCCTAAGACTCATATGTACCATACCCCCTATATAAATATAATAGGAAATGAAAATATTTTAGGACACTTTGTATTATTTTGAATCAAAATCCAATAAACTAGTTATTTGAGCTAGTTTTTTCCATGGACTCAGGCACACCTGCCCATACCCGAGAGGCCTCCAATAAGAATCTGTGGCCTAGGGTGTGATAGTTGGGGGAATTTTCCTCATATCAGAGTAATAAAATAGTATAATTAACAAGATAAAATATATATTATTAAATAAATATAGTTTAGAATTGGTAAATAAAAATAAATACATGGATGATATAATAATAAATTAAATTCTATAAAATCTCAAAAAACCATGTCAATAATACAACACTGATCACCCAAACAGCTGACCATTTATACAAGATGAAATAAGAAAAACTGAAATAAAATCAAATGGATATCTTACAAACTCTGAGCTAGAATACATACAAGGTTTTCATTATTCCATTGAGCTTCTCCAGCCTCATCACAAGAAATGCACAAATGTTCCTCCACTTGATCATGGAACCCTAAGAATCATCCCTTTCAATCATTCATTCTGTGATCAATCGGAAAAGTACAAATAAGGTCTAAAAACACACCATGGTCCACACATAGGGGTGATAAATAATCATTGTGGGACACCCCAAATGAATTAATCTTTGTCAGAAGATCCCTTTTCATGTTTTATTATTATCATATCTCATACAAAACTGTATTTATAAAGAATGAAATAATAGAAATTCGGAACATAGTTGATCCTTGAGTCCAAATTCCATGTCAATCATATCTTCTTCCAACTAATCAAAATTTCCTTTGGAAAATTCCATCATATATATATACAAACACACATAGATATATATTTCTATGTATATACTTGATAACTACATTCAACTAAAACGTCATACTAAGGTGTCCATGAACAACATATTAATGAAAAACTCATTCTAAATTGGATCCTAGGATCATAGATCCAGATGAATGGACATCCTAATAATAGGGATTCTTTTTGGATGTTATACCTCTCAAGCCTTGAATCATCAATTTATTCTTTTTTCTATAATCCCAATTGAAAAAACCTACTTCAACCAGTACTCGAAATGTCTCTGAGGAAGCTATGTCAATACCAAGGGATATATGTCCATGATCTAGGATCACCCATACTCACCTCAGATAACAAATATTAAGGAGTCCAATGTGTTAGCTGAAAATCCTGAAAATATGGCATAGATTTAGATTTCATACCACTATATCCTCATATAATCTATTCTGATGTTGGAGTTGTAGGCTCTAGGTCAATGGTAATCCTAAAATCTAAAATTAGATGGTCCGTAAGGGGGTGAACCATGGAAAATCTATAAGGAATACTATCTTGATTTGGTAAAAAAATAATCATTTGATAATTATCTCAATATCCTCATCCTCAAATAAGTCTGAGCGATAATATAATGGTATATACCCTAATCCCATATAATATCATATGCATCAAGTAAGGAGATCAATTCCATTCTATGGGTTATCATCAGTATCCCAATGCTAAGGGGAAATGAACACACCTAACAACCATTTGTATCCCCTATAATTATAAAGGACTATCCATTCAGAGAGTTACCCGGTATAATGGGTGTTTTCAGACACTATCAGCAACCTACCTCTATATCCTTGTATGGGGAGGAATCCTAGTGAAAAATGGGACCTCAATGAAGAGTAAAAGTAACCTTCAATAAAGTATGAATCATGATCTAAATCCTAATAATTACATTTTTAAATCCCAAAACAGTAAGGAAGGATAGATGGATCCCAATGAGTTCATCTAAAAATAATAATCCTTACAACATATTGAATTATACCCCATGGGACGAGGACTTGGAACAACCTCTAGAAATAATATCAACATAAAAAGTAACAAAGTGACTGTATAGAGATATAGTGAGGGTGGTTAACACATAATATCACCACTAATGAAAAATCCTATCAACTTATGTTTTTGGAAGGGGTTATTGGGCGACACCTACAACCATCTCTACACAAACCACCAATGCACTTTCTCAGGAACAGTCAAATTTCATGGAACCCACTGGGTCCCAAAGGTCAAACACTAGAGAGAAAAAATACTTAGGATCCTTGAGGCCTTCACATAATAGTTGTCAATTGGGATCCATGTCAGTGAAGGTAAAAGGAGGAAAATACATGCGATCTTTGTTGGTAAGTAAACAGAGGAATCCTACATACGATCCTTAAAATATTATATGTAGGAATATGCATCCTACATGGGATCCTCAAGAATAGAAAATGGGTTTAATCCTACATAGGATTCAAAAGATTATATTGTTGGGGAAGGCTTCCCATATGAGACCCTAGAAAACAGTAGTAAGTTTGATTCATCCTATGTTAGATCCTGTTTTTAAAAATAAAATATAGCTTCTTTTACTAAAATGAAAATTACTAAAATTATAGTCTAGAAATATGTCTCATGGAAAACCTCAGTTCAACGGTCTCGATCTTAAGAGATATCTATAATTGATTACTAGAGTAATAACTTCATTATTAGTAAAAATCTAGAAATGCCTCACATGATTCACCAAATCACCTCAGGGGTTTCACCCTTATGACCTACGTAGAAAGATACATTATATGTAATAATAAAGTCTCTAATTTTGAAATAGGGGGTATAAAAATGGATAACCCTAAAAACGGTAGAAATGGAGGAGTACATGGTGTGTATACCCTAGCACATGGCGTGTACCCTCAAAGATCCAGATGGGCATGTACCTTAGATATAAGTGGCAGGTAAAACCCAAGTACATGACATGTATGTTAGGTACGCGATGTGTAACCTACATGAAAAATCTTCCCATAAACCCCACATGATAGGGCTATGTAATTTTCTTACAGATGTACCTCTAAAAAGTGTATGACCCACAAGATGTCTAGTCGTGTACACTTCTTGAACTTATGCCCCTATATGGGTTGTCTTGTTGGGTACTTGTCTATAGTGTTGATTACCCGTGCATAACATATATACACCATACATGATGTGTACTTTTAAAAATGTTATATTTCAAAAATAGTGAGAACACCTGGTGTGTTTTCTTGAACTGCGTGCCATGTGATCGGGATTTCCAAATGGAAAACTCATCAAATCATTCTGAAACATATCTTCGTACAAAAATCTATAAATATACTCTTAATGGGTATAAAGAATTGGTAAAAAAATGTTAAAAACCAAAAGTATATAAATGTGTTTCAATTTATCATAATTCTTAATTATGACCTACCATTTCGTGGAATCCATGATTCTTCACCCATTTCCACGATCCACAACTATAGCACAATGATCTAGATTCTCTAGATCTGTAGGACGATGCCCATATTACTCAATCTCTCTTTCAATATTTCTCTCCCTATTTACTCTATTGGTCACATGAAAAATGATTCCCATGAGGGAATTTGAGGGTATCCGTAGAAGTAAAATAAATAAATGGAAAAAAATAATGAAAAGTGTGAACAAAAAAGAAAAAGGGAATAGTTCCCAACACTGACCATGACGTCCGACATGATATTTTACCCCACCTTCGAAAATATTCATATTATGAACTCAACAACCTAGATAGAATCAAAATCCTATTATTTGTTCTAAAGATAAAGCTGAACTGTTTTTAAAAAAAAATTATTTAATCAATTAATTATTAATTTTTAATTATTGCATGGAAATATAAACAATTTGAAATCTAAAAAATCATTTGCTCTAGGGTAAACACCATATTTATGGACCATTGGATTGGTAAAAAAATTGTACATGAAAATATTAGAATTTAAACTGACCTTTTACACCTTACAAGAATCTGAAAGAAAAAATCCAAATTCATGCTCAAATTCCCTCTCCAGAAAAGCACGGGTTCTTATACTATTAACATTATATCTTTTCAAAATTGTGACACTTTATAAGTCCCCATGATATATTATCTATTTCTCCTCACTATAATTTAAACTCCTAACAACTAAACATTCATTCTATGTTTATGGGAATGGTTTATATATCTATATCTATAAACCATGATGTATCAAAAATTTGAAATTCCATTGGTTCTTCTATAAAACACCAACCATTATTAATAAAAAAATTATATCTATAGTCAATTACTATCTAAATTTTCTATATCCACTGTGAAATGATCATCATATCAAAATAGTCCATGATTTCCTTCACATTACCCCCATATTCTACATCAAAGGGTTACATGAGGATTTTTTCTTCAATGTTAAATATGTTTGAATTTCATGCAATGACTATTATATGGTTTTTGTAAAACCATTATGTGATGTCCTCCATTTTAGATAATTTTCTTATAAAGATATCCATAATAATATTTAATATTATTACAACCTTGAATCATTAAAAAAGCATTAGATTTGGACATATTAACTCATTTATCAATAAAATTATTACTAAAAATAAATGAAAAAATATGAATCTATCAAAGTGACCTCACTCATAAACTGTTACTTGTCCTCAAGTATACATCTCTACACTATAATAAAAAAAATTCTTTTGTATCCATGATTTAAATATCATGGTTAATATGATCAGACAATTATAATTATTCTTATATTTTCAACTATTATATGAAAACATATTTTTGACTCCACACAATTCTAAAAAAACAAAAAACCAAAAAACCAAAAAACCAAAAAACAAAATATTTTTATTTATGAAAAATTCAACATAAATTAACTATATTTTGAGACTAAAAATTATTCATTTAATAAATGTTTATTTTTTGATTTTAATTCTAACTCATTCTTTGGAACCTAAAATCGCTCATTTTCATTCGTATTTTCCTTTTTTTCAAACTTTTTTTAATTTTTCATTTTTTCAATGTAACTTCATAGAACATGTATTACATCAACTAGAATACCTATTTTTTATCTCATATTATCATTAATTTTGATAGTTAGTAAAAGACCATATTTTATGTGTAAATCATTATCAAAGTATCCAAAAATCATGCTTTTAAGTAAACGAAAACTTATACATATATCCCCAACAACAATCTCCTACCAACACTAATTTTAATAGTTAGAATAATGAGGGGGAATTTTTATAGATATAGGTTAATCCATTGTAATTACATTAGTTTTTAACCCCATATTTCTATTATTCCCTCAAAATAATAAACTTATACATAAATTTATATTTATAAAATTGAATGCTACCAAAACTTCTCCACGAAATTTATATTTCTACAATTATTGTATGTTTAAATTTTGATATATTATATCTATAAAAGAAAAACAATCTCATAAAATTATGATTCATCATTGAAAAAATTCATTAATATCCTTACACATATTACCATCATCTTATTAATTCAATTATATCAATAATGGAATTTTTAAAAAAAATTATTATCTTATTCCAAAAAAAAACTCTATATATCATTGACAAACAAATATGGAAAGAAATATGTGTTTGTAATTCAGTATAAAACTTTAAAAATTATCACTTAAAATTGAACGAATTTAAAAATAAGTAATTTAAAACAATGCTCCCCTATCCAACTAATATCATCCCCATTCTCTCATATAACCGTAGGAATTGTTTCAATTGGTTATGGTAATTTTGGGTATCATTGGTGATTGTTTAAGACCATAGTTATGTGATGTTAATATTTTGTGATCCTTTTCTACTTCTATTATAATAATTACTATTTTTTCTCTATGAGGTTATTAAAAAGGTTTTTACCAAAGGTTTACTAATTTTTATAGGATTTTATGATGATATAATATTTATAGGTTTAGTAGAAGATCCTTATGAGATTGGTGTCACCTAATCATCAGTCTCATCTCATCTTGGTGATTAGATTGTTGAAGATTCAATTCAATATTGGGGATTCATAATCTTTATTTTCAGTTTCTATGATACGTTTATTAATGTTATTTAATTATATTGGTCTAAGAATATTAATTAACCAAATAAAGATAAAAAACTATATTAATGATTTCTTATTAGAATAAATAAGAATGTTTCACTATTTAACGAAGTTTTTACACTGATATATTAAATTTATTTTTTATTATAGTTGTTTTGTGATTTAATTATTGTTATTGATATAATAAAATAGGTTTTAAATGGATAAATAACATTAATATGGTATTAAGTAAATAATTGGTAATATATAATAAATATTTTATTTTGTTAGAGTGAATTGATAAATAAATGGTGCAACATGAATAATATTATTTCTTTTTATACTATTTTTCTTAAATTATATTGTTTTTTTGGTAATTATGAGGATATTCATGTGATATATTTATTACAATGGTAAAGTGAAATATATTTTGTTAATATATTTAATATAGATTATAGTTGTTAATTGTTATAAATATTTTAAAGATGGTGATGGGGGATTTTTGTATGGATTTTGATGCGGTTGGTGAGCCATAGTTACCCAATGATATGTAGTTTTAATGGAATATAATTAATGTTGTATTATAATGGTCCTATAATGAATTTATGTGGTGATAAATAATCTGAATTAAAATGATGCAAATAGAAGGAAATAATTGAATGTGAAGATAAAATATTGGACATGATAGAAGTGGTAATAGAATATAAAAGGGATGATGACATGTAATTGACATTGTATTATTATTCATTGTAGTTGTATTTTATGTAGGTATAGAGCTGTCCATGGATGACGTGTGACATTGGAAAAATGATTTTGAGATATTTTCCTTTAGTATTTTTGAGGATATGGTTCAGTATGATTGAAATTTAATACTATTTTATATATCTATTTTGGATTTTTTATTTCTAACGTACCACCACTAGTGTTTGGTCACAAGATAAAAACTCATATAGGGATTTGTGTTATTAGTATGCCCCAACAACAATAATTTTGGTGATAGAAATGGTTGAACACTACTCTTATTTATTTAGAAAATTAAACACATTTTGATTCTTATTTTCATTGATAATAACCCCTTTATTCTGTATTTTCTAAAAAAATAATTCATTCTTATAAACTTGGGAATTTTGGAAATTTATTGAAAAACTGGAAAAAATTGGGATTTTATCACTCTATGATTCAATGATGTTGTTTTATATTTTAAAAACATGTTTATGTTTATGTTTATTAGAAAGAAGAATAGTCTCAAATGTAACATCACAGACTTTCTCAAGGCATGAACACATTATTTTTTGTTGAAATTTCATTTTATCACAAATAATGATTCATAATGATGTCAAGGAGGTCTTGGTTGTGTCCAGATCATGTTTGGACCCCAGAGCCCCAAAACTGAAAGATGTAAACTCAGCCGCACAGTTAGTAGAAATCATTCCACCCTAGCTCGAATTGTCACCCAAAATTGTGTTATAAGATACTTTTTTTGATGGGGGCATAATGGTTTTTTTTTTGTAACGGTGTGACCCTAGGAAAATTAAATTGTAGCCTAATTTAGTTTTTTACTAATTTATTTTCCTAGTTTGCGCCTGATTTGAAAAATGGTATGCCTAACCATGTCGGGTTCCCCTTGGAATTCATGGTTTGGTGCATAGTTGGATCATTATTTGGACAACCGCGAGGCCAAAACCTGTGACCTTATTGTGTGGTTTATTTTAAAAAATACTCCCTAAAATGTTTTATGTTTGATACTCCTACTTCCTCTTCTTCATTTCTGGTGGTCTCCATCTACTTCTTCACATAGAGATCTCCTCCCTCCCACATATATATTAGGACTACTCATTCTTCTACCATCCATTTTCTCACCCTCAGATACATCAAAAAGTTAGAGGCAATCTCTTATATACTCTCCCTTCTATTTCAGGTTCCAATCCTAATCTGTTTTTCTATCTAAATGTAATCTCATTTTCCACATTTTTGGAGAATTTGATGGTTTCTATGAATTATTCCATTATACCTTGAATCAAAAGTATATGTTATATGAGGGATTCCCATTGAGGCTAAGGTAGGTTTTCTAGGTTATTTACCCTAATTTTATTTTGTTCCATATTATGTGTGATTGTTATAAGAGATATACCTTTATTGTGACACCATATAATTTCTATATAAATTAAATTGGAAGCCATATATTGAAAAATGTGACCCTATCTAGTGGCGAATCAACAATGTGGGTTGATCGACATGAATTTATACCAATAAATGGGTGTTATCTAACTATTATCCTTAATTTACCATTTCCTTATATGGTTTAAACATCCTTTGAGGGGTGTTTCATTATAATTGGTACCTTTAATTGTCCATATTGCTTTTGTATTGGGTGATGATCCACATGTTCAACACTTATTCCCCATGTTATAAATGTAGTGGATGTATTAAATGAATTGTTCAACTGATTAATGTATTACACCTAATGCCATAAATATACCATTAAATTAGAATTTATTGACCTATATTACCTTCATGTTACAAATTATTTATTTTTAAATGCAATCACGTTGATAACCAATTCATAACCTCATCTAGTTCTATATGAGATAAAATGAGTCTCGAATTAATAACCCATTTTTAGGTTCAATTTTCCTTATAGTTAGAATTCATATATTCCATGTAAACACACTAGGGGAAACACTAGCTATGTATGGGATGGTATCACCATGCGTTTTTTATATTACATCTATACAAGGGATACCAGTTCCCTAGGGGAGACCCATTGGGAGGGAATGATGGAATGATTGTTGTACCATGCTATGACAGATACTCAGACCCCTAGGTTTGATAATAGGTACTAACTCAAAGCATAGTTCTTGAAATTATAACATTATTCATGAAGTTACACTTGGGAATAAAATATTAGGTCACCTTGTATGGACTCTGTAGTCATTGGTCAAACAACAAGCCCCTCAAGTGATATATGGACATTCTCTATGAAATACCATGGAAAAGCTCGGGGTTCCTCTCTATATTTTATAGAGGTTCATTATTGAATTAAAAAAGGTATATTATGATTTCAAATGAGAAATGATCATTTTGTTTCGAAAAAATAGGGATGTTTCCTCCTATCCCAACCACAAGCCCGGGTATATTCCTCCTTCTCTCATATTATTCATCCCACATTATATTTTTAGGCTCTACTGGTTTAGAATCCTTTGCATAGGCCAAAGTTAGTGATTTAGATGGGTGTCCAAGTGGAACCCAAACCAATGTACTTATTTATTTATTTTGTTTTTTTATTTTTTAACTATGGAACACTTAATCATCCTATAATGCACATTATAAATTAATTTTGACACCATCAACGGTTTCCAAGAATGATTGTATATCACACCCATATTGGACAACATTTGGTACCCAACAATACTTTATGGATACGGGTACTGAAAAAAAGAAGAAACCAAATTATGATATTTGAATTACATTAATAAGATATAGTAGTGGGTAGAGAATAAAGAAAACACTTGAGTTGATTGTCAGAGTATTTTATGGCCATTTTGTATACTTCGTTAGCAAGTGGTATATGCCTGAATACCCAAACCACCTAGCATGATTTTTTATAGTACATGAAATGTAGTTATAATATTCTATGTCAATTATTATTATTATTCAGCTTATTCTTATTGTATTAAATATCTTACGTGGGTAATTTTTTTTCTGATGCTATCTCAAAGATATTACTAAATATTCAATTTCTCTTTTCATATTTTTATATATTGCTACACATCACTCTGACATATGATGGAATAATCTACCCAGGGAGTCATCATATGCCCTCACTGATAGTTAACAACCTCTTGTGTTTGGGGAGGTGTTCTTGAGGTATTGTGTCCACTGTCTCGAGGCATCGTTCAATGGTATTTGTGGTAGGACTCTAGATAAGAAAACATATTTGAATAAAATAATTTTTCAACAAGTTATATGAGATTCAATGAAATTATGGTTGAGCTATTCATAAATAAATACATTGATACAATTATTATGATTTCCCTTGATTTATAAGAATAAACATTATTTTTCATAAATCAAGTAATACTGAACAAGGATCATTTAATATTAAAATGAAGGGGGAAGAAAAAACATAGTAGTAAATAATTTTGGTAGAATATTCAATAAAAAATTAAAATTCTCTATTTGAATAAATTCTACCAATATAGTAATAACATATGTAGATTTAGAGTTATATAAGGTTTTTTCATTTTTCTATGGAAGTGATGGATCTTCTTGGAGATAAAATATATAAACCAAAATTTTAAGGGAAACAAAATCTCAAATATCAATTTCAATAGTCTATATCTAATTTAAATAAATATACTTAAGATTAATCTCATTCATAAAATTTCCATTTAATAAGAACATAATCTCATGTATGGTTTTCACTTAGTTGATCTCAATGAACAAAGTTATAGATATATGAGGTGATTCTAAACATTTATGAATATGAAGATATAAGTGGATTGAATGAACACCATTGGGTACCATAGATTATCTTCATATGTTCTTTCATAACATATTTGGAAAGAGTGGAAATGGGAAAGGAACATTTATAAATGTAATAAAAATATATGGAAAAAGATCGTGGAGTAAAATATAAGCTTCCTAGAAAATTAGTGAAGAATAAAAATAACATTAGTATTTAGTATCTTTGGGGAAGAATCTCATGATGAAATACTTCCACAGGGAATGATAATTTGTTTTACTCGATATAGATTAATGGTTATTTGAAAATTTAGTAGAAACCTTTGGATAAAGGATGTTGAATACTGGTTATAAATGAAATAGTATAGAATTTCTTTAATTATAATTTCTTTAATTCTAATTATAAAAAATATCTATCTCTCTAAATACTTTAATAGAAATATATACATGTAATTATAACCTCATATAGTTATTACATTGGTGATGATAATTTTAAATTTGGAGTCTCTTAACCATATTTGAATTTGTTCTCTTATTATGAGAATTAAGAATGTTGAATTATAGGGGTGGTTATGTTCTCCAACCATTTTTCATTGCTATTTTTACTTATTTTAACTACTATACCAAAAAAAACCATTCCATGATCATATTGTTATATTATAGATTAGGTGGTCATGGAATGATTGGTATGTAAAATCTTCCAAGTAAATAATAGTGTGAACTAGTCTCTCCCACTTTGAATCATGTCTTCAGTGATGACGTGATCAAGTAATATCAATGTAACTCTACACACCCAAGGAGTATAAAACATACTAATATGAAATAAATTATTTATGGTATTATGAATTTAAGTCATTAACCTCTTCTAATAGAGTAGTAGAGGTGGATAACGTGATAATAGGTCACTGAAGATAATATAGGAAGTAATAAATTAAATTGAGAGCAATGATAAAATGGAATTGGTAAGAAACAAATGAAAAACCATAGATTATATCTAACCACATAGAAATTTAAATTTAAATAATTTATTTCTTTTATTCCAAACTATCACAACCACATAATTCTAATGTTTTTATTCAATAAATAACAAAATTTTGATAAGTAAAAAATTGGATCACAATGTTTTTTGGGCCACCTTGGGAGGAAATCATAGTTTTGTCCTCTGATGAATTATTTAGTTAAAAATATAAATTTTTTGGTATATAATGGAAAACCTACAATTTTTTACCCTTTCCCTTCTTTAAAAAACACAGAATGGATATGTTGTGATGGAATGGGTTTGAAATATATAACAATGTGGTGGTGATGAGATGATGAGATATTGATATATTTTTGTATTAGTGATGTGATTATATGGTGTAATATGATATATTATATTTTATTTATTCTTGTGTTTATGGATTTTTTGTGGTATGCAGAATAAACATATATTGATATGGAAGGGATATGAGCACCAGGAGGTATGCATTTGGGAATTGAGGTTAACTAGATCTATGGGGAAGTGGGTACATATTACCATTCAGATATATTTTCTTGATATTTATATTACTATTTTTTTGGATTTTTTGTGTAAGACATAGTGAGACTATTTTATAGATAACCTTAAATAGCAAGAAAGTGGGTTTTAATGTTTTTTAACTAAGTTTTTATTATGTTCCTTCCTGATAGTATTTAATGAGGATCCTAATAAATATAATTGTATTCACATCACTAACATTAATATCCTATGATTTATTTAAAATATAGAGGATATATTTGTTAAATAGGTTAGACATTACTAAATCATGTAGTTCATGATTAGTTTTCAATCCTCCAATATAAGAGAAATTATTTTTGAAATTATTTTTGATACATGTTTACTGTAATAAGGTAAATTCTATTTTTTCATTATGGATGAATTTTTTTTATTTTATTAAATAAATTTTATTGTTTTATTTCCTATCATTACTATTTTTAATTATGGAAGTGAATCCTATTATATGTGATTTGTATGGTCTGTGCTAGTTTGAAACCTGTGGCCAATTAGAGATAGGCTTCAGGGGTCACACACATATTCAATACTGAACCTGGAAAGGTTATAATTTGGATGAGTGATAAAATAACTTAATAATAACAAACTCTTAAATATAATAACCTACTTTTAACATCATTTAGATATCCTATCATTTTTAAAAATTGACATTCAAGTATACTGATTTTTTTCGTCATCCATCTTAGGAAGAAGAAAAAACACCAGGAATAAAAATATATCCCCTTTGACTAATACATACTCAATGAAACCAGTAGGATATATCTTTATTATATCCACTAGTAGAAGAGAATAATTGGTGTTATTCATCTCCTATAATCTTATTTTTTGAATGTTGAGTAAGACATGGTGTTTACATTAACAGTTAAATCACATAAAAAATTTCAAAATAGTGAGATCCAATGATAATGGGAATTTAAAAACTAACCAAATTAGATAGAATATTTAGTAAAATATTCAACTCTAATGTTAATAATTCTCCCTTAAGATTTAATTTTTATATCTTATCGTCTTTTCTCTTATTTGAAAATAACCCCTTCATTAACTTTTTATATGTGCTCATATTCATTAAAACTCAAGAAAACGGATATGAATACAATGTTTATTATTTTGTAGAAATTTTTTCCATTTCACCCAATTTTTATTATAATATCCTTTTAGAGAATGTTTATGGTGAATTATATTTTTGTGGAGCATTATTTACAACTTATTTTTCAAATAATTTTTCATTCTTCATCTTCTTATCCACATCCTTAAAAAAATCTACCTCTATGGGGTGAAGACTTCACATCTCCAGTCATGTTATTTTACAACCATTTAAATATATAATTAAATATTTGTTGTAGTAGCTATAGTGTTATTCATAAATTTCCCCAAGGTCACCTCTGATGAATAAGTTCAAATTTTAAGTGATGGACTTTATTTTATTTTGAACCCCATAAAACCTAATAGTTATTAAAATATCTTAATTTCTAATGACCCTCATACTTGAAAATTACTTTTATGATTATAATAATTATAATTTACCTATTTAGTGTACATAATATAGGGTTTTTTCAGGTTCATGGTCTTCATTATGGTTCCCTACTATGAAAACATCCATCTATTTATATGTACCATGTGAACTCCTTTCATTTTTAAACTCGTTTTATTTAAAATTTAAAAAGACAAGTAGGAATTTGATATAACAATTTGTAACTCTCTCTCAGTGCCTTGTTCATCATTGAAACTAAATTTATGTTATCAAAAATTTACTTATTACATTGAAAAAAACCCTTATATTATATTTGAATAATAAAAAACATTATTAAAATATGATGGGGGACATTATTTACATGTTCTTACCTATTTATATAGATTAAATCGATTCTCAATAAAATAAATTAAAAGATAAAACATTGATGACAATGAACATTGATTTCAATGGAGGGAATAAGAAACCTTTTTTATAAACTCAGTTTGTAATGGATTTTGGTTCCAAATTTTGGATCTGTTATTTTTTTACCATAAATAAAACATGAATATGAATTTTCTTTCCAAATCATGAGAAAACTATTATACTAAAATGTGACATAATGTATAATGAAACTTTCCTAGTGTGTGTTTATAATTTTGTGCAGTATCTTGGTATATTTTATCAAATTTGTAAAATTTTTAATTGTTATTGGATTTATTTTTAAGTGGTTCATTTTAACCTAATTCATTATTATACTTTGTTTTACCCATATAGTTATAGTTAAAACACACTATATTAATGTTCATTATCTCAATTTTCTTTTTTTCATTTCATGATTCGGTTAATAAAATCATCTTATAATATCATGTTACCTAATTACCTTTTTCCCAATGTTTTTCTTAATCTATGAATCATATAATAAAAGTATATTCCGTATTTTAGAAACGATCTCCTAAGATAAGAGATTTTATATCAATAATATCCAACCAAAAAATGCAAAAAAAACCATGTTTTTCAAAATGTTAAAAAGTAAAAAATAAAAACGTAATAGGAAAAGGAATATCCTTATATATTAAACCTAATATTTATAGTAGAAGCTCGGGTTTTCGCTTTCAATCTTTAGAATTTTTCTTCACATATATCCATATTTAGGCACTGCGACAACATTAAATTTCATGTCCCAGTGTTCCCATACTAACTTTTATAAACATATTAAGTATTTTTATACTATACACATTGAAGAAACGGGTTATCTCTAAAACGGTAGATCAGACCAGAAAATAGAACCCATGGTTGAGTCCGGAGCAAGTTTTTTTACCCTAAATGGGGTATAAATTTTGTGGGAGCATGCCTAATGTGGGAAAAGATATCAAAGATGTAACCATAAATAAAATATTTAAAAAAATTATTTTATTTTGATGTCATATTGAATAACTCTTAATTGGAGTATCATTCTGAATTTATGAGGCCATTGTGGAGTTTAGAATGATATTTTTACCCTAGGTGTGACATAAACATTTTTGGAACATGGTTTTGAGTCAGAGGTGATTCGAGGATGTTATATTAAATAGAGGAGGGTAATTAATTAAAAATTTAATCCCTCTCCCCTCTACTATCTCTTGTTCTCACAAAGGAGGAAGCACCCCCCTCTCCCTCCTCGTTTAAAAATGATCCAAAGAACAGATTGATGAAATGAGGTGTCGTCGAACTCATATCTGGATGTAGATCACTCCAAGATCATGCAGTAGTAGCCTCCGAGTGCAGATCTGACCCCGACGCTTCAGTATTTTTTCTCGAGGTTGGTGGTTTTGAGTTTTAAATCTCGACCCCCTTTTTATGCTTCTTTTTTCAATCTTCGACGGATATTTGAGAAGAGGATGAGTCTGTATAGATGTTGTCATAAGGATTTCAGATCTTGTCTGGGAATAATTTTTCGACCACTTGAGTGGTCCCGATTTTCCATGGAAGGTGGAATCGGTATGGGTTCAGCAGGACATAGCACTGGTGAGACGCAGCTCCAGTTAGGTGGTGATGTGAAGGTTTTCAGCAAGGCAGTGTGGATACTGGGTGCAATGCGGCGAAACAGAGGCTGGGTGCAGTGGTTCAGTCAGGTGTGGCATAATGGAGGTAGAGTGTGGCCATGCGTAGTCTGAAAAATAGTGGTCAAGTGAGGTGTGCGGTCCACGGAGCAGCGATTGGAGAAAGCTAGGCCCTGGGCATGTACGTCTTGTCCTATCTAAGGCATATGGTCTACAGGTGGGAATGGTTGGGCTAGTCATAGCATGCCAAACTAGCCAGAATGGGTCGATCTAGGCATGAATTCAAGCTGATACAGACATAAAATCTTGTAACTTCTTAACCAGGCATCTGTTTCATGTTCCATATATGACAAGGTGACCCTTGCTTCGAGGAAGACCTTTAGAGGCTAGTTTGAAAACATTTTGTTTCGAGATCGAGGTAATATGGTATGAAAACCCAATAATAATAATAATAATAATAATATTATTATTATTATTATTATTATTATTATTATTATTTGGAGATTCTTGTATCAGACTTATCTCTTTCATCTGATGTCTAATTGATGCGTCGTAAGTGGCACTGTAACCCTAAATTTAATGAGGATATTTCAAGACTGATTTCAGGTGCTTGAACCAAAATTGATGTGCAGGCCCCATGATACCTAGTTCGGGTGTTTGTGGTGAAATGTGACTTTTTTACCAGGTGTCTATTTTGTACGAATGAATAGCTGATATCGTGTGATATTCTGTGAGAATTGAAATGGTGAAATCTGACTGATGTTTTCCAAGATTGATGATTGGGCCCCAAAATGACCTCTTCTTTCTTGTTGTGGAGGAAAGTGCCCTTTTCACTATTTATCCATTTTGGTAAAGTATATATTCTATCCTCTGTGTTTTTTTTGTGAAGAATGCAATGGTGGCCTCAGTATAAACCTAGGAGTTGTGGTGTGAAGGAGGTGTAGTGTGGGTCACATTGGTTAGAAACTTAGATTAGATGGTTTTGTTGGGTCCCATGGTGTTCATTAATGATGTTTTGACTAACATGGTTTGTGGGTCTCCCTATCCCTCTCACTATGAAGAATTTTTGTATCATGGCATCTTCATAGAATTGTGACCCCTCTTCAGCTACACTGAGTAGATGAAGTGTGTAAGCGTTTCCAATTTATAGAGTTAGTTTTATCAATATGCTTCTATTTCAAAGTCAACTTACTTGGAGATTTTTTTTCTCTAAGAGGCCCTACATGATCCCCAATTCCTTATGTTTTTTTGAAAGGATTGGTATTGGTGTGGACAATATTGACCCATCCATCGATCCTCTACATATGATGATTTTTCCAGTAAGTGATGGATCCCCCAATATGCCTTGTCTATAGACCCTCAATATATGTACCATGTGATTCCTCTTTCCATAATGTATCATGCTGTTTTCCTCAGGAGGAGTTGGAATCGGAGAAACTAACTCTACAGAGGCATTGATCCTTTTCTAGGTGGTATGTTACAAATTTTGGTTGTTATACAAAACCCTTTCTGTGTTTGATGTTTCTGGATACAGTTTTAGTATCACCCAGTGGACCTTGGATGGGATACCCAACCCAAGGAGTTGGGGCTAGTTTAGTCATTGTGTGACATCATATATAGATATTTCCATCGAGCATGTTCTCATGGATAAGTACCATGATGGTTGGTCGGGTTATGCAATTAGTTTGTTTCATAATATAGTGGAATATCTCGGATGAGAACCATATGGGGTGTCAATGTTATATCATCGACTATGAGTTTTAGTTTCTTGTCCCTTCTCGTTCTGCATGCTATAAGGGATGGATTGGGTCTTTGTGTGTGCTCTAAGGAGTGATTCTAACTTCCATCCTCGAGTAGGAGCCTACTGATGTCAATGAGGTTGGAACCTCATGTTACATTTGCGAGTGTTGTATTAAAAGCTCGAGTTTTTTACTGTTGAAAATATGTGGTCAGGGCCATGAGTATTGGAGTCAGAGATGATTATATATGTGTATGTATTTAGAGACCCTATAGTATATATCGTTTCATTGACATGTATAGGACGTAAAACTGGCTAGTCTTGTTTAAAAGAGGATGGTATTGAGATGGATTTTCTCTCCCATTTGGGTTCCCTCAAGAAGGTTTGAGTTAACTGACTCCTATCAATTATTCATTTTTGGTTTGGTTTTTTTGGTGCCTATTGATTATCTTTATATTTAACCCTGAATAGGATTTTCCCACATATGTTGTGTCTTTTATGGACCAAAATTTGTTCAACAATGTCCTTGCTGGACCTAGAGTTGGTTGAGAGAAGTAGCTAAACTAACTAGGTTTTTTCCCGAAGCCCTACTGAGCGTCTAACCGGTGGAGGTTTGACAGTGATCCCCTCCACGAGAGAAAGTTGAATGCTTTTTCAGTTTTTTTATGGGTTTTATATGTTCTATTTTTGTACTTCAATTGTACTCTTGTTTGGGAAAGATATGTGAGCACATTTTTTTCAGTTTTTATATATCTTTTCAATGTTCCATGGAGTTGTATATGGGTGCATGCCTACTGATAAGATTGTATAAGGCCTCTCATGTGTCTGATAGCCTACTTAGTGCTAGTTTTTGCCCCTTTCCTTTGGAGTCAGTCTTGGGGAGTTGTAGCTTGATCCCCATTGGGTGGGTTAGTGACAGGGTGGTGTCTAAGAAGGTTACACTTTTGCACCATAGTAATGAGTTTGGTTTAGGTTTCATACTGACATTGTTTGAGTATTTGGAGTTTGGATTTCAGGTCTCGAACTCCAGTGTTGGCGTGGCGACTACCATATCCATTCACCAAGACTTTGATAACTTGACTTTTGACTCTGTGAATTTCGATGTCGGTCATACGGAAATAATTGAACATGCATCATATACGATTCAATTTTGGGTTTTTCTTGTTCTTATTGGATCAACACCCCAGATGTGTAATTTTACTGTGGTACATCTTGGATTTTTTTTAAAATGATTCCATGACGACAGCCTTCAAGGTTTCCAATGATAGGTTTTGTGTATGAATCGATGACTGACAAGGTCTCCTTGCATGGGTCTGGTCATGAAGAATGTTATTCTTCATTTGTAAAGATGGTGGGTCCACCACCCATTGTGTATCATGTTGACCCACCTCGGAGGGCTCGGGTGGATGTGTCCTATAAGACCAGGAAATGGATGGATCTGTTGTCCTTAAACGCTGATGTGATTGAGCCATGAACATACCAAGAGTTTCAGAGAAAGTTTTTACCTCAGTTATAGATCGAGTAGGACCTACCATTAGCACACGTGCAAAATAGGAGGCACCATCATTTTTGGAAGAATACCCATTCCCAGACATAGGAACTACTTCAGGGTTCTTGGCAGTAGTGGGGGTGGTGCTTCTATGATTTTGATGGCTCAAGACATCTTGTGAGTGTTTCTCAGACACGTCGTTGTAATGCGGGAGAAAAAATAGATGGACCGTATAGGTAGTGGGAGTATGATTTTTAGAAAGGTTTTTAAAGAATCAAATGAGGCTTTATAGCTAGAGAATTCAGAGGCTCTAGATGAATAGAGGTACTCTCTATGTCCTTCCCAACTTCTATAGTAGGATTGATAGAAACTGGTAAAAGTTACTATTTCCATTCTGCTTTTCTCAGGGAATTTTCTAGTGTTTCTCTTTTTCGTTTTGAATGCATGAGGAAAATGGATCCTTCCCCCACCAAGGATCATTTTTGTGACATGATGAAAACATGTGCGTGCGACTCAGTGCCACTCTAATTAGATAATATCTAGGTGTGTTGGTTGAGTCCCCTAGAAATGTCTGTTAGGACCATTTGGGTGGGGATGGTTTGTAGCAAGTGGGATTTTTAATACCTAAAGTGGTCATCTTGTAATGCCATTGTTGTTCTTAATTCCTTAACATGATCAATGTCATATTGTACATAGTATTCTCAAGGAGGTTATGGTGTGGTTCATTATGTCTTCGAATTCAAAGGAAGGATGAACACATTCCCAAATAATATGATTCCCTGAGGAATGATATAAAACCATGTGGGCGAGTTAGTCCCACACAAAAAGAATTGTTTCAAGGTGTGGTGGATGAGTTCCTCTGACCTGTGAGATCAAGGTTGGTTTCTTATCATTTCAGTTGTTTCATCAGGGCATGTAATACCCTGTGAGTATACTTGGGTGACCATGTAGATTCCCCAGGTGGTGGAGGTGTTTTTTATGTGGCATTGAGGTATTTTTGGGAGGATTCACATGATGAGATATCCTTTGGGTTATTATCAATTAATTTTCCTTAAGGTGGGGATTTAATGAGCCCTTTCAGGTTTGATGTTGGCACCATTGAGATGGAGAGACGTGTTGCTGAGGTGGAATCTTTCCCAGGGCATCATGTTGGTGCTGTAACAGACCATGTAGGGCTGGTTGGGGTCTATAGGCAATCATTTTGGGTGGTTTTAGACCGATTATGATGACCCTTGTTTTTCAATGATGATATCTTGTGTTTAGTTTGATCTCGTCTAGGGTTCATAGTGTTAGATGGGAAAACAAGCTATCTATGAGGTTTTTAAACCCTCTCTATCATTGTCGGAGTGTAGTTGTGTTGGGAGGTTCCTCTGAGCATATGTTTTTCTTCAGGGAAAGAACCTTTGGTGGCCTTTGTGGTGGTCTCTGTGTTCTGATTCCTCTTGGTGCATGTTTGTTATATCGTAGGAACCTCAGGTGAGCTCACTGGCATGGGAGTCTTAATGGAGAGATCTAGTTCATTCCCATGTTCCTAGGATTTCTCTTTTATGGAATGAGAATCCTTAAGGTGGGGAGGATGTAGCGAGTCAAGAATCTCCCTATCATACATTGTAATATTTATGCACATATTTCCAGAGGTAATAACTGAGACGGAATGCGATATCATGGCCCGGTGTGGTCATGGATAAATTTTATAAAAATATTAAATATTATAATACCATACATGCAAATGAAATGATATATCTATTGAATGGTATCTTGGATCAGAAAATTGAGGCCATGGTTGAGTCTGAATCTACCATTTACCCTAGGAGGGTATAAATTTTGTGGCTGGATGCCTTCTGTGGAAAAATTTATCTTGTACATAACCATAAATAAAATTGTTGACTAAAATTATTTTATTTTGACATTGGATCAAATAACTCTTGAACTATGTCTTGGATCAATTTTTTGAGACTGCAGTTGAGCTCAAAACATTGTGTTTACTCTAGGAACAACAAAATCTCTGTCAACACCAGGTGTTTGGTCAGAGGTGATTCAGGGCTGGGATATTAAGTGAAATAGGGGATTTTATTATAAATAAAATACCACTCCCCTATCCCATCCCTTATTCTCATGAAGGAGGTCGTATCCCCCCTCCCCTCATCTTCTTTGCCGATGATAGATCTGATGGTCGTATCGATGAAAAGAGGTGTCTTTAGACTCCGATCTTGATGGTGATTGCTCCTGGATCATTCATCAGTAGCTTCAGAGGGCGAATCTGCCCCCAAATATGCAAAGCACCCCCCCCCCATTTCTGACCACTCAAAAAAACATCCCCTCCATGGATAGAGTAAAAATGATGATACCGAAGAAAGAAATCGTCATATGAATGAAAGTAATGAATCAAAGGAAAATAGGGAAATAAACCTAAAACTTGTTGTCATACAGAGCTTTCCATTGTAAAGTTATCCCATTCCAGTCCCCCCTTAACTCATTTTTATCAGACTCATATGCACCCCAATTCTACCTTTATTCGTGAATGGGATTTGAAGTCACCTCTAATCCATGTGCATATGTCTATGGTCAAATAAATAAAGAACACACCAAATAAAACAAGTTTAAAACACTCATAATTATTTTAATAGTGGGTTTATCGCATAATATATGGTTTTACATCATAAAATAATTTTCTATTGTAAATATTACACCATAACTAACTTTTATTATGTAAATGTCTCCTGTAAAGAAGTAAAATGAAACTCAACATACCACTACCTCCACATATTTGCAGTGTGAATTATTTTTATAATGTGAATTGTATATGTATAGGTGTTTACAACTTATTTTAGCATAATTTTGTATTTCAACTTCTAATTTGAAAATTTGGTGCCTTGCCAAACGGCTTCAATTTACCACATGAAGTGTTTTCCTCTCACAATATTTGTCTATTTTGGTTAATTTTTAGGTGAGCATAATTTCTAATATTAAATCACAAAAAAAATAAATCATGGAAAAAATTATCCATTATTTTATTAAAGATATGATATTCATATGAAAATATGAATTCATAAAATGGTTCTATCAGTCATTATAATTAACCTAGAAAATATTAAATTTAGAGTTTTTAAAATAATAGACTTTATTTTAATAATAACTGAAAAAATATAGAGTCAAAATTTCAAAGGAATTTGACATAATTATTTCATCACTAAAAACTAATGATAAATTTACATGAAAAAAAAATAGTTATGCCATAAAATAAAATTTATAACTAAACATAATTTTTTATGCAAGTATAAAAAATGTTATAGATATTACAATTACAAGAGTGACACTTTTTTACTTTATATTTAATTAAAATAATATAAATATTATAATCAAATTAAATATTAACAAAAATTTGAGTGTTGATTTTTCAAGAATAATAAAAATTATACAATAAGATAAATATATGTGTTAGGGAGTGTGTTAGGACTTATAAAATTTTTTTAACCTTATGTACCCTATTTACCCTTTACCGATGAGATAAATTTTACCAATGTTACTATTCATAATGCCTAAAAATAAAAGGGTTATATTGAAAAAATTTGATCCTTATAAATAATAATATTGTATTAATTTTTTAATATTCATTTTATATATGTGGGAAAAATTAACTTTAATATAAATGCGTAAAATTCAATGAAATATAGTTTTCCATTAAAATATTTATTGGGCATAAAAGTTAACATATGTTAAAATCATGAAAATTAATAATTTTATTATTATTAATTAAATGTATCATATGTCACTTTATGACCAAATACATACTATAGTTGGACTTTTAGAATAATCTATTTATTTAAAATAAATTACAGTATTTTTAAAAATGTTATTTTTAAGTTTTCACTAACAAATAAATCGTTTCATAAAAATCCAAAAATAACACCCTTAGTAAATTTTGGAAATATGACTTAAAAAAGAAGTAAATTAAAGAAAATTTAATTTATAAATTTATTTAATTTTGGTTTTAATTAGAATGTTGAATAAAACTATTTTAATTATTTTATTGTTTCTCTTAAAATAAAATCTTATAAAAAATAAAACACAAGTAAAAAAATCTTCAATCCATAAAAATATTTTTACAAAATTATTTTATTTGGTAGTTCCTCATAATAATTTCTGTAGGTTCCCATATCTCATATTCTATCATATGATTTTTCTAAAGTACCTTTACCATCCAAGTCATCCAATTAATAAACATTTGTTTTCTACAGCCTAGAATAAATATAGGATCATAATAGTATGATAAACAGGGTTCAAATTCTATTTCATTATAGGTGATCACTTGTGTTTTATATAGAATTTAATTCCTCAACAAATAGATATGGAACACATTATGTACTATAGAGAGGCTAGGTCAAATTTCCAAATGGTAATCTGCAACTATAATTCTTCCTAGAATTTCAAAAGGCCCAATCTAATAATGTTTAATTATTACATTCATACAAAATATTATAATAAAATTACATGGAGTTACTTTCATGAAAACATGATCTCCCCTTTAAAATTATAAATTTTTCATTCGATTATCAACATAGATTCTTTTTTACTTCTTTGATCTTATTTAATATGGTTTTGAATAGTATTTACCTTCATCATTGTATCCTCATAATATTTTGGGCCAATAATATTTCTTTCACCAAATTCATACCAACAAGTTGGAGTATGAAACCTATTGTAATATAATTCATTATCTAACCCCAGTTGTATACTTGAATTGATGTTTTTATTTCATTAAAACTACATCAAAGGTCAATACCGATCCCACATAACATGAAAGTGAAGTGCGTATGTACTCAATCTTTATTCTAATGTTTGAATATTCCTTTAAATATCTCCATCAGTTTTAGTATGATAGGTAGTTCTAAAATGAATCTCAGAATCTAGACCCTTCTAATGTCATTTCCCAAATATAAATTTAAATAATGGTTCACAATCAAGTGCAACTAAAATAGGTGCACCATGATGTATTACAACATTATTAATATAGTGTCATGAATGTTAATCAATAGGTAAATCCTCTCTAATATCTAGGAAATGTGATGATTCGGTAAAGAAGTCAACTATAATCAATATTATGTCATTATTTAAAAGAGTCTTTTATAATCTAGTTTCATGGTCCATAATAATGTCATATTATATACACATTGGAATAGGTATAGGTCTCATAACTAATATATAATTATTTATCACAACCAATAGTTGTTAAAAAAGAAAACATATTAACAGACATCCCTCAATTTCTTGATTCATATTATCCCACTAAAAACATTCCTTTTGATCTCAACACATCATTATACTACGAGGGTGTACGAGAAATTTAAGATATGGGAATCATCAAATAACTCCATTTTCATATTATTTGTAGATTTAAGACCTATAATCATTCTAAATCTTATAATTACATATTCATACTCAATGTATACCATTTTCTCATCATTCATGGGTTCAATTTCCTTTTTAAAATTGCTACCATATCACTAAGAATATTTTATATTATCCAAAAAATATTGTTGTGTAATCATTTGAAAAAAGAGTAATGTTTCCACATCATTTATAATTCCCATATAAATATTCACTAAATACATGATCATAATATCACTGTTATTCCTTATTTTAATCATAACTTCATAATATTTCTTTATCAATAAACATTCTACCTTAATTTCTGTCCCCAAGTAGTAGAATATTGAGTAATCATGATACTTTAGTAGAATCAGCCATATTCATTTCCTCATATCAATCTACATAAGGAAAAGGTGAATTTTCTGTTATTATGGTATGTTTATACCAATAATATTTTTCTATTGAGAAAACGTCACCGTATATTCAAAGAAAAGATTATGGCCACCAACTCAAGATCATGAGTGAGAGAGTTTTGTTCATGTGCATTTAATAGCCCTGATGAAAATTCTTTAACATTATCCTTCTACATAAAGACACAACTAATTAAATTATTTGATAAACCACTATATATAAAAATCCATCATTTTAGGATGAAATATTTGTAATTATAACATTAACCTTTCTCCTCTTTAATTATTCAAAAAAAATTCAAATTCCTTTGTCAATGTGAACTTAACCACTTTACATGTAATCATATTTAATGGGTTAGCCAATCATAATTTTTTTAAACAAATTTCCTATAGTAACATTCCAATGATATAAAACTACATAAATTGGTCATGTTCATTGGTGTAGGATATTCTTTAATTACCTTTTTATCTGTAGGATCAACTAATATTCCATCATAAGTGATAATACAACTAAGAAAAGATACATTATAAATCCAAAATTCACACTTTGGAAGTTTTCCATATAACTCCTTTACTCAAAGAGTATCAATAATGATTCACTGGTGATTCTGATGATTCTCAATGATCTTAGTGTACCCCTATATATCATAAATAAATACCACAATAAGATCATTTGGAAATTCCTTGAATAATCTGTTCATTAGATCAATAAAAATAGATATTTCATTACTTAAAAAAATTTAATTAATATATACTCATAATAATCGTACCTTATATGACATGTTGTTTTTTAAATATTCCTTATTTACATTCAATTTATGATACCAAAAATAAAGGTCATTCTTTGAAAAATATTGTTCTCTATAAAATTGGTCAAACAATTAATCAATGTGTGGAAGATGGTATTTTTTATTTATTGTAATAGAATTGATTTACCACTAATCAATGAACAACCTCATCGATCTGTATTTATTATTAACAAAAATAATAAGGGATACCCAAGGTGAAATAGTAGGTTGTATAAATCCATTTAAAAAAAATTGATTGTTTATTCAACTCTACTAATTATAAAATTTCAATGTAATAAAGTATCTATGATATATGTATTATAATGTATATTAAATAAATGGTGTATTTTTTTTATAATTCTTATTAGAATACAATAACGTATTCTAATACAAATTGTATACCCTCAATTTTATTATTACCCTTTTCAACTGTAAGTTGTGTCTAATATTCTTACAAAATAATATCATTGAAAATAACTATTGGTTTTGGATCTAGATATGAATCAAATGATGTATACTTCCCTCTAAATATAATGAATTCTATATGTGCATCATGGATCACAATTTCATTCTCTTGAAAGAATTTTTTTTTTATATTTAAAAAATTATCAATACTAAGTGTTATATCAAATTATACCATATGTAAAACAATCAAGTCTCCAAATAAAACATGTTTATGTGTTTTAATGGGAATGGACTAACCCATCCTTATTGTGGTGAGATTTCAACTTTGAGTTTTCACTGACAACACCCTTCTTAACATGTATGGGATATATCTAATTTTCATAGAAAACATGAATGTTTTGAAAGAGTGTGAAGATCTATAATCAAATATTGAATTATCTAAATTTTAGTCTTTTATTAATGTACCTACCACAACATCATAAAAGTATAACCCTTGGCTATTGTGAATTAAAAAGCATGGAATTCACCCCATAGCTTCTTTTTCGGTAGGTTTCCTTAAAACTTTGAACATTTTTGTAAATAATAACCCATTTCTCTATAGTCAAAGCACTATAAGATATTGTTTTCTCTATTTACTTTACATTGATTATCCATGTGAACCTTATCTTAGCACTTTTATCAATTTCCAATGAACATAAAACATTTTCTTGTATAATTATTTCCACAAAGTTTTAATTATTTAAATTTATTTATTCTCTTATTCTTCATTGAATCTGTACCTTTTTATTAATTCTCAATCGACCTCTTATTCACTTAATTTCCCTTTAATATATAGTATTATGAAAATTTATTCTATGTTTTTATGGAAAATAGTATTATTTTCTCATATGATGAAAACATTTTAGGAACCAATGCCCTTTAGGTTTTGCCTAATGTACTTTAAAGAAATGGTCAATATTACACACTAAATTATGAAATTATTCCAATATATACCAAGATGATTTTGTAAAGGAAGCCTCATACTACACAAAAATTTCTTCATGCTTTTTCTTTAAGATGAGGAATGTTATCTTCATTTCAATTCATTTCTCACAAGAAAAATATTTATTGAAGAATATTACATTAAAATCTCTCAATTCTAAGTGATCTATTTATTCTTCATCACAATTATTATATATCTATATACACTATTTGTAATCATCCCCTATATAGGAACCTAGGTGCTTGATACACGAATATTACATATTTTCAGATGAATATTTATTACAATACAAAAACACATGCCTGAGGAGAATATTAGTTTGGTGTATTTTGAAACATGGAAATGAAAACAAATTACATATGTAAAATATTCCCCCTCTAACTGTGATCTTAATAACTTGAACCCTTCATATATATATCATCTAGAATACATTTCTTCATAACCTAGGTGAAGGAAACATAATACAGGAGGAGAATATATGCTTAGTAAGTGTAAACAAGGGAGATTCATATGTATAACATCAACATAAGGGTACGGGAACACGATTATAACATTTGAAAAGAAGTCCTTGCATATCAAAGATCATAATCCTGACTCATTTAATAAATAATGGTAGTTCATAAGACAAGAAAAATATGGGAATGAATGATCATGAACCCTGAGGGCATAAAATTGGCATAAGACATAAATTTGGGTTATGCACATAATATTAGAAAATATAATGTCCATGAAACACACCAAGACATTTATTACATGTTAGGATTATGATAACTATGAATTTAACTACTATGGGTGTGGGATGGACTCTTGTGTACCCTCTTTAGGGGTTGACATAACCTTTCATGTACTGTTTGACCTCACACAATAATAATCATTACCCAATCAATTACAAGAATATATAGATCCCCCCAAATCACATTTAACGAAATATTTATGTGTTCCATAAGATCAAAAAACATTCACCATACCATAGACCATGTAATTAAATGGGTTTCATAAAACATTTAAATATATCATAACTTATGTAAAATGGATAAGTTTCAAAATTATTTCATCATTTCATCGTATAATAACTCATAGAAAAGAAATGGGTTTCACTAGAATTATTTCATGGTATAACATGTGGAAGATAAATGGGTTTCATAAAAATCATGTCTTTATAAACATAATCCATTCATGGAGAGAATTAAAATGGTATTCTAGGATCATATTCCTAGTAAGGAATTGGTAACATCAAAATATATCATCTTATACAAAAAATTATTTTGAATGACCATTTGAAACTTTTCTTGAAAAAAATAGCATTTTTGTTTTTATTTTTTCTTAAAAAATAAAACAGTTTGAATATCCATTTCTTTGAAAATAATATTTAAAAATTGTTTATTAATATTCAATGAAAATATTGGTACTAAAGAATAAATTTTTTATTCATACCATACATGGTAAAAAAATATTCCTTTCACATTTTTGGTAAATATAAAATGGAATTGTTTCAAAAATTGAATGAATATTTATTTTTAAAAAATATATATATATAAAAATTTCATTTAAGAATACTAGGATAATAATAAAACTTATTTCAAAACTTTTTTAGAAAACATGTTTTTGGGAGAACAAATTTCTGACCAAAGAGAGAAATCATGTTGGATTTTCATAAAAAAATTCTCAATTATTTTATGTAACAAAAAGATTAAAAATGAAACTATTACATTAATATAAAATGAGTGACTAGAGGAGAAGAAAATTTATGTGTTTCATTATAGTTTGATTATAATTCATTATAATAAACAATCTAAACAGTATATTATTTCTAAAATAAAATCACTACAAATTTGGTATCTTTGAATCCTGTACCCCATGATGAAATATCATTAAAAAACATAAAATATCATGAGTATAAATAAATTTAAGATATTACATGTCGAAGGGGTAGTATATAAACCTACTAAAAGTTGGATGGTTCATATCCTAACAAATGTCTCAAAGAAGAATAATTGAGAAAAAAACCATTTATTACATTGGTAACTTTTGTACCGTAAATCCCATGAAAGAGGGATGATAAATTGGATATGTAAATAACCATAAGTTTATGTTGAATCATCAAAATTTAATTTCACAAGAAGTATATACATGACATAAAATAAACACATTGGGAATATGACATGTGTCTTATAGAATAATAAAAGTGATATTAAAATACCATACCATAAGTCTTGAATTAATTTATATACATTATAACCTCAATTATAATAAATATAAGATCATTAATTATAGATTAAAAAAATATTTATATATAGAATCCAAATACAATTTTAGTATGACCATTATTACCTGTTTATTTAAAATAACATGTTAAAGCTATGTGTAATTTAATAACTTCTTTGCTTTTCTTATATGTTTCGATTTTTTAATTTTGGTCCACTTACTTTTATTAGGGTTCCATAATCACCATAATTTTATCCTTGAAATAAATATAAAATTTATTCATTATATATGTATTTATCGTTGTATATAAAAGATTCTGATAGAAAACAAAAGACACCATTCATGAAGACGTTAGTGCATACGTATGGATGAACAATCTTTTCATTTTCATGATGTGTTGGGGAAAAAAAGTTAAATGATATACTATCCCTAATAATATTTTATTTTCATATATAACACATATTTTCATCAAAATAACCATTATTATATTCCATGTAAATCGTTAAGGAATCATATAGGTAAACGTGGCGGTAGTCTACTATTCACACGAGTGATGCTATCGTACTCCATAAAAAAGGGAAGCATAAAAGAACGTGTGATATAATAATAAAATAATTGTAATAATATCATAAGTATAATATATAAAAAATAAATCCATCATTATTTCTATACATTATATGTGGAATGGGAAAAATCAATGAGATCAGTTTGCATGGCGGTAGACCGCCATACACATGAAAAATTATTTCTTAACCCATTTGATGGAAGTGGAGATGGTTATAGGACATACCCTTAACATAAAAATATGTTAGTATATTTATAATAATGAGGTTATTATAACAATATGGTATAATAAAACATCAAGTATGTAGACTAAGAATTAATAAAAAAATACTCATCAATGAATACAAATTATTTTTCGGGTATCCTCCTTAGGTGTGCACCAAAAGACTTCTTATTTTTGATTTATATAAAAAATAAGGATTCTAGTACTAGTGGATTAATTTTTTGAAGTCATTCGTGTAGTTATTGTGATAAATAATATGAAAACACCAATTGATGGATGTAACATCTTCTTTGGGTACTCTCCTTAGGTTTTCACAAAAATCTTTCCTAGTTTGGAATTATATATAAAATAAAGATTATAGGATGAGTAGAGGGAATTTTGGAAGTCATATATGTTGGTATTGGATGAATGAAATTATTTTATGCTGAAAATAATGGAGGATATGGTGTGGTTTTTTATAATTTTGGTGAGTATCTGAGATGAGATTTTTCGGTAAAAAAGTATACCCACCTTATTAACATATAAAATGGACAATGATGGATCATATTAAAAAAATTAACATTAAAAGGTCGAAATATTTATATAAAATTTGTTTTTGAGATGTTTATAAATCATTTTAAAGCTTGTTATTTTAGTGTAACCTTTGATAAAATCATATTTAACTTAATAACGATAATAAATATTTATTGTTCTCACTCTTCATTTCAGTAAAAAATAAATTTGAAATGATTTTATAATATATATTATTATGACTAAAAATATTGAATTCATTTTTAAAAATCAATTCACATAATTATAAATATATAATTATAATCTATTCTTACAGATGTGACAGGAAATGAGGCTTTTAAAGAGAAAATATGCAAAAGTTTGTAATGTTTTTATATCAAATTTCAATATATAATTTGATTACAATGATATAAATGGGATTAATATATATATATATATATTTGAAGTAATTTTATTAAATAAAATTTAAAATATGATAAAAATTTATAAATAATATAAATAGAAATTCATTTTTAATTACAATTTACTATTTTTCACTATTAATCATAAAATTAATCATTTTAAAAAATTCTCAAAAATTCATCCTTAGATAATATTTTCTTTTAATAAATAAAGAATTTTATTTTTTAAAATGAATTTTCTAAAAGTTTCAAAAATTATTTTTAAAATAGTTCACAAAAAAGTCGACAAAACAACTTTTTGGAAAAATACAATTTCTAAGGGTAAAATTTAATTAATTAGTATCTTTTGTAAAAAAGCACATAAAAAAATTTTAATCCATTGATTAAATATAACATATATATATTTCATTAATATCATTCAGAAAATGTTGTTATTTATGATTTCTATGTAAATTTTTTTTATAGAATTAGTTTTATTAGAAAAATATATCCATTATTAGTAAATAGATTTCATTTTCATTTTTTTTATTTAATTATTAAAAAAATAATTCAGTCTATATACTTGTATAAAACTTATATTATCATAATTTCAAAAATAATATCCATACCCTTCATTTCAATTTCTATGGGATAACTATCATATTAAATAATAAAATTTTATGAATATGTCTTTTTTGTTTGAACTCTGTGTTGCGTATAACTCATCATAAGCTCGGTGATGTGTGTAAAATAAGAAAAATCTTGTTTCGTGTAAGAAAATGAACTCAATTTTTTTGTAACACAAGATAAAATAATTTTTGTGTGTAGTCATTCCTAAACTCAATGTTACTTGTAACAAAACCCAAAATATCTATTGTGTATAACACAAGCTAAACTATTTGTTGCATATTACAAAAAATATCAAAGAGATAAAAAAATTCAAAAACATTATATCACAAAATATCAATCTGTCACATTCTACCCACCTTAAAATTAATTTCTCCCTAGAAATTCTCTTTAGTTATCAATGTTTTATCCTTTCAAAAATTCCTACATAGAATCCCACATTCCAAAAATGAATAATAAACAATCATAAAAAATGGGAAAGATATAAACGTAATGGTTACCTAATTTTATTTATAACTAGGTGTATACATATAAGACCATATGTGGGAAGATAAGATTTGGACATGGAAGAAAAGTGTTATAAATTATATAGAGTATTAAATATCACTGATCAAAACAAATTGGATGATCGAGAGAATGTTTGTGACAATAAAACAGTAGAATAAATTGGATTGAAAAGGGTTATTAATATAATTAATAATGGTGATATCATGACAATTTTTTATTTCAATATCCTTTTCCTAATTTTGTATAATTTTCATGAGAAAATTTAATTACTTTATTTCATTCTATTCTATAAGTATAACATCTCCCTTTGGTTATGCCTCGATCAATTTTGAATTCATCTCATACACTGAGAAATGAATGTGGATTTCTTATGCTTCAAGTACTAATGGATCATGAGATTTATAGAAATAATGATAAGACATTATGACAATATTTAGTTATCATCATAAAAAATGTTACAATAGGTCATCCAATATCAATAAATATTCATATGGTGAAGTAATACATTAGTATATAAAACATTTTTCAATGTTGACCATAAACCATTCCTCAAATAGGTAACCTTATGACCCTTACAAAATATTTAAATTTAGAAATAAGGTTACCTATTTTCTAAAAATGAAATTAACATTAATCATCCAAATATCATCAATCATGTCCTATTGGTCACATTCCAAATAAGTGAATACCTTGGTCATATATTCTACAGAAGCCTGGTAATAACCAAAATTACCATAAAATCACAATTAAAAAAATGAATTAGTACTCATTAATTGAATAAAATAGTATTTTATTGAAAATATTTGATAAAAGTAATAATATTTTCAACTCAATAATGATAACATAACCCACTTTGTCAAAAAAATATTTTCTGAGTTCTGAGGTCATCAATACAATCCCATTTACTTTTTCTATATCAATGATTTATGTATTCAAACTAAACATCATTCTCTCATCCTCAATAAAATATTAAGGGTTATCTTACATTGAAAAAAATATCACCTTATCATTTACTAACTTTTCTAGTCCATCAATTCTATTTACATATTGTTTCAAATCCATAATGAAATACTTATATTGATCAGTACTTATATATTTCATGATCCATATAACAGAATTATTTAATTCCAATAAATAAACACTTTTGTCATCTCATTCCACTATTAAACCATTAACTAGGATTCATCATCTTATTACATATTACCTATTTCCAATAATGTGAACTTTCAATAATGTCTCAATATTCATCAGACACAATTTAATCATTATTCTTATGTTTGAAACAACAACATTGTTAGAGTATCCCACACCTTCTATATCTCATTCATGGTCTCTTCATCATCAGTTGTTTTACCATTACTTATACCAACTTTCTGGTTATTTTCTGGATTATTCCCCCAATTATATTGATTTATAATAATTCCCATAATTTCAACATTTAAAACAGTCAACATTTGATGATATATTTGGGAGACCCACATTCCAATCCATTATATTTACTGAAATTTTCAATTTACATAGTAATTACTATCCTTATGTCTTTATTTTTTACACTCAAAACATATTCAAATTCTTCTATGACATCTAATTGGGTGCTTCTTTCGGCATTCTTGACATATAGAAAATTAAAATTTCTTTCTCACAATGTCTCTATTAATTGAACTCTACGCATAATATATCACTCTCTTTTTTGGTGAGTCTATGAATGTTTAATGTTCCCATTGTTAAACACATATTCTAATAAGTTATTAGGAATAAACACCACGTCATTTACACCCGTAATCATCCCATTTGGCTTCTCATTATCAAATTTTCTATCACCTTCAATTTTAACCAGATACTTTTGGTCCCCTTCCATTGACTAAACCAAAAACCATAGTGGTAGAAAAAATAATCATAGTGTAAAAAAATCTTATCATGAAACGAATTACTGATAGGATGTATAAATCATGAATCTTTAGGCTTTTTATATGTTAATTATCTATTTAAATTATTAATGATGGTTAATAAAGATCATGTGGATTTCAAAAGAATATCCACCGTGAGTGTCAAACTAGGTGTGCAGCAAGGCCCATTTGTTGCACTAGGTAATGATCGAGTCCATATCAATGAAACATTTTCCGAGTTATTACCCGTAGGTGTAACGCCCCGACCCCAGCTACCCAGAGTCGGTGCATTACTTTTTAACATTGGCATGATCACAAAAGATCAAGTCTAGAAAGACCGATTAGTTTAGTAGCCTTGGAAACACTAGATACATTCATAAGTCTTACATTACATCATAATGTGAAAAACTAATAACAAAGTCTTCATAGTCCACACTCATATCCTCTTCTGACTATCCCTGCAGGTCATTCAAAAAATACTTCTTGACATCCTGGAAAATATTAACACATTGAAAGGGGTGAGATCAGATTCTCAGTAAGGATAACAATATTGTGGAAGCTTTCATAAATAAACATAAACATTTAAGGCAATGTATGACTAAAACAAAAGCCTTTTAAACATGAACATCAACATAATATGGAAAAAGTAAAATGAGATAATGCCATTTACTTCTTCACATGGATATTCTACTGGTCGAATAATCACATGCAATATCAATAACCACTTTCATGATGATGGAATGCATAATGCCAGACTATCATAACCACGTAGTCAAGGCCTCGTGCCAAGACCACAAATAAGATTTGGTCAAGGCCTCGTGCCAAGACACTAGTTTGTCTCATGAGACCTGTCGATGTATCGAGGAGCTATAGAGGGCTCCACCCATCACTTATTAATTCCAATGCATTCCTCATATGAATAGTTTTAAACATATCATAAACCATAACATAATACTATCACATAAAACATGCATAAAGGAAACACAACATTTCCACATTTCAATCACAAGATATCAATAAAACACATTGATATAATAAAAACTCTTTAAAAACCATTTTCAATACCAAAATAAAAGATAGTTAAAAGTTTGTATTTATTTTTCATTAAAAAAAAGATGGCTTGTAGAGGAAGCCGAAACTCAAATAATGGTCACGATGGTGGAGAAGTCGTTGTCGCCGCATATGTATGGAAAGAAAAACATTCACTTTTTTTCGTTTAGTAAAACGCTTCGTATAAAAAGATTCATTTTGAATAAACTTAAAAGTCAAAGTGGTTTATACACCGTATAAAAGAAAGTTGTGTATAAAACCAAATATGCCTCAATGAAAGGAGATTGAGACGAAGCCCTTACAAAGATCATTTTTAAAATAAAATAGATCTATTATGTGTATTCACTATAGGTACACATAAAGAAATTAAAAATACAAAATAGGACATAATAACATCATGACATAATTTGAAAGTAGGAGATTAACCCAATGAATGGAAGTTGGGTTAAGAAGTTCCCTTACCTTGCGTCCTGTCTTGACTTGACCGTTCTTCAACTTCCTAAATAATAAACTAGAGTTAATTTATATTTACTTAAGAACCTTTTTCATGTTCATTATTCCTTTTATATCCCTTATTACCATGTTATGAAAATTATGTAATTATTTAAGTTTATAACGGTCATTTTGTCGATCTTAGGTACTTGAGTCAAAAATAAAATTCTTATAATTATAAGTTGTTCATGTGGTGATATATCCATTATATCCAGAATTATGTTCATGATTTAGATATAATATATATCATATATATCCAGTATATACATGCATTTATAATATTACATAACATTTAGAGGTAAGAAATGAAATTCACCGTTCATGGAGACGGTAAGCCGTACGTACGCATGAACGCTACTTTTATTTCTATTTATTTTTTAATGGAATGAAATCATAATTATATAAAGGTATAATATAGTTCCAGTATAATATCATATATAATATCATTTACTCCATCATTTATACATCCCACATATGGAATTAACGATTCACATCACTTTGAGGGGGCGGTAGTCCGCACTTCCTAAAATGAAATTATCGCGTTTACCCATAATGGAAATCATAAAGTATGCCATAAATGATAAATACAGAAGCATAAGTAAAACAAAAACATATTATATATCCTATATAAATATATTTACATCTTAATGGCCACCTTTTAAGGTGTTATATGAGTGTTGAACAATCATCGTTTCGTGAGGCAGAAATTCGCCATCCACAGAAACAGTATGTTCTTTAACCATTAGATGTAGGTGTGTGTAAGTGTAGCTCGAATCCTTCTTATAACAAAATCCAAGTATATTGAGGATACTGGTGTTGTTACAAAAGAAATGAATAAAAAGAGTTCAGGGGGTTGGAGAAGAAAAATAAAACAAAACAACATTAGAGAAGACATTACCTCAAAATCGGGTAACTGTTTTTGATTTGAGCCAACAGATTATTTGGGAAGAGTTCTGACCAATGTGAGGCTTCTAGGAGTAATAGGGGAAGTTGAGAGAGTATTTGGGCAGAGTTTGGCCGAGCCAAATGGTTTGAAAGTGTGAATGAGGTTGTAGAGGTGGGGGCCTTTTATAAGAGGAGAGGAGGGGCACTATTGGAAAGTAAGGAAAAGTCACATTATTATAAAATGAGTTTCGGATTTTAGAGGTCCTACACTTATATAATTATAGGGTAAGGTGATAAGGGTTCCAAATATACTCATCCAATAGGTTTTTGACAAGTGTAAGCCTTGGATTGTACATTATCTTTTCATTTTATTAAAATCGTTAAATAATGAGGTCATCGATGCATCATAATGATGTCATAAATAATTTAATTCATTTAATGTCTAAAAATTATAAAAAATATACTATGATATAGGAAATCTTTTTAGCTTTCCAATTACTATTTATAGTAAAAAAGATGACCTGTATAACCCCAGGTAAAAATTGTTTTAGTTAAACATTTCATGTTTGTGTCATTTTTTACTTTAACCTTAAATAAAAGGTATTTATGTCATTTTCCAACTAAAGTGGCTCCATGGGGTCCCCAAGTTGAGCCAGGGATTGTATTGATCTTCCATGGCACATCCAATGAGGTTAGGACATGTGTCAAGCTCATCGCATATTATTAAATCATTATTTTTACCTTAAACTACACTAATTACCTCTAATCGCGATTAAGAACATAAAAGTTACTATTCACCAAAAATTATTTTAATCTCATTGAACAACATTTTACTTCTTAATGAAAACCATGTATGTCATATTTTTGAAAATCAAACCACAGAAGTGGTAATATTTCATTTAAACGAAAAAATCAGTTATTTAACTACCACTTAGTGGTTTCACTATTCATCAAAAATTGAAGTTTTTCAGAACAATGCCAAAATTTCACCCTAAGATATAATTGATATTCCAAATTAAAAAATGATTTCTATTTTACAAAATTACAAACATATAAGTTTCATTAATTAATTTTATATTTTATTCCTGTTGTCACAACAAATAGCGTGTTTTTAATAAACAATTTATATCAAAAGATTGGCAATTGTTTAAGTCCAATTTCAATGTTAAATTAATTCTAATGACCACCATTGGATAAAATGGTAAAAATATATTATAATTATACATTAAAACCACTAAATAGTATAATTTATCACAATAAATTATTTTGATTAAAAAAGTTGTTTTAAGTATTTTTCCGTATTCATAAAAAATTGGAAGTTCTTAGAAAATTACAAAAAATTCAACTTAGGGTAATTTCGATATTACGAATACAAAAATGAAGTCCATTTTGAAATATAAAATTTCTATCACATTAAAAAGTGGTTATTACTATTCATAACGGCTACTTTGATTAGTCGCGGTGTGTTAGAACTCGAAGTTGCGTACAATGCAAGCTATTGCATTATTGAATGAGAAGCGTATTGTGGAATCTCGGGGTGTTACATTCTCCCCTCCTTCAATAAATTGCGTCCTCGCAATTTGAAATTTTTCTTGGAAAATAAAAGGTTGAAAATAGAAAATACCTTTGTGGAAAACCCACATCGTAAATAAGATTAATAAAATTTAGCCTTAATAAGAGGGAAAGGGAAATGAAAAAGTCACCACAAAATTATGATCTCGATTAAAAGAACATTGGTGGAAATTTGAGACATAAAATTGGAGGAAAAACATAAAAATTTGTAGGGAGTGATTGAGGTCATCAATCATAATCAACTGTCAAATTGAGGGCTTCAATGCCTTCAATCTATGTTGATTTAAAATATCATCAGTTCAACAAGACATAAGGTATTAGGATAACACATTTTTTTGTTTTAATATCCCTTTACTAAAGTTTAAGAATTAATTTATTCATTGAATAAGAGATAGGTATATATATATTTATGCTTGAGAATTAGAGTTTCAACCTTCAACTCATCTTTCACTCAAAAAGACAATAGAACTCAAAAATATTATACTTATCCTAATTGTATAAGGTTACAAATGTTAACACATACCATTTAGATTAGTAAAATTATTTTGTAATAACCAGGGACTTCCTGTAGGCTAGTGGTAGGAAATAAAGGCCTGTCGCACTATGGTTGTGGGTTCGATTCCTGCAGCTTTATCCGACGTGATGGGTTATGCCCCACCCTGTAGGTTGTCCTTTTCCTAAAACTATAGTAGTATAATATTCCAAAAATAATCTTCATAATTTTTTTTAACCTTAAACAATACTATCCAAAGATCAAATTAATCCACTCCAACCTTTATAGTTATCCAAAATACCTCTGTCTAGAATTTCTCTAAAAGGTATCTTAATTCCAAAATCAATTTATCAGATTCCCCAAACAAAGTAAAGTTTCTCTTATTGTCGCAGACTAAAAATAAGATTACCTTCATCATATTAAAACCTTACTGAAACAACAAGTACTGCAGTACAATCCTTATATATATATCACATTATTCTAATAAACAGAATATAATCCATGAGTCCAAAAAGCACCAATACATTAATTATTCTGGTTCAACTGTAGTAAGAGCATAAGATTGTCCATGATACCTTGGCCTTTTCTGAGGTAAGTTTCCCTGACGCTTAGGACATTCATTTTCATAATGCCCCATTTCTCTACAATTTTAGCATTCAACTTTGATAGTCTCTTTCTTTCCCTTGCAATCACGAGCCTGGTGACCCTTTTCTCCACATTTATAAAAAACTCCCATTCCTTTTAGGCAAGTACCAGGGTGATTCTTCCCACAATTATCACATAATAGAAAATCCTTCTTTCCCTTTTTCCCTTTATCTGTCTCTTATTCCACCGTTCTCTTCTTCTCTTTCTTTACTTTGTTGTCATAAGTCTTAGAGAATTCTTTTTCTGTCTTGATAGCACATGAGACAATATCTTCGTATGTTGAGAAAGATTGTGATACTAAAGCTCTACGGAGAAATGGTTTTAACCCATCAAAGAAATGATCAATCTTACCTCTTGGGTTACGTATATAATCTGTAGCATACCTTTCCAACCTTGTAAAGTTGGCCTCATACTTTGCGACATTCTCATCCTCTTTTTGTCACACACTCATAAATTGCCTTTCCATATCTGCTCGATGGTCATGAGGAATATATTTTTCTAAGAAAAGCTCTTTGAACTCCCTCCATTCCATATTCGATACGTCATCATCTTCCTTTGTATTTTGAATCAACGACCACCATTGATCGGCATCTCCAGTGAGCCGGTAAACTGCCATGATGACCTTCTCCCTTTCGCTACTCCCCAAGGCATGGAATATTTTCTCAAAGGAGTTTATCCATTGCTCAGCAACTAATGGATTTGTACCCCCATTAAATGTTGGTGGTTGTTCCCTCATGAAGCGGTCTAACATTGATCCTCCACGTTGCAGATCAGGGTTCTCCATACGAGTAAGGTTATTATTCATAACCTGAGTGAGTTGTCCCAGTATGGTAGTAAGTTGATCAGCACCAGTTGTATCTCCAGATCCACAATAATTATCTTGAGCAGCAGGGCAAACCCTACACGGTGTGCGTGAATTGATACTGTTTCCATTCCTTCCACTAGGCGCCATTTATAAACAATGGCATAAACTATATTAGTTTATGAATCAAAATACATAATTCCATAATTGTAAGATACTTAACATAAATTGAACAATTTATGGATATAATCCATAAAATTTTTTCTTTGAGGAAGTATATACTCATAACCCTTCATAGTGGTTTGTAAAGACAATGAGAATTATCCAAAGCATATCCCCCGAGAGTGTCGTAACCAAGAGTGCAGCAAGGCCCGTTGTCGTGCACCGGTTCCCATTCTAGGCTAGCTCAATGCGGTGTTTTTGGGTTTTACCCCTAGGTACATCTGTGCTAGAGCCGCCTCTACCTGCTCGTATCCAGACAGGGATGTATTTCTCGGAAAACACACAACATATCTACAATACCAAAATTCTAGGAAGTTATTCTATACTAATCCTCAAAGTCTATCTTCGGGCTATGTGCTCTAATCAGAGTTTATCTAAATCTAGCTTCCAAGGTTAGTACTAAACTGCCTCTGATACCAACTGTGACGCCCCGACCCCAGCTACCCAGAGTCGGTGCATTACTTCGTAACATTGGCATGATCACAAAAGATCAAGTCTCAAAAGGCCTATTAGTTTAGTAGCCTTGGAAACACTAGATACATTCATAAGTCTTACATTACATCATAAAGTGAAAAACTAATAACAAAGTCTTCATAGTCCACACTCATATCCTTTTCTGACTATCCCTGGAGGTCATTCATAAAATACTTCTTCACATCCTGGAAAATATTAAAACATTGAAAGGGGTGAGCTCAGATGCTCAGTAAGGATAACAATATTGCGGAAGCTTTCATAAATATACATAAACATTTAAGGTGATGTATGACTAAAAAAAAAGCCTTTTAAACTTGAACATCAACATAATATGGAAAAAGTAAAATGAGATAATTCCATTAACTTCTTCACATGGATATTCTACTGGTGGAATAATCACATGCAATATCAATAACCACTTTCATAATGATGGAATGCGTAATGCCAGACTATCATAACCACGTAGTCAAGGCCTCGTGCCAAGACCACAAATAAGATTTTGTCAAGGCCTCGTGCCAAGACACTAGTTTGTCTCATGAGACCTGCTGATGCATCGAGGATCTATAGCGGGCTCCACCCGTCACTTATTATGTCCAATGCATTCCTCATATGAATAGTTTTAAAAATATAAAAAACCATAACATAATCTTATGACATAAAACAAGCATAAATGAAATATAAAATTTCCACATTTCAATCACAAGATATCAATACAACACGTTGATATAATAAAAACTCTTTAAAAACCTTTTTCAATACCAAAATAAAAGAAAGTTAAAACTTTGTATTTATTTTCCATTAAAAAAAAGATGGCTTGTAGAGGAAGCCGAAACTCAAATAATGGTCACGGCGGTGGAGAATTAGTTGTCGCCACATATGTACGGAAAGAAAAAAATTCCCTTTTTGTTGTTTAGTAAAATGCTTCGTATAAAAAGATTCCTTTTGAATAAACTTAAAAGTCAAAGGGGTTTATACACCGTATAAAAGAAAGTTGTGTATAAAACCAAATATGCCACAATGAAAAGAGATTGAGACGAAGTCCATAAAAAGATCATTTTTAAAACAAAATAGATCTATTATGTGTATTCAATATAGGTACACATAAAGAAAGTAAAAATACAAAATAGGACATAATAACCTCATTACATAATTTGAAAGTAGGAGATTAACCCAAAGAATGGAAGTTGGGTTAAGAAGTTCCCTTACCTTGCGTCCTGTCCTGACTCGACCGTTCTTTAACCTCCTGAATAATAAACTAGAGTTAATTTTTATTTACTTAAGAACCTTTTTCATGTTCATTATTCCTTTTATATCCCTTATTACCATGTTATGAACATTATGTAATTATTTAAGTTTATAACGGTCATTTTGTCGATCTTCGATACTTGAGTCAAAAATAAAATTCTTATAATTACAAGTTGTTCATGTGGTGATATATCCATTATATCTAGAATTATTTTCATGATGTAGATATCATATATATCATATATATCCAGTATATACATGAATTTATAATATTACATAACATTTAGAGGTAAGAAATGAAATTCACCGTTCATGGAGACGGTAAGCCGTACGTACGCATGAACACTACTTTCTTTTCTATTTCGTATTTAATGGAATGAAATGATAATTATATAAAGGTATAATATAGTTCCAGTGTAATATCATATATAATATCATTTACTCCATCCTTTATACATCCCACATATGGCATTAACGATTCACATCACTTTGAGGGGGCGGTAGTCCGCACTTCCTAAAATGAAATTATCGCGTTTACCCATAATGGAAATCATAAATTATGCCATAAATGAGAAATACAGAAGAATAAGTAAAACATAATCAAATTATATATCCTATATAAATATAGTGACATCATAATGTCCACCTTTGAAGGTGTTATATGAGTGTTGAACAATCAACGTTTCGTGATGCAGAAATTCTCCATCCACGGAAACAGTATGTTCTTTAACCATTAAGTGTAGGTGTGTGTAAATGTAGCTAGAATCCTTCTTATAACAACATCCTAGTATATTTAGGATACTGGTTTTGTTACAAAATAAATGAATAAAAAGAGTTTAGGGGGTTGGAGAAGAAAAATAAAACAAAACAACATTAGAGTAGACATTAGCTCAAAATCAGGTAACTCTTTTTGATTTGAGCCAAAGGCTTCCTTGGGAAGAGTTCTGCCCAAATTGAGGATTCTAGTAGTGAGAGGGGGATGTTGGTAGAGTATTTTGGCAGAGGTTGGCCGAGCCAAATGGTTTTATAGTGTGAATGAGGTGGTAGAGGTGGGGGCCTTTTATAAGAGGAGAGGAGGGGCACTCTTGGAAAGTAAGGAAAAGTCATTTTATTATAAAATGCGTTTCGGATTTTAGAGGTCCAAAACATATATAATTAGAGGGTAAGGTGATAAGGGTTCTAAATATACTCATCCAATAGGTTTTTTACAAGTTTAAGCCTTGGATTTTACATTATCTTTTCATTTTATTAAAATCGTTAAATAATGAGGTTATCGCTGCATTATAATGATGTCATAAATAATTTAATTTATTTAACGTCTAAAAATTATATAAAAAATACTATGATATAGGAAATCTTTTTATATTTCCAATGATAATTTATAGCAAAAAATATGACCTGTATAACCCCATGTAAAAATTTATTTAGTAAAACATTTCATGTTTGTGTCATTTTTTACTTTAACATTAAATAAAAGGTATTTATGTCATTTTCCACCTAAAGTGGCTCCATGGGGTCCCCAAGTTGACCCATTGATTTTCTTGATCGGCCATGTCACATCAAATGAGGGTAGGACATGTGTAAAGCTCATCACATATTATTAAAACATTATTTTTACCTTAAACTACACTAATTACCTCTAATCGCAATTAAGAACTTAAAAGTTACTTTTCACCAAAAATTATATTAATCTCATTGGACCACATTCTACTTCTTAATGACAACCATGTATGTCGGATTTTTGAAAATCAAATCACAGTAGTGGTAATATTTCATTTAAACGAAAAAATCAGTTATTTAACTACCACTTAGTGGTTTCACTATTCATCAAAAATTGATGTTTTTCAGAACTATGTAAAAAATTCACCCTAAGCTATAATTGATATTCCAAATTCAAAAATGATTTATATTTTACAAAATTACAAACATATAAGTTTCATTAATTAATTTTATAATTAATTCCCGCTGTCACAACAAATAACGTGTTTTTAAGAAACAATTTATATCAAAATATTGGCAATTGTTTTTATCCAATTTCAATGTTAAATTAATTATAATGACCACCATTGGATAAAATGGTAAAAATATATTCTAATTATATTTTAAAACCTCTAAATATTATAATTTATCACAATAAATTATTTTGATTAAAAAAGTTGTTTTAAGTATTTTTCACTATTCATAAAAAATTGGAAGTTCTCAGAAAATTACAAAAAAATCAACTTAGGGTAATTTAGATATTAAGAATACAAAAATGAAGTCCATTTTGAAATATAGAATTTCTATAATTTTAAAAGGTGGTTATTACTATTCATAACAGCTACATTGATTAGTCGCGGTGTGTTAGAACTCGAAGTTGCGTAGAATGCAAGCTATTGCATTATTGAATGAGAAGAGTATTGTGGAAGCTCGAGGTGTTATATTCTCCCCCCTTCAATAAATTGCGTCCTCGCAATTCGAAATTTTTCTTTGAAAATAAAAGGTTGAAAATAGAAAATACCTTGTGGAAAACCCACATCGGAAATAAGATTAATAAAATTTAGCCTTAATAAGAGGGAAAGGGAAATGAAAAAGTCACCACCCAATTATGATCTCGATTAGGAGAATATTTGTGGCAATTAGAGACATATAAGTGGAGGAAAAATGTAAATATTTGTAGGGAGTGATTGAGGTCATCAATCACAATCAACTATCAAATTGGGGGCCTCAAATCCTTCAATATATGTTGATTTAAAATATCATCAGTTCAACAAGACATAAGGTATTAGGATAACACATTTTTTTGTTTTAATATCCCTTTACTAAAGTTTAAGAATTTATTTATTCATTGAATAAGAGATAGGTATATATATATATTTATGCTTGACAATTAGAGTTTCAACCTTCAACTCATCTTTCACTCAAAAAGATAATAGAACTCAAAAATATTATACTTATCCTAATTGTATAAGGTTCCAAATGTTAACACATACCATTTAGATTAGTAAAATTATTTTGTAATAACCAGGGACTTCCTATAGGCTAGTGGTAGGAAATAAAGGCCTGTCGCACTATGATTGTGGGTTCGATTCCTACTGCTTTGTCCGACGTGACGGGTTATGCCCCACCCTACAGGTTTTCCTTTTCCTAAAACTATAGTAGTATAATATTCCAAAAATAATCTTCATAAATTTTTTTAACCTTAAACAATACTATCCAAAGATCAAATTAATCCACTCCAACCTTTATAGTTATCCAAAATACCTCTGTCCAGACTTTCTCTAAAAGGTCTCTTAATTCCAAAATCAATATATCAGATTAGCCAAACAGAGTAAAGTTTCTCTAATTGTCACATACTAAAATTATGATTACCTTCATCATATTAAAACGTCACTGAAACAACATGTACTGCAGTACAATCCTTATATATATATCACATTATTCTAATAACCAGAATATAATCCATGAGTCCAAAAGCACCAATACATTAATTATTCCGCTTCAACTGTAGTAACAGCAAAAGATTGTCCTTGATCCCTTGTCCTTTTCTAAGGTATGTTTCCCTGACGCTTAGGACATTCATTTGCATAATTCCCCATTTCTCTACAATTGTAGTATTCAACTTTGATAGCCTCTTTCTTTCCCTTGCAATCACGAGCCTGGTGACCCTTTTCTCCACATTTATAACAAACTCCCATTCCTTTTAGGCAAGTACCAGGGTGATTCTTCCCACAATTATCACATAATGGAAAATACTTCTTTCCCTTTTTCCCTTTATCTGTCTCTTGTTCCACTGTTCTCTTCTTCTCTTGCTTTACTTTGTTGTCATAAGACTAAGAGAATTCTTTTTCTGTCTTGATAGCACATGAGACAATATCTTTGTATGTTGAGAAAGATTGTGATACTAAAGCTCTACGGAGAAATGGTTTTAACCCATCAAAGAAACGATCAATCTTACCTCTTGGGTTACGTATATAATCTGCAGCATACCTCGCCAACCTAGTAAAGTTGGCCTCATACTTTGCGACATTCTCATCCTCCTTTTGTCTCAGACTCAGAAATTGCCTTTCCATATCTGCTCGATGGTCATGAGGAAAGTATTTTTCTAAGAAAATCCCTTTGAACTCCCTCCATTCCATATTCGATACGTCATCATCTTCTTTTGTATTTTGAATCAACGACCACCATTGATCGGCATCTCCAGTGAGCCGGTAAACTGCCATGATGACCTTCTCCCTTTCTCTACTCCCCAAGGCATGGAATATTTTCTCTAAGAAGTTTATCCATTGCTCAGCAACTAATGGATTTGTACACCCATTAAATGTTGGTGGTTGTTCCCTCATGAAGCGGTCTAACATTGATCCTCCACGTTGCGGATTTGGGTGCTCCATACGAGTAAGGTTATTATTCATAACTTGAGTGAGTTTTCCCAGTATGATAATAAGTTGATCAGCACCAGTTGTATCTCCAGATCCACAATAATTATCTTGAGCAGGAGGGCAAACCCTACATGGTGTGCGTGCATTGATACGGTTTCCATTCCTTCCACTAGGTTCCATTTCTAAAAAATGGCATAAACTATATTAGTTTATGAATCAAAATACATAATTCCATACTTGTAAGATACTTAACATAACTTGAACTATTTATGGATATAATCCATAAAATTTTTTCTTTGAGGAAGTATATACTCATAACCCTTCATAGTGGTTTGTAAATAAAATGAGAATTATCCAAAGCATATCCCCCAGGAGTTTCGTAACCAATAGTGCAGCAAGGCCCGTTGTCGTGCACCAGTTCCCGTTCGAGTCCAGCTCAAAGCGGTGTTTTCTGGTTTTACCCCTAGGTACATCTGTGCCAGAGCCGCCTCTACCTGCTCGTATCCAGACAGGGATGTATTGCTCGGAAAACACACAACATCTCTACAATACAAAAATTCTAGGACGTTATTCTATACTAATCCTCAAAGTCTATCTTCGGGCTATGTGCTCTATTCAGAGTTTATCAAAATCTATCTTCCAAGGTTAGTACTAAACTGCCTCTGATACCAACTGTAACGCCCCGACCCCAGCTACCCAGAGTCGGTGCATTACTTCGTAACATTGGCATGATCACAAAAGATCAAGTCTCGAAAGGTCGATTAGTTTAGTATCCTTGGAAACACTAGATACATTCATAATTATTACATTACATCATAAAGTGAAAAACTAATAAGAAAGTCTTCATAGTCCACACTCATTTCCTCTTCTGACTATCCCTGCAGGTCATTCATAAAATAATTCTTCACATCCTGGAAAAATATTAAAACATTGAATGGGGTGAGCTCAGATGCTCAGTAAGGATAACAATATTGCGGAAGCTTTCATAAATAAACAGAAACAGTTAAATCAATGTATGACTAAAACAAAAGCCTTTTAAACTTGAACATCAACATAATATGGAATAAGTAAAATGAGATAATGCCATTTACTTCTTCACATGGATATTCTACTGGTCGAATAATCACATGAAATATCAATAACCACATTCATAAGGATGGAATGCATAATTCCAGACTATCATAACCACGTAGTCAAGGCCTCGTGCCAAGACCACAAATAATATTTTTTCAAGGCCTCATTCCAAGACACTAGTTTTTCTCATGTGACCTGCCGATGCATCGATGAGCTATAGCGGGCTCCACCCGTCACTTATTATGTCCAATGCATTCCTCATATGAATAGTTTTAAACATATCATAAACCATAACATAATCCTATCACATAAAACATGCATAAAGGAAATATAACATTTCCACATTTCAATCACAAGATATCAATAAAACACGTTGATATAATAAAAACGCTTTAAAAACCATTTTCAATACCAAAATAAAAGAAAGTTAAAACTTTTTATTTATTTTTCATCAAAAAAAGATGGCTTGTAGAGGAATCCGAAACTCAAATAATGGTCACGGCGGTGGAGAAGTCGTTGTCGCCACATATGTACAGAAAGAAAAACATTCCCTTTTTGTCGTTTAGTAAAACGATTTGTATAAAAAGATTCCTTTTGAATAAACTTAAAAGTCAAAGGGGTTTATACACCGTATAAAAGAAAGTTGTGTATAAAACCAAATATGCCTCAATGAAAGGAGATTGAGACGAAGTCCTTAAAAATATCATTTTTAAAATAAAATAGACCTATTATGTGTATTCACTATAGGTACACAAAAAGAAAATAAAAATACAAAATATGACATAATAACATCATGACATAATTTGAATGTAGGAGATTAACCCAAAGAATGGAAGTTGGGTTAAGAAGATCCCTTACCTTGCGTCCTGTCCGGATTCGACCGTTCATTAACCTCCTGAATAATAAACTAGAGTTAATTTCTATTTACTTAAGAACCTTTTTCATGTTCATTATTCCCTTTATATCCCTTATTACCATGTTATGAACATTATGTAATTATTTAAGTTTATAACGGTCATTTTGTCGATCATAGGTACTTGAGTCAAAAATAAAATTCTTATAATTACAAGTTGTTCATGTGGTGATATATCCATTATATCCAGAATTATGTTCATGATGTAGAAATCATATATATCATATATATCCAGTATATACATGCATTTATAATATTACAAAACATTTAGAGGTAAGAAATGAAATTCACCATTCATGGAGACGGTAAGCCGTACGTAGGCATGAACGCTACTTTCATTTCTATTTCATATTTAATGGAATGAAATCATAATTATATAAAGGTATAATATAGTTACAGTATAATATAATATATAATATCATTTACTCCATCCTTTATACATGCCACATATGGCATTAACGATTCACATCACTTTGAGGGGGCGGTAGTCCGCACTTCCTAAAATGAAATTATCTCGTTTACCCATAATGGAAATCATAAAGTATGCCATAAAGGAGAAATACAGAAGCATAAGTAAAACATAAACATATTATATATCCTATATAAATATAGTTACATCTTAATGGACACCTTGGAAGGTGTTATATGAGTGATGAACAATCATCGTTTCGTGAGGCAGAAATTCGCCATCCACAGAAATAGTATGTTCTTTAACCATTAGATGTAGGTGTGTGTAAGTGTAGCTCGAATACATATTATAACAACATCCTAGTATATTGAGGATACTGTTGTTGTTACAAATGAAAAGAATAAAAAGAGTTTAGGGGGTTGGAGAAGAAAAATAAAACAAAACAACATTAGAGAAGACATTACCTCAAAATCGGGTAACTCTTTTTGATTTGAGCCAAAGGATTCCTTGGGAAGATTTGTGCCCAAATTGAGGCTTCTAGTAGTAATAGGGGGAATTTGGGAGATTAGTTGGGCAGAGTTTTGCCGAGAAAAATGGTTTGAAAGTGTGAATGAGGTGGTAGAGGTGGAGGGCCTTTTATAAGAGGAGAGGAGGGGCACTCTTGGAAAGTAAGGAAAAGTCACTTTATTATAAAATTATTTTCTGATTTTAGAGGTCCAAAACTTATATAATTAAAGGTTAAGGTGATAAGGGTTCTATATATACTCATCCAATAGGTTTTTGACAAGTTTAAGCCCTAGATTGTACATTATCTTTTCATTTAATTAAAATTGTTAAATAATGAGGTCATCACTGCATCATAATGATGTCATAAATAATTTAATTTATTTAATGTCTAAAAATTATAAAAAAATACTATGATATATGAAATTTTCTTATCTTTCCAATGACTATTTATAGTAAAAAAGATGACCTGTATAACCCCATGTAAAAATTGTTTTAGTAAAACATTTCATGTTTGTGTCATTTTTTACTTTAACATTAAATAAAAGGTATTTATGTCATTTTCCAACTAAAGTGGATCCATGGGGTCCCCAAGTTGACCCATGGATTGTCTTGATCGGACATGGAACATCCAATGAGGGTAGGACATGTCTCAAGCTCATTTCATATTATTAAAACATTATTTTTACCTTAAACTACACTAATTACCTCTAATCGCGATTAAGAACTTAAAAGTTACTATTCATCAAAAATTATTTTAATCTCATTGAACCACATTTTACTTCTTAATGACAACCATGTATGTCGAATTTCTGAAAATCAAATCACAGAATTGGTAATATTTTATTTAAACGAAAGAATCAGTTATTTAACTACCACTTAGTGGTTTCACTATTCATCAAAAATTGAAGTTTTTTAGAACAATGCCAAAATTTCACCCTAAGCTATAATTGATATTCCGAATTCAAAAATGATTTCTATTTTACAAAATTCCAAACATATTAGTTGCATTAATTAATTTTATAATTAATTCCCGCTGTCACAACAAATAGAATGTTTTTAAGAAATAATTTATATCAAAAGATTGGCAATTGTTTATGTCCAATTTCAATGTTAAATTAATTATAATGACCACCATTGGATAAAATGGTAAAAATATATTCTAATTATACTTTAAAACCACTGAATAGTATAATTTATCACAATAAATTATTTTTATTAAAAAAGTTGTTTTTAGTATTTTTCACTATTCATAAAAAATTGGATGTTCTCAGAAAATTACAAAAAATTCAACTTAGGTTTATTTATATATTACGAATACATAAATGAAGTCCATTTTGAAATATAAAATTTCTATAATTTTAAAACGTGGTTATTACTATTCATAACGGCTACTTTTATTAGTCGCGGTGTGTTAGAACTCGCAGTTGCGTACAATGCAAGCTATTGCATTATTGAATGAGAAGCGTATTGTGGAAGCTCGGGGTGTTACAATAGGAACCTATTTGCTCGATATTCATCCACTTTTAGTATCTAGATAATAGTTTAATTTGTTGGAAATCACTGATTCTATCCCTTTCCGAATGTCAAGAACATTATCCAAAACATTAACTCACCCTTAGAATTATCCTTAGAGGCATCCCAAGATGTATCCTTATAAATATACCAAGAGATATAACTAAAAAAATTTTCATCCTATTTTCTAAAGGTTAACTATACATTTCGATTTATACAAACAATAGAGTCCCAATATATTCATACAATGATATTACATCTTATTAAATTAATATTCACTACATTACACAATCACACACCAATGGAATATAACAACTGAGTGCCTTTGTAATCTTATAGACACAAAAAATGATCCATAGATAAACTACAACATCTATCACTATTATCTTTAAATCTACCAGCCTTCTTAAACATGTCATACGTAATACATTTATTCATTACCATGGGGAAGGAAAAATAATAATGGGTGAGATTAGATCTCATTAAGGGATATCAAAGGAGATATAAAAGAATAAAATGAACATAAAGTTATGAGAATAGGATAATAACATTTAAAATTTTTACCCTATATAGATAAAAGATCATAATATTATGTACTAGAATAAATATTGGTAGTTTAAAAAACATGAATCATAAGGGAGACAAATAACATTATCCCGGAGTGAACATCATTGGACAAATATATTGATTTCTGGCATACACATAAATATAAAAAATCTTATTTTAAAGCTACCCACCATGACAATCATAACAGGTTAGGCTTAGAATAACCCCAATGTATAAGCTTTGGGCTTGGCATAACCCCTCGTGTACGCTCTTTTAGGCTTGGGATAACCTACTATATACCCTTTGTGCTCGTATAACATTATCCATTACCTATGCAATGGAGGGATATTTAGGCCCCACCTATATCATAATGAAATCCATATTAATGTGTTCCACAAGATCATAAAATATTCATCACTTTAGATCCCATGAAATGAAATGGGTTTCATAAAAGAATTTCATCAAATCAAAACCTATTAAAAATATATAGGATTCAAAATCATTTCATCATTTTATCATAGCATAACCCATGCAAAATAACAGGGTTTCATTAGAATTCTATCATGGTAGAACTCGTTGAAGAGAAAAAGGATTCATAAAAATCATGTCGTCATAAAAATAAAACATTCCATGAAAAAATAATAATGATATCATTGGATCATATCCATAGTATGGAATAGATGACCCCAATAGATTTTATCCTAGACGGAAAATGAATTTGAATGATAATTTAAAACACTACTTTCATAAAATATCCATTATTTATTGAAATAGACTTTAAAAATATTTTGAAAATAAATCCCATTTTAAAAAAACATGGAAATTTATAAATCATCCCTCAGCGAAAAAATGGTCATGATGATGGATGTTTTTTTATTCTGTACACATTAAAGAAAAGTATCCAATAAAAGATTCTATAAAATAAAAATGAGAAGTATTTGAAAATTTATATGACTATTCCTCTAAAAACGTTCATTTAAAAATAAAAATATGGGTAAAAATGTCTTCTAAAAATTATGGATGAATACTAAATCATTGATTAAAACATTTTGAGAAAACCCGCATTTGGAAGAAAATATATTTCCAACCGAAGAGATAAATAATGATAGATTTTATTAAAACATTTACAAATTATTATAGGTGAAAATAGTGGAAAACATTAACTATTACATTAATATATATTGATAAATATAGGATAATATAATTAATGAGTTTCTTGAGAGTTTTATCCTAAGAGACAATCATAAATAATCCCCATAAACAATGAGATTGAAACCTTAAATTTTTACCACTTTGTTATCTTTGATTCAAAATAGCCACAAAAGAATATAATAAAATGAAACAAAAAATATCATGAATATAAATAAATAAACTATTTTATGTGTAAAAGGGTCAGTATATTCACCTAGTAAGAGGAGGTAGGTGGATAAAATAATATATGTCTAAAAGAAGGAAAATTGAGAAAAAAATCCCTTACCACTTTGGTAACTTTTGAACTATAGACCTCATGAGAGATAAATTCTAAAATGGATAAGTAAATTCTCATAATTTTTAGATAATCCTAACAAATAAATTATTGGGTAGAATATGAACTATATAAAATATGCATATGGTGAATATGACATGTGTCATGCAGAAATATAAAAGTGAGATGAAAATCTCTTACTATTAGTCATAAATTCCATCATACATGATAAAAACTATTTTATAACAAATATATCCTTATTATACATCTATGAAAGAAAATATATTTATATATATTATCTGATAAATTATTTTCTTATGACCTTTTATTATCCATTTATTAATAATTCATTGTTAATGTTCTGTTTCATGTAATTACAGCTTTGTTTTCTAATTATGTTTTGATTTATTGTTTTTTGTATTATTACGTTGATTTTGGTTCCATAAAATCCATAATTTTAACCACGAAAAAAATATAATATATTTCATGTATATATTTATTTATTTTAATATGTAAAATATAGATATAGAAAATGAAATACATCATTCATGGAGATAGTGGTCCAAACGTACACTTAATTGTAGTTTCAATTTTATAGATGTATTGAGGGAAAGAAATATAAATGATACATTATTATTCAATAAAAAATATTTATTTCATATATAAGAAATATTTTAATTAAACCCATCCATATTACCTTCCATGTAAAGTATGATCCAATCACTTCTTTTTGCGAGGCGGTAGGAAGTCATTCACATGAGTGGTGTTATTATATTCCAAAAATATGGAAAGTATGAAGGTTTATGTAACATATAAATTATATAAGTATAATAATGCGATTAATATTATATATAATAAATTGATATTTATTTCTAGAATTGAGTTATGGTAATGGTATAATGAATGACATCGGTTTTTGAGGTAATAGTCCATTGTACACAGAAACGATGATTTTGTAACCCATTTAATAGAAGTAGAGGTAGTTTTAGGTCATTGTCATATAATAATAGAATATAATTATATTAAATTTACTATTTTTTTTATATAACAATTTTATAATATTAATTTAGTGGGGTGGATGAATAAATAAAACAAAAACACATATTATCAAACATTACCTCTTCTTCAGGTATCATCCTTCAGTTTTAACAAAAATTATTCCAAAGTTATATTTATATTCAAAATAATTATTCTAGTATGGGTGGAAGTATTTTTTAATGTTATTTGGGTATATCATGGACTATTCAAAATGTTTTTAATGTATTATTAAGTGAGGATAGGGGTGACCTTTTATAAGAGAGTTGAATGGCACACATGTAAAATTTTGAAACGTTTTTCACATAAAAAAAGGGTAAACAATTGATCCAAAATAGACATTATAAATAATATGGTCCCAATGTAGAAATAAAATAGATTTTATTGAAGTTTATATTCAATTTTAACACTTATCATTATATTTTAACGCATAGTAAACCTATATTTACCTTATCTGTTGTAATTAATTTTTACTATTTTCACTATTAATTTTGGTTAATAAATAAGTTGAGGTTATTTGAAAAAATAAATTAACCTTATTTAAAATATAGAATAAATTCATAAAAATTTATTTAACATAATTTGAATTATTTTATTTAAAATTAATCCCGTAACATTGACAAGAAAGCGACTTTTCAGAGAGAAAATGTTCTGAAGTTTATAGCGTTTTTACATCTAATTTCCACATGAAATTGGTAATAATTGATGAAATTGAATTAATTTATATCCTATTGAAATATATTTACATTAAAACAAATTTAAAAAATAATTTTACTTTATTAATAATTTAAATAAAATGATTTTCTCAATTGAAATTCTGTATTTTTGATATTCCTGAAAAAATTAATCTTTATAGAAAATTCTATGCAAATTCAACCGGAAATATTTTTTATGATGAATTAATGAATAAGTTTTTGAGAAAATAAATTTTATTAATGATTCAAAAACTATAGTGACCCATACTTTTCAGACATTGTTAATACATTAAAATTGAAGTACACTTATTACAATATATAACAAAACCATGAAAGGACCGTATAGGTATAGAGTCTTTAGAAACTGGGAAACATAAAGAACTGATTCATAAAGAATCTACACTGTCTCCCATTTATTTCATCATATCTAGAGTCAATTTTGGCATATCCTACTTAATAACCTTCTTCCTGACCTGGGGAAAGAAAACATACAAAGGTATGAGATAAAATTCTCAGTAAGGGTAAACAAAAGAAATATCAATCACATCATATTCATAAGAATGTATCATTTTGGAAATCTTACCCTGCAAAAGAGATCAAAATTTCAAAACATGGGATAAATTATGGTAGTGAAATGTAATCACAATAATCATAACATAAAACATGAAACTTTGTGGAATACACACATAATCATAGAGAATCATTTCTTATTAGTCAAGACTCATTGCCAAGAATATCTTAGTGGACAAAGTCCATTTCTGAACCGAGTTCATTCCTCATTTCAGTCCTGTTTCACTAAACCGGTTTAACCTGCCGTTCCAGCCATGATTATCTCATGAGATATAAAATCTTTACCCAATGCATTGGAGGGATATATAGGTCCCACCCATCTCATAAGTATACCATTCTTATGTGTGCCACAAAATCATAAACCATACATCATAGCATAACCCATGTAATAAAAATGGGATTCTTAAACATCGTGACATAATAAAACAATTCATATAAGATAAAGTAATTCATAAAAATAATTCCATCACAACATAATCAAATCAATGTAATAATAGGGATAGAAAGAGAACCCTTTATTATCTTAGATGGAAAATAATTTTTATAAAACACTTGAACTCAGTTCTTGAGGAAAATATCCTTTCTACTTAAAAAACACTTTTCCTTTCTTAACATGTCATACAATTCTAAACTAAAATAAGTTGACTAAAAATAAACTTGAAAACATGTAAAGGAAGATTCTTGGAAATAATGTTTTAAAAATCCATTAATGCCGTATAAGTTAAAAAAATATTTTTCTCATACTTTTGTCAGAAAAGTCAAAAAGTACCTCGTACGAAAAACGACAAAAGATTCCTTTCATATCTTTTACTAAAAACTCACCGAAGGGTAAAATTGGATTTAAACAAATATATGTGGATGGAAATAATATTACATATTGAGGAAACATGGATGTGGATGATAACATACACCCTAGTAAATTCCAAAGTATAAACAATCTCGGATAAAAATGAGATTGTGATATTTCCATTACCTTAGGTCTGATTTGATTCATAAGTGTCTGAACCATCTGTATAATGATTTAAATAATGTCATTGACTTATTCCAGAATCATAATCACTGATATTATATCATATATGGTCATATTCTTATCTTATTATTAGTTATATTTCATTGCTACTTGTTATTCGGGTGTTTATTACTTTTTGTTCTTATGCGTGTTTTGTCGAATAAATTCTTATTCTTCTTTTTAGGTTATAGATACCTCATTTTCAGAATGGTATTAGTGTAATATATATCATATGTATTCACTCAATTCATTTATATAATCATTATGCAATGAAAATCATGTAGAACGAGTCGCATCACATCGTGGAGACGGTATTCCGTATGTACGCACGAGCGATGATATCGTTCCCATGATCATGGAATTGTATTGGAGTGTATGTATACTATTTAAGAATCAATATCACTTTAAAATAATCAAATATATTCATTCTTTACACCATTATACCCATCCATGTATGGTTTTGGTGGGAAATAGATTACACCACGGCGTGGAGACGGTATTCCGTACGTACGCACGCGATGTGACTTCGTTTTCCGTAGGATGGATAGATAGTGAAATAGGGTTATTTCATACATATAATAAAATATCAGTATATTAGTGATACTGATGTTATTAATTCATAATGAAACAACTAAATAAGAAGAACTGGAAGAAGAAATAATGTTGAAAGAATCGGTAACAGACATTACCTCTTCTTTAAAGCGCTTCTTTGAGACATCCTTTTCGGGCACTAAAATTGGTCTTTGAATAAGAACAGGACCTCTAGGATGTTTCTAGGGAATTGGAGAGGTGAAATTGGCAGGGGTTTTCCAAGCTTGAAGGCTCAAAGTGGTGTGAGGAAAAGAGGGAGGAGGTGCCCTTTTATAAGGGAGGAGAGTGGCACCTTTGGAAAAACTAAAACTATTATTTTTTTATAAAGCCATATTCAGTTTTAAATAGCTCCAAATTGATTTATTTTGATGCTAAGGTGGGGATGGGTCTAAATCCTCTATTCCAATAGAATTTGGACAAGTTTAGTTTATTATTTTAACCTTATCTTTTAGATTTAACATTAAGTGAAATAATTTTACTTTTACCGTGTCCATTTGTGTTCTTACACTATAAGGTTCATAAACTTACTATAACACACCAAACGAACCCCAAGTTGTTTATTATTAATATATATAACCTTATCTATGTCATTTGGCCGAACCATATATTTTTAGGAATAAAATAACAATTAATAATATAACATTTGTTTTAAAAACTATTTTATGTCAATTTTGACACTATTTAGTAATTGATTTTTGTGAAAATCATAACAGAAATATTAGTTCGAAAAACGTTACTTAAATAAATAATAACATGTTATATTAACATATAAAATTATTTTAATTCATTAAAAGTCCCAAATTACATTTATTTGGTTATTTATAACATCCATTATATCAATATTTTATTAATAAGATAATTACTGCATCATCTTCGTGTCAAAAATAAATTAAATTATTTAATGTCTGAAAATTACAGATAAAATAAAATTATGTATGAAATATGTTTATCTTTCTAATGAATATTTATAGTCGAATTTATCTTATGTACAACCCTATATTAAAAATTATTTACTTATTAAACTTTGATTTTTACTATTTTAACCCTTCTTTAAATAAATTAATAATAAATGTCCTAATCTAATCCAAGTGGGCCTAAATGGTCATATTTTATTCCTAAGGTTGTTTTTGGTCGAATTACACTTATCCAATAGAATTAGGAAATGTTTTAGGGTAATAATAATAACATTTTTACCCTTAATTACCCTATTTACTTTTAACTGTGGTAAAAAAAGTAAAAAGTTACTATTCACCAAAAATTATTTTCATCCCAATGAACCACATTTGAGTAATTGATATTAACCATGTCTCTAGGATATTTAAAATTCCACTCACAGAAGCGGTAGAATTATGTTTTATGTGAATTTGGAAATTCTCCTAGGAGGTGGGTAAAAGACGGTGAAAAGTTCCATAAAATTTTTATATATCTAAAATTATTATAAAATGGCTCCAATGAATTGCATTGAAATTATATAGGTATTATGTATCAATTTTGACCTAATATAAATTTAAATAAAATAAATTATTATTTAAATAAAAATTCGGGTTTTAAATAGTAACCCAGTGTTTTCACTATTCATCAAAAATTGAAAGTTTCCAGAAAAATAAAAAAATTTCACCCTAGGATAATTTCGATATTCGGAATCCAAAAATGAAGTCCATTTTGAAAAATAAAATTTACAAAATTTCAAAAGTGGTTATTACTATTCATAACGACTAGTTTTAATAATATTTTAATCGCATATCGTTGTTTAGTGAAACTCGGTATTGCGTACGACGCAAGATATCAAGGAAGGTCGTGATTGCGTGTAAAGAAAGTCAAGCTAGTGTTGTGTGTAGTGAAAGATTCCTTTGATGATTTATATAAAATAAAAACAAAATATTTCTTATAAAAGTCTCGGATGTTACATTCTACCCCCCTTAAAATGAATTTCGCCCTCGAAATTCGTCACTTGTAACAAACAGATGAGGATACCTCTCCCTCATCATATCCTAAATATCCCATGTAGCTTCTTCTAATTTGTTGTTCCTCCATAAATCTTTCACCAAGCGAGTGGTCTTGTTCCGTAGGACTTTTTCACTACGATCGAGAATCTCTATCGGTTGTTCTTCATAAGAAAAATCATGCTCCATCGGTAAAACTTCTGAGCTGAGTACATGTGAAGGATCAGGTATGTACTTTCTTAGGAGAGATACTTGGAACACATCGTGAACTTGAGAGAGATTCGGTGGAAGCGCCAATCAGTAAGAAACCTTCCCAACACGATCCAGTATTTCGAAAGGACCGATATACCTAGGGCTTAGCTTTCACTTCTTTCCAAATCTCGTTACTCTCTTCCAAGGAGATATTCGTAAGAACAGTTTATCACCCACTTCAAACTCTATGTCTTTTCTTCGGTTATTGGTATGACGTTTTTGTCGACTCTGAGATGCTCTTATGTATTGTTGAATAGATCCGAACTTTCCTGCCATCGCATCAACAAGATCAGGTCCTAATAGCTTTCTTTCCCCAACTTCATCCCAGCAAGTTGGAGTCCTACATTTCTTTCCGTAGAGAGCTTCATCAGGAGCCATCTGAATACTGGAGTGAAATCTATTATTATATGAAAATTCCACCAAAGGTAGGTGTTGAACCCAGACACCTTTGAAATCCATAGAGAAAGCTCTCAACCTATCTTTTAGAGTTTGAGTTGTCCTCTCAGACTGACCATCTGTCTGAGGACGATATACAGTGATGAAACTCAACTATGTATCTAGATTATGCTGAAGACTTTGCCAGAATTTCGAGGTAAACCTCGGATCCCAATCAGATATAAGTTAAAGTGGTACTCCTTGAAATCTTACCACTTCCTTCACATATATCCTGGCAAGCTGATCTAGAGAGAAATCCTCTCTAATAGTGATGAAGTTTGCTGAATTTGTAAGACGGTCAACTATGACCCAGATAGCATTATTGCCTTTGGATGTTTTAGGAAGTCCCATGACAAAGTCCATAGTGATGTTTTCCCATTTCCATTCGGGTATGGGTAATGGTTTTAACGTCCCCTTAGACTTATATCTCTCGTCTTTAACTTGCTGACAAACCAATCATCGAGAGACATATTCAGCAACATCTCTTTTAATGCCATCCCACCAGATGTACTCTTTCAGGTCCCTATACATCTTCGTGCTTCTAGGATTAATTGAAAATGAAGAACTATGAGCCTCATCCAGCAGCTCCTTATTTAATTCGGGGATGGTAGGAACACAAACCTGATTCCTGAACTTTACTTTCTCATCACATTCATGGTTTAATTCAGGAACATTTCTCACCTTCTTTTGCAACTCTACATCTTCTTTCTGTGCCTATTTAATCTTAACATGTATAGATGGTTGAACATTCATTTGAGAAAGATACAATTTTTACTCATTCATTATAATTCCAAGATCCATACTTTGTAAATCCATAAATATTGGATCTTTTGTGATCCTCATCATGGATAAACTGGCACGGTCTTGTCGACTTAATGCATCTGCCACCTTGTTTGCTTTCACAGGGTGGTAATGAATTGAGTAGTCGTAATCCTTAATCATCTCCAACCATATTCTTGGCGCATATTCAGCTCCTTTTGTGTGAAAATATACTTTAAACTTTTATGATCAGTATAAATCTCACACCTTTCTCCATGAAGATAATTCCTCAAAATATTTAATGCAAAGATTACCGCAGCTAACTCCAAGTCATGAGTTGGATAATTTTGATCATGGATTTTCAACTCTCATGAGTCATAAGCTATCACCATATCATTTTGAATAAGAACACACCCCAATCCCTTCATGGATTCATCACTGTAGAGCACAAACCATTCTCCACTACAAGGCAGTGTGAGCACATGTGCACTGGATAACCTTCTTTTCAACTCCTTGAAATTCTCTTCACATTCCTCCGTCCAAACAAACTTAACTCCTTTCTGAGTCAACATGGTTAGTGGATTAGATAATCGTGAAAAATAATTCAAAAACATCGATAATATCCAGCCAAACCAAGAAAACTTCAGATCTCAGTTACTGTTGTTGGTCTCGACCATCATTCGATAACCTCTATTTTTGATAGATCCACAGATATCCCCTCCTTTGAGATTATTTGACCCAAAAATGAAACTTTTTGAAGCCAAAATTTACACTTGGTAAATTTGGCATAAAGCTTCTCCTTTCTCATTGTCTCCAATATAATTCTCATGTGATCTTCATGTTCTTTCTTGATCTTTGAATACACAAGAATATCATCTATAAAGACTACCACAAACTGATCAAGATAGTCTCTAAAGACTCTATTCCTTAGATCCATGAAGATAACAGGGTCATTAGTAAGACCAAATGGCATCACTATAAATTCATAGTGTCCATACCTTGTACGGAAATCTGTCTTTGGTATATCCTCCATTTTGACCCTTAATTGATGATACCCTGAACTAAGATCAATCTTGGAAAAGTATTGAGCTTCGCGTAGTTGGTAAAATAAGTCATCAATGCACGGGAGAGGATATATGTTCTTAATAGTGATCTTGTTAAGTTATCGATAATCAATGCAGAGTCTCATTGATCAATCTTTCTTCTTAACAAACAGAACATGTGCTTCCCAAGGTGACACACTAGGGCGTATGAACCCCTTATCAAGATTCTCTTAGAGATTCTTCTTCAATTCCTTAAACTCAATTGGGGCCATTCTATAAGGTGTCTTTGAAATAGGTAAAGCACCTCGTACGAGTTCTATTGAAAACTCAACTTCACGTTTTGGTGGAAGACCCGGAAATTCCTCCGGAAAGACATCATCAAACTCCTGTACAATGGGTATATTCTTAATCGTGAGTTTCTCACCAACCATTTGAGATAAATAACATTCATTTAGTGGAATCAAGACCCATAAGATGGAATAAATTTCCACTAGAAGGTTATGTTTATCCTTGCATCGATAGACGATCAATGATTAATCTGGAATATGAAATGTGTCTTCCCTTATTTGGAAATTGATATGTGCTCCATATAGAGAAAGCCATTACATGCCTAGAATCAAATCATATTCCACTATAGGGAGGATCACAGGATTTCCAAGACGCACTTTCCCAAAAACATCAATCGGAGAAGAATTATAAACTTTTGATGCGACTGTTGTGCCATTAGGGGTTGTCACAACTAACTCAACATCTAATTGTTGAGGTAATACAGTGATACCCTTAGAAAATTCTTCAGAAATAAGAGAGTTGGTGGATCCAGAATCAAATAAAACATTTTCTACTTTAGATTGGATGGTAAGTGTACCTTTCACCACTTCGTTATTGTACTCCACATCGCGGATAGAAATTTCATGTGACTTTACTTTATCTTTAACCTTAAGAGTTTGTTGACGTCGATCATCATAAAAAACCCTTGGATTAGGGCATTGATTGGCATAATGCCCCATTTCCTTGAACTTGTAACATTGAAGTGTAGGAGGTGCACTCTGTGTAGCCTTTTCATTGTTCGCATCGCTAGACATCTTCTTCCCATCATTGCGGCATTCAAATGCCCGATGTCCTTCCATTCCACATTTAAAACATTTACTTGTCCCTTTAAGATAACTCCCTTCATGTTTCTTTCCACACTTTGAGAATAAGGGAAAAATCATATTATTTTTAGTGTGCTCTTTAGATTTTCCTTTGAATTCCACTTTTCACTTCTTATCAATCCCATATGACTGATGGGTTACTCCAATCTCCATCTCAACATTGAGAGAACATCGAATGATTTCCTTGTAGCTACTGAAGTCCCTTATGGCTAAAGCCCTTTGAAGACTTGGTTTTAAGCCACTAAAGAATCAATCGATCTTACTCTCAGGTTGGATAATAATACCAGAATCGTACCTTGCAAGTCTTGTAAAATTTGCTTCATAGGTACAAACAGATTCATCATCCTTTTGCATTAGTTCAAGAAACTCCTTCTCTATCATTGTTTGGAGAATACGAGGGAAGTACTTATTGAAAAATAAGTTCTTGAACTCGTCCCATTCCATGGACTCAATTTCATCTATTGCCCTCATATTCTTGATAAGATTCCACCATTGATCATCATCACCTTCCAAACGATACACTGATAAAATGAATTTATCATGTTCAGAACATTGAAGAACTGAAAATATCTTTTCAATAGTACTGATCCATTGTTCAGCAACTAATGGATCAGTAGACCGGCTGAATAAAGGTGGATGCTGTCTCATGAAGGATTCAACAGAATGTTGCTCCTTCCTTTGATCGTTTGTAACTCCTGTATGATTAATAGCTTGAGAAAGTTGTGTGATCATGGCTACAAGATTTTTCATTCTTGCTCCCGTAATTTTTGGTTGCTCAGGGGTACAATCATTGCATTTCCCATCGCATTCTGCATTAACACGGTTCCTTCGGGTTCCAGCCATTGACTAAAACCAAGAAGAGTAGTGTGAGCAACACTAAGTATAATAGGAAAACCACATAATCAAGAATAAAATTTCACACTTAAGGTCTTATCCTAGGTTATTCATGTCCATTTCTTAAACACTAATATTGTGTTCTATGCTTAGACTTATCCTTAGGATTCTTACTAGGGCTTTCACATCCTAGTTTCCAAAGGCTGACTATACATTTCCTATGATACCAACTATAACGACCCATACTTTTCATACATTGTTGATACTTCAAAATTAAAGTACACTTATTAAAACATATAACAAACCCATTAAAGGACCGTATAGGTATAGAGTCTTTAGAAACTGGGAAACATAAACAACTGGTTCATAAATAATCTACACTGTCTCCCATTTATTTCATCATATCTAGAGCCCCTTTTGGCATATCCTACTTAATAACCTTCTTCCTGACCTGGGGAAATAATAAATACAGAGGGGTGAGATCAAATTCTCAGTAAGGGTAAACAAAAGAAATGTCAATCACATCATATTCATAAGGACATAACATTTTGGAAATCTTACCCTGCAAAAGAGATCAAAATTTCATAACATGGGATAAATCATTGTAGTGAAATGTAATCACAATAATCATAACTTAAAACATGAAACATTGTGGCATACACACATAATCTTAGAGAATCATTTCTTATTAGTCAATACTCATTGTCAAGACTATCTTAGTGGACAAAGTCCATTTCTGAACCGAGTTCATTCCTCATTTCAGTTCTGTTTCACTGAACCGGTTTAACCTGCCGTTCCAGCCATGTCTATCTCACGAGATATAAAATCTTTAACCAATGCATTGGGGGGAGATATAGGTCCCACCCATCTCATAATGATACCATTCTTATGTGTCCCATAAAATCATAAACCATACATCATAGCATAACCCATGTAATAAAAATGGGATTCTTAAACATCGTGAAATCATAAAACAATTCATATAAGATAAAAGAATTCATAAAAATAATTCCATCACAACATAATCAACTCAATGTAATAATAGGGATAGAAAAAGAACCCTTTATTATCTTATATGGAAAATAATTTTTATAAAACACTTGAACTCCATTCTTGAGGAAAATATCCTTTCTACTTCAAAAAAACTTTTCCATTCTTAACATGTCATAAAATTCTAAACTAAAAGAAGTTGATTAAAAATAAACATGAAAAATTGTAAAGGAAGCTTCTTGGAAATATTGTTTTAAAAATCCATTCATTCCGTATAAGTTAAAAAAACATTCTTCTCATACTTTTGTCAGAAATGTCAAGAAGCACCTCATACGAAAAACGACAAAATATTCCTATCATATATTTTAGTAAAAACTCACTGAATGGTAAAATTGGATTTAAACAATTGTAGGTGGTCGGAAATAATATTACATATTGAGGAAACATGGATTTGGATGATAAAATACACCCCAGTAAATTCCAATGTATAAACAATATCGGATAAAAATGAGATTGTGATATTTCCCTTACCTTAGGTCCGATTTGCTTCGTAAGTGTCTGAACCTCCTATATAATGATTTAAATAATGTCATTGACTCATTCCAGAATCATACTCATTGTTATTATATCATATATGTTTATATTCTTATCTTATTATTAGTAATATTTCATTGCTACTTGTTATTCGGGTGTATACTACTTTTTTTTCTTATGTGTGTTTTGTCGAATAAATTCTTATTCTTATTTTTAGGTTATATATACCTCATTTCCTGAATGGTATTAGTGTCATATATATCAAATTTATTCACTAAATACATTTATGTAATCGTTATGAAATTAATATCATGTAGAACGAGTCGCATCAAATCGTGGAGACAGTATTCTGTATGTATGCACGAGCGATGATTTCGTTCCCATGATCGTGGAATTGTATTGGAGTGTATGTATACTATTTCAGAATCAATATCACTTTACAATAATAATATATATTCATTCTTTACACCATTTTACCCATCCAAGTAAGGTGGCGGTGGAAAATAGATTACACCACGGCGTGGAGACGGTATTCCGTACGTACGCACGAGCGGTGATTTCATTTTCCGTAGGATGGATAGATGGTGAAATAGGGTTGTTTCAAAATTATAATAACATATAATTATATGAGTGATACTGATGTTATTAATTCATAATGAAACAACTAAACAATAAGAAGTGGAAGAAGAAATAAAGTTGAACGAATCGTTAATGGACATTACCTCTTCTTTGAAGCGCTTCTTTGAGTCCTCCTTTTAAGGAACTTAAATTGGTCTTTGAAGAAGACCAGGACCTCTAGGATGTTTCTAGGGAAGTGTATAGGAGAAATTTCAAGGGTTTGGCCGATCTTGAAGGCTCAAAGTGGTGTGAGGAAGAGAGGGAGGTGGTTCCCTTTTATAAGGGAGGAGAGGGGAACCTTTGAAAAAACTAAAACTATTATTTTATTATAAAGACATATTCGGTTTTAAATAGCTCCAAATTGATTTATTTCGAAGATAACGTGGGGATGGGTCGAAATCCTCTCATCCAATAGAATTTGGAGAAATTTAGTTTACTATTTTAACCTTATCATTTAGATTTAACTTTAAGTTAAATAATTTTACTTTTACCGTGTCTGTTTGTGTTCCTACACTATATGGTTAATAAACATACTATAACAAGCCAAACAAACCTCAAGTTGTTTATTATTAATATATATAACCTTATCTAAATAATTTGGCCGAACCTTAGATTTTTAGGAATAAAATAACAATTAATATTATAATATTTGTTTTAAAAACTATTTTATATCAATTTTGACACAATTCAGTAATTGATTTTTGTGAAAATCATAACAGAAATATTAGTTCTAACAATGTTACATAAATCCATAATAACATGTCATATTAACCTAGAAAATAATTGGAATTCATAAAAAGTCTCAAATTACATTTATTTGGGTATTTATAACATCAATTATGTCAATATTTCATTAATAAGATAAATACTGCATCATCTTTGTGCCATAAATAAATTAAATTATTTAAGGTCTAAAAATTACTGATAAAATACCATCATGTAGGAAATATTTTTATCTTTCTAATTAATATTTATAGTCAAATTTATCATATGTATAACCCTATATTAAAAATTATTTACTTATTAATCATTGATTTTTACTATTTTAACCTTTCTTTAAATAAATTAATAATAAATGTCCTAATCTAATCCAAGTGGGCCTAAATGGTCATATTTTATTCCTAAGGTTGTTTTTGGTCGAGTTAAACTTATCCAATAGAATTAGGACATGTGTTAGGGTAATAATAATAACATTTTTACCCTTAATTACCCAATTTACTTTTAACCGTGGTAAAAAAAAGTAAAAAGATACTATTCACCAAAAATTATTTTCATCCCATTGAACCACATTTTATTCCTTGATATTAACCGTGTCTCTCGGATTTTCTAAATTCCACTCACAGAAGCGGTAAAATTATGTTTTATGTGAATTTGGAAATTTTCCTAGGAGGTGGGTAAAAGACGGTGAAAAGTTCAATAAATTTTTTATATATCTAAAATTATTATAAAATGACTCCAATGAATTGCATTGAACTTATATAGGTATTATGTATCAATTTTCACCTAAAATAAATTTAAATAAAATAAATAATTATTTAAATAAAAAGTCGGTTTTTAAATAGTTACCCAGTGTTTTCACTATTCATCAAAAATTGAAAGTTTCCAGAAAAATACCAAAATTTCACCCTAGGCTAATTTTGATATTCCGAATCCAAAAATGAAGTCCATTTTGAAAAATAAAATTTTCAAAATTTCAAAAAGTGGTTATTACTATTCATAACGGCTAGTTTTAATAATATTTTAATAGCATATCATTGTTCATTGAAACTCGGTATTGCGTACGACGCAAGCTATCAAGGAAGGTCGTGATTGCGTGTAAAGAAATCCAAGCTAGTGTTGTGTGTAGTGAATGATTCCTTTGATGATTTATATTAAATCAAAACAAAATATTTCTTATAAAAGTCTCGGGTGTTACAAAAACTATTTTTAAAATTTGTGCATAAAAATTTGAAAAACATAGTTTTTAGAAATATATGGTTTTAATTGTAAATTTGAAATTATACTTTTTAATTATGTAGAAAACAAATATTATGAATATTAATCAAGTGATTGAATATATATAATATATATTACAATAAAATGATTCACCAAAAGATTTATATTTAATTTATTGATCTAAAATGTGTAGGATTACGTAAAAATAGTTTTTTTAAAATATTTCTTTTATTTTTAATATATTTAATTTCATTTTAGAAATTTATTTTTCCTCAAATAATTAATATTATATAAATGTATAAATCATATTTTATTTATTATTCACTTAATGTTATTTATTCCTACCATTAAAATATCTAGGTGACAAATATCACATTAACTATTAATATAATACGAATTTGTCATGTTTTGTTTAAACTCAATATTGTGTGTAACACAAGATAAACTCAGTGTTGCGTGTAATAAAATACAAACTCAATGATGTGTGTATTGAAAGATAAAGATAATATTTTGTGTTACTCGTGATTAACTCAATTTTTATTATAAAATAAGTTAAACTAGATATTTTCTGTAACAAAACCTAAGCCCATTGATGTAGGTAATCCACGCTACACCTGATATTGCATATGAAATAAAATATCAAATAAATTAAATATACATTGAAAAAAAATATTTCACTAAATCTGGGGGTGTTATAACTTATAAGAAAATATATATCCTGCAAAACATGTTTCCTTTTGGTAAATCCCATGGTCAAAAATATCTTTTGAAGAGACATAATCCATTACTCAAATACCACTAGATTAGTAGTTCTACTGAAATATATAGGCTTATTTTAGATTAAATGATCCAATTAAGGTGTATCATACCTTGAAAGATCATGTTTCTCCACTTTTTCATGGTTATTAGACAAAACCTAGGTCATATACCCTAATACATCAATGACCTTATTAGCTCCAACAGATGTTATATTTTCTTTCCTGGTATGAAAATTACTACTTTGACCACATGTGTTGATTCTATTTCTCATATTTGGAACCACCACAAAATAATGGTAAAAAAATATTTATATCAAAATCACCCTAAATATTAAGATATAAAAAATACCAATAATGTAAAATATCATCAAACACTATAATGGATTATCAAAATAATCATTTTATATATTTTCATTTAAAATATAGTACCAATGGTTTCCACTAAACCTTCTTTGATTAAATTTTCATAAATACTAGGGATCCAGTCTTGAAGGACTAATAAATTTAGTTTTAATAGAGAAACAAATACATACATGATACCAAATTTACATTTGAAACAATGTATAAAACATAAAAAATGGAAAACATATAAGACAGTCAGTCAATGATTTAATCTTTATATCCTATAAAAATGATACAAAAAAAGGGAGATCACAAATTCTCATTAAGGGTTGAATGAATAAAAATCTGTTATGAAACAATAAGTCATACTAATTATAGAAAGGTAAATATCTAGGAAACACAAGCCATTTAATCAATAACATGATCTTGAAATACATCAATGCATAATATTAATGTAGTAATTTCAGGGATAATAATAATATAATTCTTGGTAAATTAAATGAATAATGTTCGATGTCATGATATCAAACATGATAATATTAATACAATAAAATCCTTCTGCGAAGATTTTTTAAACTATGGGTTGGCATACACCAATAACCAATTAAATAATTTTGTCAAACTAATTTATATCTTGAGGCCCCACCATTCACTACATGTCCAATTAAATCCTCATATATTGAATGATAAATTTAATTAAAAAAATATAACTAATCAAAAAAATCCTTTTTAATAACGAATAATAAATATAAATATTTCTTTTTGTCAATTAATGAAATTTCAAACTAAAAAACCATATATAGTAATGGTGTATGTTTTAGGATATAATCATATCCATTATAAAAAGAATATATATTTATTAGAAATGTAATTTCCAAATATCATAAGATATTAAATCGTTAAATAGAAATTTAATGCCCAAAAAATTAATCAACTAACGATAAATGATAATTAGAAAAGCAGATATTATAGTAAAATCAATTAGTTTAAATAATAAAATAAAATTAAAATGAAACGTCTATAATATTTTCTTATAAAGATTATTCTTATAAAAATCAATTAAATCCTATAGAAGGGTCCAAATGGTGTAAAAACTTTTATGGTGTCAGGAAATTTTGTTAATGCTGTATTTATTGAAAAGAAAACATTCCTTTTGGATTTCTATATAAATACTAAAAAATGTTCCTTTAAAGAAAAATTAGATAAAACCCTTTCAAACGATTTAATAACTCAATGATAACTTACAATTTCCATAATAAATTGTTTGATTAATTAAAATTACCTTTTTAATGAAATTATAAAAAATATAGTCATAAAAGAAAAATATACCCAATCACAATGTAAATAAGATCTAATTTTCTTTTAAAAATTTCTTTACTTGATTTATGTGAAAAAATAATAACATTTGGAATTAAATATGGAAAATACTTTAATATCCTTTTTATAATAAAATATGTAATATTTATGATGGATATATTATAATATTCCTTCAATGAAAAAAACATCAATCCAAAAAAAAGTGATTGTAAAATATACTCATACCTATTTGGTAACATTAAAATTGTTACCTCTGAAAAAAGTAAACATAAAATTTAAATTTAATAATAATGAAATAATATTTATTCATTTTAAATAAATAATAGGTGTAGTATATACTCCACATAAAAATAAATATGTTCATAATTATAAATATGTCTCAATGATGAAGAAAATAATACGGTGTACCTTACCCCACAATTACCCTAAGTTGAACATGACTTAGCCTCCTATATAATTGTTTTAAACATAGAATTAATCTATACCAAAAAATATACTGATATTTTTAATTTCATATGTGATCATATTTTAAGTTTTTTTTAACAGAATAAAGTGTGAATTGGAAAACCAATTCACACTTCTAAATGTATATTAAAACATAAAAGGGGTATATTGCATTCAAGAAGTGCAATGAGCTTTCACAAGAATGATATTAATTGAAAATGAAAAATAAAAAGAGAGAAAAACCCAAAATAAATCAAGCATAAAAAATTACAGTAGACAAGACACCACCTCATTAAAATTATCCTTTTTAGTCCAATCTTGGAACTAGAAATCAGTATCATCCAAGCGACCAATTATTCTATAGATTAGTAACCATAAACTGAATATTTAAGTCAGAGTCCAACCCTCTTCCAACCCAAGCATAGAATAAAGAGAATTGTTCCCTCTCAATATTCATCATTTGACAACAAGTGGTCCAAAATATGGGGTGCATTTATTAATTTGAAAGACTACAAGCTACTTCTTCAAGAGATGAAATGAATTGGGAATACCAATTGCAGACAGAAAGACATAGTGAGATATCCGGAACCACACAAGTAGTCTAGCCAAAATCGGAAGAGTAAAGAAACGTGTCTTCATGAAGAAACCATATGAAGCCCTAGTAAATCTCTTCCTTCAACAAAAATATCATTGATAACCCCTTGTGTCGATATCTTTTCGACTCGATGTAGATTGAATCATTGGGAGCTTCACACCCAGCAGCAACATCCAAAAAGGATCGAGATTCCATGTTGGGGTTTCTTTAATGAATGATTAGCCAAGGTGACAAGAAAGAAGACCATCCAGAGCATTAATCATAGGGGGAAGTGGCAGAAAAACCCCCTTTAGAATGACTTTCTATGTGTGAGAATCATGTTCACTTATAGACCACAAACCAGAGGTGAAAACTAGTTAGAATTTCAATCAATGAGCTTATCCAATAAGTGTTGTGTCCTGAAGTCATACTAGAAAGTGACACCCATTCGTAAAAAGATCCTTAGATCAACATGCTATTAATGGAAAAAATGACACTGAATCCCTAAATGAAAGATCATGCCCTGTGCTGTTGGATTCCATCATGATGAAACAATATTTAGAAAAGTGAAATTGACCAGGGCATTCAAAAAAATCCAACAGATCCAGATAAAATTGAAATTGATGATCTCAAAATAGGCAGCCTTGTAGTAAATTCATCGGATGCTGAGAAAAAGAAACAACATCATGAATCTAAAGGGGAAGAGGCAGAGAAAACGCAAAACACTGCAAAGGATTCAATAAGAACATGAAAAACAAAGAAAAAATGACTCACTCCTCGGGGATAACCTTGAAGTAAATGTTAGGGTTTATTTTATATTCCCCCTCTATCATAATGAACATAATCTTTCTGATGTCAAGGTATTCTTCCTCAGTAAGGAGCCTGCTTGTGAATTTCTGGAATGTGATTGCATCTTGTTCATCCATGCAGGCATCAACCACATCCCCCACATCCTCCTTGATGCAATAGATGTATCTATACACAGGTTTTTGTTTTATTTCATCTTCATAATCATCTAATTCCGATTCATCCTCAACTAATTTAAAGTCAGCATTAGGTTGGTCATCCACATTTGGGAGTGGTGGAATCTTTTTCTTAGTGGATTCAAGAGATCTTGTGACAGTTGTTCTTTCAAGGTGACAATAATCTCTTTTCTTCCTTGTTTTTCATGGATTTGGGGTGATAAAACCATCAACAATAATCATTTTTTCCCTTTGAAAGAATAATATTTTAAGAAATCCTACTTGATTTAGAATGTTGAAATGTCAGGAGAGAATCAATAAAGGCTGACATGTCAGGAGAGTAGAAGTTATATTTAGAAGGCTGAGCATTGGAAACCACGATCTCTTTCTTCGAATTAGTTATATGCTATCCAATAGAAGATGAGCTAACATTAACAGCATGACATAAATTTGACTCATCAATTACGGGACCCTTCATGAATTTTCAACCTTGGAAATAGTCTTGGCCTTAGACCTTGTGGTTTATATTCACATTCCTTTGTATCATTCCAATGAATAAGGTAAGAAGAGCAGTAGTATGGGAAGTTTTGCATAGAAAATGTATTGGAAGAAACCAAATTCAACATTCTAAATCCAAATTTGGGACAAAAGTTCCTTAGAGACCACAATTTCAACATATATCCTAGAGACGTATGGTCTAGGGAGATCCCTCATTGACGAATCAAGTTTACGAGGATTTCTAATAAGCGTGGAAATCCGAAAAAGGGGTTTTCCTTGAAACAAGTGAAGCAGGAGCCCAGGGAAACCTATCCACATCGGTACAATGAGTGGTTCATAAGTGCGGACGAAATCTAGGGTCCATTTAAGAACTCTCATAGATTAGCCCCCAAGAAAACCATATCTCCTTTCATAGAGCCTATAGTAATCAGGCTTAGAGGAAGTGTGTAAAACAATGTTCGATGTGTTTAAAAGGCCAATATTTAAGCCCAAAAATCTTATGGCATCAAGAGAATGTCTTAATAATTTCAAAGACGGTCTGTGAAAAAGAAACATTCCAATTAAAAAAAATAGATCATAAGAAACACTATTTACCTCATTATTAACTTCCATGTAAATAAAAAATTTAAAATACATCACATTACTTTATAGAGGTGTTAGTTCACATGTACGCACCCGCGACATTAACATTTCTAATGGATTTTAAGGTAAAAAATAATATATGATATTATAAAAAATTAATAATACTTATTTCAAAAATAATATATATATTTATTAGTTTGTTATGTATGTTCATCCATGTATAATGGTGATGAAAAATGAATTACACCACTATATGAGGATGGTATGTCATACGTACACTTGAGTGATGTTAAAACTTTCTATAAGATGGAAAAGTGGTGGAAAATGGTTGTACCATATTCATAAAAAATATTTATTTATGATATTGGATTCATTATTTTAAAAAGATTAAAATATATTTAGAGTAAATTTAATAAGAAATAAATTTGAAAGATTAAGTAAATATAGTTTCCTCTTCTTCAAAATATCTCTTTTATATCTTCTCTTAAGGGACATTGTGTTTGTATTTTAGGAGGAATAGAACCTCAATAAATTGGATTAGGATTTTGAGAATATTATTTGGATGATTTTTAGATAATAGGCTCTAGTTGGTGTATATGAGAGATGATAGGTGGGGCCTTTTACATTTAATGAAAGGGCACACATGGACTTATAAAAAATATTTAAATATAATAAATTAATTCTAATATTAAAGTGGAATCCTTTGGACATAATTTCTAAAATAATATTCGATATGGTTTAAATAATGTTATACAATACAATTAGTATAGGTATATATTGTTTTTTAATCCTTATATTTTAGTTTAACGGCTTCTTTAAAAAATTAAACCATTACCACAGTATCAAACTTTTTCAATCATAAAGATTTATAATATAACACATATGGTAATAATTTTATCATAAATGGATAAGTTAAAAAATTAACCAATTTTTATGATCCTACATATTGTATTTAAATTTTTATATGATTTTTAAATAATTTAATAAAATATAACTTTTCATAAAATATAAATAATGTCAATTTTTTACACTATTCTTTAAAATTTAATTTAAATAAATCCATAAAAAGATGTACTTAGAATATAAAATTTTATCACATCTCTAATATATAAAATATATCTATAAAATCTTTAGGTCATTGTAAGCCAGAAAAAAATATTACTCTTAAGTTTTAAAAATATTTAATTTTATTTTCCTATTACCAGAATATATAATGTGTCGGTGTTTCATACACATCAAAGATAATTATTTGATGATTAAAAATTAAATATAAATTGACATGATAAAAATAATAATTTCTACCTAAAATAAAAATTGATAACAAAAAAACATTATATTATACCTATTGCAAAATACTATAGATATTAAAAGTATGAGCGTGAAAATTTTATCTCTAAATCTAATTCAAATAATATTAATTTCATAATCAAATAAAAGTGTCAATAAATTGATAAATTTTATCTATTTGGAATATTTGACGTTCGAAAAATAAAACCAATAAGATAAATAAATGTTTTTTTCTTGACATTTTTTCTTACCACATTATTTTTTACTCTAATTACTTTATTTACCCTTTATAGTTGTGACAAATTTTACCCTAGTTATTATTCCTAATTATAAAATATGAAATAGAATTATTTACAAAATTGAAATTCATAATTCCAAACAAGTTATAAAATTTTTTATATTCATGTTATTGAAGTAGAAGAAATTAATTTTAATAAAAATTGTTAAATGATGATGAGAGTCAATTTTTTAGAAAAATACATTTTAAGTAGAAAAATTAATTTATATCAAAATCATAAAAAATATATTAGACTATTATAAATAAAATGGTTAATATTTCACTTCAATAATAAATATAAAATATAAAGGGACTTTTAAATTAATACATTTATTGAAAATAAAAGATAGTATTTGAAAAATAAATATTTTTCCTAATTCACTATGAAATCAACAATTTTTTAATATTTTGAACATTTTTCCATAAGTTAATTTTGAAATGTTTTAATAAAAAATAAAATTCCTAAATTCATATTGAATTTATAAAATATTAGAATTTTGTTTTTAATCCCATTCTTGAATAAAACTATTCGTATTGAGATATTTTCATAAATAAAATAGCTTTTATAGTTGAAACTCATGTGTCACAATTCCAAACATTATAATTAATCATTTCTAAGAAAATTATGTTCCATAATTATCCTACTACATTTATCTACTATATATTTTTAAATAAGAGTAAGTGTAGTTGTACGTCTACAAATAATATTCCAAGGTGAGAAGTTGAGATGTCCAACCAACACTTAACTTCCATAAAAGCATGAACATGTTTGAGGAAACCAATTTGGTTACTCAAACCAAGGAAAAAAATAATCCATATTCTCATGAAGTTAAACTAGATTTTCCATTCCAATCTACATTATAAGGAACAATATTGACCTGATATTTTATAGGTCTTATAGAACAACAATCCATTGAATTCCATGTACCTGATCAATCCTAGGATAACGAGTTGAAGTAAATACATGTTTTCATTATTATTTGGATAATAATAATGATGTAGTGAATGTGGTATAGTAATTATGACGCACTAGGAATACAGTTATCCTGAAAATTAGGTGAACTTCATCAAGAAATCATGGTGTTCTTTTATGTTGATAACCATTCAATATCTATGTATCAACTAAATGAGTGATAAAGAGAGAGAGACCCAATCACTGAATAAGTTAAGTGGTGTAATGGGAAAAAAATTTAAATTAGATTAAAAGTATGCTAACACTAATTCACCATCATATTAGTGTTGGAAACATTCATATGTCATCCAAATAGTTTATAGTACAGAATCCATGATTATGTAATATAAAAATTCAAAATAATGAATAGGGATTCACAACGATGCCAAAACATGAAACAAAATGTTGTTTTTATTTCAATTTACATTCTAAAATATTCTTGGGGGGATATGTAAAAGGTATATAATGGATCAAGATCATAACTAATCATAGAGTTCTAATTTAAAATAATAATTCTGAACAAGGGATCACTAATTCCCCATTGTAGTGATCTAACAATATCTGGAAACTGTAATTTGAATAAGATATAACCCATGTTACCTCAATATTATCTATGATTTTTATTGGATAAAAATTATAAATTTACTTAAAAAACATATGTTACCACAATTGATGGAATGAACTGTCATAGATAGAAAAGTATTCTATTTCCTTGGATTCTATTTATTACGTTGGAAGTAAGAGATGCAAAAACAATAAGATTTTCACCTCTTATCGAGGGTTCTTATTTATTCCTTTTATAATAATTAAAATATGGTGTTATTTTTAAAATAATAAATTACATTATTATTTATATATCAGAAAAGGTGCAAACAAAATTTATGGGGATTCAACCGTCCAAAGGAATTTGGGATAAATTTGAGAGCATGTAAAAGGTAATGTGAAGGCCAAAGAGGCTGAATTATATATTTTAAAAAGAAAGTTTTATAATATTAGAGTTTTTTATGAAAAAAAAAATTATGAATGTATTACATTATTATATAAAATTATTACTCATATATTGGTTTTCGAAAAAAACATTAAGATTCAAAAATTCTAAAAATGTAAATGATAAATTTTATAGATAGGTTTGATCCAAATATTTTGTATTTATAATACAAAGATGAGATTTATTTTTAGGAATTTCATAATATTTTCATTTCATATTAAATGTGAAAAATATCAATTTTCAAAAATAAGATTAAAGATGAAATATATTTTAAATAAACAAGAAAGCTCAAAATTAAAGATGATGATGTTACTGAATCAGGTTATTTAATAAAATGGAAGATTATAAATATTTATATAGATTAGTTAATATTTATTAAAGAAGTTAAAACATATTATGTGTAATGTAAATGAAAATAACTAAATAAAGCACCATAGATTTAATGGAATCAGACAATTTTCTATATATTTCCTAAAGAATATGGGTAATAAATATTATTTAGATGAACAAGATAAAACATATCATAAATATAAAAATAGTTAAATGAAATAATAATAAACCTATTGGAAAGAGTAGTAATTAAATTATTAATTCTAATCAAGTTGTCTCCTCATCAAGAAAGTATTCAAAATATGAAGTTAGTTTTATGGATCAAGTTGAAAAAGGGTTTAATACCTCAAACAGTGATGATTATAATAAGGAACCAACTTAGTTAAAATTCATGTTAAATAATGAGTTATATACTTTTATTTATAACAAAAAACAACAAAAAAATGAGAATAGAAAGATAATGAAGTAACAAGGATAATATCATTGAGATAAAATGGGAATACATCTAGAATGAAGTATATTTTATTGATGAGATTATAATATGTAAATTCACTGTAACTATGTAAGATAAAATTAGAATTTATCTTGAGGAAAAAATGTTTGTGTAGTAAGTAGTATTTTATGAGACAAAAGTAATGAGTTATGAAGATCAAGATGATTTGAAAAAGATCAAATAATATTTGAAATGTTAAATTTCGGGTATAATTGACTATTCTCAAGCCGATGAAAATTGGTGTTCTAATTAGAAAATTAGATTGGTTACTAATATGTTTCAAAGAAAACCAATTATCTATAAGTGTAGTTTAAAACATATTAACCAATTTTAACTAAGAATACATGTGAGATAAACTATTTCAAATAAACGGATGATAAGAATTTAACAATAAGATGGCTGCCCAGGGAAAGAGTTTTGATCAATTTTCTGAAGAAAAAAAACAATAATTTTCAATATAGATTTATCATCTATAAGGAAGTGAAAATCTTCAAGGTTTATACTGGATAAATGGGGTGTTCGGACATAAAATACTACTTATTATAGTTTAATATGTATTTTTTAGGGATGAGGAATGAACCAATGAGGACCTATACTGAGAAAATAAGAGAAGGTTGTCGAAGAAGGAAACCTGTGACTAAGAATTTATCAAATCTATGAATCCAAAATAATTTTTTAATAGTTAAAAGATTGTTTATTTATGTGATAGAAGATTAATTAAAGAGAATTTAAATTCATGAAATATTTACCAAAATATATTCTATATTTCTTTAAATGGAAGAAAATTTTGAATGTAGAAAGAAGAAAAATCATTTCATGATAATTTTCCATGATATTGTATGAAAAACAAAAAACTGAAAAGAATCCTCAAAAAGGGTTCTTAAAAGTATAGTCATCAAAACTAGAAATGTGTAAACATTTAGAGAAAGAAAAAATTAATTCTTTTTTTAAAGGAATCATTCATTTTCAATAATATGTCGAATTTTATGAGAGGTTTTCAAAAATTGAAAACATAAACAATCAAGAAAATATATAGGGATGATTGTAATAGTCTATATAATATATCAAGTATTCCATAACCATTATTCCATATTAAAAATAATTGATGAAAAAATGTTTCAAACATTATAAAATGAATTTTCTCTAATGTATGTGGTAAAGAAGACAACAATGATCGAGGAAATGGATTAAAAAAAGGAGAATACCGTACAATATATGAATATTTATAATATAAAATGAATCTTTAGGAATTATATTAATATAGAGATAAAAATTAATGTGGGATATTGGTTGATAAAAACTATCATCCCTTTTTTCTCATAATAAGGAAAGAGGTTCCTTTTTATTTCATTAATATTTTTTATTTTTAATAACAAGAATTGAATTTAAAGAGAAAATTATAAATGGGGTGTTAGTTGTGGTGGTAACTATGATATAATAAGTAAGATGTTTCTTATCATGGAGAAGATTTAATACCATGATGAAGGGATTAGTGTATCTTTTTAAGGGGAGATAATGTAAAGTGGATTAGTCAAAAAAATCATTATATAAATAATATACAATTAATTGATAGAATGATAAGATTTAAATTTAAGGTATTATTATAAAAATTTCCCACTAATTTGTTCATATAAACATTTTTTATTAGGGGGAGTGTTTTTTGACTTGTAAGGTAAGATAAAGGGTGAGTAATATGTCCTATACATAAACCATTCTATTGAATTTGATTAATATTAGTGAAGGATTATGTTTCATGATGAATATATTTAAACATCACCTAAAATAAGAAATTTGGAAATGTTATCACATGATGATAGATTAATGGACATATTTTTGGTCTAGGAAAAATATCTCTTATTTTATACATTGAGTTATCCTAATAAGAAATTGACTTGAATGGATTATAGAACATTTTTATGACATATGTGATGTTATCCATATCTCAATAAGTAGGTCAAATATCATTTCTAAATAAAATAGGGTGAAGAAATTTATTTCTGTGGTTCATGGAATACGTTTGAAGAAATGTTTGTAATACTTTACAAAAAAATCCATTGTTTTTATTGAATGTAATACGAATAAGAAAACATACATTTGACATAATTATTTTAATATATCGAGAATAAAATATGTAGGAGATATTGAAGTTATAATGTTTGGATTGTATTTATTTCCAATATGTGAGGTTGCTATTATATAGAGAAGTTATCAATATTTTTTGAGATACAAATATTCTAATATGAGGATGATGATACATCAAAAGAAAAATTAAATTGCTACATTTATTTTAGAATACCTAACCGGATAGATTCTTTATAGAATTCTAATATATATATATATATATTTATATGGAAATATGTTTTGTAAAACACTAAATACCAATGATTATGGATCAATATACATTATCTTCACTAAAATTGAAGTGTTTTAGAATATGTATGAATTCTTTTTGGTCTGTTTGGTGATGTATGAGAGTGAATTCAGATGATTCTACGTGTTTTTTGAATGTTTAATTATTAAGTGTATGAGATGAATAATCACAAAGGAATGTATCATTGATGAACTGGATAAGGGAAATTTATTGACTATAAGGATTGAGATTTTTTCAAAGGTATGAATATGTATGGGTCATTTGGATGTGTGTTACATTCATAATAACTCACAAAAGAATCATTCACTCTATGTAAGATTAGGTCAATGTAAGATCCATTTTTAATTTTTAGATGACAAATTTAGAAAAATCATCAAGAAGACATTATATGAATAGTGTTGATTCCTATGATTCATAAGATATATATTGGCTCTACGGTGGATATTTCGGAAAATGAATTATGGCCACGTAATGATAATATGAATTATATAAGGAAAAAAAGAGCAATTTAAAGGCCATTAATTATTAAAATAGATTTAATAAGGATATTTTGGGTGGTATAATTATCATATTCTTGATTTTTATGAATTATCCATAACTATAAGGAAAAATAATTCCGATAATAATTAAATCATGTATAAGTTGTTTACATCACATATGACTAGTTTTTATAATAATCAACAAAGTATTCTCTTGAGTTAAATATTTTTCAGTGGAATTATTCATACATGGTCTACATATGAGTGAATATAGAGATAAATATAAGGATGCATCATTTAATAATCACGTTTTTCTTATATAATGACTTATGAAATTTATATAATATTGAATAATTATTGAATAAATATATTTCGAGTTAAATTAATTATGACAATTATTTCCACTAAAACTCATTGAATTTGATATCATTTTTCCTAAATGGAAAAGGATTTTGATGTTTGAAATTTTAAATTGAAATAGAACCGTCCAATGGATATGTTGGAAGTTTTGACCCGCCATATTGAAGAAGGGATTTCCACATCATAATAATTAATAAAATTTTGGAGAAATAAAAAAATTAAATGAAATGGATTTTGTGGAGAATAATATAATTTATTTTAATGTCATATGGAAAATTCAAACCTAAGTAACTTAGATTCTCATATTAGGATTTGAACGTGATTTTATTAAGAATTCAATATATAAATATCTTCCAGTTTGAATAAAATATATCACTTTCTAAATGAATATTTAGGATTTTCCATAATTAATTATGGATTGAAATTATTCATGAAATATTTTTTGAATATATATATTTTGAAAAATTAAGAATATGATAACACATGATAAATTTGAGAAAAATATCAAAAGTTGATATGGAATGTGAGACTGAAGTGGAAAACTTTTCATAAAGGTGGATACTTGCAGTACTGAAGTGTTCAAGGAGTTGGAGAATAATCATATCTTTTAGGTTCTAAAGAGATTGAAAAATATTTTTAATATTGATCGTGATCATTGATTATGAATTCTCTTGATCATGTGAGAACATGAAGAATATTTGATCCAAGATGATTGATGAGAATGGTCCATGTCAAGTGGTGACGATGAATCTTGGAGAAAAAATATCATTTTTATTTTAGTTGAAATTATTTTTATTAAATAACATGATGATGTAGTTTTATTGTGTAACATTGTAAGAGGAGCAGATTGGGGCTCTAGGTTAATGGGATCAGAATGATCCTTAGTTTAACAAATTGGTTTTATAATATCGAATACAGTATTGGGGAATCTAACAATTCATGAATATGAGTATACACTCAAATCAAGACCAACCCATATATAATTATAGGTTCCTATTTTATTTACATTCTAAAATATTCATAGGGGATGGGAGACACATGTTTATTGGATAGATATATTATGATATTAAAAAAATTTAATTTAAAAGGATAATACTTTGAAAGGGGTCCCCAATTCACCCCTCTCATTGTTCTATATAAATATAGGAACTATAAAATATAAACAAGTAATAATATAAATTATTCCAATTTGGGAGTAAACAATAAACTTTTGGTCAATTAAACTCTAAGATGCAATCTATTATAATGATTTGAATTCCAAAATATTCTAATATGGTAAATTAACCAAAAAACATTTTCCCTCAGATTTCAGTTGTTGGAATCTAGATCCCCAATGAATGAACTCACCGTGATAGGGGTGAATCAAGGTAACAATTAATTTATTCTTTTCCATTAATTGAAAAAACTATTTAATCTGTCAACATTCAATTAATCACTATATATTTAAGAAAATAATCATTAATATTGAAATAAAAATTTACTCTATTCACCCTTACATGTTTATAGGATACATCCAACAAACATTATTATCTCACTATCTTCATATAAAAAAAACTAAAGTCATGTTTTCATTATTATAAATTTATATAAGTACACTCATCATCCAAGATAGCTAAAATATTTTGGAATGAATCATCTCCTCTTTAATATAATACCTTATTCCAAACTATTCAATTTATTCTTCAAGAAATTAAATAATAGTTTATAGGAATTTAGGGACTTTTACAACGATGATAGGATTTTATATCATTATATTATTTTGAAAATATGAATAAAATTGGAACATAAATATTGAATGTTGTAAAAATATTATATAGTTACCTTATAAACTACAACAACTTCCTATTTTGAATTCTATATATCCTTAGTTATATTTTTATTCCTTCCATGAATTTTAAATTTGAAAACAATTCTAGTCTTTATATAAAATAAAATCTTTTATAATATGTCTCTTTTTTTGTAAATATTCATTCTTATTTTATATACCATCATGTATTCTTCTCTTCCTCTAGATAATGTATATAATACAATTATTTCCCCACCTATTAATTTAATTAAAATAAATTAAATATTCTTTTTTAATCTACCATATATTCTCCTTTGAATTTGATGTAATAATTTTCCTTCAAAAATTAAACCAGATACAACATCACAGATCCAGAAAAATAATGCATCTTCTCTAATCAATATGTTGAATCAAAATTTTATCATGCTAATCTCTATTAAGTCATCCATATCTTAAAATGTTCCCTATTATATAATTACTAATCTATTATAATGAATTTCTTCTAAATATATAATCATTGACAACAAAATAGGCTAGAAAAGTCTAAGTAATAATATTGGGTTTTTTAAAAAAATCCCTATAAATCCATTAAAAAGATTCAAAATAATATTATAATTTTTTGTTTTATAGTTTCATATTTTTTATAAGAATTTAAAGAGGTTATTACTGGAGAATAAATAATTACATCATATCATTAATGTTATTACATAGTAATTTGATTAATTCATCACTAGATATTAAATGTCCACACATTGTGTGTTTAATATTAAGGTAAAGTCATGATATCTGTTTTCGGGAACAATTTTTCACAACATAGAGGTTATAGATGTTTCCAAAATAGGTATATATTTAATTGTGATTATTCACAAAAGTTTTAATATTGAATGAAGTGTACAATAATATTACATATGGTAAAAAATATAAAATAAAATTTTTCAAAATGATTTTATGATGACTAATCTTATTTTAATAGTGTTTAGGAATATACATCTTAGGGTTGTCATTCATCCCCCAGTTCAATGTCATAACACTTAGATAAGATGTGGATTGTACAATGATAATTATTATTATGTTATAATGAATTTAAATAATATATTTTTAGATTTTGTAACACTATAATTCTCATAACTAAAATATAGATTATGTTTTTATTTTAGGATAGATATATATTTTAAATACATTACACCGTAATAATATTTTGTGTATCATAATAATTTCATGAAATACAATTTTTGGATAGTTAATAATCCTTCAAACATATAGATTTTAGAATCAGATACTGAAATATTTTTCAACCCTGTTTGACATATTTGACTTTATAATAGTGTGGAATGATATGTTTTTTGATCATATATGCTAAAAAAACTTTAATAGATTATATACCTTAATAGAATATTTTTATGTTCAAAAAATGGCTCGATAATAGCTAGAATTAATAATATGATATAATTGTGAATAATTTAAGAAATATGTGTTCTATAAAATTAATTGGGAACTAGCCTCCCTTGATATAGTTAACCAAGGGATAAAGAAAGAGGAGGATAAAATCCTCACGATGAATATGGGGATTAATTCCACAACAATGGAGGTGTAACTAATTTTGTTTTAAATTGCATGGATCCAACATGGGTACATGATTGGTAGTGGTACATTCGTGTGTGAGAAAGTGGAATGATTTCAAATTTGTGATTTATTATAAACTAATAAGCAAAAGGAATTCGGTCAAAAAATTTAAAATCAGTATGATTCGTCAATTTTGGTACATGGGTTTAACATCATTGTATACTATGAAGACATTTCATTATAATAGTGAACCATGTAAAATTTCTTATGCCAATTGTATTTATGGAATTAATATTTGGTGAGGAAGAGAGATGTTATTTTAATATCTATGACACAAGACCATCAAAGGGGATATTTTAATTTAAATACTATAACTCACCCCCATCCCCTTGTTTTATAGATTAGTGGGATGACTACTTGTGAAGAATCATTAATTACATGTGTGAATCATGGTTAAATTTTTTTAAAATACCATTACTTAAAACTAAAACTTTAATGGTGCAGTATATTTAAGTATGTGTTAAATCCCACAAAAATAATAATAATTAGAATGAATCCATGAACATTAATGTTAAGATGATTTATTTTTTTGATTGAAATAAATAAAAAACTAGTTAAATAGAATATTATTGACCAAAACATATCAATAATTATTAAATCAGGGGTCATAAGAAAAAATATAATATAAAATATTTTAATGGAATATTGTGTTTCATTGGAATAGGATTTATAAAAATAATTTGTCCTAGTATTTGTTCTCTAACTATTATACATAAAATCTATTTTGATCATTCTATTTGGTTCATTAAATAATTAGATAATTCAAACCAATTTTTTAAATTAAAAATTAAAAATTATTATGTGACTGAGAGAGAACTCACGGAAAAACATCAAAGATTGAAAATAACTTCATTAAAATAATGGGAAATGGTAATTCTTATTAATTGAATAAAAGATATTGAATAATGATCAGAAGAATAATCCTAAAAAAATATAATTTTAAAAACATAATTATTCAATAAACATTCATTAAAAACCAAAAAACAAATCTAAGAACCAATGTTTAATATTTTTATATATTAAATAGGTTTCTAAAATTCTACTGACAAATAACTAGTCATCCTCCCCCTTCCAAGACATCCACAAAATTTCTCTAGTGACTGAATGCCACGTAAATGTCTGACGAAGTACTCTTTGTATAGATAACTTCCTTATCTATATATTATCATATATCCTAAATGTTTTTTCAATTTTTTAGTATCCAAATTCTTATAAACTTTCCTCTATTAACTGAGTTGGACACCTAATTCTTATCCCTAAAATTTATATCCATGATTCTAATTTAATAGATGTATTAAATCTTTTAGATCTACAAAAATTTTCAATATTGTGGATAGATGGAAACAACCATCCCAACCCTGAAAAAACTAAACTAGACCTCCAAGACAGTTTTCCACAAGGTCTCAAGCATGCCTTTCAATATTCCAGAGGCATATGACTAGTAGTGAGGGATGAGAGTGTGATACTAGGGAGACTATAACCTCACATCTGAGTAAGAAAAAAATATAATTAACTAGATAAAATCTATTATAGGAAATTAATTGAGTGAAAATTAGTAAATAAACATAAATATAAGAATTCAAAAATAATAAATTAAATTCTATAAAATTGAAAATATCTATGTCACACATACATCATCGGCCACACACTAGGTCGGCCATACATGATGGATTATATAAAAAGAAGTGATGTGAAGGTACATGGAACTCCTAACAACTCTGAGTCAGACCACATAAACAGTCTCCAAAAAAACTATCTTTCCCCTAAAACACAATCATATGAAATCTATAAGAGTGGATTTTCTTGACCATTAAACCCTAGACCTCATTCAAATACACTATGAAATATGTGCTAAACCTAAAAAAGCCTACATAAGGTTTTCACAAACAAAAAGGTCTACATATAGTGCTGAGAAATAATCATATTAGTCCACCCCTCTAATAAAAATATAAATATGATATCTTAATTTCATGATCATGCAGTACGATATGCCTTCTATAACACAACTTAAATAATAAATACAACAATAATAAAAAATAAGAATGTTATTGATCCTCTGTTCTGAAAACCATATTGCCCATATCAACTTCTACCTAAGTCAGAATGTACCTAGTCATATTCCATCATATAAATCAAAATATATACACCCATACATATAAATTTACATGTATATGTATGTACATGAAAATGAAATTGACCCGAGACATCGGGCTAAGGTGTCCATGAACAACATCATATTGAAGAAATCGATCCGCTTTCATTCCTTGGATCTCAGATCATGTTGGACAGAAATATGATATCTTGGTCTTAGTGATAGATTACATAACACTAAATCCATGTAATTTTAAGTCGATCCTTGTGTTATTAATCCTGATAAAAAAAATCGGCTTTTCCCAGCACTTTAAATGTATATAATCTAGCTAGATCACCACAGGGGGATACATGTCCCACCCTTGGTAATATCTGTATACATATCCAGTAACTATGATAAATGGTTCATAGGTGTCAACTAGCTATCATGAAAATATGGAATATAGTGGGATTTTTTCATGAACCAACCTGGGTCGACCCTGAACCGGTCACCTGAGTCAGCCCACAACGTGGCCCGATGGGCGTTCCTGATCCTCACGGGCTGGAAACTAGTGTTGGGAACCAAAATGTAATCTTTGGGAATGATTTGGATCCTAAAATAAATAAGTAAATAAGAATGAACTGAACAATAGAACTGATATTTTTCAAGTTAAATGAAAATAAAACTGAACATACCTCCTTGGGACCTTCTAGGTCACCACCCAACTCAGACTCTAGCCTGCTCCAACACAGAGCAGTTGAACTAGGAACCAGAACAAGAACTCAACCTGCAACTAAAAGAATATGATTGGTGTGATCACCCAGATGCTCATTAGGGATGCCAAATATAACCATGGAAACCAAGAATTCTCTTTCCCAAAAACAATCCACTGACACTAGTTTGAAATACAAATATAAAATTAGGGTTTTCACATTTTAAAATAAACAATGTGTTTTTTTTCATAAAAAACCACGCTACATACCATTTTGAAAATTATTTTTTTCATTTTATAAATAAAACCCCAAACAGAATAAACCAATGTTGGGATAAAGTAAAATAGGTAAATAGTGAAAACTGAAAATGAACTTGTGCAACCGAAAGAAAACATGCAATGTAAATATTACAGTAACCATGGATGATCTTAAACATCCCTAGAAGACCCCTAGACGTACTCAGTTTCCAAACCACCTGCTTGCGTATGGTGAAGCTCCTAATCCTATAAGCAGCTGTCCATCCTAATTGAACAATCTAGTGGAAAATCCCACTAGGCCTAACAAAAAATCTAGGGGGTACCAACCCATCTAATCGGGGTTGGTCAGCAACTGTCAATCGATCATCTAATAGGCTCCCAGGATCCCATGGTGGTTATAATAATATCATGTATGTAGGATATCCCTCGCACATATGACTCATCTCATCGAAATTCTCTTACCCAAACACATACACTTCATATGTGATACCCATAAAGGGTTACCCTATACAGGAGCACCTCATATACACATTCAGTCATATCACAATAACAAAGTGTCAACTGGGCAGTCATGCCATTAAAAACATTATAACCATTTGAAATATATTTTTTCAAAATACTCAAGTTGTTAGGTGGACATACAGTAATCAAGTCTTCATCATTTCAAAGAATCATCACAATCATTACACTAAAGCTGAAAGTGCCAAACAGGACTTTAAGTCCAAAGCCACTGATGCATCTTTAGTAAAACATTTCAAACTCTAAATGAAAAATGCACAATACCTTTTTTATGTGCATAAAAATATCATCATTTGAGTTGGAGATACCAAACGGGTTGCCACATTACTTAAAATATTAAAACACTTCATTGAAAACACAAGTGCTTCCAAACAGACCATTGACATTACATAACCAAAAACATTACAGAAAATATCACACAAAAACGATTTTTTCATTTCCAATGTCAAACCGTCATATTCTCAAAGACTCCGTTTCAAGCCTTTTTAGAAACCACACAAAGAACCCAAATCCATTTATAAATCATGAATCATTTTCACAAAATTACCACCTCCTTTCAACATAACTTAAAAACACACACTGAAACATTTTTCACCCATCATTCACAATCCAAACATCATTTAGAATTACATTTATTCATTTAGTAAAACATTAAAAAAAAGGGTCAAACAATGTATTTCATCTCAATTTCAATCAATTCACAAGAATTCCATTGTATAATTCATTGCATGACTAAACCCTTTGAAAACTACCCTCACACCTTTCAAAACATAATCAACACCACATGCACAACCAAATGCACTTTTTCACAATTAAGGAAACCATTTCCATAATTAAAAAAACCAATATAAAAAAATTATTCAACAGTTCTAAGAGTTAATGGAAGTCTTAAAATGCTAAAACATACTCATCTAGATAAATAGGCAAACCAATCATTTTAATTGCAGAACATTCAAAACACGCTAAACTAGATAAACCAGATAAACAAGTAGAATAGCTCATAAAATAAACAAGTAGAATAGCTCTTCCCTTTTATTCACCTTTAACTCTTCAGGTATAAAACATCGGATGAAGAAAGATTTAAATACATCCCATGTCATCCCAAATTGCATTGATGATGGTGATACCATCTCCCACTCGTCTAGAGTTGAACCTTCAAACAGACCCAAAACAGCATGCACTCTAACAGCTATGAGAGTTCCCAAAACCCTTAAGATGTGCTCGACCCCTTCAAGCCATTCTTCTTATTCTAATAGACCCCAATCACTGTGAAGGATAGGCGATGTCCGAGGTAGACCAAAAACTGGGCATGACTTATCAGAAACCTTGGGGACATTTCTGGGAGGCATTTTCTGAACAACATATAAAACACATAACCAAAACTAATATCAAGTCGATGCAACATAATTGAAAGCACTATCATCTGAAAACAACTAGCTAATGAAGAACAAACAAAAACAATAACAACCCAAAATTCATTTTTCAAAAACCCTTTTTATTTTAGATTTCAAAACTGCCTTCTTTCAATTCCATTTTCCAAATACCAAACCCACTTTTCAGACTAAATTCAATTTCCCAAATCTTTTCCCCTTTTCATATTAAAAAAACACGCTCATATCAATCAAAACCAAAAAAACCCAACTTACAAGAAACCATTGGGATGAGGAACTATCAGTAATGCTTAACTTGGTGACATGGTAGGGAGTCACTCCCCAAGCTAGCATAAATGAGTAAGAGAAGCTCAACTGCGCAATCGGAATCCACGTGGGTCACTACTCCATGTGAGGTCACAACACGACATTGATCCACCTCCATTTTCATTCTTCAATCCCAAAACAAAAGCAAATGACTCAAAACCTGAACTACCCCTGACAACTCGATGTTTGGAAGGGGTGAGGGTTCATGATGTCATTCCCGTACCAACCTATCAGGTCCTAAAAGTACTAATCTCTATCTACCGGACCCCCCCCCCAAATAACAAGGGATGTCTATTATACCATTTTGTCATGAACCAACCAAGGTCGACCCTAAAATGGTCACTTGAGATGGCCCGACAAGTGTCCCGAAGGGCATTCCCGATCCCCATGGGGTGGCAACTAGTGTCGGGCACATAAATTTAATCATTGGTAATGATTTGTCCCATTAAAAAAATAAACAAGAATGAAAAAAATAATATAACTGAACATTAGGAGTGGAAGAGAAAATAAAACCGAACATACCTACTTGTTACCTTGTATGTCACCACCCAACTCAGACTCAAGTCAGCTCCAACACAGAGCAGCTGAACCAGGAACCAGAACAAGAACTCAACCTGCAACTGAAATAATATGATAGGCATGAGCACCGAGATGCTCAGTAGGGATTACAAATATAACCATGGAATCCAATCATTATCATTCCCAAAACAATCCAATGACCCAAGTTTGAAATAAAAATATAAAAGTAGGGTTTTCACATTTTAAAATAAACAACATGTTTTTTCCATTAAAAAAACAACCATTCTACATACAGTTTCGAAATTTATATTTTCATTTTATATATAAAACCCCAAACAGAATAAACCAAATTTGGGCTAATGTAAAAAAAGTAAACATTGAAAACTAAAAATGAACTTCTGAAACCGAAAGTAAACAAGCTTTGTAAATATTCCAGTAACCATGGGTGATCCTAAACGTCCCTAGAAGGCCCCTAGATGTACTCTATTTCGGAACAACCTACCTGCGTATGGTGAAGGTCTTAAGTCTATAACCAACTAGCCTCCATAACTGACCAATCCAGTGGCAAAGCCTGCCTGACCTAACAATAAATCCAGGGGTACCAACCCATCCAATAAGTTTTGGTCAGAAACCGTCACTAGATCATCTAAAAGATGCCCAAGAAACCATATTGGTTACAATAATATCTTATAAGTAGGAAGGTCCTCGCACGCGTGACTAATCTCATCAAACTGGTCTTCCCCAAACACGGATGCTTCCTGTGCGTTCACCCATAAAGGGTTACCCTAGACAATAGCGCATCATATACACATTCAGTCATCTCACATTAACAAAGTGTCCATCAGGCCATCATGCCATGAAAAACAGTATAACCATTTGAAACATTTTTTTTCAAAACACTCAAGTTGTTAAATATACATACCATAATCAAAACATCATCATTTCAAAGAATCGACACAAACATTACAATAAAAATGAAAGTTCCAAACGAGCCTTTAAGTCCAATGTCTTGGATGTGTATTTAGTAATACATTTCAAACTCTAAATGAAAAACACACAATCCCATTTTTAAGTGCATACAAATATCATCATTTGAGTTAGAAATACCAAAAAGGTCGCCACATTACATAAAAAATTAAAACTCTTCTGTGAAAACACTGGTGTTTCCAAAAAAACCATTGGCTTTACATAAAAAAAACATTACCCAAAAAATAAAACAATAACCAATTGTTTTTATTTTCAATTTCAAATTGTCATATACTCAATGACTTAATTTCAATCCATTTTAGAAACCACAAAAAGAATCAAAATCCATTTTGAAAGCAAGAATCATTTTCACAAACTTACCACCTCCTTTCAACAATACCCAAACACACACACTGAAACATTTTTCACCCATGACTCACAATCCAAAGATCCTTTAAGAATACATTTATTCATTTAGTAAAACATCAAAAAAGGTCAAAAAAATTCTTATATTTCAATTTCACTCACTTCACAAGAATTTCATTTTGTAATTCATTGCATGACCAAACCCTTTGAAATCTACCCTTACACCTTTAAAAACATAATCAACACCACACACACTACCAAATGCACCTTTTCACAATTAAGGAAACCATTTCTGTAATTAATCAAACCACTATATAAAATTATTCAACAGTTCTAGGAGATAATGAATGGCTTAAAATGCTGAAACATACTCATCTAGATAAATAGGTAAACCAAGAATTCTAATTGAAGAACATGCTAAAAACGCTAAACAAGATAAACAATATAGACAAGTAGAATATCTCATCAAATAACATTATTATATATGAAATCACCTACAGATAACAATAGACAAATTCCAAAACTATTTTTCACAATTTTGACCAACACAAAACACTACAATAATTTAACCCTTATTAAGATGCCGGTTATATTTGAAAAAAATTATCTAAAACACACAAGTTCCATGGGTTGTTCTGGAAAGAAATAATTTGGAAATTTATTACCTCAAACAATTCCGGACATAATGGAACATCAACAGAAGGGAGAGTGAAATTTCGTGGACCAATCACACACCCTAAACGACGAGAACATCACATGAATTATAACTCATCCATTAGGGTTAGGCCAAGATAGAGGAAAACCCTTAAAATTGAGGAAGAACATACATGAGGGAGGGTTTGGTGGTGTGGCAAGGCCTGTGTAAGGAGGATTCGGCCTTACTGGGGCACAAAAGGCTGGAGACATCAATGGCCGGAGCATAAAGGTGTCCTGGTTAGTTTCACATCATAAAGGAGTTGGAGTCTGGGGCTGTGGCTGTTGCCGGAGTGGCTAGGGTGAGGTCGGCCGGAGCTGGCTATCCAGGAGGAGGGGAGTCGGGCCGGTGTCGAGGGGCACCGAAGCGGCGAGGGCACGGGTGCGGAGGCCCGGAGTGGCGTGAACGTTTGTCAAGGACGGTGGCGGCCGGGATCCACGGCGAGGTGAGGCAAGGAGGCTAGCCGGAGGCACGATGGTGTAAGGCGGCCAGTAGGAGGCACGACAGAGTGGGAGGAGACTGCTGGGAGGCCTGGTGCACCGACATCAAAAAAACGAGGGGGGAGGCTGGATTGCGGATGGGAAAGGGGGGAAGCGAGAATAGGATAGTTTTTTGTTTTTTTCGTTTCATTTAATAATAATAATAATAAAAGAAATAATAAAAATAAAATTAATAATTATAATAACATTAAAATTTATAATAACAAAAAAATTAATAATAATAATAAAAATCTAAATAATAATAGAAATAAAAATAATAACAATAATAACACCTCACTAAAAATATTATTATTAATTAAATAATATTATTATTATTATTACACTTCAAACATTTATCTCACTTTATTTAAATAAATTCTTATTTATTTTAATCGTTAGGTGTTTGCGCGACACTCGGGATTACCGCATGGCTACCGCCCACCATGCGGTGACCGTGCACGGGTCTGAAACCTAGTAAAGTCATTAAATGCCGAAAATTTTATGTTGGGACCCAGCTCAGACATTGGATCAAGGAACTAAATCCAATAAATAATAAAAAATAATAATTAAAAAGTAGGGGTGTGACAATTATCTCCACCACAAACACTTTATACCCCCACAAAGTCACCCAGCTGAACAATAGGCAAACAAGAATCTATGCCCGATTGAAACCAAAAGAGACCACAATACCAGAGAGTGGGAGAGCGTGGGAGGGTTCTCCCCACTACAAGAATTCAACTAGCGCCAGAATTAGCACCCAGAAACACCACCTCAGAATGTAGGGGGAAATGTGGGAACTCTCAATCAATCCAAACCAACTTCTATAGCACGACCGAACACCACAACCGCTGAAACTTGGAACTCTCGACTCAGACCAACGAAAGCCCAAACACTAGATAAAAACCTCCGAGCAGATCATAACTCAATCAATGAACCCAAAAATAACCACAACATCAATCCTTATATAATACCTTATATCTCCAAAAGAAAACATCCAAACCAAGAATAATCCATACAAGTTCTAAACACACTTTTAAGAAAAATGCATGATTCAGAAAACCACATTTACACAACCCGGACCACTTTGATTAAAATTGGATGAGTCCATCATAACTTCATGACAAAAATGAACTTAAAACAACGTCAAAAACTTAATAGTAGAAAAACAAAGATGAAAAGACTTTAAATGTTCCACTACCAACATGGAAAACAAAACCCAAACTAAAACATCACACCCCTAGAAACTCCTGACTGTGCACGAGCTTCACCCCAAGACCTGTGGCTGGGGCTCTGATTGATGAAGAATCTCCTAACTCACAGTCAGGCACTAGAATCCCTCAATCATAGAATCTTCTTCAAGCAATGCTTGCAGAAAAACTATTCTAGATGACCCAGGAACCCGCAACGATGACATGTATTCAGAGGGATGTGTCATGACTGCATCACGTGCCCGAACTGTCCACACTTGTGGCACACCACTGAATGTTCCGAAGAACTGGAAACCATAACCACTACAGAGAACTCTTTATAAACTTGTTCCTCTAGCACACCTTGCTCTCCAGATGGGGAACCTTTGCAAGGAACCGAATACGCTGGATTTCCAACCATTTGTGCTCTGGAGACCAACTCAGATAAAAATTCCTCATCCAATGACTTCTCAAAATGATTGTCCCTGGAAGGGAGGACATGCTACATGATCTTTGGAAGAATAAATCTGATGAAGGGGAAGTCTTTATCGATTCATGTGATGCTAATTCCAGTGAAATGGACACAAGTTCCTTGGAGTGGTCAACATATGTCTTCACTATTCGTTGGCCTTGTTGAATACGCATGAGATCTTCACTTTTCTTCGTCTTTACCTCTTCAGGTATAAACCATCAGACGAATATGGATTTAAAGACATACAATGTCACCCCAACTCGCATTGACGACGGGGTAACCAACTCCCCCTCGTCCATAGCTGAACCTTCAAACAGACCCAAAACAGCACACACTCTAACAGCTTCAGAAGTTCCCAATACCCTAAAGAGGCACTCGATCTCTTCAAGCCATTCTACTTCTTCTAACAGACCCCGATCACCGTGAAGGATAGGCAATGTCTAAGAAGGACCAAAAACATGGCATGACTTATCAGAAAACTTGGGGACATTTATGGGAGGCATTTTCTGAATAACATATAAATGAAATAACCAAAACCAATATCAATCCAAAGAAACATCATTGAAAGCATCATCATCCGAAAACAACTAGATAAATAAAGTACAAAAAAAACAAACACAACCCAAAATTACTTTTTCAAAAAACCCTTTTTATTTTAGATTTCAAAACTACCTTCCTTCAAGGCCATTTTCCAAATACCAAACCCACTTTTCAATCCATATTCCGTTTCCAAAATCGTTTCCCCTTTTCATTTTAAAAAATCACAGTCACATCAATCAAAACAAAAAAAAACCAACTTACAACAAACCATTGGGATGAGGAACTAGCAGTTATGCTTGACTTGGTGACATGGTTGGGAGAAAGTCCCCAAGCTAGCGTAAACATCTAGGAGAAGCTCAACCGTGCAATCAGACTCCACGTGGATCACTACTCCATGTGAGGTCACGACAAAAAACCAATCCACCTCCATTATCATTCCTCAATCCCAAAGCAGAAGAGAATGACTCAAAACCCAAACTACCCCTGGAAACTCGAGGTTTGGATGTGGTGAGGGTTCATGAAGTCATTCCCATACCTACCTCCCGAGTCCTAAAAGACCTAATCTTCATCTACCAGACACCCCAAATAATAAGGGCTATCTATAATACCATTTTGTCGTAAACCAACCAAGGTCAACCTTGAACCGGTCACCCGAGATGGCCCGCGACGTGGTGTTAAGGGAGTTCCTGATCCCCACGTGCTGGAAACTATTGCCAAGAACCTAAATTTAATCATTGGGAATGATTTGGACCATTAAAAAAATAAAAAATAATGAACAAAACAATATAACTGAACATTAGGAATGGAAAAGAAAATAAAACTGAACATACATCCTTGCGACCTTCTAGGCCACCACCAAACTCAAACTCAAGCTTGCTCCAACATAGAGTAGATGAACTAGAAACCAGAACAAGAACTAAACCTCCAACTAAAAGAATATGATAGGCATGAGCACCGAGATTCACAATAGGGATGAGAAATATAACCACATAATCCAAGCATTCTCTTTCAAAAAACAATCCAATGACACAAGTTTGAAATTAAAATATAAAAGTAGTGTTTTCACATTTTAAAATAAAAAACATGTTTTTTCAATTAAAAAACAACCCCTCTACATACCATTTCAAAATTCATTTTTTTCATTTTATAAATAAAACCCGAAACAGAATAAACTGAAGTTGGGATAATGTAAAACAAGTAAATAGTGGAAACTGAAAATGAACTAGTCCAACCGAATGTAAAAAAGCAATGTAAATAGTCATGTAACCATGGGTGATCCTAAACATTCCTAGAATACCCCTAGATGTAATCAGTTTCGCAACATCCTTCTGGTGTATGGTGAAGCTCTTATGTCTATAACCATCTGGCCACCCTAACTTACCAATCTAGTGGCAATGCCTGCCCGACCTAACATCAAATCCAGGGGGTACCAAAGAGTTTAATCAGGGTTGGTCTACAACCATCACTCGATCATGTAAAAGATGCCCAAGAACCCATGGTTGTTACAATAATTTCTTTTAAGTAGGAAGACTCTCTCATGCGTGACTCATCTCAACACACTTTCCTTCCCCACACATGGACGCTTCCTATGCGTTCACCCATGAAGGGTTACCCTAGACAAGAGCGCCTCATATACACATTCAGTAATCTCACATTAAAAAAGTGTCAACCGGGCCGTCATTCCATGAAAAACCTTATAACCATTTGAATCCTTTTTTTTCAAAACACGCTAGTTGTTAGATGGATATATAGTAATCAAAACATCATCATTTCAAAGAATCGACACAAACATTACACTAAAACTGAATGTTCCAAATGGGCCTTTAAGTCCAAAGTCTCTGATGTATCTTTAGTAAAACATTTAAAACAGTAAATGAAAAATGCACGATACCTTTTTTAAGTGCATAAAAATATCAGCATTTTATTTGGAGAAACCAAATGGGTCTCCACATTACATAAAAAATTAAAACACATCTTTGAAAACACAAGTGTTTCCAAACAGACCGTTGAATTCACATAGCAAAAAACATTACCCAAAATATCACACAATAACCAATTTATTATTTTCAATTTCAAATGGTCATATACTCAAAGACTTCATTTAAATCCATTTTAAAAACCTTATAAAGAGCCCAAATCCATTTATAAAGAAAGAATCATTTTAACAAAATTACCACCCCCTTTCAACAAAACTCAAACACACACACTGAAACAATTTTCACCCATGATTCACAATCCAAACATCCTTTAACAATACATTTATTCATTTAGTAAAACATTAAAAAAAGGGTCAAAAAATTATTGCATTTCAATTTCACTCACTTCACAAGAATTTCATTTTATAATTCATTGCATGACCAAACCCTTTGAAAACTACCCTCACACATTTCAAAACATAATCAACACTACACGCACAACCAAATGCACTTTTTCACAATTATAGAAACCATTTATGTAATTAATCAAACCACAATAAAAAATTATTCAAGAGTTCTAAGATTTCATGCATGGCTTAAAACGCTTAAACATACTCAACCAGATAGACAAGTAAACCATGCATTCTAATTACAGAACATGTTAAACACGATAAAACAGATAAACAAGTAGAATATCTCATGAAATAAAATTATTATATATGGAATTAGCTACACATAATAATAGACACATTCCAAAACAATTTTTCACATTTTGGACCAACAAAAATCACCACAATAATATAGACATTATTTATATATAGATAATATTTTAAAAAACAATTATCTAAAAAACACAAGTGTCGTGGGTTGTGCACGAAGGAAAGAATTTGGAAATTGCCTACCTCAAACTAGTGAGGATGCAACAGAAATTCAATGGAAGGGAGAGTGAAATGTCATGGATCAATCACACACCCAAGATGACGAGAAAAACACATAAATTATAACTCGTCTCTTAGGGCTAGGCCAAGATGGAGGAAAACCCTCAAAATTGTGGACAAACTTACCGGAGGGAGGGTTTTCTAGTACAGCCGGGCTGACACAAGGAGGAGTCAACCTTTCCATAGCATGGAGGGCCAGAGACGCCGCTGGCCAGAGAATGAAGGTGGCCTAGTCGGTTTCACATCAAGAAGGAGGTAGAGGTAAGGGTCACGGCTGTTGTTGGAGCAGCTAGGGTGAGGTCGGCCGGAGCTGGATGGCCAGGAGGAGGGGAGTCGGGCCAAAGACGAGGTGTGCCAGAGCAGCGAGGGCAGGGGTGATGAGTGCCAGAGCAGTGAGGGTAGGGGTGCAGAGGGCTAGAGCGGCACGACCGGTTGTCGATGGCCATGGAAGTTGGGATCCACAACGAGGCGAGGCAAGGAGGCTGGTCGGTGGCGCAGCGGGGCGAGGTTGCCAGCCGGAGGTGTAGCGGAGTGAGAGGAGTCTTCTGGGAGGCCTGATATGCCGACAAGAAAAAAAACAGGGGGGGATAGATTGTGGATGGGGAAGGGGGGTAGTCGGATTAGGTTAGATTTTTGTTTTTTTCATTTCATTTAATAATAATAATAATAATAATAATAACAATAATAGAAATAATAAAAATAGCATTATTAAAGATAATAAAATTAAAATATATAATAACAAAAAATAATAATAATAATAATAGAAATAATAATATAAATAAAAATAATAATAGTAATAACAACTCACTAAAAGTATTATTATAAATTACATAATATTATTATTATTATTACACTTTAAACATTTAACTCACATTATTTGAATAAATTTTTATTTATATTTATCGTTAGTTTTTTGTGCAACACCTGGGCTTACCCCACGGCTACTGCCTACCATGCGGTGACTGCGTATAGGTTTCAAACCTAGAAATGTCCTTAAATGCTGAAAATTTTAAGTCGAGACCCTGCTCGGACCTTGGAGCGAGGACCCAGAACCATGAAATAAAAAAATTAATTAAAAATTATGGATGTGATATATTTCATGACACTCTATCCATGTGTAATCTAGTTTTATATCATATTCCAAGATCTCAACCCCCACGAATACAGACATGAAAACATAGATAATACCTAAGGTGGACAAACCATAAAAGATCTATAAGAAATAATTCCCTTATCACATATAGAAACTTTGAATCATTCAATAACAAGATTAACAACCTGGTCCCCAAACATGTCTGGGTGATACTATAATTATGTATCAACTGATCCTAAGGAGTATCCTAGCAATAAAATGAGGAGATAAAGTCCATCATCGGGGAACTCATTACAATATATATGATTGGGAGAAATGTTCTCAAATTACAACATTTGGAATCCCCTAGAATGATAGTAGACTATCCATTCCTAGAGCGACCCAATATAAGATTGTTTCCTAGAAACTCTCAACAAAATACCTCTGTGTACAGGAATATGGAGGAATCCCATAGAAAAATGGGAATTATAGTAATAATTATAATAATATTCAACAAAATATGACACATGAGCCCAACCATAGGAAGTACATCTAGAAATCCCTAAAAATTAATGCTCTATAGATTTGTCCAAGGAAGTACGTCTCACATATCACATCATAGCAACACATAAATCAAACCCGAAGGGTTGATAACCATGAAGAAACATTTAGAATCACGTTTTTATAAAATGTAACCAAGAGAAATAATAAATAAATAGTGAAGTGTGTTGAACACTTATAACCAACACCACTATAAAATACATCCCACTTATATGTTCGGCATGGGTTCAAGAGTGACACATGCTACCATAACATCCTAAAACCCCAATGCACTATCTAAGGGTCATTAAAACACTATGACACTGTTTCGCACGGAATCCGGGGATGACCTCCTGGATGGGAGATTCAAACGTTCCGATCGGTTTCTAACGGGTTTGTTCGTAGAACCGGAAACATCCAATGATTCCACATCCGTTTGGACCTACTTTCCAAAGGCAGGCGCTCATTAGCTTGTGGAATAATGAGGCTTAGGAATTTGCATTGGTCGAGAGGATGGGAGGTCGGACTCATCACACCTTTTTGAGGGGAATTATTGTCTACTCCGGGACTCTCTTTATAGATTTAAGTTATGTTCGTGAATCCTTATTATACTACCAATTATAAAATGAGCTTTCCTTTAGTTTTAACAATCAATGATTAAATATGCAAGAAATTTAGAGAATATTTTATATGTATTCGAGGTTCTTCATCAATAGAGAATCATCTATATCTGTTTAGAGATTCTTGGTCAATGGTATCCTTCAATACATTTATATAAAAGTCTCTTGGTCATTATGATGACCAGGCTGGTTTTAAAGCCACTCAGTGGGGCACTTGAAGTTTATCGTCATTCAGAAGGACATAGATTATTTCAAAGTTGGGATCGAACCCATAAATGGGCTACCTACGTATCCTTTGTTTTGGAAAAGGAATCAGAACCCACGTAGTTCGAGAAATAGAGTATGATGTTTATGATTGATGACTCAAAGATGAATGCCATAATTACTTTTACACTCTAAGCTCACGTGAGTCATGCTCGGTGTGAGAAACAAGAGGTATTGGTAAAAATTAGACAATTGTGCCATGACAGATGCAATCATAAGAATTTGTTTGGGGCTTATGCATGTATGACTGCCCAGATAGATGAAGGTTTAGGATTTACTTTTAGGGAGAAAATCCATGAACATGGTCCATAAAGTTATATGTGCTTCATGGAGATTTGAATACTCTAATCTTGGGGCTTACTCCTAAGGAGGATGCCCAAGTTAGGAGGGGACTTATGACTGGGTTTTATTCCTGAAAAGGAAACCCAAATCAAGGGTAAATTAGGACTGGTTAAGAGAAATTTAAGGGGGCTTGGGGTTTACTCCTGAAAAGGAAACCCAAGATTATGACTGGGACTTACTCCTAAAAAGGAGGCCCAGATTAAGGGACTTGGGGCTTACTCCTGAAAAGGAAGCCCAAGGTTATGAATGAGTCTTATTCCTGAAAAAGGAGACCCAGATTAGGGATTAAGGTTTGGGGCTTACTCCTGAGGAGGATGCCCATATTTGAGGTTGGGGCTTATTCTTAAGAAAGATGCCCAGGATTAGAGGACTTGATTGGGGCTTACTCCTGAGGAGGATGCCCAAGATTGGGAACTTTAAGAATTTGGGGCTTACTCCTGAGGAAGATGCCCAGGTTAAAGGTTTTTTTATAACTGGGGATTATTCCTGAAAAGGAGACCCAGGTTAGGATTCTCTCATCTTAAAAGATGAGGTTGAATGAATGACCTCTCAATCTTTGGTGACATAAGGATATTTAAATCCTTAGGTTTTGAGAGATATTCCACAGAATTCCTTTCAGATAAGGAAGTCAAATCAAGAAATCATGCCATAAATGGCTTTGAAGAGTGTCTTGAAGACTGAATCTGGAAAAGGAAAGGTGAAATGACTTAAGAGGGGTAAAAATGGGCAAGATGGGCACCCAAAAAGATAGGGGTGCACAAGTTTTGAAAGGCGCGCAAGTCTTCTGTGGGCGCGCAAGTATTGGTCGCGCAGGTATACCTGCGCGGCTCATGGTGTACTTGCGCGATTTTCAACCAGCATTGAAATACTTGAGCGACTCTTTTTTAAACCCTTTGGGGTTCTTCCAGAAAAGAGACGCGCAAGTTATCTTGAAGGAAATAAGTTGGCGCGCAAGTGTTTGATGAGTTTCAACACTTAGGTCTTCCTTCTTCTCTTTAAATCTTCCGTTCTAGGTAAGAAATTACCTTAGAAGTGTTCCGGAAGCTTTGAGAAGAGACTTGGGCATCGGGAGCTTCAATCTGAGTTTCTGGAAAAAGATTCTATCGAATGGGGGGCCCACAGGGTCTATTTATAGGAAAAAGAAGACCACGGGCAGTTACCGGGTGGTTACCACTTAGGTCGCGCAAGTCACTTGCGCGACCAAGACCGTCGCGCTTGTGTACTTGCGCGACCGTGGTAAAACTTGCGCGGTGCATTTTCTTTTGATCCTGTGTTCATGCCTTTGTCGATTTTTGATGTTTTCTTCAAAGGTTGAAACCACTTTGAGCTCAGATATTCCCTTTTCCGATCTTTATATTCTGTGACGAAAGGAGCATCAACAAAAGTCCCCCCTCAGAGTTGGATCTGGAGAGAAATGAGAATTTGACTCTGAGGAAATCGAATCCCTCCAAAGGAAAAGGGAGGCGCGAAAGTCTGCAGTGCGCAGAGGGCGGCGCGCAAGTCTGCGTCGCGCAGGCCTTAAGCGCTCTGGGTGCGGCGCGCAGGTAGGCTTCATGGCCTATAAATACACGGCCTCACCTCCGTACATGCATCTGGATTTCCGGATTTCTCCAGCTCTCGCCGCGCAAGTCTTTTTTATTTCACTGTTTCCTCGCTGCCGCGCTACTCTCAAGGTAATAGGACTTTCGCGGTAATACTTGCGTGACAAAAACTTGCGCGGAACATGTATCACTTGCACGACATCTCCATACTTGCACACCTTAATGCCTTAGCCATTTTTTTAAATTCTTTCACAAATTTTATGAAAAAATAAACCCATTTAAGAGTTTAATTTATTCAACTCCTGTGCAGATTCATTGGCTCTTCGACCTGGATTAATTGATGAACTAGATAGTAAGCGGATAGATGATATGATGAACATTATTGGCCATGATTACTATGATATCTATGACAGCACTTTCCCAGATTTGGATAAGTACTTGATGAAAAATCATTTTAATTTCCCACAGAGCATCTACCTATCTCTGTGTGGTCATGGTCATCTGTAAGGAGTCAATGTTCTAAATGCAAACAATTATATACCTGAGATGCAGCTGCATTGCTATTTCTCTATTTTGGTTATGTTGTGCATTAAGAGTAACAACAATGGTGTGAACTTTCAAATTCTTCCTCCATGTCATTTCCTTGCAGATATGAAAATGGAAAACCCATGGGCTGAAATTTTTTCCACTAATGGTTGGTGGAGAGAAGACAAACATGGTATTAGAGCAATATCTGAAAAGAGTACTCTCTCCAAATGGCTCTTTACTTCCAATGCTCCATTCTCAAATCCATGTATCCATCTTCCAAGTCTCTTGGACAGAAACAGAGTCACTGTTTGATCAGCATAAAATTTTCTCAAACCGCACTCAAGAACATCCTTTTACAATTGTTCCAAGAAGAGCTGGTATCACTGCATCTCTTATTGTATCCAGTTGAATGAATGAATTCCATGTGATTGCTAATGAAGCTCGGGATGCCGTAAATCAAATGAAGTGTTATGTTGAAAGCTTCTTGTAATTCTCGAAAAAGAGAAGAGACTCCAGTCTGTGGATGTCCTTCTAACTCTTGTGTATCAATGAAAAACACTTTTGTCTTCAATCATTTGTACTTGCATTCTTTTCACTACCTGCTTCAATTTTACTTAAGCCAATGGGCCTAGTAAGCATAGTTTGATTTTTACTAGGATTATTACAAATAATCCTAAAAACTTTGAACCTTTTAATTGCTCAATATTACCTAAATCATACAAAAAAATGTATATTTAGTGAGCTGAAACTTGACTTTTATTCAGAGTTCCTTTGTCTTTTGTGTGGGCAGTTTAAAGTCATGCACGCCGGACATAAAGGGGCTAATGTTTAAGGTCGAAATAGCTTTGACCGAAATGGATTAAAATGGATTCAATTCCTTGACAATTTATCTGAAAAAATATTACCATACTCAAGTATGAGAGAAAATATGTAAACTATGGCTTAAGAATGTTTGAATCTGAGGAATGATATGAAAAAGAGCTAAAAGGCATTAGAAGAAGTAGTTTCCAAGAATGAAGTTACTATTATTTAACAAAACCCGTTAGGGGGTTGAAATATGCAGGGCCACCTATGGGCATTGGCTGCATGGTCAAATAAATAGCATCTTTTGGCTGACAAGTCTGTTATGTGGACTGTTTATGCAACGCCACCTATGGGCACGTGCTGCATAGTCAGGCAAAAGAACTCCCAGAAATTTACATTCTTAGTGCTAAAATCCAGTGAAAGTTTATGGAGATTCAAATTTTCTAAAGTATAGAGTTTGTTGTATGGAAAGAGGTACTTGAATATGGAGAAGATATTTCCGAACAAGAACATCGAAGAACTGGATGAATATCACTCCTACGAAGGTCTGACACAAACGTAGGGAAGAAGAATAAACCATAGACTTGAATACTTTCAGATCATGAAAAAGGATATGGGACAAATATGTTAAGGATGGCTATATTTTTTTTTGCGGATCCCTACATACTGTCGTTTAAGACAAATAAGGACAAAAGAGGCATTCTTCCCAAGAATGAAGTTACTATTATTTAACAAAACCCGTTAGGGGGTTGAAATATTCAGGGCCACCTATGGGCATTGGCTGCATGGTCAAATGAATTTCATCTTTTGGCTGACAAGTCTATTATGTGGACTGTTTATGCAAAGCCACCTATGGGCACGTGCTGCATAGTTAGGCAAAAGAATTCTCAGAAGGTTGACATTTTTGTGACTAGAAGTCATGAAAAGGGTTGTGAAGATCTGAAAATATTTAAGGTTAGGATTATAATACATAAAGATGGGTATTGTCCAATGTATATAGAGATACATAGGTCAATGAAAACCATAATCATGTTGTGGCTGGGTTCTGAATTGAAATTTTGGACTTCACTACGTATCTCATAAGAATGAGAATCAAGCCATACATAGTTCCTGAAATGCAGTTTATCGTCGTGCAGGACGAAAGTATGAGTGATCTTAGTTTAGGGTCATAGAATTCGGACCATAATAATGAATACACAGTGTGTGTTTTCATGAGGAATTTTCAGCCAAGGGACTGAAAGTGAAATTTGGGGTTAGGACCAAAAGACTTGGGACTGGATTCGAGGGACACTCGAATGTTCCTACGTATCCCATAAGGATGGGAATCAAGTCCACGTAGTTCTAGAATTACCCTTAGTACAAATTTGGTTCATACATGTGAAGGGTGAAAGGGGACTTTAGTGTAATGATGGTTTAACCTAATATTAAAAGTTCAGGCATTAACATGTATGCACGTAGTCTTTTGAAAATGAAAACCATGATTGAAAAATCAATGTCAATAATAGTTCTCTTTCAAATGAGGAAATCAAAGAATATTGTAGTTTATTTTCGTACCAGACAAAAGTGTTGTATCGTTTAACGGCATATAACAAGGACGAAAGTGAATCAATGTAAAGATATTGATTCCAGGGGCGGTTTCACGAATCAACATCATATGAGATGGTGGTGAACCAATGTGAAGAGATTTTTTTTGGGCTTGAACTTGGTGAGGTTGCCTACATACCCAGCCTGGAGGGCAAGGATAAAAGTCCGTGTAGTTCAATTAAAGAATGAATCAACGATCAAGTTGTTCTTGTGGACAATGATCTAAAAAAAATATTGTTGGGACTTACACATGGTTAGTGGCCCAAAGGGAGTGTTATGGTTGATGTTCGCTCTAAGCTCACGTGAGTCATACTCGGTGTGAGAAACAAGAGGTAATAATAACCTTAACGATGTAAAGTTTAATGTCATGTAGGACATAAAAAAGGGACTATGCAGTTTAAAGTCTTATAGTTAGGACTATTGGTGCTGCACAGTTTAGTGTCATGTAGCAGGGTCAAAATACAGTTTATTGTCATGTAGGACCTATCAAGTATTTTTTGTACAGTTTAGCGTCATGTAGTTAGGACGATGGGGATAAAATAGTTTAACGTCATATTGGACGAAAGGGGGACTGTGCAGTTTAATGTCATGCCGTAAGGACAAAATAACACACCATTTATATCATGTTGGACGAAAGTGCGAATAGTTTAAGGTCATATTCATGGACCGTGGATGGTGCAGTTTAATGTCATGCTGGACCTTTGATGATTATATAGTTTAACGTCTTTCCGGACATGAGGGACTTTTATACAGTTTAGCGTCATGTAGTTTAGGATGTCACAGTTTAACGTCTTGCTGGACATAAGGGATTTGCAAATAGTTTATGGTCATATACATGGACCAGGGATGATGCAGTTTAAGGTCATGCTGGATGGTTTAGGGAACTTTTTCACAGTTTAATGTCGTGTGGGACGAAGTTGCAGTTTAAAGTCATACTGGACCATTGCTGTATAGTTTAACGTCATATAGAAAGGAAGATCTGGTGCTGTACAGTTTAAAGTCATGTAGTTAGGACTAAGGTGAACCAATATGAGGATATCAGTTCTAGGGACTTTTTACAGTTTATCGTCATGCTGGACGATGAAAGTGCCACACAGTTTAACGTCATGTTGCTAGGACACAATATAGTTTAATGTCATCTCGGAAAAAATATAGTTTAATGTCATATCGGACAAAATATGAAACTTCTGTACAGTTTTAATGTCATGTAGATAGGACAAAATAACAGTTTAATGTCATGTAGGACATAAAAAAGGGACTATGCAGTTTAAAGTCTTGCAGTTAGGACTATTGGTGCTGCACAGTTTAGTGTCATGTAGCAGGGACAAAATACAGTTTAATGTCATGTAGGACATATCAAGGGCTTTCTGTACAGTTTAGCGTCATGTAGTTAGGATGATGGGAACAATATTTTGTGTTTATACAAAATACTTCTTCAGAAATCTGGCATTAGTTGGAGTCATGATGTGTTCTCCATCCATTGAGATTAGAGAATATGCTCTATTGGAGTAGACCTTATGTATTGAATAAGGTCCTTCCCATTTTGGTTCAAGCTTGGGAGGCTTCTTTCCTAGTATCATTGGTGCTCTGAGAACCAATACCAATTCTCCCTGAATGAATGAACGAAGACGAACTTTTTTGTTAAAAGCTCGTGCTATTCGATTCTGATAGATTTCCAAGTGGTGCAAAGTGCACAATCTTTTCTCATCTAACTGTTCCAATTCATTCAACCGCTTTTGGGATTGCTCATCTGTAGATAACTGATCACAAATGGCTATTCTGAGTGAGGGCAATTGAACTTCAATTGGCAAGACTGCTTCTGTTCCATATATCAAGGAATATGGAGTAGACCGTGTTGCATTGCGAGTGGTAGTCCGATAAGCCCATAAAGCATGAAAGAGTTTATCAGGCCATGACCTCTTATCTTTATTCCCCATATTTTGCAGTATATTTGAAAGAGTCTTGTTGAAGGCCTCTATCTGGCCATTAGCCGCTGCATGATATCGAGATGAATGGTTAGACTTAATGTTGTATTCTTGATATAATTTCTTTACCTCAGAAGAACAGAAGTTGGTGTCGTTGTCCATCCATATGGTATGAGGGACACCAAATCTAGTAATGATGTTAGACTTGATGAAGCTAACAATGCATTTAGAACTGACTTCTTTGAGAGGTACTACCTCTGCCCATTTGGAAAAGAAATCAGTAGCAGTAAGAATGTACTTAAACTGCTTGGCCGTGGCTGACGGGTAAGGTCCCACCACATCCATTCCCCATGTGGAAAATGGCCATGAGTATTTAGCTGTATGAAGCAACTCTGGAGGTTGATGAATGAAGTTGGCATATACTTGGCATGAATGACACTTCTTTGTGAAATTAACACAATCTTGTATCATTGAAGGCCAAAAGTATCCAAGCCTTCGAATTTGATCAGATAGTCTATGTCCAGACTGGTGGGCACCACAGACTCCTGCATGCACTTCTTTTATGACAGCCATTGTCTCTTCACCATCAATACATCTGAAGAGATCTCCATCAAAACCACATTTGTAGAGAATTTTCTCAAAGTGGTTTGGGCTATCATAAAGAGTAAAATTGACCACACGTCGCCGAATTTGTTCTTTCTCGGCTCTATCAGGTGGAAGTGTTCCATTTTGAAGGTATTCCCTGATAGGTGACATCCATCCTGTAGTATGACCATACGGTTCAGGAATGGGACTAATTTCATTAATTTCCTCTGTTCTGACTTGAACATAAGGTGAAATTGCACGACGGTGGGAAATACAGATGGTTGTCTCGTCCCGATTTGGATCTGCTAAAGCTATGACTATATTAGCCAGTGCATCAGCTTGACCATTTTTTGATCTTGGAACATAAGAAAATGTTGGTTCTGAAGGGAATTCCGACATTAAATCTCTGACGTAATCATATAAAGGGATTAATTCTTCTTTTCTGATGGCATAATCCCCATTGACTTGTTTGATTACCAGGTCTGAATCACCTCTCACCTTTAAGTGATTCACTTGTGCTTGAAGCGCTAACTCCAAGCCTATAATGAGAGCTTGGTATTCAGCTTCATTATTGGTACCACCTTCCCACAACAAAAAGGAATAAGGTAACACTGCCTTATCTGGAGAAATGAGCACAATTCCTAAAACAACTTTGTTGAATTTAGGATTTTCCATTTTCTTCCCTGTTGGACTTCTAGAAGCACCATCAAAATACATTTCCCATGTTTGAGGACTCTCTTGAATAGAGAAAACTTCCTCATCAGGGAGTTCGATATCTGAATACGTGTCTTCCACTGAATGATTTTCAGCCAGGAAATCAGCCAGAGCTTGGCCCTTAATTGCCTTTTGAGACACATATTGAATGTCGAACTGCTGTAGAATAACCGCCCACCTTGCCAGACGTCCTGTAAGCATTGGACGACTAAGGATCAATTTGAGTGGATTATTACGAGACACCAATTGGACCTCATGATGTTGTAGGTAGTGTCTTAGTTTCTGAACTGCAAAGATTAATGCTGGGCAGCACTTTTCAATACTTGAATACCGGGTTTCTGCTTCAAGCATAGTTCTACTGAGATAGTAGAGACTATTTTCATTCCCAGCATCATTCTTTTGAGCGATAAAGTCACCCAATGATCGCTCTAAAGCTGTCACATAGAGCATAAGAGGTCTACCCTCAACAGGTGGCATGAGTACTGGTGGACTCAAGAGGAATTTCTTGAGAACATCAAATGATTCTTGACATTCTTCAGTCCACTGGTAAGTGACTCCTTTCTTCAATAATTTGGTAAAGGGTAAACTTTTGCCTGCCAAATTGGCGATGAAACGCCGAATATAGGCTATGTGTCCTTGAAGTCCTCTTAATTATTTCAAATTCTGAGGAGGTGACATACCAAGGATTGATTTGGTCTTCTCAGGATCGACTTCCATACCACGATGGCCTACAACAAAGCCGAGGAATTTTCCTGAGGTTACCCCAAAAGCACATTTTAAGGGGTTCATCTTCAAATTATGTTGTCGAAGCTTGTGGAATATGACTTCCAAATTGGCCAAGTGATCAAAACGTTGTTTGGATTTAACCACAAAATCATCTACATAGCATTAATCAAATTTCCCTAAAAGAGGATTGAAGATACGATGCATGGCGCGTTGATATGTTGCACCTGCATTCTTTAAACCAAAGGGCATCACCCGGTAACAAAACACACCTTGAGGAGCTCTGAAGGCTGTATATTCCTCATCTTATGGGGCCATTCGGATCTGATTATATCCAGAATATCCATCCATGAAAGAAAGTACTTCATAGCCAGCCGTCGCATCAATTAAGAGTTCTGTAATCGGAACTGGGAAATCATCTTCAGGACAATACCGATTAAGATCTCTGAAATCGATGCAAAACCTAATTTGTCCGTTCTTCTTCTTTACAGGGACAATATTAGCCAACCACTTGGGATATTGAACTTCTCTGATGAAGTTAGCTTTGATAAGCTTATCCACTTCAGCCTCGATTTTGGAAGCATAGGTTGGGTGTTTCTTCTCGCGGCTTGCTTGAATACTCGATGTTATTTTGGCAAACCCAAATGATGGGTGGCAACATCAGGGTCAAGGCCATGCATCTCTGTATAATTCCAAGAAAAAATATCTTTATTTTTCTTTAGAAAAGAAATATACATCTCTTGCTCTTCACGGGTCATGGCCGCACTAATTAAAGTGGGGCGTGGATCTTTATCTGTACCCAGATTTACTTTTCTGAGTTCATCCAAAGTGGTAGAGATACCCTCTTCAAATGCTGGAGGAGCATCTCTAAGATCTTCCTCTTCCTCTTCATCATGTGTTATTTCTTCCATTTCTACTTGCAAAGTAGATGAAAAAACGAAATTCTCACGATCATAAGAGATGTCAAAATTTTCACATTTTGAAGAAGAAGCTTCCATTTCCGACCCTATTGATGATAAAGGGTCTTCTTTGGGAAATAAAGAGGAGATGATGGATTGAGAATCGACATCATTATTCACCTCTGGTGTTTCTATAACTTCTTCTGGCCTGATTAGCGAAGTATAGACTTGTTGGATTTCAGCAGATGAAATGAATACGTCACCACTTATGCTTTCATCACTGCTTTGTAAGTTACCAATTTCTCCCATGTTGTCTGGCTCGATTTCCGTAATTGACATTATGGATCTTTCCATAAGAGTATTTTGATTTGGGCCTATTTTGTCAATTTGACTGATAGGTAACACATAATCTGTACTCACATGTGAAAATGGATTTATTGGAATTTTTTCCAAACCATATGGAGCATTAACTTTGGTAATTTCCTTCATTGTAGATTTTTCTCTTCCCTTCATGTGATAAAATTCCACCTCAATGTACTGAGACTCACATGTCTTGAACGGGGCCTTATAACCATACAATGTTCCAACTTGACCATCGAAACAGTATTTGAGACATTGATGGTATGATGACGGAATAGCTGCATGCTGATGTAGCCAGGATCTTCCAAGCAAGATATTGAAAGCTGAGTCTTGATCAACAATCATGAAATCCGAATTGGAAACAAGATCTCCAAACTGAGTTCTGAGCGTAACTTCTCCCAGTGGTTCTTGTTCATTTTTATCATATCCTTTCAACATCATGGTAGAAGGAGATAAATCAGATTCCGTGAGGCCCAATCGATGAAGTGTACGAATGGGCATGAGGTTGACTCTTGAACCATTGTCAATGAAAGCTCTTCGAACATCTATACCATTGACTTTTCCAGATAAGTACAAAGGTTTTATGTGCCCATGCACAAAATCATCTTCATCTTTATCAGTAAAAGATATCACTGCATGGCATTCTGCAGGATTATTCTCTATGTGCTAGATTTCAGCTGCAACAATTTCAGCTTCAAACTCCTGAGGACTTGACAAAGCTTCGATGAGTGCTTCACGAAGATATCTTGACAGATTCAAAGCATCCAAAATTGATAACTTGGATGGTACTAGGGCCAAGTGTTTCAATATATCATACTTTTGATCTAGAGGTCTGTGTTTCCCAATAGGAATATGCGGTTTAGCAGGTACCTTGGAAGTAGATGCTTTGGAAGCTGATGCATCTTGTATTGAAGCTGGAAACATCCTTGGTTTTGGCAAATTAGACTGATTAGATCCATTTACTTGCTGAGATAAAGAAGATGGAACTTTTAATCGGTCTTCCAAAATAACTGTGCCGAAACTGAGTTGGCCATTGGCAAAAGAACTTGCTTGTTCTTTTTGAGCTCGCTGAAGGGCTCTACCACGAGTTTCTGCTGCATATACAGTGCTAGCAGGGGTAGAATTAGAGTAGTGGCTTCGGAAAGATCCACGTCTTCCCCTGTATCCTGATCCTCTAGAACTTCCTCGAGTTCCTTTATTTGAAACAGGGAATTCAGGCTCATCAAGACTGGAATATGAATCTGTTAATTGAATCATATTAACAGAACCAAAGATTAACTCTTCGTCTGAAAAAGACTCTGCCTGGTTAGCCTGTTTAGGCTGTGCCGTTTGATGGGGTGGTGCCCGTGGCTTCGAAGTAGATGGCATGAAATCTGCCAGAGTCAAAGACAATTTAGGCTTTGCTACATACTCATCTTCTCCTGATTCCTCTTTCTTCTTTGAATTGCACTGCCCTTTTGAGGATTTGTCTTTTGATGGAGGCTTTACTGCAGCTTTTGTAGAAGACACAATTGGCTTCTTCAATTCTGTTCGCAAAATGGAATGGGTCCGATTGATTGTCTTTCTGACCATCCAATCATCATATATTTTCGCAGTTTCTCTTTTGACTTCCTGCCACTCGCCTCCTTCCTCTGGATCTGTAGCGGTAATACACGCTACATGAGCTGAAGAACCCTTCAATTTGACTTGTACCAAGTCGACCATCTTTTGCAGGAGGTCTTTAAAGACAAAACACTCCTGTATGGGATGCCCCAACATTTGATGAAAGGGACAATAATTGGGACGGTCTTCATCTCCTTCCTTGTTTGGCCTCTTGTGCACTGGTAATTGAACCAAATTATTTTCCAGAGCTGAATTGAAGTAACCAGGAACTTTTTCACTTCGGAAAGAGTATGTTTTACTCTTAATATCCTCAAATTATTTCCGTTGTTGATCTTTTTGATCATTTGGACGAAACAGCCTTTGTTGTTGGCGTTCAGGAGGTGGAACCCTTCGAGAAGATGAAGGTTTTGAAGTAGAAATAGGTACAGGTGCTTGTTTAAGCATAACTGTAGCAGTTTCTACTTTACCCATTCTTCTTCCTGGAGCTGATGGAATTACACGAGATTTAACATTAGCCTGTATAAGGGAATCTTCAATCTGTTGAGCGATTGAAGTAAGGTCTCGAAACCCTCCTATGTATTTCACAGGGATCAATGGCGTGCGTAATTCGTCACGCAAATTTGCCACACAGATTGGCAATAATTCCTCCTGAGGGAGTGCTAAACTCAAGGAATACGTTAATCCCTTCCAACGAGCAATGAAATCAGAGACTCTTTCATTCTCCTTTTGCTTGCAGTTTGTAAGATCGAAAACTGTCGTTTTTGGCAAAGTTGAGCTAAACTGAAGAAGGAATTTTTGACGAAGATCCTCCCATCCGATGACTGGCCGGGATTGCAAGCTTGTATACCAGACAAAAGCTGGTCCTTGCAAGGTTCGCACGAAGCATCTGAGTTTCACTGCTTCTTGCTGCTCTGGAGTTCCCATCATAGGATCACAACAAGACACGTAATGCGTCAAATGTTGTTCAGGGTCGCCTGATCCATTGAAAGTAGGGAAAACAGGGTTTCCAAAACTGGATGGAGGAGAAATTGAATCTACCCATTCAGGGTAAACTTTCTTTTCAGGTTGAACTTGCGCCTGTTTCCCTTCCATAGTTTCTAACCGAGCTGTTAATGACTCAATAGTAGTTATTAACTTTTGAGAAACGTCAGGTTGAAATTGGTTTTGGGTAGGTGCAATGAATGGAGCTTGGACAGGCGTGGTGATTGGTGCTGCAACTGATGGTAGTGCTGCCAACCGTTGTTGCGTTTGACCCATAAGATTAGACCTCTGTGGGTGTACTGATAAAGGATGATATTCTTGATCCATCTCAGTAGTTACAACAAATTCCTTCGGCTGTCTGACTTCAGAATTCTTAAGAAGAAGACTACTCTGAAGTAGTTCTGCATTCAACCTTCTTAATTCTTTCATTTCTTCCTCCTGTTGTGAAAACCTTTTCTCTAATGAGAGCGATTGACCTCCTTCAGAGGAAGGGTGAGAAGTAACCTGATTCTTTCCTTTCCCCTTATTGGATCCTTTTCGGAGAGGGGGAAGTGGGTTACTTGAAGGAATACCTAGATTTTGGGTAAGCCTTTGATTACGTGTGCGCACACCTTCTTCATTTAGGTCTGTGTGCGCAACTTCTTGAGCAGGAACCTCTTCGTCTGATCCCTCTGATTGAGCCTCATCTGGTGAATCAGCAGCAACAGCATTGATGACATTAATGGATGCATATTGCATGGAATCCTTTCTATCAGCATTTCTGTGATATTGTCTTCTTCTATGTCCATGATGAGACATGGCATTCCGTTGACTTGATCCATCATGAACTTCTTGGAGAACCGTCACTTGGAGAGAATCTCCTGATAGCTTGGCTCTTCATTCCTCTTGAGGCTTATTCCCTAATCAAGAGAATACTGACTTTCTTTGAGGGAGGGATTGAAGATTTGAAAAAGTCCCCAGTTCGGTGGACTGGGGATGTTCCTGCTGCTTCCTCTCAACTCCTCAAATCCCATTTGTTGACTCTGAGGGTTGGGTTAGTGAAGTCCCCAGTCTGGCAAGCTGGGGTGTCTCTTGACATGCTATGTCTGAGATCATCTTAAAATCTCTCTTGATCTTTTGAATTTTAGTTCGGAAATTAGCTGGATGCATTAACCTGTATCCACTTTTATCACCTGGTTCAACAGATCGTTGGATGATTTCCGAAACATCTGTCATTTGATGACGTGTTTGCTCCAGACGAGAGGCTTGTGCAATATTCTCGCCTGCTTGATGTAGGAGCAATTCAACAACTTGTTCTCTATATACTTGATTTTGAGAGGAACTAGTTGAAGCTTGTTCTTGAGCAAGCTTTTGATTATGAACAAAGCCCATTGAATGTGGCCGGCCATGGGCAATAACATTGCATGAGACTATTTTCGGCGGGCTTTGCTGACCGGAAAGCACTGTGAAATGTAGTGCTCCGTGAACACCCCATCCTCTGATATGAAAATCAGATGGAGCATTGGCAATTAACTGACGCAATCTTCTTAGTGCGCCAAGGCATGAACATTGAAGGGTTCTCTGTTGCTTTTCAGCCTTCGGATACCGACAGACTGATAGAGATGCCAAATCAATCTGACGTTGTAGCCCTTCTATTATCTTAAGATGATTTTCATATTCATCGTAAGATAATACCTTATTCTTTAATTGAAAAAGAGTTTTCCATATGTTGAGACGAATATCATGGATTCCATCATCCGTCAACATCTTTGGAATGTCGTACTGGGAGTCAGCCAAAGGCCAAAACATGACTGGTACTTCACCTTTTTCCAGTTTTTCCATCATGTTTAGCATTTCCTCTTTATCATTAAATGAAGATTCTTCTACCTGTTTGGACCAGAGTTTGTGTTTCCTTGTTGCTTTATCGGATTCAACAAGATTGGTAGAGAAATCACTATTCATGCTGGAAGATGAATGACCCAGGGATGGTTCGGAAAATAACCTGAACCCCAGGCTATCTTCTGATGGAGAAAGAGTTCCACCTGCCGATAGTAAAGCATCAGACATGACTGGTTTTACGTTTGCAAGTGCCTCGAGATAGGAGGGCTTTTTCGTCACTACATTGCCTTCTGAAGAATTTTCGAGACAACGTGAATCACTACTGCAGAGAGGACTTTCGCAGCGAAGTTCATCACCATGAGGAGGACCTTCATGATGGGTTACAACAAAAGATGAAATCTCTTTCTCCTTGGTCTTCTGCCCACACAGAGGGTTCCTGTGGCTCTCATCTGAAGAAGAATCTTCAAGATTGACCGAATTTTCATGAAGCAAGTCTTCATGCGGATGTGTCTGTTGAAGACCTTCAGAATTCATGTTCCCGTTATTGGGAACTGAGGGAGTAGAATCATGAATTCCAACAGATAAATGTCTGAGGGCTTCAAGAACTCCAGCATCAAGCAAGGCCTTGTTTCAGATTGGCCTTTGATCTCCTGACTGTTCTGGGCGGATCTTTTTCTTAGATTCCTTCTTACTCGCTTTAGAAACCACTTGATGACGAAAGTGATTGCTCTGAGCAGGTGTATGTGCCTGGTCAGGAAAGATGGTCAGGTTAGGCTGACGATATCCACTCAAATCAGGTGTATGTGCCTGACTTGGTTGTCCGTATGATATGGGGGAGTATGCCCCATAACCCTCTTGGACTGGAACAGCTGTGTGTATCTGTTCCGGAGTGAATCGTTGATGTGTCACTCCATTGCTAGGGATAGATTTATGTGTCTGTCCCCGAGATGATGCTGAAGCTGTTATGATATCCTGGCAAGCATCCAGAATATGAGCAGGAATTTGCTTCTGCTCATTCACCATTGACAAAATATGTTTGGTGACTTCAGCCGCCGGAACGGGGATATACGTCCATTCCGGGCTTGGAGTAGGTGTATGTGCCTGCTCCTGTCCTCCTTTTCCTGTCAGTGAATCCTGACAGTACTCAAGTGTGGAGGCAGAGAGTTGAGTCTGCCTCCTGTTTGTCGTCGGGACTTTCCGACTGACTTCTCTGTGCGCTACCAAGCGAGACTGTTGGTAGGCTTGATTAGTATTAGCAGGTGTATGTGCCTGCTGATTACACTTCACCAAACGCGGTTGACGAGATCCATCATATGTAGTCAGACGAGCCTGCTGACCAACTGGTGATGTATAAGCAGGTGTATGTTCCTGCCTATGGTACTCCGCCGGAATTGCCTGGCGGGATAGGCTTGATGCTTCCAGACGAGTCTGCTGGACAGCGGAATTAAAACGAACAGGGGTGTATGCCTGCTCGTTGTTTGCCACCAAGTTAGGTTGCTGGACTTCTCTGGAGATGCCAGGGATGACAACCTCCCTATTGTTAACCGGATTCCGTCTCTGGCGGTTCATCTTGCCTGCTCGGGTTCGAGGAACCTGAGCTGAATGCCTGGATTCGGTACCCTCATCATGTTGAGGGCGCACTACCGCACGAGTCTGGCGGTGATTGTTGATGGGAGCCCTTGAGAAGGACTCCTGTCTTTTTGAATTAAGGTCCTGCGGGACCTACTCATTCACTTCCTCAGAGTAATGGGAGTGAATGGAAATTGCGTTCCGGGGATAACGACCCGAAACTGTTAGAGACGGTAGTCAGCACCACCTGCTTCTTGATTGCTGGCCGCCGTTGTCCGGACGACCAGGTAGAGTTGTTAACTTGGAGGGTTTGACGAGCGGCCTCTAGAGTTGGGATAGTACCGTTGCGACGGTACTCCTTAACCAGTGCATTAGAAACCCAGCATTGAAGACGCTGAGTTGGTGATGTCATCCTCAGAGCGGATGACGTTCCAGCAGGAGTAGCAGCATTGGTTTTCACAGCAGCAGACCTCACAGTAGAGGTGTTCACAGTAGCAGTATTCACAGGGGTGAATTTAAGGAAATCCGTTTTGCAGAAGATCTTGAGAAAAGAGTGCTTTTTCCATTGTAACAGACATAATCAAGATGAATCTGTCCACTACATCTTTAGGATGAGCTTATGTCAATGATTGCTTTGTTGGCCCAAGGGGCCTAACAAATAAGAAGAACATCACTTTAACTTAGTTAAGGATTCACGTCGGGTTCACCATTTTTGTTTCGCACGGAATCCGGGGATGACCTCCTGGACGGGAGATTCAAACGTTCCGATCGGTTTCTAACGGGTTTGTTCGTAGAACCGGAAACATCCAATGATTCCACATCCGTTTGGACCTACTTTCCAAAGGCAGGCGCTCATTAGCTTGTGGACTAATGAGGCTTAGGAATTTGCATTGGTCGAGAGGATGGGAGGTCGGACTCATCACACCTTTTTGAGGGGAATTATTGTCTACTCCGAGACTCTCTTTATAGATTTAAGTTATGTTCGCGAATCCTTATTATATTACCATGTATAAAATGAGCTTTCCTTTAGTTTTAACAATCAATGATTAAATATGCAAGAAATTTAGAGAATCTTTTATATGTATTCGAGGTTCTTCATCAATAGAGAATCATCTATATCTGTTTAGAGATTCTTGGTCAATGGTATCTTTCAAAACATTTATAAAAAAGTCTCTTGGTCATTATGATGACCAGGCAGGTTTTAAAGCCACTCAGTGGGGCACTTGAAGTTTATCGTCATTCAGAAGGACAGAGATTATTTCAAAGTTGGGATCGAACCCATAAATGGGCTACCTATGTATCCTTTGTTTTGGAAAAGGAATCAGAACCCACGTAGTTCGAGAAATGGAGTATGATGTTTATGATTGATGACTCAAAGATGAATGTCATAATTACTTTTACAATCTAAGCTCACGTGAGTCATGCTTGGTGTGAGAAACAAGAGGTATTGGTAAAAATTAGACAATTGTGCCATGACAGATGCAATCATAAGAATTTGCTTGGGGCTTATTCATGTATGACTGCCCAGATAGATGAAGGTTTAGGATTTACTTTTAGGGAGAAAATACATGAACATGGTCCATAAAGTTATATGTACTTCAGGGAGATTTGAATACTCTAATCTTGGGGCTTACTCCTAAGGAGGATGCCCAAGTTAATTGGGGACTTATGATTGGGTTTTATTCCTGAAAAGGAAACCCAAATCAAGGGTAAATTAGGACTGGTTTAGAGAAATTTAAGGGGGCTTGGGGTTTACTCCTGAAAAGGAAACCCAAGATTATGACTGGGACTTACTCCTAAAAAGGAGGCCCAGATTAAGGGACTTGGGGCTTACTCCTGAAAAGGAATCCCAAGGTTAAGACTGAGTCTTATTTCTGAAAAAGGAGACCCAGATTAGGGATTAAGGTTTGGGGCTTACTCCTGAGGAGGATGCCCATATTTGAGGTTGGGGCTTATTCTTAAGAAAGATGCCCAGGATTAGAGGACTTGATTGGGGCTTACTCCTGAGGAGGATGCCCAAGATTGGGAACTTTAAGAATTTGGGGCTTACTCCTGAGGAAGATGCCCAGGTTAAAGGTTTTTTTTATAACTGGGGATTATTCCTGAAAAGGAGACCCAGGTTAGGATTCTCTCATCATAAAAGATGAGGTTGAATGAATGAACTCTCAATCTTTGGTGACATAAGGATATTTAAATTCTAAGGTTTTGAGAGATATTCCACAGAATTCCTTTCAGATAAGAAAGTCAAATCAAGAAATCATGCCATAAATGGCTTTGAAGAGTGTCTTGAAGACTGAATCTGGAAAAGGAAAGGTGAAATGACTTAAGAGGGGTAAAAATGGGCAAGATGGGCACCCAAAAAGATAGGGGCGCGCAAGTTTTGCAAGGCGTGAAAGTCTTCCGTGGGCTCGCAAGTATTGGTCGCGCAGGTATACCTGCGCGGCTCATGGTGTACTTGCGCGATTTTCAACCAGCATTGAAATACTTGAGCGACTCTTTTTTAAACCCTTTGGAATTTTCTTGAGGTTCTTCCAGAAAAGAGACGCGCAAGTTATCTTGAAGGAAATAAGTCGGCGCGCAAGTGTTTGATGAGTTTCAACACTTAGGCCTTCCTTCATCTCTTTAAATCTTCCGTTCTAGGTAAGAAATTACCTTAGAAGTGTTCCGGAAGCTTTGATAAGAGACTTGGGCGTCGGGAGCTTCAATCCGAGTTTCTGGAAAAAGATCCTCTCGAATGGGGGGCCCACAAGGTCTATTTATAGGCAAAAGAAGACCCCAGGCAGTTACCGGGCGGTTACCACTAAGGTCGCGCAAGTCACTTGCGCGACCAAAACCGTCGCGCAAGTGTACTTGCGCGACCGTGGTAAAACTTGCGCGGTGCATTTGCTTTTGATCCTGTGGTCATGCCTTTGTCGATTTTTGATGTTTTCTTCAAAGGTTGAAATCACTTTGAGATCAGATATTCCCTTTTCCGATCTTTAGATTCTGTGACGAAAGGAGCGTCAACAGACACTCGCTAGGATCATAGGTATAAAAACTATAGTGTCATACTACTTTTAATCTTTGAGATGGACACATAAGGGAAGTCATCTTACTCGAGATCTTTTATAGTGGATAAAATTGGAGTAATCCTACATGGGATATTTGATGGTAAATAAAAAATAAGAATCATACACTAGATAATTATTAGGGTAAATAAAGGTTGAGTAATACTACATGGGGCACTCAGAAAGAGTAAATAGGTAGAGGGATACAAAATGTGATTCCCCATATTCATCATGTAAGTGAATGCATTGTACAGGGGACCCTTGAAAATAGTTATAAGGTTGAGGCATCCTATATGGGATCCTCTAAGTAAAAAAGAAAAGATAGATTATTGGACCAAAAGGAAATCTCCATGAATACATGTCTATAGATATGGATCATAGACCATGTCACATTAGGTTACTCACTACTAAGAGATAACGGGAAATGATTATTAGAGGAAGATTTTCTCTGTTTCGTAAAATTTATGAAAATCCTCTTAGGAGTCCTCAAATCACTAATAGGGTTTCACCATCATGATATATATGAAATGATACATAACATGGGCTACTCATGTATCCAATTTTCAATCTATGTTATAAAATAGGAAAATCTCTAAGAAGGGTTCCAAGGGTGGAGTACCCAACAAATATGCTTTGGCCCACGACCTGTACCCTCGAAACTCTTCATGGGTGTGTACCACATATGGACATAGTGTGTAAAACCCAAATATAAAATGTGTAATTTAGGTAAACGAAAATTATCCTACATGGGGTATCTTCTCATGTATGCCCTATAGCCTGGCCATGTACACATCCAAGCTGAGTACCTATACATGAAGTGTGACCAACATGAGGTCATACCATGAACTCTATACAGCCATGTCACCCTACAAAGACTATATGGAGGGGTACTTAGCCAAAAAAAACAAGTACTAGTACCTAATATGTATACCATATAAATGTAATGTAATTATAAAAAGTTCATATTCTCTTAATTATAATAATATATGACATGTGTTCATGAACTGCATGATCTGTGATCTTTATTTCTGAATGTGAAACCCTTCAAATTGGCCCAAAACCATGTTTCTCACCCAAAAAGATATAGATATAACCTAAAGGGTTTTTAGGAAGTGATAACAAGAGTTTAAAAATAAAAAAAATTAAATATTCAAATGTTTAGAGAAAAACATAAAAATGGAGAAACTTTGGGTAGACTTATCCAAAACATCCCCAATATCTATGGTCCACAACTGCCACATGAAGATCCAGATCCTCGAAAGGTCTAAAGTGGTTCCTCTATTTCAATTTACCTATTTTCCTCCCTTCTAAATTTTTTACTATATTGGTATCATAAAATAATAGGCCCAAGTGGTTTTACGTAATAATACCTATAAGGAAAGGAAATAAAAGAAAACAAAAGAAAATGAAGGAAAAAGCAGCGAAATGATACTAGCCCTGGCACGACACCCAAAACGAGTTTATTACCTACCTCGGAAAAAGTAACCATTATAGAATAAATGTTGTATAAATGATCTCAATATAATTATCCATTCAAATTATATTTCCAAATTAACTCGTCACAATAAATGAAAATTTATTTAATTAAATATAAAATTTTAATTATTCTATGAAAATTCAAACGGCTCGAAATTCCACCAATCACCAATAATATGGTAAACACCATATTTAGTGGACAATAGAGTGTTAAAAGAATTATCGGCAGTCATATACTAGGGGAAAATGACCATTTTACAATGTATGAGCACTTCAAAGAAAAACCTCAATTTCCTGCCCAAATTTATAGTCCAAAAAATAAGGGTTCTTACAGTCTCCAAATAATAAAACATATAACACCTAAAAAGACATAGTCGTAAAACCAGAAGACATTATTTCATCCTAAGAATCTTACCAACTATGTTTTATATAGTGTCCTTTCACCAGTCTCACATCATCAAAAACCCTGTCTTACATGGGAGACACTTAACTCAATTTCATATCATACTCCCCACAATAAGAGAATACTTATTGTTACCTCAATAGCTCGACATAAAGTTTAGAAGAACATGCTACTTCCATCACTCAATTAAACTAAAAAATGGACCCACTCTAAAATGGACAATTTTTCACTCCTCAACCTACTAATTTTTTTATATCTCTCCTCAAGAGTACCCTAAATAGGTTCCATAATTAAATCAAAAAGGATATTTAAAAATAAAAGAAGAATAACATAGAGAAAATTCACTCTCATTATACTTATGATGATGTCAAGATAATGAATGATTGTAAATAACAAGTATTACACTATGACTCTATCGATATGCATTTATATCTCCCCCAAACCACCCTCACATTAAATAAGTTGTACTTTCCTTTAACTAACTCTTTACACCACATCTCCCAAAAATGTGGGTCCATGACAAAACATTGTCCAACGATCCCAAATAACCTCATTTATTTATAATGTAATATCTATCATGGAGGGAAATTCTAATTTCATAATAAATACTAACCAACAATAACCATTATATGTATTTGAAACCATTTATCCTCGTCTTGAACATGAAAACTCATTGTCATAAGTTAAAAATGGTACCATGTCTAACTGAAACATACCACACAACCTGAATCACTCTTTCACAAGTCATATATAACAGGGCTATTATGATCAATCTAAAAAAATTTAATTCTTGTTAATCCATAAGATCTAATGGAACTCCTCTACAAAATCTTGAAGCTTACCTATTTCATGATTAATTCCATGAATGCGAATCACCCAACATCATTCCAGTCACGAGAATCTACCCATACTCATAAAAAATTATAAAACAGTGTATGAAATATTCAATAGGGATAAGAAACTGAAAATTAAATCCCATAGAAGTGATTCTTGATACCCAAGAACCCTTGGTTCTTCCTCAAAATCCAATGGAATCATCTTTCTGGTATAAAAAACTGGAGAACTAATAGTTCATTAATCTATAATGAGTATATAGCATTGCTTAAATCATGAAAAGGAATCGACAAACCTAGTCCAACACTTATTGTTGGTTTCCCTCGATCAAACCAAAAATAAATCTACAATGTTCTAAGACAAATCAATGTATATCATGGTTCATCATCCACACGTTCATCTCAACATAAGGAATCTAACATTAATATCCTTTCTCTCTCTTTCAAATAGGTATTGAAGAATAACAACCTACGAGGGTAAAACTATAAAGAATATTCCTACATGGTTTCAAATTACCTATAAAAATGCTCATATTGTACTTCCCATAGTGTATCATGATATGAAAATTGAAATAATGATGAACTGGAACTTATACAGAATTAATATACGGTAATACCTCCTTGAGGTTCTTGTTCAATATACATGTTTAGATATCTATAAACATCCTATAAGATAATTTGAATAGATAACTATAAATGAAGGTACCAATAATATGTGCATAGAGTCATCTCAATGATCTGTGTTGTAGATCATGTAGAATTTAATTCCTTTCTATACAGGAAAAGACTATATCGGTTGTTACAGGCACTTTAAATAACCAATCTTACGAAACAACATCCTACAAAGGGGTTTGTTACATGAGAATCGTGTTACCTATCAACCGACATGAGATAATTCACCTCCAATGTATGAGGACTCAGTCATCAACCTCACCATCAAATATATAACCATATACCCACATATCCTTCCATGAGAAGAAAATATAATTTAGATGACCTAATTGGGTAGAATGACACCAAAAACCAATATGAAAAAAACACTATTTAGATTTTTTAAAAAATTTAAATATTTTTACTCTATAGTCACACGCTAGGAGACCTGTAATATGTGAATCCTATATGACAAATATGATTCATTAGATTCCTCTTTCATTTTCTATACATGCTACTAAATCTGTCTTTGGTCTCTTTCTAATGATCCAAGATCAATAAATCCATCAATGGGATCTCACTAATGGGACATGGTCCCTATATCCAAAATAAATCATCAAATCCACACATAATTTTTATTGCTCAAATTAAAAAAATATATAAAACTGTGACATCACATTTCAAGAAAAATAATCCCATATCCCTAGAAACCAAAACTTCCTATCCTAATAGGTGTTCTCAATTCACCAGTATGATATCTGTCACATGTTCTGACACATTCCTAACACTCCTATGTACCATATCCACAATAAAAATATAATAGGAAATGAAAATATTTTATGAAACTTTGTATTGTCCTGAATTGAAATCCACTAAACTGGTTATTTGAGAAAGTTTTCCCCTTGGACTCAACCACACCTGCCCATACCTGAGAGGCCTCCAATAAGAATCTATGGCCTAGGGTGTGATTGTCGGGAGAATATGAGAGTAATAAAATAACATATTTAACAATATAAAATACATAGTATTAAATAAATAGAGTTCAAAAGTGGTAAATAAAAATAAATACATTCATGATATAATAATAAATTAAATTATATAAAATCTCAATAAACCCTGTCAGATATACAACAATGATCACCCAATCAACTGACCATTTATGCAGGATGATATAAAAGAAACTGAAATAAAAGAAAATGGATATCTTACAAACTCGGAGGTAGAACACATACATGGTTTCCAATATTCCATCGAGCTTCTCCATACTCATCACAAGAAATCCAAAAAAGTGTGTCCACGTGATCATGGAACCCTAGACATCAACCCTTTTCACCATTCATTTAGCACTCAATTGGAAAAGTACACATAAGATCTAAAAACACACCATAGTGCACACATAGGGGTGATAAATAATCATAGTGGGACACCCCAATGAATAAATATATTGTCAGGCGTTTTTTTCATGTATTATTGTAGTCCTATCTAATAAAAAACCAGATTTATAAAGAAAAAAATAATAGAAATTTGGAATATAGTTGATCCTTGAGTCCAAATTCCATGCCAATCATATCTGCTTCCAACTATGTCAAAATTTCCTTGGGTATATTCCATCATATATATATACAAACATACATACATATATATTTATATTTATATAAATGATAACAACATTGAGCAAGGACATCGTACTAAGGTGTCCATGAACAAAATATTAATTAAAAACTAAATTTACATTCAATCATAGGATCCTAGATCCAGATGAATGGACATCTTAAAAATAGGGATTCTAGTGGGATGTTATACCTCTCAATACTTGAATAATCAATTTATTCCTTTTGCTTATAATCCCAATCTAACAAACCTACTTCAACCAATACTGGAAATGTCTCCAAGGAATCTATGTCACTACCCAGGGATAGTTTTCTATGACCTATGATAAGCCATAATCACCTCCAAAAATTAATTTTAATGAGTCCAATGTGTTAGCTGGAAATCCTAAAAATATGGAATAAATTTAGATTCCATGCCACTATATCCGAATATAATCCAGTCTGATGTTGGAGTTTTAGGTCCTAGGTCAATGGTAATCTTAAAATTTAAAATTAGACAGTCCCAAAGTTGGGGGGGGGGGGACAATAGAACCTCTATAAGGAATAATATATTGATTTGGTAAAAAATAGAAATATTAGATAACTAGCTCAGTAGACTCATCCCCAAATAAGTCTGAGCGATACTATAATGGAACATTCCCAAATCCAAAAGTGTATAGTTGTCATCGAATACAGAGATGAGGTGTATTCTATGGGTTATTAGCAGTATCCCAATGCTGAGGGGAAATGAACACAACTAACAACCATTTGTATCCATTATAATTATAAAGGACTCTCCATTCATAGATTGACCCGGTATAAGAGATGTTTTTAGACACTATCGGAAACCAACCTCTATATCCTTGTATGGGGAGGAATCCCAGAAAAAATTGGGACCTCAATGAAGAGTAAAAGTAACAATAAATCAAGTAAGACTCATGATCTAGACCCCAATAATTACACTTGTAAATCCCAAAATAGTAAGGAACAACAGATAGATCCAAAGAAGTTCATCTGAAAATAATAATCCTTACAAGACATTGAATTATACCCCTTGAGACAAGCACTGAGAAGAAAATATCATAATTATATCAACATAAAAATTAACAAAGTGAATGTATATAGATATAGTGAGGGTGGTTAACACCTAATACCAACAATAATGAAAAATCCTATCAGCTAATATTTTTGGCATGGGTTCTAGGGCGACACCTACTACCATATCTACACAAACCCCCAATTCACTTTCTCAGGACCAGTCAAATATTGGGGCACCCACTGGGTCCCTAAGGTCAAAAAATATAGAGGAATCATACTTAGGATCCTTGAGGCCTTCACATAAGAGTTGTCATACTACATGGGATCTTTATCAGTGATGGTAAAAGGAGAAAAATATATGCGATCCTTGGTGGTAAGTAAACAGAGGAATCCTGTATAGGATCCTCAAAATATTTAATGTAGGAATACGAATCCTACATGGAATACTCAATAATAGAAAATATATTTAATCCTACATGGTATCCTCAAGATTATATTATAGGTGAAGGCTTCCCATATGGGACCCTAGAAAATAGTAGTAAGGTAGATGTATCCTATATTTGATCTTGTATGTCAAAACAAAATATAGATTCTTTTCCCAAAAGAAAAATTCTTGAAATTCTAGTATAGAAATATGTCTCATGGAAAGCCTCAGATCAAGGGTATCAATATCAAGAGATATCTATAATTAATTACTAGAGGAATAACTGCACTGTTTAGTTAAAATCTAGAAATGCCTCACAGGAGCCACCAAATCACCTCAGGGGTTTCACCATTACGATCTACGTACAAAGCCACATTCAATGTAATACCCAAGTCACTAATTATGAAATATGGGTTATAACATTGGATAACCCTAAAAATGGTAGAAATGGAAGAGTACATGGTGTGTATACCCAAGCACATGGTGTCTACCCTCAAAGCTTCACATGGGCATATACCTTAGATTTACTTGGTGCGTAAAACCCATGTACGTGGCATGTATGTTAGGTACGTGGTGTGTAACCTATATGGAGAATCTTCTCATATACCCCACATGATAGGGCTATCTAATTTTCTTATCGATGTACCTTTAAATAGTGTACAACCCACAAGATGTGTAGTCATGTACTCTTCATAACCTTATGCCCCTAAATGGGATGTCTTTATGGGTACATGTCTATAGGGTCGAGTACCCATACATAACGCATATACATCATACATGATGTGTACTTCTAAAAATTTTATATTTCCCAAACAGTGAGAAAACCTGGTGTGTGTGTTTATGAACTACATGCCATGTGATCGAGAATTCCAAATGGGAAACTCATCTAATCTTTTTGAAACGTACCTTCATACGAAAATATATAAATATAATCTCAAGGTGTCTTAATAATTGGTAAACAAATGTTTACAACTAAAAGTATATAAATGTATTGGGATATATCATAAAACTTAATAATGACCTACCTTTGGGTGGAATCAACGATTATTTACCCATTTCCATGATCCACAACTATCACACAATGATCTAGATCCTCCAGATATCTATGGTGATTCCCATATTACTCTATCACACTTTCTATATTTTCCTAGCTATTTAATCCATTTGTCACATGACACAAGATTCCTAAGAGGGAATATTAGGGTATCCATAGAAGTAAAATAAATAAATGATAAGAAAAAAATGAAAAATGTGAATAGAAAAGAAAATGACTATAGTTCCCAAACACTGACCTCAACATCCAACATGATTTAATACCCCACCTTGGAAAATATTCACATTACGAACTCAACAACAGAGATGTAATCATAATCCTATTATTTTTTCTCAAGATATAACTGAACTATTTTTTTAAAATAAAAATTTAATTAAATAAATAATTAATTAATTATTATTTATTGAATGTAAATATAGAGAGTTTGAAATACCAAAAAAAATTCATTCAGGGTAAAAATCATATTTATAGACAATTGGATGTGTAAACAAATTGTACATGAAAATTTTAGAATTTAAAATGACCTTTTACACCTTATAAGCATCTGAAAAAAATCCAAATTCATGCTCAAATTTCCTCTCCCAAAAAATAGGGGTTTTAATACTATTAACATTATATATTTTCAAAATCATGACACTTTAATAAGTACGCATGATATTTTATCTATTTCTCCTCACTATAATTTAAACTCTTAACAACTAAACTGTCATTCTATGTTTATGGGAATGGTTTATATATCTATATCTATAAACCATGAAGTATCAAAAATTTGAAATTCCATTGGTTCTTCTATAAAACACCAACCATTATTAATAAAAAAAATTATATTTATGGTCAATTACAATATACATTTTATGTACCCACCATGAAATGTTTTCCCTATCACAATAGTCCCAGATTTGCTTCAAAAACCCCCATATTCCACACCCAAGGGTTACAAGACGATTTTGTCTTCAATGTTAACCATTTTTGAATCTCGTGCCATTACTATGATATGGTTTTTGTAAGAACATGATGTGATTTCCTACATTTTAGATAATTTTATTATAAATATATACATAATAATATTTAATATTATTACAACCCTGAAAAATTATAAAACATTAAATTATGAAATATTAACTCATTTATCAATAAAATTATTAATATAAATACATGAAAAATACTTTAATATATCAAAGTCCACGCACTCATAAACTTTTAGTTGTCCTCAAGTATACATCTCTACACTATCATAAATAAAATCCTTTATATCCATAATTTAAAGATCATGGTTAATATGATAAAAAAATTATAATTATGGTAATATTTTCAACTATTATATGAAAACATATTTTTGACTCCACACATTTTTAAAAAATCAGAAAACCAAAAAATCAAAAAACGATATATTTTTGTTTTATAAAACATTCCTCATAAATTAATTATATTTGAGACCAAAAATTATTCATTTAAGACATTATTAATTTTTATTTCAATTCTAACTCATTCTTTGGATCCTAAAATTACTTCTTTTCCTTAGTATTTTCCTTTTTCCCTCTTTTTTTTCATTTTTAATTTTTTCAATGTAACTTCATTGAACTTGTATTACATCAACTAAAATAACAATTTTTTATCTCATATAAACATTAATTTTTATAGTTAGTAAAAGATCATAGTTTAAGTGTAAATTATCATCAAAGTATCCACAAATCATGCTTTTATGTCAAACCAAACTTCTACGTCTATCCCCTACAATAATATCCACCCAAAACTAATTATAACATTTAGAATAATGAGTGGGAATTTTTATAGAGATAGGTTAATCCTTTGTAATTCCATTAGTTTTTAACCCCATATTTCTATTGTTCCCTCATAATAATAAACTCATCCATAAATTTAAATGTATAAAATTCAATGCTACCAAAACTTCTACAAGAAATTAATATTTCAAAAATTATTGTATGTTTAAATTTTGATAAATTATATCATTAAAATCTAATTAACCTCACAAAATCATGATTCATCATTGAAAAAAATCATTAACTTCTCTACTCATCCAACCATTATATTAATTATTCAATACTATCAATTATGTTTTTTTTAAAATTATTATCTTATTCCTAAAAAAACTCTTTATATCATTGATAAACAAAAATGGAATGAAATATATGTTTGGAATTCAAAATACAACTCTAAAACTCTAAAAATTATCAAAAATGCAGAAATAATTTAAAAATAAATAATTTAAAACAATGCTCCATATCCATTTAATATCATCCGCATTCTATCATTTAACCCTAAGAATTATTTCCCTTGGTTATGGTAATTTTGGGTATTATTGGTGATTGTTTAATCCCATAGTTATGTGATGTTAATATTTTATGATCCTTTTCTACTTCTATTTTAATAATTATTGTTTTTTTCTTTATGAGGTTATTAAAAACATTTTTACCTATGTTTTACATATCTTTTATAGGATTTTATGATGATATGATATGTATAGGTTTAGTAGAAGATCCTTATGAGATTGGTTTCACATAATCATTAAGCTCATGAAATCTTGGTGATTATATTGTAGAATATTCAATTCAACATTTGGGATTAATAATCTGTATTTTCCATTTCTATGATATGTTTATTAAACATTTTTTAATTATATTGGTCTAAGAATATGTATTTAACAAATAAAGATAAAAACTAGATTAATGATTTCTTATTAAAATAAATGAGAATGTTTTACTATTTAACGAAGTTTTTATAGTGATATATTGAATTTATTTTTTATTATAGTGGGGTCGTGATGTAATTATTATATTTGATATAATGAAATAGGTTTTAAATTGTTAAATATCTTTAATATGGTAACAAATAAATAATTGGTAATAAATAATTAATATTTTTTGTTATAGTGAATTTATAAATCAATGGTAAAAGATGAATAATTTTATATCTTTTCATACTATTTTTCATAAATTATATTATTTTTATGTAATTGTGAGGATGTTCAGGTGCTATATTTATTTCTAAGGTGAAGAGAAATATGTTTTGATAATATCATTAATATAGATTAGTGTTGTTAATTGATATTAAAGATTTAAATATGCTGTTAGGGTATTTTTGTATGGATTTTGATGCGGTAGGTGAGCCATAGTTATCCAATGATATGAAATTTTAATGGAATATAATTAAAGTGGTATTATAATGGTCCTATGATGAATTTATGAGGTGTTAAATAATTTGAATTAAAATGATGGAAATAAAAGTAATTAATTGAAGCTGAAAGATAAAATATGGGAGATGATAGAAGTGGTAATAGAATATAAAAGGGATGATGACATGTAATTGATTTTTTATTATTATTCATTATATTTGTATTTGATGTGGCTCTAGAGGTTTTAATGGATAATGTGTGATAGTGGGAAATTGATTTTAAGATGTTTTTCTTGAGTATTTTTGAGGATATGGTCCAGTAGGATTGAAATTTAATACTATTCTATATATCTATTTAGGAGTTTTTATTTCTTACGCACCACCACTAGTGTTTGGTAACACAATAAAACCCAATATGAGGATATGTGTTGTTAGTATGACCCAACAACCATGATTTTGGAGATACAAATGGCTGACTACTACACTTATTTATTTAGAAAACATTAAACACATTTTGAATCTATTTTCAATGAAAATAACCACTTTATTTGGTATTTCCATAAAAATAAATCATTATTATAAATTTTGGAATTTATGAAATTTATTGGAAAAGTAGAAAAAATGGAATTTTATCACTCTCTATTCCAATGATGTTGGTTTATATTTTAAAAAAATGTTTACGTTTATGTGTAGTATTAAGAAGAATAGTCTCCAATGTAACATCACAACCTTTCCCAAAGGTATGAAAAAAATTCTATGTTGTTTAAATTAATTTTAATCACTAATAATGATTAATAATGAAGTCAAGGAGGTCTTGGGTGTGTCTATATCTTGTTTGGACCCCAGAGCCCTGAAATTGAAAGACGTAAACTGGGCTTCACTATTTGAAAAAATCATGCCGTCCTAGCCCGAATAGTCTCCCTAAACTGTGTTATATGATAATATTTTTTTGATGGGGGAATAATGGTTTTTATAACAACTGTGTGACCCCGGGAACATGCTAGTGTATCATACTACTATTTTTTCTATGTTATTTTCATTGTTTGTGCATGGTTTGAAAAAGGAAATGCCTAACCTTGTCGGTTTACCATTTGAATTTGTGGCTTGGAGCACAGTTGGATCATAGTTTGGAAAACCGTGAGGCCAAAACTTGTGACCTTATTATGTGGTTTATTACCCCATAAATTTTTTTATGTTTAATACTCCTACTTCTTTCTCTTCATTTCCAGTGGTCTCCATCTAATTATTCACATAATCATTTCCTCCCTCTCAACATAGGGATCAGGACTACTCCTCCACCTAGCATTCACTTTCCCTTCCTCAGATACATCAAAAAGTCAGAGGTAATCTCTTATATACTCTCCCTTATATTTCATGTTCCTCCCCTCATCTGTTGTTCTATATCGATGTAATTTCATTTTCCACATTTTTAGAGAATTTGATGGTTTCTATTATTTTTTCATTTTACCTTGAATAAAATGTAGATTATATATGGGGGATGCTCTATGAGTATAAGGTAGGTAGTCTAGGTTCTTTAACCTACTTTCATTTTCTTCCATAATATGTGTGATTGTTATAGAAGATGTGCCTTTCTAGTGATTCCATATAATTTCTATATAAATTAAATTGGAAGCAATACGTTGAAAAATGTGACCCTATCTAGTGGTGAATCAACACCATGGGTTGATCGACATGAATTTATAACTAGAAATGGGTGTTATCTAACTTTGATCCTTAATTTCCCCTTGCCTTACATGGTTTAAACATCCCTTGAGGGGTGTTTCATTATAATTGGTACCATGAACTGATCATATTGGTTTTGGATTAAGTGATGATCCACATGTTAAACCCCCATTACCCATGTCATAAATGTAGTGGAAGTATTAAATGAATTGTTCTACTCATTATTGTATAACACCTAATTCCATAAATAGACCATTAAATGAGAATTTATTGACCCATATGGACTTCATGTTAAAAATTATTTATTTTTAAAATGGAATGGCGTTGATAACCAAGTCATAACCTCATCTAGTGCTATATGAGATAAAATGAGTCGCATATTAAGAACCCATTTAGATGTTCAATTTTCCTTATAGTTACAATTCATATATGCCTTGTAAACACACTAGGGGAAATAGTAGCTAGGTATAGTACAATATCGCCATGAGTTTTCTATTTTACTTCTAGACAAGGGATACTGGTTCCCTAAGGGAGACCCATTTGGAGGGATTGATGGCATGATTTTTTTACCATGCCATGAGAGACACACGGGCCCCTACGTTTGATAATAAGTATGAACTGAAAGCTTAGTTCTTTAAATTATCACATCATTCATGATGTTGCGCTTGGGAATTAAAAATTCAGTCACCTTGGATAGATTCTGTAGTCATTGGTCCTACACCAAGCCCCTCAAGTGATACATGGAAATTCTCAATGATAATCCTTGGACAAGATCATGTCTTCTCTTTAAATTTTATAAAGAGGTTCATTATTGAATTAAAAATTTATATTATTATTTCAAATGAGAAATGATACTTTTGTTTTTGAAACATAGGGATGTTTCCTCCTAGACCAACCACAGGCCTAGGGATATTCTATCATCTCTCATCTTATTCCACAAACATTATATTTATAGGCTCTCTTGGTTTAGAATCCTTTGCTTAGGCTAAATTAGTTTATTTAGATGGGTGTCCAAGTGGAACCTAGGACAATGTACTTATTTATTTATTTTGGTTTTTTATGTTGTTACTATGGAACACTTAATCATATTATAATGCACATTCTCAATTTATTTGGACACCATCAGTGGTGGCCTACAATGATTGTATCTCACACCCATCATGGACCACCTTTGGTACCCAACAATACTTTATGGTTACAGGTGTTGAAAAAGAGAAGAAACCAAAATATGATGTTTGATTTACATTAATAAGATATTTTAGGGGGTATAGGAATGAGAAAATGCTTGAGTTTATTATCAAAGTAGTTTTTTACCTTTTTGTATACTTCGTTAGAATGTGGTATATGCCTAAATCCCTAGACCCCTTGTATGATTTTTTATAGTTCATGAAATGTAGTTATAATATTCTGTATTAATTATTATTATTATCCAGCTTCCGCTTATTGTATTAAATATCTTACATGGGTAAATGTTTTGTTCTGATGCTATCTTAAGGCTATTACTACTTATTCAATTTCTCTTTTCAGATTTTTATATTTTGCTACACTGCACTATAACATATGAGGGAATAATCTCCACAGGGAATCATCATATGCCCTCACTGATAGTTAACAACCTCTTGTGTTCGGAGAGGTGTTCTTGAGGTATTGTGTCAACCATCTCAAGGCATCGTTCAATGGTATCTTTGGAATGACTCTACATAAGAAATAATATTAGAATAAAACAGTTTTTCAATAAGATATATGAGAATCAATGAAATTCTGGTTGAGCTATTCATGAATAAATACTTTGATACAATTATGATTATTTTTGTTGATTCATAAGAATAAATATTATTTTTCATTGATCAAGTAATACTAAACTAGGATCATGTAATATTAAAATTAAAGGGATGTAAAATACATAGTAGTAAATTATTTTTTTGGAAGATTAAATTAAAAATAAAATAAAATATATATTAGAATCAATTCTATTAATATAGTAATAACTTATTTGTATTTAGAGTTCTATAAGGTTTTTACATTTTTCTATGGTAGTGATGGATCTTTATGGAGATATAAGATATAACCCCAAATTTTAAGGGAAACAAAATCTCAAATATCAATTTCAATAGGCTATATCTAATTAAAATAAATATAATTAAGATTAATCCCATTCATAAAATTTATATATAATAATAATATAATATCATGTATGGTTTTCACTTAGTTGATCTCAACAAACAAAGTTATAGATATATGAGGTGATTCTAAACATTGATGAATATAAAGATATTGGTGTATTGAATAAACACCATTGGGTACTATAGATGATTTTCATATGTTCTTTTATATCCAAATTGGGAAGAATATAAATGAGAAAGAAAAATATAAATGTAATAAAAATATAAGGAAAAAGATAATGGTTTAAAATATAAGCTTCCCAAAGGCTTAGTGAAGAATAAAAATAACTTCAGTATTTTGTATCTTTGGGGAATAAATTCAAGATGAAATATTTATACAAGGAATGATAATTTGTTTTACCGAAGATATATGAATGGTTATTTGAAAATTTGGTAGAATCATTTGGATAAAGGATGTTGACTACTAGTTATAAATGAAATAGTATGTAATTTATTTAATTTTAATTTATTTAATTCTAATTTTAAAAAATATCTATCTCACTAAATATTTTCATATAAATATATACATTTAATTATAACCTCATATGGTTATTCAATTGGTGATGATAATTTTAGTTTTGGTGTTTGTTAAGGATATTTTAATTTGTTCTCTTACTATGAGAATTGACAATGTTGAATTATGGGGTTAGTCATGTTCTCCGACCATTTTTCATTCCTATTTTTTCTTATTTTAACTATTATACCAAAAAATAATCTATTCCATGATCATATTGTTATTTTATAGACAAGGTGGTAGTGGAATGAATGATATGTTAAAACTTCCATGTAAATAGTAGTGTGAACTAGTCTCTCCAACATTGAATCATTCCTTAAGATATGGCATGATCAAGTAATATGAATGTAACTCTACACATCCATGGAGTATAAAACAGACTAATATGAAATATGGTATCTTAGGTACTATGAATGTAAGCCATTAACCTCTTAAAATATAGTAGTAGAGGTGGAAAATGCGAAAATAGGTCACTAAGCATAATATGGGTAGTAATACATTCAATTGAGAACAATGATAAAATGGAATTGGTGGGAAAGAAAGGAAAAACCGTATGTTATATCTAACCTCATAGAAATTTAAATTTCATGAATTTTTTTTCTTTTATTCAAAACTATCACAACTTATTTATAATATTTTTATACAATAAATAACATAAATTTAATAAGTAAAAAATAGGATCACTATGTTTTTTGGGCCACCTTGGTAGGAAATCGTAGTTTAGTCCTCTAATTAATTATTTCGTTAAAAATCTAAATTTGTTGGTATATAATATAAACCCTCTATTTTTTTACCCTCTATCTTATTTCAAAACACCAAATGGATATGTTGTGATGGAATGTGATTCCAATATATAACAATGTGGTGGTGATGTGATAATGAGATATTGATATAGTTTTGTGGTAGTGATGTTATTATATGGTGTAATATGATATATTATATATTTTTTTATTCTTGTGTTTAATGATTTTTTGTTGTATGCAGAATAAACATATATTGATATGGAAGGGATATGAGCACCAGCAGGTATGAATTTGGGATTTGAGGTTAACTAGGTCTATGGGTAAGTGGGTACAGATTACCTTTCTGATATATTTTCTTGATATTTATATTACAATATTTTTTTTTATTTTTTGAGTAATACTTAGTGGGGCTATTTTATAGATAACCTTAAAAAAGGTATAATGTTGGTTTTAATGTTTGTTCACAAAGTTTTTATTATGATTCTTTGAGATAGTTTTTATGGAGGATCCTAATGAATATAATTGTATTCACATAACTAACATTAATATCCTATTATTTTTTTAAAATATAGAGGATATATTTGGTAAAAGGTTAGAAATTACTGAGTCATGTAGTTCATGATTAGTTTTCAAACCTCTAATATAAGAGAAATTACTTTTGAATTTATTTTGGAGACATGTTTACTATAATAATGTAAATTTATTTTTTCATTTTGGGTAAAATTTCATTTTATTTTATTAAATAATTTTTATTTTTTTCCCTATAATTACTATTTTTAATTAGGGATGTTCATCCCTTTATATGTGATTTTTATGGTCTGTTCAAGTTTTCAACATGTGACCTATTAGAGATGGGCTTCAAGGGTCACACACATCTTTACTACTGAACCTGGAAAGGTTATAATTAAGAGGGGTGATGAAATAACTTAATAATCACGAACTCTTAAATATAAAAACCTAATTTTAACATCAATTAGATATCCTATCATTTTTAAAAATTGACATTCAAGTATTTTTTTTCTTCATCCATCTTAGGAAGAAGAAAAAAACTGGGAATAATAATATACCCACTTTAACTAAAACAAACTCAATCAAACCACTAGTTTATATCACAATTATATCCACCAGTATAAGAGAATAATTGGTGTTATTAATATCTGGTAATCTCATTTTTTGAATTTTGAGTAAGATATGATGTTGACTATCACAACTAAATCACATAAATATTTTCCAAAATCATTAGATCCATTGTTAATGGGAATTTTAAAACTAACCAAATCTTATTGAATATTTAGTAAACACTTCAATGGAAATGTTAATCATTCTCCCATAAGATGTATTTTTTCCATCTTCTCAAGTTTTCTCTTATTTAAAACTATCCCCTTCATTAACTTTTTATATCTGGGCATATTCATAAAACTCCAGAAAAGGAATGTGAATACAATGTTTCATATTCTTTTATAAATGGTGTCCATTTATCACAATTTTTATTATCATATACTTTTACTGAATATTTATGGTGCATTATATTTTTTTGGTGCATTATTTACAACTTCCTTTAAAACTAATTTTTCTTTCTCTCTCTTCTTATCCACATCCATAAAAAATCTACCTCTAAGGGGTGAAACCTTCACCTCTCAATTCCTGTTATTTTATATGTTTTTCAATATGGAATTCAATATTTTTTATAGTTTCTATAGTATTATTCATAAATTTCACCACGTTTTCCTCCGATGAATAAGTTCATATTTTAAGTGATGGAACTTGTTTAATTTTGAACCCCATAAAATCTAATAGATATAAAAATATCTTAATTTTCCATGACCCACTTACTTGAAAATTATTTTTTATGATTAAACTAAATATAAGTTTCCTATTTAGTTCTCATAACGTAGGGTTTTTTTCATGTTTATGATCATCATTATTGTTCCCAACTATGAATACATCCATCCATTTATATGTACCATGTGAACTCCTTACATTTTTTAACTCGTTTTATTTAAAATTTATAACTAAAATTAGGAATTTGATATGAAAATTTGAAACTCTCTCTCAGTGCCTTCTTCATCATTAAAACTAAATTTTTGTTATCAAAAACTGACTTATTACATTGAAAAAAAACCCATATAAAACATTTGAATAAGAAAAAACATTATTAAACCATGATGGGGGACGTTATTACATGCTCTTACCTATACATATATTGTAAATTGATTCACCATACAATTAATTAAAGTATAAAACATTTATGATAATGAACATTGATTTCAATGGAGGAAACAAGAAACTTTTTTTTTATAAACTAAGTTTGTAATGGAATGTGGTTCTAAAATTTTGATATGTTATTTTTTACCATAAATAAAACCTAAAAAAGAATTTTCTTTCCAAATCAGTAGAAACACCATTTAACTCAAAAGTTCCATAATGTTTAAGGAAACATTCTAAGTGTGTGTTTGTATTTTTGTGCTGTATCATAATATATTTTATCAAATTTGTAAAATTTTTAATGGTTATTATATTTATTTTTAAGTGGTTCATTTTAACCTTATTCATTAGTATACTTTGGTTCACCCCTATAGTTATTGTTAAAACACACTATATTAATGTTCTTTACCTTAGTTTTCTTTTTTTCATTTCATGATTTGGTTAATAAAATCATCTTATTCTAACTATGTTAAATAATTAACTTTTTCCATTTTTTTAATTAATCTATGGATCATATAATAAAAATATCTTTTATATTTCAGAAAAGTTCTCTTAAGATGAGAGATTTTATATCAATAATATCCAACCAAAAAATGCAAAAACCATACAATGTTTTTCAAAAATAGTAAAAAGTAAAAAAATAAAAAGGTAACAGGAAAATGAATATCCTAATATATTAAACCTAAACAGTAGAAACTTGGGTTTTCTCTATCAATCATTGAAATTTTTATATATATATTTTCATATCTAGGCACTAAGACTGCATGATATTTCATGTCCTATTGTTCCTAGAATAACTTTTATAAACATATTAATGATTTTTATACTATACATATTGAATAAATGGGTTATCTTTAATACGGTAGCTCACACCAAAAAATCGAGCCCACAGTTGAGTCTGAAGTAAGTGTTTTACCCTAGATGGGGTATAACTTTTTTGGGTGCATGACTTATGTGGGAAAATATGTCAAGGATGTAATTGTAAATAATAGATTTAAATAAAAATATTTTATTTTGATGTCAGATTGGATAACTCATGAGTGGAGTATCAGATCGAATTTATGAGGCCGTTGTTGAGTTCAGAATGTTATGTTTACCCTAGGCATGACATAAACATTGTCAGAACCAGGTGTTGTGTCAGAGGTGAGTCATATATGGGATATTAAGCAGAGGAGGACAATTAATTAAAAAATTTAATCCCTCTCCCCTATCCTCTCCCTTGTTCGCACAAAGGAGGCAACATCCCCCCTCCCCTATCCCTCTTTGTTGAAAATTTATCCAAAGGCCAGATTGATGAAATAAGATGTTTTCGAACACGTATCTTGATGTTGATCAATCCAAGATCATACAACAGCAGCCTCCGAGCGCGGATCTGACCCCGATGCTTCGTCACTTTTTCCCGAGGATTGTGGGTTTATGTTTTAAATCCCAACCCCCATTTTTATGCTTCTTTTTTTAATCTTCAATGGATATTTTATAGGAGGTTGATTCTGTATATATATTTTCATAAGGATTATAGATCTAGTATTGGAATAATATTTTGACCACCTAAGTGGTCCCGGTGGTCTGTGGATGGAAGAATCAGTATATGTTCGGCAGGACAAGGCTCTGATGAGACGCAACTCCAGTTAGGCGGTGGTGTGAAGGGTTCTAGTTAGGCAGTGTGGATACTAGGTGCAACGAGGTGACACAGAGACCGGGTGCGGTGGTGCGGCTAGGTTCGGCAACATGGATGTAGAGTGTGGCCATGCGTAGTCTGAGAACCCGTGGGCAAGCAGGGTTCGTGGTCTATGGAGCAGCATGTCGAGGCAGCTAAGCCCTAGGCTTGTATGGATTGTTTTGGCCGAGGCAGAAGGGTTGCAAGTGAGCATGGGTGGGTTAGCCAGGGCATTCCAAACTGGACATAACGAGTCTATCAAGGAATGAAGTCATGCGAAGATAGACTTGAACCCATGTAAGTTCTTAACCAGGCATCCGTCTTATGATCCATCTATGATAAGGTGACCCTTGCTTCAGGGCAGACCATTAGAGGCCAGTTTGAGAACATTTTGTTCCGAGCATGAGGCTCTGTGGTATAAAAACCCAATAATAATAATAATAATAATTATTATTATTATTATTATTATTATTTGGATATTCTTGTATCAGACATATCTTCTTCATATGAAGTCCAATTAAAGCGTCGTAAGTGGAAATGTGACCCTAAATTTAATGTGGATATTTCAAGACTAATTTCAGGTTCTTAAATAAAAATTAATGTGTAGGCCCCATAAGACCTAGTTTTTGTGTTTATGGTGAAATGTGACATTTTTACCAGGTGTTTATTTTGTATGAATTAATATCTCATATCGTGTATTATTCCATGAGAATTGCAATGGTGAAATTTTTCTGATGTTTTCAAAGATAGATTATTGGGCCCCATAATGACATGTTATTTCTTATTGTATAGGAAAGTTCCATTTTCACTATTTATCCATTTGGGAGAATTATATATTCTATCCTCTGTGTTTTTTCGCGAGGAATGTGATGGTGGCCTCAGTATGGGCATAGGATTTGTGGTGTGAAGAAGGTGTAGCGTGGGTAACTTAGGATAGCAACTCAGATTGGATGGGTTGTTTGGGTCCCTTGGTGTCCATTAATGATGTTTCAACTAACATTGTTGGGGGGGTCACCCGGGTCCTTTCTCTACGAGGAATTTCAGTATCATGTCATCTTCCTAGAATTGTGACCCCTCTTCAGCTACTTGGAGTTGGTGAAGTGTGGAAGAGTTTCCAATTTATGGAGTGAGTTGTATCAATCAGCTTCCATAACAAACTCAATTTATTTGGAGTTCTTGTTTTCTTGATAGGCTGTACATGATCCTCGTGTCCCTTAGTTTTCCTTGGTAGGGTTGGTACTGGTGTGAACAATATTGACCCATCCATCAATCCTCTACATAGGATGATTGTTCAAATAGGTGATGGATCCCCCAATATACCGTGGGTGAAGACCCTCTATATATATACCATGTGTTTCAGCCTTCCAACATCTATCATGATGATTTCCTCGGGTGGATTTGGAATCAGAGTAACCAACTATACATGGGAATTGATCCTTTTCTAGGTGAGATGTTACAGATTTGGGTTGTTGTACGAAACCCTTTATGTGTTCGATGTTTCTGGATACAGTTTTAGTATCACCCAGTGGACTATGGGTGGGATCCCCCACCCAAGGAGTTGGTGATAGTTTAGTCATTGTGTGACATCTTCTATAGAACTTTCTGTCGAGCCTGTGCTCATGGATAAGTACCCTGATGAGTGGTTAGGTTGTACCATTTGTTCATTTACCAAAACAGTGGAATATCTCGATCGAGATACATATGGGATGTCATGGTTAGATCATCGACTATGAGTTTTCATTGCTTGTCACCTCACGTTCTGCAAGCCTTAAGGGATGGATTGGATCTTTGTGTGAGCTCTAAGGTGGGATTCTAAATTCCATCCTCGAGTAGGAGCCTGTTGATGTCAATGTGGTTGGAACCTCATGATACATTTTCAATTTTTGTGTTGAAACCTCAAGTTGTTTACTGTAGAAAATCAGTGGTCCGGGCCATGAGGATTGGAGTTAGAGATGATTATGTATGGGTATTTATTTGGAGACCATGTGGTATGTATCATTTCGTTGACATGAAGGGGACGTCGAGCTGACTAGTCCTTTTTAGAAGAGGATGGAATCTAGATGGAGTTTTTCACTCATTTGGGTTCCCTCATGCTTGGTTGAGTTAATGGATGCCTATTAATAATTCCCTATTTGGTTTTTTTTGGGTGCCTCTTGATTATCTTAATATTTACCCATGAATGGGATTTTCCTGCCCAGGTTGTGTCTTTTGTGGTCCAAAAGTCGTTCAACAGAGTCCTAGCTGGACCTAGAGAAGGTTGAGAGATGTAGCTAAACTGACGAGGTTTTTTCCTAAAGCCCTATTGAGGGTCTTACTTGTACAGTTTTGACCGTGATCCCATCCATCAGAGCGGGTCAAACACTTTTATAGTTTTATTTTGGTGGGTTTTATATTTTCCATTTTTGTTCTTTGATTGTACTCTATTTTGGGATAGATATGTGCACGAATTTTATTTTTCAATTTTTATATATCTTTTCACTATTTCATGGAGGTGTATGTGGGTGCATGCCTAATAGTAAGATAGCCTAAGGACTTACATTTATCTGATAGCCTACTCTGTGTTAGTTTCTAGCCCCTTACCTTTGGAGGTAGTCTTGGGGAGTTGTAGCTCGATCCCCACTGGATCGGGTAGTGAAAGCGCGGTGTCCGAGAAGGTTACCCTCTGTAACCACTGTAATGATTTTCGTATAGGTTTTATAGTGATATTGTTAGAGTATTTGGAGTTCAGATTTCAGGTTAGGGACTCAAGTGTTAGTGTGGCGACTGACATATCCATTCACCAGGACTTTGATAAACTGCCTTTCGACTTAGGGAATTAGGACATCGGTCACAAAGAAATAATGGAACATGCATCATATATGAATCTATTTTTTGTTTTCCTTGTTCTTATTGAGTCAACACCCCAGATATATAATTTTACTATGGTATATCTTGGAAATGTTTCAGTATGACTCCTCAAAGATAGCCTTCAGGGTTTCAATAGATAGGTTTTGCGTATGAATCGATGAGTGACATGGTCTCCTTTCAGGGGTCTGGTCATGAAGAATGTTATTCTTTATTTTTATAAATGGTGGAGCTACCACCCGTTGTGTAGCATGTTAACACACCTTGGAGGACTCATGTGGATGTATCCTATCTGGATGAGCCATGGATGGCTCTGTTGGCCTTAAACACTAATGTGCTAGATTCGTGCACATACCAAGAGTTTCAGAGAATGTGTTCACTTGAGTTATTGGTTTAGTAGGACATACAGTTAGAACACACGCAACACCGGGGGAACCATCATTTTTGGAAGAATACCCATTCCTAGAGTTAGGATCTACTTCAGGGTTCTAGTCAGATGTGGGGGTGGCGCTTCTAGGATTTTGATGGCTGGGGTCATCTTATGAGTGTTTTTCAGACCCACTGTACTACTGAGGGAGAACCAATAGACGGACCGTATTGGTAGTGGTAGTAGAAGTTTTAGTGAGGTACATAAAGCATCTGATGAGGCTCCTAATCTAGAGCATCAGGAGGCTCATGATGAATATAGGTACTCTTTGTGTTCTTCACACTTTCTATAGTATGATTGACAGAAACCGGTAAAAGGTAATATTTCCATTCTTCTTTTTCTCATGGTATTTTCTAGTGTTTCTCTTTTTTGTTTTGAATGCATGAAGAAGTGGGATCTCCCCCCCCCCTCGAGGTGCATTTTTGTGATGTGATGAAAACCTATGCATGTGACTCAGTGCCACCCTAATTGGATAATATCAAGGCGTGGTGGTTGATTCCCCTAGATATGTGTGTTAGGAAAATTTGGGCGGGGATAGTTTATAGCAATTGGGATCTGTAAGACCCAAAGTGAGCATCTGGTAATGCCATTTTGTTCTTAATGCCATGACATGATCAATGTAATATTTTACATTAAATGCTCGAGGAGGTTGTGGTGTGGTTCATCATGGCTTCGAAGTCACTGGAAGGATTAAAATGTTCCCCAATAATATGCATCCTTGAGGAATGATTTAAAACCATGCAGGTGAGTTAGTCCCGCACAAAGTGGATAGTGTCAAGGTGTGGTTGATGAGTTTCTTTGACCTATGAGATTAAGGTTGGTTTCTTATCTTTTAAGTTGTTTCATTGGGGCTTGTAATACCCAGTGAGTACACTTGGGGTAACCATGTATGTTCTCCAACAGGTGGAGGTGTTTTTATGAGGAATTGGGGTATTGTTGTCACGACCCGCCCTCGGGGCCTGTACCGTGGCTACCCCAAGCCCGCCTCTCATAGGCCAGGGGCTGGCAACTAGCACCAAGGCGTAAATCCCGGTAAAAAGGGAAGGCATTGCCTTTGTAAAGTAAACAAGCACCACAAATTAAGAAAGCAGAAAAGTAAACACTATGTAAAAACAGAGTACAATTGAAAGTGCGGAAAAGTAAATGGGCCAGTATACAAACCTAAACTGAAAGTAAAGTACAACTCGAAAGGGAAAACAGAAACTGTAAAGTAAAAGCCGCTACACTGAGCTGTCCATTGGAAATCCCACCTGATGGGTGGGTACAGATAGCTCCACTGCACCTCGGGTCCCACCGTCCGCTCCGAGCACGTCCCGCCCAGTGGTCAACCTCCAGGTACCGTCATGCTCTGCAAGCCTCAACAACGATCAACGCTATCCGTCATCTGCAACCAACACAACGTAGTGCGGGCATATCCCGTGCAGGGGTGAGTATAAGATACTCAGTAGGGACCCCGAGACCCCCGATGGTTCCCAAAATCCACAAATGATAAACCACAAAGAAAAGATACAATCACGAAGTAACAACCGACACTGCTTAGGTATATGCCCATACATATACCTAAGTCATCAATTCCAATACGCTCCAACCTCTGATCCCAAGTACAACTCAGTCCACACAGGAATGTATACGTATTCCACACAGGAAAGAAAAACGTAATCCACACAGGATAGCACAACACAATCCACACAGGAAGGTAAACATAATTCAGCTCACACAGGTATACTTCTTCGAAGACGATAGAGATGATCACTGATCCATCTATGTCGTCGGACCCACAAAGGATCGATAGGTACTAACCCCCGCAAAGACCCACACAGGATCGGACCCACACAGGATCTGTAGGCGCTGGTTCATAGAGGAACGCTGAGCGCTGACCCACACAGGATCAGACCCACACAGGATCGGTAGCACTGATCCACACAGGATCACTGAGTGCTGTAGTCGTCGTCGAATCCACTGAGGATCTCTGCACAGTCGTCGTCGCAGTCACAGAAGCAGTCACAGCTAGCTCTAGGGTTCCCGCACACAGCAAGCTCGTTCGAGAGGGTCCGCTCCATGAACCGAGAGGCTGATACATCAACTGTCACAAAGTCCAGAGTTGATGTATCCAAAAGTTCCGTATCATCAACAAGAACTCAACGCAACAGACGGCGCGTCAATCGGACGCCCGGTCTGAGAGTTATTGGCTTTTTCGTCCCAGAGGCCTGGTTGGTTTTTAAGGAAAAACCTACCGGACCGTACTCCACCTCCGTCCAAACCTTGGGCGGAGTATGCCAAAAGATCCGTCTCACTAAGAGGAACTCAACAAAGCTGACGGCACGTCATTCGGACGTCCGTAGCTCGAGATATGAGCGTTTCCACTTCGAAGGCCCGGTTGGTTTCGTGTACGAACCAACCCGGCCGAACTCAAAGTATTCAGAAACCTTGAGTCCGATATATCGAAACGACCGTCTCGATCCATGGATCGCATCTCCGCTGACGGCATGTCATTTGGAGGCCCGTAGCCCGAGTTATGGGCATTTGAACCTATCAGTTCGGTATCGGGGGTTCGGGCCCGGGCCGACCCAGCCCGAGACCCCCCGGCTGGCCCGAACCGGGTCGACCCGCCCCGGACAGGGTCGGCCCGTCCAGGCGCGGTCCGGCCCGGCCAGGCAGACCGAGCAGGTGCGCCGGTCCGGCTCAAGGCAGCGCGCTGGGCGTGCTGGCAGCTCGGCCGAAGGCCGAGCTGACTGAGAAACGGGGGGCGCCTGCCCACCTTTTGTGAAACCGCGGCCCCCCTCACTATGGGGGGCCATTTCGGCTGGCCGGGGGAATTAAATTTCCCCTATTTCCTCCTTTCCGTCCAGCCCGACTTGGCCGGACGGCTTCTTCTCAACAGGACCGGCAAGGGCCGGTCCTCTTCCGGCATCCGACACCGGTGGCCTGGCTAGCCGCCGGTCACCAAGCTCCGCCGCAGCCCGGAACCGGCCACGGCGTCGTCAGTTTCCTTCGATGCGGTGCGACGGCGTCGCGTTCTTGAATCTCTTTCCATGGAGCGGCGTGACAGTGTCGTGCATATGTTACGCATGAACCGCGTGGTGCGACGGCACCATGCTCCTTCGTACCAACCACAAAGAAAACAATTATGAAATAAGGAGGAGGGTCGGCCGTGTTTGTGCGGTCCGGCCCCCTCGCATTATTCAATAAATAAAAGTCGAAAACCATGAAATTCGACATTCCAGAATCAAGAACGTAAATAAATAACATTAAACCCCTACCTCGGATTCAAGTGTGGAGCACGTCAACAAACCGCGTAAGACAAGCGTCGTGGAGGTCGGGCGTCACGGTAATCGAACGTCGATTCTGTTGACGTCGAGGTGCGTCCGAAGAGGTACGTCGCTGGAGAAGCTTCGTAAGATGATGGAGAAAGTCCGAGGAGGAAGCGACGTCTCCTTTCGTTGACACGGGAAGATGATCGAAAGAATTGGTGCCGCCGATCTTCGGAAACACACCGGCTACAAAGAAGAGAAGTGGCGTTCTTCGTCGGAGCTTAAGTGTTCTTCGTGTTCTTCATCAAGGTTGAAGAAGATGAAGAGAGAGCTTCCCAAAACCTCTCAAGGTGGCAAAGGATACTAACCAAAATAAAATAAGCTTAAAGATTATTTTATTTACACAACTAAACCACTTGAAATTCAAAAGTTTGAAATTAAACAACTCAACTCATTTAATAACTCATGTTGTAAAATTAATAAGAGAGGAGTTATTTGGGTTTTTAAAGGGGAGTTGAGGAGTTAGGCTTCGTGTGGGCCCCACCACACTTAATCCTCTCAAGGGAGGTTAAGTGGATGTGGGTCCCACCTCTAACTCCCTTTGGGAGGATATAACCAACATGGTTAAAAATAAAATGTCTTTCCACATTTTATTTAACTTCATTTTAATTCCCCAAAACTAACTCTCAACCCGCATAAAACGCAACCTCGGAAAAGGTCTCCTTAAGCGAATATCGGCATTGTGAGTTCATCGGTGCCCTCAGAATTCGATTCCGGGCACCGGTTCAAAAGCTAGAAATTCCCGCTCATCCGTTCACTGAACGTACCTGAGCCAAACTTCGGAAATTGATTCCGGGCACACCGAGCCTCGGAATCAGGTGCCGTCAGAAACCGCGCTCTTGTAAAATTCTAAAGAAAATTAAGGAAAAATTTACCTTGTATTTTACGGGTCTTTACATTACTCCCACCTCAGGTCTTTACATCCCAATAAAGATACATCAAAACTAGGGAAACAAATGAGGGTACTGAGCACGCATCTGAGCCTCCCGCTCCCAAGTGCTCTCCTGGAGATTCCCATGCTACCATCTGATGCGCACTAGAGGAATCGACCGTCCACGTTGGACCCACTCCTGTCGATCCTCGATTTCCACCGGGACCTCCGTAAAAGTCACACCATCGTCAACTTCAAGCTCTCCATGGTCAATGATGTGCGTCGGGTCGTGCACGTATCTTCTCAGCTGAGATACATGGAAGAAGTCGTGCACCTGGTGGAACTGAGGTGGTAGAGCCAGGCAATAAGCCACCTCTCCAATCCTGCTGAGGACCTGTAATGGTCCGATGAAGCGCGGAGATAACTTGCCGCCTCGACCAAATCTCCGTATACCTCGTCGAGGTGAGACCCGCAAGAAGACGTGGCGCCATCCTCAAACTCTAGTGGCCTCCGCCTCCTGTCAGCATAAGACTTTTTCCAGCTCTGAGTTGTCCTCATCCGCTCCTGGATGACCTGTACCTTCTCTGTCGTGGCCAGGACCATCTCCGGTCCCACAAGTGCTGACTCCCCAGGGTCTGTCCAGCATAAAGGAGATCTATAAGGTCGGCCTTACAATGCCTCGTACGGTGCCATCTCGAGGGTGGAGTGGTTTCTGTTGTTGTACGCGAACTCCACCAAGGGCAGGTGGTCCTCCCAACTATGACCAAAGTCGAGGACACATGCGCAGAGCATGTCCTCGAGAGTCTGAATGGTCCTCTCCGTCTGACAATCCGTTTGAGGGTGAAAGGCTATGCTCAAACATAGCTGCGTCCCAAACACCTCCTGCAACCCCTTCCAAATCCGGGAAGTAAAGCGAGCATCTCGATCGGAGACGATAGAAGATGGCACACCGTGAAGCCGTACAATCTCCTGAACGTAAAGACGTCCCAAGCTCTCCACTGAGCCCTGCTCTCGGATGGGTAAGAAGTGAGACGACTTGGTGAGTCGGTCGACAATCACCCAGATGGAGTCGTGACCTCTGGAAGTGCATGGAAGTCCAGTCACGAAGTCTATAGATATCCCATCCCACATCCACTCTGGGACCTCCAAGGGCTGTACCAAGCCTGCTGGTACCTGATGCTCAGCCTTCACCTGCTGGCAGGTGAGGCATCGAGAAACGAACTCTGCTACAACCTTCTTCATGGCCGATAACCAGTGTTTTCATCTGAGGTCTGGGTACATCTTCGCCCCCCCAGGATGTAGCGCCAAGGGAGAAGTGTGAAACTCTCTCAGCACCTCCTCCCGTAAAGTAACTGGTACCATGGTACGTCCTCTGAAAAGGATGTCGTGCTCTGGTCCAAAGAAGAAACCATCATGTGCCTGTCCTGAGGATATCTGTGCACGTCGCGTCTAACAGTCAGCGTCCCCTCGCTGTGCCTCTCTGACTTGCTGCAGTAGTGGAGGAGTGACTGTGAGATACTTAAGGAAGGCTAATCCATCTCTATCCACGAAGGATATCTGCAAAGAGGCTAACTGCTCCGTCGCCTCCTTAATTAGCTGAATGCCCGTCCTCTTGCTGAGGGCATCGGCTACTATGTTCCCCTTCCCAAGAGTATAGACTATCTCAAAGTCATAGTCCTAGAGGAACTCGAGCCATCGCCGCTGTCTCAGATTCAGGTCCTTCTGCGAGAAAATGTACCTGAGACTTTGATGGTCAGAAAATAATGTAAAGCGCTCGCCCATCAGGTAGTGTCTCCATGTATTCAGATTGAAGACCACTGATGCTAACTCCAGGTCATGGGTAGCGTAGTTCTGCTCATGCGGCCTTAACTGATGTGATCCATAGGCGATCACCGCCTGCTCCTGCATCATGACACATCCGAGTCCGGTCCCTGATGCATCGCAATCGACTATGTACCCTACTCCCTCCTCAGGCAACCTCAAGATAGGTGCACTGGTCAATCTCTGTCTCAGCTCATGGAAGCTCTGCTGACATCTTTCTGACCACACGAAGGGTTTCCCCTTCTTCGTCAAAGCAGAGAGTGGTGACACAACTCTAGAGAAGTCTGGCACGAATCTCCGGTAGTATCCAGCTAGTCCCAAGAAACTCCAAACCTCTATCACGCTCCTGGGTGGATCCCAATCTAACACTGCCTCGATCTTTGCAGGATCCACTATAACTCCCGCCTCAGAGATGACGTGTCCCAAGAAGTGGACCTCACGTATCCAGAACTGTCACTTCGAGAGCTTACCATAAATCTGGTGCTCTCGTAGTGTGTCTAGTACAACCCGTAAGTGGTAGGCATGCTCCTCCCCAGTCGTCGAGTAAATCAGAACGTTGTCGATGAAGACCACGACAAACCGATCAAGGTATGGCTGAAAGAACCTATTCATGAGGGCCATGAACACTGCTGGAGCATTGGTTACGCCGAAAGGCATAAACAAGAATTCATAGTGGCCATACCGACATCTGAAGGTCGTCTTCTGCACATCCTCGTCTCTAACTCTGAGATTATGATAGACTGACCTCAGGTCTATCTTCGAGAACCACAGTGCTCCCTTGAGCTGATCAAAGAGGTCATCAATCCTCGGTAGCGGATACTTGTATCCTCATTGTCACCTGGTTCAGGCGACGATAATCAACACAAATTCGCAAGCTCCCGTCCGCCTTCTTGGTGAACAATATCGGGGAAGCCCAGGGTGAAACACCTGGTCGGATGAACCCCTTTCCCTGCAAGTCCTCCAACTGTACCCGTAGATCTTGAAGCTCGGCGGGGGCCATCCGATATGCTGGAGTCGATATCGGAGTTGTCCCGGTGTACAGGTCAATATAAAAGTCTACCTCTTTTCGAGGAGGTAGCCCTGGAACGTCGTCGGGGAAAACGTCCGCAAACTGATCCACCACTGTAGGAAAACCAGGACTCCGCACGTCAACTACTCCTAGGATGAGGCTAGCCAACTGATGAGTGATGGGCTGTCCTCTCCTCCGCGGAAGTCAATCCTGTGCTGCAAAGGCTCCCTTCTCGCCGGTGAAGGTGAACCTGCTCCCGTCGGTGCATACACATCACACCATGCGCCTAAAACAGTCAATCTATGCATGGACCGTAGATAACCAATCCATGCCCAAGATGACATTGTAAGGCCTCGACGCTGCTACAAGAAGATCCCAGCCGAAGCTCTCACCTACTAGAGTAAGGTCACACTTCCGACACCAGTGCGTAATCGTCGAGTCTACTCCTGTAGGAGTCTCTAGCTGTAATGATCGAGGCAACGGCTCTGTCGGAATCTCCGATCTCCGACCAAGGGCAGTGGATATGAAAGAGTGACTCGATCCTGTGTTTATAAGTACTGCATCAAGGGTGGAATAGACACAGATAGTACCTCGAATCATCTCGAGCGCGCCGTGGTCGTAGGCCTCTACTGCCTGGAGCTTTGCCTGTCTCTACCCGTCAGCTCCCTGTGGTCGGGGTGGACCTCCTGGTGGTGGTGGTGGTAGAGCCTCAAAGCGTCGCCCACCACCTGCTGCTCGGCCAGCTCCTCTGCCTCGTCCGACTCCTCCCTGCGGACTTCCACAGTTGACCCTCTTCCTCTGCCTCGGTGGTCCCTCAAATGTCTCCTGCTCCTTGGCACGGAGAGTCAGGCAGTCACGAGCCATGTGGCCCTGCCCGCCGGACGAGTAGCACTGTCTGCCTCTCGAAAGACTTGCTCCGCGCTGTGTGCCCCGCAATACTGCGCCTGTGTCCTGAGGTCGTCTGCCTGAGGGTCTAGTATGCCTGGACGCCTGAGTCATCCGTCGAATGCCTACTGCAGAATACTCTACCACGTGCCGCCCTGCGGTGGGTCTCGGTGCTGGTGTAGACTCAACAAGAAAGCTCTCGATCAAAAGGGCCCGCTCTAGTACTCCTGTCTGAGTCGGAATGCTGAGGGAGATCAGCGATGCCCTGATCTCGTGTCTCAAACCCTGCTCGAAGGTCCGGGCCCGAAATAATGGGTCCCATACCATGTCGTTCGAGTAGCGTGAGAGATCAGTAAATCTCGCCGAGTATAGAGCGATTGTCATGTTGCCCTACCACAGCTGAAGAAGCTCCTGAATGCGCACCGCACGGAGGGTGACCGGGACGAACTCTGAGCGGAAGAGGCTCTCGAAGTCTGTCCAAAGTAGAGATGCCTCATCGTTCACCTGGAGAATCAAGCTCCACCATCGTCCTGCTGATGCGTGCAGTAGGCTCGCAGCGAGGATCACCATGAGGTCCGCTGGTGTCCTCAATAGCCTGAAAACTCGTACCACTACCTCCAGCCAGTCCTCGGCTGCCTGGGGGTCCGTCTCCCCACGAAACCTGGGCGGTCGCTGGTGCTGAAACTCATGCAGTGCGCTGAGGCGACGTGCATCGTCAGCGGCTGGTGCTGGAAGTATTGGTGGCTCGGCGGGTAAAGCTACTTTCGGTGCCACTGCTGACAAAGGGCCCTGCACCGAGGCCTCGTCGCTCGGTGGGCTGTCATCACACTCGACTCTCGGAACCCTAGCTGGCTGCCGTCGTGGGGCCATCCTGAAAAGGAAACAGGTGCGCCACGGTCAGAACAGTATACCTGGTGAGCTGATACAAATTAACCACAAAGAAAACTTGAAACACACATGCAATCAATGTTTTCGTGCATTAAGTCGGAAATCAGAAGTCAGGGTCCTGGTGTACGGATACGTCGGCCGCCGCACCAACACTGGAATCCCTGGACTGATAACCACACTCAATACGCTAAACATTATTGCTTCTCATATAAAAGATCAGAGTTCGCGGTAGAACCGAACTCCTATGATACCAATTTGTCATGACCCACCCTCAGGGCCCGTGCCGTGACTACCCCAAGCCCGCCTCCCATAGGCCAGGGGCTGGCGACTAGCACCAAGGCAAAAATCCTGGTAAAAAGGGAAGGCATTTCCTTTGTAAAGTAAACAAGCACCACAAAGTAAGCAAACGGAAAAGTAAACACTAAGTAAAAACAGAGTACAATAGAAAGGGCGGAAAAGTAAATGGGCCAGTATACAAACCCAAACTGAAAGTAAAGTACAACTCGAAAGGGAAAACATCAAATGTAAAGTAAAAGCCGCTACACCGAGTTGTCCACTGGAAATCCCACCTAAAGGGTGGGTACAGATAGCTCCACTGCTCCTCGGGTCCCGTCGTCCGCTCCGAGCACGTCCCGCCCAGTGGTCCACCTCCAGGTACCGTCCTGCTCTGCAAGCCTCAACCACGATCAACGATGTCCGTCATCTGCAACCAACACAACGTAGTGCGGGCATAGCCCGTGCAGGGGTGAGTATAAGATACTCAGTAGGGACCCCGAGACCCCCGAAGGTCTCCCAAAATCCACAAAGGATAAACCACAAAGGAAAGATACAATCACGAAGTAACAACTGACACTGCTTAGGTATATGCCCATACATATACCTAAGTCATCAATTCCAATACGCTCCAACCTCCGAGCCCAAATACAACTTAGTCCACACAGGAAAGTATACGTATTCCACATAGGAAAGCAAAATGTAATCCACACAGGATAGCACAACACAATCCACAGAGGAAGGTAAACAGAATTCATCTCACACAGGTATACTTCTTCGAAGACGATAGAGATGATCACTGATCCATCTAAGTCATCGGACCCACAAAGGATCGATAGGTACTAACCCCCGCAAAGACCCACACAGGATCGGACCCGCACAGGATCTGTAGGCGCTGGTTCACACAGGACCGCTGAGCGCTGACCCACACCGGATCGGACCCACACAGGATCGGTAGCAATGATCCACATAGGATCGCTGAGTGCTGTAGTCTTCGTCGGCGAATCCACTGAGGATCTCTGCACAGTCGTCGTCGCAGTCACAGAAGCAGTCACAACCAGCTCTAGGGTTCCCGCACACAACAAGCTCGTTCGGGAGGGTCCGCTGCACGAGTTGAGAGGCTGATACATCAACTGTCACAAATTCCAGAGTTGATGTATCCAAAAGTTCCGTATCGTCAACAGGAACTCAACGCAACAGACGGCGCGTCAATCGGACGCCCGGTCCGAGAGTTATTGGCGTTTTCGTCCCAGGGGCCCTGTTGGGTTTTACGGAAAAACCAACCCGACCGTACGCCACCTGCATCCAAACCTCGGGCGGAGTATGCCAAAAGATGTGTCTCACTAAGAGGAACTCAACAAAGCTGACGGAACGTCATTCGGACGTCCGTAGCTTGAGATATGAGCGTTTCCGCTCCGAAGGCCCGATTGGTTTCGTGTACGAACCAACCCGGCCGAACTCATAGTATTCCGAAACCATGAGTGTGATATAACGAAACGAACATCTCGATCCAAGGATGTCATCACTACTGACAGTGCATCGTTTGGAGGTTCGTAGCCCGAGTTATGGGCATTTGAACCTATCAGTTTGGTATCGGGGGTTTCGGGCCTGGGCCGACCCGGCCCGAGACCCCCCCGGCTGGCCCGAACCGGATCGACCCGCCCCGGACAGGGTCGGCCTGGCCCGACGTGCTGGTCCGGCTCAAGGCAGCACCCTGGGCGCGCTGCCAGCTCGGCCGAAGGCCGAGCTGATTGAGTAACGGGGGGCGCTTGCCCCCCTTTTGTGAAACCGCGGCCCCCCTCATTATGGGGGGCCGTTTCGGCTAGCTGGGGGAATTAAATTCCCCCAGTTTCCTCCTTTCTGGCCGGCCGGACATGGCCGGCCGGCTTCTTCTCAATAGGACCGGCAAGGGCTGGTCCTCTTCCGGCTTCCGACACCGGCGGCCCGGCTGGCCGCCGGTCACCAAGCTCAGCCGCGGCCCGGAACCAGCGGTAGCCTTTGCCGTCTGGCGCGGTGCGACAGCACCGCGCCCCTCCGCCGCGGCCCCGCTCCGATCGCGGCGTCCTCAGTTTCTTTCGACGTGGCGTGATGGCGTCGCATTGTTGAATCTCTTTCCACGTCGCGGTGCGATGGCACCACGCATATGTTCCACATGAACCGCGTGGTGCGACGACACCACGCTCTTTCGTACCAACCACAAAGAAAACAATTATGAAATAAGGAGGAGGGTCGGCCGTGTTTGTGAGGTCAATCCCCCTCGCATTATTCAATAAATAAAAGTCGAAAACCACGAAATTTGACCTGCTAGAATCAAGAATGGAAATAAATAACATTAAACCCCTACCTCGGTTTCAAGTGCGGAGCACGTCAACAAAACGCGGAAGACAAGCGTCGCGGAGGTCGGGCGTTGCGGTAATCGAACGTCGATTCCATTGACGTCGAGGTGCGTCCGAAGAGGTACGTCGCTGGAGAAGCTTCGTAAGCTGACGGAGAAAGTCCGAGGAGGAAGCGGCGTCTCCTTTCGTTGAAATGGGAAGAAGATCGAAAGAAGCGGTGTCACCGATCTTCGGAAACACACCGGCTACGAAGAAGAGAAGCGGCGTTCTTTGTCGGAGCTTAAGTGTTCTTCGTGTTCTTCGTCAAGTTTGAAGAAGATGAAGAGAAAGCTTCCCAAAACCTCTCAAGGTGGAAAAGGATACTAACCAAAATAAAATAAGCTTAAAGATTATTTTATTTACACAACTAAACCACTTGAATTTCAAAAGTTTGAAATTAAACAACTCAACTCATTTAATAACTGAAGTTGTCAAATTAATAAGAGAGGAGTTATTTGGGAGTTTTAAGGGGAGATGAGGAGTTAGGCTTCGTTTGGGCCCCACCAAACTTAATCCTCTCAAAGGAGGCTAAGTGGATGTGGGTCCCACCTCTAACTCCCTTTGGGAGGATATAACCAACATGGTTAAAAATAAAATGTGTTTCCACATTTTATTTAACTCTATTTTAATTACCCCAAAACTAACTCTCAATCCGCATAAAATGAAACCTCGGAAATGGTCTCCTTAAGCGAATATCGGCACTGCAAGTTCATCGGTGCCCTCAGAATTCGATTCCGGGCACCGGTTCAAAAGTTAGAATTTCCCGCTCGTCCGTTCACTGAACGTACCCGAGCCAAACTTCAAAAATTGATTCCGGGCACACCGGGCCTCGGAATCAGGTTCCGTCAGAAACCGCGCTCTTGTAAAATTCTAAAGAAAATTAAGAAAAAATATCCCTTGAATTTTACGAGTCATTACAATTTTTGTGAGGATTCACATGACGAGATATCCAGTGGGTTATTATCTATTTATTTTCCATACGGTGGCAATTGAATGAACCCTTTTAGTTTTGATGTTGGAACCATTCATATGGAGAGACAAGGTGTTGAGGTGGACTCTTTCCCATGGTGTCATGTTGGTGTTGGAACAGAACATGTAGGGCTAGTTGGGGTTTGTAGGCAATCATTTGTGGTGCTTGTAGGCCGATGATGATGGCCCTTGTTCTTCAATGATGAGATCTTGTGTTTAGTTTGATCTTGTCTAGGGTTCATCATTTTAGATTGGAAAAAATCCATCTATGAGGTTTTTAAACCCTCTCTATAATTGTTGGTGTGTTGTTGTACTAGAGGGATACACTGAGTGTGTGTTTTTGGGCAACAAAAGAATCTTTGGTGGAATTTTTTGTGGTCTCTCGGTGTTCTGATTCCTCTCTGTGCAGTTTTTTTATAGCGTAGGAACCTCAGGTGAGCTCGCTGGCATGTGAGTCTTAATGGAGAGATCTAGTTCATTCCCATGTTCCTAGGATTTCTTTTTTTAGGAATGAGAAGCATTATGGTGGAGAGGATGTAGTAACTCATTATTATCCCTATCATATATTGTAAAATTTTTGAACATATTTCCATAGGTAGGCACTGAGATAGAATAAGATATTGTGGCCTGCTGTCATCATTTAAAATTTTTATAAAAATAAAAGGTATTATTATACTATACGGGCAGATGAAATGGTATATCTCTTGAACGGTATTTTGGATCAGAAAATTGAGGACATGTTTGAGTCCGGAGCATGCCATTTACCCTACGCGGGGTATAATTGTTTTTGGGTGTACGCCTTCTATGGGAAAATTTATCATTGAAATAACCATAAATAAAATTATTAAATAAAATTATTTTATTTTGACATTGGATCAATAAATCTTGAACTATGTCTTGGATCAATTTTCCAAGACCCTAATTGATCTCAAAACATTGTGTTTACACTAGGCGGAACAAAAACTATGTCGGCACCGGGTGTTTGGTCAGAAGCTTGTCAGGGTCAATATATTAGGATAAGGAGGGGATTTAATTAAAAATAAAATCCATCTCCCCTATCCTATCCCATGTTCTCATAAAGGAGGTTGTATCCCCCCAACCTTCATACTTTTCGCCGATAATAGATCTGAAGGTCAGATCGATGAAATGAGGTGTCTTTGGACTCATATCTTGATAGTGATTGGTCCTGGATATTGCATTAGCAGCTTCAATGTGAGAATCTGCACCCAAATAATCGGTGTTTTGACTTGAGTATGGCGGTTTTGAGTTTTAAATACTAATACACTTTATTATGATTCATTTTTGTTTGAATCTTCAATGGATCTTCGAGTAGAGGCTGAGTCTATGTAGCTACTCGAGGATTCTAGATTTGGTATCAGAATATTTTTCCAACCATCAGAGTGGTCCCAGTGGTTTGAAGTAGTTGGTTGCAGTGTGGGTCCAGTAGGGTGTGTCTCTAGCATGATGTGGCTCCAATTAGGTGGCAGCGTGGCGGGTTCTGTCAAGGAAGCATGAAGTTCGGGTGTAGTAGCACGACCCGATGTGTTGATGTAGAGGCAGGGGTGGTGGCGATGAGGCCGACAGTCTGCGGGCGTGTGGGGTGTGTGGCCTATTGAAAGGCCAGCCATGGTAGCATAGTTTTGGGTTGTAGGTTGGCATGGCTAGGCCGTCCGAAGTGGGTCATGTAAGCCAGAACGTTGCAGGCTAGGTAGGCTTTCATGCTAGGATAGCCTTAAACCCCCGTAACATCAAAACCAGGATTCCATATCAGGATTCGTTTGAGGAAATTAAACCCTTACATCAAGGATGACCTTTTTAGGCCATTTTTATAACTTTTTATTTTGGGATCAAGGCTCTGGAGAATGAGACATTGAATTAAAATAATAGTAATAATATTATTATTTACATATTCTTGTATCGATCATACATCATACATCTAATGTGAAATTGACACACCATCAGTGGCGCTGCAACCCAAAATTTAATTCGGAATTTTTAAAACTAATTTTGGGTTCTTAAACATGAATTGATGTATGAGACCCACAGTGCCCGATTTTGGTGTTTTTTGTGAAATGTGACATCTTAACCTTCTTTCTATTTTGGATGAATGAATTACTAATCCAGTTTTTTTTCATGATGGTCACAGTGGTGCGCCCTATATGATGTCTTCTATGATTGGGGAGTTTTCCTCACTATGACCATTTTTGAATTGTTGCGGAGAAAAGTTCCCTTTTCACCGCTTATCCATTTTAGTTAAGTAAATATTATATCCTACATGTTTTTCCATGTAGAAAGTGACAGTGGCCTCAATCTGGGCCCATGAGATATAGTTTTCATGTGGCGTTTAAGTGGTTCACTTAGGTTAGTGACACATAATGGGTGGGTTGAGTGGGTCCCCCTGGTCTCCGTTGGAGATGTTTTGACCAATAGGGTTGAGTGAGTCCCACTAGTCGTTTCACTATGAAGAATTTTGTTATCACATCCTCTTCCCAGGATTGTGACCCCTCTACGATTTCCTTGACTATATGCAGTGTGGATGTGTTTAATATTTTTTGAGTGAGATGTCACAATCTACTTCAATTTTAGAATCAATAAATTTGGAGCATGTGTCACCATGAGAGGCCTGACACAATCATATTATCCTTTAATTTTCCCTAGTGGGGTTGGTATCAATGTGACCAATATTTACCCGAGAATCAATTCTCTACCATGTATGATTGTTCTAGTATGGGATATCCCAAGTGAGCCTTAGGTGTATACACTCTATCTCTGTATCATGTGTTTCCTCCTTCTATGATCTATCATGATATTTCCACAGGTGGATTCATAATTGGAGTGACCAACTATACACTGGTGCTGATGGTCGTCTAGGAGAGATGTTCCAATTTAGGGAAGTTGTGTGATACCTCTTCTTATGTTCGATGTTTCGGGATAAGGTTTTAGTATCCCCCAGCATACATTGAGTGGAATCCCCTACCTGAGGAGTTCGGGTTGGTTTAGTCATTGGGTGACTTCTTCTGTGATAGTATCCTTTGAGCATGCCCTCATAGATAAATACCAAGTGGGTTGGCCATGTTTGTAAGTTTGGTTGTTTCCTGGTAGTGTGAAAACTGTCAGTTGAGATACATCTAGGATGGTGAGGATAGATCCTCAACTAAGAGTTTTATATGGGTTTCACCTCTTATTCTACGTTATATAAGCGATTTCTAGGGTCTTTGTGGGTGCTTCAAGGAAGTATTCTGTCTTAAAACCTTGATTAGAAGCATTCTAATGCCTATGAAGTCGGAACATCGTAAGACCATTATGATTGTGGTGTTGGGACCTTGAGTTGTTTACTATTGAAAATATATTGTTGGGACCATCAGACTTGAAGTTAGATATGATTATATATAGGTATGTTAGGTGTCCCCATGGAATGTTTCATTTAATTGAAATTCCCATGACATCGTGTTTATTAGTAATGTTTAGTCGAGGATGGACTCAAGTTGGAGTTTTTCTCTCATTAGGGTTCCCTCTGGCTGGGTCAAGATAGTTTATACCTATCATTTACTCCATTTTTAGATGTTTTTTGGGTCACCTACTCAGTATATTTATCAGAACCCGTTCAAGGGATTTTTCCACTGGTGTTGTGTCTTTTGCAGACTAGATGTCCTTCGACGGAGACCCAACTGGACCCGGAGAAGGTAGAGCAATGTAGCTAGACTAACTAGTGTTTTTAGCAGAACCGTACTGCATAACATACTAGAGGGAGTATGACAGATAACCCCTCCCTCTAAGAAGGTCGGATTCTTTTTTCATTATTATTTTTATGGGCCCTACATTTTCTATTTTTGTACTTCTACTCTACTCTTGTTAGGTATAGATGTATTCAATCATTTATTTACAGTTTTTATACATATCTACACTATTTCATGGAGGTGTATGTGGGTGTGTTTGTACAGGTATGATAGGATAATTCCTCCCATGTGAGTGATATTATACTCGATGATAGTCACTAACCCCTACCTTTTGGAGTTAGGCTTGGGGAGTAATGGCCCAAGCCCTGTTGGGTGGGGTCATGACATTTATAAAGTTAAATTTTTCACCAATTTGGTAAAAAAACATTTTTTCCATGAATATTTTCTAATTCTCACAAGGAATCATTTTTATAAATTTTTAAAAATACTCTTCAAAAAAAATTAAATCCCAAAATGAATAAGTTAAACCCATATAAATAAGGATATCTAGTATAATTAAATAGATTTGAAAGTTAATAAGATGATTTGAAATGGGTTAATTAAGTCTAAAAATAATAAAATGAACTACGAATGACCAAACATAAAAACATATTTCAAATCCAAGGGCATAATCGATAGAATCATCAATAAAATTTAATGGATAATTATTTTCTGTTGGAATTGGTTTTAAAAAAAGTCTTCTATATTTGAATTTTATATATTACTATTAAACTCTTCATTTCTTATGATAAATTACTTTTATTAGTTTTATAAAAATGAAATATAAAACTATTTTATACATTTAATGTCTAACTCATTAATTGATTGGGAAAGTATTCATGAACCTTATTCGTATATTAAAAAATATATTCCCTTATAAATAATACAATGAATATGGTTTTAAAAATAAGAAAATATATAGAGGAATTATTGATCAGAAAATTCAATAAAAACTATCGCTACATATAAAATAACATCAATATTCAATCACCCTTCATAAAAAATATCATTACAATGATATTATCACCTGATGTTTTCATATTAACCAGGTATTTTATCCATTTTTTACCTAAAATAGGTTCTTAACATCATATATTTGACAAAATAGATTTTCTTAAACATTCCACAACATACAACCACATACTCCAATAGATGAATCATCCAAAAGTTTCTAAAAATTACTTCTTTATAAAGAAAATACATCTCTATATCTCATTTTATATATAGTGACGTAGGCCTAACATACATGGAAATTATATCATTTCATATTAATATTAATAACATTACAATAAAACATCCCTTAGGGCCATAATAGTTTAGTGTATTTGGAAACATAAAACAAAATATTCTAACCTGGTGAATGATCTTAAATGTTCCGCAAAAAATAATCCATGTTAGTACTTCTGCATAAAACCATTCTTCATAACATAGTGAAAGGAAACATAATAATGGGGGTGAGAATATATGATCATCAAGGGTAAACAAAATAAATATATAAGCATAATATGAGCATAAGGATATTAGAATATGAGAATAACATTTTAAGTTCATACCCTTAATATAAAAAATCATATTCAAGAGTCAAGGAATAAATATTAACATTTAAGAAGACATGAATCAATTTTGATACATGAAAATAACCCACGATACAATAACATAGGAACATGACATAGAATTTTTGGTAGACACATAATAATATAAAATTATTTTCATAGTAGTCATATCATCATTGAATGGCCATATTAGTAGTATGGGTTAAATCCCACATACCATATTAGTTGTGAAAGATTACACCTAAGACCCTTTTAGTAGCCAAGGTTCACTCCAAATACCATATTAGTGGAAAAAGTCCTTTATTTAATATATTTCACTCCCCATTCCATCCATGTCTATCTCATGAGACATAAATATTTACCCAATTTAATGGAGGGAGATATAGGTACCACCAATATCATAATTAAATCACACATACCTATGACATAAGATCACAAATAATAATATCATAACCCATAAAATGAAATCAGTATCATAAAAATGTCATCATATCATAACATATTGAAATGATACATGTTTCAAAATAATTTAATAAAAGAATAACCCATTAAAAGAAGCAAGTTACATAAACATATAACCCATGAAAAAGAAATCATCTTTTAAAAAATCACTCCATAAAAATATAAACAATTCAAGGAAAGAATATGAATAGAACCTTTGGATCATTTCCCCATAATGGAATGAGTAATAACACCATATTCCATCTTATATTGAAAATAATTCTGAAATATCTTTTTAAAAAATTTCTTGAGAAAAATTACATTTATGACTTGAAAAAAACATGAAACATAATAATATTTTAAAGGCATTTTACAAGAAAATACCATTGAAAATAGATAATTATTCCTAAAAAACATTTAAAAAATTTCTACTTCAAAACATATAAAAGAATAATAAAAACTATTTGAAAACATTCTTCCATTAAAGCTTATAAAATAATCATAAAAACATTAATAATACCTTTTATTTCAAACTTGTAAAATAATTTTGAAAGGTTTTTGAATAAATTTTACATTGAAATGATCTTATAACTTATAAATGAATCATTAAGAAAATTTAAATCCTCTTCTTTGAAAAAAACCTTTTTTAAACATGTAAAGGGAGATTTGAAAATCATTTAAAACTCTTTCTAAATAGAATGTAATTTTTGAAAACCATTTTTTGTTGAAAACCATTTCAAAAGTAATAATTTTTTAAACTTTTTGGAAGAATTTTTTCATTAAAAAAATATCTTGTTAAATATAAAAGGGAATCATCATGGAAACAACAGTCTTGATGGTGGGTAAGTCTGTACATGTCGTACATTCTATATGCACCTTAAAAGTTTAGAAATGTTCCTTAATCGAAAAATAAAAAAGAATAATACTTATAAATTTTTTTTAAGATGGTAATACATGGGTAAAAAATCATTTAAAATAATATTATAATAGAAAAAGATTTTAATTTTTTTTATAAAACACGGTTTGGAAAGAACACATATTTTAGACTGAATGGTGAAATAAAGTCGGATTTTCATAAAAAATAATCATGATTATTTTAATTACAAAAGAGTGGAAAAAATAATAAAATAAATTGTATATAAAAAGAATAAACATAACATACTAATATTCAGGAGATTTTTTGAGATACGAATCCTGATATTTCATCAATGGAATAATAATCATAGAAAATATCCATAAATGATGAGATCGTGGCAATAAACCATTACCAATTTCATAAAATTGTATCATAATAAAATAGAATGAATAAAATTAAATGATTCCTAAAATATAATGAAAATATGTAGATTTATTATATAACATGTCAAAGTAATTATATACACCTCATATAAAAATATATGTGCATTACATGGCAAGTGTCTCAAAGAAGGAAAATTATGACATAATTACATTACAGATTTAGTAACTTTTGAAACATAAAATCCATGAAAGAAATATCATAATATTTATATGTAAATACCAATAAATTTAAGTATAATAATAATATAATAAATATATATGTATTATAGAAATGAAATTAGACAAAATTTGTGGTGAAGAAGGCATATATCTCCAAGATATAAAAACTGAGATGACAAAACCATTCCCTTAATTCAAGACATTCTCCATAAAAAATAAAAAAATCATGTATAATAAGTATAATTTTATTATAAATCTACCATATAACTGTATTATTATATCTAATATCATATATTATTTGGTTGTGACTTTTTATTAACCTTTTATTAACAACTTTGTGTTAATGTTGCATTTTAAATAATATCTGCTTTATTTTCCATATATGTTTTTTAATGTTATTCTTGATCCTATTACCTTGATCTTGATTTATATATTTATATAATTTCAAAGATGTTATATATAAAATATAAATTTATCATATATTTATTGGAAATAACCTATAAAATACACATGTATGAAGTGGAATACACTGTTCATGGAGACGGTAGGCTTTACATATGCATGGACGTTATTTCAATTTTATTATCATATTGAAAGACAATAATTAAATGATATATATATATATATTATAATTATAGTAGAATTATTATTTTATATATATCATATGAATTCACTAAACCCATCCTTAATAGATTCAATTTAAATTGTGAAGGAATCACATTAAATTGGGGAGGCATTAGTCCACATGTCCATAAACGAAGTTATCAAATTTACACAAAATAGAATTAAAGATGGTATGTTTCATATAACTGTTAAATAAAATTAAATAAATCATAAATATAAAAAATATCATATAAAAATATAGTTTCCATCATAATTCCCAACCATAAGAAGTGGTAAATAAAAAACCCAGAACATCGTTTCATGAGGTGGTAGTTTACTGTACACAAGAACTGTAAGGCCATTAACCATTAAATAGAAGTGTGTGTGAGTGTAGTTTAAACACTTAAAAATAAAAAAAAAATCATATTTAGGATACATGGTTTATTATATATTCATGTAATATGAATATTTTAGGGGATGTTTAATGAAAACAAAACAAATGAGCTTGAGGAATAGTGCTACCTTTTCTTTGGGTAACTCTTCATGGATTGCACCAAAGGGATACCTTTGATTGATTTATGGTGAAAGGGTGGATTATAGGATCAAGGGACGGATTTTTTGAGATTATTTGAGAATATTTTTGGAGATCAAAATGTCTTGAGCAGTGTGAATAAATGGTAGGGTTGAGATCATTTATAGTGGAGGAGTGTCAGTCTTGTATGTTTTTGAAAAGGGAATTACACCAACGTTTTTCCCATATATAATGCCTCCCATAATATTCAAAATTAGATCAAAGTGCATATAGTATCTAAATAATAACATCCCATGGATTTTTTACATGTTTCTAGGTTATTTTGGGCCTTATTTTTATGGTTTACTCCTTTATTATGGTAATTGTTCTCTTAACCGCTGTAATTAATTTTAATTACTTTCACTAATATTTTTCATAAAAAAAGATACAAGACATATTATTAATTACAAATTATTATGATTCTAAACAGAGAATAATTTTTTTAGAAATTTTAATAATATAAGTTTAAGAATATAATTTAAATTTAATCCTCCAATCGGGACAAAAAAGCATGTTTAAAAACAATAATCAAATGATTGAAATTTTTTTATATCCAATTTCAATGTGAAATTAGTTACATTTACCTAAATTGGATTTAGTTCTTTTTACATTATTTAATTATTCACTAAACGCAAATTAAAACATAATTTAACTATATAAATAAATTCAATGAAAAATAAGTTTGAATTAAAATTTAGTGTTTTTTACTTTTTATAAAAATAGAATCTTCTCAAAATAAGACCAAAAATTCCCCAAAAGTAAATTTTTATATTTATATTTCTAAAATAAGGTTTATTTTGTAAAATAAAAATTATAAGTGTCAAAATATTAATTAAAATTGGTTCTTCATTAAATGTGGTAAAATTACCTTTCAAAAATATCATCTTTTTTATTCATAAAATTGGATTTTAACAAGTATTCTAGTTATCAAAAATATTGGATGGGTATAAAATATATCGATTGAATATATAATATAATTTTTTTATTTAAATCATTAATCCAAATTGGATTTATTAATTATTGAGATAAAAAATCTATAGAGATAAATTCCTTTATTTGAAAAGTAATTTCATTATTCTGAAATAGTTATTACATTAAATTATAATAATTAATAACAAAATGATTCACTATATTAACACATTTAATAATATTTTCACAATTTATTTAATCTTATTTGTAACATCCATTCCCAATACAAGGTGGTATCTATAATAATACATTAATATTATTATTAATAGTATCTTGTGGTCTGGTAAAACATAAGGCTTTATATGTGATGGGTGTTAGATGAGGGATGACATATTTATTTCTTAGGATACATGTGAAATTATATGTGATGAGTGTTAATCATGGTATAGGGACTTGTGATATATGGTTCCATTTTATTATTATTTATTATCATGGTTATGATGTGATGTGATATATATAAGATGATGACTCATCATGGGGGATTGAATATGATAAACTTGTTACCATGATTAATATTCCCTTACTAAGATGTTTAGTATGTTACATTGAAACCCATAATATTTTAATGTATTGGATATGTTACAAATCTACCCATGATTAAGATATACATAATAAGTGGAAAACTATGTTTTAAAAAAATTAACTATCCTTAAGTAAATTTTTGATTTATTGTTCTTCCCATGATTCAATTATATATATAAAGAGGTTGATTGTGTTATGTTGATACGTCTATTCTTTTCAAGGGATTGATATTGTTCAAATATCTTATGATCCAGACGCCAGGAAATATGATTAAGGCTATGTCTCATATTCCATGGAACCCCATAGTGAATAATTTATTATGTCTATTATGGTTCACAATCATTGGTCCAAGAAGGTATCATTTCATAGGTTCTATTTGATGTATGTCTTTCTATGATTGTTGTATTTTTCATACACTCACATATATATATATATGTATTGTGGAATATGTTAGAGATTGTTTTTTGATTTCTTTATTTGTTTTACACCCACACCCTAAAAAACTACAATATATAAGAAAACATCATGATGTTTAATTATTAAGTGAAGGGTATTGATGATTGGTTTTTGGGTAAGGTAAGTTATCCTGGCTGTAGAGTTAGTTTGGATTTGAGGTTGGGGAAATTTTTAAATGTAATGCCCTATATTTATGTTTTTTATATTACCTTGTATATCATCATCACATTTTTTGATAACTCTTTTGATTTGAGGACATATGACATTTCAAGGGTTTCATGTGATACTTTATTGTGATATACTTTTTTTATGGTTGGTTTTTTGATATGATTCCATATATGTACTCTATTATCTTATATATATATATATCAATTTGTTTATGATATTGAGGTCATAGTATCCCCATTATATGATCATATTCCCTTGATATTAGTTGGTAACCTCTACTATATAAGGTAGGAAAACCTGAGGTCTCATTGTGGTCCTTGGATCAACCATGAAAATTGGTCTTGTTAAAAAAGACATTTAGAATGATATTAGATCCTTATTATTGTAGATTTACGTATCTATGAATTTTTTATATAATGATAGAAAGTTTTAACATCAGATGAAATCTATACTTGTTCCTAGATAATATCTGTATAGAGGAAGTCCATGTAATTGAGGAGAGTGAGATTGATGATATTAGTTTTATTTATTACCATTTAGAGATTTGATAGAGTGTGTTATTATGAGTTATTATTTTGTGATTAAATCCTATATTTAGTTGAAAAGATGGAGTACATAAATGCTTCATACATTTCATGTAAGTTCACATGACATATTCATGATTATACAAGACTAGAAATGTTTTTAATAAAAAGGATTCATGTTGAATAAAAATTATAATAATAATTTAGTTGATAAATTACATAATACCTTATTGGATTTAAAAAATGTATATGAAATCAATGTTGATAGTTTTATGAATATATATCACTTTGATTGTGATAATATTATTGAAATTCACATATGGTGAAATGATATACCATGAGAGTGTAGTTTATGCATGTGGATATCATGAGACAATATGGGAAAATATTAATAACTGGTTACAAAAAGTGATGTGTGTAAAATATATGAGATGTAAAATCAGTTGGATTCTAACCTAAATAATTAGGCTCATGACCTTAGATATGTTAATATATAACTAATTATGGCATGTTTTGGGTGTACTAGGGTAGTAGAGAAGATTATTCCTACTTATTCAATGTTTTATTGATATCTGTATTTTTTATGGATTGAGTTATTATTGTATATTGATTCAATAAATTCTATCTTTCCATATAAGTGAGAGTGTGTGTGGGAAGGAATCATATGACTTACATAGAATTGTTATGTTGAATCATTGTCTTTTTACATTATACCAAGTGAATTTTGTAATGATATAGGTGACATCAGAATAGAATGTAAAAAAATATAAATTTGAAAATGGACATGTATTAAAAAATTGAGGTGTGAGTATTTAAAATCACATGAATGTTGTCGTTTTTATTTGTATTTATGAATTCATTTGATTCATAGAAGGATATAAAGTATAATATGGAGTCTATTTTTAAATCATTATTCTCTTGAAAATATGAATTTCTTAGGATGTGATCCATGATGATATTATTTTATATGGTATGATTGTCTAGGGTTGTAATAATAGTTTTTTTGTGTACATAGAGGATAGTCATATCCTAATATGGTTCGAAGGGCTATAAAATTTTTATGTTTGGTAACTATGTATATTTATACGGATTCTTTATTAGGTGTGTCGATGAAGTTTTAGATAGATACATCATATAGACTAATTTATGTGAATTTTAATGCTGGGTATTAGATGATAAATTTTTTAATAATACTATATTTTTTATGCATATATTTCATTTAGCTGGAGATATGATATATATTTACATGATGGATTTTAATGGAAATATGCTTTTAAATTTATCTTTAAAATAATATTTTGGGTTTCATAGTGACATGTATATAGGGTAAATGATTAATATAAGAGTTTAAGATAACGAGTATTTCAATATTTTCATCTTGTACTTATACATTTATTGGTGACCAATGAGTATTAGATTTTGAATTTCTTCAAGAGTGACACATTTTGAAAAGTTTATGATTACTAGATATTTATGTAATGATTATCAAACATGCAACCTTATTTTTTAGGATAATTCATGAATGAAATTAATTCATATAGTGATGATTTGAGATAATATAGAGTTATCTAAGGTATATTACTTTAGGGAATAGAACCATTGTATAAACCATTCTATGATTTTTAAGGAATTAAATAATTGTTTCATGGAAGGATAGTAAGTGGTGTTTAGAGTTACTAATTGGTTTCAATTTATATCTTATCAAATATTAGATGGTGATAATTGATATTGGGATACTAAGACTCTGATAAAAAATGATCAGTTCAAATTTTAATATATTGGTAATATAATAAAGGTTTAATTATATTAGTAAGTTCCTAAAATCTATTGCTTAAAATATATATCTTAAATAAACATTGATAATAAACTGAAATGTAAAGGGTTAGTGTGGGAAAATTCCACCCTCTCTTTTATGAATGGTTATTCTAAGATTCATTATAGACATGTAAGTTTGAGGAGTTTATAGGAATCCATTGTCTTTGATATTCTATGATATAATATTTTAGATAATTTTATAGGCTATTTTCCTAATATTATATTATCTAGGAAACAAGTCTATGATGTCATGTTATTTTCATAAGGGAATTAGTGATCCACTATGTGTATATGTTGTATAAATTTTTACTTGACACATATTTGAAGGTAGTCACATAATATATGAAATTGGATATTGTGGTTTCATTACCTATAAAACATTCTGGATGTAGATAAATTATTTGATAAAAGTGGGAATATAATAATGGATATTAGGTTTCCCTACCTCAATCCAAATGAAAAACTGCTTAAAAAAATTTACTAAAAATTATATGGGAAGAACTGATCCTTACTGGTGGAAAAATTCATAACAAAGTGGAATATAAAATAGGATACAATATATTAGATGAATAAAATATGTTCATAAAAACGTGACTCTAGTTATATAGAGGTGGAATCATAATATACATAATACTGTGAAAAGAATCAATAGGAAGATGCTCCCATTGGATCTGGCTTGAGGAACAAGAAGCAATGAATATTTTATTCGGGTATTTAACCATTCCAAAATGGTAAAGGAACCATGTATCATAATTATTACTCTTATCTAGGAAAAATATGGCCCCTTAATCTTCTGTAAAGGTAGAAGGTTATTTTTATAATAATAGTGAGGCAGATGTAAGGGTAACCTCAATGATACTTGATCCCAGATCAATGCACGAGATTGAAAATACTTAGGTGAAAAAACCATCCCCCAAAAATGGGGTTGGATTGAAATAAGAACCTAGAGTAGACAAAACATATGACTGAGATAATGTGAATTAAGGATTATTGGTCATACAACTTCACAAAATTTCCAAAACAAATCATCCTAAACTCATCTTAGATCATAAACTAGTTTTTTATGAATCAGAGCCTAATGATGATGTGTTAAAGGATTTATGAAACGTTTTATTTGATAATGAATATTTAATAGTGCTGATTTTACACTCTATGGAGGAGATAATAGAGGAGTACTATCAATGATTCATAGGAAGATGCCTTAAAATTATTTGAGAGAGTGATTCTGGATGAAAATATTGAAGACAATTGTTTTAGATCAATAAATAAGAACAAATTATGAGACCTGGATTCAATGAAGGTTATGTAACTCTAAGGACTATATTTAGACATGGGTTAATATATACTCTCATTTAAAGGATCTTATTAAGGGTAAACTAAACACAAAGGGAGCCTCAATTTATGGGAGATTATTTAAGTGTAATGATTCAAATACTCATACGTTTTTTTAGAATAGTCATGTGTTATGTTATATAGTTTTATGTTCTCGGTTGTACAACATTTTTTGAGGTATCCCAAATTACACAAAAAATCTCTATTTGAAATGAAAATTTATTTTCCAGTCACTCAGAGAAGAATCTCACAATAGGTATAATGAAAAAGCTTTAATAGTTTTTAATGATCTATTATTAGAATATATCGCGTCATAAAGATTATTTAATGTGAATATAGTGTCATAGTGATTGGAGGTCATAAAATGTTAACATATGAATTGAATTCTCAAGTTTAAATGGATTATTAAATATTTATTTAATTTTTTATATAGTTTTTTCTACATGTGTTGTAAATTTTGGGTTTATAAGAACTAGTATATTTTGATGATGCATGAATGGTGATTATGGATAGTGTGAGATGTTAGAGAATAGTGTCTTAAGACGCCGGAGCATGTCTTATGGATCATTTTTTTAGATTATGTTGAGTTTTAATCATGTGTAGTTGTTTTAATATAATATTTTAATTTGATCTTATTAGAATAAATAAATAATTTTATCAGTAATCTTGTGGTGGGGAACACTGTATCAGTTTTATTATGGTAAAATTTTATCTTCCCAGGGTAATGTCCTGACCCATTTTTGACATGCTGGTTCCGTAAGGTGGTTTGTCAAATGACATTCAAAATTACTCCTCATATGCTAGAAGTGGCTGGATAGTAGTGAGGGTCTAATGGATATATCATGGGGAGACTATAGTCTCTTTATTAAAGCATAACGATAGAATAAACAATTACCATTATTCAAAAGATAATAACAAATAACTAGAATAAAACCATTACCTATGAAGATCAATATCACATGAAAATCAAAAAGTGAAAAATAATATCCCAACCAAAGATATAGATATGTCATTACATATATCTGTGACGTGTCAAATGAATAACCAATATAAAAACTCTGACAAAAACCAATTGGGTCCCATATTCCTTTCTATTTCCCTCATCTATCCTCCACCCCCATCTAATCCATCTAAGATAGGGATCTTACACTTGTCCAATCCTGAAAAAATTATTTTTATTCAGCTACCGATATGCTATCCTGAGTACAGTGTGAGTATAACATAGTAGGTCACCTCAAATGTTGTAAAAAACAATATCTAGTTGATATTAGTGTTTGCAATTTTATAAATTATAATGTACTAAAAATAAATTAAACTTTTTTCAAAATTTAAATTATCCTTTAACTAAACACATAAATTATAATTCTCACCAGGACACCCAAACTATCAATAGCTACTTCAGACCATTTCAGAGTCTAAACCATCCATAAAAGGATAAAACATTTACCCCACCATGATTTTAATTAATCCTTTAATAACAAACATCACATTGAAACAATGGGGGCAATGATAAAAAATCTAGAACCTCTTCGGTATTTGGAGAAGTAGACACTATCCCTAAACTTAGTGATCACACACAATATATATATATATATACATATATATATATATATTGGGGTCCTAGAGGGTAATTCTGGAGGCCCTTTGGGTTGAGAACCAATCCTTGTCCCAAAACATAGTCAGAGATATCACATCACATGGTTCTATATTTCAAACCATTTTTCCTAAATTATCATAATTTATTGTTCACCCATTTCATAATTTATTTTATCAAGAAATCACAAATTAAAAATCAATATTTTCATCTTATCATCACACCCCATGGATGGATTCCAATTTCACAAATCATTAATGACCAATTACATAATTCACATTATTCATTAATTCCATAATCTCATTATTCAACCAACTTTATTTTCAAAACATTTACCAATTTCATCAACATATTGTTTAATCAATTGTTAAATTCAATTTAGTATTCAATTTTATAATGTAGAAATTTTAATTTCACAATTACAAAAAAATTTGAAATGAAAACTATGTGAATTGACAATTAGACCACCTACCTTAAGATCATTGATGAGCTCTTTCCAAAACACTACAATCAATTAATGTGGGATGGTTGGATTTACAATCGTAAAAATATATATATGGCCAAAATATTTGATCAAGATCATCCCACAAAACCTAAAACGCCCATAAGGTTCCACCGCATCATCGTGAGAACTATGAATGGGAGGAAACCAAAGGAGAAAAGGATAACTAGGAATCTAACTCCAATATATGACATTAAACGAAGAAGAAATTTCTTTAAATCTATTTTGATTCTCCCTATGGTTGAGAGGAGTAAGGAAACATGATGGAATAAAAACATATCAAACCCAAAACCCATTTAAATCCATTTCATGGGAAATTACATGGCATGTAATTATTTCTAGTGGGTTTTACAAAACACCCATTATCTCATGTTAGTATTTATCCCGATTAATTATTAAAAATCATGTAATAAATATTAAATGGTGTATAATATTGTTATGTTGCAAACCAATTCACATTGTGAAACCATTCATAATATGTTTCTGGATAAATTTACACATCGTGTAACCCATTTACACATCATGTAAATCTCATCAGACCAATTTTTCAGCCCAATTGAAAAAGTTATTCTTTCAAGATATGAACCACCAAAAACACCTTCCAATACCATATAAAACCCTCTCCAACCCTTTAATGATATGAAATATCAAAAATGGAATGTACCTAGTAAAAAATGGAATATTACAATCTTTCAACCTTATAATAGATCATCCTAGAACTGTACTCCCATGAATCAACAAGATTACAAGAAAAAATAATGGGCCATTGAGTCCACACATTTTCTTCCATATCCCATGTTTCCTCTTGAACATGGACATGTTTCCATAAAACACAAACTATTTGAATGGTTTTACAAATAACACATTTTCAATGTGATCCATAACATTAATTACATTCTCTTTAATGGACACATTGGTCTCAAGATCAACATCATTATCATCAATCATACGAGGAAGGTCGAGGTGGTACCGCTGAAGCTGTGACACATGAAAAACATCACGCATATCACCATACCTCTATGGAGGATCCAATCAGTATTCCAATAGCCTGATTCTCTTCATGACCAAAAATGGTGTGAAAAAACTATGTACCAAATTTCCCTCCCTCTCTATCCTATGGCGATCCAATTTAGGTGCCACCCAAAGTGACACCCAATAAACCACTGTAAACTCTAGGGTTTATCCACATCAATAAGAATAAGACTTCCTTCATAAAATGAGTATTATCAATACATTTTTGAATCAAAGGAACATTATCTAAAGTCACCTAAACATGACTCAATCCCAAAAACAATGAATCACCAACCTTTATCCAACAAAGAGGTGATCTGCCTGGCCTACCACAAAGTACCTCATATCCTACCATCTAAATAGTCAACTAATAAATGTTGTTATTTTATTACTCAATGAGAGCTATTTTTTTCTCACAAGACACACCAAAATTTATAACACCCACTCATATAATATCTTCCAATACATATATAGTACATCCCAATTTTCCATTTTCCTATGGGTGGAAAGGCATATTCAGTAATACCTGTATACTGAGCACCTTCTTGCAAGCCATTTCAAAATTAGGAAGTGAAAAATTATTCATGATCTAAAACTATACTCCATGTCACCCCATGTAGATCTAATACCTATAGAACATACAAATGTTCAAACAGATCCCCTGAGAAAATATCCCGAAGATGTAGTGAATGTTCAACAATCATCAATCGGTACAAATCTAGCCAAATAGAATAATTCTTCTACGGTTTCCTCGGAATACCTACCATGAATTCCATATTAATGTCATAAAACATCCATTTATAAATGGTAAATGGACTTATATAACTACTAACTCATTAGTACTTGGACTTCACCTAATAACAGCTATGTCATCGTGTAAAAAAAACATTAATGTCCTATTTCATGCTCCGCTACCAATACTATCAATGTAGGTCTGATACATTTTAGTCAAACTCAGATTTACCACCCACTTCGAAGCATGAAATTCACACATAAACTACTAACAAATACATGTTTAAAAAACAACAAGGTTTTAGATATAGATGATATCAACCTCATCTATGGTCAAATATGAAGGTGAATCCTCACCTTTAATACTTTTCCTCAAAGCCAAACAGTCCAAATCATGGTACCACCTTCCCCTAATCCAGATCGAATGTGTGGACCCCACTAATACAGATATGAGTGTTATTTGATCCTAGATCTCCCTAACTACAACATCCATCTTATCCAGCAAATTCATCTTTTTCCACTCACAACTAGACACTTGAACTGCCTGAGTATGTGTTTTGCTGCTCAAAGTGTCAAAAATAATGTTTCCCTTATTGGGAATATATTGCTGTTCAAAATGAAATGAATTCATATACTCAACCCACCATCACTATTAGAGATTCAATTCTCAATGATAAAAGTTATAATTTATTCTTTTATGATTTTTATATAGAGTAAAAGTTTCTACAAACATATAATTCTTCCAAAACATCAAATATTAAACCATTGAAGATATATTGGGATCATGATTAGTGTAATTCCATTCATGTGGCATAAACTATCATTACCCATATTCTTCAACACAATCTCACAACATCAACAATATTACAAGTCTGACCCTAGATGCATCACAAAACAAAAAATATTCCTCACCTGGATAAGGTATGATCAAAATTGGTGAAGTAGTCAGATGCTTTATGAACTTCTGTAGGTAATTATCACATTCTCTAGACAATAAAAACATAATATCCTTCATGGTCAAGCATAAAATAGGATTCTCACAATGGAAAATTTCTTGGATGAACCAATGATAATAGCCCGTAAAACCCATAAAAATATGTATATCGAATATATTCTTGGGTTTCTCCCAAGAAACAACGATCTGTACCTTCTATGGGTATACTAACTAACCTTATTAGGAGATGATGTGACCTAATAAATGTAACCTATCGATCTAGAATTTACAATTAGGTATTATTTTGTATAAGTAATGTATAAACACCCTGACCCTAATAGCTCGGAGTTGGTGCCTTACTTTATTAAATTTCCATAAAGAATAATGAAAACGAATTTCAATGGACCAAATAGTTTAGTATCTTTGGAAAACGAGATACAAAATAAGTTTTACACTAAAAATTGAAATTAAATGAAACATAAAAACTCCATTGGAAACACCCATAAACTGCAAGATTATCCATGCATGTCAATCTTAATATACATATTAATATCTTAGGGGAAAAAAGGATTGATCTTAGTTTCATAGTAAGGGTAAAAAATATAGTGGAATCTATTATAAAAAAACAATAAGGCATAATGTATAACTAAAAACACATTCCATTAAAACATAAACTTGAGCATAATATGGCAGGAATAAAAAATGATTAAATAATTGCATATAAATAATCCATTGAGAATGAAACTTAACCATGTATATTTTACTAGTCAGATAACCACATGGAATATCAATAACTAGTATCAGAAAAATGGAATTCATAAATCTTGAAATCATAGACATACATTTAAGGCTTCGACCAAGACACTATATACATGTTGGGAAAACACCTATCTAGTTTGTTTAAGGAGTCCTACTGATGCATCAGGGGGATATAGAGGCCTCCTCACATCACTTAATAATTCCTATTAATTCTTCATATCAAATTTCTGAAACATAACAATATATACATATGAGTGAAAATAACATTCCCCAATCGATAAAAATAATCACTATCCATTCATTCTAATGTGGTTAATTGTATCAAGATAGTACATCCACATTCAAACTAATCATAAATCATTTAATAAAATTTGGTATATGATATTAAAAAATAACAAACTTATTTTATAATAAAATTAAATTGATGGAGTTGAAATAAAAGAAAATACTCTAATAACATCATCGAGGAATTCTTGAGAAAAATATTCCTCTTTTACCTTTGAAAGTAGACTTATTTTTTAAAATCATTTTTTTACATAAAATATCATTGAAACATGTATATCAAAAAATTTAAAATGTAGGTACAATGCAATTATATTTTAGGTGTATATTTTTTTCTAACTGAAGTGAAAACATGTAAAAACATCGTTTAATAAGCTATAAAATTGAGCAGCTTAAGTTCGGTTTAATGAAAAATACTAAAGAGGCATTAAAACGTACTAAGGGATAATTTTTGTTTAAAAAACAGAAATGGAAAAATATATTTTTCCATGATAAAAAGAGTGGTTTTATAAAACTAATGTTTTCATAATAAATTTATAGTATGCACTTCAAAATGGTGAAGAAACTGGGATATTCCCTTTACTTGGGCTTTCTTATCAGGAAAAATTGAGAAAGGGTCCCTATAAAACATGTAACTCCAAATCCAATAAAGAAAAATTCTTCTAGGTACATAGCTGTAATACATTTATAAATAATTTATGAAGTGTAAACATGAATAATTAAGAATTATATTGGAATAAATAGATGGATAGCATAACCCGAATAAAAAATGTAGTTTCATAGAGAACCACTTACTTTATGTCCAAAAGTGTTTTTTTACTTGTAATTACTGTCATGGATATTGAAGATAAATTAATTAAAAATTTAATTCAGAACCAATTAAATATTTATTTTATTTATTTTAATTTTATTAAGATAATTTATGGTCCTTTTGATGTGTTATAATATTTAATCTAATCGGTAGGGAGTGTTCTTTTCCATGGTTTTCATGATTGGTTCACCTATATACACGTACAAAAGATCATGTAAAATAGAAATATGTTGTACATAATTGAAATTATATGTTATTAAAAAAATATATACTATTAAATGTTTGTTAATGTCATTTGGTTATTTGTGAAGATGATGAATTATTAGAAAAGTTGTTAGTGATAAGTTTTTGGATTATTTTATCCTTTTTCGATCATCCCACACTAGTTTTGTTTTATGAATTAATATTAAGTATATATATATGTTCCATTATATTAAATAAGTTTAATTACATATATTAAATACATTTTTAACCATAAAAACCATTTTATGACCATCCTTGAACTTCGAATTATAAAAACAAAACTCATTGTCCGTAGAGGTGATAAATCAACTCCTCAGGGATGATGTCTTCATTTTTAGAATAACAAGTAGAATATGGTAAAATTGATCATTGATATTCCATTATCAAATTAAAATTACAATATATATAATATACTAGAGTCATCATGAATTTTTTGATATATGTGTTATGGAATGGATAAGAATAGAAAACCAACTCGAAAGAAAATTAATAAAACTAAAGGGGATTTACCTCTTATATTCTTCTCCTTAAGAACCTCTTTAATATAATTTTAAATTTAGTATTTTGAGACCAAAAAGACAAAAACAAAGGTTCTAGTTTTGGTATAGAAAATGGATAGAATATTAGCAAGCTTCAAGGTTTTGGATGTGTGAGTATAAGTGGTAATGAGGTATGGTATTTATAGTGGATGAGAGGGGTGTTTTTTAATATTTTATTCATTTTCTTATTATTTTTCACCAAGATTATTAATATATTGATAATTTTCACTGAATATATTAAAATAATTATGAATACATTGATATTATGGTCATACATCAGCTATACATCACCTCTTACTCTACCGTAAATTACCGTATTTCAATATTCACAAAAAAATCAGCCATTTGAAAAAAATATCAAAAATTCACCCAAAACATTTTTTGAGTTTTAGAATTAAAAAATAAACCAATTTTATGAAAGTAATTTTCTAAATATGAAAATTTTATGTTTTAAATTAGATCATCATTTATTCAAAAAAACTGATTTTAAAATTATAACGGATTTAATGACACATTGATAAATTAATTTAAGCATCATAAAATTATTTTATAATCATAAGGAAAAAATATTAATTTAGAAATATATTTCATGAAAATAAAAATTATTTTAAATAATTATTTGATTTTTCAAATTGTTAACTAACATTTATGTTTCACAAAATACCAATACTACGATTAATATTTTTTAAAAAATTTATTTACTTATTCTATGATAGAAATGTATTGTATTTTCATTAATAAAATACCTAAAAAATATGTATACTTTCTTAGTTGAAGTTACAATTTTATTGGTAATAATAGCCACTTTACTATTCCAATGTTCATATTTAATAGAATAATAATGGTTTAAATTTTGTGTCTCGTAAAAAATAAACTATCAAAGATATTAAATTTTAAAATAGAGATACTATAAGATCTTTTGGAGTAACATTTTACCCTCCAAAAACATTCACCCCAAAATGTCTCTAATGTCACCTCAAAAAAAATATTTTGTTAATTTTTCTTCACAAATTATTCTACTTTCCATTCCCCTCTTCAATTTTATGATCTTTCAGTAGTACCTTTATGAACTGAGTTATCTGATTCCTCAAAAACTATATCCAGAATCTGGATAGAATCTTCAGTGTAAGATAAATTGGGTTCCAATTTTATTCCTTTAGAATTGGTAACATGCGTCAGGTCTCGAATGTAATTCCTTAACAAATAGATGTGGAACACACTGTGTACATTACAAATAATATGAGGCATAAACAAATGATATTCCAAAAATCCAGTTCTCTCTATGACTTCCAAAGGTCCAATATACATGAGTCTTAGTTTCCATTTATTTCCTAATCTTATAACCCATTCCATGGAGATGCTTTCAAGAATACATGATCTCCCACTCTAAATTACAAATCCTTCCATTGATTATTCAAATATCTATTTTTCTTACTTGGATATTTTTTGATATGTGCTTGAATAGTAATTACCTTCACTTTTTTCCTCCATAAGTTCTAGGCCAATGAACTTCCTCTCACCCACTTCATCCCAAAAAGTTGACAAATGACATCTCTTTTCATACAAAGATTTATATGGTTCCATTTGAATACTATAATGAAAACAATAATTGATGGAAAGCTATACCAAAGTTATATAATTATCCCACATACCTTGAACATAATGTGAGAAGGATCTCAACATATCTTATTATGATTGAATGGTTCTTTTAGACTATCTGTTAGATTCAGGGGGATATGTCTTACTCAAATGAATCTCAATGTCTAGATACTGATGAAGGATTTTACTATATTTTGATGTAAATCAAGGATCAGTATTAGACATAATTGAAAGATGTTCTCCAGGAATTCTTACAAAATTATTGATATAGATTCATTAAATAATCTCCCACAAAAAATCCTCTTTATAACAGTAAATTTTGATGATTTTGTATTTCAATCAAAAATTACCCATAGTTCAATATTCTTTATTAGAATATTTTTTAATCTAGTGAAAAAATGAATACTAATGTCATCCAATTTACGTGTAGGAATAGGGAGAGGATTCATAGGTACTCTAGGTTGTTGTATTTTATCCTACACCTATTAAAAAACTAAACATCTTGATACATAATCTAGAATTTCTTGCTTCGTATTATCCCACAAGAAATTTTCCTACAAATTACTATGCATCATAGCACTACCAGGCTGTATTGGGATGTTCGAGCTATAATCATCATCAAAAAATTATCTTTTTAGCTTGGGTATTGGGGGAACACAAAACCTCTTCCCATATTTTAAAAAACCCTTTTCATATATGAATTCTAACAATTTCTCATCACTTGAAAATTTAATTTTATTTTGAATATTTTCATCATCATACTAAAATATTTTAATCTTTTATAATAAATATTGTCTACAAACCATTTGAAAAAGTAGTGATGTTTCACCACCATTGATAATTCCAATATCAATTATTACTAAATCCTTGTACCCATGATCCTTTTCAATCCACATTTTGTTAAAAACATCATGATCCTTACTTCTCAAAGCAACTTCTACCTTATTAGCCTTACCAAGGTGGTAGTGTATTCAACAACCATAATCCTTTACTAGCTCGAGCCATCAACTTTTCCTCAAGTAGAGTTATTTTTGTGAGAAGATATATTTAAAACTCTTATTATCTGTATATATCTCACATCTTCCATCAAAGATATAGTTTTTCCACACTTTTAGAACAAATATTACATTGTCTAACTCAATATCACGAGTTGGATAGTTTTGTTCCTTATTTTTTCACTACCTTGATTCATTGGAAATAACTCTATCATTATGAAGAAAGAAACAACCAAGTCCTTTCTTTGATGTATCACTGTAAATCATTAATCATATATTTCCACGTGGTAAAATCAATATTGTAGAATTCAATAATCTCTTACTGAACTCTACAAAGCATTCATCAAATTAATTTTCTCAAATAAACTAAACCCCTTTATGAGTAATTCGAGTATATAGATAATTTATTTGGGAAAAATTATAATCAAAAAATGATAGTGGCCTTATAAAAAAATAAAACTATGCAGCTCCTTTATGTTCATTGGTGTAGGAAATTTCATAACTAACATTGTCTTCAGAGGATTAACTAATATTCCATCCTTAGAGACAATAAGTCCCAGAAAAAACTCTTTGAATCAAAAATTCACACTTGATAATATTAAATTATAAGTATTATATTATAAATCTATTTAGAAAAATACCCATCTGGTTCTCATGTTCCTCATATATTTTTGAGTATATCAAGATATAATCAATAAATACCACAACAAAATCATCAAAATATTACATGAATACACTTTTCATCAGATATATAAAAACAGAGGGTGAATTAGTTATCTAAATTGCATTAATGTGAAATCATAATTTCCATACCTATTTTGAAATTCAATATTTATAGTATCATAATTCCTAAAATGAAATTGAATATATGCAAATAAAATTTCAATATTTGAAAATTTTTGACCTTTAGGATGTTTATAAACTAAATCATAAATGTGAGGAAGATGGTACTTGTTATTAATTATAATATATTGATTTAACAATACAGAATGAAAAAATCATAGATCCAAATTTCTTCTTGACATAGAGAATTTGGGATCACCATAGATAAACACATGGGAGAATAAATACATTATCACTCAAAATATATAGTTGTTTTATCAACTATACTAACTCCACAAAGAATAATCTATAAGGGGTCTTTGATATTGTTCTCAAACCATGAATTAAATCAATCGAGAACTCAACTTATCACTATTGGGAATGTCTAGGTAAATCCTCTAGAAATACATCAATTTATTTATGTACAATAGTCATATCTTCAATTTCAACATTTATTTTCTCTTCTATAGATGATATTTTCCCTTCATCCCAAATAACTTCATTCAGTAGAGCTACTAGAGGTGGACATTGAGAAGAATCTAATGATGATGTTTCTGCTCTAGAGATAAGGGATTCCATATATTCTTCACTAATACTAATTTCAACCTTCTTGTAATTTATTTTCACACCCATATTTTAAATCTAGCATATAATTAGGATTATATAAAATTCAATCATATATTATATGACAAGTTCAGCAATTAATGCACATTTATTTTTAATAAAGGGGACTAACCAACACAACATTTTTACAATGATAATTCCCTTAGGATTTTTAACTAAAAAAATCTTTTATTAAATAAAATGTTAAATGTTTATTTTTGTTTTCAAATTGTAAATATATAAAGTAATTAAATGATACAAAATCAAAGATTCCATTGTCTATGATTGAGGAAATAATTAAAGTAGGTTCCATCACATAAGTTTGAATTTCAACCTCAGTATTTGTGTTATTATAAGCTTGACCTTTCACTTCTAGTAATTTATGAGGAAATATTCATTGATTATTTGGAAAAATATTTATGTATTTCCCCATCTCTTTACAATTTCATCATTTAAGAGTGTTGAATTAGTTCTTTCCCTTGAAATCACATAATTGGTGTTCTTTTTCTCCACACCTATAACAAACTCACATTCTCTTTAGGAAAGTATCGGGGTGTTTCTTCCTACAATTACCATAGGATATAAATTCAATTCAAAAGTTCTTCCCATTCTCCTTATTATCATTTCCAGAGCGTTTAACAACATTATTGTTCTCTCCATTCACTTTAAATTCATAAATCAAAGAGAATTATTTTTCTGTCTTGATATAACATGAGAATATATCTTCATATGATGAGAAATTTTGGGAGTCTATTTCCATTCATTGGAATGGGTTTAAAACATTAAATAATCGATAAATCTTGATATTTATATTTCATATGTAATTTACCGTATGACTTTATATCCATGTAAAATTGGATTTATACTTAGCAACAATATCATTTTCCTTTTAACTCAAATTCAAGAATTTCCTATCAATATCCACTCATTGTTCACAATGGAAATATTTTTTCAAGAAAAATTCCATAAAATATTTCAATTATATGTTCTATATGTCTTCCTCCTCTTTCATGTATGAATGAATAACCACCATTGATCTGCATATCTTGAAGATGATAAATTTCCATGACAACCATCTCCCTTTCCTTGCCTCCCAAATCATGAAATATCTTATCTAAGGAACTTATCCACTACTCAGCTACAAATGTGTTTGAATTCCAGTTTAATAATGGTGTTTTTCTCTCATTATGCAATATTTCCATGCTCCCCCATGTTGTGGATCAGGATGATCTATATACGTAAGGTTGTTATTCAAAACCTGAGTCAGCTGTTATAGTATTGTTATAATTAATTGATCTCTTGTTTCATCTCCTGCTTCAACATCATTATCTTTCATAGGGGGAAATATCGACATTGAATATGTGTCTTGATAATAATTCCATTCATTTCACGAGGTTCCATTTTGAAACAAGAATAGACACTATATTATATTATTAATCATAATGCATAATTTCAGACTAGTAACAATTAGCATAAATTGATAGATTTATGCATTGTTAATTTCAAAATCATAAAGATGGATTCTTTGGGGATCTAGTTAAATTTAAATCCTTCATAATGATTTTGGAAGAAAATTTTAATTATCCTCTTCATATCCCTAGAGAGTGTCAAACTAGGTGTAGGTAAGGCCCGTTATCATATATCATGTTATATTAAGTAAGGTCTGATGCACCTTGACTAAGTTGTTACCCCATGGTATATTCGTGCTAGAACCACATTTACTTGTAGTATCTAGATAGGGATGTAATTCTAGGAATACCCATTTAACATATACGGTAACAAAATTTTTGGATGTCTTTCTATGATTATTCTCAATTTCTATCTTAGGGTTTTTCTTACTTATATATGTTTTATAAATCTAGTTTTCAAGTATTCTACAAAACATCATTTGATACCGAGAGTAATGACCCAGCCTCGAGTATCGTGGAGCCATTACCTTCATTTACAAAAATGGTATAAGGAACAAGTAAATTGTAACCCAAATGACCAAATAGTTTAGTATCATTGGAATATTAGATACAAAAAATACTTTTACATCACAACTTGAAATGAAATACAACATAAAAAATACATTGGAAACACCCATAATCTACATGATTTCCCCGCATGTTATTCATAATACACATATTATTATACTTGTGAAAAATTAAAACATAGGAAAGAGGTGATCTCAGAGGATCTGTAAGGATAATAAATACAATGGAAACTATTATAAACAATAATAATAAGGCATGGTTAATTATTAAAAACACTTTCCATTAAAACATTATCATGAGCATAATTTGGAAAGAATAAAAATTGATTAAATAATTCAATATAAATAATCACAAGAGAATGAAACATAACCATGAATATTATAATAAAAGAATAATCACATGTAATATCAATCACTAGTATCATAAAGAAGGAAATCATAGCAATGTACATAAAAACCACACCTTCAAGGCTACTTCTATGAAACCATATATAAGTGGGTAAAAACCTGGTATCGTTTGTCTCATGATACCTACCGACGCATCGAAGGGCTATTGCAGGCCTGACCAGTCCCATAAAAAGTCTAATGAATTCCTCATATGAAAGGGGTGAAACATAACAACATATACATATAAATTTAAATAACATTCCCTAATAAATAAACATAATCACTAACCGTTTTGAGTAATATGGTTAACGATATCAAGATAGAACCTCTAAAGTCAAACTAATCATAAACCATTTAATAAAAATAGTATTTTATATCATAAATGATAAATCCTAATTATTAATGTGATTCAATACAGGTTTTTTAAAATATATCAAAATACTCTAATAAAATCATCAACGAGTTTTTAGGAGAAATACCCTTTTATACCTCTGAAAAAAGAGTTCTTTTGGAATATCATTTGTATTTATCATAAAATAAGATTGAAACATGTATATCCAAAAAATATAAATTTCTGGCACAATAACACAGTATTTGAGTAATATATTATTTACAATGAAGTGAAGACATATAAAATGATCATTTATGAAGCTTTAGAAATGAGCCTCGTAAGTGTTGTTTAAGTGAAAATACTAAAGAGTCTTTAAAATAGATTAAGGTGTAATTTTTATATGAAAACTAGAAATTAACAGTGATATTTATTCATGATAAAATAATTTATTTTAAAAATGTAATGGTGGATTTAAATACATTATGGAGAGCACATGAAAATGGGTATGAAACTAGGAAGTTCCCTTTAATCAGGCATTATTATCAGTAAAAATTGGGAAAGGATCCTTAAAAAACACATTACTCTAACTCAAATAAAGATGGATTATGATAGGTAAATATCTATATAAAATTGATCATAATTTATCATGATTAAATAATAATACTTAATAATTAAATTTGGGTAAATATATAGAATATATAACCTGAATTAGAAATTGGAGATTCAGGGAGAAGCTCATACATTCTATCTGAAAGTTTTATTCACTAGAACTTACTATCATGAATAATGAAATATGATTTATAAATAAATTAATTTTGATCATATGTTACATTTAATTTATTTGGTATAATTTTATTATGTTCATTTATGGTATTTTTTACAAGTTATATGATTTAATTCATTCATTCAAGAGTGTTCTCTTCTTTGGTTTCCATGATTAGTTCACATGTATGGATGTATGAAAGATCATATACAATGTAAATAGTTGTACAGAATTGAAATTATAAGTTATTATATATAATAATAAATGTAAATCTAAGACATTTTATTATTTGGTATGTGTATTCATCATTATATAAGATGCCAGTTATAACCATTTAGATTATTTTGGTGTTTTTTGATCATCATACACTATTTTTGTATTATGAATTAATATTATGTATATAAACTACTTCCAGAATATTAAAAATATATAATTAAATAAATTAATGTATGTTATAATAATAAAAATGTTTTTATTACCATCCTTGAAGGTGGAATTAGAAAAACCAAACAGATCATCCAAAAAAGCAGTAAATCACTACCACACAAAGGACGTTTACATTTTTAGAATAAAATGGAGAAGAGAATAAAATTGATGGTTGATATTACATTGTCATAATGAAGTAAATAAATATATAAGATATTGGAATTATCATTAATGTTTGGAAATATGTGGTAAGGAAAGGATAATAAATGAAAAGAAATTGAAGGACGAGTAAAAGAATAATGGGGATTTACCTCTTGAATTATTCTCATTGTGAAACACTTTAAGGTAATTTGAAATGGTCTTTTGGTGAGACCAAAATGACCATAACATAGGGTATAGGTTTTGGAGAGGATATGGGAATAACATAATCATGCTTAAAGTCTTTCCATGTGTGAGTAGAAGGGGTGGTGAGGGACGGTATACATAGTGGAGGAGTGGGGTGTTTTTTTGAATATTTTATTCATTTATTTATTATTTTGGCTCAAGACTATGAATAGTTTGATAATTATCATAAATTATATCAAAATATTAAATTATAGTTCTAGATTATGGAAATCATCTAGTCATACAATACTTATGACTCTATAATTCATGTATATTTTTAAATATCGTAAATTATCATATTTCACAATTCATAAAAAATTCAACTAATTTAGAAAAATCAAAAACAAATCATCCTAACCTTTTTTCTATCTATAAAATTCAAAAACAAAATACACTTTATGATAATAATTTTATATGTATGAGAAAATTAATTTTTAAATAAAATCATTATTTATTCAAAAAATACTAATTTTAGAATTATAATTGATATTATGACAGTTTGATAAATTAATTAAGGTATTATAAAATTACTATTATAATCATAATCCAATAAATATTAATTTATGATTCTATTTCATGAAAATAATTTTTCATTAAAAAGTGTTTTCGATCAAATTGTGAATTAAAATTCATGTTCTACAAAAATACCAATAAATAATTTATTAATTTTAAAACATTTATTAACTTATTCTATGATGTAAATATATTATATTTTTATTCACAAGACACATAAATTTTATGTATAATTTTACAGGTCAGGTTACTATTTTATTGGTCATATTACTATTCCAAATGGACACATTACAAATCCAATAGTCATATTTAATAGTATATTATAGTTTTAAATATAGTGTTGGGTGAAACATAAACAATCAAAGATATTAAATTTTAAAAGTAACATATAATAATATCTTTGGGTTTTACATGATTTTATCTTAGTGTACAGAGGATGATGAGAAGATATTGAGAATGGTAGTCATGAGTCTTGGATTACCACAATATGACATCCCCAAAACAACCACAAAATGATGAAAGTAAAGGTGAGCGATTTAGTTCATCAAGGGAATAAACACACACAAAGAATTAATTTTCATGAAAAACATCACGATGAAATCATAAAGGCCATACATGCTTCTAAAATTAGTCCACGGTAAATAATAATGTCAGACCCTCAGCTTATGATACCATGATATCAAGTCAATCTTGGAGAAAACACAAGATCCTCTCAACTAGTGAACGAGATCATTGATATGTGGAACACGATATCAGCTCTTCACTATCATCTGGTTCAACTTCAGGTAATCTAAACATAAGTACAAAGTCTTGTTAGCGTTATTTTCAAACAATACTTGGGAACCATAATGTGCAAAACTCATATGGGTAAACCCCTTATCCATCATCTCTTCCAACTATGTATTGTGATCTTGAATATATGTTGGTTCCATTCTATAAGGTGGAATAAAAACAGATTTAGATCCATGAATGAGCTCAATTGTAAAATCAACCTCTCTCTCGGGTGGAAGCCCTGAGAATTCCTTAGGAAACACATACTGGGACCAGACCACTATGGGTGAAAAGAGATCATGTTTCCCACCCCCATCATCCAGAAAAATTCTTTCAACCTAGGAACTCTCCGAGTTGCTAATGATATGGCCCTGTATGGCCTTTATGGATATCCCACTATCCATGATGAAAATAATTATTTCCTTCTAGAGACGTAAAGGTCACTCTCATATGGTAAAAGTCTATGTGTTCTTAGTATTCTAACAACCAGTCCATTACAAAAATAAATTCAAAGCCTAACATGTCGTGTAATGAGATATCCAAAAGAAAATGATACTCCCCGCCTTCATTAGAACACCCCCTGCATAAAATTCTCTCAACCATACTCCCAAATGTGTATCAATCATTTTAAAATGACTCAAAATCTTCACTTCCAGACTCAACCCATTCACAATTTGTGTAGATATGGAACAATGAGAGACTCATGTATTTAATATAGAACTAGAAAGTGTAGATTCTACAAGAATAGTACCTATGACTGTCGACATCCTAGCCTCTCTATCCACAAGTGTAAGATGATATACATATAACTATCATTCCCAAATTCTATATTTTGTAGTCTTATTACTCTAAGCTACACTACTATATTGATATGGGTGATAGTTTCCAGAAGTACCACATTTACTTCCTTGACTTCTATGGCTAGTGTAACTCCAACATCCAAAATGATTTGGAGTAGAAGACCCCCTCCTAGTGTTCTAACACAACCTATCTCCACTATAACTACCCATAGTTTGAGGGTGTTTGGAATACCTATATAGGTGACACATACAAATAAAATATCAGAACTTCATTAGTGGTCATGGACACTAGGTACAAATATGTCCCAACCTACCACACTATTGTTAGTGTATCTGGTTACTCCTCAAAGTAACTCATTATTCCTCTTGACCACTCTAGTTTCTATTTCCTTGTTTTAAATTAGAAAATTGATGCTTCCTACACTCAAAAGACATTCCTCCACATCATCCAACTGAAGCCATCCATATTGATCAGAATTCCTCATTCAGTATCCCCTCTGTAGGGATTGCCTGATTCACCACCTGAGAATATTTTTTCATCCAAAATATGTTAACATTTGACATAATATCACAATTAATCCAATCATGAAATCACGTTTCTATAATAGCCTCATCTACTTTTAGATATAGAATAATCTCTGTGAATAAGTGAAGTAATCAATATATTCCATCATCGATATACTCCCTTCGGTCAACCTCATAAACTTAGCTTTCCTCACTTTCGTGATAATCTCATGGTAAATGTTCTCAACTTACATATCACATAAGTCCTCCCGCTCCATATTCTCTAGATTTATATCCAAATTATATATTTAATATAAAATATTTTCTTGATCATGTATCATATAATCCTCAATATTGACCCCAATATCATAAGTAGTCTCTAAGTTGTTAATGATATTCCAGATAGACTCAATCTTTAACTCATATTACTCAGCTCCACACTATCTAGTGAAATTGATAGGGTGCTATAAATAGAACTCCCATGTCATGTTACAAATACTCTATACAGACCGCCCTCGATATAATTCCATAAACTATATAAATATATAAATTTTATCACAGATCATTTCTCTGGATCCTTCCCCCACAACTATTAGAGCCTCTTGTTCCACTATTGGAGGAACATTCCTAGCCATTTCCACCAATCTTTCAGTCAACAATCATATTAATTGAGGAATATATCTACAATTCCAACACATTTATTAGTAATATTAACATATCATTAACACTTTTATTTAAGAGAGATTCACGTAGTTCCATAACTTTTCATCCCCCCATATGCTGCCACAAGGTAGAAAACGAGGACCAATCACTGCCCTGAACCATCCCTCACCTAGTTCATGGATAAAAATGGGTAAATAGTTTTATAAACCAAGATTATAAATATAAAACTATTTATACACATCAATTTTTCACATTTACCGTCATTTACAATTTTCAATTTCTTATTAGGATCTTTTTCTTTTTTAATTACTAAAACATAAAAAAATATTACATTTTTTGGAAACTCCCCAAAAAAATTATTTAATTTGTGTGCCTAATGTGGTGCATGTTACATAATATTAATGATTTCAAAGATTGAAAGATGTATGCTATACTCTCATTCCATTCCAAGACCTGAGTAAAATCTCAAAAAAATATCATCACAATTTAAATGCATCACTAATTTGACATAACATCCAATTATAAGAGTAAACATTAATAAAAATAATCCAACCATGGGAACATCAGTTTCCCCCATACATGGGTTAGCTAATATCATTCACCAGATCAAGAACATAGTCCAAATCATATTATTATTCTATCTATTATTCCTAAATATCATGAAAACTAAAAGAAAAAAAACTCTTATGATACCACTTTGTAACATCTTGACATAGATGCCACATGTTGGTCCCAAAGACGGTTAATCACATGACCTTAAGTGTGAATATCCAAACTCCAAAGGCTACTAATGATTAGTGAGGGTCTAATGGATATATCGTGGGGAAACTACACCCTCATTTTCAAATCAGCACAATAGTAGAAATAAAATAAAAAAATCTAAAAGATAATAACCAATAACTTGATTAATACCATAACAAACACAAACCCATATGACATGATAAACCATAATAAGAGACCAATATCTAAACTAACGTTTTAGATACATCATGTTATATACATTTCAAGTGACAAATGAAAAAACAAAATAAAGACTCTAAAATCTCACATGAGGGTCCTGACACCAGGAATGGCTCTGTCATCCATGATCCACCACAATCTCAACCATATAATATGAGAATATTTCACTTATCCTATAATAAAAAAAGAAGTATATTCAGCCATCAATCATCCATATCTATTATGGTTTGAGTATAACTCAGTAAGCCACCACCAATGAAATCAAAAACAATATCTATTCTATAACAGTGTATGCAATTTTTTGAAGAATATATTACTAATAATAATGTAATTTCTTTTCTAAATTTAAATTATATATTAATAAACATACAAATTAATGGGATCATTGTGACACTTGAATTAAAAATACCTTCTTTATCCTGTTCTACAGACTGATCCATCCTCAAAATGATTACAAATTTAGTTTATCATGATGTTCATTAATCATTTAATAATCAACATCACATTAAAACAATGGGGCCTAGAGATTCGGTCTAGAACACCAAGGGTATTTTGATAATTAGTTTGAATAAAAAAACATAGTGGTAAAATGCAATACAAACATACCTACATACATATATATATGGTTTTATTATAGTTGTAGTCTTTCACCCCATGGGTATTTTGAGTAGTAGTCCATGTCCCACAACTCAGTCACATATATCATGTCTCATTGTTTTATATTTCCAACCATTTATCATTAATTATGATAATTTATTATTCAACCATTTCATAATTTATTTTATAAATAAATCAAAAGGTACAAAACCTCATTTTCATCTTATCGGCACAACCCAGGGATGGCTACCAGTTTCATGAATCATTAATAAGAAATTCATAATTCCCATAATTTACCAATTGAATAATCATATTATTCAAACAATTTCATTATCTGAATATTTACCAATTTCAAAATAATATGTTTAATCAATGGATCAATTAAATTTAGGATATAATTATCAAAAATGAAATTCAAATTTTAGAATTACATAAACACAATGGAAATCATAACTATGGGAATTGACAGTTATACCACCTACTTAAATATCATTGATGAATGATCTCCTAACTAAAATCCTCAATTGATATAGAATGGTCAGATTAAGAATGGAATAAGATATCAAGAACTAAAAACTAGGTTCAATATCAACCCCAAAACGAACAAAGGTCAAAAGGTTATAACGCTTCCTTGGTATAATAAGGAACAGAAGTAAACCAAATAAAAAAAGGATTATCAATTATCTAATTCCAGAAGAAGACATTCAAATATGAAGATAGATCTCAAAATCTTATGTGAACCACCCTAGGATTGAGAGGAGAAATGATACATAATGGTATGAAAAAAATTAATTGCACAACCAACTCAAAAATGTAGATTGGAAAATTATATAGAAAAAAATTACTTTCCAAAATGTTTAATTATTTTTAGTAGGTTACATCGAAAACCCTATTTCTTTAGGTCATGTGTCTATCTCAATTAATTATTACATATCATATAATAAGATTAAACTGCATCTAATATTTTCAAGTCATGAACCAGTTTAGCACATGAAATCGATAATGACATGTGTTTGGGGAAATTTAAATGTCCTGCAACCCATTTACATGGTGTGTAAATATTCGGTAGATTATTTTTTCATCCTATAGAAAATAATTATTCATTAATGATCTAAACCACCTCCAACATCTTCTAACACCATATAAAACCCTCACTGGCCCTTTAAATAATAGAAAACACAAAAAATTAATGTAATTAGTAAAAAAACATGATCTTACAAGCATTGAGTGAGAATGAATTTTATGATTTCTGATAAATTAATATTAAAAAAATCCAAAAATTGATAAATAATAAGTGTAGAGTATAAAAATGAATATTTCAAATCATAGTTCCCCAAAAATAGTTATTACTACAAAGTGAATCAATTAGTCTATTACCTAGTCTTGTTCTAACTAGATGCTTCTTCACCCACATTTTCTTCATGATACTTATTACCCATTGAAGTAACAAATATGATGATAATACAATTCTAGTTTTCCATTTTTTAGATATTAAAAAAAATAACTGAATACAACATTTTATTAATTTTATGAAATATTATCCAAATAAAAATATTTAAATCATTAATATGAATTTTACATAAAAATAAATTAATTAATAAATGATAAGGAATAAAAAGAATTAATTTTCAGTAAAAAATAATAAATGTGTTTCCTATACCAATTCCCCAATAATTAAACCGTAGAATCCAAGAAAATTAAATTATCAAAAATAATACAAATTAAAACAATCAAAACACAATCTATAGTGAGTTCCCTTTTTAAAAATTTTGTCACTTAAAAATATCATGCCTCATAAAAATTATTAATTCATTTTATCCATTATGTAAATTCAATTCATTTCAATATTTTATTACCTCCCATACAGATATACCAACATTCCTATAAAATTTGACTCAAAACTCAAATTATGAATTTATAGAAAATGTTTTGTCATTCAAAGATCATTCCGGGGACTTCATAGGCTTTCCAAATTTCTATGTCTCCACATAATTGGTTAACTACATGTGATTATTATTAGAATTTTTTAGGTTTTCTAAATGTATTAGGATTAATAGGACCTCGGGTTTGAAGATTATAAGGAAGCTTAAGGTGGTATGGCTCTACATAAGGCATAATACATAAGTAATAAAGTTCAATTAATAATTTAATCTTCACTCGTTATCCATTGAATTGGTTTCTATCCATAACCTTTAAACATTAAATGATAGATCAGAAATTCGTCACATGAGTAGCAATAAATTTTTGATCTCTAAATTTCATTTATAATCTTTGATTCATTCTATTTTTAGTTTTATGTTGATTATGTTTTAAAGGTTGGGAATAATAATCTACTTTTCAGGCCATAATGTGAACATTGATTCCCCCTTCTGAAGCTATTTTCCTTCTTTTTCCTTCTTCATTGATGAATTTTAACCCATCCTCAAAAAAATTTAATATTTTTTAAATTCAGATCCACTTGATTCGTACATAAATAAAAAATCATAGTTCTCATAAAACATTACTCAGATAATACTACTCTATATCGCCACCTATTTCAAGAATCTTTTAATTTTAGTAAATTATATGTCAACAAATCATAAAAAAAGTCTATTATTTTGAAAATATTAAACTAGAAAATAAATTACTAATGATAAGACTCAAACAAAAAACACTTTATTCATATTTAATAAAGAAATAAAACAAAATACATGAAGAAAGATATTAAACCTCATATATTCTTAAATACCATAGATGATTGCATGACATGAAATTTGGTAAATTAAAATATGATAATAAATAGAAAAGAAAAAAAATTACATCTAGCAAATACCTTTGATTATCTTCACTCATGATAATCACCATCAGTAGAACTAAACCTACAATAACAAAAAAATCATGAAAAGGGAAAACATGTTTTACAAATTAAGAAAAAACTGAAAATTAAGGGAATGCGAAATGTGGTTTTTGGAGTAAAAATGGAATGAATTTAAATATGTTAATATGGGAAATATGGTTTTTATAAGTGAGTATATAGGCAACTGGTATAATATCAGTAAACATGTTACCAGTTTAGACATAGCATTATATAGTAAATATATATAAAGATAAATTAGTTGTAAAAAATATGCATTTTCATTATAAATAATTTACATCAAATAAAATAAATTATTTTGTAATATAATATAAATTTATTAATTGATTTGTGAAAGTACCATTTATTTTGAAGAATTTATTTTATAAATTATGTGTTTATATGAACATTATTACTTTTATTTAATGATTACAATAAAATTTATTGAACAAAATAACAGATTATTAAAAAAATGAATAAAATTAAAGAAATAATTAAGTAAATAAAAATAAAACTAAATTATTTTTTAACACCAAAATAAAATATTTAGATATAATCCGTATTTTTATTAAATATTATATTAATTTATTTAAAAGATTAATTTTTCATATTTAGAATTTTAAATGAAACATGTTATTTATAAATAAAAGATAATGAATAATAATTGATATATTGATTATGAATTTCTTATAAATATAGATAAAATAATTTAATGATAAAAATATATATTCCCAAAGATATATTTTCTTAGTGAAATTTATTTGCATATTCATATATTTAATTAACCATTACTAAATTATTATAAAAATTTAATTTATATATAATATAATTAGTAAATAAATTATCATTCATAAATGTATATTTTATATAATTTTTAGGAATAAACTCATTTTAACCCCAAAATGTATTTTTTTAAAAATTATGTTTGTGTTTTACATCATTATATTAAAATAAAAACCATCTCTTTTAGAAAATGAATAAAATTTAAATCATTTAAAATTTTAACCCCATTATTTAAATTTGTTAATATGGTCTCTTTCACTTTTTGGCCTAAAAGTAAGCATTGAAGGAAGACTTTATTAACTATATTATATATAAAGGGGTTAGTTTCCAATAGTTATTTTTATAAGTTTTTTATAATTTGTATCTCAAAAAATTAAAATTTACTCTTTTAAATGATAACTCTAATGTAATTTATAACACCCAATGATTTTACAAGAGAAACATCATATTTGATATCGAATAATACATACAAACCCAAGTTTAAAAGAGAATGTAACACATTGACATTTTGTGATTTATTTATTTTTAAATAAATTTAATATATTAAATATCTTGAAATTCAAGCGTTAATAGGTTTGAATGAAATTTGATACTCTATTAAAATAATTTTATTTAAACACGACCACTATAACCTAGAAATTATGTTGATGGGTATGAATAGTAATAACTAAATTATGAAAAAAATTATCATTTATATATTTATAAAATAAACCCAATGGAAATATATTTATTAGAAATAAAATAATAATCATTTTTAAGAAAATGAATTGTTTTCTGAGAAAAACTATATTTTTCAAAAGGGTTGTTAGTCGCCCTTTCCTCTCATAGTTAAAAATTATTTTTTTAGAAAAATAGGAAAATTTATTTTACAAAATAAATTTCATTTTTGAAATCTATATTCCAAAATAATATTTTGGGGAATTTTTTATGATATTTTTTATAAGAATAAAATATTTATGATTAGTGAAAACACTCATTTTTATCGAAAACGCTATTTTCAATTAAATTATTTAAAAAGAAAAAATAGATTTAAAATTGAGTTTATTGTGAAATTAGTTTTAATATATTAAAAATTAAGGAATTTATATCATTCTTATCAATTTAATATTTCATTCATATATTAATACTTTTTACACTTTTGAAATTTTTCTTTGGAAAAGCAGTTTTTTTGACACGCCTACAGGATTAATTTTAAATTTAATTATACAACTTATATGCATTGAATTTAGAAAAATATATTGAATATTTGGAATAATAATAAATTATACTATATAATAATCTCTACTTAATTTTTTTCCATAATGAAAAGTGAAAATAGAAAAAATTAATTACCTACGTTATGGTACAAACAATTTACCTCGGGGGTATACTAAGAAGATAAGGGTTAAAATTACCTAAAAAATTTTCAACGTCTGTTTGATGGAATAATTTAGAAAATATAATAAAGTTTCTTATAATAACACATTTTGGTTGATTTTTAATGATTAAAACGTGGGTATCACATTTTCTTTCCAAAAATACTATTTGTGTGCTCTACCCCTATTCTAAATTGTCTCCCATATCTTCTCAAATTCAATTTTAAAAAACAAAATGGTTTTGGATAATACCTAACCATGTCTATTAATTAATCATCTCCTAGAATCCTTGTGTCTTTTTTGATAATAAATCCAATCTAATAAGGCTTTAGGTGTAAACCTAAAAGAGTTCTTTGTAGAAGTGGTAAAATTATTAACTTGTATATTTTATTTTTTTTATTCAACCAATAAATTAAAATATTATTCAATCAGAATAATATTATAACACCAGTATATCAAATATACTAATATATTATTAAATATTGGTAATAACCTTTATCCATCTCCAAATACATGAAATGGAAAATGAAACTGTCGATCATGTGTAAAGCGGACTACCTCCTCATGAGACGATGTATTTCGTTTTCCATCACCACCATTCAAGGATAGATATTATAATTGATTATATATATTTATAAGATATTAATGAAATTTTTATACTTCTATAATTATTATATCACATATACCTTCTTACTTTTGATTCCATGGGATATATGATAACATCGCTCGTTTGTACGTCGAACAACCGCCCAACAAAGCAATTTGATTCATTTTCACATACACATTACATGTAAGGTTATATGGATAATATTATTTAATATATGTGATAATTATGAAATAATCGTATTTAATGGAATATAATTTCCAATATATCTTTTTTACTTAAAATATGTTGGAAAATAATAACTTTGCTCATGCGTATGTGTAGAATACCACCTCCACGTAGCGATGCAAGATTTTTTTACATTTAGATTTACAATGATGGTATTAGGGATGTATTAGATTAACATAAATGATATTCAAAACATAATAATTATTATATAGATATTAGTAAATATTTATTTTATTTTCATTACATTCATTGAGAAAAATGGAAAGAACGTTCATGTGTATGTACGACCTACCATATCCACGAATAGTGTAATCCATTTTATGAATCTAAAAGTTATATGTTATTTTGAAAACATATATAATAAATTTATATAATAATTATATCATAAATAAAATTATAGAGATGATGAGACCGTGATCAAAGTAAAAGGACTAAAATTACTAAACCAAAAGATACATGAAAAACAAAGCAATTATCACTCGAAACAGTTATTATACCAATGAATTGTTATTAAAAAGATCATGAAGGACTGTAAATAAATCATATATATTATTAAATATATGTTTATGTTTCTTAATACATTAAATTAAATCTACAGTTATTGTACATGAGGTTCATTCACATATGAAAGATGTCAAACCTAAGCTAAGGGTTTCTCATCTCACTTTTACTTCAGTGAGATATACACAATATTCACCACCAATTCGTTTTTGTGGTATATATATTGAACCTTTGAGATTCATTATAGGGAATATTTTATATTCTTTTTATCAAAAGTTTATTTTTATGATTATTTATTTTATGGTGCTTACAATTCATAAGATAAAAAAGTGGTAAAAGTTAATTTCACAATCTCATCATTATTCAAGATTCTTTTCTTAAGTATTCCTTGTGGGAATTATTTGATATTTTTATTTTAAAATAAATATATTTTATTATCCTATATTTATTCCTAAAATAATTATATTTTACAATATTTTTTACTTCAAATTATTGAGAAAATATTTTATGAAAATTTTCCTTTGTTTCTCCCTTCAGTCGAAAGTACTTTTCATGCAAATCCATTTTAAAAATAATAATAAATGTTTTATACCATTTGAAAATGATATATCAAATAATTTTTACATATTCTTAAAATTTCAAAATTTTTTTTAATGGAATCATCATTTTGTTTTCAAAACAAGGCCACTTTTTATTTTACGGAAAATATGAAAGGAATCACTATTTTATCGTGTATGTTATGAATAGATTTTCATACCACCATAACCAAACAATGGTTTAATGCTTATTTTACATGTTTTAATGATAATTTTAAAATAAAATTACTTTAAAGATATTTTCTGATCATTTTTAGAGAAAATAATTTTCTAAGTGAGAAGGATATTTTTCTCAAAAAACTATTTAATCACATTTTTACGGTATTTATATTCATCAGTAACAACATACATTTAGTGTACTTATAATCCAACAGGGATATTTTATATTTATATCCTCCTTATTATTTATTTGGATGGATTATAATCATTTAGATTGAGGATGTAAAATCTTATTAAGGTTCACCATGTTACTCTCGATTGTTTATGATTATGTTTATTTTATTGGGGTAAGTGTAAAAATTGCTTATGTTAGTTTTACCTTAATAATTTTTATGTTGCCTGAATATTGTACGTTTTTTATGATTAATTAATTATTCATTTTATGTGAAGGGTGGGACCCCATAATAGATTGACCCTTGATGCATCATGATGCCTCATGAGACAAATCAGTTGGCTGAATTAGATGGGGTTCTACCCATATATTTAACCTATATCGTGAATGGTCCTGATTGTATGTTTCGAATGTATGGAATTATTTGTTCCCTCATAATGAGATAATTTATTGTTATTTTTTTATTATTCAATTAGTTATAATTTCCATGTATAAGTTTCAAGCTCACTTGTTTTTTTATATGTAATTATTTTATCATCACTTATTCCATACATATTATGATCAAGTTATTTCTAAATTGCATGTGCTTCAATTATTTACATTTCCATATATATTTTTCTTATTAATTGATGATATCTTATAATATAAACATACCCTAACTAAGCCTCTCAAATCATCCATTTCTGGTGTTTTATTATCAACAGGACAACAATAAGTGTTTTATGACAAATATGTAAGGATATTCTATATGGAATAATGGTGTCGTAAATTTTTTTTATATTTTAAGTTTTCAAATGAATTTGAAATTAAAGTATGTAACTAGTTTACATAAAATAATTGACCTTTAAGCCCTTTTTGTTTTTACAACTTATATATAGTTCCAATGCAATAATGTAGACACCAATTTATTCTATTGGAGTTGGGGTCTTTATAGTTGGTATTATAAAATGTTTAGTATAACACATAATAACTTGATTAAGAAAATAATATAATTGATAACAAAATATGAATTTTTTACATTGAGGATAAGTATATAAGAACATCTTAATTATTTTTTTGATGAAGATTTAATTTGGTTACAATAAATACTACCCTATCTAGATACAACAAGTGGACATGATTTTGAAATAGTTGTACCATGGGGTAATTAATCTAAAAAGGATGGTTGGGCTAGACTTGAGAGTTACCAGGTACATGAAAATTCTCCTTAATGCACACCTATTTTAATAATTTTGTTTGCTAGGGTTAGAAAAAAATCACATTTTCAGTACAAAAATTTATTGAGTAATAGTGATCATCTCATTTATGGGATGATGCAAATATTTTAAAGGGAACTTGTATCTCAAAAATTATCATCATTTGAGGAAATAGTATTATGTTCAATCAAGACATAGAGAGGATTATTTATGTAGTATGGCTTAAAAATTATGAAATATAATTAGAGTAAAAAATATAAAAAATAGAAAACAGGAAAAATTAAAGTGTTTTCTAACATGTGATAATTGTATAAATAAACACTCAAATACTTACATGAAGATATTGATGGTTTTAATAAATTTGGGAAATAATGTAAATCAGTATCATGAATTCATGTGTATGAAAAATCCTGTTATGTTCAGTGTTTCAAAAATTAGTATACGGGGAACTAAAAAAACAAATTCTCTAAGAATCTATGGAAAATACCTCACATGATTATAAGGGATTGATTATACACTAAAATAGGATAATATTTATTGTTAATATTTATAATATTCCTGAGAATAATTATTTATAAACACCATTTTAGTGCATTTCACACTTTAAACATTACATCACATTATGATTGTAATTCTTTATTAATATTCACTATTACTTGGTACATATTTAAACACATCCTAAAATAAAATATGTAATTGATTATATTTTCATATTTTATTTTTAGGAATCCCATGCTATAAGGAACAATTCATGTTTTCGGAGCACTATAAGATTCACATTAGAAGACCACCAAAGTTGGCCTTGAACCAAAAACATTATGGGAAAATTAAACTGAACAACACCCCAATAAAGAGACATTAGGGGCCAAGATACAAGCCCAATTATTCTCAAAATATAACTTCAGATAGAGGAAATTGTGGATAACATTTCATAAAATAGTGATAAGAGGTAATTTGGATGTTTTAAAGGACTTCCAGGAGGCTAAATTTAGAGATAAAATTTTGCGGCATATTCTCTGGCCTAGAAAAACAGACCACCATTTCGATAATATCTTGCAAAAAATTCTATTTGGTCTTAAATATTATATACAGTTAGGATACATCCATTGATACATTTTATTCATCTATGGACCACTATAATTATACCCTCTAGAAGGACATTTTTGATGCGTCTTTTCGGTGGATGCAAGTTTCCTTCCTCTTCAGGTCAAGGGTGAAAAATTCTATGTTCCACAAGCATTCTACCATCTTATGCCTACCGTACTCAAGTGGGATGACTTTAACTATTGAAGGCCTGAACCAAGGCTCCTAAAATTCTTATTTAAGGCATTGGTGTTGGAGGATTTAATCATCATGGATGCTTTCTTTCATAGTAGTGTTTTGCTTCAATTTTGTTGTCTCAAGTTTTTCTTTCACATGTTAGTATTTATAATTCATCTTAATTTCATCATAAAAGGTATTATTATCCTCCTATTCTAATCTTATTCATATCACATTGATACTGTTGTCTCATGGTGTGAATTTATTCACACCAATCCTTGGAAAATTATCACCCAACGGTGGAATGATCATTATTTCCTTGTCTTTTTTTACTTCTCAAATTACTCCCTCATGAGTTTATATTCTGCTTCCATGGAAACCATAGAATCAATGGAGGGCTAACCCACTTATAGGTTGATACAAGGGAGTTGGATGGGGCTGGATTGGATGTAATTTCTCACTCCGTTAATTTCTAATCACTTCTTTTAATTGAGAATTTTTGTTTTATGATCATTAAAATCTTTCGTCCTTATTGAATTTAATGACACACACATCAAGTAATAATACAAACCTTTACCTTGAATTTCTTAAAACATTGATCCTTAAATTATATAGGTGATGAGTATTAGATTCTGTAGGTATTAAAACCATATGTTATGATGTTGGTTGACCTTTTTAAATGATCCCATCTCAAATATAAGAAATTTAAATAGTTGGAAATACAATGTATCTAATCCACCCAAAGTGATAACTTATGATCAACTGATTCTTTAAAATTGAATTCACATAAGTTTATTAAAATTAACTTAAAACCATCTTATATTAAATCAGGTTTTCCACTTAGTAGCCAAAAACAATCCATAGAATTTACGTGTCTGTAGGTTACTTCCTAGGTCTCTGAGGATTCGACAACCCAAGCTAAACTACAAGCGACCACTTAACCCTAAAATTGTGGGTAAATTTGGGCGAGGACAAATATTGGCACCGTTGCTGGGGACCCAAGTAATTTAACTCAACACCCATTCTATTCTCCCCAATTTCTTTTATTCTCATCCAAATTCTATTATCTTTACCCTTTCTCATTTTTTTTCTTTTGGCGCATGTCTGCCTACACCCATGACCAATCAAACCATATAGTTAGGGTGGATATTCCTAGGGTTAGGGAGTCAAGTACATCAAATGAACTCTTTCTATTAGATACTAACATTAATAGTACACTTTATTCCAAAATTGATCCCATTTAAATGGAAGGTCTTCAAGGAAACCAATTCATAAACCCAGGTGGGAACCAAAATGTAAATCCAAATGAGGAAACCCCAAACTTAGGGAATTTAATTGATCAACCCATGAATGACTACCTCACACTTTCCTCGATCAATGCACCCTATTGCATTAGGTATGATACCCTAGGAGAAGCCCGCTTTTTTTCAAACCTCATGTCCTAATCAACCTTCCATCCTTCTATGTGATAGAGTGAGAATTTCCATACCTTCTTGTCAAAGAGTTTAACGGCATTCTAAAACCATGAGCCCACCACATCAACTTGAGCCGGCAAAGATGAGGATATTTTCTTTATCACTAAAGGATCAAGAAAATAATTGGTTAAAAAATCTATGACCTACATCAATCCACTCTTGGGACCAATTTCAAAGAGAGTTTTATAAAAAATTAATTCCCCCATCACAAAAGAATTACACTTAAAAAGAGCAGCAAAAACATTTTGGAAAAACAAGGAAATTCAATTTATGAAACATGTGAAAGGTTCAAAGACACACTCAACATGGTACCTCACCATGGATTTTAAATCCTAGAACAAGTTAGAATTTTCTATGAAGGGTTGGGCCTGGGAAAAAAAATTCATCGACATGATGTGTAATGGGAGCTTAAAAAACAAAGCCCCACATGATACTTATGAGTATCTACAAGGACTTTCCTAACAACACCAAACCTGGGAAACATCACCCTACTATGAGAAGCCACCAAAATATAGTATAATTCACACAATAAGGGTGGAAGAAATCCTTTGGTAAAAACATACTTCACTCACTAGGAAGGTCGAGGAGATTGATCTTAGGAAGGTCCATGAAATTCAAATTGTTGACCATGTTTTCAAAATTTGTGAAAAACATTACCACAAGACTGAAAACTTAAAAACAATCCCTTCCATTAAAGGTGTTCTTCTAGGAGGAACACCAGTGTAGGTCAATTCTATGAAATTTTAGAAGTCGCAATTCCAAAAAAATTTCAATCCAAGGTACAATGACCATCTGGGATTCCGTTAAAAATATAACCAACAACCCATCCAACAACCTAGCCAGCCACTAAGACGAAACCCCTACCCTCCACAAAATTTTTGAAACCATAACCAGTTCCAACCACAACCATTCCAATACCAACATCCTCCAATCCAATACCAACATCTCATCGAAAAACCCATTCGACAACCAATCCAATAACCAAAGTATCCTCTTGGGATAAACCAAACAGCACAAGACCCTTCTCAATATTTAAATCTTCCAATACTTGTAAAATTGTGTAAACAAATGGAAAAAAGGAACTCAGAAGTCCCATCCCTTAAACATGAACTAAAAACCATTAAAACTGGGAATTCACCTATGCCTAATTAGGTGGTAGCATTCTCAAATTTAAGGGTAGAATCCAGTTACACACAAACCCCTCATGACCAACTCAATGTAGTGACTATTTTAAGAAGTGGGAAATCCATTGAAAAACCCGAAAATGCCATTCCAGGACCATTAAAAGCATAAAAAACACATGTAAATGATTAATAACAATCCATAGATTCTGAAAAGGCAAATGAGAATGTGAAGGATCTAAAACCACACCAAAAAAAATCAAACAACATGCTTTCTTCCCACAATGCATGAGATGAAAATCTAAAACAGAACTAAATCAAACATTGAGGGAAATATTCCCTCAGGTTAAGTCAAACATTCCACTTCTCGATGCAATACAAACCATTCATTCCTACTCATATCACCTTAAGTAATTATGCTCTTTAAAAGGATATTTTCACATAAAAACCAAGTCTTTTGGGATAAAAATATGAGTACCACCATTCAAGGGACCATTTCTCTAATGTTGAAAGATCCAGGATGTCCATACATCAATGTTGATATAGGAGAGAAAAATGTTGTCAAATTCGTTTGTGATCTGGGATCCAGTGTCAACCTCATTCCTTATGCCATGTATTTTCAGTTAGGGATCAAAGAACTCCAACCCACATCTGTGACTCTTCAACTTGCTGGTCGTAGTGATTGAGTTCCTAAGGGGGTCTTAAAGGCTGTTTTGGTGAAAGTCCAAAATTTAAATTACCCATCTGACTTCATTGTAATTGAAATTCACCCAACCTTGTTTCCATGGTATCAAACCCCCATCATCCTTGGTTGTCCCTTCTTAGCAACAATCAACTCAGTCATCTAATTTTGAAATGGGAATATGACAATAACCATCAATAACATGAGTATTGACTTGAACATATATAATTCAAACACAAAAATTGGGATTGATGAAGAGATTAAAGAGGTTAATTGTATTGGTATTGTTAATAATTAACTCAAGGAACATCAAGGAATTACTGAAGGATGTTTAAGTCAAGAAGAGATTGATTTTATTTGCTCACAAGAGGGAGAATTTTCTCCCTGGAATAATTATCTTCCATATTGATCTATTGGTGATTTTATAGAATCACCCATCAATGATAGCTTGGGAGAAATCAATAACATTGAGTCCATAACCATTCATAACACTTCTCTGGCTAATTTAGTGGATGAAAATTCTATTCACAAGGAACCAATTCTGTCAAAAATTATGAACAAAGAAACAGAGTCCAATACAAAGTCCCATCCTTTCGTGGAATTTTATAACCAATATAATTTAGAATTTAAGGTCTTACCTTCATCACTCATGTATGCATTATTAAGGTACAATTGATCCATTCCTATTATCATTTCTTCTTCTCTTGAATCCAATTAAGAGATGATGCTTCTGGATGTCCAAAGAAAGCATAAGAAAGAAATTTGATGGACCCCCTCTGATATTCTTGGGATTAGCCCACTCATTAGAACTCATAGGATTGTTCTGGAATCTAAATCCAAACCATGTTATCAAAGACAGTGGACACTCAATCCAAATCTTATATATGTGGTTAGGAAATAACTTATTAAGTGATTGAAAATGGGTATCATCTACCCCATAGCTTAGAGTGAGTGGGTAAGACCAATTAGTGTTGTCCCGAAGAAATATAGAATTAATGTGATCACCAATGAATATGGTGACCTTCTCCCCATAAGGGTCAGTAGTGGATTGGGAGTCTGTATTGACTATACGAAGCTCATCTATTGTACCATAAAAGACTATTTACCCTTTCCCTTTATTGATCAAGTCCTCAAGCGAGTGGCGAGTCATCAATTCTATTGCTTCCTAGATAGATTCTCAGGGTATAATCAAATCAATGTATCCTTATAGGATCAAGGAAAAACAACCTTCACATGTCCATTCTACACATCTTCCATTAAGTACATGCCCATTGGGTTGTGTAATGCTAATGGTAACTTCCATTAGTAAATTATGAAAATATTCTCAAACATGGTAGGGGATTGTTTATAGATCGTCATGTATGACTTCTCCATCTTTGGGGATAGTTTTGAGGGATTACTTCTAAATTTTGAAAGGCTTTTGTCAAGATTAGAGGATCATAATCTCATCCTAAATTGGGAAAAATGTCATTTCATGGTAAATAAAGAACTTGATCTAGGCCATATAGTATTTGGTTGAGGGATTGAAGTTGATAAAGCTAAGGTCGATATCATTCGTCACCTTCCATCTCCTAAAAATGTTAAAGAAGTTTGGTCCTTATTAGGACATGTATGATTTTATATAAGGATCATTAGGAAGTTTGGCTCTATTTCTTGACCACTTTGTTCTCTTTTGGTGAAAGATACTCCATTTTTGTGGACAAAAAGTTGTGAGGAATCATTGTCTACACTCAAGTCAGTTCTTATCTCTCCACCTATCATGGATGCTCTAAATTGGATACTTCCATTAGAACTCTTGTGTGATGTGAGTGACTTCATTGTTGGAGAAATATTTGGTCAACACTGTGAGAAAACTCCATGTGTCACTACTTATGAAAGAAAATTCCAAAATAATGAACAAATAAACTACACTACCACTGAGTATAAGTTGCTTGATATTGCCTTTTTCTTAGATTAATTTAGGTATAATCTATTCGGATCACCCATAATTGTCTTCACTGACAATTCAACCCTGAAATTCTTTTTCCAAAAACAAGATTCAAAGGCCAGATTGATTAGGTGGGTCCTTCTTCTTCAAGAGTTTGATTTAACAATTAAGGATAAAAAGGGTGTTGAGAATTTTGTAGCTGATCACCTCTCTAGGATGTAATTCAAATACAAATCTCATCACATTTCTGTGTCAGATTCATTTTCCAATGAGCACCTATACTCTTTGAGTGATTTCCCATGGTATCCTGACATAGGAAACCATTTGGTTATGGGTGACATTCCTAAATTCCTTAGGAACCAAGCTAAAAAGAATTAATTAATGATTTTAAAAACTATGTGTTTGATGATCCTTACCTCTTCATGTTAGGTCCCGATCAAATCATTAAGAGATGTGTTCCCGAGTCTGAGCAAGAGTCCATTCTAAAATTTTGTCATGGACAGGCATGTGAAGGGAGATTTTCCACAAAGAAAACCACTTAAAAGATCCTCCAAAGTGGTTTCTATTGGCCTAACCTCATTATGGATTACTATCAATTCTTCCAAAGATGTCCTCATTCTAAAAAATTAGGATCCCTTACCAAAAGGAATCAAATCCCCTTCACTCCCATTCTTATCATTGAAATATTTGATTGTTGGTGAATTGATTTCATGGGAACCTTACGAACTCTAGGGGATACCACCAAATCCTCTTAGTTATTGATTATGTTTCAAAATGGGTTGAGTCCATTCCCAGCAATCCAATAAACATCATGTTGTGATCCGATTTCTGAAAGAGGACATATTTTCTCCATTTAGAATTCTTAAGGCTATAATCAGTGATCAAAGAACCCATTTATGCTTCCACCCATTGTCTTCACTCATGTCTAAGTATGGGATTTCTCATAATGTTTCCATTGCATACCATCCTCAAACCAATGGTCAAGCTGAGCTAGGGAGTATGGAGGTTATGAAAATTCTTGAAAAAACTATCAATCCCTCTAAGAAAGATTGTCCTGAGAAACTCTTGGATGCTCTATGGGAATATCGTAGAACATTCAAAAACATCTTATACATGTCACCATATAGGTTAGTTTATGGAAAAGCATTCCATTTACCTGTTAAAATTGAGCATAAGGAATTTTGGGCAATCAAGAAAATGAAATTTGACATTTCTTGGGCCGAAGAAAAGAGGAAATTAGATCCTAATAAACCTGAGGAACTTAGGATAGAGGCTTATGAATATTCAAGGATAAATAACGCTAAAGTTTAAGCATACCAATCGTGGAATATCATAGTCAAAAAATTTGAACCGGGGAAATTAGTGCTCTTATATAGTTTAAATATTCATTTACACTTGGGAAAGTTAAGGTATAGATGGTCAGGTCATTTCATAGTGCATCATGTGTACCCCTATGGGGTAGTATAGATTCCGGATCCTACAAGTGGTCACATTTTCATGAACAATGGTCATAGTTTATAACCATTCATTGAATCATTCAACAAACAAGAAATAGAGGTTGATTTAACTAATTAAAACAATGAACTAGGAAAACATTGATATATTTAAGATCCATGTCGGGAAAACGATGTTAAACAAAAGCATTGCATAGGAGGAAAACTATAGTTTTCATGTTTCCAATATTTTTTAATCATCATTATATTTCAAATAAATATAAGGAATCATTTTTTATTTTAAAAAAATAAAAAAATAGAATGTCGACATGTTCTTCTATCATGGGTATGGATTGGTATGCAAGTGTAGTCCAATATTCATCCATGTCACTTTGTGTGCTCCTTGAGTAATACCATTCCTAGAAATTTAAAAATAATACAATGTATCATTAGTTCATTTTATTTTAATGTGTTTGTAGTCTAAAATAAAAATAAAAAAAATTAAAAAAAATAAAAGGACACATCGTAGGTTGTGGGGAAAACCTCGTCACAAATGGAGAAGCCATGATGACTCAAACTCGGGACTTAAGGGAGATAGTGGAGCACACTTACCACTTAAATCCAACTTATAGTGCTCCCTTATTCTATAATTTTTTTTATATATACTTATATACTACTTTTTTATTATATTAATATATATATATATATATATATATATATATAATGTTTTGTTTTTTTGTTTGGTTGTTTTTTCCTTTTTCCACTAGGAAACTCTACAAGTGACATGGATATAAAAGGACTAAATTGGAGCAACACAAACTTCAACTACCATGACGAGGTAACATTGTTCCATGTTTATTATTTAAAATTATTTTTAGAACTCTTCTCCTCAACCACTATCACCTTCAAAATTTTATTTTCTTTAAAGACTTGGGACAATGTTATTCTCTGTTGGGGGTGAAAAGAAAAAATAATAATTTTTTGTGCATAAAAAATGTATGGAAGGAGAAATTTCTTTAACTATAAACATGATAATACACATTAAACACTTTGAAACTGAATATCAAATAATTTATCATGACCTGATTCTAATTTTAATCTTTGCATAATATCATGAGCATAGATTTTGGAATGTGTGGCTGTCTAATGTGAAATTTCATTTTTTATATTTTCATCAAAATAAAAAAAAGATCAAAACACACATCTTTTGGATAGTGGGGTATTAGTTTTAGTTCATGGGGTCCCCTAAAAAATAGCATAGTTTTGGTTATTATTTTAGTTTTAATATGCGTATTTAATAAAAAAATAAAACAATAAATTTTCATGTAGAGAAATGAAAATGAACTAATGTGTGGATTTCGAAACATGGGGATCATGATTCCATAGTTTTCTGGCCCATAGTTAGTAATTTCATCTCTATTTATGGTAATTAGACTTATTTTAATTGAGTAAACTTGAGATTATGACCAAGTATGTGGGCTTCACTTGGTTCCCTAAGGTCTCTAAGCCTAGGAGTCATCGGTAAAGTCTCGCTACATGGGTTGACTCTATTTTTTTCAATTTCAATTACCATGGAAAAACTGAAAAAAATGAATACTCATCTTAATATTGAAATGTGATTCCACCTAGCACTTTAGTCATTATCCTCTTGAATTAAGATGAACCCCCCATGTCAATTGTGATACAGAACACATCCTCATACTTAATTTCTATTGGATAAAATATGGAGATGAATTTGAATAAAATAATGAGATTGATATTATGATTAAATTATGAAACTATATTGTATTAATATATTTTTATGGGTTTCATAGATGTTTGGCATAAGGGTTTTTGGTGATCATTGTGTATTAAAATGTTTTTGGAAAAGTGAATTGGAATTTTATATTTTTGAGATGCATTTTTTTTCAGGACAATAAAAACTTAAGTTGGGGTGTTATTAGCCACTGAAATTGGATAATATTCATTTGTTAATATTTATAATTTTCATGATATCAATTATTTATAAACACGATTTTAGTGCATTTTACACAATGAACATTAGTTCACATTATGAATGTAATTCTTTGTTAAAGTTCGCTATCACTTGGTACATATTTAAACATATCCTAAAATAAAAAATGTTTTTGATTTTATTTTCATATTATATTTTCATGTCACCCATGATATAAGGAACTATTTATGTATTTGGAGCACTAGAATATTCACATTAGAAGACCACCAAAGTTGGCCCTGAACCAACAACATTCTGGGAAAAGTAAACTAGAAAAAAACCCAATAAATAGACTGTAGAGGACAAGATACATACACAATTATTGTAAACATTCAATTAAAGATATAGGACATCATGGAGAACATTTCATCGAATTGTGACAAGAGCTAATTCGAATGTTTTAGTGGTGTTCCAGACATCCCAATTTAGAGATGAAATTATGGGTCATATTTTGCAGCCCAGAAAAATAGCCCACCATTTCGATAATTTCTCACAAACCAAAGTTATATTTTGTCTAAAATTTATAGGAAGTTAAGAGAAATCTGGATATCCATTTTATTCATCTATGTCCCACTCTAATTCGGCCATCTAGAAGGTCATTTCAATGTGTCTTTTCAGTAGATACAAGCTACCTTCCACTTCGGGTCAAGGGTGGAAAATTCTAAGTTCCACAAGATTTCCACCACTCTAAGCCTACCATACTCAAATGGTATGTCTTTCACTGTTGTAGGTTCGACCAAAGGATCCTAAGATGCCATTTTAGGGTATTGTTGTTAGAGGATTTAATCATCTTGGATGATTTATTTCATTGTAATGTTATGCTTAAATTTTGTTGTCTCATGTTTTTATTTCTCCTGTATGTTGTTCTAATTCATATTAGTTTCATAATAAATGTTATTATTCTCCAATTGATATGTTATTATTCATATCGCATTGATACCATTGGCTCAATGTGTGAATTTATTTACACCAAACCTTGTGAAATTATCACACAATGGTGGAGTGATCGTTATTTCACTGTCTTTTTTTTACTTCCCCAATTCCTCCCCCATGAGTCAACTTTCCGCTTCCATTGAAAACATATCGTAAATGGAGGGATACCCACTTATGGGTTGATCCAAGGGAGATTCAAGGGGATTTATTTGATGTTATTTATCATGCCATTAATTTCTAATCACTTCTTTTAATTGAGAATTTTTGTGTGAAGATCTTCAAACTCCTTCGTCCTTGTTGAATTTTATGTCACACACTTCAAGTGCTAATACAAACCATTAACTTGAAGTGATCAAAACATAGATCCTTCAAGTGTATAGGTGATTAGTATTAGAGTGTGTAAGTATTAAACCTGTATGTGATGATGTTGTTTGATCTTCTTAAATTCACCCATCTCAAATATAAGAAATTGAAATTGTTGGAAAAGGAATGCAGCTAATCCACCCCAAGTGATAACCTATGATCAAATTATTTTTTTAAATTGAATTAACTTAAGTTTCCTAGAGTTCCCATAAACCCATCTAATATCAACCAAGTTGGAAAATTCATATCCAAAAACAATGCTTATAATTTATGTGTCTTTAGGTTACTTCTTAGGTCTCTGAGGATTCAGCAACCCAAGTTAAACTACAAGGGACCGCTTACCCCAAAAATATTGGGTAAATTTGGTCGATACTAAGGATCATGGCCAAGATTATACTATTACATAGAAAAATATAAATTATTAATTTTATTGTTTTTGGATTAAATATTTAGTTTATAAGAGTAATTTTTTCTTGATTTTATTATCATAAGATTTATGAAACTTATAAAGATTGTACTATAGTACATTTCCTGTATGAATTTGAGAGCATATTTTGAATAGTACTGATGACCAGGAAAAGTGATTTAGAGTAAAGTATAACTTCTTGGAAAACACATGAACAAGGTAGGATAAACCATAATATATTCTCAAGTTTGAGACATTAATAATAAATATATGTTTGTGTGATTTTATTGGTGACCTTGAAATTGGTTAATTATTTGGTGGTTTATGTTTTTTTTGGGTAGATTTTACTATATATTGGGATTTATGGAATATATTTGGAAATATTAGATTATATTATTGGAAGCATGCATGTTATCATTAAGGATTTATAGTGAAAAGGGTATTAACAAATATATAATTTTATATTAAGATGCACTTTATTTTTCATGGGGAATATGATATTAATTTTAAAACCTTCCTTTTATATTTTTAGACTTTGATTTCGGATGAGTATTAAGGTTAAATATTTTTAAATGGATTAATATAAATTTTTGGAGTTTATATTGAGGTATTAGATATTAATTTATTATATTGGATAACTTTTTCTAACCATTTTTTAGTAAAGTCAAGGGGATTTTATTTTTCCTCTTTTATTGATCTTATGATCTTTTAAAATTTAATTATTGGGATTTAAGCATAATAAAAAGTAATCATGAATATTTTTTCTTGATGTAATAAAAAAATTAAAACCAAAAGACGAAATTATTATCAAAATTTCATTAGGTACATATATTTTCTCGGGATATCTATAATTTTATTAAATGGATTTCTCAACATTATAAAAATGATATTGAAACCAAAATATATCCTATTAACATTAAATATGATGAATCAAATAGTATTTCAACTCATTATAGATTTGTGGTTTTGAGATTTTTAAAATTCAAATAATCATTCACTTTCTTGTGATCAATTATTTATCACACTATCCATAAATATTTACCATTTTCTTCCATGTCTTTGTCGTCATAGTCCAACAATGTTATCTTAAATGGAAACCTAGTTATATGTTATTCAATATTACCTTTGAATTTTTCTTTATATAATATCAAGAGTATATTTTGTAATAAGTTGGATCTTCTTTTCTGGTATAGATCATGATTTTTGGTGTTTTTGAGAAAAAGCGGTGATTCTGGAAATTTAAGGATTACACACCATGTACTTTGGAGTACACACCATGTACCTAGTTTATACGATTAGTCGTGTTATGGCCATGTAACAATCGAGTAAATGGTTATGTGTGGTGACCTAGAGACCGCCTAAAATAGAGTTTGGTAAAGGCATGTACTGGTCATGTACTTTTAAAGAACACACTATGAATTTTTATTTTATTTTATAAATCAGACCAAGGTCACATCTCATTCAAAGAAAGCTCTTCTTTTGGAATCATATCATCTAGGACTGACCATGACAAATATTATTCTCTGAGACCCTAACCCGTCGCCTTTTCTCCAAATCAAACAACCTTCAGTTGCGTTGGATTCACAACGGTGAGATCTTCCATCTTCTAGAGACTCTTCCATTGATTTCTCCACTTTCATAATATATTTGTGGTTGATCGTTTTATATGTTTTCATAGATATACATTGTTTTAGTACAATTACAATGTTTAAGTTCACATATATCAATCATACAACGCTGAGGTAGGTGGTTTGTGCATATCCATAGATTTTCATTTAAGTATATGTGAAAAAGTTCCCAATACCATTGTTCGGGGTATTGCGTGTTTTGGGAATTTGACCCTTTAATTCCTTTTATGCCTTGATTTCTTGAGTTAGGGATCTTGTTTGAGAATAAGGTTTAATTACCATTATTTAGATTTTTCCCCATGTTTGAACTGATATTGGTTGTTGGGTCTTCTTTTGTCTGTTAGGCTGCTCTGTTTTACATGCCTAGTGCTGTTATGATGGAGTGATTTTATCTGACTTACTTGTTCCATGCTTTTTATGTGTTTACCCTAGTAGTATATTATGATTTACTTTGCCTTATGGATATTTTTTTGCATGATTGACTTACACAGGACTATTGGAACCTGTGTAGTTAGACCATAAAAGAAATGGATGCTAAGGGATTTCCCATAGTGTTTTTTATACATTCAAGTTGCGAGACCATAGGGGGGATTAACGTGGGTGATCCCTCAGAGTGTCTGTAGTTCCACGTTGCGAGACCACAAGGGATATTGGACATTGAGTGCTTCCCTAGAGTGTCTGTAGTTTACCGTTACAAGACCACAGGTGGAATTAATGGTGAGTGGTTCATTAAAGGGTCTTTGTTAAGATGAACCAGAGTGGTTAGACTGTGAGAACTTCCAAGAGGGTTGCTTTAGTTTTTATGGGTTTTTATTAAATAAATTTAAATTAATGTAGATGAAACTATAGGATATTTTAATTTTGATTACTTCCTTTCTTATTACTTCATTTTTATATTTCCTTTTATATATATATATATTCTCTGCAAGTTAGGCATAGATCATTGGGTATTTTTCTACTAGGATTCATCTCACACCTTATTTGAGTCATGCTTTGGGCCCAAATAGGTTATATTGTTGTAGTTATAGATAACGAAAATCACCCTTTTACTTCATGTACTTGATTGTTATGGAGCTTCAGAGCATGAGACCAAGCCGAGGCTTCTGATGGTGGTGGATTTTTTTACTTGTTTTCTTTTGTACTTTGTTTTAGTACTATATTCCTGCATTGTGACTTATTTGGATTCTTTCCTTGACATATGTGACATGCATCATTTATATATGTGCTCTAGTTATTTATCTACTATGAGTTTTTTTTCTATATGTTGTTTCATGTTATTATTAATACTTCCGCTACTCTTATATATATATTTCCATGGTGTTACTCTGCTAATGAGGGTATTTTTTTACAACTATCACACCTAAGGACCGCGCTTCTAGTCGGAAGCATCTGGTATTCGGGGAAATGCACTTGAGGACATGTGGCCAACTGGGTACGGGGAACCTTTAGGTGGAACCTGGAACCAGGACATTACAAAGTGGTATCAGAGGTTTTTCTTTTCTTCTTTGACTTAATGTTTGGAGCCTACAGACTGTGATAGGACGGAATAAGTAGTTGGTGATAAGATGTGCCCGGGAATAGCAAACCTGTATACAGGTAAAATCCAATATTCCTTGATTATTTCAATTTTTATAGTTTTTCAATTATTGTAGTTGATTTAATTTCATCTTTGGGTGATTCACATGTCCTTGTGATGTTATTTTTTATGTCATTGAGGTTCTATTTTTTGAAACATGATGAGATGAGGGCATTCCATATCATGCATCACATAGGAACCTACTATAGGTCACATTTCCTGCATTTTTTTCATGCCATTTAGGGTGAATTATAGATTGCATTATGTTTTGATTGATTTTGTGCTAGATATGCATGTTGTTATGATAGATTCCTTGATAGAATACCTACGGTTGATAGGGTATTTCTAATGTTTAAAGAATAATTTTAATAGACACCAACCATTATTTCTTTAGGTGTTATAGTCCCTCTTGATTAGGAATTTGGTGGATCATGTGATTGATTTCACTATTACACCCTTTGATATACATGTATATGATGTCATGATTTGATTCGTGGGGACTATAATCCCTCATGGATAGAAATTTTGAGCTTAATTGATTTTTAGTGTTTTTATGGGGTTCCAGAGTAGTTTCTAAGGCTTACTATCTTAAAAAACCCCGAATACATGGTGTGTAATGGTGAATACATGCAATGTATCCTTCTGTTCAGGAAGGAAAAACTTTTTTAAAGTACATGTCATGTAATATATGTACACATCATGTAGCCTTTAATGTGTGCTTGTCTTTGTGGGCAGAGAGACATGGTAGATAAATCTTCAATGGAACACGCTGTGTACCAGACATACATGTTGTGTTGTAGAGACCATGTATCCGACCATGTGACTAATGAAGCAGGTCAGTGAAATCCTTATAGTACATACCGTGTCTCACATAAAAACACCTTGGAGAGTCAACCGTGTCTCCGACCGTGTGACTAATGAAACGAGTGGTTGAATCTTAAGTAGTACACCCTGTGTCCAGGGTGAACATGCCGTGTAGAGTTACCAAGGAACGAGACTTGTGGTTTAGATTTGTAGAGTAACTCGGGTAGGGGAAAGGATTCTACTACATGCTGTGTAAATGGAGAACATGTCGTTTTTATGGGATGTTACAAGACTATTTTTGGCAGAATGAAGTACACACCCATGTAAACACTTAAGGGAACATGCTATGTAGGGGTTATACACACTGTGTAGCCATGTTTTGAAGAACCTGAATTCATTATTTCTATTTTTCTTTTATTGCACATCTATGTTTCAATCCTTGAGATTCTTGAACTAATATGTGAGATTGACCTTGTAGAGTCGTGCCACCGCGACGTCCTCCGGTATTACTCCACATACCTGGAAATGAATGGACACCAAACATGGTAGATCAGGGGCTACCAGTAGATCCTATCATTGTTCTTGGCACCATCTATTATCCCGGATATGGGTACCAATGCAGAGTTTTGAGAAGACTTTATGAGGTTTATACAAACCTTCTAGAGAGCACCGCATCCTGCCTCAGCAATGGATGAACTAAAGCGGTTATTTCAGCAGCATCATCCTCATACTTTATCGGGGGATGGAGGACCTCATGCCATAGAGTCATTGTTAGAAACCATGTTGTCAATATTTAAGCATCAAGAGACACCTTCCGAGAGGATTTTGAATCTCGCAACATATATGCTTCAGGATTCCTCTAAGAGATGGTGGGATGTGATCTCATAGGCGGGACGTCAGCATGTTATGGCTTAGGATGAGTTCGAGCGTTCCATCTACGATTACTTCTACCCAAATAATTTTATGTTTGATCGAGCCCGAGAGTTCATGAACTTGGAGCAAGGTACACTCTCAGTCATGGAGTATTATTCTCGCTTCACATAGATATAGTGATTCACACCCATTCCAGGAGGTGATGTGATATACCTAGTGTGGAATTTTGAGGATGGTCTCAGTCATGAAATCTAATCTCATGTGACCATCTTCAGTTTGAATTCCATCACCTCTATATTCAACCAGGTGCTGATCACATAGTTCAATCAGGAGGACATCTGGGCTGTGAGCTAGGGCGGCTTGAATCGGTAGTTGGTAACCCTCTAACTGACAACAGGAAGCACCGCATGGAGTCTATGCATAGAGATACGAGTAGGCGGAATACTTATTCATGTTGTCAGGTGGTATGCAACCAGTGCGAGAATAGTGGGAATATGATGCCAAATTTCCCAAGATACTCAGTAGAGTGCTGATATTACGGAAAGATTGGTCATCTTCAGCATTTCTACCATTTTTTCTTACCAGCAGTTGGTGATAGGGGTTCTGTTTCGACTCCTCATACTGGAGTAGGACAACCAGTCCCACATCAGACAGGGGGATGGTGTTTTTCTGGCCATTTAGGATGAGGTGGAGGTCATGGTTGAAATGGTCAGACACTGGGTTTTCAACAGCAATAGGGTTGATCATCTCATGGATCTCAGTCATCTTCATAGGGATGTGGTGCTGGTCATGATTTTCCGATAGAGCATATTTAGCCAAAGATGTATCTCGAACCCTATATTATTAGAGGTACGATTATAGTTGCCTCAGTTTTAGGTTCTATACGTTTTAATACAGCAGCTTCCCACAGTTTCAAATTTGTCACTTTTGTGGAGAGCCTTGGGCTCTGTATCTTTACTTCTACTAATATCATTATGATAGACACTCCATTGGGGACTAGAACATCTATTTTAAGTCAGCTAAAGGAGTTCCCTCTTGATGTTGGTGGGTTTCACTTCTTATGAGAACTCTATGTCTTAGAGATGAAGGGAAATTATTTCATTCTCAGAATGGACTATTTAGTATCTTTCAAGGCTTATGTCGACTGATATCATCACAAGTTGAGGTTCATGTCACTAGAGGGAGGTTTGTTTCTACATGAGGGTGAATGGGATGTCCAAGTGGGAAGAACTAGACCCAAGCATCATGGGTTGAGAGGAGTTACAACCCAGATTTCTATTATGTATCTGGATAACCAGGGGAATTATAAATGGACTTTCCTCTAGTGTTGGATCATTTCAGGGATGTCTTCCCATTTGACTTTTCGGGTTTGCCTCTAGAGCGAGAGGTGTACATTTCTATTGAGCTCTGGCCAGGAGCTGCACTGGTGTCTATTATTCCTTATTGTATGGCTACACTAGAGTTAAAGAATCTTAATAAGCTACTACAGGAGTTACAAGCAAAGGATTTCATCCAACCTAGTACTTCTCCTTGGGGTTCACCAGTCCTGTTTGCAAATAAGGTAGACAGTTCCCTCAGACTTTTTGGGGTTTATCGGAAGATGAACACGTAGATGATAAAGACCTGATATCCCTTTCCAAGGATTGATGATCTCATTGATTAGCTTAGAGGAACCCAACTGTTCTTGAATATTGACATGAGATACATTTATCATTAGTTGTGCATTAGACCATCAGATATACCTCTTACAGCCTTTCGGAGTAGGTATGTTCTATAAATATATGTGGTTATGACGTTCGGTCTCACAAACGCACTATCAGTTTTCATGTTACTAATGAACCGAGTGTTCCATCCATACTTGGATTCATTTTTTTAGTCTTCGTGGAAAATATCTGGGTGTACTCTCACACTCGACATGAACATGCAAACTATCTTGAGATTGTATTGATTACACTGCGATAACAATTATTATTTGATAAGATCTCAAAATACCACTTTTTTATAGACCAAATTCCCTTCCTGGGTCATGTAATCTCAGAGACAAGAGTATCAGTAGACTCATAGATAGTGAGAGATTTAGCTTCCTGGGAGCATCCGACAAATGTTTTTCAAGTATTGAGATTTATAGGGTTGGTTGTTTACTAAAAAAATATTACACAATAACATTAACACTTATCATCACCATTGATGGGCCTGACTAAGAAGGGTGTGAAGTACTTGTGGAAAAATTCTTGTGAGTCATTCTTTCAAAAGATAAAAGGGAGGTCGAATTTAGCACTGATACTAGTTTTTCCAAATCCAAAAAAGTGTTATACAGTATACTGTGATGCATCAGGTATCAGGATGGGAGCAGTGCTTATGTTGGGTGAAGGAGTCATTGTGTATGGGTCTCAGTAGTTGAGGCCACATGAGAGGAAATACCCAACACAAGATTTGGAGTTGGCTGCATTTGTTCACGTCTTACGCTATTGGAGGCATTATCTTCTGGGAGATCATTTTGTGGTTTACACTAACAAAAAAAATTCAAGTACATCTTTACTCAGTGAAATCTGAATCTATGACAATGAAGGTCGGATGAATAACTTTAGTCCTTTCACATTGAACTTTCCCACACGCTTGAGAAGGGAAATGTTGTGGCTAATGCATTGAGCAAGAGGACTCAGATACATGTAGTTTAGGAGGCCAGTAGTGAATGGAAACTTATAGATATGTTCTCTGAGATTCATTTGGAGGTTCATGATAGACCTGGGAAGACATTTATTTCTTCTATAATTGTTACATTGACTCTACTTGAGTGAGTGAGAAAGAGGCATCTATCAGATTTTGAAGTCTTAGTTCTGTGGGAGAGTGTGTTTGGAGATGACCCTATTCTGAGATAGACCATGTGCGAGTATGAGATCATGTGCTTCCATGGAATCGTATGGGTTTCAGAAGACATACCCAAGGAAATTATGTGGGATTTCCATTAATCAGTTTGGGCAGTTCATCCTGGTGTCACCATGATGTATCGAGATCTACACCATCTATATTGGTGGCCTGACATGAAGACAGATGTTTCTAGTTTTCTAATGAGGTGTTCCACCTGTCAGTAGGTGATGCAACAATTACCCATTCCCATGTTAAAGTGTCAGTAGGTGATGCAACAATTACACCATTCCCATGTTAAAGTGGAATGTTGTCGTGATGGACTTCATGATAGGTTTACTGAGGTCTTTTCATGGTAACGTTATAGTTTGGGTTGTCATTGACAGACTCACGATGGTTGCACACTTTTTACCGATCAAGGACACCTTCAAAGTTGATGAGTTAGGAATGTTGTATATTTGAGATATTTTTCATTTTCATTGGTATCCACACTCTATCATTTTTAACAGGGATTCATGTTTTACTTCTCAACTATGGCAGGGATAATAGAGGGATTTTGGTACATAGGTAATTCTGAGTATAATTTACCATCCCCAGATAGATGGATAGTTTAATCAAACTATATAGGTGTTGGAGGACATTATTATATCTTGTGTCCTATATTTTTTAGGTTCTTCCGAGAATCAAAAACCCATGGTGGAGTTTGCCTAAAATAATATTTTTCATTCAACTATTCAGTTGGAACCTTATGAGGCTTTGTATGGTAGGACATGTCGATCACCCCTAAAATGGATGGAGGTTGGAGAGGAAGCTATGCTGGGACCTCATATTGTTCAGGAGATAATGGAGTAGGTGGAATTGATTTGGAAGCGGATGGATATTTCATAGTCACATTAGAAGACTTGTGTTGAGATATGGAGAAAACTTATACTGTTCGAGGTCGAAAATCAGGTTTTCCTAAGTATAACATTGAGGTTGGGCCACATGAGGAGTAGGAGACATGGAAATATTTCATCGAGATACATTGGGCTATTTGAGGATTGGTTGGGAGTTAGTCTGGTTTCCTATCGGTAGAAGTTACCCCATAGTTACCGCACTATGCATGATGTCTTCCACGTTTCTTAGCTACAACGTTACTTCTTAGACATATTTCCTGTTTTTCAACATGAGGAGGTTATGTTGGAGGTGGATGCCTTATTCAAAGAGAAACCTATCCAGAATGTTGATCACAACATGAAGGTTCTCTATGGCCGGTATGTTCCTCTGGTAGAGGTATTATGGTAGCACGAGTGGGTATAGAACGAGACTTGGGAGAGGGAGACCGATGTGCGATAGTAGTGGCCTAATATGTTCGAGGATTTTTCTTTGCCACCTTCTTAGGAAAATTCAGGTATAGATTTCATTAAGGGGGAGTTTGTAAGAACCTAGATATTGTTTTCATGTATGGATCATGATTTATGGTGTTTGTTTTGATGAAAATTGGTGTTTCTGGGAATTTAAGGAGTACACTCCATGTACTTAGGAGTACACACTGTATACCAGGTTTCCACGGGTATCCTTGTACTGGCCGTGTAACGGTCAAGTACATGGACATGTGGGGTGACCTGGAGGCTTCCTAAAGCGAGGTTTTGTAAATGCATATACACGTCATGTACTTTTACAGAACACAGTGTGTATTTTTATTTTTATTTGATAAATCAGAGAAGGGTCACTTCTTGTTCACTGAATTCTCTTCTTTTGGCATCGTCTCGTCCAGGAGCGACTGAAGCTGACAATTTTTCTCCAAGTCGTTGACCCACCATATGTTCTACAAATAAATCTACCATAGATTGCGTTGGGATTGTATCACTTATTCCTTATTTTCTCTAGATCATATTCTCTTGATTTATCCTCTTTCATGAGATATTCGTGGTTGATCATTTTAGACATTTTCGTACATTTATGATGTTCTAAGTCCATTCAAAGGCTGAGTTTCAACTATAGAGATCGTACAACGCCGAGGTAGGCATTTGTTTCCTATCTGTAGTTTTTAATTGAATTATATGTTCAAAAGTGCCAAAAACTCTATTGAGTGGTATTTCATTTTTTGGGAATTTAACCCTCTAATACCTGTTATGCATTTATTTCTTGAGTTAGGGCTCTTGTTTGAGAATAAGGTTTAATTACCTTGCTATGGATGTGTTTGAACATGTTTGATCATATATTGGTTATTGGGTCTAGTTTAATCTGTTATATTGCAATGTTTTTCATTCCTAGTGCTGTTAAGATGGAGTTATATTGTCTAACACACTTGTTCCATGCTTTGTAGTTGTTTAGACAAGTTTTATATTGTGATTTACATTTTATTCTAGATATTTTTTGTGCAAGATTAACTTAAACATGGCTGTGGGAACATGATGTAGTTAGACCATAGGGGAAATGGACGATGATGGCCTTACCGGAGTGTCTGTTATACTTTCACGTTGTGATACCATAGGGGGGTAGACATGAGTTCTCCCTCAGAGTGTTTTTAGTTTCACATTTTGAGGCCACATGGAGAATTGTATGTTGATTTCTTCCCCAGAGTGTCTGTAGTTTACTATTACGAGACCACATGGGGGAATTGACAGTGACTGCTTCCTCATAGAGTGTTTTTTAACCTGAACCATAGGGGTTATACTATGAGATCTTCCCATAGCATTGCTTGAATTTTTTGTTTGTTTATTAAATAAATGTAAGTGAATGTAGTTGAAATTGTAGGATTGTTTACTTTTGAGTACTTCCTTGTTTATTTCTTCATTTTTTATATTGCCTGATATATATATATATATATATATATTCATGGATAGTTAGGCACAAATCTTTGGGAGGTTGCCTACTGGGTTTCATCTCACACCCTTTTTGGGTCATTCTTTGGGCCCAAACAGATTATATTGTTACAGGTATAGACAAGGGCAAGCACACTTCTACTTCAGGTACTTGATTGCTGTAGAGTTGGAGTGCATGGGACCATGATGGGGATTTTGATGTTGTTGGAGTTATTTACTTGTTTTTCTTCGTACTTTGGTTTAGTAATATATCCCTTCATTGTGACATGTTTGGATGCTTTCCTAGACATACACCACTTGCATCATTTATATATGTGCTCTAGTTGTTTATTTACTTGCAGTCTTCCACTATTTTTTGTTGTATGTTATTATTACTCTTTCTGCTACTGTGATCTATTAATTTCCAATATGTTACCCTTCGAATGAGGGCATATTTTCCCCTATCACACCCAAGTCCCTCACTGCTAGTCGGCAACCTATAGTGTTTGGAGAAATGCGCTTGAGGCCATGTGACTAACCAGGTACGGGGAACCTCTGGGAAGCACCCGGAACTGGGACGTCACATATTATATTAACCCATTTCATGATATATGTTTCCAAAAAAGGTATTTTTAAATTAAAACCATTAATTTCATAGATCAAGATTAAATTTTGAGGACACAGTTTATTTAAGGGGGTATATTGTAATACCCCAAGATTTTAAAAGTGGATCATTATATTTGATAGCATATATCACATGAAACACAATGTTTAGTAGATAATTTATATCAATAATATTTTTTGATATATATATTTTAAAAATAAATTCAATCTCTATGATTGTTTTCTATTAACGAAACATTGATTTTGAACAAAACAAGAAACATTATTATAATATTGTTATTTAAACATGACCATTTTAATCATTACATTAAGTTGGATAGTATTCATAGTAATAAATAAATTTTGAAAAAATATATGGTTGGAACATATATAAAGTAATCTCAATGGATATATTTTTATTATATATTAAATATGATTCATTTTAATGAAAAAATACATCTTTTCTAAAAAAAAGTATTTTTTGAAAAGGGAATTTTAGTAGTGCTTTGCACATATAATTTAAAAATAACTTTTAAAACCTTTAAAAAATATATTTTACACAATTTATTTCATTTTAAATCAACATGTACAAATTTTCTTTGGGTAACTTTTTGATAAATTTATGAAAAGGATAATTTTTTTATAAATTGTGAAAAATAATGATTTTTATTTAAATTATTATTTTAATAAAAATACTGACAAAGAAAATATATATATATTAAATTGAACTTATAGTGAAATTAATTCAATAATATTTAAAATTGATAAACTAGTTCATTAGATTCAATTTGATATTGAATTATGATATTAAAACATATTATACTTTTCAATGCATTCTTCGATAAACCAGTTTTTTTCTACAAGGCTACAAGTTTAATTTTAAATTGAAATCAAACAATTATATGAATTGAACATGGAGAAAGGATTCATTATTTCAAATAATAAAGATTGATATTATCTAATATAGTAAAAATAATATTTGAATATAATGAATAATGAAAATAGATAATATTAATTATTATGGTTAAGGAATAAATAAGATTATTAAGGGTTAAACTAAGAAGATACGAGTAATAATTGAACTCAAACTTGAAAAAAAAGAATTTTGTGGGAGTATTCCATTCTTATATACTATATAGTTTTATAATGCCCCATTTATGAGGCTTGTGAAATCAAAATAACGTGGGTATCAATTTTTCATTCTATAAAAACCATCTATGTCCTCTAACTAACTTATTAATGGACTACCCATCTCCTCTCCTCTTCACACTTCCAATGCAATTAGGTTCCTCCAAGACCTTACCAAATATATTTCTTCCTCCTCTCCCATAATCTTTGAGGTCATTTTTGGATCATAAATTCAATAAAAGATGGATTTAGGTATAAACCTATAAGTCTTCTTTGGAGATGTTTTAAAAATCGTAATGTGCATATTAGTTTTTTATTCTCCAACCTCCTTAAAAAATAATTCAATAATTCCAAAATAAAAAAAAAACATAATATCCCATATATTGATATATTATTATATAAATGGAAAAATCTTTTCCTATATCAACATCCTTAAAATAGGGAATAGAATGTTAAATCATTCTTATGACGAACTACAGCCTCGCGAGCCAATGTAATTCATTTTGCATCACCACATCTCAAGGATATATATAATGATTTTTTGACATATGTATACGTTATTAATGAAATAATTATAATTTTATAATTATTATATCAAATATTCCTTCTCACATTCCACCCTACAGAAATATTACCCTATTAGGATGTGTTATTTTTTAGATTAAAGGGGGTTATAACCCTCTATACACACATTAGCGGCAGTTATATTGAACCACCACTAATGAGGCCTACATACACTGTTAGGGGGAGTTTTGATTAAACAGTAGTAAACTATTGAAAAATTAACAATTTTGAAATTATAGGGGGATTAAACCACACCTAATATCACTCTAAATTTGATAGTAATTGATCAATTAGGGGTTCTTGGAACCTCGCCTAATTGTTTTTAAATTTATGGGGTGGTTGTAGGCTACCTCTAATTAGTAGTTTTATGAAAACAATAGGGGTGGAATTTCAACCTCACCAAATTTATGACTATTTTATAGGTGGTTCAAACCACCCCTAATGAATTTACTCTTTTAGGGGAATTTGTAAGCTTCCCCTAATTGATAATTTTAAGAAAACATTAAGTGTCTATTTTCAACCATTCTAATTCATGCCCATTTTAGGGGTGGGTTTTCAATATCCCCTATTGTTTTTTTTATTATGCATCCACTCTACCTATTTATTTCCACAATAACCCCTTTATGTTCCCAATCACACATATTTTAGTTATATGTTTCAATCCTTCTATTCCCCCTCCTCCTGTCCGATTCTATGATCACCCCCAATCATGTGCCTCATCCCCCCACTTTTTTTATCTATTTGGTTCCCCCTATTATCCCCATGTTTCTATGTCTGCCCAAAATTCTATGTCTCCCCATGTCTATGGGTAACCCCTCCCATTTAATGTGTTGACACGGGGCATGCAGGCTTCGTCCTTAGTATCTATCCCCAACTGAAACCCACATAACCATTTTAAAATTTGAACCCCATTGGGATTTAATCATGGGTTGCCCTGATCTACTACTGAGCATTGGAACCACTAAAATGAGTCTCTTTATGATTATATAATGCATATTGTGGTATTTATATATATTTATATGTTTATTAAAATAAACATTATTTTCATAAAATATTTCAATGCATTAAATATATAACCCATATTTACATCTATATAAATTATATGTGATCATCTGTGTTAATACATATTTTTAAATACATATATGTATATTAACATAAATATAAACATTTATGTGTAATATATATGTATATATATTTTTTGATCACACCTCTATAAATTATATATTTACATATATTTATAATAAATTAAGTATGGATGTATTTATTTAAAAAGTTATATAAAACACACAAACAAAAACCAATGTATACATATAAATTTATTTAAAAATTTTTATACTTATCTTAATATATATATATATATATATATATTAAATTTTTATATATTTATATTTTATCCAAAAATACTACTAAAACACACATATACTTTTATATATTATATTTAGATGCACACAAAGATAAAATAGTAATATATAAATTTATATTACTTCTTTATTTGAATATATTATATTATATATTGTATAAATACATTTATATTTATAAAAATATGTATTATATATATAATTATTATTAAATTGCATATATACATATAACATAATTAAATATATATATATTGATAAAATGTTACTAATATATATATATAGTAATATCATTTATATACATATTTATTTAATAAATTAATATTAATACATATCTATATATTAAATTTAAATTTACTTATTTGTAAATATTTATATGTATATATATTTTATTTATATATTTAATAATATCAAATACTATATATTTGTAATATAATATAATATTTATATATATTAAAAAATTGTTTACTTACATTTATTTTTTCATATATTTTTATTTATTTAAAAATTTTAAATAATATAATTATAATTTATTTAAATAAATTTATCTAATTTATTTTATAATACACATACCCAAACATTCTATAACATGATATATTTTAAAATGAATTAAAAAAATTGAGGGTGATAAAACCCCCACTATTTTTAAAAATTAGTGGTGGTTATAAAGCTCATCCTATTTTTTAAATTAGAGGTGCTTTAAAACCCCCTATAATTATATTCATGTGTGTGTATGTATACATATTTATAATCTATTATTATACTTATTATTATTATTATTATTATTAAAAATTCCAAAAATTTTATATCATTTTTTTAAAAGTAGTATATTTTTATATATTTATATAATATTTTAGCCATTTATGTTATAATTAATCTCATATGAAATATCATTTTATACAAGAAATATATATTAATTGTAACACCCCCAAATGATAAAGGGTTAAATGACTAAATGATATGACTCATGTCAACAAGGTGCATCTTCCTTTTAGGGAGCCTATCTGATTAGAACTCCAAAGTTAAGCGTGTTTGGCCTGGAGTAGAGATCAGGATGAGTGATCTTATAGAATGTTTCCCAGGGTGTGTGTATGTGAGGACAAAGCACACTGGAAAGGACATGTGTTGGCCTGTGGGGACAGTCAATAGTCAGATGAACCGTTCATGCACGTGAGTGGGCCCACGGTGGGGACCACGTGTCTGCGGGGAAACTGGTGGTACCTGGTAGGCCAGGACACGATGACCTTGTTATGGAGGGGTGTCTGGGATATCACTGGGACCCAGTTGTTATATTTGGTATTAGAGGAGGTACCAAGCCTTAAGTGCGGTGCACTACCTAGGATGATATGTAGGGCCCACAATGGGGACATTTTGCTCTAAAGTGGGGGTGATTGTAACACTCCAAAATGATAAAGGGTTAAATAGATACATGATATGACTCATGTCAACAAGGTGAATCTTCCTTTTAGGGATCCTGTCTTATTAGAACTCCACATTTAAGCGTGCTTGGCCTAGAATAGTGATCAGGATGGTTGAACTTCTGGGAAGTTTCCCAGGGTGTGTGTATGTGAGGACAAAGCACACTAGAAAGGACATGTGTTGGCCTGTGGGGACAGTCATTAGTTAGATGACCCGTTCAGGCACATGGGTGGGGCCCACGGTGGGGACCACATGTCTACGGGGAAAATGGTGGTACCTGGTGGGCCATGACCTAACAACCTTGTTATGGCGGGGTGTTTGTGCTATAATCAAGACCTGGTTGTTACATTAATGATTATACACATTATACAATTATATTTAGGTATATATATATATGATAAAATATAATCGTATAAATTATTTAAATATATATTTTTATAATATGTTTTGATAAATATAAATAAATTTTTTATTATGTTTTAATTATATATATATATATATATTATAGTTTTATAATAAAATAGTAGGGTTCATAACCCCTATGATCTCATAAATTATTGTGGGTTGTGGACCCCCTTTAATTTTAGTGATCATAGGGGGTTGGGAACCCCATCTGATATAAGAAATTTGAGGTCATTCAAAACCCCCTTTAATATCTTATATTAGAGGGGGTTCAAAACCCCCTCAAATTTAAGAGAATATAGGTGGTTTATATAGATACTTGTTTCTTGATTCGTAATGAATTAAAATATTTCTATATATTTTTCCATAACTAGGTGCTGTGATGGGGTGAAATTCCAAGGCCAACTATACCTGGAATTAATTTTATGAAATATTAATTATGGATTGTTTTGGATGACTACTTCTAGGTAGACCTGTGGGATACTGAACATCATTGTTGTACTTTTGGAACTACTAGCGAATATTATTCTTGGGATGAGTTATGAGATGAAGATCCCCTTACTCTTTCATTTTGGATTCTTTGAATGAGCACATATATATATATATATATATATATTATTCATTTTCATCCACACCTTGGATTTGGATACTATCCATCCAAGAGCAGTGATAAAATATTGGGTATGACAAGTGCATTCCATTTTTAGCTTCTCATTGTTGGAAGAGTCTACACTCCTTCTATAGGTGGCAAAGACTCAATGAGTAGCTCATCAACTCACTATGTTGGGCCCCTTGTGTTTGGATGAAGTTACCTTCAATCACCATTTGGGTAGAGATGTACTCTTTCATTTTACATTATTCTATCTACTGTCTTTCTCTTCTATTGTATCTCTTACTTCCCCCCCTTCAGTTTTTTGGTCATCATACTGGGTATTTTTATACTCACCCCTGCATGGAATTTGACTGCACATGTCTTGTCTTATACCGACGACGTACATGTCAAATGTGACTATATAGGATCTTAGTGAGAATGGGTGATTGGACCACCTATAGTGGTCATAGAATGTGATTCCGCAGACAGTCTCTCATTCATCTATTTACATTTCCTATTTTCTGTCAGGTTGGGACAAATTTCTGGTCAGGCATGTATTTCAACACTTTCGGTTTTAGTTCACACTACTATACTTTTGTACTATCTATAGGTTCATGAATGTTTTGTTTACTAAATAATAGTTCTGCATATTTTATTATTTCCCTCTACAAGTTTTCATCAATATGGATTTTTTTGTGTACAGATTCATAAAAAATGGCATCCATGAGTTAGTTATTCCATAGATATTTATCTCCACCCCTTTCTCTATGAAGGCATGCTTGGGTTTGTTGAGGCACAAGTCCTGACTTGGGTAAGGTCGTGACAGATTGGTATTAGAGAAAGTTATTTCCTTGAGATGTTGTTTGTACATATCCCCTTAAGAGGATTTGGTTGGGTTTAGGGGAAAAAATTTAATGTGTCTCAAGTTAAGATCCTAGGCTATGGAATCAAGTGATGGTGGATAGGCCAATGTATCCATTCACTATGACCTTAATTACATTCTTGTCGACACAGTATGTTGAGACATTTTTTGCAAGGATTAATGATAGATGAATCATATAAGGTTGAGTCTTTTAATGTAATCCTGGAGTCAAATCCCCTTTACCATGATATATATATATATATATATATATGCTCATATGATCGTGATACTCCTTGATAACTTTCGGGATGCCCCCACGATGATAGCGCACCAAGATTCCAACTTCGTCTCATGATGACAACCTAATGAGGGATGAGGCCTCGGTTTAGGATCCATCTCTTGACCCCCTTCCTCCATGAGGGTGGTTTAAGAAGCTCCCCCTATCGAGAATTAGATAATTCTAGAAGAGTTGGACGGGGATACCTATAGGCTTAGTGCATTTCAGGAGTTCTAATTCTAGAGACAACTGAGGTTCCATGGAAAGACGGATTCTTAGTAGGTAGAGTATTGAATAGAGTCGGTGGTCCATTTATTCTTGAATTATTTGACTTTGATGGATCAGGTGTTTGCAGTAGTAGCTAGCATCTTCCATAGAGCAGCAGGGTGATAATATATCCTTGTAATGTAGATGAATGATTAGTCCACACTCTTGTGGCCTGACATCCAATAGTTGTTTCATGACTTTTAGTACCCCTAATTCTTAAAATCACTTTGTATCTAAGATAACTTATAGCTTCAAAAGGAGTGATGATATTGGCTATGTATTCAGTGAGGTTCATAGAGACTGTGTGTTACTCTCTTGACATGATCTAGGATGGATACTTCAAAACATGGAAGTTTGAACAGGGAATCCAAAGATATATATGTGATATCATAGTACCCTTGTGCATCCCCAAATATGTTGGGGTGTTGGAGCGAGAACTGGTGATATAGATAATTCTGTCAGAGGAATTCCAGATAGCTTGAGCTAGAAGTGTGAGTCACAGAGTTGAGTCATATGTAGTAGCTAAGAGAATCCAAGTACTAGGGTCTCGTCATAAGGGACCATTCCTTGATTAGACTCAAGAACATGGTCAAAGCCAGTGCATAGTGACATGGCATCTTGGAAGGGGAGATGGCTTACATTGGATGGGTGAGGTCACATAGCACGAGACTACCCATCCAAACATGTTGATCAGCATAGATAGATAACTAATGGATCACCATTTCCGAGGCAACACTGTGATCAGGGATCTCCCAATCATGGTCACGGTGGTCCTCAGGGGGGAAGATCTATAAGAGGTGTAGGAGGAGCTATCAGTGGTTGAATCCTCTTTTATATCCTTCCACCACCACCAACAAGAGATCCACATCAATCTTAGGGTGATGGAGGTCAAGGCCACTGACAACTGGGGGCTTTGGATGTCTATTATCCCACAACATATGAGGTGGTGAGAGGTATGATCTATTTTTTATACACTTTCTTCAATACTATTAGAGAAAAGTTCCAGTAATTACTTTGTCTTAGTACACCTGGTGCAAGATATGGAGTTCCCAGTAGAGTTGTTATCCTTGTAGCTTCATATTGAGTCTCATATAGGGAACAATTCTTCTATATCTATCAAATACTTGCAGTCTGAGCTATCTATTGGTGGAATGAGTTTCATGTGGGACCTTTGGGTTTTCACGATGGAATACTATGACATTATCATTGGTATGGATTGGTTTTACATGGTCTAAGCCTATATTGATTGTCACCAAAGACAAGTCATATTCCTACGTACTAATGTTATTATATTCTCTTTTTATGGTGGGAGAGATCTCATGTTAGTGAAAGAATGTTTTACATGAATGAGGATGTAACCCATAATCCATCAGTTCATGACTATATCCCATGGTTTAGAAACCAATTTTGGAATCTGGGTTCCTTCAATTGTGTAGTATTACATGGATGTCTTCTTTGAGGACACTCTGGGACTACCTTAGAGGTGGGAGATGGATTGTTTACATCGACTTGTATCATGGGATCACTTTGATATATTCTATGGAATATTTGGTGGAATCCAATGAGCTCTTAGAGCATTGGTTATAGTTGGATTACCATCATTAGAAAGATTTCATTGGACCCGGTGTGTCTACATGGGTAGCTCAAGTTTTCTTCTTGAAAAGGTATGATAGGAGCTTACAGCTTTGCATAGATTATCATGTCCTGAACCATGAAATCATAATTAAAAAATACCCCATGTCCAGAATGGAGGACCTCTATGACCAATTGTGAGAAATGAGATGGTTCTTGAAGATTCATCTCAGGACTTCATATGACCATTTGAGGTTTCACGAGCCTGATATTCCAGAGTTAGAATTATGATGTCACTAGAGACACAATGATTTCATAGTCATGACCTTTTGTGTGAGAAATTCCCCTAACATGTTTTTGGATCTGATGAACCGTGTTTTCTAGAAATATAAGGTCCATTTTTTTGTTTTCCTCATCAAACAAATACTCATTTGATCTGCATCAGAGGAGGATCATGTAGAGGACATTAAGACGGTCCTAGATTTTCTTTGATAGCACCAGCATTATGGGAATCTTCCAAAGGGACAGTCCTGCATACATGAGGTTCAATTTCTGGGTCATTTCATTTCTATGAATGGTTTATCCATGGATTAAGTGAAGATCGATATAGTACATTCTTAGGATCCACCAATGAACATGTCACATGTGTGGAGATTTCATGGCCTTGTGAAGTACAACAAGAGATTTTTGGTTGAATTATCCCAAATCATAGCGCCATTGACTACCCTAATCCCGAAAGGGAAACCATGCATCCATTATGATCAGTTATAATGCATCTTTGAAGATTTGTGGAAGAGGATGAAGAGTTCCCCACTGTTGATACTTCCAATTCAAGGTGTGGAGTTTTCGGTGTACTATAATGACTAAGGGCATGATCTTGGAAGCATGTTGATGTAGTGGAAGGAATTTATCACATACAGGTAAAGATGGTTGAGACCCCATGAGAGGAACTATGAGACCCACAACCAAGAGCAGTAAGTGGATGTATTTTCCTAAAGGATGTGGTGGAACTACCTTTCAGGGGAGCACTTTTTGTTTTACTAAGTCTTCCAGAGTTTTAGGTATGTAATCACATAGAAAGACCTAAACCTGAGGCAATGATGTTGGTTGGATATCTTATAGGACTATGAATTTGATATAGTCTATACTCCAATAAAGTGAAACATTTTAGAATATTACCTTAGTTTTTGTCTCATTCTCTCTTAGTTCATAAGGATTCAGTAAATTTGGTCTCCTTGAAACTGACCCTATTAGAGTAGGAGGGTGCATATTTTCTACAATCAATGGTGTGGAATCATTCCCTTATCGAGTGTTGGGGAGAGTCCCATCTGGGAGACATTGACTGTGAAGTCTTAAATGATTAGATATCAACATTAGGCCACCATATGGATATTATGCAGGAGGTTATCACATTAGTTTATTTCATTGATGAACAGTTCTTCCAGTCACTTTGTGGTGGGAGGTGATGTGGGAGTTCCACACTTCTCACTTAGTTATATATACCGATGTGGGAATGATGTACATAGACCATAAATTCAATTTTCGTTAGTCCTAAATGAGTTAAAAAGTAGAAATGTTTATTCCTCAGTGCCTCACATGTCAGTAGGTGAATGATGAGAACCATGTTGTGGTGGGGTTTTTGCAGCCCCTTGAGATCCTAGAGTGGAAATGGGATGGAAGATCCTTGGAATTCATCACAAGATGTCCACACATAGAAAAAATCCATGACACCATACGTTTGATAGCTGACTGACTCAATAATATGGAACACATCCTTACTATTTGGGAGAAGAGTTCAGTTGAGAATTTTGTGTAGTTATACGTATAATAAATCATCGCCTTCGTGGGATCCCCTCGACCATTGTCTCCAATCATGAAATGTGGAATATGTGATGATTAAAGAGAGGTATGTAGAAGGAATTGAAGACCCATATGAGGATGAGTACAATCTTTCACCCCCATAACGATGGGTAGACCGAGTATACTATCCAGTTGTTGGAGGATATAATGAGGGCATTCGTGTTGGACTTCATATGGGGATAGGAAGATCACCTACCCTTGGTAGTGTTTCGTTCAAAAATAAATAACACTCTACCATCAATATGGAATAATTTGAGTCTCTATATGGGAGACCATATAGGTCACCCTTGTGCTAGATAGTGATAATGGAGACATCTCTGGTGGGCCTAGAGTTAGTTCATGCAACAATGGAGAATATTTAGGTCATTTGTGAGTGGGTGAGGACGACCTAGAGAAGAAATAAATATTACTGATATTAATGACCTAGTACCATGGAGTTTGAGAATGGATACCATGTTTTCTAGAGATTCTCCCCACTATGAGGATTGCAATGGTTCAGACAAGGAGACAAGTTTTCCTCAATGTTCATCGGTCCATTAAAGATCATGCGGAGGGTTGGTGAGATTTTATACTGCCTTATCCTACCCCATAGATAGAGTTTTCACGAATTATTCCACGTGTCATTTCTAGGGAACTATGTGTCCGACCCCATGAACGTTATTGACTAGAGTGAGGTAGACATTTAGGATATATCCACCTTTATGATGCATCCCATGGTGATCAAGGAATGGTTTGAGAAGTCCCAAGCTGGATGGACGAACCCTATGGTTTTCATGATATGGTAGCATGGAAACGTATATGAGAGGTTTTTTGAGCGATATAGTGATGTTTAGGCTCATTATCCAATGTTTGTTTTACCTATTTTTATTTTCAAGGATGAAAAATCACAAAATAGGTAATAGTATAGACATCTAATTCATTTCTTCTAAGATGTTTATATATATTCAATATATTTTTCTAGAGCCAGGCACTATCATGTATTGAAATTTCAATGCTCGGTTCCCCAAGAATTAATTTTTTAAAAAATATTAAAAATATCTCATATTATGCATGTTTAGAATATTAAAGAAATCATGAAATATCTTAAATGGTTTCCCATATTAAAAATTTTATACCATGGTTGAGTTTGGAGTGTGATGATTACCCTAGGGGTGGCATAAAATGGGTTTGCTTTGGGTTATTAGATCCCTCACAAATTAGAGGTATGTTCAGTCAGTTAACTAATTAATTAACTCATTTTTACATAAATTTTTTTTATAAATATATTCATATACATAATTTTCTAGTGTAAGCTCATAATTATGGAATTCTCCCATGCAGATCTCTTGCCTCCTCCCCTGGCGGATATCAATCAAATATAGATGAATCTACAGATCAGATTAAACTAAGATGCATCAAAAGAAATGATATATACCAATCATTGGAGGACACATTATTCATCAATATATGATCCATAATCGAGGTAGGACTCATTAATTGGTGTTGTTATGCCTTTTTGATTTAATATTTGAGCAGATCGATAATTTATCTTCGATATGTGCCCTTGTTTGCAACCTTTTCATGTTCCCATGTATAAAAAGTAAATTTTGGTCAAATTTTTTGTAAATCTAGGATCCCAATTATTGATCAATTGGATAAGATTTCTTGGCCTCGATCATTTAACCAATTTTCATATGCCTTCTCTAAAATATTCCTCACGTTCTTTACTTGATGGATCCTTACTATTCAGATTTGAATTTCCTTGGAGGTACCATGTATGATCAAACCCCCATTTTGAGAATGATTAAAAAACTATTTTCGTGGTGATGAAGAAGTTATAAATTGGAGATGTTTTCAAGCTAAGGAAGACAATTTTGATAATCGAAGCTTGAGAAACCATACTATAAAGATTTAAATGTGTGAAGAATTAATGACGAACCACCAAAGCATCACCGAATCTGATTTCTTGTCAACAAAAGCTAAGATCCATGATTCATGGCTATAAATTCTCAACCCAAAAGAACTTTAGGTGACCTGTATGGTGGTGAGAGTAGATTCATGTGTGGATTTGTATTTGGAATTTCTTTCAAAATCATGACCACACACAGTGTTCAATGATCAAAAAATGATGTGTATCCCTTTATGAGGTGGTGGATAGGGTTTGAGAAATATTAAGGGGAAGTGGTTTATAGTCCCCCTCACAAACCATGTACCACTTCCCTAGTTGTAAAACCCCTGTGACAGATCACACGGATGGGAACCTATTTGGAAGTACACACAGTCTGGTACACAATTGTGTACTCTGATACATGGACATGGTGAGGAGCATATGGACCTTGTCCTGGTTAGCCAGGAAACATCATGTAGGCCAACAAAATGGCATCTACGACTTCACAGACAAGGATCTATGAACTCTCCATGGACATGAACATGTTTGGAAGGAGGACCACTGGTTGTGTGCCCCCCCCCCCCTCACATAATCTGTATCCCATGGTTCCTTTTTAGGGAACTTCAATCATCCACATATCATTTGTCTGTACTCATATTTTGGACTTCGAGTAGCCAATCCTAAGTGTTTTCTCATGTTGAACGTGATTGTGACCTCATCTGTGGATTTAGATATACAATGTTGTATTTTCTGGGTACAATTCTTATTGAGACAAAGCTCAATGAAGACAGTGATATGGTGGGATCACTAGTGATCTTATGAGTGGTACCCTCTTGTAGAGTAGGGAGGTGGGTCCTTGATATCTTTTAATTGGTACCCTCTAGTGGATATAAAAAGTGGGTTATAGATGTATTTAAATTGGTACACTCTTGTCTAGATAGGCAGTGGATCTCTGACGTATTTCAATTGGTTCCCTCTAATAGAGCTAGGAAAAGGGTCCTTGATGTCTTCTGAGGGGTACCCACCATTTGAGATAGGGAGTGGGTCCTTGAAACCATTAGAGTGGATCCCTATTATTGTACCTGGTGATGGTTTATCAACCATGGGTTTTTCCCCTCGACTACGAAGAACAATGATGAGGTGTGGATAGTTTTGGAAGGTTAATTTTGGGTAGGTGTTTGGTATGATGGGCATCATTAATATACTTTTGGAACTTTTAGACACACTTATTATTGGGATGATCTGTGAGATGGATACCCACTCGCTCTCTTATTTGGGATTCATTGACTTAGTATATATACAATTTTTTTTCTATATCCAAACCTTGTATTTGGATACTCTCTTTCAAGGATAGGTGATGATATATGAGGAATTCCTTGTGATTTCTGTGATTAGATTATCATGGTTGGATGAGTTTATATCCTTCTATATGTGGTGAATACTCAATGTGTAGTTCATATACTCATCGTGTATAGACCCTTGTGTTTGGATGACATTACCTTCACTCTCTTTTTGGGATGAGTTGTACTCTTTCACTATTCCTTGTGATATCTTTCGTCTTTCTCCTCTATTATTTATCTTACAAATCAAACATTAGCATTCAAGGCATCCTATTGGGTATGTTTATAATCACCTATATATGGTATTTTCTCACATGTATCATGTCTTATACAGACAATAGACAGGTCGACTGTGACTTTATGGGAGATCAGAGATACATGGTGCTTAGACCATGTATGGTGGTTATATCTTGGGAAATAGAATATGAGCTCTATTTTATCAATTTAATTATGATGTTTTATATCATGTCGATACACATTTTCTATAGAGAATGTATTTTACCCCTTTACTTTCCGTTTTCATGATTGGTTTACTTTATAACATTGTCTCATTTTTATTTTCTCCCTTTGAAAATTTTCATCGAGATGGTTGTGTATGTATAAGTACAAAGGAAAATTCCACCATGAGTCAGTTAAGCCTTCATAACTTGTTACTACCCCTAACTTATGAAAGAGTGCATAAGGTAGTTTCGTCTTAATCCACGTGTTGGGTCATGTTGTGATAGTAGTAAACCCACAGTATATTATTTAAAAAAAATTACAAATTATATATGTATATCCTATAAAATTAAACTAAATATTATATATATAGAACCTCTAACTGAATATTTAGACTAACTGGTTGTTAAATTTGTGGTGGTTTTGGCATAACCACCTCTAAAATCCAACAAAATATTAACAAATTAATGATAATAAAATTATAGTGTAATGTGAAACCCCTATAAATTTGATTATTTTGGGGGTTTTTACATACCCTCTCTAAATAACATCCACTAATCTTCATTTTTTTGTACTTCCATTCCATTGGGGATATAATAACATTGCTAATATGTATGGTAGATTGTTTCCTCACGAAGTGTTTTTGATTTTTTCACTTATGCTTTAAATGTAAGGTATTAATGACCAAAGTAATGAATATATGTGATATTTATGACCTTACCATTCTTCTAGAAATTTTATATTCCATATATCTTCTAATCATCAAATCCATTGAAGAACAATAATATCACTAATGAAAACGTGGGGACTATTGCCTCCATACAGTGATGAGAAATTTTTTTCTTTATTATTATACATGGATGGTAATAAGGTTTTATTAGATTAATATAAATTCAATATAAAAATAATAATGATTCTAGAAAGATAAATTCGTATATATTTTACTTTCTTTCAATCTGTTGAAAAAATTGAAACAACGTTTATGTGTACTTTTGGCCAACCGTCTCTATGAACATTATAAAAAATTTCTATATCAAAATATAATAGATTACTATAAATACATATATAATAAAAATAAATTTTATTTATATCATGGATAAAATTATATTGAATATTTTATCATGATTAATGTAAAAGGAATTCAATTTCTAAGCCAAAAAATACATGAAAGACGAAGCCAATATCACCCAAAATAGTGATTTTGACAAATAATTATTAATAAAATGTTAATTAAAGGTTGTAATTAAATAATACATTATATAAAATACTTGATTTTAGTTCTGTAATAGATTTATAATAAACTTATTTAAATTTTATATAAGGGTGGATATATAAGAATGAAGAAAAACATCGGGAAATGGTTTCTCTTGTCAATTTTACTTCCATGATACATACGACATATTCACCACTGATGACATTATGTGGTGTGTATAAAGCCCATTTAATAAGTAATATAATTAAAATGTTTTTCTTAATTTTTTTTAATGTTTAATTTAATTATTATTTCTTTTATGGGGCTTATGATTCATATGTTATTAATGATGTATTGGCATGTTTTAGAGGTTCATTGTTATTCAATATTGTTTTTTATATCCCATAATTGGGTATGTATTTGATAATTATATCATACATTGAATATAATATATTTTAATCTACTTTTTAATTAAATAGTACCATTTTCCACACTTCGTTTCTTAATGTTACTGAGAAATTTTTTAATAAAATCTTAATTTATATCTCTGTTTTGTAAAAAATACTTTACACCAATATATATGTTTTCCAAAAAAAATGTTTTAAATAGTGTTACTAAACTATTTAAAATGATTAATTATATAAAATTTTACCGATTTTTACTATTTACAAATTGTTTTGAAAGGAATCCTCTTGGCATTTTCCAAAAATTCCCATATGGATTTTTGAGAAAATATGAGATGAGATTTTTTTAACATGTACGAATTGAATCATATTTTCCTCTATCACGACCAATAAATTTTTTAATGATTATTTTAAAAGTTTAAAATTTTAATTTTCAATGAAAAATATTTTTAAAATATTTCATGATCCTTTTTAAAAAATAATTTTAATTTGAAAAAGTTTTTTTGATAAAGTGTTTTAATGATATTTTTATGGTATTTCTATACATCAATAACCTCAAAAAAATATTGTAATTAATATAAAATATAGATATTTTGTATTGATATTATACTTATTATTTATTTAGATGGTTTATGATCAGTTTGAATTGGGATGTACACTTTTATTACCATTCATGATTTTACTCTGGATGGTTTCTAACATTGTTTATTTGATTAGGGTAATTATTAACATTTTATATATTAGGATTTCAGTTTGAATGATTATGTTCATTATTATTAAACCATTCAATATAATAAATGAATTTTACATAGTATATTATGGGTGGGAACAATTTATTGATATCCCCTTGATGTATGTACATATCTCATGAGACAAATCACTTGGACATAATTTGATAGGTTTCTACCCATGTATTTAAAATGCCTTGTGAATGGTCTTGAATTTATGTTTCAGATGCCAAATGATATGAATTCCATCATTAAAATATCAGCTATTTATATCCATGTTATCATTTTATTAGATTTAATATCCAGGGATATGTTTTAAGATATAATGATTATATATACAGAATTATTTTATCATCATTTACTCACACTTTATTATTCTCTTGTTATTGTTTAAATGATATGTGTTTTAGTTATTTACCCTTTCATATTTGTTATTCTTATAAATTCATGATTTCATCCACTATACTTTTACCCTTACTATAAAATTGTGTGCACCTCATTTAAATGTTTTACTTTCCCCTGAATATAAGGAAGTGTTTATGATTGATATGTAGGGATATGGTAAGAGAATAATGGAATTACAAATGATTTTTTCTGTATTTTAGGTTTTAAAATTTATGTGAAATTCAATTATGTATTAATTTTACCAATACTACTAAACAATTCGTTCCATTGGGAAGAGATACCTTGTATCAAGTGATAATTTAATCAATTAAACACTACCTTCTAGATACTAGAGTCAGGGTTTTTACAAAAACATTTAATTTATAAAATATAAATTAACTTTATTTAAATTAATAAATGATAATAAATCCGAATAAGAATTATTACTTCATAAAATGTTATTTCTCTAAAAATCCCTATGTTCTACATATCTTCTATATTAATTTAAAGGTTATTATTAAAATATATAGAAATTAAAATAAATTAATTGGATTCCATATTTGGAAGAATCATAATGAAATTTTGTTATATGGTTCATCTTATATTTCTAGTAAAAACATAACCATGTTATTTAATTAAAAAATTTGAAAAGTGTTAAAAATATTTATTATTTTATGAATCATTTTTTAAATTATCTATAATTATAGACATTTTAGAATAATTTTTTTTATGTGTTGGGGTAATTCCTACACTTACCACAAATATTTCCTCACCTTACCCTCTTAGCTCTACTATGATATTGTCTTTACCCTTCACACAACTTGTGTTTCCAAGGAAAAGTCCCTTAGGATGACATATAAAACGATCTATCTTCTACCCCCTCTAAACCAATCCCCCCTTATAATACAAATTCAATTCTAATTAATTTATACAGTTAAATTCCTCCCTCATGTTTGGATGCCTCTAATCACAATAAGTAGGCAATATCCCTTCATTTAGGGAGAATTCATCATGTGAATGAGCGATTTCATCAATGAAGATAGAGAACATGCACTAAAGAAGGAATTTAATGTAAGGGTTTTCATCTAAATTTTATTTCTTTGATGAATTTATTCTATTATACATCAATTTTAATTTAAACAATGTATATAATACCTCTTTGAAATATTATATAATGAATCACTTTATATTATGGGAATTTAAACATCTATTTCATGTTCCATATTTCAATTTATTTTGATTGAAAAATTAATAATCTACAAGGTATTCATCCTCATATCACTTTTCAAATATATATTATATCTGTAATAACTCATATTTGGGTAAAATATTTGTTCCTTACTTCTAAAACAACATATATTTTTCTTCTCTTATTGTTATTTCTAGGTTTTACTTGTCATACCACCATTTACTTCCCTTTGATTAAGAGTAGAACTAAAATATTTTTTTATAAGTAGAGCTAGTGTTATATCTTCCTTTCAGTTAGAAATATTTATCCTTCATGTCTACATTCCTCCATTTCACAAAATTTTCCCATGTTTTTCTTAATGTAATGTATGATTTATTTTATTTATTCCACATATTTCTATTTGAATCTTTTTATCATGATATTTTGTATCTTTTTCATCGATGTGGGTTTTCCTCTAAAACTATCAATAACATAAAAATGAATTTTATTTCACTTGGTTATATTTTGTATCTTCCACTACACCACTCCTATAATTATCATTATTTATTTTCAAATTTACTAAAATTATCATTGTTTCTGTCTCGGTTTGTTTGAATGGGTTTAACTATTTTATTTCTTGTGTTTATGCTGATAAATTCTATCTGAAAAGGAGAGATCTATGGGCTGAAATGGTTTCCTTATCTTCTCAACTGCCTTCAAACTGGATCATTGCAGGTGGCTTTAATACTATCTTGAGACAAGAGGAGAAAACTGGATGCTATTTTAACAGGCTTGCAGCCAAGTATTTCTCTCAATGCATTGACATATGTAATCTCATTGAGATTGATATCGTGGGTGCTGAATTTACCTGGGGTAGATATACTCAGAATGGAAGACATGCTAGCAGTTTGGATAGATGTTTTCATCAAATTTATGATAAAAACAACACCCTTTCTGCTTATGGTATTTTGCTTCCCAAAATTCACTCAGATCATAACCCCCTTGTGGTGGATATTTCCTCTGGTGGGCCACGACTGGCACCTATTCTCTTTAAATTCAACAATGCATGGATTGTCATTCAAGGGTGTCGTGAGATTCTCATTGCTGCCCGGAACACCGAAAATTGTAGATCTTCATCTCAAATTCTTTCTTCTAGATTGAAAATAACATAATTAAGGCTGATATAATGGAGTAAAAACAGATTCTCTAAAATGGATGAGGACATTAAGGAGGCTGAAAATCATCTTTTAAACTGTTAGAATGTCAATCAGTTGTGTCATATGCCATCCAGTGATGAAATCCAAGCTCTTTCAAAGGTGGATAACCTGCTCGAAATTAAAGAAACTTTGGCCAGGTCTCTTTATAATTTCAGGTGGTTGAAGGAGGGGGGTAGGAATTCAAAGATCTTCCATCGAATTAACAACGAAAGGAAACTCAGAAGGGGAGTTTCTGCTCTGAGTATCAACGGTTCAATCTTTAATACAGAAGCTGAAATCTCAAATGCTGTTGTGAGTTATTTCTCTAAGCTTTATTCTGAGAATGGAGTTGAAAATTATAGCAAAATTTCTCATAACATCATGCCATCTATTGACGATCAAATTAATGATAGGCTTGTGGACATTAAGATGGGAAAGGAGGTAAGGTAAGCCCTGTTCTACCTTAATATTGATAGTGTTGTTGGACCTGATGGCTTCACTAACAAATTCTTTATGTTCAACTGGGATCTAGTTCATGATGAGGTTGTGAATGCAGTTAGACATTTCTTTATCACTACCTCCATGAATTTTTTCTCCAATTCCAATTTTATTGCCTTGATTCCTAAGAAGTATAATGCCTTTGATATTAAGGACTTCAGACCAATTGCGATTGGGAATAAAATTCCTAAAATTATCAGCAAAATCATTTCGAACAGGATGTATCCTGTAGCCAAAAACATTATCACCCCAAACCAGTTTGGGTTTGTACCAGGAAGGAGCATTAAAACATGCATCTTTACTACATCTGAATGTATCAATTCTATGAGGAAAAAGGAAAAACCTGGTATCTTTTCCATGAAAACTGATATCTCAAAAGCCTTTAACACTATGAAATGTAGTTTTCTCTTCTCCATTTTGAAAATGAGTGGGTTCTCTAGAAAATTTATCAATTTTATTCAAGCTATCCTCAAGAGTGATATGCTTTCTGTTCTTATTAATGGATCTCCAAGGGGATTTGTTTAGTGGTACAGAGGATTTCGGCAAGGAGATCCTCTTTCTGGTCTCTTTTTTTCTTTGGATGAGGATTATCTAAGTCACTGTCCTGATAACCTGGTCCAAGGTGGTTTGTATAATAAAATTCAAGTTGAAATGGATCTTTATTCCCCTTCTCATCTGTTTTATGCTGATGATATCTTGTTATTTGGAAGGGTTGATTTCAGAACAGTTAATTCGATAAAGGATATCTTCTCCCACTATGAGGATGTCTCTGGACAGGTTATTAACTCCCTTAAATCCTTTGTTGTCTTCAGAAAAGGAGTGGCTACCAGAAAGAAAAGGAAGCTTTTTAGGTTTCTTAGAGTTAAGAATGGTTCTCTACCTTTTAATTATCATGGTGTACCTCTTTTTTGGGGTAGAGTTAAAAGATCTCATCTTCAGCCCAATTTCTCACATATCACCGATCCAATGGCTAAATGGAAGGGAAGGCAATGTCCCAAGTCGGAAGAATCTGTCTTGTGAAATATGTGGTCACATCCATGTTGTTTATGTTTTTCCTGTTTACAGATGGCCTAGAAATCTAATCAAGGAGCTTCAGAGGATTATAAGAAACTTCATATGGACTGGCTCCATGTATGAAAAGAAACTGGTGGTTGTTGCCTAGAAAGAATGTATCAAACCCATTGATATGGGGGGTCTTGGTATCAAGGATCTACCTCTCTTCAATGATGCCCTGATTAGAAAATTTACATGTAATATCATATCATTCCAGGACAATTCTATAGATTTCATTGGTGCCCGATTTATTTCAATACTTTGGATTGAATATCCTCACTACCTCTCATCCTCAGTTTGGCCTGCTATAAAGTCTACCTTTAATAGGATTCTTATGTCCTCAAAATGGATGGTTTTTAGGGACTCACATATGAATGTCTGGACAACTTCCTGGCTTTCCAGACCTATCCAATAGGCTATTATCATTCCCCAGAATCTAATGTATGTCCAGATTGCCTCGGTGCAGAATTCCAATCCAGATTTCTGGAAATCATCCCTTCCGATCTTCTTTCTGAATTCCTAAATTATAAGTACATGGATCAGGATACTCTCATCTAGGAGCATAGTACCAATGGAATCCTCAGTACTAGAGCTATGAACCATTATTTTTGTGCTGGACAATCCCCGGTACCCAGGTGGCTTCTTGCTTTCAAGAACTATTTCATCCCACCCACTGATTTTCTGCTCTTATGGAAAATCTAGAGGAAAATACTACCAGTTCAGTCCACTCTTCAGAGGATTGGCATTCATATTTCCTAGTCATTACCTTTATTTTATGGTGCTGTGGAATCCCTTGAGCACATTTTCCTCTCTTCTCCCCTCATTTGTAGGTTATGGAACTACATCCAAGACATGACAAGGTGTTCTTTAAACATCTTCTCGATAGAAGGACTTCTTTGTTCTGTTGTTTATTCTCAATACAGTGAACTGGTGAGGAATCTGACTATGGTTGTTGTTTCATCCTCAATAGGCTTCACTTGGAAGGCCCAGAATGACTATCTCTTTAATGATATCACCCCCACTATTTACTCTGGTGCCAAAGCTATTCATAGGGCGGTCTTCATAGCTTCCAGGATTCAAACTGGTTGCATGTAAAATGAGTTAAATGAATTTATTGTTTTGAGGAATTTTGGTGTTAGTGGTAGACCCAAAAATCCCTTAATGCTGAAGTCTATTAGATGGATTCCCCCCATTCCCTCTTGGCTGAATGTTAATGTTGATGGAGCGGCTGTAGGGACACCTGGACTTTCATGCTGCGGTGGTGTCTTCCATACCTATCGAGGTTTTGTCAAAGGCTGTTTTTATCATTTCATTGGGCAGAGATCTGCTATTGAAGCTGAATTATGGGCTATTATCAAAGAAATCAGATATGCTATTCATCTTGGTTGGCGCTTTATTTGGCTGGAATCTGATTCTATGGTGGTGGTGGATTTAATCAAATGGAGATCTAGGAATGTCCCATGGGCTATGCTACCTTATTGGGATGAATGTATTCACCTTCATGATGATATTATCCTTGATGTGACTCATGTTTACTAGGAGGCCAATCAAGTGGCTCATGCTGTTTCAAAGTTGGCTGTGGAAGAGTTAAGCTCTGAATGGTCCTTTTTGGCTCCTGAATGTTGCAGGCGCTTCGTTGAAGCTGATGCTTGTGGCACAGTGTTTACCAGACTTTGTAAATCTCCTTTCTAATTCTTTGTTTCTTACCTTTATTTTTCAATAAAATTTGGTAGGGGTGGATCTTTGATTCATCCCTGGGCGTTTTGATTATATAATGTATTATTCTATTATGGGGTAACATACATTATCACCCTTTAATTTATTTTATAATTATTTTTTGATAATTAATTTTAGAATCAACAGATTTAACCATTGATTTTATTTTATGAAACACCATTTGAAAATTTTCGGAACCCCATTTTTATCTTGGGGGTTCCTTTCATGATATGAAATTGAATTCATTTTATATTATAATATTGGGAATGAACTATATATCCCCAAAATTAATTGGTAATATTTTATACCACATGAGACAAAAAGGGCACTAGAATTTTTAGAATAATGATAAAAGGGTACAAGAAAGGTTAGAGTAATCCTAAAAGTTCATAACAGTTTATCTAAATCCCAAGGTTAAAAGTGTGTTCAACCACATAAAAAGGTTACTTGGATGGTTTTCCTAATTATAAGGGTATAATGGTGGCTAGTCCAAGCCAAAAAGAATAACATGGAGGTCAGCCTGACCCTATAGGAACACATGTAGTTATCCCATTCCCAATGGGTATATGGGTGGTCAGATGAATCCCAACATTATAATAATGGTTTGGCCAATCTGAAAAGGGTATACAGGTTGTGATCCCAATCTCAAATGTACACGAGTGGTTTTCCTAAGACCCCAAATGGTATTGAGGATGTTATCCCAATCCCACAAATATACAAGGGTGTTTATCTAAAGCATACTACATTATGGTAAGGTGGTTATACTAGACCATCATGTGATGATTTTTTTAGTAGATTATCGTGACGTATGTTTTATTCTCTAATTCATTCCATTTTTTCTATATTAGGTTTCCTTATTTTTTTGTTTACCATGGATGTTGATTCTCCTCTCATGTATTTAATTTCTTACGATAAGGTGTACGTTTAATATTTCGATGTTATATATACTTATTTCATTCCATATTGGAAACTCTTATAAATCTAGGTATCATTTAATATGATATTTTCCCCAAACTCATGTTTTTTTATTTTATTATTACCTATCCTTTGTGAATCATAGATAATATTTCTCTTTCTAAATAATTGACATTACACCTTATTTTGTCTCTAATTTTACCATGGCATTGTATCTTGGATATTTTTTAGAGGGGGACATCTATTGAAGATTTTTCCTCTGATCTTGAAGAAATAATTTTAAATAAGATATTTATTAAGCTAATATATAGATACACTAAACATTTTGGTAAGGGGTTTTTGAATTTATTTTTCATATATAATGTTTCAATTATAGAAATAATATAAAATGTATATGTATTATATTAAATATGACTCACTTGGAATCATGGAAATTGTGTAATGTATATTTATTTAGCACCAGATATAGGATTGTATGACTTTGGTGTTTCAAACTCCCCCACCATGCTTAACTATGATTGATCATCAACGTTCTAAGAAATGTTTTTCTGGTGTTTTGGAAATTAATGAAGTTTTCTAGCATATTAATTTGTGTACTCTAAGTTAATAATAAATAAAATGCCATGGTTGGATGAAATAAGTCTTTATTTTGTCAATTGGATATTAATTCCAATAAAACCCTTAATAATTTAAAATTCAATTTTATCAATACTCGAAAGATTTGAATATATCACATAAAAATTATAGGTAGCAAATATTTTTTTCACTCAATATATGAGGGAATTATAAAAACATATTACAAATCATTTACAATACCCTCTGGTAAGTGACATAAGTATAGGATAATATTTCCTAGAATGGGATTCAAATAACAATAGTATATTAAGGATTTTCCAACAACATTATATTGAAAACAATTTATTTTCAAAAATCATCCAATTGGAGTTCATTGTTAATACTAATTTCTCATAATTTTCATAGGGTTAATATTTTCATGGATGTCTAATTTGAGCTCTGCATATTTAAAAATTCAATAGAAAATGGAAAATACAGACACACAATTTAAAAGAAAAAACACTAATCAATAAAATGGTAATGGCTTCCCTCCCCTACATAAGAATGAAGTAATGTTATCAATGAATAATAAAAGATATAGTATTTTAAATAAGATATAATCTAATACTAGGAATCAATAATTTTTTGAGGAAATATAAAACATGGGGGTTTTATTAGTAGAATGGTTGGAGCAGTTTGATCACCTCCACTGGTACTTGTTTAGGATTCTATTGTGATGTTCACAAAGCCAGATGAACGATTGATAGGGTAAGTGAGTCCTTCATTGATTTTTTTTTAATTTTCTTACATTCCAATTAAACATCTAAAAAATATTAAGGTTATTTAAGCACTCAATATTAAATTTGAATATCAACTTGTGTGTAGTTGTAATATAAGAGAGTATATGCACAATATTTACCGGGATCAGTATAAAATCCTATTAATTTATTCATTTTCTATACCTCAAAACAAGGATTACTAACTATTAAATAAGTGATTAGAACCGTAGACAATCCCATTATGATCAACATAGATATTCACTTTAAACCTCCACTTCCAGAGTCTACTATAATATACTACACTCTTTTATAATAAGGATCCATCATAGAAAGGTCATATTCATCTCCTTGTATTCTTCTAAATAGCTTATGGAACAGTATGTATTCGTGTTTACTTACAGAATATATTCAATACTTTAGGTCTTGAGACACATATCCTAATCTAGAGTAATGTGGATTCTACCCAACATATATATAATCAATTCAAATGTTGTACCAGCTTAGATAATTCTCCTTAACATTATTCTCATGAATATAGAATTCCATTTATTTTTTACTAAAATTAATATGTACATAATAATATAATGAATATATATTCACTTTTATTATGAGAATAATTTTATCTACAATTCATCAAAACCCCACTTTCACTAATAAAAAGTAATTTTCTTAATTTAAATTTTTTTATTTAATATCAAATTATCAACACATTTATATTTAAAATAATTTTAAATTAAATATCCAAGATTAATTCTTCATAATTTTATCATTCAAATACCCAAAAATATCATGTCTTATTTTACTTATTCATGCGTCTTACAATCCTTAAATACTATGGATTATTATTTTTAATTTCCTACCATGGGTATAATTTCCAGATTAAAAAAAATAATAATTTCAAAAATATTCAATTATAATTATTCTCCAAATCATTAAAAAAATTTATTCGGTTAAATATCCATGTAATTCATGCATTTTTATTTCTTATTCATGTAGTTAATGGATAATAATTTTCTCATTATTTTCTCAAATAGAGAATTCATTCGGCATGAAATAGTCACTTTATGCATGCATCAAACCTTTATCATGAATTTATTTTTATACATCATATTAATTGATTCTTAAATTCATAAATGAATCGAGTGTTTCTTCTTTTAGGACACATAATACACACAACTATGGTATTCATTGATTAGTGAATGTAAATATATTAGGAAGATCCTTTAATACTATAACTACCCATTTAGATCAAGAAATATCAATCAAATCATTGTTTCCCTTTCATAATTTAGTTCTTTAAAAATTTAGGTATTATTCTTCACATTTTAAGAACAACCATTTCTCATATTGAATGAAATAATAGAAATCCTACTTTTTTAATGATCACATAACTCATATTAGTGTAATCATCAACTCAATTTCTCATTTTCTAATCATCGCTCGATTCACATTCATGAGAGAGAATCTAAAGGCACACATTTATAAATCATACTCACACATCCTCAATATCATGAATTAATGGATACATTGTTCTCCACCACAAATGTATTCTTTATCATTAGGCATGAGAATTTCATCAGCGGTTATGTGGTTGCTTTGATAAAACATATGGTGGATCTAATACAAGGTATGGATATTTCTTAGCTACTATGAGTTAGGTTCCTCAAAAATAATATTGTCAATTTAATTGAACATGATCAATCCAAAAAATTAATTTTTCATATGATTGATAGTAGTTCATGTGGTCCATCCTCCTATAAATAATCTAATTAATATTTTTGTGGTTGATCAATGGTAATACATTTGGAAAATCCTAGAAATAATTTATGATCTATATACTTCATTTGGTAGATCCAAATGTTTTTATATCAATGATAATACATGTGGTTGATTAAAGAGAATTCATGCAATAATATCATGAGGAAAATTATGAAACTTTTCTTTATATAATGATGGAGATAAATGATAATATAGTGGTTGATCAATATGAATTTTAATAAAACTCTCTTAATCCATGCTCTTCCATTATCCCACATCAATCTTCAAAATGAATTCCCATATCTTAAAAGTATAGTACACTACTTTTGTAGTTCATCCTCAAGTAATAGGGTCTTCCAATATATTTCTCTAGCATCAACCCATGCCAACCCCCCTCTACTCTATTGACGCCTTGTATAGTGGTGACACATGTGTGCTTATATGAACTCCCTAGTTTCCTCCTTGTAGGACTGACACCACCAAAGCATGCAAGTATGACCTGCTTTCAACATGGTAGACCTAGGTCCCACATGTGTGGTTGAGGTGGGTCTATGGTTGACCAAGGTATAGATAAATTTTTTATAAGTTAAAATTATGTAATTAGTGAATGTTTTGTAAAAAATATACATGAAAACTCAAACACCTTTCTCCCTTATTCATTTCATTAAAATTATATCCAACCTCATCAAATATAATTCTCCATTTGTAAAATTGTATATAAAAAATTTTATCAATAAATATTCATGGAAAATAATATTTTTCATGGAATTTAGAATTATTTTATAAAAAATATTTCTCAAAATATCACAATCATTTTTAAAAAAAATTGTTAGTTCTTAAAAACCACTTCCACGTGTCTTTGAACTGTAAGACTACATCAATAATCGTCAAAAATATATTTTTACTATTTGTTTAACTTTTCCACATTAATTATTTATGATGATTATCTTATTTTATTTTTAAATAGACTATTGATGTACCTCAATCACAATTTTTTACTTTCATGGATATATTATCAATCATAACATCAAATTCCTTTACTGAAACCATAAAAATCCTGTATGAATCGCCGATTCATCATTACTCTCCAAACATATATTGACTCATTAACCAAAAATTCCACACTTTTGATCAACAATCTAGCATTTTTTTTCAATATTTCTTCACATTATTAATATCATTATTTTTGATAAAATATTTCTCAACCATTTTGAAAACAAAATTTTAATTGTTATGTAGGATAATTATCATCCACTCTTCTACCTTACCTAGAATTAATGATTCACTTTCACCTATTATGAAATAAGGATGTTACAACATGGATCAATTAGAAAATAGGCTTCATGTAAAGACCCAAACATACCAAAAATTTGTACTACATATTAATGTATATATATTTCTTACATAACATAACGATCCATGCAATAATTGAATAAGTGTAGTGCCTTTCCATGCTAGTACACATAAACATTTGTTTTATTGGTGAACCCCATCATCTCCCACTATTTCCATCAGTACTAGTACGCATCACCAACATATCATAAAAAATAAATTTCTTCATAACTCAGAGAAAATAAACATAAGAAATGGTGAGATCAGGTGCTCGATAAGGGAGAGTGAAAATAATTTTCAGAGTAGTGAAGTTTTATTTGAAAAAATATATTTATGGACTGCATTCACTCCCCAAACCATCATATTAGTCAAATTACACTCCCAAGACTACCATAGTGGAAAAAATACCCTTACTAAACTGTGATCACTCCCCATTATAGTCCTATTTATCTACTGAGATATTATTATTTACCCAATTCATTAGAGGGAGATATAGGTCTCAACCATAAAATAATGTACTTTATATATCCGTTTTCAAGAAGATTATAAAACATTAATCCCATGAGAACACATGAAAATAAATGGGTTTCATAATAATTTTGAATTTTCATCATATCATAACCCAAGGAATATGGAATGGGATTCATAAAAATATATTCACCATAAACGTTAACCTTCTAGATAAATAATAAATATGTTATAATTGGATTATAACGTATATAAATTTCGTGAAATATAAAATTATTTCATTTTTGATGGAAATTGTTTTCTAAACATAACATAAGAAATTCATTGTGGAAAATATCCTTTCCATTTTTAATCTATTATTTAAAATCTATTTTTTTAATTTTTAAGAAATAATATTCTTTGAAAATATCCTTGGAAGCATGTAAATGAATCTTCAATAATTTGGTTTTCATTATGGAAGAACTTTTTTTCATTCTGTGTATGTTAAAATAATGATTCCTTTAACAATTTAGATAAAAATAAAATATAATAAAATTTTGAAAAGAATATGAATATAAATTTTAAAATATTGTCAAAATTTAATCATGGGTAAAATTTCCAATAAATAATAATTGGTTAATTACAAAAAAACATTCATTAAAACAATTTTAGAAGACCTATACATGAAATAAAACTTATTTTAACCTAAAGATAAAAATAATGTTTGTTTTTCTTAAAAACATTCATTTAACCTCTTAATTACATAAAGAGAAGAAAATAAAATGTGAATATTTATTTTTCATTACATAACCAGGGGAGAATATAGGTTTTGAGTTTCTTGAGACAAGGGTCGAAATATTTCATAATCAAAAACCTAATCATAAAAAAAACATAAAAGAGATGAGATTGTAACATAATACATTTTCCACTTTTTTAAATTTTAAATAAAAATCATCATAAAATAATGAAAATTACATGGATATTTATACCCCATAATTTCATTAGAAGAAACATAAAGTAAATTTATTTCTAGTTTATACACAACAAAAATGAAACAAGTGGAGAATGTGGCATGTGTCCCACATAAATAAAAGTGAGATGAAAATCCATTACCTTGCGACTCAACATTCTTCGTACATGTTAGAACTAATATTATTATAAATATATGTTTATTATAAAACATTTATATAACCATAAAATTTTTATCAAACCATATTTTATTTAACTATAACAATTTATTACCTGTTTATTAACAATTCCATGTTAAAATAATGTGTTAGGTAAAAAATGAACCATTTTCATGTAAGTTTTGGTGTGGATGTTTTAGAAATATTAATTTTATCATAGTTAAATATTATCCTGAATTTTAAAAAAAGTATTTTTTATCATAAATATTAATTACATATGAATTTATATTAATGAATAAATGTTAGATATAGAAAATGAATGACACTATCCATTAGGACAATATGTCATATGTACACCTGAATGTTGTTTCCATTATATTTATTGATGGAATTAAAGGAATTTAAATAAATAAAAAATATTCCATATTAATTATTATTTAATATAAATAACATATATTAATTAAATATTCCATTATTTTCATCCATGTAAACCGTAAGTGAAAAACAAATCTCATCACTTCGTGAGGTGGTAGTCTGCTATATTCATGAGTGATGTTATCGTATTCCCAGGTAATAGAAAGGAAGAATGTTTATTTAAATTTATAATTAAAAAATTATAATTATTTTATATGTACAATATAAACATAATAAATTTGTTATTATATTCATACATGATAGTTGGTGATGTAAAATGAATTACATTGGTTCGTGAGGTCATAGTCTTCCATACACATGATCAACAATTTCATTTCGAACATGATGGAAGAGAAAAATGATATAGGTAATGAAATTAAAATAAAAGTATCTAAATATATGTGAGATAATTATTTTATTATATAATTTTTCTTAGATATATTATTAATGGGTTGGAAGAATAAATAAAATGAAAATGCATAGTTATGGACTATAACTCTTCTTTGGAGAACCACCTTAGGTTTAAAAAATGACTAATTAGTATGATTTATTGATAATTATAAGGGCTCTAGGATGTAGGGATGTATTTAATGAATATATTTGGGAAGGTTTTGGATGAAACAATTTGTTTTTGAAGTGTGAAGGGGGTAGGATCGGGTGTTTCATTTTATAAGTGGGGGAGAGGACACACTAGGAATGCTTTAAAATAAATTAGTGCAGTCACATATGAAACTTTACAAAAAAGTTTCATAATAGATCCTTATATAACAATATATTATATAAGGTTGAAATGTTTATAGGAAATGGTAATTTTATAAGTTTTTTAGTCATTTTTCCCTTTATCTTTTTAGTTTAGCACCTAAGTAATCCCATTTTAAAATTAACATTGGTAATTTGTTTTTAATATTTTTACTATTCATTTTGGACAACAATTTAGATAAAATTTATATGTAAAATTAATTATGATGATTAAAATATAGAATATTTTTTAAAAATTTCATTCATAGCTGTAGTGATGTCTAATTTAAAAATAATCTTATAGGCATGATAATGAAAAGGTTTTATAAAGAGAGAATTTTATAATAAAATCAAGTTTTAACAAAAAAAATCCCTTATAAAATTGATTCCAATGGATAAAATTATTTAATAAATACATAATTAATATAATTATAATATAATAATATATTTATTAAAAATTGGAATTTGTAAATTATTTAGATGCAAAGGGATTTTTTTAAAAATATGTTTTTCCACGGTTCACCAAAAACTAAAATTTTTAAAAAAGTATCAAAATTTACACCTCAACTTAATTTTGGAATGTTAATTCCCAAAATAAAGTTATTTTCTCAGATAAAGTATCTAAAAGTGTAAAAACTTATCTTTATTATTTTTTTACAAAAAAAATATACTCCAATTGTTGATAAAAAAAGGTATTTTTAACGCATATAAATACTTTAATAAAATATATTATGAATTCCTAAATATATTTTATTTATTTAAAACCATTATAATTAATTTCTCCAATATTTTTATTTCTATTCGTAACTAATTTTTTTTAAAAAATATATGTTATAATGGTCATGATTAATTAATATTATTAATAGTATATCATGGTTCATTAATACTCAGTGATGTCTGTAACAAAAGCTATCAAGTTAATTTAATTATCCAAAAAATGTATTTCATAAAAATTTAGGGAGTTACATTCTACCGCCCATTAAAATGGCATTCCTTTGAAATTTTGTAACATTAGTACAAACAAAAAGGTATTATTCTTCCTTATTACATCCTTATGTTCCCACATACCATGCTCAAGATTTGAGTTTCACCTCATAACATTACCCAAATGATAGTATTATTTCATAGAAATTTATTTGTTGTATCCAGAATCTAAAATGGTTGTTCCTCAAAATAAATATCGTGATCTAGGAGTAAAAGATCATATTTTTAGTACATGTGAAGGATCATGTGTGTACTTCCTCAAGATAGATACATGGGATACATTATTAACCATGATAGAGGTTAGTTAAAAGCTCCAAGTGATAATATAATGTCCCAATACAATCAATAATTTCAGAGGGTATGTTATACCAATGACGTAGTTTTCCCTTGTATCTGAATCTCATTTCATTCTCTTGTTGATAAATTCTTAGATACATCTTGTCACAAATTTCAAATTCATATTCATGCTATATATTATCAATATAAATTTTATAATGGTGTTTTACTTTCCTTATGTGTTGTTGAGTGGATCTAACATTCTCTTCAATTTATTCATCTAGATCTGGTCACAATAGAATTATTTCTCTAGCTTCATCCAAGTATAATGGAGTTCTAAAATACATTTGATAGAGGACTTCATAAGGATCCATATGAATTATTGGGTGAATTCTATGGTTTTAGTGAAACTAAACTAAAATAATGTGTCCATCCCAACGACATTTAAAATCCATAGAACAAGATCTCAATAAATCCTTTAGGTTTTGAATGGTTATCTCAGAATGGACATCTCTATGAGGTGGATATGTTGTACTAAAACTCAACTTCATATCAATATCTTGATAAATAATTCACTACAATATCAATGTAAAATACGGATCCTGATAATATTCAATTTAATTTAGTACTCCATGAATTCTTACCACCTCTTTAATATATATTCTAGAAATATGATCTATAGATATTCTATAATAGCGAGGAAGTTTGTAGATATTTTATGGTGATCAAAAATAGATCATATAGTATTATACCCTTTACATGATTTTGGTAGTCTAATGAAAAAATCCATGGTTATGTTTCCAATTTCAATTTTATTATGGGTAGTGGTTGTCACATCCTTTTAGTCTCTTTTCCACCATCTTAGACATGGTTACATACCAAGATCCAAGATACATAATCTACAATATCTCTCTTCATTCTATTTTTCATAAAAAATACTCTTTCATTACTCTATACATATTTTTACTTCTTGGATTAACAGTGAATTATGTACAATGAGATTCGTTTGAGAAACCATTATTAAAAAATGGTATGTATCGAACACATACATGGTTTTGGACCTTACCATTCTTCCATGATCAAAGTCAATCTCATGAACATTTCTCACCATCTTTTGCACCCCCATATCATCATGTTATTCCTTTTTTATCCATACATGGATATATTATTAAACATTTATTTGAGAAATATAAATTTTCTCCCATTCCTTCATTATTTTAATATCTATCCCTTCATACTACATAAATATTGGGTCTTTTATGATCCTTATAATATATAATTTAGTATGATCCTTTTGAAAAAATCATCACCCACTTTTTTCTTTCCCATAGTGGTAATGTATTGAGTAGTCGTAAACCTTAATCAACTCAATCCATATTCTCCTGTGCATATTCATCTCCTTCTATGTGAATATATTCTTTTAATAGTTTTGATCTAAAATTATATCACACATTTATCCATAGAGATAATTCATCAATATCATTAAATAAATAAAATTAATGAAGCAAACTCCAAATCATGATTAAGGAATTTTTGTTTATGAACGTTCAATTTATATTAGTTATAATCTAAAACCATGTCATTTTTCATGAGAATGCATCATAATCCCTTATTGTATGAATAAATATAGATAAAAAATATTTCTCCACTGTTGGGTAAAATATGCACTAGTGTGCTGACAAATCATATCTTTAGTTTCTTGAAATTTTCCCCGCATTCATCCATATAGAAGAACTTGGATCCCTTTTGAGTATACATGGTGAGTGGATTACAAATTCATGGGAAAGTATCATGAAAAAGGTGATAATATAAAACTAAACTAATAAAAAATAAGATCTCAATTATCTTGGTAGGTCTATGACAACATTAGATGGTTTCTTTATTTGATGGATCCACAAATATACCCTTGCTTCTGATTATATTACCCAAAATTGAAACCCTTCTAGCTGAAATAGAGAAATTATAAATTCTTCATATAGTTTCTCCATCCATTGGGTATTTAGTACAATTCTGTTGGGATCTTAAAGATCTTAGTTACTCTTTTAATATATAAAAATATTTACTATGATAATTACCAAAAACTAATCAATGTAATATCGAAGGACTCTATTCATTAAATCTATAAAGCTTGTGTGGGTATTTATAAGCGAAAACAGATTCAAAATATACTTATAGTGCCCATAAATTTTATGGAATATTATCTTGGTTATTTCCTCTTTCCTGGCCCAAAAATTGGTCATATGAAGAATGGGGGTCAATCTTGTAAAAGTTTTGAGCTCCACATAGTTCATCAAATAGGTCATTTATATGGGGTATAGGGTACATGATCTTGATTGTGATCTTGTTTAGTTCATTATGATTAGTCAAAATTTATATCGATAAATCATTTTTAAAAAAAATATAATAGGTTAACCCCAAGGTGACATAGTTGGATGAATGAATACCCTATCATGGATTTAGTATACTTCAACTCTTGTTTCTCAGCAAATCCCATCTTAAAAGGAGTCTTTGAAATAGTTATTACACCAAGTGTGAGTTATACTGAGAACTCTACATCAATATTCAGTGGAATTATAGGAACCTCTATTGTAAATACATAAATATACTCCCAAAAAATAGGAATATCAATGATGTTGAGTCTCTCCTCAACCATAGGTTATAAATGCCACACTTTAATGGGAATAACAACCTATAAAATAGTCGTGATCTCTATTTAAAGTTCATATCTATTATCACACTGAAAGGCCATCATAGTTTGGCCTGTAATATAAAATGTGACATCCCTTCCTCAATAATTTATTTTGGATTTATGTAGATAAATCCACTATCTTCGTAAGATCACATCAAATTAAAAAATATAGAGAATAACAAGGTTTTCAGGAAATAAATTCCCACAATCTTCAACAAGATAATAATCATACAATTGGGATGTGACAATATTTCAATTAGGGGTATTCACTAAAAATTCAATATCTTGTAATATTGATGTAATTTTGAAAACCTTAAAAAATATTTAGATATAAAAGAGTGGGTAGATATATAGTTAAGTAAGAAATCATTAGTTCTAAAGTGGATGTTAATTTCCCCTTTCACCAATAATTATCTAACTCCTTGTCAGAAAAAGTGATCACAAGAGATTTCTCTTTGTCTCCTAGATTTAGAGGTTTCTAAAATTGATCATTTTATTTAGACATCAAATTTGGGTAATAGTTATTATAATTCATATACTTTTTAAATTTGAAAAAATATAGTGTGGGTATTTCATTGTATGGATCCTTTAATCAATTCAAATAATTATGTACCTTAATATCTTCACATTGAAAATCAACTACTCAGTGACCTTCTTTACCACACATGAAACATTTACCAGTCCCTTTAATAAAATTTATTTTTTGTTTCCTTCCACTCATTGAGCATTATAGAAAGATATTATTCTTTCATCCAAGATATTTAGAGACTCATGTGCATTCCATACTTATGTTCTTATCAAACCCATGATATTGATGGGTAATTTTAATATCCATTTCCACCTTGATAACACATCTTAAAAATTTCACCATATCCATTTAATTCCTTTATGTAAAATGTCCTTTGGATACTTGGTTGTAATCTATTAAATAATTGATCAACCATTCATTCGGGTTTGATGAGAATACGATCATCATAACTCAAAATTTTTATAATATTTTTCTCAAAGATACTAAACAAATCATCATCATTCTACTTTATGTCAATGAATACATTCCCCATTTTCATGATCCAAACACTATAGAATAGAAAGTATTATTTCAATGGTACTGATCAATTACATAGAACCTAGTGGATTAATGGAACCACTAAAATAAGTGAGATGTTTCCTTATGAAGGTATTAATGTAAAATTTTCCCTCATTTTATTCTTTTTAAATATCAGTATGTTTCATAGATTTAGAAATTTGTGTTAGTATATCAATGATATTTTTCATTCCTACTCCCATGAAATTTTTCTATCCGGATGACAGTCAATACATTTTCCATCACACACATAATTAACTTGTTTCCATTGGGTTCTATCCACAGGCTAAATCAAAAAGTAGTGTTTATGAAATAATAATCATAGTAGGGATAAATATGATCATAATAAATTTTTTATAGGATATTTAAATCATGAAACTTTATTTTCAGTATAGGATAAAATAATCTTAACATTGGACTTTTATGGTACTTATTTAAATCTTTCATGGCGGTCTATAAGGTGTTTGAAAATTTCAAGGATATCTCCCTTAGGAGTGTAAAACCAATTGTGTATCAAGGCCCATTGGCTATAACTGGGTGATAGTCTATTCCATATCAATGAACCCTTTTACAGTTTATTACCCTTAGGGACAACTATTCAAGATCCACATCTACATGTACTATCTTTACTAAAATGTTATTAATTGGAAAAAATTATATATAATTATAAAACAATCCAAGATATTTTTCTATACATAGACTTATCTATATTATTATCACTTAATTGTTCTCATCCTAGTTTCTAAAGGATTAATTAGTCCTTTCTCTGAAAAAACTATGAAGGCCCAAACTTCTCAAAAATATATAACATGTCTTAATAGATGTATATTCATTACATAATATAGTGATCCATGATATAATCATATACGTCTAGAATCTTTGGAATCATGGGAACATAAAAAAGTAGTTCATAAGGGAACAACATCATATCATATTATGTTCTTCATAACTTTCACCCTTCATAGATATATCATAAAAAATAAATTCCTTCATAACATGGGTAAGTTAAATATAATAAAGGTTAATCATAGGTGACCAATAATGGTAGTTAAGGGACATATAAACACATAATGATCATAATGGAATATAAATAATAGAATGAAATTTGAAAAACATATCCTACATATCATAGATTATAAAAATGAGTCCTAACATGAATCTTGGTAGCTAATAAGACATGAATAATAATAAAATAAAATAACATGATCTATAAGGGATTAATATGATCATTGGAATAGATTTTTGGAGTGAAAATAATAATAGAAAATGATTTTTTAGTTTATATTGGTCATTGATAAAACAATAATTGTGAAATGACTTCAATCCCTTAACCATTATAGTAGTTAAGGATTACTCTTGATATTATTATAGTGTAAAAATTCCCTTAATGAACTGGGGTCACTCTCCATTCTAGTGTTATTTTTCTATTTAGATATCAATATTTACCCAATTAATTTCAGGAAGATATATGTCCCCTCCTAACATTATTATTTTTATAAATACATGTGTCAAATGATCATAAAATTTTTTCATAACAGATTCCATGAAAAAAATGTGTTTTATATATATTTAATCATTTCAAATTATCATAACTAGTGGAAAAGGAATAGATTTCATAATCATGTTTTCATCATTAACATAAACCATCAATTGGAATAATGATGTTGGTCTTATTGTATTATAACCATATTAAATATTAGGTAACAAAATATGATTATATCTTAGACGGAAAATTATTTTGAAAATCACTTTGAACATTTATTGATTAAAATATCCTTTCCATTTTAAAATCCTTTATATAACATCTAAAAAATATCAAATTTAAAATAAAAAAAATTTCCATTAAAAATGACCCAGGGAACATGTAATGAAATCTTCAACAAATTTGTGGTTATGATGGTGGGAAATTCTGTTCATTATATGTATGCTAAAAGAAATATTCATTTCCCATTTTCAATAAAAAGAAAAAATTACCACATTTGCAGAAAGAAAAGTAGATTACATTAAAATCGCTATGTAAAATTTAAAAAAGGGTAAAATTTTAATTAACAAAAATTTGAGAAAAATTACAACATTCTTTAAAACTTTTTTAGAAAAAATGTACATTGATGAAAATGAATTTTCAAACAAAGTGAAAAATAATGTATATTTCACATTAAAATTTTCCTTTACACTATAGATTATATAAAAAATGCAAATTAGAAGAATATTAAACATTTTTCATGACATAGAATGTGTATAAGAAAGTTAAATAGTTTTTTGGTAGATATTTATTATGATTTTATAATCGGAATCATAATCATAAACAATCTCGATAAAAAAGGAAATTACAACATTAAACATTTAGCACCTTGGTATATTATGAATCATAAGACATGTGAATGATATAAAATTATATGGATATGTAAATACAATAAAATTAGGATAAGAATAATAAAACCTATTTCTAGTTAGTATATAAAAATCACGAGATAAATAAGTGGTGAATATGGCGTGAGTCCTATAGAAAAAAAGTGAGATGAAATTATTTAGCTTAAGTATTGAATTAGTTTATACACATTAAAACATCCTATATTAAAAAATTATTATTATAAATATATTATAGAATAATATTCTTTTTTATCATATCATATGTGATTTACCTATACATTTTGTAACCCTTTAACTAAGAATTCCATGTTACTATCGCATTTTGGGAGAAAACATATTCATTTTCCATGTGCGTTTTGGTTTAGTATTTTAGGAACAATTATTTTGAACATGGTTCCATCACCTATTTTTTAACCATTATATAATTATCCAAAATTTTCTTTATATATTTAATTATAGTAATCCATAAATTATATATATAGAAAATTAAATATATTGTTCATAGAGATAGTGGGTCATACATACACATGGATGTTATTTTAATTTTCTTGGATGATGTATTAAATATAAGGTAAATAATATATTAACATTATATATTCATAATTATTTCATATATATCACATATATTCATTAAATTTAACCCTATTACCTTCCATGTGAACCATAAGGAAAAATAAACCACATCACTTCATGAGGTGGTAGTCTGACGTACACATGATCATTATTATTGTATTCCCAAGAATAAGAAAGTAAAAAGGTATATGTGATATTATAATTAAATAAGTTTAATTATATCATAAATATAATATACATATATTAAATGCAACATTATATCTAGTAGAAATATTAAATGATGGAAAATGAATTACATCAGTTTGTGAGGTAGTAGTCCGATGTTCATAGGATTTACAGTTTTATTTCCCACTTGAACGAAGGGGAAACATATATAGGTCATTTAATTAACATAATTACATAAAATTATATATTATATAAATTTTATATTATATCATCATTGATATATAATATTATAAGGGTTTATATGAATAAATAATACGATAATTCATAGTAAAGGATTGAATGTCTTCTTCAGAGAACCCATTTAGGTTTACACATTAACCCTTGATGTGATGGTTTCTTAATTCAAATAATGAATCTAGGGTGTGGGGATAGAAATAAATTTGTTATTTGTTTGGTTAGTGGATTCAAAAATGGGTTCTTATGTGAAAATATGGGAGGATATGGTTTTTTTATATGTGGAAAGATAACACACATGGATTTTTTTAAACAAAAGTTGTACACAGATTTTTAACAAGACAAAGGTTCCAAAATTGTTAATTATAGATACTTTCATGAGATAAGGTTGAAATAATTCATAAAAATATAAATCGAAATAGTTTTTATGACATTTTTACCCCTACCTTTTTTAACCCCCAGTGAACCCTTAATAACATTTACATCAATAGTTTACTTTTAATAGTTTTACTATTCAGTTTCACCCAAAAATAAGTATAACGTATTATTTAAAATTAATAATGTTTATTAAAAATATGAAATTAATTTTTCAAAATATCATTCATATAAGTTCATATATTTTATTTAAAATTATTCTCACAGACGTGATGGAAAAACAATATAACAAATCAAAAATTTTCTCAAGTAGAAAACATTTTAATATAAAAATTCAATATGAATTTGGATTCTAATGAACTAGATTGGTTTAGTAATACAATACTTAAAGAATGTTTTTTGAAAAAATTTATAAAAATTATTTATCTTAGTAAATTCTTAATATGAATAGAAATTTTTATATAAAAAATAATATTTTTCATTGTTCAATGAAAAATTAACCAATTTTAGAAATTTCACAAATATTCATCCTCAGATAATTATGACATGTTTATTTAAAAAATGAAGTTAATTTTTTCAAATATAATTAAAAAAGTTTCAAAAATAATTTTATTATGTGTTAACAAATAGCAATACAAATTATTTCTTTTAGAAAAAATATTTTTCGAGGAATATAAATATTTTATTAGAAAATTAGTAATAATTTATAAGAATATTATATATATATATATCCATTATAATTTACTTTTTAAAATTGGTTATTTCTAATCATATGACCACATTTAATTTATATGTTATAATGATCATCATCAAAATATATTCTTAATTGTATATCACAGTACATTAAAACTTAGTGTTTTCTGTAACAAATTCTATCGAAGAAATTTCATTATAAAAAATATTTCATAAAATATCTCTGTGTAAAAATTTATTTTTTCTACAATATATTTTTAAAGGAAAACTCAATGTATAAAACAACACAAATAGAACTATATTTATCTATGTTTTCTATAAACTATGATTCATGTGATATATTTCTTACTCATTAAAAATTTCTAAAAATCAGTCTCTATAAATTATATTAATCAAAAAACATGAAATATTACACACTTCAGAAAAAAAAATATTATTTTTAAAGTGATTAATATGTAATTCCATATTTTATAATAATCATTATCAATCAAAACACTCTATTAAATAAAAAATATTAGAAACAATTATAGGAGATGATTCTGAGCATAATTGGAATACCTTTAACATGTATTTCAGAGATAATACTAGAATTTATAGATTAATGTAACTCAATAATTATATAATATTCTCAATATTTCTACCCATAATTGACCCACTCATCATCTTTCATTTCAAGGTAGTTTTTATACTCTATGAGGAGAAATGGCTTCGTGCTGTCTATAATTGATAACTTCAAACTTATCATTTGATTCCTTGTATGTTATCTAACAACACCTAAAATTATAGGGAATATGGTTTAAATTGTATATTTCTAATAAATTTCATTAAAATAAAGGCCATCCCCTCACGAAAGCCCGTTTTTTCAACAAATATCATCATGATAATTCTTTTTATGACTCATGTTTCTATATTTTATCACTTCTATTTGATAATATTCATTGTTCCCTTGAAATTATTCTTTATATATAACATAATTTTCCACTTCATCCATATTATTATTATAGTTTCTATTTGTGGAAAACATCTCATCAATTTTAATCTCACATTCTGAACCCCTTTTTTCATTTACCCTCAGTATGTTTTTCAACATTTTTCTGTTGTTTAGCCAATTTTATTTAATTTTTCTAAATAACTAGGAACCCTTTAATGACATTTGTTGTACTATCAAACTCATCACATGACTTATCTATTTTTTATTTTGAATCATAATATCTTTTGAAGAAAAGGAAGATATCCATCCATCCATGTCATACAAACCTCATCCTTGGGACCTTCTAAACTTCATCTCCTATAATCTTCTTACATAATCAAGAATTTATTTTTCATAGATATTCATTGATAGAATTGGTAACCAATTTTTTATTCCCATATATTTTCACATATTCACACTAACACTCCCCCTTGGTTCCTTCCACTTTCTTTATAAATACTTGTTAATCCATAATGAATAATATTTATTATAATGTGTACCGCAACACTAGAAAAATCCTTCCATGTTTTATCATATAGGATGATTCTAGTTCTATTTAAATTCAATTTAAAGTTATCATTCTAGAATATTTTCCTTATTTTTTAAAAGTGGAAATATATATCTTTGTATGACCTCTTTATTATAGGGGGAATAGTGTTTCTTAAAAAACCTCTTTGACCAAACATGTATACGTTTTTTTGATACATACCTTATCAATTATAATAGATATGTCTTTAAAATAAAACATACAATATTTTATATGATATTTGAAATAGATCATATCAAATTCTGGTGAATATTATATGTTATCCTCTAATGATTTATTTATTTATTGTTCAAACTTTCTCAAAAATATGTTCTACCATGAATCAAACAACCAGTGTTTCGAAAAACTTTTCAAATATTTTCATCAATTTTTCTTCATGATCACTGTCCCTTTTTTAAATCATATTTGAAATAATAATGTTTATTGATCTCATAAATATATTTTTATTATTTCATTATTATCCTTTAAAACTTTTTGGACACAATTTAAATTTATTTCTCAATCTTCTTGTATTATTTTTGAAATACTTTCTCTTCCCCATGAAAAATTATATTTTTTCGTAAGGATCCCACTCAAATTCTGTCATTTCTTCTCCATAATCACTAATACCTTGATGGATCAAAACATTTATTTAGATTTCAAATAAGGCCATATTAATTATTTAATAAATATAATGGTTATAAATTTTTTTTAATTTCTCATTAAAAACCTATTATTTATAGTGATGTGCTTCTTCCCCTTCCTTCCCCATTATTGTTTGGGTGGTATCTTATCATCTAGTTCTAATTATAATTATTAATTTCATTTATTTATATTTATTTTCAATAAGATAACAGTTATAATATTTATAACACATTATTAATTTATAATTATTTACTTCCACCTTTCCATTCTAAATCGTTTTGATTTAAGAGAAAAAATTTTATTTAAACTACATTATCCTCATCACTATTTGAATAAACTCATTTCGTAATCACCTTTTAATTATATTTTCCACTTCTAAATACATCAAAGCCCATATAATTTTTTTATTTTTTCTTCAATATTTTAGTTTTTATCATCTTATAAGCTGTTAGAATGTTTTTTAGTTCATTATAAGAAAAATATTATCATTCATCCAAGGATGAAATTTATGAATCAAAACGATCTGGAAAATACCATCATAAACTGTTTAATAATGAGAAATCTTTAATAATATAAAAAACATCATAGATATTTTTTAAAATATCATTTACACTTGTAATGTATCTATCAATAGTCTCATCATAATCCATCTTTATGTTCCCAAATTGTATCTATAAGAATTTTATTTTGGCCACATTGACTTTGAAAGTACCTTAATAACTACTTCTTTATTTGTATCAAATTTCATTGATATTCAATATAACCATGAACTTTGTGTATGTCTACTCTAATAGAGATATCATGATAGAATTTTGACCCCTTCCCTAATATTAAATATTCCTTTTTTTTGATTGAGTCTATATTGCTCCATGAATAATGCGTTCAAACCCAAATTTTACAGCATCTCTCTCTTCTAGGAAAAGTGATATGAGGTATTATATTATCTTTTTCCACTAACAATGACAATTATTCATTTTGAATGTAGAAAAACATTGGTTATTAATAGATATATGATTCTACATATCTCATAATTCTCTCTTAGATCTTTTGAGGGGACCCCTCTCTTATAACAAATGAAGTACACCATGTTTGATGAAACCCTGACTAGGGGTGAATGAGTGGTTTCTTTTTATGAAGTCTATTGATTTCCAACTTATTATCTTGAACTGATAAGGTTTTAAATCAACTTAATATTATCTTTTAATATCACCTCATGTGTTGTTATAATATAAGAGGGAGGAACACACATTATTTACAAGGTTGGACAACAAAACCTACCCCTTGCTATTTTTGTTAGACCAGACAACACAGATTCTATACTATGAAACAAGTGGTTAAAACTATAGAAAATCCCAACATGATCACCATAGAGTCCCACTGTGTTCTTAAACATTCATGTTCCACTAGAATATTTAACTATAATGAGAAAGACTTTTTTAAATCAAATTCACTTCTAAATAAAAAATTATTTATTACATAATGTTGTTATTTGAAATACATGGATTATATTTACTTTTTTTTACCCCTATATGATGTATCCATAATTTTAATTTAAGATCATAAGGCCATTATTCATCATCATCATTCTTAATATTTTCATTATATAGTGAACATTGAGATTATTATATATTTAGGAATATTTTTATATATAATTGAAAAGTAACGAATAAAAGATGGCCTCAACCAATAGGATCGTACCCTATGAAGTTTATTTATTGGAACTTTTGAGGATCATAAAATAAATGGGCTTTTCCCATGACCAATCCCAATACAAGATTAAAAAAATGAAACTCAGGTAAACCCATTTATTAGAAAATTTCAAGCTCATATAGAACACCTCCCAAACAATGTCCATCAAACCACCCTGAGAATGTACCACCATTACTCACATTACCCTTATAAAATATGATGGTGTAATAAGGGGTTTTTCATCTAAGAACATGTATTATTAATTTCCATATTATCATTTTAAAATAATTATTAGTATATTAATCACCATATTATAATTTATATATATATATATATACTTGATTTATTATGCGTTTGATAAATGTTTTTTTGATATGATGACATGAAACATTCTTTTAGGGAATATATAATGTCAACTATCAGACCAATTATCATTAATTCAATAATTGTGAAAAATAATTTATTTTTTTGAAATATTACTATTAAATATTACTTATTTAAACATACATGATAATATAATTCAATGATGTCCAATGTTTTTTTAATATGGTTTTTAATGTTGTTAGTCTCATAATAATAAGTATATTATAGTAAATAATATTTTTATTTAAAAGTGTAGATTATCATATATAAAAATATATTTTTAAATGATAAATATTATTATTAAATTAATCACATCAAATTTGTCCATTGGTTAGTTTTAAATAAATTTTCAATACAATCAAATTTTTGGGAAAAAATTAAATACTTTAAAATAAATTGTAAGTATTATGACATTGTAATAGCCAAAAACTAATATATACATTGTAGTAAATGAAACCACTACTACAAAAGAGGCATTTATCATCACTGACCATTATCAGTGCTAGAAAAAATTGCTGATAAAAGAGGGAATTGTTAGAACTTAAAGAAGCCCTGGTAAATGGAGCCTTTTATCAGATCTAAAAACGATAAAGGGTACCCTTTATGACTCCTTTTTTATCATTGATAATGGTTCACCATTATTAGTGCTTATAAAAGGAACCATTATCAACACTTTATTTTTAGCAGTGACAAAGGGTACCCTTTATCTACGCTTTATTTTTAGCATGGATAAAGGGTATCCTTTATAAACACTCTTTTTAGTGTTGATAAAGGTCTTGGATAAAATGAAACAGCTGACCAAATAAAAATAAAAAAAATTACAATTTTCTTAATTATATAATTATTTATAAAAATGAATAAATTGAATATTCATATATATAAATTATAAAAAAATAAATAATACATAAAAAATATATAGATATATAAAATGAAATTATTAAACAAATAAAAATTAAAAATAACAATATTAAAAATAATATTAACATTTTATTAATTAAATAATTATTGATAAAAATGAATGTAGTTAATATATATATATATGATCATTATTAATAAATAGGATATATTAAATATTGATATGTAAAATGAAAAAATTGTAATAATGAAAAACAGATTAAGTTACGAAATTGAAAAATTATTTAAGAATTTATTAATGAAACAATTATTAATAAAATTGTATAAGTATAATATATATTAATTATAAATAGTAATAAATAATATATATTAAATATAAACATATCGATAATGAATAAAAAGTAATAATTAAAAACATATTAATGTCTTATTCATATATAATGATGTTTCATTTTTCAATAAAACTTATATCAAATTCCGTTTATATTGATTTCACATACACATATGTAATTAATGACATTTTTTATACAACGCAGACACACAAATATTTTCGAAAATAATATTATATATATAAACAAATGCACATAATATTTATGAAATTTATTTAAATTAAAGTATATTTTGGAATTCCATTATAACATGATACATTTAATATATTATTTTTTTAATTGGTTGTTTTTTATGTTATTACTACAGTGAGGTATTATTTATTCATTTTTAGTAACTTTTATTTTATTTTTAAATTTGATCAAAATCTATTATTTATTCATATATAATTATTTTCGATGTATTTTTATTTTCACTATATATTAATCATTACATATTTATTTTTCCATATTTTTATTAATAATTTATATTTAATTAATAGAACATATCCATTTTTTCAATATTTTAAAATTTTTCTCATTTTAAAATATTCAATTTCACACATATTTAAAATGATTGTATTTAAGATTATATATCCATTTATAGTGTTAAAAATATATTGGAATATAAATATCTACAAATAAATATATTTATAAATGTATATTTTCTATATATATAAATTTATTTATTTATAATTATTAGAAAAAATAGATATTATTTTTTAAGAAATTATTATTATATAATTATAAATAAATAATTATATATATTTAAATAATTTTAAAACTATAATTTATTTATTTAAAAAAAGTATTCAGTGAGACTTGAACTCAATACCTCACTATGAACCCTAGGGGTAGATATCACTCAATTTCACCCCGAGGGCTATATATATATATTCAAAAAATTATTCATATATTTATAAATAAATAATTATATACTTAAATATTTATAAAATTTTAATAATTATATTTAAATAATGATATTTTTTTATATTTTATATATTTGTTATGCATATAATTATATAATATATATAATGATATAAATATAAATATATTTATAAAATTATAATAATGTATTTCAGTAATGAATATATTTAATATATTTATATTTATCTATATTATTAAACAAATATATAAATATTTAAATATATATGATGATATAAATATATTTATAAATTTACATAAAAATTTATAAATTAATAATTATAAATATATTCAGAAATGTATATTTAGTATATTTATAAAATTATATATTTATAATTATAAATAAAATAATATATTTTAAAAAATATTTAATAATATTATAAATAAATAATTATACATTTAAATAATTAAAAAAATATTATAAATAAATATATAATTATATAAATATTTTTAAAATTCTTTTATAATTATAATTATAAATCATTTATCAACGTATATGTTTTAGCGCTGATAAATATGTTTCTTATCATCACTTTCACTGATAAATATATATTTTATCATCGTTTTTTTAGCACTGATAAATCTCAATCTTTATCATTGATAAAAAGAGCTGTTATATATGCCTTTTATCTGCAATTTTCGAATTAACATAGATAAAAATTGATATTTATTAGCTCTTTTTTGATAGGGTTCATAATATTATTCACAATGTATTTAAATGAACACTAATCATAGCTCATTCTGTCATAATTCTCATTCTCTCTTGAATCTCCTTTACTATAGGTGATACTCCTCTATATTCTCTCAGAGGAATAAAGGGTGTGATCTAATTGTTGTTATTTTCTCCTTTTTCTCTCTCATTGTTTGAGTTTTTGGGTTTTATGGTTTGTGTTTTGCGATGTTCATAACAATGAAGAACCCTACATCTCATATATTTCTCTTAGTCACTTACCTATACAAACAAAATGCCACCCCTACATTATAAAGTCATTCCACCTTCATACAATACCACTACAAACTTTATCTCCACACTCTATTGTAGTTGATTGTGATTTCTTTATGTTTACATTATTCTATTTATCGATAAATTTTAGATAGTGTGGTTTGTCATTTTTTGTATCTTGTTTTTATAGTATGACATGCACATGAAGATGAAAAAAAGTTTAACATTGTATTGGACAAATTTTAGAGGGAATGTTATTTGATATAAAGAATATAAAGTGGTTTAATATACACATTGTTTTAATGTGAATGGGTTAACATAATTCTAGGATCTAATGTTTAAATTTTACATTTTATATTTCTTAACATTATCAATACGTTATGTAGATATAATTTATTAAGGAAAAAATTATTTATAATTTCATTGAAATCAAAATAAGTATACTTTTTCATTTTTTTATCCAACCTCAAATGTTATGATGTATGGTCAATAATTTTTTTTTAATTTATAGATAGGTTCCTAATATTAGAAAAATTGGTAAATAATATATTCACCTAAAACAATTGAATTGTGACAAAAGATGATATTCAACGTGATATGATGATCATTGAAAGAGATGCCATTTATTTTCATTATGAATAAATGGTTTCCAATAATTTCCAATGACCTATATATTTATAACCATCTAAAATAATGTTTGAATTTTTATAATCTAATAGTAAATATATTTTTTTAATTTACATTATTTAAAATTTATAAATGAAAACATGTTACAGTGCAACACTCCAAATCAGATTCTAGTAGAAGAGTTGTCATATGAAAATTCATCTATAGAAGTTGTTATATATGAGTCTAGTTTTCAATCAAATAATTTTATAAATAAATTCCTCTCAAAGAACTATGTGATTATTGATGAAGTGACCTGATTTAAGAAATTTTATTTTATTTATTTGTGTGTGTGTGTTATTTTATCAATAAATTTATCCTTTATAAAGTATTAACATCACAATATTGTTCAACTATTCATAGTCTGACCCGAGCTAAATCAAAATGTAACTTGATGCTTGGAACCATCAACCAACATCCAAAGAATTGATAATAAGAAAATAAAGATCAAAATTATCCCACAGAAAATGATTAAGAAACCAACTCACATGACATGTGAATCTTTGAAAAATATTGAAAAATTGAATCCCATGAATATGAATTCCTATAGTCATAAGAACAATAACAACATGATAAATCCTAGATAAAAATAAAATATTATACGAATAATCAACATAACATTGATGACCCAAAATTCACAATTCTACAGTAGTTATCATTTGATATTTTATCCCTTCCAATAAACGATCAATTCCTATAATACTCAATAGAAGGAAACAGCAGCTATAAGTTTAGTAAGATTCATATTTTGTGGTTATGTGATGTAACTAGAAAGGTTTTCTCTAATGTTTTTATACCTCGGATACAGAAGAAAACCATGTATCTTAATTTATTATGAAAAAATTCCTAATGTATGATAATTGAATGAACCATAAAACACATAAAATTAATAATTAACATAAATATATTTTCATAAAAAAATAACCACATGTTTCACATATAAGTTTTTGTAAATAAGGATTAATTTTCATAAGATAGATATACAATACAATACACTTCATGCATAAAAGTACAAATTTCCATGCATCTTTCCTGAAAATTGTTATTGTCTTTAACATAGATATAATACATCAATACTCCAACACAACTAACCATCACTACCTTTATTTAAACCATCCTAATATGCTTGATTTCCATCGATCTCCTAATGATAGATTGTATTCCCTCATTCACAATATCCTTCCTCCCATCATTGTGGTTCTAAAGTTACATGATGACATACCTCATGCTCGGATTTTATTCATTAATCTTCAAGAAATCCACTACCATGACATTGAAATCCACATCCATGGACCCATTATTTTACTCTTTCAACTTTTCACCCCCTTATTTACTACTTCCTGATAACACTAAAAACACACCTATAAATTAATCAAAACATTATGAATGGATTTTTTGGTTTCTTGATATGAATTTTCTTATATGAATCACCTCGATAATTTGGAAAACACATCATAAAATATTATTTTGGATTTTGGTCAAGTAACATTGGATCCTATTAGAACTCCACAGTTTAGAATACTTGGATGATAATTCTACTACAATGGGTAACCTCATCAAAATACTCATGTTGCACATTTTTTGTGAAAAACAATTCCAAACACACGTTTTGATTCTCTTCCCCTCCATCCTTTATAAATTTAAGAGGGTTCCAATCTGACTATAAATGGTTTTTCTCTCACAATTATCAAAGCTCTTTTACCCATATTTTGTCTTCATCATCAAGATACTTTCTCTTGGAATATTAGAGAAATGGATAGTTTTCAAGTTCTCCCAATATCCTTACACCAATGCGACCACATGTTTATACCTACTCTAAGTCCTTCAAAAAAAGAATAATTTTAAAGGAACTGGAAAATAGTAACTATTTATGAGCAGATGTAAGTGACTGTGAGTTAATGTCTAGTGGATTTGAATGTTCATTCCATCATTTTTGAAATGTAATATGTTATAATAAATAATTAAAATTAGATTTAAGATATTTTATAGACTCATTAGATATAAAATCTCATATATTTGAGATACATTTGTGGGAAAGGGGAAAGTAACATAGGTTAGAGTTGGTGATGTTTAGTGGGGATAAGTTTCCATTCTCATGGTAGTTTTGGGGATCTTTCCCCTATTGAATAGTTATTATTGAATTTTGTTTCTCGATAATCATCCACCATATATTATATATTGTTTGAACTACTCTGAGTAGTAGTCCACCAAAATTATTACCATTAACTAGTATGGGATCACTTTAAGTATGATTAGTTCAATAAACAAAGGTGGATGTCCAAAAAATATGGCGGATGGGTATCAGGAAACAAAATGCAATAAAAAATATTCAATAGGTATGTCATCAACGAACATTGGAACCACAATGATGGGAAAAATGCTAGTTTTAAATAGGGAGTCTAGTATATTATCAATAGGTGGAAAGAAATCAAGTCTCTAATAATATATTAAATAACAGTAGTAATGTTTAGATGTAATTGAGTATTGAATTATTATATCTACATTCAAGAAAGTAACAATCATTATGAAAGGATCATGAAAATTTGTAGTTTTATGAATGATGTGTATTTTATTTTTGTTATTAAATACAAATTAATTGTTTTACTACTCATGTAGATAGTGACTTCGGCACATGATGATGTTACCAATTGAGAGTGATAATGTTCTATTGATAATGAAATGAAGGAATTATTAGGGGATCAACATCATGTTGATGATGAAAAAAACAATGACTCAACATCACAGTGTTGAATATAATTGAGAAGGGAATAAGTTAGCATATAAAGTTTTATTTTGGTTGGAATCGATGTAGCCAATCTATTGAATCCAAAAAGTCAACGTTCATTAGTAATCATGGGGTCATAACGAGGATGAATGTATTTATTTATATTGATTCAGGGTACCACATTAACCTGTAATGAGGTAAATACATTGGAATGATATAATAGTAATATTACAACATATTTTATATATTTTAAACAAAAATTATATAATGAAATCTTAATTTAATGTTAATTATTTATTGTAGATTTGATTTTTTTATAAAATTTATATAAAAATTTCCCTTGATGTCCATTGTAAAATCCAATAAAGGCTTCTTTAATCTTGTTAGGAAGTTAAATCTTAGGGATAGTGAGGTAAAAATAAATCCCCATCCACCAGTTAGTTATTCACAAAATATAAAGTTGGAAACACAGACTAGTTTCATAAATTATCGCAATGATAAATCATATTAGGTGAGTTTTAGTTGATAATATATCATCTAAAATTATTTATTTTATCAATAATTATTCAAAAATGTTAATTTATGAAATAGAAAACGAGTTATAAAAATAAATAAAGAGAATAAAAACCAACATACCCTTATCCTAAAGAAAGATACGATACCCTTTATTGTAGAAGAAATTGGTATGTATTTTAAATCAAAAATAAAAGTTTAATAATCTAATATGAAATAACATATGTTTCTTTTTTTATATGAATAATGATGAATCAAAATCTTATGCCACTTCTATCCTACATCATGTGTTATGGAAGGAGGCTCATGTAAATAAGAAGGGTAATTTAGTTGAAGAAATCACAAAAATGTATGGGAAACTTGTGTAAGTATTATTTTTATGTAATTAATTATTCCTTATAACAATAATATATAAAAATACCTATTTATGTTCAAATTGTTTATAGTTTTTAGACACAAGAATAGATAATGAACAGACCATAAGAAAAGCTACATTCATTAGCTTTGAAGCAGCCTAAACAATATGGTCACATTAGAGGATTAGGTTTTGGAGTCTATACATTAAAATTATTCAAGAATATAAAACCATCTAAATATATATATATATATATATATACATATATACATATATATATTATATTGAGATTATTTTAGACAAAAATAGACTCACGATAAGAAATTATTTCTTAGTCGTGTTTGACAAACCAATGTATGAGAAAGGATTAATGAGAACCAATGGTGTAGAAAATATCCACACATGAACCAAATGATACTAATATATTTGAGGTTACTCATTCCCCCCAACCAAATAACATACCCTTGATAATCAATTTTTTCATTACTCTTTCTTCTAATTGTGAATCAAACTTATGATAACATTATATTACTAAAATTATACACATTATAATTGTATGTGATTTGTATCTTTCAACACACACACATCTCTATTTTTTATGGGTATAGTGTATAATATCCTGGGAATCAAGATACCCCATGAATACCTCCCACAAAATCAAATGATAATGGGGATTGAGGTATCTCAAGATCCAACTACTGAGTTTCCTATTCCACATAATGGTCTTGATATTAGAATGGTCAATGATTCTATTGGAGATCTCATATAATTGTCATATATTCATATAAAAATACAAAAGATATGGCTTTAAAAAAACATTTTCATATGGAAAACCCTTAATATTTGATGATATAAGCTTTAAAGTGATCTATGATATTAAAAATCGATAGAGCGGTGGAGAAATATATTGTTGAATAAAAAAATCTAGTGAATCGACCAAGAAAACAAAATTTAATTCTAAGAGTAGCTTCTCCCCAACTATTCTAGGGAATCATTTATTATCATTAAAAAATCATAAATAGACCACTTTTAAAGATAAAATTATGAATTACAGTTAATATAAAAAATAGATATATGGAAATTCTTTGACAGACATAATTGGTCTCAAGACTCAAAATTAGATTTTCAAGCGTGAATGGTTGGGCATCTCTATTTTCAATACATTAATAAGTTAAATTTTCATAATATGTTTTTCCAAATAGTGATATAATATGTTTATTAAAGTCAATAACTATTCAAATTTTCTATAGGAATTGATATATAAACTATATAAAGGGAAGATCGTGTGAATCGTGTTTTGGATTCATTAATCATTATATCATTTCTATAACATAACTTACTTTGGATGGTGATGAAATTAAAAAGAATAAAAAAATTTACTCAAAGTGTTTAATCAAAAAGTTTCAAACATAATACTTTTTTATGCCTACAATGATAAATTAAAACTCTAAAATCTAATCGAACGAGAAATTGTTTTACTTCTTCATTACTTAATAGTATTTAAGGAAAACTAGATGATGATCACAATAAATCTAAACAACCTGAATATTTATTTTTTTGGATCAAATGCATGGATATCCAACTAATCAAAGACACAAAATGTGTATTGTGAATATTTAATTCACTACAATCAAAATTTTATAGAAAAGATTCAAATTTTATGTTTTAATTTATGTTTTAACCTGGATTTTGATATGATTGGGTGGTCTCTAAATATTGGCTAAATCAAGGCATGAAGTCAGTGTCTTAAGGGATTAAGAATATGAACTACAAAAAATAGACAAAAAACTAAGGTATATATAGAAATTTTTTACTATCAAAACATTAAAAAAAACATATTTTTGCCAATGTTTTTTCTATGTTAAAAACATGATAATGGCATCGATTATGGATATTAGTTTTTCAAAAATTTTAGAGATATCATAAAACTTGAAAAGACCGCCATCCCAAAACATTTAATTTATAAATTCAATTAAAATTTCATCAAATATATTTAATAATCTGTTGTTTGTCTATATTTTCTTACTAACATCTAGATTTCCAATAACCCATATACACAAAATAAAAAATAAATTTGTTTAGTGATGATTAGGTAGAGAAATTTTTTTAGAATGTTTGCAAACAAAATATTTAGGTGATTACCTACTATCTTCGTGATCTAGTATGATTTAGGTCCTTCAGAATATATTTTGGGTGTGATGCATTGTTGTTATAATGAATATATATTATTTTTGATATCTTTTTGAAGGAGATTTATAATACAGTAAATCATGTTTTTAGAGTCAATTACCTCTAAACTATAAAATTGTGGGGAAATGGTATAGGTGGTGGTGAAGGTAGAGGTATAGTTGGAAGGAGAAGTAGAAGAAGATATATAGATAGAGTTGGAGACCGACATAGAGGAGGAGGCATAGGTGGAGACTGAGGTAGAGGAGGAGACAAAGAACTGGATTGAAAAAAATAATTTTTTTTGGCATTGTTGTATAAAAAAGATCATACCAACATTATATTTTAGATTTTTTTTGTAATGTTCATAGAGAACTTGTTACTTAATATAAGAGACATTGTGAATGTGTTTCAGAAGGCTTGTAGAAATAATGTTTTTCACATGATTATTTTATTTTTTATAGGGTATTAATCAACTTATAAGATTGTTTTTTGTTGGAATCTTCAATTTCTCTATTAGTGTTATTGACGCAACATCTGTAAAACTCCCAATCATTAAAAATGTGTATAATCCAACATGAATTTTTGAATAAATATGTGTGTAATAAACTTCCAAATTCATTAGTTTTATGAGATATCTATTGGATTAACACCCGTATTTATATATCATGGCGATCAAGGAGTATTGGTGTCAATGTGACCATTATCAGTTTTAAATTGACTTTTTTATACAAAAAAACACTCATAAAAAACTAAGAAAAAACTGTTGGATTTTCATGCTAATTTAGGAAAACTATTCTTAATTTATTTTTTTCATGTATAAATCTATAAAGACCCATATTTTCCATGTAAAATTTTCTTAATTATCATGAATTATTAAGAGTATGAAAAAATTGATGGAACATGATTCTGAGGCCTGATGTGCTCATAATGAATTTCAGAACTTTTTTTAAGGTACATTCAATAAACGCATGAGGGGTGTTTTTTAAATTTTGAACCGGTTCTCGGATTCAAAATATGAGGGCACCATTTAATCCAAATCACTATGATTCTCTTATGTGAGGCTTCACTTTGACCGTAGTAGGACTGGAGAAAAATAAATATTTTGGAACTTTTTAAAAGAATAAATTAAATAACTTTGTTATCTGATTTATTTATTTCTTTTCATCCAACGAACAAGAGACAACGTGGGACCAGCGATGTGTCAAGCCATTAAATGGATTAACCCTTCAATACTAATTAAAAAAATACTTGGGAATAAAAAATGTTCCTAATTAGTGAACCCTTATAAATCCCACGAGCGTTAGACACCCTCCCCCCCCCCTCTTATTTAAATGAATCTTTGGGATAGCTGTCAGTACTGCTTCACCTAGAAAAAAAGTGCTTGTAAAGTTCCATGATGTCAAACCCTTGGAGGAAGGATCCGGTTTTTGTAGGAGGTGATGGTTGACACTGAACCACGAATCTAAGGATGATGTACCACCGACGTCGTTGGAAGCTTATTGCAGGAATGAAGAACATCGACCCACCTTCAAGAACAGACTTTCACTAATGGATTTATGAGGTAGGGATTTGATTTTTGTTTAATTTCAAGTGGTTATTGAATCCTTAATCCTCCATCATGATTACAAGATAAAGCGAAGGGCGCAGTCTTAACGAACCCAGCATGGAACCTCCTTTACCTTGATTATATGGTATTCTCCATGGAAGACCGTCGGCGTGATGGCACTAGCCTGCTACGATAGAGGTGGCGCGCCATAGCCCACTGTAAGAGAAGGCTACGACACTAATTCACAGTTGTCAACAGAGTGGCCGACATCATCCAGCCACATAGGAGGTGCGGTACAACGTTGCGCGCCGCCGTGGAGTAAGGAGCCGGACCGAAGCCACGATGGTTGATGGAGGTGGCTGACACACCGGCCCGCCGCTGAAGATGAGGGATGTGTGACCAACGCACCACCGATGAGCAAGGGACCACGACCGAAGAAGCTGCAGAAGAAGAACCCAGGCCTCCGACAGGGTATGAGGTGACCGGGCACTGCCCACGTGGTGTCGCTGCTTCACAAGCCGAATGGTCTCCAGGATGTTCGGGAGACCGAGGGTCTCACCCCGCTTGTTGGCTAGGGCAGAACCCACCGCTTTCCGGACCGGCAGGCTGCGCCCCCTTGCAGCCCGGACCGGACCTCGGTCCAGCGGGTTGAGCCTGCTGCAAACCAGCCTGACCGCGTCAGACCCAGATCTAGTCGGGTCGGGTGGGTCTAACCTGGTCAGACCAAACCCGGGCCCTACCAGACTGAGAAACACTTTAAGGGACATATCATGATAACTATACATCTATTTGAAGAACAATTTTTGGATATAGGATCCTTAGATCGAGACAGTCCTTTTGGTATACTCAACTTGTATTTTTGAGATAGTTGGAGTACAGATGGATTGGATCGAACCTGAATCCAATCAGGACCTCGGAACAAAAGAACTTATAACTCACAGAGTAGTCATCCGATAGACGCACCATCTATTGCATTGGAACCCTTACAACATGGTTTTCCATTTGGTTCCTCCTTTTTTGAGCATAGTGGTAGTCTAGGTATTACCGATATCTCAAGGGGTAGATTATATGGAACTCGAGCACACCGGGGCGAGGAATCCTGTGGAAGGTTGTAACATGAAGAAAGAACAACGATCCTAAGTTGGTTAACATATATTGATCCTATGTGGGTCAGTATCTATCAGATTCTATATTGGTCAGTGCCCAGTTATCCTCTGTGGGTTAGTGCACACAGATCATATGTGGGTTAGATCTTGTGTGGGTCAGTAGGGGTTATTACCTATCGATCCTGTGTGGGTCAAAAATAGTGCTTGTTCAAAGAATAAGATGATATAGCCTTATGAATAATCATCTGTACTTATGTACTTAAGTTATACCTATTTTTGAGATGAGTCTTCTACCTTCGTGGTGATATCTTCGTGGTGTTACCTATGTGGTACTTCTATCTTCGTGGTGTTACCTGTGTGGTACTTTTACCTTTGTGGTGATATGTTCATGGTTTTACCTACGTGGTACTTCTATCTTTGTGGTGTCACCTATGTGGTGATTTTACATTCCTGTTGTTATCTTAATGGTGTTACATGTGTGGTACTTCTTCCTTTGTGGTGTTGTGTTCGTGGTGTTACCTAGGTGGTACTTCTATCTTCATGGTGTTACATGTGCAGTACTTATACCTTCATGGTCTTACCATTGTGGTATTCTTCCCTCATGTGTAAGATGAGTATATAATGATATCATGGGTATATGTATGGGAAAATACCTAAGTAGTATTGATGTATATTGCTTCGTTCTTTGAGATTGAGGTCTTTCTTTGAGGTTATTCCATTGTGGAACTCTGGGAGATCTACGAGGGTCTCGGGGTCCCTACTGAGTATCGTTATACTCACCCCTACATGGGCTATGCCCGCACCTTATTGTATCTTGTGTACATGATGGACGTCATAGATCGAGGCTAAGAGAGACAAGACTGGATGGTGCTCAGAGGTTGACCATTTGGCATGATGAGACACAGGGACTACTAACCGTGAGCTATAACTACCCTTCAGGTAGGATCCTCAGTGGACAATCCAAGAGTTGTTTTTCACTTTTCAGTTGTATTTGTACTTTGTAGTTGTACTTGTACATTTCAGTTGGGCTTGTATTCTGACCCATTAATTTTAGCACACTTTTACTATAGTAGTTTATTTCATGGTTGCATCCTATTGCATTCTAGTCTGTGTTTGTACAGATTTAAAGGAAATGCCTTCCTATTATAGGGTTATGCATTTCCGGTGCTAATCGCCAGCCCCTAGCTTAGGGAAGGCGGGCTAGGGGAATTCACAGCATGGGCCCCGGGGGATGGGATCTGACAACATGGCATCATAAGAGTAGGTTCCACTGAAGAACTAGGACTCTGATATTTTTTATGTGGAAATAGTTTTACGTGTTATGAGTGTGTTTTTCAGTTTGGGGAATGCAATGTTGGTGCAGTAGCCGACGTATCCATACACTAGTACCTTGACTTCTGATTTACCACTATGTGCACAAAAACATCGATTTTGTGTTTTTTTGAAATGTTTTTCTTATGATCTCTTAGAGTCAGATCACCAGGTATATCTTATTGAGCATGGCACGCCTGTCTTTTTTTTAGGATTCCTCCACATAGACAGCTATCCAGGATTCCTGAGAGAGTACGCGATGATGGCCTATCGAGCGATGAGGCCTCGGTGCATGGCCCTCTTACTGCGTTAGCACCTTTGGGTGGTGTACCAGAAGCACCACAACCCATTGAGAATTCATTTACACCAGCCCCACTAGTATAGGATGCACACCGACTAAGCGTGTTTCAAAATTTTCAGCAGTAGAGGTCTCCGAGGTTTTGAGGCGAGACAGACCCGCAAGCGGCTAAGGACTGGCTGGAGGCTGTACTCAGAGTTTTCCACCTGGTTGGGACACTGGCTGACCTTATGGTGATCCTAGAACCGATTCTTTTTCAGGCAGCAGCACGGAGATTGTGCAGCTTAATTCATCATATACACGACGAGGTGACCCTCATCTGGGTGAACTTCAAGAGACTTTTTAGGGTAGAGTTCATCCTAGTTACCTTACGCTCTGTGCATATACATGAGTTGATGCACTTATAGCAGGGAATCATTACTATGGCCCAGTACTCTGTGAGGTTCACTGATCTCTCTTGCAACTCCACTGACATGGTACAAGACCCTTTATTCAGGGCATGGACCTTTGAGAAGGGTCTCTGATGGGGTATCAGAGCATTGATGATATCGCTCAGCATTCTGACACAGGATGGGGTTATAGAATGAGCACTTTTGGTTGAGAGATTCCGAGAAGAGCAGGTGTTGATGGCTAGATCCACAACCAAATGTGAGGTAGAAGAGTCATCTGTAGTAGGAAGTAGATGGATGATGTAGTGTCCCAAGCAGGCCAGGCCTTCAGGTGGGGGACCTCGGGAAACAGGGTCGGTGGTGCAGGGCTCACGGGATAGACGATAAGATTTGAGGAGCAGGAAGTGCAACACATGCGATATGCATGGGTCAAATGGATCTTGACTACCCGACCCACCATACAGACAACTAGAAGAAGGTCGAGGGACCACTGAGGAAGAGGCATAGGTTCGAGCGAGGAGGTCTGTAGGGAGGGAAACATAGTAGAGGAGCAGCTTGTGCAACAGGTGGTGGGTGGTGATTTGAGGTCCTACTGCCACCACATCCATGTGGTCCACCCCGACCACAGGTAGCATGTGGAATGGGATGATCTCAGCTTCAAGAAGCTGAGGCCTATGACCGTGACACACCATAGATTATTATAGGTATGATCTATGTCTACTCCACCTTACATGTAGTACTTATAGACACAGGTTCCAATCACTATTTTATTTCCACTTCCCTCGTTCGGAGCTCAGATATTCCGGTGGAGCTGATGGCTTAATTTTTATAGCTAATGACTCCTACAAGAGGGGATTAGACAATTAAAAATTGGTTTTAGAAGTGTGAGATTACTCAAGGAGGAAGGATATTCGACTGGGATCTTTTAGTAGCGGCGTCGAGGCCTTATGAAGTCATCTTGGGTATGGACTGGTTATCCATAGTCCATGCCTAGATTGACTGTATTAGGCTCAATGTGTGGTGTGTCCTTGATAATGGGACTCGGTTTTCATTCACTGGTGGGAAGGAAACCTTTGCAGCATAGGAATGGAATTACTCAGAGGAGGGTGCAACCGATCACAAATCAGTTGGCCAGCCTTACCCATAGGGGCAGTTGATGTTGATAGTCTGAGCTATCCTATAACAGTGGACCAGTATGTCGATGTCTTTTTTGATGATGTTTCGGGACAACCTCCAGATAGAGAGGTATACTTTTACATCGACATGTACCCCAGTAAAACACCGATATCTACACCAACATATCGGATGGCTCCAGCAGAGCTACGTGAGAAAATGGTAAAGCTAGAGGACTTGCATAGAAAGGGGTTCATAAGGCCCTTCATTTCCCAATGGGAAGCCCCAGTTTTGTTTTCCCAGAAGGCAGATTGGATTTTTAGACTCTATGTGGACTATGGGAACTTGAACTAGGTGACTGTGATGAAAAAGTATCCACTTCTGAGGATTGGTTAACTTTTTGATTAGTAGAAGGGAGCTCATTGGTTTTTGAAGATAGAACTCAGATCGGGATATCACCAGCTCAGAGTACGAGATGTGGATGTGCAGAAGACGACCATCAGATTTCGGTATAGACACTATGAGTTCTTGGTCATTCCATTCGGCATAAACAACACCACTTCAGTGTAAATGGGACACATTAACAGGATCTTCCAGCGATACCATGATCAATTTGTGGTGGTCTTCATCGAAGACATATTGATTAACTCAGCGTCAGAGGAGGATAATTCCTATCAGCTGTAGTCAGTTCTAAATACACTCTGAGAGTACTGAAATTATGGTAAGATCTCAAAATGCCAGTTTTGGATATGATAGGTCCACTTTTTAGGGCACATTATCTTAGAGGTTGGATTTTTAGTGTATCCAATGAATATAAAGTTTATTCTTGCTTGGAAGCCACCCAGGAGTGTGACCAAGGTACGAAGTTTCCTGGGGTTGGCTGGATACTACCAATGATTCGTGTCTGGATTTTCCAGAGTTGTGGCATCCTTTTTATCATTGAGGAAGAAGGTACATACCTTTATATGGATGGAAAGATTCCATTAGAGATTTTTGGAGCTGAGACCGAGACTGACGAGTTCCCCCATCTCGAGGCTACTAGAAGAGGACATTGGTTATGTAGTCTACTATGACGCATCAAGGACCAGAATTGGATGTTCCCTGATGTAGGAGAGAGCAGTGATCGCTTATGGTTCATGACAGCTGAGACTGCATGAGTAGAACTATGCTACCCATGACCTGGATTTAGCCGTAGTGGTCTTCTCCTTGAATATGTGGCCACATTACTTAATAGGAGAACGTTTTACACTCTACTCTGATCACAAGAGTCTCAGGTATGTCTTCTCTGAGAAGGACATGAACCAGATACAATGACTATGGCTAGAGTTCCTCTAGCACTATGACTTTGAAATAGTCTATACTCTTGGTAAGGGGAACGTGGTACCAGATTCACTCAGTAGGGGGTCTGTTCTACAGTTACTATGTGAGGCGACAGAGTAGCTAGTCGTGATGTAGATATCATTCATGGATATAGATGGAGAAGCATACCTTCAGTCTATGATAGTCACTCCACCACTCCTTCAGCGAGTTAGGGAGGCGCAGCTTGGGGACAATGACTGTGAGGCTCAACGTGCTCAGATATTCTCAGTACATGCACCTGATTTATTTTTTGAATGTGGGGAGCACGTCATCCTCTTCAAAGGACGTACCATGGTACCAGTGGTGCCACGGGAGGAGGTGTTGAGGGAGTTCCATATGTCCCCTCTGGTGGTACATCCATGTGTGGTGAAGATGTACCAGGACCTCAAACGTCAGTACTAGTGGCCAGGGATGGAGAAAGTATTAGAAGAGTTTGTTTCCCAATGCCTCACTTGTCTGAAATTGAAGGTCGAGCATCAGGTACCAGCAGGCTTAACACAACCACTAGAGGTTTTGGAGAGGAAGTGGGATGGAATCTCCCTATAAATTTTAACGGGGATTCCACGTACTTCTAGGGGACGTGATTCAATCTCGGTGATCATTGACTGACTCACAAAGTTATCCCACTTCTTACCTATCCGATTGAAAGGATCAGTAGAGGTCTTGGGACGCCTATACATTGTTCAGATTGTGTAACCTCATGGAATGCCATCGACGATCGTCTCGGACCATGAATTTCATTTCACATCATGGTTTTGTAAGGGATTACATAAGGAATTCGGGATACAGTTACGTTTGAGCACCGCCTTTCATCCTCAGACAGATGGTCAGACAGAGCAGACCAAACAGACAACGGAGGACATGTTTCATTCATGTGTCCTAGTTTTTTCCGTAGTTTGGATGATCATATGACCATGGTTGAGTTTTCATACAACAACATTTATCACTACACCATTGGTATGGAACCATTTGAGTCCTGGTATAGTTAACCATACAGATCACCTCTATGCTGGACAGATCGAGGGGAGTCAGTACTTATGTTTCCAGAGTAGGTACGGGCTACCACTGAGATGGTTCAGATCATCCAGGAGTGAATAATGATATAAAAGTAGAGAAAAACGTCTTATACTGATAGGAGGCAGATACCTTTAGAGTTCTAGGAGGGGGACCTCGTATTCTTGCGAGTCTCTCCTCGATGTGGTTTACGGAGATTTGGATGAGGCGGAAAACCCTCGCTGAGGTTTATTAGACCATTTATGATACTTAAGAGGATTGGCGAGGTGGTATACCTCTTCGAACTTCCACCGTAGTTGGAGAGGGTGCACAAAATCTTCCACGTGTCCCAGCTGAGTACATACGTGCATGAACCATCTCACATTGTGGACCACAGAGAGCTAGATTTTGATGATGGGGAAACATTTATGGAGGTACCAATTGAGATTGAGGATCAATATGAGCAATTACTTCGTGGATGGTCGATACCTTTGGGGCATGTTTTTTGGCAGCATGGGAACCTCCAATATAGTGCTTGGGAGGGGGAGGCTCAGATTCGTGCTCATTACTCCCATTTTTTCTTAGTTCATATTGAGACTTTCGAGTACGATAATCATTATTGTGGGGAGAATGTAAAGACCTGAATTTTCCATGTTTTTTTAATTATATGGAATTATAAATATTATGAAAAAATTGACGGTGCATGATTATGAGACCTAGTCTGCCCGGAATGAATTCATAACTTTTTTAAGGAACATTCCGTAAATGCGTGAGAGACATTTTCTAACATTTGAACCCATGCTCAGATAAAAAATATAAGTTCACCATTTAATCCACAAAATTAGGATTCTCTTAGGGGAGGATTCAATTCAACCATAGTAGGACTGGAGAAAAAGATATAAATATGGATTTTTTATAAGAATAAATAAAATAACTTTGTTATTTGATTTATTTCTTTATTTTACTCCAATAGGAAAGTGGAAATGTGGGACTAATGATGAGTTAATCCATTAAATGGATTGACCCTTCAATCGTAATCAACAGAATTGTTGGAAATGAGAAAGGATCCTAATTAATGAACCCTCATAAATCCCACGAGTGTTAGACTCCCTCCCCCTCTTCAATTTATATAGGGCTTGGGGAGAGGTTTCAACACAAATTCACCAAGAAACAATGTGTTGGTATGTTTTCTTGACACCACACCCTTGGAGGACAGAGCCAGTTACAACAGGAGGTGACATGTGACACCAAACCACAAACCGAAGGACGACGTACGAGTGGCGTCATTGGAAGCTTACTGCGGGAATGAAGAACACATACCAACCTTCAAGAACGAACGTTCTCCAGCGTATTTACGAGGTAGTGTTTTGATTTTTGTTTAATTTCATGTGGTTATTGAATCCATAATCATCCCTCATGATTACAAGCTAACGCAGAGGGCACGGGCCTAAGGAAGTCGGCCCATACCCTATGCTACCTTACTACCCTTGTGTTCTCCATGCAAGACTATTGATGTAGTTGCACCATCCAGCCATGGAAGGGGTGGCTGCCATCGCCTGCTGTAAGAGGAGACTATGGCACTATGTCGCGTTGGTCAGCGGAGTGGTCGGCACCGGCCGACTGTGGAGGAGGTGTGGCATGTCGTTTCCCACCACCCGTGATCAAGGATCCGTGACTGAAGCCGCTGAGGGTGAAAGAGGAAGTCGGCACACCGGCCGTCCAGAGATGGTGAGGGTGGCATGACCAGTGCACCAATAGTGAGAAAAGGGCCACAGCAGAAGCCATAACAGAGGAGGATCTCGCGCCTTTGGTGGGTTCCGCGTTGACCGGGCGATGCCGCTTCACAAGCCGAACAGACTCCGGGCAGTTCAGGAGACCAAGGGTGTCACCCCCTTTCCGGATAAGGTGGAATCCACCAGGTACTGGACTGGCGGGTCGTACCCCCTCACAGGCCGGGCATCCCCCTTGTAGGTCGGGCCACCCCGTTGCTGGCCCGACCACCCCCTTGTGGGACGGGCTGCCCCCTTGCGGGACGGGAAGCCCCATTCTGGGCTGGGCTGTACGCCCCTTTCAGGCCGGGATGAGCATGCCACAGCCCATCCCAGCCTGGTTGGATGCGGATTGGGTCTGGTAGGCCCAGACCGGTTCAGACCAGACCCGGGCCCAACCGGACCCAGAAACACATAAAGGGTCATATCTTGAGAACCAGACGTCCGTTTGACAAAACTTCTATGAAGCTGGGATATGTGGATCGAGACGGTCCTTTTGGTATACACCACGTGAATTTTGGAGATAGTTTGAGTACACTTGGGTGGAATCGAACACAAATCCAACCGGGCCCTTAGAACTAAAACGCCTATAACTCACAGACCGGGCGTCCGAGAGACGCACAGTCTGTCGCGTTTGAAACCTTTAGACATGGGGGTCCTTTGGGTTACTCCTTTGTGGAGTATATTAGTGATTAAGGTATGACTGATATCTCAATGGGAAGATTCTATGGAACTCGAGCGCACCGGGTGTGGGGAATCCTGTGGCTGGCTATAACTTGAAGAAATAAAAACAAACCAAAGTGGTCAGCATCTATCGATCTTGTGTTTGTCAACATCTATCGGATACTATGTGGGTCAGTGATCAGCGATCCTATGTGGGTCACCACACAGTGATCCTGGGTGGGTCTGATCTTATATGGGTCAGCGGGAATTATAAACTATCAATCATGTGTGGGTCAGCAGTAGTGCTTCTTTAGCGAATAAGATGATCTATCCATACGAATAAGCATATGTACTTATGTACTTATGTTATACATGTTTTTGAGCTGATTCATCTACTTTCGTGGTGTTACCTATGTGGTACTTCTATCTTCGTGGTGTTACTTGTGTGGTACTTTTACCTTCATGGTGATATCTTCGTGGTGTTACCTGTGTTGTATTTCAATCTTCGTGGTGTTACTTGTCTGGTGATTTTACCTTCTTAGTGTTATCTTTTTGGTTTTACTTGTGTGGTACTTCTACCTTCGTGGTGTTGTCTACGTGGTGTTACCTGAGTGGTACTTCTATCTTCGCAGTGTTACATGTGTGGTAATTCTACCTTTGGGGTGTTACCTTTGTGGTATTCTTCCATAATGTGTCAGATGAGTATATCGTGATAACATAGGTATATGTATGATCATATACTTAAGTAGTATTGATTTATATTACTTCGTGCTTTGAGATTGAGTTCTGCTTTGCTGTTATTCTTTTGTGGAACTCTGGGAGACCTATGGGGGTCTCTGGGTCTTTATTGAGTATCGTTTTACTCACCCATGCATGTGCTACAACCTCACCTGGTTGTGCCTTGTACAGATGACAGACAGAATTGATAGATTCTAAGAGAGCTAGGACTGGACAGTGCTCAGAGGTGGATTTTTTAGCGTGATGTGATGTAGTGACTAGTGATCATGAGTTGTACCTACCGTTCTGGTAGGATCCTCAGTGGATGATCCAGGAGATGTTTTTTCACTTTTCAGTTGTATTTTTACTATTCAATTGTAATTTTACTTTTCATTTGGTCTTGTATTTTAACCCCTTTACTTTCAACACACTTTTAATATAGTAGTTTAATATGTGGTTGCATCATGTTGTGTTCTAGTCCATGTGTTTCTACACGATTAAAGGCAATGCCTTCCCATTTTAGGGTTATGCCCTTACGATGCTAGTCACCATCCCCTTATCTATGAGTGGTAGGCATGGGGTAGTCACAGCATGAGGCTTACGGTACGGGTTGTTAAAAAATCATTCTCATGTAAAACCCACAATGGATGCAATGAGTATGACAAAAATTTCTTGTTTAGAGTTTAAAATCAAATTTTAGTAAAAAGCACGAGTGGCATACTCAAAACCAAGTAAATGAATTAAAATTGTGTTAATACATTATTAAAATGATCCATATGTCATTTGGGATGTGTAGGAATCGTCATCTTCTCTACCTGACACACGATGTGACCAATATGATTCCATGTGTGTCTTTTTATTCAAAATTGACATAAATTTCTGTGAAAACCACAACTCACAATATCAAAACCCAGAAAATGAATTTGAATTATTTTGATAAATTAATAAAATGATCCAAAAGTCATATTTTACATGTTGGAATCATCCTCACCACAATGTTATAAAAAATGTGCTTGGTAAGACTCCAAGTGATCATGATGAGTTTAAAATTTACATTTTAATACAAAAATTTGTCACTCACTAAAACCAAAGAAACTATTCTCATATTATCTTTATAATTAATAAAAATGATTCAAAATTTATTTGAGACATGTAGTTGTCAGTCTCATGTAAAACGTAGACACTATGAAACCTATATGACTCAATGTGCATGTTTCGTGTTTAAAATGACATTTTAGAAAAAAAAAGTGGCATTCTAAAAACTGAGTGAATGCATTTGTATTGTTTTAATGCATTAGTAAAATTATAAGTCATATATTTGAGATATGTAGGAATAATCCACACCTCAATCCATTTCAGGTTGTTAGGAGTATTACTCCAACTGTATCTTTTTTTTTCAAAATTCACATTAATTTTAGTGAAAAAACAACTCACATACTCAAAACCATGAAAAAATATTCAAATTGTTTATTTAACTTTTTGAAAACAATCCATTAATTCACTTTGATGTGTAGGAATCATACTCACCTCAATCTGATATATGATGTTCTTGATTTGACCCCAGGTTTCCCTTATCAGTTTAAAATTGATATTTCAATAAAAAAAAGTGCCACTCACTGAAAACTGAGAAAACACACTCTGATTGTATTAATAATTTAGGAAGATGATTCATAGATAATTTTTGACATGTGTGAATCACTCTAATATCAGACCAATAGATGATAAAAATTTATGACTCAAAGTGAATGTTTCCAATTAAATTGTCATTTTAGTAAAAAACACAACCGGTGTACTCAAAAGCAAGTAAAAAAATTTATATTGTCCTAATACATTATAAAAATGATCCATATGTATTTGTAGACATGTATAAATTTTCCTCACATCAATTTTATTCATGATGTGACTAGTATGACTCCATTTCCGACTTTTTATTTTAATTGACATTAATTTTATTAAACAAAACAATTGACATACTCAAAACTGAGAATCCAAATTCAAATGTTTTTTGTAATTTATGAAAATGAAACATAAGTCAATTTTGTTGTGTATGAATCATTTTCACTTCAATTAGATAAGTGATGTGCCCAGTATGACTCAATGTGTTAATTATCATTTTTAAATTGACATTTTAATAAAAAAAAGTGTCACTCATTGAAAACTGAGAAAATCTACATGTATTGTCCTAATTTTAATGGTCAATGATTCATAATTAATTTGTGGGGTGTCGTAATTATTCACATGTAAATTGGAGACAATATGTAACCTATATGACTAAATGTTTAAAAAGACATTTTTTTAAAAACACAAGTTACGTACTCAAAATTTAGGAAACACATTTTGATTGTTTCGATAACCTAGTAAAATGATCCATAATTAATTTGAGACGTGTTGGAATTATCTTCACCTCAATATGACACACAGTGTGATCAGTATGACTCCATGCGCATCTTTTTATCAAAATTAACATTAGTTTAACTGAAAAAATAAACTAGCACACTCCAACCTAATAAAAAACATTCAAATTGTTACGGTAATTTGGGAAAAAGGTTTAAAATTAAATTTTGAGGTGTAGGAATCTATTACACCTCAATATGATACATAATGTCCTCAGTATGAATCAGAGTGTCTGTTTCCAGTTTTAAATTGAAGTTTTATTACAAAAAGTGTCACTCACTGATAACTGAGAAAATGTACTCGAATTTCCTTGATAATGTTGGAAAATGATTCATAATTAAATTATAACATGTAGGTATAAATCTTGTGTATAACCCACACAAGATGCACCTTTTATGACAAAAAGTGCCTGAAACTAGGGTAAATGACATTTGATTAAAAAAGTGTCATACTCAAAACCAAGGAAACACATTCAAAATTTTTTGACACTTCATGAAAATAATTCATAAGTCATTTCAGATGTATAAAAATAATTCTACCCTCAATCTGATGCATGGTGAAACTGGTATGTCTCAAAGTGTTCCTTTTTATTGAAAATCGATATTAATTTTAGGGAAACAAACAAGAGACATACATAAAATCAAGAAAACGCAATTGAATTGTTTTTTTACTTTAGGAAAATGGCCCATAAGTTATTTCTGATGTATAGGAATCATCTACACATCAACCCAATACACAATGTGCTTGGTATGACTCAAAGTGCCTTTTTCCCATTTAAATGGCATTTTAGCGGAAAACTAGATATGGCATACTCAAAACAATGGTAAATCATTCAGATTGTTTTGATGATTTTGGAAAATGATCCACAAGGAATTTGGGATGTGTATTGATCATTAGAACTTCAATTCTATACACGATGTGACCTGTATGAATCCATGTTCGTATTTTTATAAAATATTGAAATTTATTTAAAAAAATAAGCTGACATACTCATAATCAAGAAAACACATTAAAATTATTATTTTTATTTAGGAAAATGGGCCATAAATTATTTTTAACATGTAGAAATCAACCAAACCACAATCTGACTCACAGTGTTTCTGGTTTGACTACAATTGGGTCTCTTTATTCAAAAGTTACATTAATTATAAAAAAACAAATTACATACTCTATAATACTGTTTTTTTCTTGTATTTCTATTAGAAAAAGTATTTCATTTAGATTATGTATTTGTATATGGTTTTCTAAGTTTTTCTGCTATTTATAGTGATGTAGTGCTATTTCCCCACACTCCATGCCTTGTTTCTGGTAATTTATTGTGTTGTACTATCACACTAAAATATTACCATTTATGAAAACTAAAAAATCCAATGATAAAGAATACTTTTATCAGCTATTTTAAATGTTCTAATAAATCATTCCTTTATAAGCGCTTTTAAATATGCTGATAAAGGGTCCCTTTATGACTGAATTTAGTTGTGCTGATAAAGGTATCCTTTATAAGTAGATTTTTTAGTGCTAATACATGACTTATTTTATGATCACTTTTAAATGAATTGAAAAAATTGTGATTTATCAATGAATTTTTTACATTGATAAATTAGCTATTTTTCATTTCTTTCTAGTGCTCATAAAATCCCAGTCCTTTTAACCATGTCGCGGTAGTTAATACTTTTTTAGTGTTGGTAAAAGAATTATATAGTGTTTTTAGAGGCCTATTTTGCTGTCATGAACCCACAAACAAAAATTTAATTATCTATTAAAATAATATTTTTTAAGTTATTTAATTATTTTTAAAAACCTATAGTGAATCCACAAAAACCTGTATTATTATATTTATGTTTTAAAAACAATTCTTTCTGGAAAATACTAACTTCTAAATCAAGAGGGGTATTATTTTAAATAGTTTTTTTCTTAGCCTAATAAAATATTGAAATACACTACTCATTTGAAGAAACCATGGCAAACAATCATGTTAAGGTTGTGATTTTTAATATTTTTTTATATAGAGTCGAAAACCAATATTTATTAATTAATTGGTATTTTTCCTTTATTTTGAAACAAATACTAACCCAAACTCCAATTACTATTCACGAAATACTCATTGAGCAAGAATTTATTATCCCTATCCCTCTATAAATACCTCCCAAGGTGTTACCAATAAATTAAAAATCTCCTCCAAGGATTTTAGAAGAAACCTATTAGGTTAGGTATTTTCTTCCTCATACTTTTTATTGGAGTAATTGTATAATACATTTTAATTTATAAATATTCATGTGTTGAGAAGTTTTGACACATACATTTATTATCCCTATTATTACCATGTAATGATAAATCACATTTCACAATAACTAAACTCATCCATGAACTTTTATATAGAACTGCTATGATGCTAAAATTATCCTATGATATTATATGGACATCTTTAATATTGTTAATACCCAATCCCATTATCACTCATGGGAATTGAACATGAAGTATAAATCCATAATTTATTTGTTCCTACCATGTATGTAATCAAGAATATATAATCATGGTATTAAAATTGAAGAAACATTCTATTATGTTGGATGATCTTTGGTGCATACAAATGCATATAAATGAAATTAATGTAATAGGTGGGTCCAAATTTATATTCCCCTCAAATGAAATGGGTAATTTATTTATCTCATGAGATATCATGTATAATTCATGGGTCATTATCCTAAGAACACTACCTTTTGATTTCTCGGTTGATGTCCTATACTTATGCTTATGATATCATGTTTGATTTTTTGTTTCACATTCCTCTTAGGCCTTCATGTTATAATATTATAGCATGCCTCAATATTCTTGATTATTATTCTCACCATTCTATGTCATCATGTTATTCCTCTTGACTCACTTGTACTAGTTTACTTCCTAGTATGCATTGATTATTCCCTTACTAGTCTTTATTTCTCACCATTTTCATTTGCACATCTTAAGGTTATCTCGTGCAGTATTAATAGATCAATTGAATTTAAGGGAATGTTATGGTGTTTTTGAATAATTTCATTGTGTATATATATATCAATTTATTTTTTTATGTCTAATTTTATAATTAATCTAGGCCTATTGATCTTTTGATATTTATTTATGTGTATCTTAAGGTAATATATCATGAAATAATGTGTATAAAAGATATGGTTTGTCATATTTGGTATCAGAGAGTGGCCTAGTTATTTTTTGGGATTTATATATTAATACCACAATGAAATGAATTGGGAGAAGACTAATCATAGTAAAAATGCATAAATATTTCTACAGTAGAGAGTGCTTGTTTTTTGAGAAAATATATCTCTGTCTGGATGCTTGAAAGTGGATTTGGCTATAGAATAAAATCTATTATGAGTAATAAATTTGAAAGTTCCCATTTCATATTAAATATACATATACTTAATGTTTGGAATAGACTTTGAAGACTACAATCCAATTTATACACTACCAATGGATATTCTTTGGTTAGTACTATAATTTTATCCAAACTTTATATAGGGATCAAAAATTCCTATAAAAATTATTTTATTGGAAATAGTCCCTTGAAAACAAAGTTGAAAATATATAAAAACATAGGCTAAGGAATAAATGTTTTTTATGAGTTATCCATTTTATTCTTATAGTTTTACTTTTATATATTTAAGAGTTTTGATACTCTCATCCCTAATTTTACCTTTATTTTATAAATAATTAAAGATATTATAATCCTAGTCAACAAAAAATATGATGACTATCAAAATGAGATTCACAACCCATTGAGAAAATGAATTGCGAATTTCATAAAAATATTTACTCATTTAGCTATGGTTGGTATAGAATCTTGAATCTAGAGTAAGACTAACATTCCTATAAGATGAGTAAGTTACAATTGATACCTTTATGCAAAAAATATCGGAACCTTTTAGGGGGATCTTATGAACCCTTAACCAAGAACAATGGATTGACCATGTTGAAAAGATCTTATCTGTACATCTATTTTCACATAAAGGGAAGGTCATGTTAATTGTATATAAAATAAAGGGAGAAGCTTGAAAATGATGAAATTTTATCAACAATATGAATGTAGTGGTAGATATCAAAGATATAGTGTGGATGGATTTTTGTAAAATAATTTTCTATAAAATATTTTCTCGCACTTATAGAATAAAAATATGGATGGAGTTCATTAGCATTGATAAAAACGGGGATGAATCCATCTAAAAATACGAGGAAAAAATCATAAGACTTGAATGATATTCCTTAAAATTATTCATTGTCCCTATAAGTAAATGTGAAAACATATTTTTTGGGGATAATTCCAAATATACAAAAAAAATTGGTAAATTGGGTGTTTCCCGACAAAAATATTCAGATGTTCCCTAAAAGTATAAATAGAGATCAGTGAAACTTAATGGCCTTATGAGTTTAGATATTTGAATATGATATTATAGTATAAATTTGATAAAGAACTGGGGGAAATATAATTGTGGTTTGAAATTATAATATATCAGTTTTAAAAAATGATAAATGAAAAATCCTGGAAACTACATTAAGGGGATATGTAAATGATTTTGGTATTGTAAAGAGGGGTAAATATCTAAAAAATGTCAATTACAGAAACCTACCTTTGTGATTCAATAATGGAATGTTCTAGTAAAACCTCAAATAATTCTCTAACATTCCGACTACAATGAATGATGACACTATTCCAACTTGATCTCTATGCGAGGGGTTATTGACTATAAATAATGAATAAAACATTCAAGGACTAGAGATAAATGTTGATAATATTCCATCACTACTATTGAGGTTTCTCTTGACAACAAATTAGTGTTAGGTTTCCTATTAATTAATTTAAGGATATAGAATGTTCTATTTGATTCCAGTTTTACACATTCTTTTATATCACCCATGTTTAGTAGAACGAATAAAACACCACCTCAAAATAAGAATGTTGTGTTATGAGTGAAAATAAACAATGGGTCAATTGTTTCATCCCAATTATAGAACTTCTACCCTATCAATATTTACATGTATAATTTATCAATTATCCTTATGATAAACCCTTTATAGAAATTTGATGTAATTATTCGTATGTATCCACTTTCCATAAATAGAGTGAAAATAAATTTCCAAGAAAATGAAGTCACTTCCTTAATATAAATCACCCTATGATTATATATATATGTAAGGAGTATTAGGGACCACCTTTACAATCATCATATAGATAAATAAAATTATTTCCCTATGAGAAATAGTATCTTTCTAAAATGATCTAGATTAAGGAAACAGTCATCCATTATGACACTACCATTATAAAAGAATATTTCCATGTGTTTCCCTGAAAAATTTTCTGGTCATTGTCACATCTAAGAGGATGAGTTCTCAGTTGAACTTATACCAAGATATTTTCTAATATTCAAGAATCCATTGAAAATTTCTACTATTACACTTGAATAGTTAAATAAGAAACTATAAGTTAATCTTGATAACATATTTATAAGGATAATTGATTCACTATGGGGTGCACATAACCTTTTCATAAAGAGAAACAATGGATCATTCTACCACTAAATTGATTATTGTGATCTCCACAAGATCATGATAATGAATAAGTATTATCTACCATGGATTGATTAAATCTTCAATAAACCACATGGGCCCCAATAATTATCTTTTTTGGAACCCATTGTGGGATATTATCATGTAAATGTTTTAAAGTTGGATATCCCATAGACTAATTTTCATTCAAGGTATAGTCATTATGAGTTCGTGGTGATTCCATTAAAACTCACTAATTCGACATCTATCGTTGTGTTCCTAATGAAGAAAATGTTTTCAAATATCATGGATATATGTTTTTTGTCCTTATATATGATGTTTTTCTCTACTCTAAAAGGATGTAAGAACAAAAAGTTCATTTGGATGTTGTGCAGAAGACCATGTGGAAGGAAAATTTGTAGGGGAAGTATAGTAAATGATTATTTTGGTTAGATCTAGTGACATTTTATAGGAATGTTATCACTAAAAAATGAATATATTGGGATACATTTAAGATTGAATAATTTTAGGGATGTCCTAGACCAACATCTATGGTAGAGAATTATAGTTTTCCTAGATTAGATAGTAACTCTCATTGATTTTTGAGAAATTTATCTTTATTTTCAAACCCATTAACTTATTTAAGTTAGATGGGAGTGATGTTTTTATGTAGTTATATTTGAATTGAAGTGATTCAAGATTTAAAAAGAGTCTATTAACATCACTTATTCTCAAATTAACCATTAGTGTATATGGATTAGTGATCTGTGATGATGATCCCAAAAAAGGAATGGGTTGGATACTCATGAAAAAATTCACAATGATAGTCTGTTCCTCCCACTAATTAACTATTTATCCATAGAACTACCCATCAAAAGATATAAAAATTTAAATAGTATATTTCCATTGAGTATATTGAAAATTACCTCTATGGGGAGAAGTTTAGCATATATATATTAATTATAAAACCCATATGTATATATTGGAAAAAAAATAAGTTTAGTATGTTCCAATGATAATAATTAGAGATAATAATCGATTATGACTTTTCAATCCCTTAGTATCATGGGAAAGGGAATAAATTTGTAGATGATTATGTTGAAAGTATCCAACAAACCTATTAGTGATGATGATTTAAATATATGAAAACTTTGAAGACATAGAAATGATGGACATAGGAATCATAAATGGAACGACATCCAACCTTTCTCAAATAACCCACGACTATTCATTTTCAGAGTATCAAGGAGGTCCAAAAATATTATGAGAAGCTATTATAAAGGTAATGAATATAATGGACATCAAATTTTTTAAATTTTGTGTTATATGGTTTGAAACTTGTGTATTTTTACAAAAAAATAGATCTAAAGATTGAAATTATGGATGATTTCAAAAACGCATCCTCAACTATTTATCTAGGAAAAACTAATATCTAAAAAGATACAAAGAAAAAAAAATTGGGATAAAATGAAGGGAGATATACTATAATTTGTGTCTCAATACTTGGTATTCGAATAATCCAATTTTGAATGATATAACTCTATGGGTATGATGTAGCCATTTCCCAAACCAGTATGAAAATGGGATAATATACCCATGGATTTCATCATATAAATCATCAGGGAATCTAAAGTCTATAAATATATTTGGGTGGTAGTCAATCAGCATACTAAGATTTCATATTTAATTACTATCATGGAAGATATCTCTTTTAAAAAATGACCCAAAATATACATAAGAAAATTGGGAAGACTTTGTGGATTACCACTCTCCATTGTATATGGTCATGATCTAGGGTTCAACTCAAGGTTCTAGAGAAGAATTTAGTAAGCATTCGATAAAGAGAAAATATTTAATATTCTAATCACCTATAAAAGGATAGTAAATCATAAATAACATCTCAAACACTAGAGGATATTATAAGATATAGTTAATTGGGTTTTAATGGATTTTGGAATCAGGACCATCCTCTACCATAGTTATAATATAAAAAAACATTACATTTAATAATTCAAACATCACCATATGAGTCTATGTATGGTAATAGGTTCTAGAATATAATATTCTATGACTTAATTGGATATGAAAATCTAATGGGGGCCTATTCTTATCCAATATATGACTCAAAATGTTCAATGCATTCAGTTTCATAATAAATACACACAATTTAATCTTAAAATATACATAAATAGTCATCGATGTGTCTTACAGTTTGAGGATTGATATAAGGTTTTAATTCATATATAATAATATATAAATGACATGATCTGTGGAAAGAATGGAATTATTAGTCCTAGATACATCATTCCCTTTTATATCATTGATTGCAACAAAGTAGTGGAATATTGAATATAACACCCAATTAATCTATCACAAGTACATGATATGGTTGATGTATTCCTCTTAAAAAAGTACATACCAAACCACTCAAAATTTTTGAACCAAGAGGTGGTCCCTTTAGAAAAAAATAAATCATACGAGGATCATTTAGTGAATATATTAAATCATAGAGAGAAATTTCTATGAAACAAGACAACACACACCTAGTCAAAGTATAGTAGAAGAACCAAAAGTATGAGAAAGAAACATGTGAACCATAAGAGGTGAGGAAACAAGGGTGCCCCATCTGTTTTAGTGCGTGATCTCAAATTTTAAGGGTGGAGTTTCTAATGGGGATGATTATAAAAAAAACTTTTATAAATAAAATTACACTCTAATGGTAATAATTAATTATTATCTAATGTATTTATAGAAAACACATAAACTATATTTCATTATTTATTTTTAATCATTATAAGATATAGCTGAAATTTTAATTTTATTATTAAAATACAATTACTAGTCATAGTTTTTGTTAATATAATCATTCTAAATTTACAATTATATTTATAATTATGATAATATCTATTTGAAAAAAAAACTATTAAGTGATTACCTCAACCTATAGTAGAATAACATGTAATGAAAATTTGTTAGAGTTTCCAATGAAAATGGAATCAATCGTCTTTACCCTTGACTAAGAAAAATATGATATTCAATAAGTGAAACACGAGTAAAATGATTTATGATGAATGTTCGAGCTCATAGATATCAATTTCCAAACATGGTTCACTGAACCACTCCAAGAAATTACCATAACTACATACCTTAGCCTTAGGACATTCACTAGTGTAAAAGATATTATGTATATAGACCCTAGTAATATGAATTTGAATATTTTATTTTTAATAAACCAATTATTATGTTAATACTCATTTTATATTTAACATATATATTAACATGATTATATATGTGTTTGCTAAAAATTATTTTTTAAAGGAATAAAAAATGGTATTTTTTAGAAATTTATATTTTCAACTGAAACACTTTTTTTGATAATTCCATGATTACCTCACTCCAAAGGTACCCATCTTGGCCCAAAAATGACGGAAGAGATATAATGAACCCCATGGTCATATTTTAGTATTAATTTGGTTAGAGACTAACACAATTGGTATAAAAATGACAGATATGGAAGGTATTACCCTCATAATAAAAGTTGGATCGAGAGATAGAATGTGAACCACCAAGACACCCCATCACATAAAAGATAAATGATATGAAAAAAAATCCCACAAAGCATATATAAAATACAAAAAAGACTCTAATTAAATACCAAATGAATTCATAAGGTAGTTATTTAATAACAACTTCAATGACAATGGTAGATTTTTTAGATCAGTCCATCAAATCCACTAGGAAATATAAAAAATAGTTTTTATAAACATAGGTTTAGAATAACAGAATACTCCTTAGGAACATACCTAAGATCTCTGATACACCTATTAAAAGTGAATAATGATTCACCCAGGAAAAAACTGAAGATATAACATGATTCAATGGAAATAAACTAACCAATCACATCCAAACAATGCCATACTATCCAAATAACAAATCCATGCATAAAAATATTGTAAGAATCAGATCATATATTGGAAAAAACGCATATATTTCCCACTATTTTTTGCACTCATGTCCAAATGTTTTACTTCATGGAAATACCATCCATTCTGTATAAGTCATTCTTAAATACCCATGTGCAACCACATCATATCCCAACTAAAGACAAATTGTAATCTACATCATACCAAGAAGCACACATTAAACATGTCATCATATCCAAATCCTTAAATAATAATTTCTACGTAACAATAATATTATGGTATTTTGTAAATAAAGGCCATCAACTGCATTCCCTACTTTTACCATGAAAAAACTCCGCTATGAACTACCTCCTAAATCTTATCAATCATATCCATGAGTTCACTATATATAAAAACTATTGTATCCCATTCATAAGAACCTTAAATAGATGTGAGTTTGGGTAAGAGGGAGTAGTTATACATACATCCTCAACATTAGGAATATTTTGGAAAACAATCCCAACACATTTGCGTACTAGTACATTGTTCTCACCATGAGTGGGAAGTATATAAAAATCGCAATAAAAAATACATATTAGTCACACAGAATCCTAAAATATGGGTTTGAAACAATAGTACCACCACAACTCATAAAATCATCATAAGGTGACACAATTTCTACCACATTCACTACCACCAATAAATATATCTCACCCTTCAAGAAATCCAAAAACCATGATCTGTATTACATATTTTTTTTCAATTTAACCTAATTCATGATTTTCCAATTACAATCCACTTCCATTTATCAGGACCATTCATTTCATGTTTAGAAATTAACACATTATTCACACCTCCAATTGTAGTTTAAAGGGTTCATTTTTCATTACAACCCAATCCATTTTATTTTCTTTACTAACATTTCAGGCCATCACTAAGAGTAAACTAACACAACACAACACATCAAATCCTTTTCATGTAAAAATTACATGCACTTAAACCATAACATATAATAACAACTTCTCCTCAAAACCACAACAAATCATAGAAACTTCTCAACACAACCACCAATCACCATAACAAATTCTAATTTTTATTTATCATAGGACCCTTCATCACATTTACATCATTATTTTAATAGTCATACTCACAAAAATTAAAAATTCCATGAGACACAAAGTTATTAGTTAGATATACTTTCTCATTCTCCTTCAGGTTTGGTGGGTCAAAAAAACACAAAAATGTTCACTAATTCAGCATTCATGATAACATAAAAAACCATAATATAATCTGAGGTTAGAAAGAGTATAAATTATGCTCAACAATATAAAAACAAAATAATAATAATTAAAACTAATGTGGTTTCATCCTCACCTCTCCAATTTCAATTACACAAATTAATTATATTTATTAAGATGGTTGATAATATATACCAAAAGGCGAAACGTTATGTCCCCACATGTATATATCTAATTAGAAAGAAAATGGATCCCCTACCTTGATTGATGCTTCAAAAAGGAACACATAGAAAATAAGGATCAGTCTCCAATGATATTGAAAGAAAACACCACTCAATCTTATATATAAGAAGCCACTATATCAAAATCCCAGAAATAAAATAAGTATATAAAGGATGAATAGAATAATATAGGGTTTCTTAAACCCAAATTAATCCAATAGAAATTATCAAGTTGAACCAAGGGGTTTGAAACACCAAGGTTGGATAGTAGAGAATGGGATAATGAATAAGGGTCAGCCCAGAGTTTATGGAAGGCATAAAATTTAATGTAAGAGGGTGACAACCCTTTAATTTATAATTAAATACTAGAGGACTCCACTATATCATGGTCAATATCTAAAAATCTGGTTGTGTGTCTAGTAACTACATGATATTAAACACTCATGTGAGATCCTAATTTTTCCACTCACCATAAAAATAATATTTGACCACCACTATGGCAATAACCAAAGTGTGGTTCAAGTCATAGTGGTTCCTTATATGTCCTCCACAGCTATTAAAAATATTATGGTGCCAAAACCACAATCATTTAAATGTCATCATGCTTAAGGTTACAATGTGGTGAGATTCCTCTATGTGTTTATAAAATTACTATCCTTAAGACACCATACCTTGATCCATTCCCAAACTTGGAATTTATGTATCTATTACAGTGAATAGAAATAATATAAAGAAAACACACCTAGAACAACAATTCCTCAAGTTTTTTCACATAGCCTTTTTTTCACAGGGGAACAACTAATATAAAACTCCCTCAAAATTTTCTTGACAAGACATTCCTCATTAATAGATGTTATTTAAATGGGAGAAACACCAAATAAAACCTATAGGTCTCAAAAAAACTCTCCAAAACACCTTAAATACTTATAAAAACAAAAAAGGAAAGGATGGGATGGTCTGGGTGATTACATCATATACCTGAAAAATAATTATCATCCATCATAATTAAAACCATCCTCAGAAAAATAATGGAAGGGGAAAAACCATATTGAAATAAAACTCTTAGAGATTTCATTTCATCAGAAAAAATATTACCAAATTTCATCAAATTAAAGACACATTTTCCACAAAACCATCTACAACACTAGTATAACCTCAATACATCCTAACCCAACAACTATCAAAACAATAACCCAACATGGATCCATGTACCCAAATCAAGGAAATCCACCCCCCATATCCAGTTATTTTCATACTTGGGGAGAAATAACTCACCCATATAATTTAAAATTATTTGTTAATATAATGTGTTTGGATTAAGAAGGCCTTTTTCCCCTATTCTTTTGATTGAAACTTTAACACACATCATGACCTAAATAAAGAGGCACATTTTATAAATCAATGAGGATTTGAAATCACATTATTAAAAAAATGGAATGAAGTAAAAAAATATCTTTTAGTATTGGGAACCAATATGTGTGTCGTTCTATTATGTACTCTCTTCCAAGACACCATAACTCCACAAAACAAGAAAAAAGAAAATCTTCCTCATTGCATAACCTTCTCTTAATGATCCTTGATCTCTTCTGATCTCTCAAAGAACATCGTGTAGTCCTTGATATCCAACTCTCCCTAGTCGATGTTGTTGGAGTCATCATGAAAATATTGGATACAATAAAGGAATCATTGATCATAATTTACCATGGTAGAAGTTCCAACCAATACGGTACTACACTAATATGTTCAAATAACTCCAAGGGACTGAAAAAATAGAGACAAATATTACTCCTCTGGCCAAAAAATCACTTATCATGATAAGGATAAATATATAATAACACATGATATCTAACCTCAAACTCTAATAGTGTACTCTTAATATCAGCATAATATTTATTCTAGGCCTTTTCAACCTTTATCCACTCATGATGAACTTATAACTTCTCTATCATTATCTACACCACATTTGGATTGAGATCTAATGACTCTGAAATATCATTGCTTTAGAACAAGGAACAACCTGTTATACCATATAGTACCTCAAACGGGGCCACATCGATTAGTGATTTGTAGTTGATATTATAATATAAATAAAACAAAGAATTTTTTTTTCATAGGTTATTATGAGATCTAGGATGACCACTAACAATTTATTCTCTAGTTTTTCAATGGTCCACTCCATATATCCATCCCTATAAGATTTGAAATTTGTTTCATGGAATAAATATTTTTCAAAGGAATGGTAAATCCACTCAAAAATCATGAGGTAAAAATGACTCACATTCTATTGTTGTAGAACTTTGAACTCCATTACCCCACAAAATTTCAACCACATAACTCTTTGTAAAAACATCCACGACACCCACCTCTATGATTTCTAGGAACTGAGGTGACTTCTTCAACCAATACATGATTACATTAAAAAATCATATCATTCAAATCATTTGTGTAATCATATAAATAATTCCATCAATATTTCATCTTTATTACACTAAAAGAAATCCAAAGGCTAAAAAATTTCAAGATCATTCTATTCGTCCATTACGTGCTAGAAAACCAAACACCGGGCTACAAACTAGTTCACTAAATTTTTCATACCAAGACATGAAAAAATATCATCAAGACATGGTACATTTTAGATACTACTTGGTTTAATTCTATTCAGAGGCTGTGAAAATCTTGAAGAACTCCCTAGTGCATCACCAGTGGAATGAACAACCTCCCCTAAAACCAAATCTACTATGGATGATCCACTGAAAATCCCTCTATGTAATAACCAACGAAAATATATCCATGAATTACATTCACCTCTATGTCTCACTAATGAGACACTTCAACCTATTATAACATGGAATACTATATTTCAATCTAGAATAAGAAACCTCCTCCATCAGATACTTCTATATCATGATTCATGTATTCTATATCCTTCCCCACACTCTAAGAATTCATGGAATCATGAACAAAATACTGTCATGATTTCTTACTTTGTGTGTCAACCATGCAATTCCATTTTTCTAATTTTCATGAGATATTAAAGTCATATTCTTAATGAAACTCCTTCCACATCTATTTTCTTATATTCAGGTATCATTGATAAAAATAATACCACATGCCCTTGTGAAAATACCACAATGTGTTCTCTCATGAGTTAATTTCATTAAAGCATCATTGTGAATAGAAAAACCACTAGATCGAAATTAATAGTAAAATAGATACAAAAATGGGAAAATAATTTCCTATTCTTATTTTATATTTCCATCATCTACAATATTAATATGCATTCCGTGTAAACACATGGTGAATCATATAAATCATCAAACATTACCACTTCTTATGGAAATGGAATCACCAATGATATGATCAGTATGATCCTATTATGAATTTTAGTATATGAATATTTCATAAATTAATATGACCAAAAACACATCTTGAAACTCATATAACTAAGATTTCATGATTCCCATGAACACATGTTGTGAATTTGGGCAATATGACCACAAAATCAATGTGCCAATAACTACATTATAAGGTAGTATTTGGGATATATTCTTAATTCTCCCTTAATTGGTGATATCAAAACCATATATCAATCATAGAGAACCAACAATCATTTCTCAAATATTCAAAAAGATCAACAATCATAGAAAGAGGGTAGATATTATTTATCATATGCTAATTCATCCTTACATAGTCTATACAAAGCCCCAATCTATCATCCTCTTTATTGGAGAATAACTCAAAAGAACCCCATGAAAACACACTAGGACAAATGAAACCTTAGGCATCAGGTCATATATCTAAACCCTAAAATCAAAAAACATTTATAGTCCCATATAACAAGGAGTCATTGAATTCATAGAACCACATAACATTAAATATGTCCCAAACTCAGTATCTCTTCAATCATGTAGCCACAAAACTACCTTGGGAAATTCATACAATGTATAAGAAATATACCTAAATAATTCTACCATCTCAACACCAACATATTTCACTAATAATCCTTACATCAAGGAGATATGGGTCCTAATACATCTGTAACCAATTTAATGAACCCGTTGACAATTTAAAACCACATAATGACTATCCGAATCTAGGAATAAAACCCCTCTCTTGAATCAGTCAATGACCACATGCACATAATATAAATAATTGATGTTATTAATTACATCATATGGCTATATATTTGTCAAGAAGCATTTCACAAATGAATTTTGATGCCCCAATATCATCCTACACCCCCATCACACATCAAACAAGATAATATGCACTCTTAATAGTGTAGTTAGCATCAGGGGAATGGGTATCTTATCCATGTACATCCCTAGTGCATGGAATCTAGTAGGTGCCACAAAGAATTGTGATTATTATGAATCAAACTGGGTGAAAAAATGATAATATGAAAAGGTAATTGTACCTATGATGATATATTTCCCTTAATGTTATCATCACCATGTAATGTAGTTGTATTTTCCAATATCATATATCCCACTACTGATGGACACCTCCAGAAAAACACTTTAGACAATGTCCATGGAGATGAAAAATATATTGGGATATGCCCCCATATATATATCTATATAATATTAGGTTAGAATAGGCTAAATTTATATGCTATAATATTGGCATCATAATCAGTAGATGACGAAACAAATAACCACCACTATACTGGGATCTAAGGACAACTGGGGGTCTAATGTTGATGATGATGACAACACCCATAGACATAAATCCCTATAAAAATACCCTAAGAAAATTTTCGGAGAAACTGAACTAAGAAGTATGAAGGGTAATCTACACATGATTACTCCCCACTACTCAAAAACTAGAACTATATAGCATCTGAGATCTATTACAAACAATTCCACCCGATGAGAAACTATACTACCTCCCCTATTATGATCATCCTCCTCATGATTTCATGTTATCAATCTCATGTTTATTTTCCATTACCTCCGAATAAGTTATCAATGTAAGACGAGTATATTTATACTAGATATAAGGTTAGAGTGCCTCCTCAAGATTTTATACATTCTACTTCTCATCAGTAAAGAGAGATGGGGAGTAATGTAAAATATTCTTGAACTTTATCCCATGATATCACAAAGAAGCGCTCCATTGTTAAAAAAATATTAACTCATTCCACTTTACTTCCCCCATGGTTGATGATAAAAACTCCATCAGGAAGTCTTCTAAAAAACATCAACTTCTTTCCACTCCCCATGATACAATGTCCAATGATTATGTGTTTCACCCCTCATCTAACTAGATGATAACATAACAATATAATCTACTCAGGTCTGAATCAAACTAATTGTGATCTCATGTTCCTCCAACTAGTTCTCTATATCCTGATTAGAGATTTTTCTGACATAATTTTGTAGATATTTCCACTAAAATCCACGAAACACACACTTCCACTGACCATCCTCCTCCACCTGTCCAACCCTCTAATAGTATACCTGGTCATAATTTGGAACCCCACCAACCCAAACCACACATAGATAATGTAGATGTGTTATATATATAAAGGAAAACTATTATTACCAATGAAAAGTAGTATGGGATTTTATTAAGGTATATTATATTGATTCATTTTAACTTCCCAACACCACCCAATATATGTAAGACCAAAAAAATCATGATGCATTTACCTCCCGTTGGTATCTAAAATACAATCAAAATTACATTACCTAGTCATTTGGTGTACATTTGGTTATTACATTGGATCATGGGGGCCCTAAAATACAATTTCCTAGTCAGACTTCCATGGAATAAGTCACACACAATGGTCAACTAGCATTGTTTCAATACCTACCCTTTTAATCCAAATAGTGGCTAACTCTAGTCTCAATCCTATATATCTTCCAAATCATTTGATACCACTCTATCATGACCCGTCCCTCAAATGGTATTCTTCCTAGGATGGATGTAAAGAATGATATATAATTTCTCAAGTTTACTTCTTTAGGAGGCCCTAGTTTTATGACTGGAATTGTGGGTATACAAATCACACATATTGAAGTCATTACACTAACAAAAATATTAGGAACATGAGATATAATGAGAAACAAAAAGCTTCTCAATAAAATAATAGATAAATGAAAATAAAAACAATACCATGATGCATGTATAACGTAAAAAAATAAAAGTGTCCACAAATAAATACCCTTAAGAATAATAAAGGTAGAAACTGAGTAGTAACTGATTTCTGGGATAGTAATGTCCATGTCACTTACTGAAATACTTGTGGAAACCTAAATAACAATTTTTATATATGAATTTTTATTAGGACATATATAATCAGTAGAATAATTCTCATTGTCTATTTTACCCATGTGAAAAGATAAAATTGATCCATTGGTTGAAAAATAATAGAACTAAAAAGTACTTATCTAAGTCAAATAACCAATCCCTTCCTCACTATGGCATTATCCCCAAATAACACATCCAAGTTTAATAATATAATATATATAATATTAAAGAAAATACTCATTACCACTCTACAAATAATTTTACACTATCACACCCCAAGGTCATACACCCTGGATATCCCATCCCTTATATATGAATCATACCAAAAGACAAATTGGAAACCATATAACACCCCGCCCGAAGACTATAACACCCCGTCTTTATCTTAATTATTATTTTTTATATAAAATCAAAATTCATTGACTGATTATGTTTCACGCTACACCATGTAAATAATAATTAAATGAAACACCAGGTTAATATTATTCTACACATAACATGGATATTAGATTGTGGTACACACAACACAATGTTGGCTTCTATTAAACACAATACCGAGTTCCTTCGATATATTTGTGTTACATGCTAGACTGAGTTTTATCGAACAATGATACACTATTAATATTAGTGTAAACACCGAAACTAAACTTGTAGATTAAATTAAAAAAATTATATTTAAATTTTTATTATATATTTTATTTAAAATAAAAATGAAAATACATAGATCGTTTTACATTCGAAAACATTTTCTGGTCTACGTTTTGGATAATTAGACACGTACATTACATTTTAGAAAATGAGTACAAAACATTAAAAAAATTCTTCGGATTCCTCTCCCTAAAAAATGATATACCCACCAATATAAATTTTATAAAACAAGTGTAAAAAATGTAAAATTTAGGGAAATCATTAATTTCACTAGTAAGGGTTTTTAAAAGAAATCCTTTGGAAATTAGTTTCTTTGAAAACTATAAATTCTTATGAAAACATTTATCAAATTTACCATTTGAAAAAACCATTACTTATAGAATGGTGTTTGAAACATCAAATTTCTTTTTAAACATACTAAAATAGTGTATATTAATTTGAACACCGTAAATATTTAAAATATTAGTTATTTTGAAATACTAAGTTGGATTTTTCAATTTTTAGATTAATATTTTTATGGATAAATCAACATACTATAAAGAATATAAGAAAACTATAAGACAACATAGTCATATAAAATGTGAGAGATAATCGCCTAGAGGTCATAGGTTCACTCCCCATACCACATAAAATCATCTGATTCTATAGTGCCATAATCTATGAGAAAATTTAAATGGTCCTTCATTTCTCAATAACAACCAAAATCATTTCAAAACAACACAGAAATTATTTTCAGAGAATAAAATAATTCTACTAATTTATTTATTTAAGAAAATCATAATTTTAAATAATTTTATTTAAATAACTAATAAATCCATGCTTATAATGAGTTGGTCTTTTTTAAGAGACATATATATATATATATGGTTATGAAACTAAAAATATGATTGAATTAAATTTAATTGACTATCCAAAAGATCTTAGTTGATGGCATTATCTAAATAATTAATGAAATACAAGGATGATCATGGTTATTTCTCACATACATTGAAAATTTTTATTTAAAACTATAATATATTGAAAAATGCATAAAATGAAAATTTATATTTACATAAAATCATAACTATAATAATAACATTTTAATGAAATTAGTTATCCATTTTAAATATTAATATTAAACAATAATAAATATGGGTTTTTATTATTTTACATTGTTGATCAAAATAAACATTAAAAATATGATTACTAATATATGATCAATGAAAGATTTTATAGAAATAATTCCCTAAAAAGGGTTTTAGAAAAATATTATTATATATATTTATAAATTTATAAAAAAACATCATCCCTTACTCATAATAAGTTGAAAATAGATAAATAAAATATCACACATACCTTATTCATGGAGTAGTACACTATTTGTTTCTATTTCTGGAATTCCTACAACCAAGATATTTATTTAAACAACTCACTTTCTCTACAAATGAAAATTCCGTTTCACTAGAGAAGGGGGGTTGTGAAAATTCTTCTTATACATTCATTTATAAGCCCATATCCCCTGTAAACACATTATCATAATCATTATTTTATTTTTATATGAATTCACCATGTTGTGTAAGGAAGACAAATTTTCTCTCTAACTTTTTTTCATTTCATCTCAAACACCAATAATATATGTATATTATAAAAACTTTCTTGGAGTTAGAAGAGATCCATAAAGTGGGATTCTTTTTTGACTTCACCATACAGCCATTCCCCATGATTCTAAAATATAATAATTGTTTTTTCTCTTTTATTAATTTTATATTATTTCAGGTTTTTTAATTTTTTTTATTTTTTCTTAATTGTTTAATCATTTTTTTAAACATGTCTTCATTTTATAAAACGTTTTGGAGTTTTTCTTTCATGTCATTCTCTATTTTTTATATCATGTTTTCTCTTTTTCATTCTCTTTTTAGATTTTCATAATTTATATTTTATAAATCTAATTTATTAATAATTATTTTATATTTATCATTTTATAATATATACATATCATATAAAATATGATTATTTCATTAATCTATATATATATATTTTAATTTTAAAAAAAGGTTATTCATAATTAAAACATTAAAAAAATTAATATTAATAGAATATATATTGAACATTATTTATTTAAAATAATCATAATAGTTTAATTAGTATCATAAATTTCTATTTAAATTTATAAATATAATTTAACATGTTCTTATTTTATAACATATTATTTTACATTTCAAATTAGCTTAAATTATGTAATTCAAACCCTTAATTTTACCAAAATAATCATTTAAATAAATTAATACCACATTTATAAAATGAGTTTTTGTTTATAAATTTAAATAAAAATAATTTTAATAAAAAATAATAGTATATTGAAAATATTCAATATTAAAAAACAATTTTAAATAATGAATATATTTAAACTTTTTCTAATAAAAATAATAATTTTTAAATAAAACATTATTTCTTGAAAGTGAAACATATAATTTGAATAATGCCATATTCTGATTGTACAAAATTTCTTGGTTCTATAAATATTTTTATTAAAACCATTCATAATATGTTTTAAATTGTTAAAAAATAAATAAATAATAAATAAATTTATTAATTATTTAATATTTAAATTTTATGGGATGTCACATTCTCCCCCCCCCCCTTATTAAAAGAGTTATTCCATTATTATTCAATCATCAAACTTCAAAAAATTCCAAATTTCCATCTTTGGACTTTAGAAAAACTAGAACTTCTAAACTCATATACATTACAATTTAAACTTGCCTCAAATGACAATATCTAATATCCAAAGTTGTATAGGGATTCGATCCAATACAAAGTTTAAAGCCCTGAACTCATGCTTCCAGATTCAGTAATGAAAATGATGTGTATTTTTATTATTTTTTTAAGATAATTGAAACATACAGAGGCAATTTTACATACCAAGGCCTTTTTATCATGGTTTTTTAGAATTAGACATATACATTACATTTTAACAATTATTTACAAAAATTAAACAAATCAATTCATGTGCATGACCAACATATATGATATATACACTAACATAACATATATTAATTCTGTGAAAAATAAATTTAAACCATAGTATAATCATTAATTTTCCCTATACGGGATTTTAAAAGAAAACATTTGAAATGATTTAATTTTAAAACTATAATTTTTTTGAAAACATTTATCAATTAAAAAATTTTATAAAACCATTACGTAGAAAATGGTTTTCCATACATAGGAAACATTTTTTAAATATACTTAAATTGTGTATATCAGTTTGAAAATCATATATATTCAAAATAATAAATCTTTTGAAATAATATTTTGGACATATTAATTTTGAAAATAATATTTTTTATGTATTAATTCTGATACTCAACTGGCCATAAGAAAATTGTAAGTCCACTTAGACATATAACATATGGGACAATGTCACCTAGAGGTTATGGTTTCACTCCCCAATCAACATTAATTAATCAGATACTCTAGTGTCACAATCATAGAAAACATTTTATGTGGTCCACTTATCTCACTCATAACCAAAAATAATTTCAAAACAATGAATAAATTATTTTCCTAAAATAAAACAATATTAAAAATTTCATTAATTGGAATGATCATGTTTTTAAATAATTTGTAAAAAAAATTAGTGAAATCCAAAATTATTAAGAATAATCACTTATTTATGAGGCATAATTATAACTGATTAATAAATAAAAAATTCTTGAATTAAATTTCTTGAAGTGTCAATAATATCATAGAATATTTCCAAATCTAAATTACGAATGACATATATGGATGAGCAAAGACATTTCTCACATAGGATGATATCTATTATTTAAAACTATTGTAAACAGAAACCACACATAAATTGATAATACCAATTCACATAAAATAATCATTATAACAATAAAATTTTAATGAAATCAAATACCTATTTTAAAATTTTAAGTTAAACAATATTAAAACAAGGTTTTTTATTATTTTACATTTTAGATCAAAACAAAACTTTCAAAATATAATTACTAATATAATATCCTATAAATATTTTATGAAACTAATTCCCTTAAAAAGTTTTTATAGAAATCATAATATATATATTTATTTATAAAACTATCTTCATTCCTTACTCATCATAAGTTAAAAATAAGTAAAAAATATCATCCTTACCTCATATATGTTTCAATACACACTTCATTTTCCAATTTCAGAACCCCTACACCTAAGAAATTTTGTTAAACATATCACACTCTCTATAAATAAAAATGAGGTTTGTACTAGAGAACGGTTGTTGTGAAACTTATTCCAATTCACTCAATTATAATCTCGCATCCCCTGTTAAAACAATATTATTTTTGTTTTTATTTTTATATATGCATCCACCATGTTGAGAAAGGAAGAAAAATTGACACTCACATTTTTTCATTACACGTCACACACCAATAATATATATATATATATATATATTCATACTTTATTAGTCTTAGAAGAGTTCCATAATGTGGGATTCTTTTTTGACTTCAGGACACACCCATGCCCCATGATTCTCCTATAAAATAATTTTTTATCTATTTTATTTGTTTTATTGTATTACATGTTTTCTAAAAAAAATTCATTTAATTATTTTAAATTTTTAATCATTAATATAAATAAAGAACATCTCGTTTATAAAAAATATTTTAGAGTTTTCCCACGTTTTTATATTTTTTATCATGATTTTTTTATTCTTTTTTAGTTATTTATATTTCTAATTTTATAAAAATTATTTAATAAAATTTTTTTTTATAGTTTAATAATATACAAATATTATATAAAATATGATAATTTCATTTATTCTTATATATTATAATTTTAAAAACATGAATATTCATGATTAATTTTATTTAAAATAAATAATGATTATAAGAAAATATTTTGAACTTTATTTTTTCAAATAATAATAATATCTTAATTTTTTATAAAATGTTTAAATATATATATATATATATATATTTATGTTTTTATTTAATTTTAAATTGGCTTAAATTTTGTTATTCAAATCCTTAATTTTATACAAATAAGAAAGTAAAAAAATTAACACAACATTTATAAAAGTAGTAATTATTTGAAATTTTAAATATTAATGGTTTTCTTGAAAAATAATTTTATATCCAAAACATTGAATATAAATATTTTTTAAATAAATAATATATTTTAACTTATCTTAAGAAAAATTCATTTATTTAAAGAAAATATTATTTCTTGAATAATGGTATTTTATAATTTGAGAAAAAAATATTTTTTTGATTATACAATATATCATAGTTTTAGAAATGTTTTTATTAAAACCGTTCTTAATTTTTTTAAATTATTAACAAACTATTAAATAAATACTTAATTAAAATAAAAATTTCTATTTAAATTTATTGGGATGTTATAATTATTATTTAATATTATAGTTATTAACTTATAGTTGGAATGAAAGGTATTAAAAGGATTAAATAAATTAGGAAAATAATTTTTAGATATGTTTATATAATTCTTCAGGGAATAATTAATTATAAATGAAAATAAACCCATTCTCCAAGATAAAAGGCAATAGTATTCTAAAAAATAAATTTTTTTATGTGAACGAGTGTGTTTTTTATAAATTGTTGGTCGGCGGATAATACTCAGGGGGTGAATTGATTATCTATCAAAGTTTCTGTTAAAATAGTAGTGATTTTAAAAAACAAGGCTTCCCCAAATTTAAAATAATATAATGTTTGTTTGATGTGAATTTATATGATACGTAACTGTTCATTTTTTTCTCAGAATATTTATTAGGTCATGGTTATATTAATCTAAAAGTTACTATAACTTTTGAAACAAATCAACCAGTTTAAAATAGATATAAACACATTCTAAACAAACTATCAGATTTTGGTGTTTTATATTCAATTTTAAATAAAAAAGTGTGAAATATAAACAATAAATCATAGAGGAAATGAATACAAGAGGTTCAGCCTCAAGACGAGACTTAATCCTCTCCACATGGTGACCACCTACCACTAAGCAGTTTAAATTAATAAACAGTTCTGATCCACACCAAGGATTAGGGTTTACATTAGCACATAATAATTTCCAGGCACAAGTACCTCTACCACAATTCTATGTGGGAAAAGTAGAAAACATGTCACACTCGACCTCTTTGACACATAATAGTGGGATACAAATTTTTAAAAAGAGTTGAAAGTGCGGATATTCTTTATCCTCTAGTTCAGTATGTGTGTCAAATGGATACAAAATCTTCTCTTAAATATAAGTAAAAATAACACAATGAACCTATAAATGCATATTTGAGTTTAGAAATCTCTATGTGTTATGTATGAAGTGCAGCTTGAGTCTTTCTCTGGAAGTTATCTCCAAAAAACAGAGTTACATGGACTTTTAGCTCTTCCTTCCAGGATAGACAATGTTCCATCCTTTTTATGTGATTGGTAGTCGATAAAGCACAACACATTTGGGATTGAGCTTTATCTCTCAATAATATCTCATAAAATTCTTGAGTTTTTAAAATAAGCATAATAATGGGAACATGAAGTGTTCTTCGTGAATTCTGTAGATGCGTGTGTTCTATATTATTTCTGGTACTCTGCTTTCTCGCACGAGCTTCTCTTATTATATATTTCATGAGGGAAAATAGGTGGTATCATCATGTTGGGTGCATAAAATCCTCATACCCCATACTATCCTATGAATATCCTATAGAAAACATTAAAAAATTTTAGAAACACTTATTACTCTAAATATGACCCTAAGTAAAAAAGTTAAAACACTTTATGAAAATATCGTTAAGTATAGAAGAAACGGTGTCAGAGAGAGTTGTAGGAGCGGTACCACCGGAATAGTTTCACAAGAACTATGTCATATGACCGGTGTCTCATGAACAGTGAGATGAGCAGTGTCATCAGGTTTTATTGAGCCCGTAGTGGTTGCACCTAACTGGTGACTAAGGATTGGATGAATATTCTCTGCCTTTTCAAAAAATAATGAACCGGTGTTTGTATAGAACCGGTGACTGTGTCATGGTGTCGGTGAGGGACCTATGACTGTTTTAATTTCTTTTCAAGAAAAAAATAATCCATCTATATATAAAAAATGACTTAGGTCCATCAATATGGTACTAGAAGTGGTGGGACATCCTTTTCGAAATATTTTCATGGTCTGTATTGGACCGGTGACTATGTCTCATACTTAGAAACATTTGAGTAAACTGACATGGAAAACAACGTTACCATAATGTGAGGGAAGGTAATCGTAATAAAACATTAGTAAAAAATGATAGAATATGAGTGATGATGTGTTCATACATGATTTAATTCATAAAATGATGTGTGATTATAAAGACTTAAGGACTGATATGTGATTTTCAAACCATAAGAGAGTCCAATAATCTAAGGGATCCAAAAATCTCCACATTTTTTATTATAAAAAATCATTGCATGAATAATAGTTTTGTTGTGTTAATTAATAATAGGAAAGAAATATCCTAACATCATGCATTCATTCTCCCCCTTTTTGGATTAATCAAAAAAAGGAAAAAGGAAAAATAAAAGAGAGAAAAAATTCAGTAATGGGAAATAGATGTTATTCAATAAATATATATTCAAAAAAATACATGAATAATAGTACCAAAAAATAAAAATAGAAAAAATGGTTCCCATCAAATAATGACAAGACTAGTCCTTATATTTCAGCAAAGACTCAACGGGTGCAAGGTCTCGAGCAGTCATATCAATAGGTAAAGCAACTGATGGTGCATAACGGAAACGTATGGAAGCAGGGAAAATATGAACAAGTGAAGGTGTTTGACTAGATGATAGTTGCTCAATAATAATAGGCTAAACGTTGGAGAGGGCTTGAGCAAAAAAGGCAGAGAGGTAGGCACAACAGTAGTGGATCCAATACGAGCAGCAAATGGAACCACTATGGTCGGGCTTTGCACATGAAGGTAAGGCATCAACAGGGAGACAAAATTCTCAATAATCTCAATAACATAAGTCATGGAATTCTCAAAGTCATACTAATTCACAATAAACTTATCCATCACATGGGTAAAATCATTGATTTTATCCATTTCTTTCTTGAAGTCTTGAGAAATAGGGGGCATCTTCACATTTTCCACAAGAAATTTGAACTTGATAATCATGTCATGTTTTGTGTACACCTTATTAAAGTACATACCAACATTTTCTCTAATTTGATTCATGGAATAAGAGGCATCATGAGAATAACTAGAGGATAAAATTATGATATGGTCACTTTTTTCTATCACCTAAGATAAAGTTGCCTGAGCATCTTCACTAATTTCACCAAAGACAGGTGGAGCTAGAATTGATAGACTTTGTAGTTTCTCAGAGATTTCCTTCTTAAACTATGGCATGTTGAACTGATTGAGTTGAGATATTACCTTGGTCAGGGATTCCATCAATGACACCATGGAATATTTGTACTCAGATGACATATTGTGGATCCCTTCACCCAATTTTCACTATTTTAGGAGAAGTCTTGAAACTATTGGCAATAAATGACTCTGCAGTAGCTATGATATTATCTAGAATATCCTTAACATCATATCTTGATGCTGAATTGACATCATAATCAACTTGACTAGCAATAGACTTCCTCAACTAGGCCATCTCAGATTTAAGACCATAAAGCTCATCACATGAATTGGTATTCTATTTTTTGAATTGATCTAGAAAACTGTTAATTTTTACTATGAACTACCGCTCTCACTAAAGAACAGATTTCCACTTTGATATTTTCTAGGTCTGCTTTGGTGATAAAAGCACTTGGAGAAGGTGCTAGTTCAACATGGGCAGGATCCATTCCAACCCCTATATTCAAATTTTCTTTCTCTATAGGTGACATTCTAGGAACCGTGATAGGAATTAACTGAAACATGATTTATACATCAAGCCCTTGAAAAATATCATTTCAAGGAAACTCATCACCCTTAGATACAACAAGGAATCTGGGACAATTTTCTATCACAGGAAGAACAGAGGGAAGAGAGAATTCAAAACTTCAACTGGAAGGACTTCGTGCCCCGATACTCCCACCAGGGGTTTCCCTACTATCAATAAGAGTCTCATTACTCTTAAATCCAACCTCGAAAACAATTGAAACTTCATGATCCAATGACATTTCAGCTTCATTTGACCCCAATTTTTGGCTCAATTCATCAATCTCTTCACTAGGTTGTTGCTCTCCCTCAGATTGTGATGGGGATTCAATAACATGAGAAGGGATGCCTTTTCCTTTTCTAGAAGCTTCTTCTTCTCAACATTACTTTTGGCTAACTCAATATCTTCTTTAATTCTTTCATCAACAGAAGGAATAATCTCTACCGGCTCATCATCCCCAAATTGTTCATTACCCTGATCAACTTCCAACACAACAACAGTACTAACTTTTCCACCAGCTTCAACTTCCATTACAGCATCAATTAATTCACTAATTTCCTCAGCAACTTCTTCCTTAGAACATTCTACCAGTTCATCCGATTCCAAACTGGGGCCCACAATATTTTTGGCCTATAGGGAAGATCAAATGGGTTGAATTTTTCATATAACTTGACATAATTTACAATCCAAGACATCATCTAGGGGTTCCAACTAATTTTCATCTTTTTTAAAATAACCTTATAAAAACAATAATCAACTTTTCCATGCACTTCCTCATTTGAACAACCCATTAAATTATAACATAGCATCATAAAAATGAACATTTAAAAGAACAGAGAGGTAGATTTGGAAGTGGTTTTGATCATGTCACTCATTTGTAGTACAATGTATTTATATAAGTTGATATTATGAGCATTTATCATCAGATAGAGAATAAATGTGTCTTGATACTTCATAGTATAAATATCACATTTCCATGGTTAGATAAAATTTTTGAATGGACTTAAATATAAAATGAGTATCACCATCCAACTCGGAAGCATTGGATCTTATGCTTATTCCATCTCCAGCGAGATCACCTAGGGCTTCTTCAATACAAAAGATATCACTGGGAGGTGGAGGTCCTCCTGGATAATCTTCATAGACTCCTTCATAAGAAAACCTTAACCATGCTTCCCATATTATTGAGTAAAATCTTACACTATCATAATTTATCCGGATCCTTACAATACAATCCCCATCATTATATAATGAAATCTTAGGATACTGGTAAACTTGTGATACCCTTTTTGGATATATGTGCATGTCCTCCTTAATGAACCTATCAAACCAACTTTTTTCCTTTATGACATGAAAACATAAGTACATACTTATAAAAAACCTATCTGGATAGATTTATTTCTCAGGAACAATAGTACGTGTCATGACTGTAAGGATTAGCGACACTTCTGGATCAAAGATATTTCTCTTCTTTGAATAATTTCTTCTTTCAATATCTAAGCTAGAGGGGCACTTCATCCTTAACATAAAACCGATTCGATGAACTTTAGAAAGAGAGACAGGATCAGATTCAATATAAGGAGGGATTGAGAGGCATGCATCTTAGAAGGAAAAGGATTTATCCATTAGGGTTTCAATAAATGGTACGGTTTGGGTTTATATAGTAAAGAGTAAGAGGAGTGAATGAGGGAATGTCAAGTGACAACTTTTATCATTTTGTAATTCTAAACTTTATTAAATGTGAACATGATAGGTAAATAAATAAATGAATAGATATTGATATAGTGATGTAGTCAATGCATAAACAATAATAAGGTCCCGAAACTTGTGAGTCAACTTTGAAAGATTGGTGAGTCAGTTCTCTATGAGACCAGTGAGTCATTCTCCTTGTCAAACTGGTGAGACAGTTCACCATGGTATATAGACAAAAATTTATCATTCCTAATTTGTGTCTAATGTAACTTAGTCTCTCAAATATTAAAGGTTTGGTAATGATATCAGTAAGCTGATGTTCAGTTCCAATAAACTCTAGAGTAATATCACCATTTTGAGAATGAACTCTCAAAAACAGATGTCTTATATCAATATGTTTAGTTCTAGATTGTGAAACATTATTCATTGAAATTTTAATTGCACTTGTGTTGACATAGTTTATGGGGTTATATATAAATTAAAAACCATAGTCTAGTAAGGTATGTTTCATCCACAAAATCTTAGCGCAACAACTTCTAGCAGCAATGTATTCTACTTTTATAGTTGAAAAAGCTAAATAATTCTGTTTCTTACTACTCCATGATATTTGAGACTTTCCCAAAAGTGGCATCTTCTAGAGGTTCTCTTCCTATCTAAGTAATATCCACCAAATTCAGAATCTGAATATCTATCCAAATAAAAGGTTTTTCCTATAGGATATAATAGTCCTCATTTGGATGTATATTTGAGGTATTTGAAAATTATTTTAATAGAATTTAAATGAGATTATTTTGGATTTTCTTGAAATTGGAAACACAAACACACACTAAACATAATATCAGTCTTACTAGCAGTTAGGTATAGAAAACTATTAATCATTCTTCCATATGTTGATTGATCAATTGACTTTCCATTTCTATGAAGATACAATATACATATATAAATCCTAGTAGTTTCACTACATTTAAGACTATCAATGACACATCTTTGTAATATATTTTTGGTATATTTACTTTGATTCAGAATAATACTTTCTTCATTTTTAAATATTTTAAATCCAAGAAAATACATAAGCACTCCCATTAAACTCATTTCAAATTTACTTTACATTATTTTTAAAAAGTCATTACACAAAGAATTTTTTGAAGATCCAAAAATAATATCATCAACATATATTTGAGAAATTAAAACATTCCTGGAAATTATCCTTATAAATAAATTATGATAAAAAATTCCTTTTTTAATATATTTTGAAATTAAAAAATTACTAAATCTATCATACCAAGCTCTAGGAGCTTGTTTTAATCCATATAAATCTTTTGATAATTTAAAAACATGATCTGGAAAATGAGGGTTTGCAAAACTAGGGGTTGTACAACAATGACATCCTCAACTATATAACCATTTAGGAATTAACTTTTGACATCCAATTGATATAGTTTGAAATCTAAATATGATGCATAGGCAATTAAGATCCTAATTTCATCAATCCTAGCAATTAGGTAAAAGGTTTCTTCATAATAAATCCATTCTTCTTGATTATAACCCTATGTAAATAACCCAGATTATTTTCTAACTATGTTACCAGCTTCATTAACTTTATTCCTAAACACCAATTTAGTTCCTATAGTTAAGGTATTATTGGGTATATCATCTAAATTTAAGATTTTATTTGTTTCAAACTGCTTAATTTCTTCTTGCATAGCCATCACCCAAAATTCTTCATTGATTGCATCACTGGCATTTTTAGGTTCAAACTGAGACCAGAGAGCTTGATGTTCAACTTGATTTCTCAAGGAAGATCTAGTTGGCATTACTTTATCTAAATCTCCAACAACAGCATCCAAAGGATTGTTTTTAAGAGTCCTAGTTGGTCTATAAAATCTAGGAATGGTTATTCTAGGCTCTTCTATAGGTTTAGGTTCAAGATGTTGAGAATTGAGAAAATTCATAGCACTAGATGTTTTAACATATTCAATAACAGGATGTGTTGCAGGTTTTTCATATATATTCAGGTTTGACATATCATATTCAAGAGTATCTAGTGAAATGGGTCTATACAAGATTGTATCTGTTTAGCCTATGAATCCACTAACCTTTTTGATAGGAAAACCTACGGTGGGAATATTTCCATTAAACTGGATATTACTAAGGCTTTTGATACCATTGATTGGAACTTCATATTTAATGTTCATAGGAATTTTGTATTCAATGAGACATTTATTAATAGAATTAGAACATTGTTTAATTTGGCCAATATTTCTATTCTTCTAAATTGTTCTCCTATATGATACATCAATTGTTCGGGATCAGACAAGGAGACCCTCTTTCGGCTATCTTGTTCTCTATTGCTGAAGAATATTTAAGCAGAATTCTTTCGCATGATATCAAAAATGGAAATATCAAGCCTAACCCTTCTTCTAGAAATTTGAATACCCCTTACCATCTCCTCTATGTTGTTGATATAATCTTATTTTTACAAGGGGACAAAATAAATTTGAACAATCTTAAATCCATCCTATTACACAATGAAGAAGTTTCCAGATAGCATATCAACTGCCATAAATCTTATATTTATTTTGGATATGACTATCCCTCTGGTGGGAAAAATACCATTATGAATATTCTTGGTGTTAAGGAGAAATATCTACCCTTTATTAATCTTGGAGTTCCCATAGTTTTGGGTAGACCTAAAGCAGTGTGTTTCTCCACTATCATTGATCAAACTCTTCGACATCTCTCCTCTGGGAAAGGTACAAATATCTCAATGGTAGGGAGAATTTTTCTTGTTAAATATACAATTGTTTCCAAACTGGTTTAATCCAGGATGATCTATAAATGTCTGGATAGTCTTTTAAAATTCATCAATGTTTCCATTTAAAATTTTGTCTTGATGGGGACCAATCTCGAAAGAAAGCTGGTTAATATACCTTGGTCCACTTGTTGTAAGCCTATTGATAAAGGAGGTATCAGAATAAAAAACCTCACAAATTTCAACTAGGCCCTTCAAGATATGCTTACATGGAATCTCATTTGGAATAAATTTTCCTCCACAGATGTTCATAAAGCTCTATTCCTTGATAAATTTTGAAACAATAGCCATAGTTATTTCACATCCTTCATATGTACATCCATCAAATGTACCTTCAAGTTCATTATAAATAACTGTAGATGGATGGCCAAAAGAGACTCTAATTTGATTTTTTGGCTTGATATTTAGACTGTCGCTCCATTAATCTCCTTGATATCTTCCTCTCAACTCACTGTTCACATCAATGACACAATCAAGAACATTATGCTTATGAAAAATACTTATCTTCCTGAGGAGATTAAGAGTATTGTTGAAAACTATCATATCACGATTAATGATGAATTTCTTATCTGGGAACCTTCAAATAATGGGATGCTCTACATGAAGAGATTCTACAATCATTTTTCTAATAATGATATCAATAACTTTAGCTTGTAAAATAGATTCAATAAATCTTGGATCAAGCCTTCTAGATTTACCGTTGTTTGGTGCATTGCTCATGGTAGGATTCCCAATGACTCTTGTTTACAGGCCATTGGAATCAACCTTTTCTCTAAATGTCGTATGTGTAACCAGAATCGTGAGGATATTAACAATATCTTCCTTTCCTGTGATATGGCTACTTTACTTTGGAATTATATTTTTGATATTTTTGAATGCAATTGGTTGTTTTTTAGTTTTTTAATCTCTCAGATTCAATGATTCATGGAATCATCATACTCCCAAAAAATCAAGAATATGGTGATCGCAGATGTTGCAGAGCTTCTACATGCAATCTGGTATGCAAGGAAGGAATATACATTTCACAACATCTCATTCAACCCTAATAGAGGTAAAATGAGAATTCTCATTGCCATCCGGGAGGAGGCATCGATATAGAAAGATCATTGTAACAACTCGGTCAGAGATCATAGGATTCTGCGATGAATTGGGATTGAGGAAAAATACCCTCACCCCAAATTCACTCTTGAAGACTTTTGGCAGCCCCCTCCCATAGGATGGATCAAATTCAATGTGGATGGCACCTCTAAAGGAAACCCTATCCCAGTAGGTTGTGGATCCATCTTCAGAAATCATCTTGACCAGACTCTTGGTTGCTTTTATGGCTCTTGTGGAGTCTCTACCTCCCTGGTTTCCGAGATGCTAAGTGTCATACATGCTATTTCGTTTTCCAACCTGCACAACTGAAACAACATCTGGATAGAGAGAGACTCCTTTAATATCATTCAGGATATCTGGATGGGCACCATACATCTATCTTGGAAGCTCAGTGCCTGAAGGATAGACTTTATAAACACATACTTACCGTGACGCCAACAGAATTTCCGATAGTCTTTCAAACATGGGTGTTGATAATTATATGACTTGGAGGGATGAGAATTCCCTTGAGTTGTTCCCTCTTGATGTTTGGGATGTAAAAAATTGTATTTTTTAGACTTGTGTAACTTCTTGAATTTTAATAATAATTTTTTTTGTTTTGTTCCCTATCAAGAACACTTCCTTTTAAAAAAACATCAAGACTATCTAGGGAGATCTTTGGCTCATATGGATATGTCTCATTTGAAATAAATATGAATAGATTCTTCCACACATTTGGTTCTTTTATTAAATACATTATATGATTTGTTGGACATGGAATATCTAATAAATATTCCTTCATCACTTTTAGAGGAAACATTATCTAAATTACCCTTACTGTTAAGAATATAAACATTACATCCAAACACATTAAAATAATTTATCTTTGGTTTCCTATTTTTCCATAATTCATATGGGGTTTTCTTAAGGATAGGTCTTATCATGACTGTTGATTATGTAACAAGCTATATTAACAGTTTCATCCCAAAAATAAATTGGTAAATCGTATTCATTGTGAATTGTCTTAGAAATCTCTTATAGGTTTCTATTTATACTTTCTACTACACCATTTTGTTGAGGTTTCCTAGGGGTAGAAAAGTTTTTTCTATAGAAATTTTGAGTACAAAAAGATTAAAAGTCTTTCATTTGAAACTCACATCCATGATCACTTCTATGAGATTTTATTTTAAACCTACTACGGTTTTTTACATATCTTGCATAATTATTAAAGTAATTACACAGTTCACCTTTATGTTCTAGAGGATGGGTCTATGTGTACCTAGATAAGTCATCTAGTAGAACATAAATACTATGCTTCCCATTTAGACTTGAGGATATAGATGGACAAAATAAATCCATGTGAACCAACTCAAGAGGGTGATAATTAGTTACTTCATTATTTGGTTTGAAATATATTTTATGTTTCTTTCGCTTTTGACAAGGATTGCACACTTTATTGTCTGGAAACTCTAGCTCAGGTAGGTCTCTAACTAGTCCTTTTCTAGATAAATTCTTTAGTGAATGGGTGTTATAGTTCCCTAATATCCTACACCAAAGAGAATATTCATTCTTAAAATAACTAAGACATGATACATTTTGCTATGCTATAGAATCTATTTTTACAGCATATACATTATCACTTCTAAGGGATGTAAATACTAACCTACTTATGGAATAAAAAAACCTGGAATGAATCATTTTAAAATTTGGAATTAAATCCATAATCTCATAATTGAGATATTCTAAGTAAATTATACTTCAATCCATCAACATAAAGTACTTTAGAAATTAATATAGAGTTATGGTTACCAATCTAGTCTAGGACGATAATTTTTTCTTTACCATTGTCACAAAATGTGACGTGTCCTCCATCTATCATGATGTGATTCTTGAAGCTTGAGTAATCTTTTGTCATGTGTCTAGCACATCTACTATCCAAGTACCACTGATTTCTACATGACCTCTTTAGGAATTTTTCCTATAAAATAGATCAAATAAGAAGGGATTTTGGTACCCATGCTTGTCTGGGTCCAGAAATATAAATAATAAGGGCATTAGCAACCCACACTTATCTCATAGGTTTCCTATAAGCAGGTTCAAACGATTTTGAGAAAAAAAAACATAATTTAGTCTAAAATAATGTGAGAAAATAGATAAATTTGATGAGCTACTTGAGCGGGAACATACAGTAGAGTTTTCATTTTTGGACAGAGAGATAGACTTTCCAGTTTTGGGTGTAAAATATGTTTTGGAATAGTTTCTTTGTCTTGGATGATATCCCAATATAGTAGAATACCAAGGAGCTATATGTTTACCAAGTAATTGAGTGAGTGTGTCTTTACCATTAGTAAACTTTTATAGATCCTTCTTTAATTGATCATTAGATTACTTTAGATCATTATTTTCTTTTAGCATCTGTCTATTTTTCTCTTCCTCAATAATGAGTTCGGATTTAAAATTTCCATAGAATGCATGTTGTTTCTTAAATGATTTATAGTTATATTTTAGTTCATTATAGGTTTTATCCAAAATATTAAAATATTAAAATTATTCATAAGTGGTCACCTTTTCAGATTCAGATTCATCATTTTATTAATAACCATTATGTGTAGGTGAGTCAAGGGTTACCTCAGATGTGTTTTTCATGAAATACATGCTTACATTTTCTTCTTTCTCATCCTGAGAATAAGCAGATTCATTGGAGATATCCTCTGATGCACTATAGGTGGATTTTATTGATTTCATATATTTCTTATATTTATAATCATATTTTTTTTATATTTTATATTTTTATAGTCTCCCTTTACATGTACTCTTCCTTTTCATTCATAGAAAACTATTTCTTCTGATTTATCAAGCTTTTTCAAATCCTTTTTCCAATGAATTTGTTCTCGTATTTTCCTTTGAAGTTATGCTTTCTTAAAAATTTCTTCCTCTTATAAAAGTTCATGAATCGTATTGCCTACTGGGCTATTTCATCATTACCATCTGAGACTGATTCTTCACTTCTTTAACTATCAAGAGCATCCTGAACTTTTTCATTATCTTTTATCTTGGAGAATGTAGTCATGAATGCTACATATTTTTTCTTTGTCTCTTTCTCCTCCAGTTTCAATTTTAATTATTATTTATACATCATTAACTTTCCAGTGAGTTCTTTGATATGTAATTTATGTATGTCAGAAGACTCTCTAATAGAGACATAGGTTACTCTCCATCTATCAGGTAGGAATCTAAGAATCCTCCTGGTTTTTTCTTTGATAGTAATATCTCTTCCAAGAGAAATAATTTTATTGATAATCTCATTGATATAGAGATACATGTTAGAAATATTCTCATCAATTTTCATTTACAAGTTATCATATTTAATAGTATATGTATTAAATCATCAATTCCTTAACATTGATGTTCCTTCATGAGAAACAGAAAGAGTGTCCCAAATTTCATAAGTAGCTTTGCATGCTAAAATATAATTTAATTCTTCATCTCTTGAAGAACAGTATAAATAATTCATATATTTATAGTTTTTTATAGGCGGCCTTAGTTAGGTCATCACATGTGTTATTAGAAGTAGTAAGGATCTTATATTCTTCTACAACTTAAGACCAAATTTCAGAACCCATTTTCTCTATGTGCATTTCCATTTTTATTTTACATTGTGAATAATTGGTTCCAATCATGAATGGAGGTCTGTTTATAGAAGCACCATCCAATCTGTTATCCATAATGATATTTTAGAGGGATATTGAAAGAGAAATTTTTTTACAAATATTATAAATTATAATATCTTGAAATACAACTAAAATCACAGTTTAAAATATTGATAAAATAGATGAAAAAAATTGAGAACATTAACATAAGAGAGATAAAAAATATTATTCTAATACAAAATGTTAGTCAGAGTAGAATACCCATGGGGGTGAAATGAGTATCTATAAAAATATCTATTAAAACAATTGTTATTTTAAAACACAAGGTATCCCAAAATTTAAAATAAAAAAGTTCATTGCTAGTGAATTTATAAAAGTCCTAAATGTTAAATTTGTTTCTCAGAAGATTGATTAGGTATTGGTTATATTAATCATATCATTACTATAACATTTGAAACAATCCTACTGGTTTAAAATAGATATAAACACTTGCTAAACTAAAAATCAGATTTTGGTTGTTTATATGCAATTTGAAATAAAACAGAGTGTGAAATATAAACATAAAATCACATAGGAAATGAATATAAGAGGTTCAGTCTCATGTCATGAACTAATGATCTCTACTTGGTGATGACCTTCCACTAAGAAGTTTAAATTATTAAACAGTTCAGATCCACACCCTGTATCGGGGATTACAATAGCACCGAGGGCTTTCCAGGTACAATTACCTCTACCACAGTTCTACGTGGGAAAAACAAAAAATAGGTCACACTCGACCTCTTCCACTAATAAAAGTAGGTTATAAATGTGTAAAATTATTTGAAAGTGGGGATATTTAGTATCCCCCAATTATGCACCGGAGATAGTGTGTGTGTGTCAAATAGATAAACACACTAATATAAAATGTATGTAAAAAAAACACAATATAGCTAGAAATGTAGAGTTGAGTTTTAAAGGCTCTATGTATTATTTAATACAGATCTGGACTCCTTGTTATGCATGATGTGCAGTTTGAGTCCTTCTCTAAAATTTTTCTCCAAAAAATAGAGTGTCATGTACTTTTGGTTCTGACTTCTAGGATAGACAATGATCCGGCCTTTTTTGTGAGTGGTAGTCGATGAAGCATGACACAGTTGGGCTTGAGATTTATCTCTCAAAAAGAACTTGTAAAATTCATGAGTTCATCAGGTAAACAAAATAACAAGAACATGATTTGTTCTTCATTTATTGTGCATATGTTTGTGTTCTCTATTATGTATGTTCGTCTTCTTTCTTGAATTTTCTTCTCTTATTATTTATTTCTTGAGGGTTGATTGGTGGTATCATTATGTTGGGTGTAAAACATCCTCATACCTCATATTATTCTCTAAATATCCTACATAAAACATTATATATTATCAGAATCATTAATTTTTCTAAATATGAGTATTAGTAAAATGTTCAAACAGTTTATGAAAATATGGTAAAGTATATAAGAAACAGTGTCATGGTGTGTTATAGGAACGGTGCCATAAGAACAGTGTCACAAGAACTATGTCATATGATCAGTGTATCAGGAATGGTGAGTCCTTACATGCCATGGAGTGGTGTCATCAGGTGTTTATGAACCCGTAGTTGTGGAACCTAACCGGTGACTGTGGAATGTAAGACAATTCTATGCCTTTTCCAAAAATAATGGACCAATGCCAGTATGGAACTAGTGACTGTGCCACGACGTCAGTGAGGGACCGGTGACTGTGTCATGTCAATTGTGAAACATTGATTCACTATCTGAGAAGGACCATTGAATACTTCATGTCCATTGTGAAGACAAATAATACGTCTATTTATTAAAAATGACTCAGGTCCTTCTGTATGGGACAGAAAGCGGTGGAACATCCTTTGCAAAATATTTGGCAGCTCTGTATAGGACTGGTGATTGTGTCTCATACTTAGAAACATTTGAGTAATCTATCTTGGAACAAAAACATAATAGTAGGGTAAGATAAGGTATTTCTAATGAAACATTAGTAAAACAATATAGAATATGAATGATGATGTGTCCATACATGATTCAATCCTTAAAATGATGTGTGATCATCAAAGCATAAGGACAGATATGTGATTGTCCAACCTTAAGAGAGTCCAATAATCTCATTGATCCAACATAAGTGAATTAAGAAAATAATTTTTTAATGATTTAAATGATATATATATATATATATTATATATTCAATAAAATTTTTAAAACTCATCTTATATTTTTTATATACAAGAGATAAGAATGAATCCCATTACACGCCTAAAAATGGTAATTTTCTAAAAAGATGTTTTCTACATTTTTATGTTACACATATTTTGAAAATAAAATTTTAAACTATGATAAAATTTATTCGATAAATTTAAAAAAATCTGAAATAGGTATATCAAAATTATTTTAGGCTGAATTTTAGGTATTTCTCTGGGAAGTATCATTTTTTTAATGAATAGTGAAAATATTGAATTTTAGTTTTAAACTATCTTTTAGTTTAAATACATTATGATGTTAAAATATTTTTTATTTGTTTTAATGTCAAAATAGTTCAATTATACATATATTAATCCAAATTAGTTCATTGGAATCAATTTCATATTGAAATTGAATATAAAAATTTGGTAAACGTTTGGTCTTTTTTTCTTTTAAATTTTCTTCCTTATAACGGTTTTGGGACTAATTATAAATTTATTTCTATAACATATATTATATAAATTTGTAAAAATGGATTCCATATTTTTGTAGTTGGGGTTGGGCTTAGTGGTAAGCACCCCTTAATCCTACATGAAAAATGTGGGTTTAAAACCCATGGGGAAGAAGCACTGTAGCAGCACTGTAGCAGTACTATATCAGCGACAGTACTGTTGATCGGCAGGATGTAGCAGCGGCAGGATATTGTAGCGGTGGCAGGGCACTGTAGCAGCAGTGGGTACTATATCATCCAGGTTACTATTCACAGAATGGGCCTTAGGCCAAAAATTTGAGCCTACGGGCCATGTAATGGGCTACATGCCCACTGGGCCTTCGGGCTATGTAATGAGTTTTCCTATACCCAGTTAAAAGAGGTCTTTTCTTTTCTTTAATAATAAAATAAGACATCATCCCCAACCTTTAAAAAAAATGGATTCCATATTTTGAATCAGAATAATTTAAAATTTCTCAGATGGACAAATTAATTTCCTCTCATTTTTTAGTGAAACTAGTTAAAATTAATCACGACGATGAATGGGAAAATAATTTTACAAAGGCGAAAAACATTAAACATAATGGAAAAAATGACATTGAATTTTTTTTTCAAAACCAATTTGGTAATGACCCATTCATTCCCATGAACATGGTATTTTACACATTAGGCCTAGTCTTTACATTTTTTCTTTCCCTAGGATCTATCCCTCAATCATTTTCCAGGAAAAGGCCTCATGATGGGAGAGGTATCCACAACGCCTTATAAAGGGGTGCTTCATTATCCTCCTCTATCGATGTGTGATTTCCATAATACAACCCATATAGAAGGGCCTAGTGTACTCACTGACACATCAGATGGATCCTAGATCTAATACCATTTGTAACGGCCCAGCCCAACCCATGATAATGATATTGTCTATATTGGTCCTAGACTGTATTCTTTTGCTTTCTGTAGGCTCTAACCCTAAAAAATTTCCCAAGAAAATTCCTCATGATGGGACAGGTATCCATACCACTATATAAAGGATTGTTCCATGTTCCTCCTACTTTGATGTGGTATTTAAATAATACCCCCCCAGAAGGTCCCATCATCCTTACTGGTGCATCGAATGGACACTTCCTCTGATAAGAAAATTTAATGAACTGTATCGGGTTTCCCTTGAAACTATCACCTGACCCGATCAATCGATAACCAAAAGGGTGTTTCTGATCCCCATGGGCATGTGAAAAGCACGCGGGCATCGAAAGAAATTTATAGGGAATACTTTTCCCCAATCCTAAGAAAACACATGGTGTATATGTACATGATGAAATAAGTAACATCGTAAAGAAAATAAATATATGCCATAACAGTTAAAAATGAAGTGGGAAATTAATATAAAAGTAGATAAAAACATCATGGGATAAGTCCAAATACAAGGTACCAAAACCAAAAAACTACTCCATGTGATGGTATGGATGAACTCCAACCATCTAACCATTAGTTACCCAACCCAACTGATATGAACCTTGACTACCTTACTGTAGTACCCTACCTTTCCTTTCATTTTATGACATAAAAAGGTATATGCACCACCAAATAGGTTCACATGGTGTGAGCTAACTTGATTAATAGGATCCCACCTAGGTGTTCCAAAACAATTATACATATAACAATTATTATATGCTCATTTTATAAAAATGGAATGATATGTAGTAAATATGTTTTTATAGAAACCACGGAATACATTTACTCTTTATCCTAGTTATGAAACAAAAGTAAGTATATCATTTTCAAAGAATATTTTCCATAACATCTTTCATAATAAGAAAAATGCATATTAGGGATAAAACAAAAAATCCATGCAATATGAATTAATAGTAGCCGGACAAGAATCACAACAATAAGGAATAATATAGGTCATACAACAAACTACTCATGCCCAAAAATCTACGAATGGTGTATTGTGGAAAATGAAGGCAATTATCTACACTCCGGGACCAGGAATACACCATATAAAGTTACACCCAAACATCATATATGTACATAGATCAAATAATCTACACTCTAGGAAAAGTGGAACACCAAGACAGTGAACCCCCACAATGGATGTAGGCCTCAATAAGAATCTTCCATCTAGTACCCCCGGTAACCCATGTTCTCATTTTCACAATCAACTTATTGTTTCAAAAATCATATCAAACCCCATTTTAATAAATCATTTTTAATGCTTTAAAAATTCCCCTTTTCATTTAATTTGTTAAAAAACAAGGTAAAACCACTTTTATTAAAATGTAACAAACCAAACTAGGTTTCCCTCAAACCTAGAACCACACCCAATCCATCACACACCTGAAGGGAATTCATAATCACCATGGGTGGACGAAAAGACCTAGCCATTGAATGAAAAACCAAAGGGAACAATTTGCCCTAATTCTGAACTAAAAATGGAATATATATTCACGAAGCAAGATGGAACAATAGAAAGACAATAACTACATTCCATAACTATAAAAAACATAGTGGAATAGAAAAACTATAAAAGTGTCCAAAAATTCCAAGAGACAAGGCCAATATAATGTACCAAAACCAAACTGCTACTCCATGTGATGGCGTTGATGAAATCCCACCATATAACCCCTGTCTACGCAACATAGCTAACATAAAACCTCACCTCCTCATTATGGTGCCTTTCCTTTACCTGCATTCAAATAAATACAAAGGTCTACTCACCATCAAAGAGATGCACAGGGTGTTAGATAACATGATCAACAGGATCCCACCCTGGTGTTCCATAACAAGTGTTTATATAAAAATTCCTTTATTCTCATTTTAACCAAAACATGGAATGACATGCAGTAAATATGTTTTATAGAAACCATGGTAAACATCTCATATTTATCATAGTTCTAAAACAAAATAGGGTATATCTATTTCAATTAACATTTTCCATATCATCATTCACAAGAACCAACATTCATATCAAGTGTAAAATGAAAAATCCAAGCAATGAAAAACCAATGTAGCAACACAGGAATCAGAACACAAAGGAATAAAAAACGTCAAGGATTATACTAAAGATACATAAAAATATATGAATAGTGTATTATGGTACCTGAATGCAATTATCTACACTATAGGACTAGGGAGACACCCCAAAAAGTGAAACCCCAATATCATATACATGCCTAGAGTCAATTATCTACACTCTAAGACAAGAGGAACTCCCTAAAAAGTGAACCCTTGAAATATATTATCACCTCAAGTTAAACCATCCACCACATACCCAAGGTAACCGATGTGATCATTTTCACAATCATCTAAATGTTTCAAAAATCATTTCAAAATCCATTCTAAAAAATCCCTTTTAATGCTTTGAAAATACCGATTTTCTTTCTGTTTATCAAAAACCAAACTAAAACGACTTTTATTAAAAATATCTCTCCAACACACAAAAACCATCATGCAAATTTTATAACAATATTTTTATAAACCAAATTTTAAAAACAAACAAAATATAGTTTTTCAAACATAGGCAATAGATGGAACCAACTACATCAAAACTTGGGTCACACATGCCCGCAATAATATCAACAAACCAAAAATCCCACCAATGACAACAGAGACCCTAGAATGCAATTAAAACATCTTGGGATTGATCCAATCGATTACAAGGGTTAGTGGAATAGATTAAATACCACATACAATAAAAACAAATTCCCACAGCACCATGAAAAAAATGGAATGGTCTTTGGAATGAGATAACATCATGGATCATGGGAGAAGGCAAGAATTGACACCAATTTAGATCAATGATTCTAGTAATGAAAACTATGGACACTACTATTATCAATGGAAACAAATATGTCAAAAGGAATCATACCTTGAGAGATGCACTCTGGCCATAAAGAAGATCAAAGGCCAATCAGATCATCTTAGAAGGAGGAAAGTCTCCCAAAATAACCTAAAAATTGTCTTGAGTTGAGAGAATGATAGTCTTGAGAAAACTAATAAAAAAATACTATTTATCCACTTTTAAAATCTACAGGTGGTCTGATACACAATGTATAACCTATTTTCATGTCATGTAACTTCCTAAGTCCCACATACGCCGAAAATCATATTACCTCAGACTAAAAACATGACCTTTTGTTAACTAATGGAATATAGTGTATCTTCACATTTTGGAAACTCTCACAATATGAAGTATTTCACAAATTTCATCCAACAACTCTTACACGTCGTGTAACCTAGTCACAAAGCATGAAATCCTCCTCTGGCATGAAGAAAAAAGTTGGTTATTGCTAAGAATATAAGAAATCTATTACTTCACAATTATACGTATCCTCCAAATTTCATCTTTGTCTTATGTCGGAAAAGGGAAAACCATGACATGGTTAAGGACATACCTGACAGATCAATAACATGATTTTAAAAACACTACAACATAAATAAATTCTATGCCCAGAATGTCATGTGGGAGATGAAATCCTTGGAAATGATGATCCCACTGGTCTTTCATCAATGATTCAGGTTCCCATGACTCTTTATATTATCATACATGTTTCCATAGAACTCTGACCAATAGAATCAGCTTCCCACACAATACTTTCACTTGATATTCAATGATTTCAAATAGTTTTTCCAGAATAGAAACATCTGGCTCTAACTCAATTTCTTCACAACTCTGAACATTATTGGGATTAGGATGGTACTTCCTGATCTGAGATATGTGGAAGACATCATGAATACACTTCAATTGAACTGGAAATGCTAATTATTAAGGAACTTGTCTAAGTCGCTCAGTTCCCTCAAATGGTCCAACATATCTTGAGGCCATCTTTCCCTATTTTCCAAACTGACGATGACCCAACCTAGGATAAAATTTTAAAAAACACCAATATCTAATAGAAATCTCTAGAGGATGGCTTTGACAATCCCCCCTAATACTTGTATCAACTATGTGTTTTAACCAAATGTCGATGCACATCCTAAAACATTTCTGACATCTTCTGGACCAAACTCAGTCCAACTAAAGATACTTCTCCCACCTCCACCCAATAAAGATGTTATCTTCATGGGCAAACATATAACACGTAGAAGGGATCCATTCATATCAAATACTAATAGCTACTGTAGAAAACAAACTCAACTAGTCCCAGGTGTCTATTCCATGATCCACTAAAATCCAAGACACTAACAGGCAGAATATCCACTAGAGTATGAATTCCTCACTCATTCAGACTGTTTGTCTGTGGATGGTAAGTTTTTTCCAACATGACATTATTTGTCATTTCTTCTTCTAGAATCCTTTAAAACCTCAAGGTCAACCTAGGACCCCTATCCAAAACAATTGAAGAAGGACTTACATGTATCCTCAAAATATCCTACACATAAAACATACATATATCATCAACCTTAGTGGTAACCTTAATCATAATTAAATGAGCAGACTTGGTAAAGTAATCAACAACCACCCATATACCATTTATCTATTTTGGATATTATGGTAATCGAAAAAAAATACATTGATACCTTATCCCACTTCTAGATTCTTACTAGAAGAGGTTGAAGAAAACCGGAGGGTTTCAAGTGATATACCTTTATCCGTTGGAAGGTGTAACAAGGGGACATAGAATCTGCAATGTCAAGTTCCATACGAAGACACTAGAATGATCGTCTCGTGTCATAATGCATCTTTGTCGTTCCTGGGTGAATGACCCATAAAGATATGTAACAATTAAAAATCACTAAAATTCTCACAGATACGGGGACGACAACCCAATTCCAATGGTGGAGAATACCTTCTGAAGACAGATACCAACCAAAAATGGTATCCCCACCATAAAGGCATTCTCTAATTTTAATAAACTCACCATCATACTACTAAATCAACAAAATAGACTCCATGAGAGATGATGATAACTGAAAAATAGTCATAACCATACATAAAGCATCCTTATAATAATCTAAGTAAATCATGGAAAAAAATCCCAATATAGTTTCACTCCTACATCAATTCAAAAATATATTTTAATGGTTCTTTCCTGCTAAGAGCATCAGTAATGAAATTCCCATTCCCCGAGGTGGAGGTGATATTGAACTAAAATTTCTGAACGTATTCTACCCAATTCCTCTATCTGGTATTCATGTCTTTCTAAAAATAGATATAACTAAAACTCATATGATCATAATTTTCTGTGAACTTTTCCCAAAAAAAGGTAGTTCCGCTAACATTTAAGTGAATGCATAACTATGGAAAGCTCAAAATTGTGAGTGGGGTAATTCTTATCATGAGGTCAAAACTGAAGAGATCCATAAGCTAAAACATGGCCATATTTCATAAGCACATATCCCAAACTAGAACCAGAAGGATCAAAAAACACCACATACCCCTTATCGAGCTCAGGTGAGACCAGAATAGGAGCTTATGTCAGAATCCATTTCACTTCATCGAAAGAGGAAAAACACTTCACATAAAAGGTTAATTATAGTACTTTATTGTTCATATATTTCAAATGTGACACCATCTTAGATTAATCCTTAAAAACTTCTTGATAGAATCTTGAAAGGCAATGAAAGCTCTGTATAACAAAGACATTATGTGGTTCTTTCCATGACCATATTGTCATCACCTTCCCAGGATCGAATGATAATACATGATTATAAATATTACACCCTAATAACATCACTTATTTAATACAAAAAAAGTTTTAATTCTTTCCATACAAATGGTGACATCAAATAATTTCCTGAACCAAACATATATGGTGCTTGTGCTGACACTAAAATTTCTAATGAACCAGAATATCATCCACAAACAAAACTACAAAATTGTCAACATATTAATGTAATATCAAATTCATCAAAGACAAAAAACTAAATGAGTGAAAATGATACAATAAATATCACTATATATTTCTAATGTCCATTATATCTCTTGGATGAAGCCTTTGGTATATCAGATTCACAAAATCTAAGCTTATGAAAACTTGAATGAAGATCAATAATTGAAAATCTCTTTTCTCCCCTTAACTGATCAAACAAACAATCTTATTGAGACCATGGGTATTTGATCCTAATTGTTTCTCTGTTAAAATTCTAATAGTATACACAGAATCAAATTGAACCATCTTTCTTCTTGGAAATGAGAATTGGGGATAACCTAGGAGAAACACTTGGGTGAACAAAAACTTTTTCCAACAGTGCATCCAGCTAAATCTTGAGATCTTTCAACTCTAATGGTGACATGAGATAAGAAGGTATCAATATCAGTTACATACCTTGAACCTAGAAAATCATACACTCTATGTATCTCTCATGGGGGAGAAAATGTGAGTCATTTGGGAAAATGTCATAAAATCTCCAAACAACAATGGGAAGATCAAAAATCAGAGAAACATCTTCAGGGTCAAATTTAATAGCAAAACAAAAAACATCTAAAATCTGGGCAGGAAGGCCCTGCATGACTAGACCTTGGGTCCCACTCCCCCATAAACCTGTGAGATATATCATAAGCCACATTAAACAAAATCCTCTGATGACAAAAATCAACCTCAGTTCGATGACTGACAAGATTATCCATACTAATGATGACATCGAATAGATCTAGATCAATATTGAGAAAACCCCAAAATAGATTCATATCATCCATCATGAACAAACAAGAAAACTGAAACCCCTACTCTTTCCTCTTGAAAATTGGTGTCACTAACTACATTACAAAGGGAATAAGTTTTTTGGATGATTAATCGTATCGGAAAAAGTGATGATATAAATGAGTGGGTGAAACTAGAATCAAACAATGTAATTTCTACTGAATATCAATTAAAGATAGTACATATAACTATTTCTAGAAATGCATCGACTTCCAAAAGACAATCATCTAAAACATCAAATTTCTTCACTTGTGGGGTCTACAACTATATCCTTATATTCATTTAAGCTTTAGACAACACTGCAGTAGCCTTTGGAGTTGACGAACCCATATAATAATGAAGAGTAGACCTAGCCTAACAGAAGCCTTGTACGTTACCAACATGTCCACACCTATTTCGCATATTCATTGGCATGGGAAAAAAACCTATAGAGTGTCCGACCATGCCACACCGATAAAAATCCATAGACACACTACTAGTTTTAGCAGACAGTGTAGAGGATGATCTTTGTTGAGATCCACCTAAACCACTTCTACAATGATCATTCCACTCTCTCTTCATCACATGAATGCAGCTGAAACTGCCACTAGACAAGGGAAAATGGTTAGGAAACCCAACCTTTCCCTCCACTTCCATATCTACAATCATAGATATACCTACCATCTCCAATTAAGTAGAATGTTGCAACACAAATACCTATGTTATGATATCTGGTCACAAGCCCTGCAGTTACTTATGATCAATCAACTAGTCATTATTTACCATGTACAGAGAAAAATGGACAAGCTTATAAAACTAGTTGGTGTATGTAAACACCAAATTCTCTCCATACTAAAAGGATATGAACTGTAAATATTTAAAAAGAATTAGGTACTCTAAGAAAACAAGTTGGAAGAATAGGGTTTTGAAACCCTTACAACTCAAATAAACAAGTCTGTCTTCCTAGATCATGGAATCCCACCATCAGATATCGGAACCATCAAGCCTAAATACTGCACACTACACCTTGATATTATCAGGTGTCTCTAGGAAGTCAAATATTTTATGGATCCTATATTTATATTCTAATGCCTCTTTAGATTCATTCATTCCTTTAAATGAAGGTGTATTATCATGTATGAATTCCCACAATTGATCTCTCTTTTTTCCATCTTCTAGATGTAACTCAATAATTTCATTCTCAACCGGGGGTACATCTTGATCAGTAGCACGAACTTACTGTATGATTTTTTTGAATATATTATGATCTATAGGCGGATTCTCTTGAGTAGCATTAGTTTCACCTTCTGGATGAACTTGTATACGACGCCTCAGAGGCATAATGTTACACAACGATGCAAAAAAATGATGAGCTAACAGATCAAATCATAGTAAAAACCCAAAAAAACCATATGTAGAAACTGATAATTAAAATAAAACCCAAAAATAGAGACACATATCCCAACCACCCATTGAAACTTGAGTCTCATCCCGACAAGATCGGTCCAGGAACATATTGCAACATACCTCTCATGTCTTGAAAATCCTATCTCTAGTATAATATATGTATTATGATAAGGAATATTTAGGAAACACCTCCTTTGATAATAAAATATAATTAACCCACCCAGGTTACCCTCAAACCTGGCACCCGACCCAATCTGTCACATACCCAAAAAGCATTCCTGATCACTACGAACTGGTGACAAGCACCTGAGAATTGAACAAAAAACCAAAAGTAACAGTTTCACCCAATCTTGAAATACCACGTGGTATAAATATACATGGTTCAAGGAGGAATAGAATAAATTCAGCAGAAACAATTGATTGTAAAAGTAGAAAAAAAACTCCAAGAGACAAGTCCATCTACAAATGACCAAAACCAAATAGCTACTCAATCTGATTGTGTGAAAAAACTCCCACCATCTCACCACCAGCTACCCAACCCTGCTGACATGAAACCTTTCTACCTCACTTTTGACACCTTTCCTTTCCCTACATTAGAAGACATACAAAGGTCTATGCACTACTGAAGAGGATCTACGGTTATGATATTATAGGATCAGTAGGATCCCACCCAACTGTTCCATAAAAGTCTCTATAAACCAATTCTTGTATTTTCATTTTAAATAAAACAGGTCTTGATAAGTTGTAATGATGTTTTATAGAAAACATGGTAAATAGTTGTTTGTTATCATATTTCCAAACCAATAGTAGGTATATCAATTTCGTTGAACTTTTTATATATCATCATTCATAATAATCAACATGCATATCAAGGATAAATAAACAAATCCAAGTAATACAAAACAATAGTAGCAATATAGAACTCACAGCACCTTGGAATACAACAGGTCATGAAGTAGAGTACTCATACCCAAATATCAATGAACAGTGTACTGTGGTACCAGAAGAGAATTATCTACACTCCAAGACCATGGATACACCATATAATGTGAAACCACAACATTATATATGTACCTAGTGCCAATAATCTACACTCTAGGACGAGACGAACACCCCAGAAAGTGAACCACCATAATGGACAATGGGCTCAAGCTAAACATTCCACCTAGTACCCAATGTAACACTCGAGACTTTTATGTTATATAAATCATCAAAGGAATATTTTTCTACACAAAACACTTTCTTGGTGTGCATTACACGAAATCGCGACCTTCCTCAATATCTTGCGTCGTACGCAATACCGAGTTTCACTAAACAATGATATGCTATTAAAATATTATTAAAACTAGCCGTTATGAATAGTAATAACCACATTTTGAAATTTTATAAATTTTATTTTTCAAAATGGACTTCATTTTTGGTTTCGGAATATCGAAATTAGCCTAGGGTGAAATTTTGGTATTTTTCTAAAAACATTCAGTTTTTGATGAATAGTGAAACCACTAAGTGCGTTAAAAAAACTGAATTTTTCATAAAATATAATTTTACCACTTCTGTGAGTGGAATTTTGAAAATATGATAGACACGGTTGATGTCAGTAAGTAAAATGTGGTTCAATGAGATGAAAATAATTTTTTGGTGAATAGTAACTTTTTACTTTTTTTTACCACGGTTAAAAGTAAATACGGTAATTAAGGGTAAAAATGATATTATTATTACCCTAACACATTTTCTAATTCTATTGGACAAGTTTAATTCGACCAAAAACAACCTTATGAATAAAATATGTCCATTTAGGCCCACTTGGATTAGATTAGGACATTTATTAATAATTTATTTAATGAAGGGTTAAAATAGTTAAAATCAAATTTTAATAACTAAATTATTTTTAATATAAGGTTATACATAAGATAAATTCGACTATAAATATTAGATAGAAATCTAAAACGATTTCCTACATAATGATATTTTATTTGTAATTTTTAGACATTAAATAATGTAATTTATATATGACACAATGATGATGCAGTAATTACCATATTAGTGAAAAATTAGAATAATTGATATTATAAATACCTAAATAAGAATAATTTGACACTTTTTATGAATTAAACTAATTTTATAGGTTAATATGGTATGTTAGTCTTGATTTAATTACCTTTGGTCGAAGTAATCATTCTGTTATGAGTTTCAAAAAAATCAACTGTTGAATAGTGTCAAAATTGACATAAAATAGTTTTTAAACCAAATATTATATTATTAACTGTTATTTTATTCCTAAAAATCTATGGTTTGTCCAAATGACTTATATAAGGTTATATATATTAACAAAACACAACTTGGGGGTCGCTTGGATGTATATGGTAAGTTTATTAACTATATAATATAAAAATACAAAGTGACATGGTAAATGTCAATCTAATTAACTAAGAGTTAAAACTAAACGATAAGGTTAATATAATGACCTAAACTTGTCTAAATTATATTTTATGGGAGGATTTCGACCCATCCCCACCATATCTTCTAAATAACTGAATTTGGAGCAATTTAAAACTGAACTTGACTTTATAATAAGATTATATTTTTAGTTATTCCAAAGGTGCCCCTCTCCTCCCTTATAAAAGGGCACCTCCTCCCCCTCTTCCTCACACCACATTGAGCCTTCAAGCTCGTCCACACCCAGCCAATTTCTTCTCTACACTTCCCTAGAAACATCCTAGAGGTCCTGGTATTCTTCAAAGACCAATTTTAGTTCCCTAAAAGAAGGTCTCAAAGAAGCACTTCAAAGAAGAGGTAATGTCCGTTACCGATTCTTTCATCTTTATTTCTTCTTCCACTTCTTCTTCTTTAGTTGTTTCATTATGAAGTAATAACATCAGTATCACTCATATACTGATATGTTATTTTAAGTATTAAACAACCCTATTTCACCATCTATCCATCCTACGGAAAAAGAAATCACCGCGCATGTGTACGTACGGAATACCGTCTCCACGCCGTGGTGTAATCTATTTTCCACCACCACCTTACTTGGATGGGTATAATGGTGTAAATAATGACTATATATGACTATTATAAAGTAATACTGATTCTGAAATAGTATACATACACTCAATAAAATTCCACGATCATAGGAACGATATCATCACTCGTGCGTACGTACGGAATACCGTCTCCACGATGTGATGCGACTCGTTCTACATGATCTTCATTTCATAATGATTATATAAATGAATTTAATGAATTAATATGATATATATTACACTAATACCATCCTGGAAATGAGGTATCTATAACCTAAAGAGAAGAATAATAATTTATTCGACAAGACACGCATGAGAACAAAAAATTATAAACACCCGAATAACAAGTAGCAATGAAATATTACTACTAAGAAGCTAAGAATATTACCATATATGATATCATAATAATAAGTATGATTCTGGAATAAGTCAATAACATTATTTAAATCATTATACAAGAGGTTCAGACACTTACGAATCAAAACGGACTTAAGGTAATGGAAATATCATAATCTCATTTTTATCCGAGATTGTTTATACTTTGGTATTTACTGGGGTGTATTTTATCATCCACATCCATGTTTCCTCAATATATAATACTTATATCCTTCAAAAATAGTTTATATCCTATTTTACCCTTCGGTGAGTTTTTAGTAAAGGATATGAAAGGAATCTTTTGTCGTTTTTCGTACGAGGTACTTTTTTACTTTTCCGACAAAAGAATGAAGACTGTTTTTTTAACTTATACGGAATGAATGGATTTTTAAAACATTTTCTCCAAGAAGATTCCTTTACAAGTTTTCATGTTTATTTTTAATCAATTTATTTTAGTTTATAATTGTATGGCATTTTAAGAAAGGAAAAGTGTTTTTGAAGTAAAAAGGATATTTTCCTCAAGAATGGAGTTCAAGTGTTTTATCAAAATTATTTTCCATCTAAGATAATATAGGGTAATGTTTCTACCCATATTATTAAATTGATTTTATTATATTGTGATGGAATTATTTTTATGAATCCCTTTATCATATATGAATTGTTTTATGATGTCCCAATGTTTAAGATTCCCATTTTTATTACATGGGTTATGAAATGATGTTTGATTTATGATTTTGTGGAACACATAAGAATGGTATCATTATGAGATGGGTGGGAACTATATCTCCCTCTAATGCATTGGGTAAAGATTTTATATCTCATGAGATAGACATGGCTGGAACGGTAGGTTATACCGTTTCAGTGAAACAGGACTGAAACGAGGGTGACTCGGTTCAGAAAGGGACTTTGTCCACTAAGATAGTCTTGGCAATGAGTCTTGAATAACAACAAATGATTCTCTATAATTATGTGTGTATGACACAAAGTTTCATGTTTTAAGTTTTGATTATTGTGATTACATTTCACTGCCATGATTTATCCCATGTTATGAAATTATGATCTCTTTTGCAGGTTAAGATTTCCAAAAGTTATGTGCTTATGTATATGATGTGATTGATATTTCTTTTGTTTACCCTTACTGAGCATTTGAGATCACCCTTTTATATGTTTTCTTTCCCCAGGTTAGGAAGAAGGTTATTAAGTAAGATAAGCAAAAAGGGACTATAGATATGATGAAATAAATGGGAGACCGTGTAGACGCTTTATGAACCAGTTTTTTATGTTTCCCAGTTTCTAAAGACACTATACCTATATGGTCCTTTCGTGGTTTTGTTATATGTTGTAATAAGTATGCTTCAATTTTGATGTATTAACAATGTATGTAAAGTATGGGTCGTTATAGTTGGTATCAGAGGGAGGTTATAGTCAACCTTTGGAAACAAGGATGTGAAATCCTTAGTAAGAACCCTAAGGATAAGTCTAAGCATAGAACACAATCTTACTGTTTTAGAAATGGCCATGAATAACCTAGGATAAGACCTTAAGTGTAAAATTTTATTCTTGATTATGTGGTTGTCCTATTATAATTAGTGTTGCTCACACTATTCTTCTTGGTTTTAGTCAATGGCTGGAACCTGAAGGAACTGTGTTAATACGGAATGCGACGGGCAACGCAATGATTGTCCCCCTGAGCAACCAAACGTTATGGGATATGGAATGCAAAATCTTGTAGCCATGCTCACACAACATTCTCAAGATATGAATAATGCAGGACTTCCAAACGAGCAATTGAAGGAGCAACATTCTGTTGAATTCTTCTTGAGGCAGCGTCCACCTTCTTTCAGCGGGTCTACTGATCCATTAGTTGTTGAACAATGAATTAGTACTACTGAAAAGATATTTTCAGTTCTTCAATGTTCTGAACATGATAAAGTCATCATAGCACTGTATCGTTTGGAAAGAGATTCTGATCAATGGTGGAATCTTATTAAGAATACAAGGTAAAGGGATGAAATTGAGTCCATGTAATGGGACGAGTTCAAGAACTTATTTTTCAATAAGTACTTCCCTCGTATTCTCCGAACAATGATGGAGAAAGAGTTTCTTGAACTGAAGCCAAAGGATGATGAATCTATTGGTACCTATGAAGCAAATTTTACAAGACTTGCAAGGTACGCTTCTGGTATTATTATCCAACCTGAGAGTAAGATTGATCGATTCTTCAGTGGCTTAAAACCAAGTCTTCGAAGGGCGTTATCCATAAGGGACTTCAATAGCTACGAGGAAATCGTTCGATGTTCTCTCAAAGTCGAGATGGAGATTGGAGTAACCCATCAGTCATATGGGTTTGATAAGAAGAGGAAAATGGAATTCAAAGGAAAATCTAAAGAGCACACTGAAAAGAAGATGAGCTTTCCCTTATGCTCAAAGTGTGGAAAGAAACATGGAGGGAGTTGTCTTAAAGGGACATGTAAATGTTTCAAATGTGGAAAGGAAGGCCATCGGGCATTTGAATGCCACAATGATTTGAAGAAGATGTCTAATGATGCAAACAAAGGAAGGGATACAAAGAATGAAACTACTACACTTCAATGTTTCATGTGCAAGGAGATGGGACATTTTGCTAATAAATTCCCTAATCCAAGGGTTGATGATGATGGTAGATGTCAAAAAACTCTTAAGTCTAAAGACAAAGGAAAGTCACATGAAATCTCTATCAGCGATGTGGAGTATGATAACGATGTGGTGAAAGGTACACTTACCATCCACTCTAAAGTAGAAAATGATTTATTTGATTCTGGATCCACCAACTCCTTTATTTCTGAAGAATTTTCTAAGGGTATCACCGTATTACCTCAACAATTAGATGTTGAGTTAGCTGTGACAACACCTAATGGCACAACAGTCGCATCAAAAGTTTATAATTATTCTCCGATTGATGTTTGTGGGAAAGTGCTTCCTGAAAATCTTGTGATCCTTCCTATAGTGGAATTTGATGTGATTCTTGGCATGGATTGGCTTTCTATACATGGAGCTCATATCAATTGCCAAAGAAGGGAAGTCACATTTCATATTCCAGATCAATCTATGATCGTCTATCGATGCAAGGATGAACATAACCTTCCAGTTGAAATTCCTTCCATCTTATGGGACTTGATTCCACTAAATGAAGGTTATTTATCTCAAATGGTTGGTGAGAAACTCACAATTAAGAATATTCCCATTGAACGGGAGTTTGATGATGTCTTTCCGGAGGAATTCCAGGGTCTTCCACTGAATCGTGAAGTTGAGTTTTCAATAGAACTTGTACCGGGTGCTTTGCCTATTTCAAATACACCTTATAGAATGGCCCCAATTGAGTTGCAGGAATTGAAGAAGAAACTCCAAGAAAATATTGATAAGGGATTCATACGCCCAAGTGCGTCACCTTGGGGAGCACCTGTTCTATTTGTTAAGAAGAAAGATGGATCAATGAGACTCTGCATTGATTATCGACAACTTAACAAGATCACTATCAAGAACAAATATCCTCTCCTACATATTGATGACCTATTTGACCAACTGCGCAGAGCTCAATAATTTTCCAAGATTGATCTTTGTTCAGGGTATCATCAATTAAGGGTCAAAAGGGAGGATATACCAAAGATGGATTTCCGTACAAGGTATGGACACTATGAATTTATAGTGATGCCATTTGGGCTTACTAATGCCCCTGCTATCTTCATGGATCTGATGAATAGAGTCTTTAGAGACTATCTTGATCAATTTGTGGTAGTCTTTATAGATGATATTCTTGTCTATTCAAAGAGAAAGTAAGAACATGAAGATCACTTGAGAATTATATTGAAGACCCTGAGAAAGGAGAATCTTTATGCCAAATTTACCAAGTGTGAATTTTGGCTTCAAAAAGTTGCATTTTTGGGTCACATAATCTCAAAAGAGGGGATATCTGTGGATCCAGCAAAAACAGAGGTTATCGAAAGATGGTCGAGACCAACAATAGTAACTGAGATCTGAAGTTTTCTTGGTTTGGCTGGATATTATCGACGTTTTGTGAAATATTTGTCATGATTATCTAATCCACTCACCAAGTTGACTCGGAAAGGAGTTATGTTTGTCTGGACGGAAGAATGTGAAGATAATTTCAAGGAGTTGAAAAGAAGGTTATCCAGTGCACCTGTGCTCACACTTCCTTATAGTGGAGATAGGTTTGTGATCTATAGTGATGCATCCAAGAAGGGATTGGGGTGTGTTCTTATGCAAAATGATATGGTGATAGCTTATGCCTCACGAAAGTTGAAAATCCATTAGCAAAATTACCCAACACATGATTTGGAGTTAGCTGTGGTAATATTTGCATTAATGATTTGGAGGCATTACCTTTATGGTGAAAGGTGTGATATTTATACTGATCATAAAAGTTTAAAGTATATTTTCACACAAAAGGAGCTGAATATGCGCCAAAGAAGATGGTTGGAGCTGATTATGGACTATGACTGCTCAATCCATTACCACCCTGGGAAAGGAAACAAGGTGGCAGATGCATTAAGTTCGACATGACCATGCTAGTTTATCCATGATGAGGATCACAAAAGATCCAATATTTATGGATTTACAAAGGATGGATCTTGGAATTATAATGGAAGGGTGAAAATATTATCTTTCTCAAATGAATGTTCAACCATCTATACATGTGAAGATTAAAGAGGCACATAAAGAAGATGTCGAGTTACAAAGGAAGGTGAGAAATGTTCCTGAATTCAACCTTGATTGTGATGGGATAATAATGTCCAGGAATCGGGTTTGTGTTCCTCCCATCCCCGAATTAATGAAGGAGCTGCTGGATGAGGCTCATAGTTCTTCATTCTCTATTCATCCTGGAAGCACAAAGATGTATATGGACCTGAAAGAGTACTTCTTGTGGGATGGCATGAAAAGAGATGTTGCTGAATATGTCACTCGATGCTTGGTTTGTCAATAATTTAAAGCTGAGAGATAGAAATCTAAGGGGATGTTACAACCATTACCCATACCCGAATGGAAATGGGAAAACATCACTATGTACTTTGTCACAGGACTTCCTAAAACATCCAAAGGAAATAATGCTATCTGGGTCATAGTTGATCGTCTTACAAAGTCTACACACTTCATTGCTATTAGAGAGGATTTCACTCTGGATCAGCTTGCTAGGATATATATAAAGGAAGTGGTAAGATTGCATGGAGTACCACTTTCTATTATATCTGATCGGGATCCAAGATTTACCTCGAAGTTCTGGCGAAGTCTTCAGCATACTCTGGATACAAAGTTGAGTTTCAGCACTGCTTATCATCCTCAGACAGATGGTCAGTCTGAGAGAACAATTCAAACCCTAGAAGATCTGTTGAGAGCTTGATCTATGGATTTCAATGGTGGTTGGGATCAACACCTACCATTGGTGTTATTTTCTTATGATAATAGCTTTCACTCTAGTATTTAGATGGCTCCTTATGAAGCTCTCTATGGAAAGAAATACAGGACTCCAACTTGCTGGGATGAAGTTGGGGAAAGAAAGCTATTAGGACCTGATCTCATTGATGAAATGGAAGAAAAGGTCAGATCTATTCAACAACACATAAGAGCATCTCAGAGTCGATATAAAAGTTATTCCGACAACCGAAGAAAAGACCTTGAGTTTGAAGTGGGTGATAAAGTGTTCTTACGAATATCTCCCTGGAAGAGGGTTATGAGATTTGGAAAGAAGTGGATGTTGAGCCCTAGATATATCGGTTCTTTCGAAATACTGGATCGTGTTGGGAAGGTAGCTTACCGATTGGCGCTTCCACCGAATCTCTCTCAAGTTCACGATGTGTTCCATGTATCTCTCCTGAGAAAGTATATACCTGATCTTTCACATGTACTCAGCTCAGAAGTTGTACCGCTGGAGCAAGATCTTTCTAATGAAGAACAACAGATAGAGATTCTGGATCATAGCAAAAAAGTCCTACGAAACAAGACCACTCGATTGGTGAATGTTTTATGGAGGAACCACCAATTAGAAGAAGCTACATGGGAGCTTGAGGATGTGATGAGGGAGAGGTATCCTCATCTGTTTGTTACAAAGTGACGAATTTCGAGGGTGAAATTCATTTTAAGGGGGGTAGAATGTAACACCCGAGACTTTTATGTTATATAAATCATCAAATGGATCTTTTTCTACACACAATAGTTGCTTGCCTTGCTTTACACGAAATCACGACCTTCCTCGATAGCTTGCGTCGTACGCAATACCGAGTTTCACTAAACAACGATATGCTATTAAAATATTATTAAAACTAGCCATTATAAATAGTAATAACCACTTTTTGAAATTTTATAAATTCTAGTTTTCAAAATGGACTTCATTTTTGGTTTCGGAATATCGAAATTATCCTAGGGTGAAATTTTGGTATTTTTCTGAAAACTTTCAATTTTTGATGAATAGTGAAACCACTAAGTGGTCGTTAAAAAAACTGAATTTTTCATAAAACATAATTTTACCGCTTCTGTTAGTGGAATTTCGAAAATCTGAGAGACATGGTTGATGTCAGTAAGTAAAATGTGGTTCAATGAGATGAAAATAATTTTTTGGTGAATAGTAACTTTTTACTTTTTTTACCACGGTTAAAAGTAAATAGGGTAATTAAGGGTAAAAATGATATTATTATTACCCTAACACATGTCCTAATTCTATTGGAAAAGTGTAATTCGACCAAAAACAACCTTAGGAATAAAATATGACCATTTAGGCCCACTTGGATTAGATTAGAACATTTATTATTAATTTATTTAAAGAAGGGTTAAAATAGTTAAAATCAAAGTTTAATAACTAAATCATTTTTAATATAAGGTTATACATAAGATAAATTCGACTATAAATATTCGATAGAAAGATAAAATGATTTCCTACATAATGATATTTTATTTGTAATTTTTAGACATTAAATAATTTAATTTATTTATGACACAATGATGATGTAGTAATTACCATAATAGTGAAAAATTAGAATAATTAATATTATAAATACCTAAATAAGTATAATTTGAAACTTTTTATGAATAAAAATAATTTTATAGGTTAATATGACATGTTAGGATAGATATAATTAACGTTTTTCGAAGTAATCATTCTGTTATGAGTTTCAAAAAAATCAACTATTGAATAGTGTCAAAATTGACATAAAATAGTTTTTAAAACGAATATTATATTATTAATTGTTATTTTATTCCTAAAAATCTAAGGTTCGGCCAAATGACTTAGATAAGGTTATATATATTAATAAAACACAACTTGGGGGTCTCTTGGATGTATATGGTAAGTTTATTAACTATATAATATAAAAATACAATGTGACATGGTAAATATCAATCTAATTAACTAAGAGTTAAAACTAAAAGATAAGGTTAATATAATGACCTAAACGTATCTAAATTCTATTGGATGAGAGGATTTAGACTCATCCCCACCTTATCTTCTAAATAACTCAATTTGGAGCTATTTAAAACCGAAATTGACTTTATAATAAAATAATATGTTTTGTTATTCCAAAGGTGCCCCTCTCCTCCCTTATAAAAGGGAACCTCCTCCCCCTCTTCCTCACACCACTTTGAGCCTTCAAGCTCGTCCAAACCCTGACAATATCTTCTATCCACTTCCCTAGAAACATCCTATAGGTCCTAGTCTTCTTCAATGACCAATTTTAGTGCCCTAAAAAAGGTCTCAAAGAAGCACTTCAAAGAAGAGGTAATGTCTGTTACCGATTCTTTCTTCTTTATTTCTTCTTCCACATCGTCTTCTTTAGTTGTTTAATTATGAAGTAATAACATCAGTATCACTAATATACTTATATGTTATTATAATTATGAAACAACGCTATTTTACCATCTATCAATCCTACGGAAAAATAAATCACCGCACGTGCGTACGTACGAAATACCGTCTCCACGCCGTGGTGTAATCTATTTTCCACCACCACCTTACTTGGATGGGTATAATGGTGTAAATAATGACTATATATGAATATTATAAATTAATACTGATTCTGAAATAGTATACATACACTCCAATACAATTCCACGATCATAGGAACGATATCATTACTCGTGCGTACGTACGGAATACCGTCTCCACCATGTGATGCGACTCGTTCTACATGATCTTCATTTAATAATGATTATATAAATGAATTTAATGAATTAATATGATATATATTACACTAATACAATTCTGGAAATGAGTTATCTATAACCTAAGGAGAATAATAAGAATTTATTCGACAAGACACACATAAGAACAAATAATTATAAACACCCGAATAACAAGTAGCAATGAAATATTACTACTAAGAAGCTAATAATATGACCATATATGATATCATAAAAATATGTATGATTATGGAATAAGTCAATAACATTATTTAAATCATTATACAGGAGGTTCGAACACTTAAGAAGCAAAACAGACCTAATGTTAGGGAAATATCACAATCACATTTTTATCCGAGATTGTTTATACTTTGGTATTTACTGGGGTTTATTTTATCATAAAAATCCATGTTTCCTCAATATGTAATACTTATATCCTTCTAAAATAGTTTATATCCAATTTTACCCTTCGGTGAGTTTTTAGTAATGGATATGAAAGGAATCTTTTGTCGTTTTTCGTACGAGGTACTTTTTGACTTTTCCGACAAAAGTACGAAGAATGTTTTTTTAACTTATATGGAATGAATGGATTTTTAAAACATTTTTTCCAAGAAGCTTACTTTACAAGTTTTCAAGTTTATTTTTAATCAACTTATTTTAGTTTATAATTGTATGACATGTTAAGAAAGGAAAAGTGTTTTTGAAGTAAAAATGATATTTTCCTCAAGAATGTAGTTCAAGTGTTTTATCAAAATTATTTTCCATATAAGATAATATAGGGTAACGTTTCTACCCATATTATTAAATTTATTTGATTATATTGTGATGGAATTATTTTTATGAATCCCTTTATCATATATGAATTGTTTTATGATGTCCCTATGTTTAAGATTCCCATTTTTATTACATGGATTATGAAATGATGTATGATTTATGATTTTGTGGAACACATAAGAATGGTATAATTATGAGATGGGTGGGACCTATATCTCCCTCCAATGCATTGGGTAAAGATTTTATATCTCATGAGATAGACATGGCTGGAACGGTAGGTTATACCGATTCAGCGAAACAGGACTGAAACGAGGGTGACTCGGTTCACAAATGGACTTTGTCCACTAAGATAGTCTTGGCAATGAGTCTTGAATAACAAGACATGATTATCTATGATTATTTGTGTATTCCACAAAGTTTCATGTTTTATGTTATGATTATTGTGATTACATTTCACTACCATGATTTATCCCATGTTATGAAATTATGATCTCTTTTGCAGGTTAAGATTTCCAATAGTTATGTGCTTATGTATACAATGTGATTGATATTTCTTTTGTTTACCCTTACTAAGCATTTGAGCTCACCCTTTTGTATGTTTTCTTTCCCCAGGTCAGGAATAAGGTTATTAAGTAAGATATGCCAAAAGGGACTATAGATATGATGAAATAAATGGGACACAATGTAGATGCTTTATGAACCAGTTGTTTATGTTTCCCAGTTCCTAAAGACACTATACCTATAGGGTCCTTTCGTGGTTTTGTTATATGTTGTAATTAGTATGCTTCAATTTTGATGTATTAACAATGTATGTAAAGTATGGGTCGTTATACCCAAGGTAACCCATATTCTCATTTTCACAATCATCTCAATGTTTTGAAAATATTTTCAAATTTTTTTTTAAAAATACCTTTCAATTCTTTAAAAATACCCCTTTTATTTTCATTTATCAAAATCCAAGGAAAATCCACTTTTATTCAAAATATCCTTCCAAAAGACACAAAAAAATCATTCCAATTTCAGACCAATTTATTTATAAAACAATTTTTAATAATGTAATAATATAGATTATCAAGAACAAGCTTGAGACTGAACAACCTACCTCAAAACTCAAGCCACACATTCCCGCAACATGATTCACCAACCACGAAACACAACAACGCCAATTGAGACCCTCAATAATGAACGACCGCCACACCATGACCAACAATGTCATGGACCCGAGAAGGAGATCACACTAAGGATCTTGGAATAATAAAATAATAAAAACCAATTTAGATTAATGGATCTCGTAATGAAAACCATGGGCTCTACCGTGATCAATGGAAATGAAGAACCAGAAAGGTCACATACCCGAAGAGGGGTACCACATCTACAATGAAGATCGAATGTCTATCAGATCATACCAGAAGGATTAGAGTCTCAAAAAAATTCCTATAAATTTACCTAAGTTTATAACAATATATTCTTGAGAAAATACCCAAAACAAAACAATCCTACACCTGTTTAAAAAACTATACGTGGTTCATTACATGACGTGTATCCCTGATACACAACCTGTAATCACCAAAGTCCAACATGAGCTGGAAAACCCATAACCGTATACTAAAAACCTAACCTTTTATTAAATCATGACATGTAATTTATATTAATTTCATTTAACCTATAACATCATGAGGTCTTTCAAAAATTTTATCCAGCAATTCTTACACATTGTATAACATAGTTATAAGGGGTTGAATTCTCCTACAACCTACAGAAAAATACATTTAAAAGATAATATTCCAACAAATATTTTAATTCACCATTATAGGTATCCTCTCAATTTATTCTCAGTCCTATAATGACAATAAATAGGGGAAACCCATACTTTTTTTAATGACATACCTAAAAGATCATTAATGGGATGTTACAAACTCCCCACCATAATGACTTTCCATCCATGGGAAGTCATGTGTAAGATGTAATCCATGGAAAAAAGAGTCCATTTCTCCCTAATAAATGTATCGTTTTCCCAATTCTCATGAGAGTCCAATTCCCATTTCTATAGAACTCTGACCCCTAAAACATTCTTCCCATGAAATACTTTCACTTGAGAGTCAATAATCTTAACTTGTTTTTTCCAGAATAGAAACATATGGATCTAACTCAATTTAATTCAAACTAAAAATGTGAGTGGGATAAGGATGTAAATTTTTGAGATGAGTTATTTAGAAAAAATCAGGAATTCACAACAATTGAACCATTATTGATAACCAATAAGAAACTTGTCCGACCAGCATAGTGACCTCAAGCAGTCCAACAAATCTCAAAGCCTACATTCCCTGTTTTCCAAATGATGCTGACCCAACTGAGGAGAAACCTTCAAGAAAACACAGTCTCCAGTTGGAAACTCTAGAGGATGATTTCATAGATCCACATAAAATTTTTTGACTCTGGGTTGTAACTAGACATTGATGCACATCCAGAATCTTTGCTAACATCTCCTAGACCAAACATGGTCTAACTAAAGATATTTCTCCCACTTCCACCCATAAAAGAAGTGATCTATATGGATGATGGTTCAAAACCAAGAATGTATCCATTATTATTAAGGATTGATAAATATTGTAATAAAAAAAATACTCCAATATGTCTATCCCATTATCCACTAAAATCTGAGACACATGCATGAAGAATATCCTTTATAATTTGAATTAATTTCTCCATCTTACTGTTATTTGGGGATATTCAGTTGTGGCCAACTTGACATGAGTTCCCATTGCCTCTTGTAGAATCCTAAAAAATAACTAGTAAACCTATAATCCCTATCCAAAATAATCTAAGAAGTAATCCCATGTAACCGCAAAATATCTTTCACATATAGCTTACCTGGATCTTCAACCATTGTGGAATCCTTGATTGAAATGAAATGAGAAGACATGGTCAACCAATCAACAACTATCTAGATATAATTTAACCCTATAGTACTTCATGTTAATCCAAAAATTAAATCCATGTAAACCTTTTCCAATTTATAGATCAGCATCGGAAGAGTATGAATAATCCTAGAGGGTATCAAGTGCTAATCCTTTATCCATTGGCAGGTGTAACAGTGGGAGAAATAATATGCAATTTCATGTTTCATACCCAGCCACCAGAATTGTCGTCTTAGGTAATAATACATATTAGTATTTCTAGGTTGAATGGACCAAAAAGATATTTTACAATTAAACAAGACTAAAATCCTCATAGATACTGGGACAATAACCAAATTTCAAATGTGGATCATACCATCTATATATAGAGACCAACCAGATACAGTCTCCAAACCAAAAATGATTTATCAAAAAATCCTAAACTCATCATCATTATGATGAATCAGCCAAATAGACTTTAGAAAGAGATGATGATAACTGAACACTATTCATAACAATACATGAAACATCCTCCGAAGAATCCAAGTAAAACTGAGTGAAAATACCTATAAGGTTACACTCCTCCTTTGATTCTAAAATAGAATGTGATGGTACTTTCCTTGTAAGAGAATCTACAATGTCATTTTCCTTTCATGAGGTGTAGGGGATATCAAAGTCAAATTTCTGAAGGTATTCTACCCATATGCTCAGTCTAATATTCATGTATTTCTGAGAAAATATATAACTCAAACTACTATGATCATAAAATACTGTGAACTATTCCCTAAAAAGGTTGTGACACCAACATTTATGTGCATTCATAGCTGTGGAAAGATAAAAATATTGAGTGGGGTAATTATTCTCTTGTGGATGAAGATAATGAGAGACATATGATTCCACATGGTCATCATGAATAAGAATGAATCCCAAACCAGCATCCGAAGTATCAAAAAACACCACATACCCCTTACTAGGTATAGATAGGATTATAATAAGAGTATATGACTTAAGTTATTTCAATTCATCAAAATAAGGCTGGAACTTTGGATACTAGTGGAATTTCACTGCTTTCCTTGTAAGAGATGTCAAAGGTGACACCATCTTAGACAAATCCTTAACAAACCATTGGTAGTATCCAACAAGTCCAAGGAAGCTTCATATCGCAATGACATTATGTGGTTCCTTCAAAGACCAGACAACCTTCACCTTCCCAGGATCAATTGATAAGCAATATTTAGAGATATTGTTCCCTAATAAAATCAATTCTTGAATCCAGAATCTACATTTCAAAATCATTCCATACAAATGGTGACTTATCATAATTACCAGAACCAAACTCAGATGGTTTACGTGCCCACACTCATATTTGGAATAAACCCAAATATCATCCATGAACAGTCCAACAAAATTGTCAAGATATTTATGGAATATCAGATTCATCAAAACTATAAAATCTGCAGGAGTTTCAGTTAGACCAAAAGGCATCACAAGATAGTTGTAATGGCCAAACCTACTCCTAAAAGCCATCTTCGTTATATGAGAGTCCCGAAATTTGATATGATGATAAACCGACAAAATATAAATATTTGAAAACCAATTTCCCTATTTAAGTGATCAAATAATTAACTATATGATGAAAATGATATTTTTTATTTACTATTACCCAATTAAACTTTCCATTGTCTACACACAATCTATGTGAACCATCTATCTTCTTTTCAAAGAGCACAAGGGATTCCAAAGGAAAAATGTTGTGGTGAAAAGAACCTTTTTTCTATAGGTCATCCAACTAAATCTTGATCTCTTTCAGCTCCTCTGGTGACATGTAATATAAAGATATCAATATTGGTTGTGTACCTATCTCTAGGTCAATCGAAGACTCTACCTCCCACTCTAGAGGAATATAAGATAATTCATTTAATAAAACATCATAAATGTCTCAAAAAACAATAGGAATATCAAAAACAAGAGATACATCAAGGGGATTAAATGAAATAGTAGAAAAAAAACTCAAGAGATCTGGGGGAGAAGTCCTTGTATGACCAAAACTCGGGTCCCACTCCCCTGAAACATGTTATATATATCATAGGCAATAAGAAAAAACCCTGAAGATGATAAAAATTGACCTCAACTCGATGAGAAGGAAGCTAATCCATAATGATGGTGACATCGAACAATTATACATTACGAATGATAAACCATATACCAACTATATATCATCCTTAGTGAATGAACAAAAAGAACACCGAAACCCCTTATCTTTCCTCTTTCCAATAGGTGTATCTAACTCTATTACAAAGGGAATATGTTCCATTATATGTTTAATCATATCAAAAAAACATACAGATATAAATGAGTGGGATGCATGAGTATCAAATAATGAAATTTCTATTGAATATGAAATATGAATAGTACCTCCAACTATTGTAAGACATATATCGACTTACAAAAGACCCTCATATAATTCATGATAGTGATTCACTCCTAAGGCCTGAGGCTAGAGCCATGTAGTATTTATAGCTTCTGACTGCACCATAGTAGTCCTTGGAGCCTATGAACCCTAACAATAATGAGGTTTAGTCAATGACTGATGGAAGTGCAGTAAGTGAACAATAAATCCACAACTATTACAAGACTTCATAGGCATAAGAAAAAACATCTTGTGTGTCTGACCTTGCAACACAGATAACATGTCAGAGGTACATGGCTGGCTGTAGTTTACTGTGTGGAAGAAGATCATTATTGGGACCCACCTCCATCACTTATATAATGATCCTGACACTTCCTCTTATTCACATGCACACCACTAAAACATCCACTATATAAAAGAGAATGGTTGGAAAAACCAACCATGCCATCCATATCCATCTCTGCCATTACAGTTCTATCTATCTTCTTCATAGAGGTAGAAAGATTCAATATAAATACTTATGATCATATATCTAATCATAAACCGTATAGGTACGTCTAATCCTTCAACTAGTCATTCATTACCATGTCTAGAGAAATAAAGAAAAGCTATGAAAATCAGTTTGTGTATACCAACACTGAACACTCTCCCAGATGCATGTACATGATCTTTAGATATTTATCCAATATTAAGGACTTTAGGGAAAAAAATTGGAAAAATGGCGTTTTAAACCCTTCCAACTAAAACCCACATGTTTTTATGCTTGGATCATGGAATCCCACCATCCCTCCCTGGAACCCTTGATCCTGAAGGCTACACAGTTCACCTTGATATTCTAAGGTGTCTCGGAATTATATGATTTTAACAATCCTATCCTATCCAGCCAGTCCAATTCCTCCTGAGGTTCATTAGTTATTTTAAATAAAGGTGGATTCTCTCATAAGAAATCTATTGATTTATTTCTCTCTCCTCCAACTCCTGGTTGTACCTCCACAACTACATTCTGAACATATCGTACATTCTGATCAACAACTCAAATTTAATATATGATAGTTTCAATGAGATTCTGATCTATAAGAAAATTCCCTTGAGGAGAATCAACTACACCTTCCTAAGGAACTCGTGGAAGATGTCTCAGTGGCATACCACAGCACACTAAAGACCATAAGTAGAAACTGAGATTTAAAACAAAAACCAACACCAGAGAAACATATCCCAACATCCCAAGGAAACTTTTGTCTCATCACGATAAGAGTTGGCTAGGCACTTATCACAACATATCTCTCATGTCCCAAATATCCTATATCCATTCTAACAGACATCCCAAGACAAAGAATTTTGTGGAAAGACCTCCATTGATACTAAAAAAGTAACAAAACAACCTAGTTTTTCCTCAAACTTGACACTGTCCCTAACACATCACAAACCCTAAGGGTGTTCCCAATCCCTAAGGGATAAAAACAAGTACCCGGGCATCGAATAAAATGAGAGGGTATGATTTAATCCAATACTAAAAAAACACACAACATATACATACACAAATCAAGATAGAACATTAGAAAGATAATAAATATATTCCAAAATTGTAAGAAATATAGTGGAAATAGATAACTATAAAAGTATCCCAAAGTACCATGAGACAAGTCTAACTGTGAATCACAAGAACCAAACAGCTACTCCATGTGATGGTGTGGATGAACTCCTACCATATCACCACTAGCTCCCCAATCTAGCTAACATTAATCATTACCTACTTAATACGACGCCTTGCCTTTCCCTCCATTGGATGTCATTCAATGGTCTAAAAACCACTAATGTAGTTCCTTGGGTTTAAGATAATATTATCAATAGGATCCCACCTAGGTGTTCCATAATGAGTCTTTGTATAACAATTCTTGTATGTTAATTTTGAAAAATTCATGGCATGATAACTGGTAAAACGGTTTTATAGAAAACATGGAAAACATTGCTTCTATATTAATGTTATAATAAAAACGAATTGATATAATTTCAAAAAACATTTTCCATTTCTTATTTCACAAGAATCAACATTCATAACAGGGCTAAAACAACAAAGATGAGAAATAAAAAAACAATAGTAGCATAAAAAGAATCACGTCACTAAGGAATACAACAAGTTAGAAAGTAGACCACTCATACCCGAAACTCTATGAACAGTGTATAGTGGAACCTAAATTAAATTATCTACACTCATAGACTAGGGACACACATTTGAAAGTAAACACCCAATAGAATATGTGTAGCTTGAGCCAATAATCTACACTCTAGGACAAGAGGAACACCCATGAATGTGAACCCCCACATGGGTGATTTCATTAAACCGAAACTTCAATTTAGAACCCATGGTAACACATGTGGTCATTTTCACACCCATCCCAATATTTCAAAAATCACTTCAAAGTCCATTTTAAAAAATTATTTTCAATTCTTTGAAAATACCCATTTTCTTTCAATTTATCAAAAACCAAGGTAAAACCACTATTATTAAAAATATCATTCTAACACACACAAAAAATAATGAAAATGTTATCCTAATTTATTTATAAACCAATTTTTAAGAATCGAACAATATGATTGGTCAAACATAGGCTAGTGATAGAACTGCCTGCTTCAAAGATCAGGCCTCACACACCCACAATGGGATCCACCAACAATGAAATCCATAAATGCCAACATAGATCCTATAATCCAATTCACACAACTTTGGATTGATCCAATGGAGGAATAGGGTCGGAAGAGAAGAGAAAATACCACATACCTTAACAAAAAAAATGTATGTCGTACCATGACCAACATAGGAACAACCTCCAAAATGAAATCGCACTATAGCTCTAGGAAGAAGACATGAATAGAAAACAAGTTAGATCAATGGATCCAGTAACCCAACCCAAAGGCACTACCACAATCAATATCAATGAAGAATATAAAGGTCAATTAACCAGAGGGACGGACCATGACTGCAACAAAGATAAAATTCCAATAAGATCATCCAATAAGGAGAGGAGTCTCCCAAAATCACCTTGGAATTTCCCTGGTTTGAGCTCAATAGAGTCTGGAGAAATGAACTAAAACAAAATAGTCAAAACCCTATTTTAAAATATTTACATGGTCTGTTATATTACATGTGACCTGGTTACATGGCGTGTAACTGCCAAAGTCCCACAAACCCTAGAAAACTCATCACCTAAGACAAAAAAACTGACATTTTATTAACACAGGACATGTAAGTTCTCTTCATGTCATGTAACCTATCACATAGTGCATTATTTCACATCTTTAATCTAGAAACACTTATATGTTGTTTAACCTAGTTACACGGCTTGAAATTCTTCTACATTCTTTATAAAAATTTGGTAAAAAGATAAGAGTCCAAAAAATATCTGATGCATCCTCCCAATTTCTTCTAGATCTTATACAAATAATGAAAAATGGAAAACCATGATTTTGTTGAGGACATACCCGATAGATCGATAATAGGATGTTACAAACTCCCCACCATAATGTCTTTCGCTCCCAAGGATGTCGGTTGGGAGTTGTAATCCTTGGAATTAGATGAGGCCTTTTCTCGGGGGTTCATGTGGTCTATAGCCTAGAGAAATAAAAAACAAATGGGATAGGAATAAAGATGAAAATATCATTATTGTGGGAGATACTAGGCCATTATGAATTATATCAGATCTAGTGTCCATTTGATGTGCCAGTGTCGACATTGGGCTCTTCTTGGGGGAGTAATATGGAAATACCACATCGAAGGATGGGGATCATGAAGGACCACATTATAAGGTGGAGTGGACATCTCTTCCATCATGAGGTATTTTCATGGGGGGATACCTGAGGTCTAGAGCCTAGAGAAGGGAAAATTGTGTGGGATAGGCATAAAGTTTACAATATCATGACCGTGGGTTGGACAAACCTGTTACAAATTTTGGGATAGACCAGTCTATCCCATGATCATTATATTGTATGATTTTAGCTTAGAGCACATGTTTTTTCTTTCTCTTTGCTCTGGACATTAGTAAACCCACTAAAAAAGGACTCATGATGGGATAGGTATCCACACCACCTTATAAAGTGTTGATTCATTGTCATCCTCCTTCAATGTGGGATTATCATAATCCTACCCATGGAAGATCCCAACATCCTCACTGGTACATCAAATGGAAACTTCTTATGATTCCATTTGTAACCACTAAGTCATTCCCACAATCATGGTATTATATGATTTAGGCCTAGCCTACATGGGTTTGCTTACACTGGACTCTGGACCTAAAGCACGGTATCAGAGTGGGTGTTAATTCAATGTGTCGGTGGGGATATTTGGCCCTTCTAGGGGGGTTTTGGAAATCAAACATCGAAGGATGAGTAGAATAAATCACCACTTTATAAGGTTTTGTGGATAAATCTTCCATCATGAAGCCTTTTCCTGTAGGATTCCAGAGGTTCGGAGCCTAGGGAATAAAAAATAGTGCAGTCTAGGCCCATAGCAGACAACATCACTAGACTTGGGAATGTGAATTTATGATGAGGGGTTAATGGAATCATCTTTTTTTAGGGATTACATCTTACACATGACTTCTAGGGGATGGAAACTCATTATGGTATGGAGTTTTTTACATCACATTATCAATCTATTAGGTATGCCTTTAACCACATCATGGTTTTCCCTATTTCATTGTTGATGTAAGACCAAAATTTTATTGGGATGATACCTGTAATGGATAATTTAGGGATTTATTGGACTATTTTATATTAAATAGATTTTTCTACAAGATACAAGAGAATTTCACAACATTTAACTAGGTTGCATGACATGTAAGAGTAACTAGATGGATTTCGTGAAAGACTTCATACTTTGAGAGTTTACATTATGTGAAGGGACATTACATTTTGTGACTTAAATGTCATAGTTTTAGTCCTAGGGGATGTTTTTTTTCATATGTTGGTCTTTGGGGATTACACATCATGTAATCAAGTTACACATCATTTAACGGCGCATATATAGTTTTTAAATTAGGTGTGTGAATTTTTAGTTTTATCTATTTTCTCCAGAGTCACTTTCTCTGGACCTAGGGAAATTTCTCGATGATTTTTGGAGACTCTAATCCTTCTAGGATGAACTAATTGGTGTTCAAACATTGTTGCAGTCATGGTGTGTCCCTCCAGGTAGGCGAACATTCTGCTTCTTCCTTATAATTAAATGAGGTAGTTCCCTTGTGTTTTGTTATCAGATCCATTTATCAAAATTGATATATAGTCTTGTCTAATCCCATGATCCATGGTGTGATCTCATTCCAGAGGTCATTTATTTTTTGGTTGTGGTGAAACAGACATTCATTATTGAGTTATTTGGTATATTCTCTTATCTATCGACCCTCATTATCAATTGGATCGATCCTATGATATGTGAATTGGATTTTAGGGTCTCTATTGGATTTATTGTGTTTCATGGTTGGTGGATCCCATTCTAGGAAAGTGTGACATGAGTTTTGAGGTAGGTGGTTCTGTCTCTGGCTTATGTTTGATAAACTATATTGTTCTATTATTATAAATTGTTTTCAAATATATTGGTATGAAAAAGGCATGATTTTTTGTGTGTGTTGGAATGAGATATTGAATAAAAGTGGATTTACCTTGGTTTCAAATAAATAAAAATAAAATGGATATTTTCAAAGCATTGAAAAGTATTTTTTAAAATGGATTTTGAAATAATTTTCATATCAATGAGATGATTTTTGAAACTAAGACACGGGTTTCCTTGGGAACTAGGTGAAAGGTTCATCTTTAGGGAATCATCCATTATGGGGTTTCACTTTCTAGGGTGTTCCACTTGTCCTAGTGTGTATATTATTGGCTCTAGGTACAAATATGATGATGGTGTCTCACTTTATGGGGTTTCACCTTTGTCTAGGGGTGTATTAAATTGTCTTATGGTACCACAACACACTATTTATATATTTGTGGGTATGATTAGTCTTCTCACTGACCTGTTTTATTCCTTAATGTTGTGATGTATGTGCTACTACTATTGTTTTTTATTTATTGTCTTTTTTATTTTAGCCTTGATATTAATGATTATTGTAATGAAATATGATATGTTAAATGTTATTTGAAATTTATATACATGATTTTGTTTTAGTATTTTTATAAAGATGAAATGTTTACAATGTTTTCTATAAAACTGTGTTATTTCTTATCATGCCATGTTTTATTTAAATATAGAATACATAAATTTTTATACAAGGATTTGTTATAGAAAACTTGGGTGGTATCCTATAGATCCATTAATCTCACACCCTTCGCACCTCCTAGGTGGTGCATAGACCATTGTATGTATTCCAATGTAGGGAAATGAAAGGCACCAGAATGAGATGGTATGGTATTACATTGCATGGGTTGGGTAGCTTATGGTGAGATGGTGGTAGTTCATCCACTCCATCACATGGAGTAGCTATTTAGTTTTGCTCCTTTGCAGTTAGACATGTATCTTGGAGTTTTTGGGTACCATTAATGTTTTTTTACTGCTATATTTCTTAATGTTATGGCATATATTTATTGTAGTTCCAATATTCCTTCATTATTCATTTATATATATGCAATGTGTTGATTAGGATTTGAAAAAAATTGTTCCCTATATAGTTTCATTTGTTTCCTAGGTGCTTGTCGTCATCCCATATGGATTAGGAATGCCCTTTAGGTAAGTGATGGATTGCATCCGGTTCCAAGTGTGATGGAAACCCGAGTTGCTTAATTTCATTTTTTGTATTAGTTCAAGGTTTCATTTCATATGGCCGATGAGATCACATACGTGTTTTAGGTGGAGTGGGACATAAGGTCTGGTCATCCAAGGCCTTCCCACCTAGAGCATGTATGTTTTTCTCTTCTTTTTCATTTGATCCCAATAATGTTTCTCCTGGGATTGATAATCCTATTGTTGTTTGAGTTTTTCCTAATATTTTTCTAGATAACTTCTCCGATCTTCCTCTATACAATGGTAGAGTTTATGATTGACCTAGTTTTATGTACATAGATGATATTGATACATTCTTATCATATGGAACTGATAGAGAAGAAAGATCTCAAGAATCATTTGGATGACCTATTAGGAAAAAGGTTTCATTCACCCAAGCATTTCACCTTGAAAAGCCCCTATTCCCTTTGCGAAGAAGGAAGATGGTTCACATCTATTTTGGGTATAATTTTAGAATTTAAGCTAGAAAAAACGTTAAAAAAAATATGCCTTTCCTTGTATAAAATATTTGTTTGATTTTTAATGTAGGAAAAGTGGTTTCCAAAGATTGATCTTTGATTTGTTTATCATCATGTCATAGTTCAGAAGTCTGATACACTGAAGATGGATTTTAGGAGTAGGTATGGCCATTAAGAATATATTGTCATGAATTTTGTTCTAACTAACACTCTTGTAGTTTTTATGGCTTTATTGAATCTAATATTCCATATATATCATAACAATTTTGTGGTAGTGTTTATGGATGATATTATAGGTTATTCGAAATCTGAGTGTCAGCATGGGAACTATCTGAGTATGGTTTTGGGATTAATGAGAAGTCACCATTTGTATAGAAATATTTTGAAATGTGGTTTCTAGACTCAATAAGTGATTCTTTAGGGTACAAGAATTTTGAACATGGTTTGTTAGTCGATCTTGAGAAGGTGAAATATTTTTGTTATTTGAAGGAACCAAAAAATATCTTTGAGGAACAGAGAATCCTTGGCCTTGATTGTAATGACCAAAAAATTTATGAATAAAAATTAATTTCTATTAATTTATTATTGATATATAAAACACATTAAATATTTTGATTATTGGGTTTAAATTACCATTATATATCATTATCTTTGATAATATAGATGTTGAGTAGTGATCACATGACAAGTATAAATATTGGATTCTAACAAATCCATTATGGGACAGAAAAATGAATTAATGAACTCAAATAGTAGGATCACAACTTGTGAATCCTATTTATCAGTGCTTCTATAGAAGATAGAATTTATATTCATTGACCAAGACCAAGCACAAGTTGTGATCTAATAACTTAATCATGAGTGAAACTGTTTACGAGAGATGTTCAAATGCATATAAATCATCACCCAAACCATGTTCACCAAACATCCCTATAAAATCCCCATCATCACACACCTTACTCATAGATAGTCTGTTAGTGTAATAAAGATATATGTAATAATACCCTAGAACTATGTTCATGTACATTATTTGTTTTATAGAATAATGAATATACATTAATTTTATTATTGTTACTTTGTAAATAATTTTTAAAGCACAAATTGTATTTTTGGGTAAATATAAAAATGAAATTAAGAAATCAATTTTGATAAATTAATGGATTTTTTAATTAAATAATATTTTAATAAAATATTATCAATAAATTAATTTATTAAATATAAATGATCTTATAATTTTTATGATGTCAATTATTCATTTAATTAAGGTTTTAAATCTGTTTTTGTCAAAAGCCATCAATTATCAATAAATGTTTGTTTTTATTCTTGATGTGAAAAATCACATATTTAGAAAATAATTGAGATAAAATGAATATTATTTTTTTGGAATCAAGATTTTTTAATTATCCAATTGTGAATTTTTCATAATTTTTTGAGATAGTCGAGTTGTTGGGAAAAAATTAAATATTGTATAAATATATAATGTGTTTTATGAAATCATAATGACCAAATCATGATGTAATAAAATAATAAAAAGGGTATATTTGGAAAAACAATTCCATTAAAATAATGTAATTTTGGGTTTATTTTATTTCTTCTATAAATCCTTAGTGAATCCTCCAAGGAATATAAAATATTTTAAGATTTTAGATTCATTTCCTTGAGAGTGTGAATCATCTACACATATCAAAGGCAAATATTGTATTTTGTTATTCCCTTATCCTTATAAAATAATTTATTCCACTCCCCTTGGCCATAAATCATGGGAACAATTGTGGGTCGGTTGGTGGTTTAGAATATTTTTATGTGTAATTTCCAAAACCTAAATAATAATGAATTTCCCCTACTTTCCTTTATTAACCACTCAATAACCCATTCCACTTCACTCAAAATCCTCGAATATCATCCTCACTATTCTCTATACTCCCTAGAGTCCTCCCATGAAATCTCAATCTCTCATGAATCCTCTCTTATTCCTTTGGGATCATACATCCAAGCAAGGGATCCTCGCTTTCCTTCCCTTCTCATTTTTGTCCAAGATTTCTTATATTATTATAAACATTTAGTTTTCAATTAAAAAGGATGGGGTATGTTTTTTAACCCCCCCCCATACATCCCTTATTGTGTTTTAATGATAAGAGATCCATTTCACTCTCATTAATCCCCCCCATGTACAACCGTTACAATGCTGAAATTTCGTAAGAGGTCTCTCCTCATTTCCATTCAATAATTTCTCTTATATTATGCATATCAATTTATATTTCATATGTTGGGATATTAACTCCCTGATCCCCATACTACCCATATTATTTATATAAGATGATAAACCCTTTTCTCTCTAATTAAACCATTTTATGAATCCCCATATGATGTCATTTTTCTACCAAAATTGCACCAGGATTTTCCCTGCCAAAATCATCATGTAGTGAATACCATGACCAATTATCTATCAATGCTATTCACCTTTATGAACATATAATTATTGATTACAAATCATCATATATGTATTTCACATTCCTTCATCAAGGAAAAAATTATGATGTTTAATTAATCCATTTTATATTATCTATGTGGCACACTTATTCATGAGATTAAAATGATCATGTAGGGTGCTCCCTAATAGCACTCCAATGCATTGGGTAATGTTTAGTATCATGTTATGTAATGTTTGGACATGAGTTTAAAATATTTATTTTTGGAAATTTTTCCACCATATTGGGATAGGGGTTTTTTGGATTCCATTATGTTAATGATGCTGTGTTTTTAGTTATTGCCATATTTCACGATTATGATAATCATGCTATATCATGACATTATATTCATGTTTCCCTTGTGATCCATTTATATGCCTATTTCTTAACAAGTATTGTATTATTCATGTTATTACTTTTTTACTCACTTAAAAGTCATTATAGATAACCATTTTCTTATATAAGTTCAAATGTTATCCCTTGCAATGATAAGTATACATGAATGTTGTGGTATTGTAAAAGAAGTTTTCAATAAAGATGATTTATTTTAGGTCTTAAGTTCTTATGTAATATTACTAATCCCAAAATACACAATACCTCTCGATCTTCCAGATTTTAATAAGTGAAATTTTATGTAATAAATCATGTCTAAATGGGAAATAAATACCTGAGTCATTATAGTTTGTATGAGAGGATAGGTTTCGTTATTTTTTGGATTAGGATAAGAAAACTCTAGTGAAATACTTCTGGATAAGTCTTAGTATAAGAAAAGAATCCATAAATTTTACTATGTATAGATTATGTGGTTTATCAAGAAAATACATCCCTTTATAGATAAAAAAAGAATAGGTGTCTCTGGAAAAGATGTATCTAAGGGAAAAACCTGAAAACACTGCATTGAGCTAGACTCGAATGGGAACCGGTGCATGATAACGGGGCTTTCTGCACTCTTGGTTGGATAATCCAAGGAGATATTCAGTGGAAAATTCATAATCTTAGTACAAACAATTAAAGGGAACAAAAAATGCCCCTAATAATAGTTGTTAGAAAGTAGATCATGGATAATGTAGATCAAAGCCAATAAATTCATAAGTCAAGGAGATAAATGTAATTTATAAGTTGTCCCTTTTTGTCCATAGATTCTCGTTGATGTGTTTAATAGTTTATAAATAATCACCCCTATGTCTATATTAGATAGAGTAGAACCAGAGTTAAATACTGAATTTTAGGGTTATTATCCATATTTGTACACATTCTATTATATGAACAAAATTTAGTAGAACAATCCAAACGTCACTAAGAAGAATGGAAGTATAGATGTCTATGAAAATGGAAAATGGGGTAATTATTGCATCTCATGAATATAACTCCTCCCTTGTCACAAATTTTGGATTGAACTCACTGTAGAACCTCATCATACCTACCTTGGTGTAATTTTTGTCAATTTTTGGCATGGATTGGCATTCCCTATATAGATGAAAAATAAATTGACGCGAGAGGGAAATCACTCTCTATATGGTGAATCATCCCCCGATTCTATTCAAGTGCAAGGAGGATGATGAATCATTTTTGGAAACATCATCTCAAGAATGGATATTACTTCCTATTATCATGCACATATATTTTAGATGATTGAGTCTAAAGAAGGAACCATCATTAAAGGCATGACTATTGTTGTGGAATTCACTTATTTGTTTCTCGAGAAATTTCTCGGTGTTCGTCCTGGAAGAGATGTTGAATTATAGATTAATCATATAACCGGCATGTTGAAAATATCCAAGACTCCATATAGAATTTCTATTGTGGAGCTTGAGGTGATAAATAATAAACTACAAGAGAATCTAGATAAAGGGTTTATATTCCCCAGTGCTTCACCATGGGGTGCACAAGTCCTCTTCATCAAGAAGAAGGATGGGTCAATGCACCTTTTCATTGATTATCGTGAACTCCAAGAAATCTAGATAAATATCAAGTATCATTTTCAGAAAATAGATGACTTGTTTGATCTGATACTTGAACAAAACTACTTCTCCAAGGTGGATATGTGGTCAGGATATTACCAAGTATGTGAGAATAATGAGGATATCTCCAAGAATACATTTTGCACGTGATACAGACACTGTGAATTCAAAGTAATGCCTTTCAGACTCACTAATGATCCTGAAATCTTCATGGAATTGATGAATATAGTCTTTACAAATTACCTCAAAAAATGGTAGTATTTACAGATGATATTATAATATAATCAAAAAATAAAGGAGGAGAATAAGGAGTATCTGAGCACTATAATAGGGACCTTGTGAAAGGAGAAGTTATTTTCAAAGCATAGCTAGTGTGATTTATGGTTGAAGGAAGTCTCATTCTTGGGGTATATCATGAAAAGAAATGAGATATCTGTAGATCCTTCTAAAACAACATCATTTGATGGATGGATGTGGCTGAAATATGTGATGTATATTCATAGCTTCCTAGGGTTAGATGGATATTATTTCCAATTTTTGACAAATTTCTCACAATTTTAAAACCTCTTACTAATCTAACTCGGAAGGGAGTTACGTTTTCTTAGAATGTTGAATGTGAAGAAAGATTCATGAGGTTGAAGAAGATGCTTATCATTGCCCCTGTGCCCACCCAACCCACATGTGGGGAGATTTTCATAATATTTAGTGATGCTTTGAATAAGGGAATGTGTTGTGTGTTGATGCAGAATGAAACACTCATCACCAATGACTCAAGGTAGTTGAAAATTCTTCAGTAAAACTATCCCATGCATGATATAGAGTTGGAAGCTATGATCTTTGTGTTGAAAATATGGCATAATTATCACTTGGGGGAAAACTTTTGAAATATATACGGATCACAGAAGTCTCAAATATATATTCACACATAAATATATGAACATGATTCATTAAATATGGTTATAGGTCATCAAAGATTTTGACTTCTCAATCTATTTCCACCCTAAGAATGTGAACAAGGTGGTGGATGCTCTATGTATAAAGTACCTAGTGATTTTATCATTGATGATAATTTAGAAGAATCCAATATTCTTAGAATTTATGAAGATGGAAATGAGAATCGTAAATAACTAAAAACATAAATCATTAAAAAATTATTTCCCAACCGTCTCTTTTGTGATGTTTAATGGATGCCCAAAACGAAGAAGTGGAAATTCATAAGAAACTGGAAACTATTAGAAAAGGTAAATCCGTGAAGTTCAATGTTAATGAAAAATAAATTGTGATATTTAGGTCAAGACTTTGTGTTCCATCAAATCTAGAGTTAAAGATAGAACTTTCGGATGATCCACAAAGTTTAAATTTCTGCATGAACCCTGGAACCACAAAGATATATCAAGAACGTTGAAGTCATTATTGGCGGGATAACATGAAAAATGATATCTCTGAATATACATCAATGTTTATTGTATGTCAAAAAATGAAGGATGAGTAGAATAACTCTAAGGGGATGATGCAACCATTACCCATACGAACATAGAAATGGGAAAAACATAGCATGAAATTTTTTGTCGGACTTCCAAAGACATCCAATAGAAACAATGTTTTCTGGGTTGTCATGGATCATCTTAAAAAGACATCACAATTCATTGAAATTTTAGAGTATTTAACATTGGATCAACTAGAATGGATATACATCAGAGAAGTTGTAAGACTTCATGGTGTACCACTCTCGATTGTATCCAATTACGATCCAAGATTCACCTTGGAGTTCTTGAAGAGTCTCCAACACACTCTAAATGTTGAGATGATTATCAGTAAAATTTATCATCCTCAAACTGATAGCCAACCAGAGTGGATTATCCGAACACATGATTCTATGTTGAGAGAATGCTGGGTGGAATTTCAAGGAATATGGGATAAACATATTCCCCTAGTTTAGTTCTCTTAAAAAAATAGTTTCTACTCAAGCATATAAATTTCTCCTTATGAAGCCCTTTATGGGAAGAGTTGCAGAACATCGACATGTTGGGATGATGTTGGGGAATGAAAACATCTATGTTCGAAAATGGTCGAAGAAATCATAGAGAAGGTTAAGACCATCCAGCAACACATTAAAGATTCTCACTGTTGAAAAAAGAGCTATGCTCACAACCATCATCAAGGCCATGAGTTTGATGTCGGAGACATGGTTTTCCTCTACATATCTCCATGGAATATATTAACGAGATTTTGGATGATGGGAATGATTAATTCATCGTACATCGGCTCTTTTAAAGTACTTGATCGCATCAAAGTAGAGGAATATCGACTAACACTCCCAAAAAAACCTGTCTCAAGTACATGATGTATTCCTTGTATCACACATAAGGAAGTACATACATGTCGCATTTAATGTACTCAGTCTAGAGGTGGTACCATTATAGAATCACCTTTCCTATGAGGAGAATTCGGTTAAAATATTAGATCGTAGAGAAAAATTTCTATTAAATATTGTGATTCCCCTCATCAAAGTGTTGTGGGGAAATTAAATGTATGAAGAAGAAAAATGGGAACTAGTGAAAGTGATGAGGCAGAGTTACCCTCATATGTTTTAGCATGGGGAAAAGAAATTTTGAGGGAGAATGTTTTTAAGGGGGGATGGTTGTAACGACCTAAACATTTATGAATTAAATTACCTTTATTTTCATTTATTATGGATATAGGAAATATATGATGTTTTATTTATTATTGGGTTTAAATGAACCTTTTGTATCATTACCTTTGATATTGTAGTCATTGAACAGTGATCACATGACTAGTATAAATATATGGTTTTAACAAATTCTTTTTGCACATAAAAACGATGTGATAGTCACAACCAGGAGGATCATACTCTATTAATCCCATTTATTAGAGATTCTGAGGGAGGTAGAACTTTTGGGATTTTACCTAGACAAAGCTGAAGTTGTGATCCAACAACTTAAGCATGGGAAAAACTGTTTACAAGAGAAGTTAAAGCTCATCGAGATCACGACCCAAACCATGTTCACCGAACGACCCCAAGATATCCCTACAACAACAAACCGTGTTCTTAAGAGTATGATGGTGTAATAAAAGAATATGTAACAATACCCTTACATTATTAATATGTATATTATATTTGTTTATAATAATGAATATACATTAATTTTATTATTGTTGTTTTGTAAATGATTTTTAAAGAAAAAACAGTATTTTTTGTTAATATTAAAATTCAATTAAGAAATATATTTTGATTAATTAATGGATTTTTGAAATAATAATATTTTAATAAAATATTATTGTTAAAATAATTTTGTTAAATATAAATTATTGTTTAATTTTTATTAATTAAATTGTAATTTTTATAAGGGTTTTGAAAACATTTTTAGTCAAAACCCGTCAATTATCAATAAATTCCATTTTTTAAAGTGAAAACTCACATATATAGAATATTATTTTGATAAAATGAATAATATTTTTGGAATTTGGTTGTTGGAATTAACCAATGGTGAATTTTTCATAATTTTCAGCGATAATCCATTTTTTTTGTAAAAATTAAATACCGTATAAATATGTAATATGTTTTAGGACATTATAATGACCCAATACTGATTTAATAAAATAATATAAATTGTATATTCGGAAAAATATATGTTTTCATTTAAAAAATTTTAATTTTTTGTTTATTTGATTTATATTATAAATCCTTATTGAATCTGTCAAGTCATATAAAATATTTTACACTTTTAAATTCATTTCCTTGTTTGTGTGACTCATCTCCACATATGAAAGCCTAATATTTTAATTAATTCGGCCCTTTCCCTTATAACATATTTTTTACACTTCCCTTTTCATGAATACAAGGGAAAAAACATGGTTAGGTTTGTGGTTTGGAATATTTTAGTATGTAGTGTCCAAAACCTAAATAATAAATAATTCCCATTCCTTTCCGATATAAACCCACCCATGCACCAATTCCTCTTCACTAAAATTCCTTGACTATCTTACTCACTTTTATATAAACTATCTAGTGTCCACCCAAGGTTCCCCCAAGATCCCAAGAAGCCTCTCAAAATCCTTTTGGATCACACATCCATGTTTAGGATCCTCACTTTCCTTCCATTCTCATTTTTGACCCATTTTCTTTATAATGTTATACCCTTTTAGTTTTCAAATACAAATAATGGGGTATTTTTTCAAATGACCCCCATACTGCACTTCTTATTTTTTAATTTTTAGAGACCCCTTTCACTCTCACTAATCCCTCCTATGCACACCATATATGATGCCAAAATTACATAAGGGATTTATCTCTCCTCATTTTCATTCAGGAATTTCTCTTATAATATTCTATTAAAATTACATTTAATATGTTGGGATATTAAGCTAAAATATTCCCTTATTAATCATTTCATGTCTAAATTAAGAGAGACATGTTTCTATTTCATCAACCCATTTTATGAATCCCCATGTGATGTTGTTATGCTGCTGAAATTGAACTACGATTTTCCATGCCAAAATAATCGTGTAGTGAATTCCATTCCCATTTCTCTATCCAGGGTATTAATATTTATGAACATTTAATTATTGATTATAGACCTTAATATATTCCTTCCGCATTACATTATCATGTAATAAATGATAGTGTTGAATGAATCCATGTTATATGATCTATGTGGCACACTTAAGCATGATATTGAAATGTTCATGAATGGTGGTCCCTGATATCACTCTAATGCATTGGGTAATGTTTAATATCATGATATGTAATGTTGGGAAGGGAGTTTACCAGATTCCTTTTTGGATATTTTCCCACCATTTTGGGATATGGGTTTACCTTATTCCTTTATGTAAATGATGCAATGTTTTAAGTTGTTTCCAAATTTCCATGTTATGATAATCATGCTATATCATGAATTTATGTTAATGTTTCACTTATTCTCAATTGATATGCCTATTTCCTAACATTTATTTTATTATTCATGTTAAGCCTTGTTTACTCCCTTACAAGACTTTATAGCTCACCATTTTCTTATGTATGTTCTCAGGTTATCCCATGCAATGCTAAGTAAGAAAGAATGTTATGGTTTTGTAAAAGATGTTTTTAATAATGATTTTGTATTTTATGTCTTATGTTGTCATGTAATGTTTCTAATCCCCAAATACACTAGATGTATCAATCTTCTGGGTTGTATTAAGTGTATGTTTATGTAATAAATCATGTCTAAATATGAAATAATGACCAAGGGCATTATATTGTTGGATACTACCAATGATGTGTTAGGGATTTCTCTAAGATTGTGTCACCTTTGATAGCTCTTACCAATAAATCAGGGAAATTATTCTTGGATGTGATGTTTCGGTCTTCTTTTGATGAAATCAAATGACTTCTAACATCAGTACATATTATGATCTTACTTGAGATTAGTAAGGGGTACATGGATTATTGTGATGCTTCTAGTGATGGTTTAGGATTTGTGCTTATGAAGTAAGACCATGTGGTAGCTTACTACTCTTGTCACATTAAACTTCCTAAGAATAATTACCCCACTCCAGATTTAGGTCTTTCTATAATTATAAATGTTTTTAAATTTTTGGGCACTACCTTTTTGGGGAAAGGTTCATAGTCTTTTCTAATCAATATAGTGTGAGTTGTATCTTTTTTCAAAAGGTATTGAGTCTAATATAGTAGTGATTCATATAATACCATCATATTTATTACATTGATATCACCTAAACCTTAGGTAAGGATAATTTCATTGCAGACTCTCTTAGTAGGAAAGTACCATTGTATGCTATTTTTGAATCGAAGGTTGAGTGGATCCATGTGAGGATTTTTTCTTTGTTGCACATGGATGCTGAAGATGATGTTTTATGTATGGTCTGAACAATGTTCAATTATCATCATCTATAATGGAGACTATTATATAGTGTTAGTATCATGGTGACGAGTTTAGTAAAGTTCAAGAAAGCCTTTATGATGGGGAGACTATTTCCTGATGGTCTCTCTCTTCAAATGGTATGATGCACTTTGGGAATTGGGTTGTCATCCCAATATCTATGAAGATTTTATTCCTTTTTAATTATCACAATTCATTATGTACCCTTCACCTAGGTACTTCGAAGATCTATTATGACATGAGCCGATGATTCTGTTGGACGGGTATGAAATATGACATTGCAGATTATGTGTCCCACTGATACACCTACCAGAAGACAAAGGTAGAGCACTTGAAACCCTCTAGTTTGGTTCAACCTCTTCTAATACCGATATAGAAATGGGGTGAGGTTTCGATGGTTTTTTTTTGGATTACTATGAACTCCAAGAAGGGGACATTCTATCAAGGTGGTTATTTATCAGTTGAGCAAGTCTTCTCATTTCATTCATATTAATGATACCACTGAGGTTGAAGATATGGTTCTGTTTTATGTGTAATAGATTTTGAGGTTATATGGGAGTCCTTCTACCAATTTTTTGGTTTGGTATCCTAGTATCACCTAGAGGTTATTGATGAGTCTCCAAGAAGAAATGGAATCTCCTTTCATGTTGATCAAAAATTACTATCCACAAACATATGGTCAAATAGAGCAAGTAATTTAGATTATAGAGGATATAATTCATGCACGTGTATTGGATTTTGGTGGATCATGGGATAGATGTATAATACTTCTCGGGTTTTTTTAGAATAACTATTATTAGTATTTGATAAGATTGGATCCCTTGGATGCATTATATGGTCACTTGTACAGCTCACATATTTGTTGGGTGGAGTTGGGAGAAGTATATTTTGATGGACCATGTTTGCTCTATGATATGTCTATAATGATTCAGGATGTGAATCGATGTCTGGCAATCGGCCAGGGTCAAAAAAAATCAAAGACAGATCAATGAAATCGTCCTTTAGTGTTTACCGTTGGATGATGGATTTTATTGAATATTTCTCCTCGGTTGGTTCATCGTCGACTTTGAAAGAAGATAATGTTGGTTTCGAGTTATGTCATTCCATTTAAAGTCACTGAGAGTATTTTAGATTTTGTTTATTAGTTATCAATGTTAGTTTAATGAGGAGTAATCATTATTTTTTTGACATACCTCAGTTCAAGATGTACTATATTGATCTCACTCACATTCTGAGTTGGGAAGAAAATGAGTTAGATCCATATGTTTTTGGTTCATAAAAACAAGTTAAGATCATCAACTCTCTAGTGAAATTATTACATGGGAATTCTAATCCATTAGTAATATTTCTATGGAAACACATTTCTAATTCTCACGAGACTTGTGGATTTTAGTTTTTATTGATGGATCATTGACCTCATCTTTTTCTAGGGACTATATCTTCCAAATGAGTTCTTGGGGATGGAATGTATTTATAGTGGGGAGTTTGTAACATCATGTTACTGATATGTTAGGTATGTCCTTTAACATGTTGTAGTTTAACATTTTTCTATGTTGGTATGATACCAAGAATAATTTGGGAGGAAAACTATAATGGTGATGTCATATATTTCTTGGACTCTAAGATTTAACCAGATTCTTCTGCAGGTTGCATGATTATTTCATGAAATGTAACTAGGTTACACGATGGGTAAGAGTTTCTGTATGAAAGTAATGAAAAAAATCATTCTATGAGTGTTTTAACTACATTAAGAGACCATACATGTCTTGAGTTAATAAAATTTTGGGTTTTTATTCTAAGGAGTTGGGTTTTCTAGCATATGTGGGACTTTGGCAGTTACACATCGGGTAACTGGGTTAAATGTCGTGTAACGCCCCACGAATGGTTTCTAAAATATGCATGTGGCTATTTTTTCTTACTTTTCTATTGATTCTATTAATATTTTACAAGAAAAATTCCTAGGAAATTTTGGGAGAATATCTTTATTTTAGGACGATCTCATCAACATTGGTTCTTTATTGTGGCCACTGTGCGTCTCTTTGAGTTTGTAAAATTTTTGCTTCTTCGTTTCCACTAATCGAAGTAGCAACCTTGGGTTGCGTTATCAGATCCATTGATCTAAATTGTAGTCTATTATTGTCTTCTTCCATGATATGTGGTGTGATCTTGTTCTGGAGGCTATTCCTTTGTTGGTTGTGTTACGACGAGCATTCATCGTTTAGGTATGTGGAATTTTCTATCCTCCTCCGACCATATTTATAATTTTCATCAATCCTAAGATGTGTGAATTGGATTCTAGGATCTCTTTTGGTGTTTTTGGGATTCATTTTTGGTGAATCCCATTAAAGGATTGTGTGACTCGAGTTTTGAGGTAGGTGGTTCCATTTCTTTCCTATGTTTGATAAACAGTATTGGTCCATTCTTACAAATTAGTTTATAAATAAATTGGTATGAAATTGGCATGATTGTTTATGTGTGTTGGGATGAAATTTTTAATAAACGTGTTTTACCTTGGTTTTTGTTAAATGTAATGAAAAGGGGTATTTTCCAAACATTGAATGGTATTTTATAAAATGGTTCTAATATTATTTTCAAAACATTCATTTGATTTTGAAAAAGATAAAATGGGTTACCTTGGGTTCTAGGTGAAAGGTTCACCTAGAGGCCGTCTTCCATTATGGGGGGTCACTTTTGGGGTGTTCCTCTTCTCCTAGAGTGTAGGTTATTAGCTATATGTATCTATATGATGTTGGGGTTTCAATTAATGGGGTGTCTCCATGGTCTTGGATTGTGTATAGTTTTCTCCATGTAACATAATAAATTGTTCATAATTTTTTTGGGTTCAAGTAGTCGGCTTCCTAACCTATTGTATTCCTTGGTGTATTTAGGCCTATGCTTCTAATAATGTTTTTTTTGTCTTATCCTTGATATGCATGTTAATTCTTGTTAATCATGATATGGAAAATGTTCTTTGAAATTGATATACCTACTTTTGTTTTAGAACGGTGATAAAGTGGGCATGTTTACTAGGTTTCTATAAATTTACATTAATACTTATTATGCAATTTTTTGTTTAAGATGAGAATATATTTATTGTTTTAAATATATTTTTTATGGAACACCTAGGTAGGATCCTATTAAGACTACTAGATCTCACCCTAGGAACCTCTTCGGTGGTGTGTAGACCTGTGTTTTTTTTCCAATGCAGGGAAAAGAAAGGAACCTCAAAGAGGTGTTGAGGATTAATGTTAGATGGGTTGGGTAGCAAGCAGTGAGTTTTTTGGATTTCTTCCACACAATTAGATGGAGTACCTATTTGATGTTTGGTCTTTTGTAGTTGGACTTTTTGTTTAGAATTTGTGGCTAATTTTATAGTCTTTTTTCACTATCTTTCTTACAGTTATGGAATATATATTTTTTCATTCTATTGTTCCTTCCTCCATCATGTATATAAATAACATGTGTATTTTTAGGATTTGGATAATCATTCCATCGGGAATTTCATTTTATTCTTGAGTACATTTCTCCAACCCATGGGGATTGGGAATTCCCTTGGAGAATGTGACGGATCGGGTTGCGTGCCATGTTTTAGGTCAACCTGGGTTGATCCGTTACATTTTTATTATCGAAGTCCTACATTAATGGACGAGGATCATGAAGCACCCCATTATATAGTAGTAATGATACATATCCCATCATTATTCTTTTTTCCTGGGGAATGCCTGTGGCCCTAGCGTAGGGAAAGAAAAACCATGTAGGCTTGGCCCAAAGTGGACAATGTCATGATCATGGGATATAATGGACCATGAAAAAATGTTAATAGAGGTAGGTAATTCATATTCATATCCTGAATTCAGTATGCATTTGGAAACGTACTAGGACTTAAGAGGTAATTTCGATTGAGTATCTAAGTATATATCACCGCAATGAACCTTAAGTCTCCATGGGTGGTTAGGGAAATATGTCCTCTGGACTAAATATATTATATTCCTTATTTAGATTTGGATAGAGTGAAATCCAAATCTTGTTGGTTCTATATTTTGGGACTAATGTCCATTGTTTCAAAGTTTGAGTGTTACTTTTAGGTCATGATTGTTGTCCTATGATGTGTTGTAGAATCATGCCTCCATGAAGATGTACAAATCAGTTATAGGAGGAAGCTATTGCTAAACCATATTGGATGAATACTCTAGTGGAGCCGAATCTAGTTGAGGTGACTGTGTAAAATCATGGTAAATTGTTACACCTTCATTCTGGAAGGACTGAGTAGGATATTGTGGGACACGATGGTGATGGAAAAAAAACACAAGGGATTATCATGGAAATAAATCGAGGCTCTTCTCACCGAATAGTTCTATCCAAATTAAATGGTGTTCAAACAAGCTATAGAGTTTAACAAGAATGAGAAAGCCAACATAACTGTGACTAAGTATTAAAATTTCTTTGCTAATCTAGTATAGCTTGTGCTTGAGATTGTATATAATGATATAATGAAGGCTTGGTGGTTATTGTTGGGAATTCAATTGGATATTTGTTCTTAGTTTTTTTTACTGAAGATTACCACTTATGATGATTTACTGGATAGGGTGATGATGGGTGATATAGACCTGGATCGAAGATTAGGGTTGATGGGAGTCTCATTTTTTTCCCAATGGTAGTGTCGTCTTCTTCAAGTTAATGAGGATTTATGATGATTATCATGGTAGTTCTTGAAAACATGGTCATTCGAGACATTCTACAATGCTAGGAGGAAGTCATTTGACTTTATATTAGGGTTTCAAGTAATGACATTCTAAGAGGTTTTTCACGAAGGCTCCAAAAAAATGTAGCTCATATAGATGTTTAGGATACATAGAGAGATTATTTTATGTATTTTATACTTCACATAGTGTAAAGGGATCATTATCTCCTCCCAAAAATATGGGGAAATCATATGGTTCATGTATAATAGGGTTCAAGCCACAAGAATCTATAACAAAGATACCTCACACAGTGGAAGAGTCTGTAGAGGAAGCAGATACAAGTCTAGCGACTGTGATAGGTTCATCTACTATAACATTTTCATTAGTGACTTCTCTATTTGATACTGGTGTATCTCTCTCATTTATGTCAACCATCAAGGTTAATATACTAAATCATTCTATGAAGACTTTATCTTTTTCAGCGGATATCACTTCACACCTTTTGAAATGAGTGAGTAGGGTCTCTATAGTCCCACTTATATATTCTCTCTTCTATATGTTGAGATGGATTGGAATATTTTGGTACTTGACATGAAACCTACTAACTTCATTTTTGGAATGGATTTACTCATTTACAAAAAATCCCAGATTGATCGTTATCTTGGGGGTCAACATTACTACACCTAGTGGTGTGACTCTTTTCTTTCAAGGAGAATGGCACCCAAGGTCGATGGGGGATAAACCTTATTATCTGGAATTACGGAAGGTAATTTTAGTTTTTTCTTTTGATATGGAGTGGGAATCATTGAGTAGTAATATCCCTCCAAATTTTATTGAGTTTCCCGATGATTTCCCTTCTGATTTCTCTAGGGCCCCATTGGTAATAGAGGTCAAGTTTTCCTTTGAATTAATCTCTACTAATCAACCAGATTATATTTCCTCTTACCCTATGCATTAATAAGTAATGAAATAGTTAAAGTCTCTATTGGAATGTATTTTTGAGAAAGGATTTGTACACTTGAGTGTTTCAACTTGGGTGGTTCCGATTCTCTTCGCTAAGAAGGTTGATTGTTCTCTTCGCTTATGTGATGATTTAAGAAAGCTAAATTGAGTTATCGTAATGAAAAAAATATTGTTTCTGTGGATTGATAATCTATTTCATCAGTTTAAATGGGATATGTTTTTCTCAAAGTTCATACATCAGTCTAGTTACCATCAGCTACGAATAAAAAAAATCCCATATTCAGAAAACATCTTTTCGAAGTAGGTATGGCGATTATGAGTATAGTGTTGTGCCCTTTGGTCTAAAAAATACTCCTATAGTTTTTATGTATTTGATGAAAAGTATTTTCCATATGTACTGGTTACCATTATTGTAGTATTTGTGGATGAAATCCTTATTTACTCCAAGTACAAGGAGGATTATATGCCTCATCTGAGAATAGTTCTGAGTCTACCAAGAAATCAGAAAATTAATTTTAATCATTCAATGTATGATTTATAGATTCAAGAAGTGAAGTTTTTGAAATACGTGGTGTCAAAACATTATATATTTTTTTATTGGTTATTATGACTTGGGATCAACCATGAAATATCATCAAGACTTTGAGCCTTTTGGGAATATATGGATATTATCAATGGTTCGGGAAGGACTTCCCAAATTTGGATTCTCTAATGACTACACTAACTCAAAAGGGGGTGATGTTATCTTCAAATGATAAATTTTAGGATTATTTTTTTGAGATGAAATAACGTTTGACTAATGCGCTGGTGTTGACTCTTCAAAAGGAAGGATATGGATATATGGTATTTTGTGATGCATCATATTTAGGATTAGGCTATGTATTTATGCATGGTGATCATGTAGTTGCTTATGGATCTCATCAACTTATGATACATAAGAAGAACTATCCTACCTATGAACTTAAATTTTCAGTTGTCATGCACACACATAGGAGTTGGTGTCCTTAACATTATGGTGAAAGGTTTTCTATGTATTCATACCACAAATGCTTTAGTTATATCTTACCTAAAAAATATGTGATCCTATTCCAGTGGAATTGTGTGGTGTACCTTTAATATTTTGACGTTGACATCGCCTACACATCAGGGAAATGTAATTTCAATGAAGATGCATTGACCAGGAAACTTCCAACCCCTAAAAAGAAATAGTCCTCAGAAGAGTGGAATTTGATGGCTCCCTTTGCACAGTTTCATGTTGGAGTCCATGAATCAAGGTTTGAGGTTTCGGTATCTATAATTTAGTTAACAAACTCTCTTCTTGAGATGATTCATTAGAATAAATATCTATATGATGAATTCTATTGAATTATAGACTCTATTTATGGTGGTGAGATACTTTTTGAGTGTCCATTCTCCAAAAAGGGTGTTATATACTATCTGAATTGATTCATTTTTCCATTAGTTGAAAGAAAGGATGTGAAGGGGGATTGTCATAATTCTATGTTGGTGCTACACCCATGAATCACGGATATGTTTTGGGATATATGGTGGTAGTTCAAGAATCCAAGTATGATATAAGGCATTGCTAAGATTTTTTCCTACAGATATACATTCCAACATGCTAATTACAAGCATAAAAAACATTTGGGTTTACTTCATCCACTTTTGTTCCCTACATTGATGGTGGATAGAATCTCTATGGAAATTGTGGTTAGATTTTATCCTACCCATAGAAAGAAGAATTCTATATGGTTTATGATCGATAGGATGACCAAGTAATATCACTTCATACCCATTCATGACACAACCAACATTGAGGAGTTGGAAAATCTATATATTAATGTGATTTTCCACTTTCCCAGAGTTCCATATTCTACAGTTTCTCATAGGGATCCTCGGTTCACTTATAAATATTGTAGAAACCTATACAAGGAAAAGTTATATCATGTCGATTTGAGCATGGCCTACCATCCGTAGTCAGATGGAAAGAGAAAGGGATATATATAAAAATTCATGAGGATGTGTTTTGATCTTGTGTTCTTGACTTCAGTGGGGCTTGGGATGACCACATGGAGATTGTTGATTTTTCTTATAACAGTAGTTACCAATATTCAATAAGAATTACTCCTTTTGAGGCCTATTATGTCTTAATAAACATTCATTGTGTTGGTTAGATCATGGTTAATGTTCATTGGTTTGACCACAATTAATTCAAGGGGACAAAAATAAAGTTTTAGTTAATTCTTCAAGGAATGTTGATGAAATGGATCTGATATTAGTCTTATGTTGATCATCATCATAGACCACTAAATCCTAGTTTGTGAATAGGTGTTCTTGAATATTTCACCCTGGATGGTTCATCAACTGATTGGGATGCAAGGGAAACTTACACTTTATTTTGTGGGACCTTTCAAGGTTATTGAGAAGATTGGGAACATTTCATAAGATATAGAACTTCCACCATAGTGGACATCAATAAATAATGTATTCCAAGTATCAAATCTTATAAAGTGTTTATCTAATCCACCTCATGTCTCTAGATGGAGTGATCTTGAGATTGAACTTGATTTATCTTTTATTGAGCAGCTAGTTAGGATTGTTTATTCTAAGACCAAGGTACTTCATAGGAGGATGATACCTTTGGTTAGTGTGATAACATTGCATGGTTCATCTAATAATGAGTATTGTGAATACATGGAACTAATGATAGAGTAGTTTACTCATCAGTTTGGCATAGAATATTCTTTATAAGAATTTTGTGGATAGATGTTTTTTATAGTGGGGAGGTCGTAACATCCCATTACTGATATGAAATGTATGCCATTTAACCTTATCGTGGGGTTTCCTTTTCTTTTAATTGTACTATTTGTGAATGAAGTGGAAGGATACCTATAATGGAGAAGATATTGATTATTCGAACTCTCAGTTTTAAATGGCATTTTCTATAGGCTGTAGGAGGGTCACACCTCGTGTAACTTGGATACATGAAATGTAATGGTCACTAGATGCATACCATTCGAAGGTCCATGTCGTGATAGGATTCACACCATGAAAGGTTATATGATGTGATGAGCTTTTTCACATTGTGAGTCATTTAAATAATGGTTTTTCATTTTAGGTGATGTGTTTTTTTGTTGTTTTTAAACATAACCATTTCATGATGTGTAAAGGTTTTAAACATCATTTAATACACAGACTATTGTTTTTTAAATAGTTAGAATGGGTGATATCTCTTTCTACATCTTATGTATTTTCATTTCTCTCAACCAAAATCCTTCCCCTGGTGACCTCAAATCCCTCCAACCCTTTCGGGTTCTTTTCTTTAGTGTTCGATCATCTTTTCACCTGTAGTGCAGATTATAGGATAAGTGTTCTATTCATTCTTTAACATTCTTTCCATCTCCTCAGTTGTGATTTAAATGGATTATCTTGAAATTTACGGATCAATGCTCTGTGAATTGTATCTTTCTTATATTCTTATTTTTAAGGTCTTAAACACCATCGTTATTGTAAACAGATTGTGTTGGGAGTGTGAGTTTCAGTAAATTGGTAGGTGGTTCTGTATTTTTGGCCAAATTGATTATCCTTGAATTTCTTGATACATTTCAATTGTTGATTTTAATTCAATTTCTCAAAATTTTATTCATTGGATTTTAAAAACCCAATTCCAACGAATAGGAAAATTTGAAATGGTTTTGCCATGAAAATTAAGGAAACCTCTAATTCCATTGAATTGTGGAGTGTTTTTTGGAAATTGGATGATTTAAATTGCTTAATTAAAATTTTAATTTTCATGGAAGATATTTCAATAATATAATAGAATCTAATTCTTAAAATGGATAGTGAAATTGAGTGACTTCGTATTGAATTGATTTCAAAATTATTAGAATGGATTAAAAAGTTTTGTTAGAAACCTTGTGATGTTATCTTGAAAAAGAGGCATGTTTTTTTAAACATGTTTTGGTTTTAAATGGATAATTGGAATTTGAAATTGGGGAATGAGAATTAAATTTATTTTAATTCGTCTTAAAATAAAAATCCTATAAATTCTTGTGTAACCACACATTCAAGACATAGGTAGTGTGTGAGTTATTTGGACTCACTCCACGCTTATACAATGTTATAAAACCTTAATGTAGTTGGTCACATCACCAATGGGATGGTGATGATATTCCTTTTGATAGTGTTAGAGGGACGTGTGTATACACATATTTCCATGATCACTTATTGTGTACGGATTCCTATAGACAGAAACGTTTTTAACTATTTAGCATATTACAATGTCGCTCGGTAGTTTTCTATTTTAGATATAAATATACTCCAATGTTGTTGAACTGATTTACATGACTTATGAATTTATAAATACAATTTTATATAAATGTTTCATTTATTCCATTTTTTAGAAATATAAAATCACTTGTTAATCCTTTTCTTAATGTATTTCCCATCATTTGAACTGTATAGCATGATTTGTTTAAATATTCTCTAAAATTACTAATCTATTAATTCTAATATTGAAAACATTCCTTTGGTTAATCTTTTTATGGTATCTGATATGGAATCCTTGGTGATGCCATATTGGGATTTTTAGTTCAAACCCTACTTGTTCCTCCTAGAGTTTTTAGATTATCATCATCCAAGTTTGAGCAGGGGAAATGATATTTTAGTGGTGGATAATACTATTGAACATTTGATATGGTTATTTGTGTCCTTTTTTACTTTGGTTATTTCTCTATTATGTGTACTTGGGTTGTAGTAATTTGGGATTTAATTCATTATTGAGTTATGGTACATTAATCCCAATGCAATTTATTTGTTATTCATATTGAATTGATTGTATTTATTCCTCTATGTTTTGTGGAAAATTCATTCCCACTTGCATGTTGTATGATTTATGGTGCATGTCATCAAACCATGGATATTGGGAACTCCCTTAAAGTTATATTTGGGCTGGATGGGTTATCTAGTTTGTGAAGGTTGTTATGACTTGGGAGGAACCATGAAATAACTTCGAAATTCAGATCTCATTGGGCTTAACTGGATATTATCACCAGTTCGTGAAGGAATTTTCAAAGATGTATTCTCACATGACTGGTCTAAATCATAAGGGGGTGAGTTATTCTTAGGATTTAAAATTTTAGAGTTCTTCAGTTGAGATGATACACATTTTGACTACTACGTCGGTGTTGAATCTTCTAGAGGCCGGTCCGGGTTATGTTGTCTTTTGAGATGTATTGGGTATAGGCTTGGGTGGATTTCTTATGAAAGATGATAAAGTAGTTTATTATAGATCTCATCAGATTATGCAACATGGGAGGAACTATCCTACCCATGACCATGAACTTTCAGATGTGATGAACGTGCTTAAAAGTTAGTGTTACTACCTTTTTAGAGAACAATTTACTGTCTATTCATACCACAAAAACTTTCGTTATATCTTTTCTAAACTATATTTCAACCTCCACCATAGGCATTTGGTGGAGTACCGACACCCATTCATATTTGAAATATCCTACACCTCATGGAAAGTAAATGTCTTCGTTGATGTGTTGGGAAGGAAACTTCAAACCTATGTAGTGAATTAATCTTTGGAAGAGTTCCATTTGATGAATATCTTTGCACACTTGGATATTGGAGATCACGAGAAAGGAGATGAAGTTTTATTGGAAAGCATATAGTTGAATTATTATCTTATTTAAATGATTATTCAGAATCAATAGATTTATTATGAATTTTTTAGCATTAGAGACTCTCTTTATGGTGGGGATATAGTTCCCCAGTGGATGTTTTACAAATATGGTGTTCTATTCTATCAGGAACGCCTCGTTGTTCCATTAGTAGAATGAAAGGCGGTGAGGGTGGATTGTCATGATTCCTATTGGGAAGTACACCTAAGATCCACTGATATGTTTTTTGATATACTGTTGTACTTTTGTTGACTAGGTCTGAGATAGGGTATTGTTGAGTTTCTATCCCACTGTTACACATTCCATCAAGTTAAGGTTGAGCATCAGAAACCTTCAAGTTTATTTCACCCACTTCTAGTCCGTACATGGAAGTGATATGAAATCTCTTTTGATATTGTGGATTGGTTGCTTCATACCTAGAGAAAGAATAATGAAAATGAGTTGTTTTTAATGTTTTTCCAAGTAAAATCACTTCATATACATTCATGATATAGCCAATGTTGAGTTGGGAAATCACTACGTGAAAGTGATTTTCCATTTTCACGGAGATCCATATATTATAGTTTTTTATAGGGATCCATGGTTCACATATTTGTTTTTGATTGGCCTTTATGAGGTACTGGGACCTCAGGTCCATTTGAGAATGACATACCATCTACAGTTAGATGGCCAAATAGGGAGAGGTATACAAATTCTTGTGGATAGGCTTCACGTTTGTGTTCTCATCTTTAGTGGGGAATGTCATGACCACTTTAGAATGGTTGAGTTTTCTTATAACAATAGCTACCATTATTCAATTATAATGTATCCATTTTGTGGCCATGTATGGACATCCTTGTAAATCTCTATTTTGTTGGTCAGAGCTTGGTGAATGTTTATTAGATAGACCAAATTTAGTGCAAGAGATGACAAAAAGATTCTGTTAATTCATCAGATATTGATGATAGAAAAGATATGGCATATGTATTATGATGATCATAACTATAGTTCTTTGGAATTATTAGTTTGTAACCATGTTTTATTTAATATTTCACCCAATTGGGTTATCAATGGCTCAGAAAACAATAGAAATTTTATCAACATTTTTCGGAACCTTCATGGTTTTTGAATATGTGGTGAAAGGTGAATACCATATAACACATCCCCCGCAATTTATGTCGATACATAACATATTCCATGTATCATATCTTATAAAATATTTATCTGATCCATCTCATGTTTTTAGATGGAGTTATATTGAGATTAAACCTGATTTATTTTTGATAGAGCAGCTAGTGTGGATTTTTTATTCTGAGACCGAGGTACTTATTTGGAGAAAGATAACTCTGTTTCATGTTCTATGATATCATAGTTATGATCATCATGAGACATGAAAATGAGAGGCACTAATTAGAGAGTAGTGGACTCTTCTTTTTTCCATGGTATCTTCTTTATAGGATTTTTTGGGATAAATAGTTTTTATGGTGGGGAGGTTGTAACATCCCATTTCTAATGTGACTGTTATGCCTTTATCCTTTTCATATTTTTTCTTTTTCATTGACTAGATAGGGTTGATAATGAATTAGAAGGACACATATAGTGCTGAAGTCATTGATATTTTGGACTATTAGCTTCATACATCCCTTTCTGTAGTCTTCCAGAGGGTTACACATCGTGTAACTAGGTTACACATCATGTAATGGCCATTAGGTGCATACCATGGGAAGGATCATGTCATGAAAAGATTCACACCGTGAAAGGATACACGACTTGATGAAACTTTACACGTCATGAGTCATTTAATGAATGGGTTTTTATTTTAATGTGATGTGTTTTTTTCAGTTATGAAATATAATAATTTCAGGACATGTAGTTGGATTACACATCATGTTATACCCCAACTGTAATTTTTATAAGAATATCGCAGGTAATATCCTCTTTTCCCATCCACTCCATTTTCATTTCTCTTGACCCAAAACCATCCCCAAGTAATCATGGATCCCTCCAAAACTTCTGGGTTCCTTTTTTTGGAATTTGATCATCGTTGTGCTCACAATGTGGATTCCCAGGTAAGAATTCTCTTTATTCTTCATATTTCTCACTTTCTCCTACTTTTTTATTTCAATATATCACCTTGAAATTGATAGATTCATGCTTTAGGATATATCCAATGTTTGGGAGTTATGAGATATCTACATGAAAGAGAATGAATATTATTATGGAGGTCCATCTCTTACAGTTTCTGATAGGGATCCTCATTTCATTTCTTGATTTTAGAGAGTCCTTAGAGAAGACATTGGGATCTTAAGTCTATTTGAGCATATCCTATGATCCTTAGTTTTATTTCTAAACATAGGGAGCTATATTGATTATTGAGGATATTCTTTGTGCTTGTGTTCTCAACTTTAGTGGGGCTTGGTATGGCCACATGGGGATGGTTGAGTTTTCTTATAACAATAGTTACTATTCCTTAATCAAAATCGATCCTTTTGAGGTATTATATATTCTTCCTTGTATGTATCTATTTTTTTTTAGAGATTAGTGAAAGTACCATGGTTAGACCAAGTTTGGTGCAATATTTGAAATCTAATATTTAGTTAATTTGTCAAAGAATGTTGATAAATAATAAAGAAAATATAAGTCTTATTGATCGACACCATAGTCCTTTGGAATTCTCAGGTGGTTAACTAGTGTTCTGAAATGTTTTACCGCAATTGGTTAATCGACGGATTGGGAAGAAATGGAAAATTTCTCTTCATTTTCCGAGACCTTTTGAGGTTGATGAGAAGGTTTGGAACGTTTCATATAATTTATCACTTCAACCATAGATGACATCAATACATATCGTATTCTATGTATCGTATCTGAGAAACTGTTTGTCTAGTCAATCTCATGTTTTGAGCTGGAGTGATCTTTAGATAAAACATGGTTTACCTTTCACTGGGAATCCTGTTAGGATAGATGATTCTAAGACCAATGTACTTCATGGGAGGAACATACCTTTGGTTTGGGTTCAATGGAAACATGGTTCTAATAATCCTAAGATGTGGGAACATAAGTAACTGGTGAGAGAGTACTAGCATCATCTTTTTGGAATAGAAGATTCTTTATAGTCTTATTAGGGACAGAAAGTTTTTATGGTCGGAAGCTTCTAACATCTAGTTACCAATCTAATAGGTATGTATTTAACCTATTGTTTTTTTCCTTTTTGTTGACTTGGTAGGGTTGAGAATGAATTATGGGGAAACCTATATTTATAAATTTAGAGATATTTTGCACTCTCACCACTAACCAGCCTTTTTTGCAGGCTACTGGAGGGTTACACGCTGTGTAACTAGGTTACACACTGTGTAATGGTTGGTAGGTGTATATCATGAATAGTTTCATGTTGTGAGAATATTAAAACCATGAATTGTTACATGAAATTATTATCCTTTACACGTAAGGATTCATTTATTGAATGGTTTTTTTAGAGAGAAATTTTTTTTAGAGGTTACGAAACATAAATATTTGACGACATGTAGTGGGATTACACATCAGGTAATACCTCAATTGCGGGTTTTAAACATGAAACAAAAATGAGATGCACTTTTACCCTCCTATCCAGTTTCATTTTTCTCATCCCAAAGCCTTCCCCATGCGTTCATGGAGCCCTCCAACCCTTCTGTGTCCCTTCGTTCGGTGTTTTATCATTGTTGTTTTGGTGATGTGATTCCAAGGTAAGCTTTCTCCCTTATTCATCATCTTTCCCTCATTCTCCTCCTTTTTGATTTCAATATATCATCTTTAAATTAAAGGATATTTTCTCCTTGATGTTTTATATAACATCAAATTTTTATTTTGAATCCTCGTACACCTTCTTTCTTTTTGAGGTGTTTCGTTAAGAGTGTGTGTTTCAGGAAAGAAATAGGTGCTCTAGTCCCGTTTATAAAAATTGATTAAACATGAATTTCTAGATTTATTTAAATTATTGATTTAAATTAAATTTCTCAAAAATGATTTTAATTTATTTTTATAACCCAATTCCAGAGAATTGGGATATTTTAAATTTTTATGGCATGAAAATTCGTAAAAATAACAATTCAATTGAATTGGGGAGAATTTTTGGAAATTCAATGGTTTACATTTATTAATTTATATTGTAGATTTGTTGGAAAAATTCTGAAATAAATTTTTTAATTTGATTGTGGAAATTAATTGTAAATTTTATGGAGTTTATTTTGAATTTATATCATACCTGTGAAAAGGGATTGAAATGTTTTCATAAAACCCCGTGGTTTTATCTTGTTAGAGAGGCAAGTTTTTTTATTAAAAAATGTTTGGTTTTAAATGTATAATATGAATTTTAAATAAGGTAATGGGATTTTATTATTTGTTAAGAAGTTTTAAAATAAATTTCCCATCATCGATTGTGTTAGATCACATTCATTCCATATTTAGTTTTTTATTTATTTGGAAACACTCTACGCTTATATGATGTTCTAAAACATAAATACATCATGTCATGTCCCTGATGGGATGGGGAAGAGTCACCTTTTCCCAATGTGATAAGGGCGTGTGTATACACATATTTTCATGATCACTTAGATAGTGTGGAGTCCTATAGTTGGGAGATTTTGTGCCTATTTGACAGATGACCATGTTGGTCGCTTGTTTTATATTGGATAATAAATATACTCCAAAGTTGTTAAACATATTTACATGAAATATGAATTCATATAAATTGTTTTATATAAATTTTTTATTTAATCCAATTATTAAAAAATATTCCATCACAGGTAAAGCTTTTGTTTAATGTATTTTCCAGCATTTGAACTGTGTAGCTAGATTTGTTTATATATGATTTAAAATTTTAAACAATTTATTCAAAAATTAAATGTGTTTTATTGGTTAATCTATTATTGGAATTTAATTGGTAATCCTTGGTGAGTCCTTATTGGGATTTTTAGCTCTCACCCTACTTGTGCCTTTGGTTGTTTGTAGATTATCTACTTCTAGATTTGAGAAGGGGGAGAATCTTTTGGAGGTGGATTCATCTATTAAACCCTAGATGTGGTGAGTAGTGTCCTTAGGGACATGGGTTATAGTACTCCGGGATTTAATTCCTTATTGAATTCCGGTACATTGCTCCTAGTGGTGTTCTTTTTATATGCATATTGTCTTTGTTGTCTTTCTTCTACTATGTTTTGTGGAAAATTCCTTCCCACTTTCATGTTTTATGATGTCAGGTACTAGTCATAAAATTATGGGGATTGGGATATCCCTTGGGGATATTATAAAGTTTTCTTGGATATCGGGATACCAGGGTACCTCGCCTAGTTCATGACAAAATGGTATCTGATCTAGGTGAAAGTTTGTTGGCTGGGAAAATTTTGGTGCAAGAGATAATAACAGAGATTCAGTTAATTTTTTGGTGAATGTTTATGGAACATAGATGATATATGTATTATGTCTACTATCATTTTAGACCTTAGTAATTATCAAATGGTGACCTGGTTTTCTTGAATATTTCACCCTGGTTGGGTCATCGGTGGCTTAGGAAGAAAAGAAACATGCTCCCTGTTTTAGGACCTTCAATGTTGTTGAGTGGGTGGGGAAAGTTTCATATCGTTTATTATTTCCACTGTAGTTGACATAAATATATAATATATTCCATTTATTTGAACTGATAAATTTTTTAAATGATCAATCCCATGTTATGAGTTGCAGTGATATTGAGATTGAACTTGATTTATCTTTGACGGAGCATCCAAGCAGGATACTTGATTCTGCGACCAAGGTAATTCGTGGGAGGATGATAACATTGGTTCGTTTTCTATGAATACATGCTTATAATTATAATGATAAATGTTAATTAGATTATTTTATGAGAGAGTAGTGGATTCATCTTTTTTGGAATATAATCTTCTTTATAGGCTTCCTGGGATAGAATCCTTTATGGTGGAGAGATTGTAACATCCCGTTATCACTATGATAGGTACATCCTTAACCATGTCATGGTTTTGTATTTTTTTATAATGGGTACAGTTGAATATGAATTAGGAGGATACCTATAATTGTGATGTTAGATATTTCATGGAATATCAACTTTTATTGTCCTTTTTAGCAATCTTCCTTAGAGTTACATGTTGTTTAACTAGGTTACACGCCATGTAATGGTTACTAGGTGCATACCGTGATAAGTTTCATATCTTGAGAATATTCTCAACATGAAAGGTTACATGAAGTGAAGTTCCTTTACACATCATGATTCATTTAATGAATGGTTTTTATTTTTACAAATATGTGTTCTCATGGGTTACAAAACATAACTATTTCACAATTTGTAGTGGGATTACAAAGCGTGTAATACCCCGACCGCACTTTTTAAATGGGTAGAATGTATGAGATTATCTTTTCAAATACTATCTAGTTTCATTTATCTTGACCCAAATCCTTCCCTAAGTGATCTTATATCCTTACAACCCTTCTGAGTTCCTTCTTTCAGTGTTCGATAGTCGTTGCGTTGGAAGTGTGATTATGAGGCAAGCTTTCTCCCTCATTCCACTTATTTCTCTCTTTATCCTCCTTTGTAATTTCAATCAATCATACTTAAATGGATGTATCTATGTTACTTGATATGTGATATTTCTTCTAGGTTGGGTTTCTAGTATATATACACCTTCTTTCCCTTTGAAAAGTTATATTACATGTGTATGTTTCAAGAAAAAAAATAAGTGGTTCCTTCCCATTTGGCCAAATTGATTAAACTTGAATTGCAATATTTATTTCAATTAAATATTTAAATTCAATTTCAAAAAATTCTTTCAATTGATTTTATAAAACCCAATTCTAGTGAGTTGGGATATTTGAAATGGTTTTTTTCATGGAAAGGGGAAAACCCCCAATTATATTGAATTGGGGAGCATTTGTGGAAATATTTTGATTTAAATTGCATAATTTAAATTATAAATTTGATGAAAACTTATTAAAATCTATTAATTAATTGGAATTGGTTTTTATTAAATCAATTGAAAGAAATTTTTTCTATTGAATTTAAATCAACAATTGAAATTAATAAACCATTTAGAGGTAAATCAATTTTGGCAAACGAGATAGAACAAACTACATTTTTTCCAAAACTCAAACTTCCAACAGATTTTGTAAATGATAAAAAAGGTGTATAAGTCCTCGAAACTCAATCTAGATGTGATTTACAACATCATATAACATAGATCCTTCAATTTAATGATTATATATTGGAATAATAAATATGTAGAAAGATATGTAGATGAAGAACGAGGGAGAAATCATACCCGGGAATCACACTGCAATTGTAATGAAGATTCAACACTGCATGAAGGGACCCCGAAGGGGTGGAGGAATCCAATATCACCTAGTAATGTATTGGATTTAAGAGAAATGAAACATGGGAGGAGGGAAAAGGGGATCTCAAATGTGCTTCCCATTTAAATACCACAGTTGGGGTATTACATGATGTGTATTCCCACTTCAGGGCATGAAATAGTTATGTTTTGTAAATTCCGAAAAACATGTCACTTTAGAAAAAAAAACTATTCATTAAATTACTCATGATTCATAAATTCTCTTCAAGTATTATAACATTTCAATATTCTAATATTCTCACAACATGACCCTTCTCATGGTATGCACCTAGCAACCACTACACGACATCTAACCTAGTTACACAGTGTGTAACCCTCCGGCAGCCTAGAGAAAAGGTTGCTTAAAGCTGAGAGTCCAAAAAATATATGACTTCATCATTATATTTGACCTCCGAATTCATTCTCAATCCTACATATTCAAAGAAAAGGAAAACCATGAAAAGGTTAAATATGTGCCTATCATATTTGTAACAGGATGTTACAATCTACCCATCATAAAATGTTTATGTCCTCATAAAGCCTATAAAAAAGAATCAATGCTAAAAAGATGAGGCCACTGATCTCTTATCAGTGCCTCATGTTCCCACATATCATGGTTATCCAAACCATGATTCCATAGAACATGAACCAAAGGTATCTATCTCCCATGAAGTACTTTGGTCTTAGAATCAACTACCCTAACTAGATATTTAGTTAAAGATAAATGAGGCTCAATATCAAGATCAATCCAACCCAAAACATGAGATAGATCGGATAAACACTTTCGCAGCTATGATAATTAGAATAAGTTATGTATTTATGCCAACTTTGTTGGAAGTTCTAAATGGTATAAAACTATCCCTGTCTTTCCTACAACCTCAAAAGGTCCCACCAAACGAGGATCATGTTTTCCTTGTTTCGAAAGTCATCGATGACCCAATCGGGACGAAACATTCAATAACACCTCCTTACCAACAAAGACTTCCATGGGTCTACAGTAACGATAATCATAATACATATATCATATTTTCACCTTCAAAATTATCTGGTGAAATAATGAATCTTTTTCGTCGTCTCTTGCACCAGACATGGTCCAACCAAGGAACCTTCACCAAGATATAACCAAAATAAGGGAGATTTACAAGGATGAACATAAAAAGGCCTCAAAAAGAGTCGTTATAATTACATTTTTATAAAAAATGCTATAAGAAAACACAACCATCCTCATGTGGTCATCCAAAGCCCCAACGATGTCGAGAACAGATGCACAAAGCATATACTCAAGAATCTGTATATCTCTCTTTGTCTAGACATCTGATTGAGGATGGCATGTCATTATAAAATGGACCTGAGATCCTGGTGCCTCATGAAGGCCTCTCCAAAAGTGAGAAGCTGATCGAGGATCCCTACTTGAAACTATAGTATATGGAACAACATGAAAAAGGAAAATATTTTTCAAGTATAGATTTCCCTACTCCTCAACATTTGTTATATCACAAATGGGTATAAATTGAGATGACATCGCCATCCTATTTATCAAAAACCATAACGCATACTTCATTATATGCTTAGGTGGAATCCCAATCACAATTTCCACAAAGATTTCATCCCACTTATAAGTAAGGATTGGAAGTGGTTGAAGTAAAATTGAAGGTTTTTGATTCTCAGCCTTAACTCGTAGGAATGTATAACAGTGGTAAACAAACTCACCAATACACTTCTCATACCTATCCTCTAAAACTGCCAGTACATGTCACAAAAAATCATAATGGTTCCTGGCTATAATGGTCTCTGGGAAATATGACAATTCAACATCATAGAATTTTTTTCTTCTAGTATCACAATGAATTTATCTCGATAGAATAAAACACCCTCTATGGAGAACGACCACTAGGAAACTATATCCACACCATGCAAAGATTCTCTGATGATATTTAATTCATCATTAAGATATTGATCCTGAAGAATAATTTCATGGTGAGTAGAATCCAACTATACATTGGCTAAAGAAACATCTTTTACTTTATCCTGAACTCTAATATGTAACTATATAAACAGATCCATCAAATTTCACTCCTTGAATATTTTTTCACTTCATGGGATAGAAGTTTCATTCTCAAAGCATCCACAATGATATTACCTTTCCCTGTGGAGTAGGTGATTTAATATTCAAAATATTACAGATCCTATGCCAAATTCCTTTGATAGAGGTTCAAATATTTATTAAAGAAGATATAACTCCATATTTTTTATATAAATACACAATAAATATTAGTATGAAAAGGTAGTTCCACCAACTCTTATGTTCATGCATCACATCTATATTTTCAAGTTCATTGGAAGGATATTTATTATTTTGTGGCCTAATATGACATGATCCATAAGAAACTACATGATCACGTTGCATAAGAATGTAGCCCAAGAGTGAACCCAATTCACCACAAAAGACAACATAGCCCTTCCCAGACTCTGGAAGATTCAACACCGTCACATTATTAAATAGTTGATTCATTCAAAAAAATAACTCTGAAATTTATATTTATCATAAAGATTCACCCCAGACGGATTTAGAGAAGTAATTAAGGAATCTTTCTTTTAGAATTGCTTTATGAACTAATGATAATATCCAGCTAATCCCAAAAATCTCCAAATCTAAGTGATATTTCATGGTTTCTCCCAAGACATAATACCCTTAAACTTCTCAAGATCAAATTATATAACCTATTCAGACTCCACATTTCCCATGAATTTCACTTCCAAAATCATGAATTCACACATTGAATTCTTGGAATAAAGTTAGTGATTTCTCAGTAGAGTTAGAACTATTATCAGATATAGCACATGATCCTTCGAAAAACTAGATTAAATGAGGATGTCATGTAACATCCCAGGTAAATAATGAATAAAGAATTTTCATATTTATTAATATTTATGAATTAAATATTAATTTTATTTTAAAGGGGTTGCTATGTTCGATAGCGTACCCGATACGCAACGATGAGTTTCTTTGAAACTTACGTAGCACACTAGTAATAAAATAATATTATTTTAAATGTTAGTTAACAAGTATCCATTGTACTGGCGGGAATGGATAGAAATAACTAAAATATGATTAGATATGTTTTTAAATGTTTATACATTTACCCAATAAAAGATAAAGGCTTAAAATACGGAAAGAGTTCAATTTTAGGGCATATATACTCCAATTTTCACTAAAGGTTCACTTATCACCTTTTAATGGTGAACCGTCATTAAATATAGTTTTGATCGTTCTTATAAATTCTATTGGACCAAATATAACTTTTCTTTAGAATCGGGACATCAAAATTTACTTTGTGTAAATTTTTGGTACCTTTTTGATAAAGTTCATTTTTTTAATGAATAGTGTAAAATGTTGTATTTTAATTCAAAACCTCTTTTAAATCTAATTTATTTATATGATTAGATTATCTTTTGAATTGGTTTTAATGTGAAATTATAAAATATTTTTACCATTAAATCCAATAGTGGTCGTTGGAATTAATTTCACTTTGAAATCGGACTTAAACTAGTGTCAATGTTTTGATACTTATTGTTTCATAAAAACACGCTATTTTGCTCTGACAGCGGGAATTAATTATTAAATTAATTAATGTGACCTATATGTTTTGAATTTTGTAAAATAGACTTCATTTTTGAATTCTTAATATCAAATATAGCTTAGGGTGAATTTTTGGTAATTTTCTGAAAAACTTCAATTTTTGATGAATAGTGAAACCACTAAGTGGTACTTATAAAGACTGATTTTCCGTTTAAATGAAATTTTGTCATCATTGTGTTTTGAATTTCAAAAATCCGACATACATGGTTGTCATTAAGAAGTAAAATGTGGTTCAATGAGATTATAATAATTTTTTGGTGAATAGTAACTTATTAAGTTATTAATCGCGATTAGAGGTAATTAGTGTAGTTTAAGGTAAAAATGGTATTATAAGAATGTGAAAACACCATGAAACTTGTCTTAAACCTATTGGGTGGGTCATGGCCGACCATGAAAAGCCATGGGCCAACTTGGGGACCCCATGGAGCCACTTTAGTTGGAAAATGACATTAATATATTTTTATTTAATGTTAAAGTGAAAATGACACTAACATAAATTGGTTTACTAAAATAATTTTTAAGTGGGGTTATACAAGTCCACATTTTGATTATAAATAGTCATTGGAAAGCTAAAACGATTTCCTACATCATAGTATTTGTTTTATAATTTTTAGACATTAAATAAATTAAATTATTTATGACATAATAATGATGAAGCGATGACATCATTATTTGACGATTTAAATAAAATGGAAAGATAATGAAAAATATAAAACCTACACATGGAAAAAACCAATTGGATGAGTGGATTTAGAACCCTTATCACCTTATCCACGAATTTTATCAATGTGGGACCTTTTAAAACCGAAAAACATTTTCAAATAAAGAAATATTTCTTTACTTTCCAAAAGTGCCCCTCCTCTCCTCTTATAAAAGGCCCCCACCTCTACCTCATTTCACACACTTATCAAGCCTTTAGCTCGGCCAAACCCTGCCCATTTACTCTCTCCACATCCCTCTCCTCATCCTAGAGGATTCTTGTTGGGCAGAATCCTTTAAAAGGAAGCCTTTAGGCTCAAATCAAAAGGAGTTACACTTTTAAAGGTAATTCATTCTCTCTTGTTCATTTGTTTTATTTTGCTTCCCCAACCCTCTAAACTCTTTTTATTTACTTCTTTTGTAACAACACCAGTATGTTCAATATACTAGGATGTTGTTATAATATTTATTCGAGCTACACTCTCACACAACTACATCAAATGGTTAAAGAACATACGGTTTTCGTGGATGGCGAAATTCTGCCTCCCGAAACGATGATTGTTCAATACTCATTTAACACCTTCAAAGGTGGCCATTATGATGTCACTATTTTTATATATGATATAAAATATGTTTATGTTTTACTTATGCTTCTGTATTTTTCATTTGTGTCTTACCTTTATGGCTTCCATTATGGGTATACGCGATATCTTCATTTTAGGAAGTGCGGACTACCGCCCCCTCAAAGTGATGTGATTCGTTAATGCCATATGTGGGACGTGTAAAGGATGGATTTAAAGTTATTATATATGATGTTATACTGGAATTATAATATACCTCTATATATTTATTATTTCATTCCATTAAAGTATGAGATAGAAATGAAAGTAGTGTTCATGCGTACGTACGGCTTACCGTCTCCATGAACGGTGCATTTCATTTCTTATCCCCAACTGTAATGTACTATTAAAAGTACATGTATATAATGGATATATATAATTAATGATATATCTAAATGATGAATATAATTCTGGAATTAAAATATACATACCTCTCATTTAGTTTTAATTCCATTAATATGACAACGAAATGAAAGTAGCATTCATGCGTACGTACAGCTTACCGTCTCCATGAACGGTGCATTTCATTTCTTACCTCTAAATGATTATGTAATATTATAAATACATGTATATGCTGGATATATATGATATATATGATATCCAAATCAGGAATTTCATTCTGGATATAAAGAAGCTTTGACCACACGAACAACATGTAATTGTAAGAAGTCCACTTTCGACTTAAGAACCAAATATTGAGAAAACAAACATTATTAACTTAAATGGTTACATAATGTTTATAACATGGAAATAAGTGATATAAAAAGAATAATAAACTTTAAAAAGGTTCTTAATCAAGTATAAATTAACTCAAGTTTATTATTCAGGACGTTAAAGAATGATCGAGTCAAGTCGGACCCGAGGTAAGGGACTTTTTCTCAATCTCCTTTCATTGAGGCATATTTCATTTTATACACAACTTTATTTTATACGGTTTATAAACCCCTTTGACTTTTACTTTTATACAAAAGGAATTTTTTTTCTACGAAGCGTTTTACTAGACGACAAAAAGGAATGTTTTTTAACGTACGCGGTGACAACGACCTTTTCCGCCGCCGCGAGTATTATTTGGTTTTTGGCTTCCTCAACATGCCGTAATGTTTTTAAAATAAAATAAATACCATATACTCTTTTATGTATTTTGGTATTGAAAATGGTTTTGATAAAGGATTCTATTATGATATATTGTGATGTTGAAATGTTATCATTCCTTTATATTGGTTTTATGTTTTATGATTTTATATTGGTACTTGGACATTTTAATGGGTGGTTACATTATAAACCATATGACGAGTGGTGCCGTGAATACCAGGACGGGTGGTTACGTTATAACCTCCAATGCATTGGGTATGGAAGTCGGTCGTATGGCTATTCCATTAAGTATGTATGGAAATTGGCTGTATGGCTATTCCATTAAGTGATATGTGTGGATGTCGACCGTATGGTTATTCCACTTAAGTAAGTTTATGTCCCAAGTTACCTTTATATATGTTATGTGTTCTTTATATGGGTTTTATGGTTATACTTTGGTTACAAAAAGGTAAGTAATGATACTTTATTCAGTGAAGAGTTTTACTACTTCATGAAGGTGAAGGTATTACTTTGATATAGTATACATGGTTTACTTGATGTTTGAAAAACTAACAGTTTTCATTCTTTTTGTATCCCTTACTGAGCTTTTTATGCTCACCCCAAGTTTTTTTGAAATGTTTTTCACAGGACTTAATATGGAATAAGGTCAAGGATGGGATCAAGGGAATGTCATGCTATATAAAACATGGAACTAGACATGTTTCTTTCAAGAGTTTTTTTTATTATGGAAACTTAGTATAAGTGACTACTTTGTAATCTTTTGAGATGTAATAGTCATGTTCTAATTCTATAAAACTCTAAACCTGAAAAGATCCTCGACGTGAATTATTCATTTAATTCAATATTAAGTAAGGTTTAAGGTTGGGGCCTTATAGTTGGTATCAGAGGTCGGTTTAGACAACTTTAGGAGTTAGAAAAGTGTTAAATTATAATATGATTGAAATGATATAGCATTTACGGATTACCATGTCGCTTCGCCTAAGATATTTCTGTGTTCAGAATGGTTTTCCATAGAGGAAACAAAGCAGCTATGTTGGGACGACATCAGGAGAAAGATAACCTTCCAAATCAGCAACCTGAGATGGTCGGAATCGGAACTGAACAGTTTGTTGCAGTGATGGTACAGTTGACTCAGGCTATAAATGGTGGTGGTATCCATGCACGAGATAAGCCAGATCAACCGCAGAGGAACATGTCAGTGGTGGAACATTTCAGGAGGCAACATCCCCCATCATTCAGAGGATCATCTGACCCTGTGCAAGCTGAAGGGTGGATTAAAGAACTGGAGAAGATTTTTGATGTCATGGGGTGTTCAGAACATCGAAAGGTTAGTCTTGCTGTTTACCATTTTGAAGGTGAAGCTGATCAGTGGTGGTCGATGGTGAAAAATATAATGGATAGTGATGAGATTGAGGATCTTCACTGGGACGAATTCAAAGGTATGTTTCTTGAGTAATATTTTCCTAAGGTGGTTCGTCTTAGGATGGAAAAACAGTTCCTAGAATTGAGGCAGGAGGATGATTCAGTGGCTTCTTATGAAGAAAAGTTCACTCGATTGGCAAGGTATGCTCCAAACTTCATACGAGATCTTGATAGTAAAATAAACCGTTTTTACTCAGGGTTAAAGCCAAAGTATCGAAGGGCTTTAGCTTCTCGTGAATTCAAAAGTTATGAAAAACTTGTTCGATGAGCGGAGATCGTAGAAATGGAGTTTGCCGATGATCAGGTGTTCTATGACAAACAACAAAATAAGAGGTCTAGTAGGCAGGCAAAGGGGAAGAATTCATCAAAGAAGCAAGGAGGTAAGAAAACCAAATATCCATCCTGTGAGAAGTGTGGTAAAATGCATCCTGGAGAATGTTTATCCAAGTCTGGTAAGTGCTTTCGGTGTGGTAAGTCTGGTCATATTGCTCGTAACTGTAAGGAAGATGATCAAGCAGGAAATGAAAAGCCAACAGTACGATGTTTTAAGTGTAATGAAATGGGTCATTATGCAAACGAGTGTCCAACGAAGAACTCAACTGGGGGAATGCAGCCAGACTACAAGAAGAACGGGGTGGTGAAATCCTTTGCAACAACTTCAGCAGATGTTGGGCCATCGAATGAAGTGGTATCAGCTCCAGGGAGCTCAGTATTTCTCGAAAATTGACTTGAGGTCGGGGTACCATCAGTTGAATGTAAAAGAAGCAGATGTTCCGAAGACTGCGTTCCGTACTAGATATGGCCATTATTAATTTGTAGTTATGCCTTTTGGGTTAACCAATGCACCTGCTTTATTCATGGACCTTATGAATAAAATTTTCCATGAGTTCTTGGATAAGTTTGTGTTTGTGTTTTGAGGTTTGGGAAGAGATTGTGTGTGTCTTGTGATTTACAGTTGAAGAGAGAGTTGTTATGTGAAGCTCATAGTTCCCTGTTTTCAGTTCATCTTGGCAGTACTAAGATGTACAGAGATCTGTGGGAGTATTACTGGTGGGATGGAATGAAAAGAGATATTTCTGATTTTACTGTGAAGTGTTTGACATGTCAATAGGATAAAGCAGAGCGGCTGTTACCTAAAGGGATGCTTCAGCCTTTACCAGTGCCAGAGTGGAAATGGGAGAATATATCCATGGAATTTGTTGTTGGATTACCGAAGACATCTCGAGGTAATAATGAAAGCTGGGTTATTGTTGATCGTTTGACCAAATCTGCTCATTTCCTTGCTATACGAGATACTTTCTCTCTTGATCAACTTTCCCGTTTGTATCTTAAAGAGATAGTCAGGTTACATGGAGTTCCTCTCTCCATTGTATCAGATCGTGATCCCAGGTTTACTTCTAACTTTTGGAAAGGCCTTCAGAAGTCATTGGGTACTGAATTAAATTTTAGTACAGCTTTTCATCCTCAATCAGATGGGCAGTCAGAATGAACAATTCAGACCTTGGAGGATATGCTACAAGCTTGTTCTATGGATTATCAGGGAAGTTGGGACCAAAAAATTTCTTTGGTTGAGTTTTCTTATAATAACAGTTTTCATTCCAGTATACAGATGGCACCATTTGAGGCATTATATGGGAAGCAGTGTCGAACTCCAGCATTTTAGATGAAGTGGGTGAAAGGAAGTTGATGGGACAAGAATTGGTAGAAGAGATTGCAGAAAAATTTCAGTTGATTCAGAAGCACATGAGAACAGCTCAGAGCAGGCAGAAGAGTTATGCTGATAACCGGTGGAAGGATCTATCTTTCGAGGTAGGTTATCATGTTTTTCTCAAGGTTTCTCCTTGGAAAAGTGTGATGAGATTTGGTAAGAAAGTAAAGTTGAGTCCAAGGTTCGTTGGACCATACGAAATTCTGGAAAGAGTTGGATCAGTTACATACCGAGTGGCTTTACCTCCGAGTTTATCTCAGGTATACAATGTTTTTCATGTTTCAATGTTGAGAAAGTATATGCCAGATCCATCTCATGTTTTGAGTCCAGAGGTAGCTCACCTAGAAGAGAACCTATATTATGAGGAACAACCGGTCCAGATTCTTGACCACAGGGAGCAAGTGTTACGGAATAAGGTGATTCATCAGGTAAAGGTTTTGTGAAAAACCCATGTGATTTAAGAGGCAACGTGGGAATCTGAAAATTCTATGAGGGATAAATACCCCCACTTATTTTGATAAGTGAATAAAATTGCGAGGACGCAATTCCCAAAAGGGGGGAAGGATGTAACATCCCAGGTAAATAAATAATAAAGAATTTTCATATTTATTAATATTTACGAATTAAATATTAATTTTATTTTAAAGGGGTTGCTATGTTCGATAGCGTACCCGATACACAACGATGAGTTTCTTTGAAACTTACGTAGCACACTAGTAATAAAATAATATTATTTTAAATGTTAGTTAAAAAGTAGCCATTGTACTAGCGGGAATGGATAGAAATAACTAAAATATGATTAGATATGTTTTTAAATGTTTATAAATTTACCCAATAAAAGATAAAGGCTTAAAATACGGAAAGAGATGAATTTTAGGGCATATATACTCTAATTTTCACTAAAGGTTCACTTATCACCTTTTAATGGTGAACCGTCATTAAATATAGTTTTGATCGATTTTATAAATTTTATTGGACCAAATATAACTTTTCTTTAGAATCGGGACATCAAAATTTACTTTGTGTAAATTTTTGGTACCTTTCTGATAAAGTTCATTTTTTTAATGAATAGTGTAAAATGTTGTATTTTAATTCAAAACCACTTTTTAATATAATTTATTTATATGATTAGATTATCTTTTGAATTGGTTTTAATGTGAAATTATAAAATATTTTTACCATTAAATCCAATAGTGGTCGTTGGAATTAATTTCACTTTGAAATCGGACTTAAACTAGTGTCAATCTTTTGATACTTATTGTTTCATAAAAACACGCTATTTTGCTCTGACAGCGGGAATTAATTATTAAATTAATTAATGTGACTTATATGTTTTGAATTTTGTAAAATAGACATCATTTTTGAATTCGTAATATCAAATATAGCTTAGGGTGAATTTTTGGTAATTTTCTGAAAAACATCAATTTTTGATGAACAGTGAAACCACTAAGTGGTACTTATAAAGACTGATTTTCCATTTAAATGAAATTTTGCCATCATTGTGTTTTGAATTCCAAAAATCCGAAATACATGGTTGTCATTAAGAAGTAAAATGTGGTTCAATGAGATTATAATAATTTTTTGGTGAATAGTAACTTATTAAGTTCTTAATCGCGATTAGAGGTAATTAGTGTAGTTTAAGGTAAAAATGGTATTATAAGAATGTGAAAACACCATGAAACTTGTCCTACACCTATTGGGTGAGTCATGGCCGACCAAGACAAGCCATGGGCCAACTTGGGGACCCCATGGAGCCACTTTAGTTGGAAAATGACATTAATATATTTTTATTTAATGTTAAAGTGAAAATGACACTAACATAAATTGGTTTACTAAAATAATTTTTAAGTGGGGTTATACAAGTCCAAATTTTGATTATAAATAGTCATTGGAAAGCTAAAAAGATTTCCTACATCATAGTATTTGTTTTATAATTTTTAGACATTAAATAAATTAAATTATTTATGACATAATAATGATGCAGCGATGACATCATTATTTGACGATTTAAATAAAATGGAATGATAATGAAAACTATAAAACCTACACATGGACAAAACCAATTGGATGAGTGTATTTAGAACCCTTATCACCTTATCCACGAATTATATAAATGTGGGACCTTTTAAAACCGAAAAACATTTTCAAATAAAGAAATATTTCTTTACATTCCAAAAGTGCCCCTCCTCTCCTCTTATAAAAGGCCCCCACCTCTACCCCATTTCACACACTTCTCAAGCCTTAGGATCGGCCAAACCCTGCCAATTTACTCTCTCCACATCCCTCTCCTCATCCTAGAGTATTCCCTTTGGGCAGAATCCTTTAAAAGGAATCCTTTAGGCTCAAATCAAAAGGAGTTACACTTTTAAAGATAATTCATTCTCTCTTGTTCATTTGTTTTATTTTGCTTCTCCAACCCTCTAAATTCTTTTTATTTACTTCTTTTGTAACAAAAACAGTATCTTCAATATACTAGGATGTTGTTATAATATTTATTCGAGCTACACTCTCACACAACTACATCAAATGGTTAAAGAACATACGGTTTTCGTGGATGGCGAAATTCTGCCTCCCGAAACGATGATTGTTCAATACTCATTTAACACCTTCAAAGGTGGCCATTATGATGTCAATATTTTTATATATGATATAAAATATGTTTATGTTTTACTTATGCTTATGTATTTTTCATTTGTGTCTTACCTTTATGGCTTCCATTATGGGTATACGCGATATCTTCATTTTAGGAAGTGCGGACTACCGCCCCCTCAAAGTGATGTGATTCGTTAATGCCATATGTGAGACGTGTAAAGGATGAATTTAAAGTTATTATATATGATTTTATACTGGAATTATAATATACCTCTATATAATTAATATTTAATTCCATTAAAGTATGAGATAGAAATGAAAGTAGCGTTCATGCGTACGTACAGCTTACCGTCTCCATGAACGGTGCATTTCATTTCTTATCCCCAACTGTAATGTACTATTAAAAGTACATGTATATAATGGATATATATAATTAATGATATATCTAAATTATGAATATAATTCTGGGATTAAAATATACATACCTCTCATTTATTTTTAATTCCATTAATATGACAAAGAAATGAAAGTAGCGTTCATGCGTACGTACGGCTTACCGTCTCCATGAACGGTGCATTTCATTTCTTACCTCTAAATGATTATGTAATATTATAAATACATGTATATTCTGGATATATATGATATATATGATATCCAAATCAGGAATTTCATTCTGGATATAAAGAACCTTTGACCACACGAACAACATGTAATTGTAAGAAGTCCACTTTCGACTTAAGAACCAAATATTGAGAAAACAAACATTATTAACTTAAATGGTTACATAATGTTTATAACATGTCAATAAGTGATATAAAAGGAATAATGAACTTTAAAAAGGTTCTTAATCAAGTATAAATTAACTCAAGTTTATTATTCAAGACGTTAAAGAACGATCGAGTCATGTCGGACCCGAGGTAAGGGACTTCGTCTCAATCTCCTTTCATTGAGGCATATTTCATTTTATACACAACTTTATTTTATACGGTTTATAAACCCCTTTGACTTTTACTTTTATACAAAAGGATTTTTTTTTCTACGAATCGTTTTACTAAACGACAAAAAGGAATGTTTTTTTAACGTACGCGGTGACAACGACCTTTTCCGCCGCCGCGAGTATTATTTGGTTTTTGGCTTCCTCAACAAGCCGTAATGTTTTTAAAATAAAATAAATACCATATACTCTTTTATGTATTTTGGTATTGAAAATGGTTTTGATAAAGGATTCTATTATGATATATTGTGATGTGGAAATGTTATCATTCTTTTATATTGGTTTTATGTTTTATGATCTTATATTGGTACTTGGACATTTTAATGGGTGGTTACATTATAAACCATATGACGGGTGGTGCCGTGAATACCAGGACGGGTGGTTACGTTATAACCTCCAATGCATTGGGTATGGAAGTCGGCCGTATGGCTATTCCATTAAGTATGTATGGAAATTGGCCGTATGGCTATTCCATTAAGTGATATGTGTGGAAGTCGACCGTATGGTTATTCCACTTAAGTAAGTTTATGTCCCAAGTTACCTTTATATATGTTATGTGTTCTTTATATGGGTTTTATGGTTATACTTTGGTTACAAAAAGGTAAGTAATGATACTTTATTCAGTGAATAGTTTTACTACTTCATGAAGGTGAAGGTATTACTTTGATATAGTATACATGGTTTACTTGATGTTTGAAAAACTAACAGTTTTCATTCTTTTTGTATCCCTTACTGAGCTTTTTATGCTCACCCCAAGTTTTTTTGAAATGTTTTTCACAGGACTTAATATGGAATAAGGTCAAGGATGGGATCAAGGGAATGTCATGCTATATAAAACATGGAACTAGACATGTTTCTTTCAAGAGTCTTTTTATTATGGAAACTTAGTATCAGTGACTACTTTGTAATCTTTTGAGATGTAATAGTTATGTTCTAATTCTCTAAAACTCTAAACCTGAAAAGATCCTCGACGTGAATTATTCATTTAATTCAATATTAACTAAGGTTTAAGGCTGGGGCCTTATATGTCATCCACAAATACTACAACAAAGGTATCCAAATAATCATGAAAAATCTTGTTCATCAAACCAAGAAAACTTCTGGACCATTTTTTAGACAAAAGGTCATAACAAGGTATTCCTAATTTATGCACCTTCTTTAAAATGTGATTTTATGAATGTTAGACAATTTTTTTCTTAGATATTGGTAAATAGAACAATGGTAAATCATTTAGAACCACTTCTCCCCTTTAAATTGATCAAATATACTATCAATCCATCAAAATGTATATTTTTTTCTTTACCATATCTAGATTGAGCTTTCGGTAACCAAAAAATAAGTGAATAGAACCATAAGCATTCTAATCGAATAGAACCAATGCTGCATAAGGTGTCACACTCAGGAATATAAATCCTTTCTCAAGAAGATCATCCAACTATGACTTCAAATCTTTCATTTTATCTAGAGCCATATGATAAGAGTGAATATAAACTGGATGAGTACTAGATATTAAGTCATTGTAATACTCAACCTCCCTTTCTGATGGAAACCCATATAAATAAGAAGGAAACACATTGGGAATCTAAAAAAAATGGAGGTAGATCAAAACTAAATAATTCTCTCTCTAGATCAATTTAAAACACTAGTAATACTTTCCCTAACTCTTGATAAAAATGTTTTTCCCTACCTGACCATTGGTCCCACTCTACATGAAAGACAATAGATACTTTATTGGGTATAGTAGGGTAAACCTATTGAATATGATAATAATTATGAGGTTTATTGGAAATGATCCAATACATTCCAAAAATGAAGTCAACAGGTTTCATGTTGATGGAACAAACTCCAAGTCTTCTCAACATCTGATAGAGGGAAGACACAAACAGGATTACAAAGACCCCACACCCTCTTGGTTATATGGGGTATACTAATATCCATTGCAAAAGATAAAAGATCCAAATAATTATTTATTATATTAACCAAATTCGTTGAAAAAATTGAATTAGATTCACTATTATAAAATAAATCTATCACTAATGATGAAGTTATAATAATGTTACCTCTCATAGTCACTGAACCCATATTCGCTTCCTCTAGAGACTCTTTCGTTGTGTGAAGTAGCTTCTCTTAGGATGCCTGTGGTTGGAACCCTTTTTATGCGAAACATCTGATTGCCTCATAATTTTAGGAGGATATTATGATCATGTTCAACTATTTGGGTTATAAAAGACTTTGATGAATTTCTATAAGTGTTTTGAACCTTCGAATGAGATACATTTATTTGAAACCTTAGTGCACACCCTCTTAGATTTTCCTGACCTTCCACAGTTATAAAAAGTCAAGGGATTTACTCTTGGCATTGTAGTAGGCCATTAATGATCCTTCCAGGAAGAAATTATTTTAGAATCATCACGCTTTATATTTAAAATGAAGGTGATGACACTGCCACTGGGAGAAAAAGAGACTCACTTCAACACTGGCCATCTAGCTAGGTCCATCTCAACCATGATTTTCATTTCCAAAACATCAAGAAAAGTGTAACGCTTCAACAAGAAACCTGATAATGTATATTTGAATGACATCACAAATCTAACCATTGAGCCCTCTTCCACTAATTAGATACAATCTCTGGTGATAAATTCACAACCTTAGAAAATCGATTTGAATACTCAATCACTGTTATTTTGGAATACATATGATTGAAAAAAAAACCCATTGCCTTGGCCCACCCCACTGAATCTTGATTGATCTAGTCGGTGAAAAGAACCTTTATGTATTTCCATATTTATCCCTCATGTTTCTTTTTCTTATCCATCATGTCCTAAAATCTTCTACTTGGTCCTTTTAGCATGATGGTGGAATAATTTACGTTGATTTCATCCAGTGTCTACAAGAACTCAAATAGAAATTCTATCCTTCCCAACCATTCCTCAACATGTTGAGTATTATTAGATCATTGTATAACCAGTGTCTTCTACCAAAGAAACATTTCTAATTGATTCCAAATAACATCTCCAAGAGGATCCATAGTTGGATTCTTAATGAGAACTAGAGGAGGTTTATGTTCCTGATCTTAGACAATATTCAAAATCACATAAAAATATTCAGGTCCACTAGAGGATTACCTCATTACAGTTCTGAAACATCTATCTCCTAGATATGATTCACACTTATCAATGGAATGATGCGATATAGATTCAACTGATAACAAGGAAGACATTAAATTAAAACTAAAACTGATCGACAAGGGAAATTAATCCAAAAATATAGAACCAAAAATATATGTATTTAACTATATCAAAATCACAATAGGGAAAATAATATAACTAATACACAAGACATTTTTTCCTAACCACCCATGGTGACATTCAGATGATTATGGGGAGATATGGCTAGGCACTCAATCAAAACTAACTACTAAGTCCAAAAAATATTTCACAATTCATGCTGATTTCAAGACAAGAAGCACAACAAACTCCATTGATACCATTTTTTCCTGAACCAACCTGGGTACCCTAGTACCCCGATAAATGAGATAACCCAGACATTGATTGAAGGGAATTATAGATCCCCATAGGTCAGCGACTAGCACATAGCATTATACCATATGTAGGTGGAAATAATTCTTCACAAAACACAGCAGAAAGAAGAAAATAAAGTCAATTTGCACATAAAATAAACTCCACTTGGAGTAATGTACTAGAATTCAATATGGAATTAAATCCCAAATTATTAAAACCCATGTACAAAAATAGGGGAAAAGAACCCAAGTCCCCAAGGACTAAACTCACCATGTCCAATGTTCAAAAACTTTATCCACCTCCAAAATATCCTTTTCCCCATACTCGAACCTGGAAGGAGATAATCTACAAACACCTAAAGTAACAAGTAGCATGAGAGGTAAAAAGACCAATAGGGTCTCACTAAGGATTTCATATTAGATGCCCAAAGTAGATTAGCCAAATTAATTATTTCAATTTTAGAATAAATTTTTTGGAATTGTGAATTACATATAATCAAATAATGTTATACAGTTCAAATGATGGAAAATAATTTAAGAAAATGCCTTATAAGTGGTGTAATTCTTCTAAAACAATGGATTAAATAATAAATTTATATAAAAAAATTATATTATTTCATAATTCCTACAATGAATCTCAACAACATTCGAATATATTTATATGTCAAATATAAAACATGCAAGAAGAATGGGAATCTACCAAATAGGTGTGAATGTACCATGGAAGAAGACTTTTCACTCACTAAATGATCTGGAAAACATGTTTGTAAATAATTCCCTATGATATTGGCCAAAGTTAATTCATCACCAACCCGTTAGGGATGTGACCTGGTGTATTTATGTTTTATAAGGTTGTATAAGCATAGAGTGTGTTGAAATAACTAACAAATTACTAAGGCTTGCATGTTAGCTTACACAATTAATGATGCCCAATTTATTTTAGGACTATTTTAAATACATTAAAATAACATTAAACCATTTCTAATTCCAAATATTCATTTAAAACCAAAATAAATTTTAATAAAAAACATGAATCTTTTACAAGATAAATCCAATGGGTTTCTATCAAAACATTTTAATCAATTTTCACAAGTTTTAAATAATTTAAAAACCAATTCCATTAATTTCATAATTCATTTCCACAATAAAAATTAAAATATTAATTTAAATAGTTTCCATCAAATCTATAATTTAAATTATTTAATTTAAATCAATCAATTTCCAAAAATTCTCCCCAATTCAATGGAATTGAGGGGTTTTCAAATTTTTCATGCCAAATAATTTCAAATATACAAATTCTCTAGAATTAGGTTATTTATAATAAATTGAAATCAAGTTTGAGCAATTTAATTTAAATAAATCAAGGAATTAAAGGTTAATCAATTTTCCCAAACAGGATGGAACCAAATAGTTTTTTCCTGATACTCACAATCGCAATAGAACCTTCCAATGGGAGCAAGGGTGTATAAGACCTAATAACTCAACCTAAAAGCGATATCAAACATAAGAGAGCATATATTAATTAATTTATTAATGATCTATTGAAATCACAAATCAGGATAAATAGAAAAAGATGAATAATTTGTGATAAAGCTTACCCGGGAATCACCGTGCCAATGTAATGATGACCGAACACCAAATTAAGGGACATTAAAGGGTTGGAGGGATCTAAGATCACATGGGTAAGGCTTTGGGTCATGATAAAAAAACTAAAGTGGAGGGGAAAAAGGATATAACCATGCTTTCCATTTAAAAATAGTAGTCATTGTATTACATGATGTGTAATCCCACTACACGTCGAGAAATTTTATATTTCATAACCATTGAAAAACGCGTTGCTTTAAAATTAAAAAAAAATATCATTAAATGAATCACTATTTGTAACGTCTAGTCACATCATGTAAACATTCATAGTGTGAATATTATCATGACATTGATTCTTCTTATGGTATGCTCCTAGTGACCATTACACAGCTTGTAACCTCTAGTAGACTATATAAATAGCTTATTAATGTTGAGAGTCCAACAAATATCTAAATTCATGGCCAAGTTAAGATTATTTACTCTCTAGTGAATGTATTGTGTCAGAAGTTAGTTTCATTGGTCAGATTCAAATGGAAACATAGATCAGACTCCCATGATACTTTGGAATGCAATTCATTGATGAGGGAGTAATGGCCCCATTGTTTTCTAGGGATTACATTTTGCACATGACTTCCTAGGTCTAGCTAGTCTTTATGGAGGAGGATTTTTAAAATCTTGTTAACAATATATCATGTATGTCCATAAACAAGTCATGGTTTTCCATTTTTCATTGTTGATATAATACTGATAAAAATTTGGGAGGATACCAATAACAGTGAAGTTAGAGATTTGATGGACTCTTAGCTTTAACCATTATTTTCAATGGGCTACAGAAGGATTTCATGCTGAGTAACTTGGTTACACGGCGTATAAGAGTAGGAGGATGAATGTTGTGAAAGACTTTACACTATGAGAGCTTACATAATGTGAAAAGACCATACACATCTTTATTTAATAAAAATTTGGGTATTTATTTTGAGGAGACTTGTTTTCAATGGCATATTGTACTTTGGTGGTAACCCAACATTTAACCGGATTACAAATTGTGTAATTTCTCATGTGAAATTTTTTAAATTTGGATTGTTATTTTTTTCATATTTTTCTCCATACTCTCTTGCTCTTGACCAGTGGAAATTCCCATGTGACTTTAGGAGACTCTTCTCATTTTAAGACGATCTGATGAACATTCAATCTTCATTACTTTCATGATCCATCTATTCCGGTAAGAGACCATTCCACTTATTTGTTACCATTGATCGCAGTAGCGCACTTTATTTGTGTTACCAAATCCATTATTCTCAATTGGTGTATATTCTTGTATTATTCTAGGATCTATGGTGCGATCTCATTCTGCAGGTCATTCCATTACTAGTCCGGGTGAGGTGTGAAAATTCTTTTTAGGTTTGTGTTTTTTCCTCTTCCCCGACAACCCTCTTTATCAATTGGATCAATCCTATGATGTGTGAACTAGATTCTAAGGTCCCATTTGGCATTGTTGTGTTTCTTGGTTGGTGGATCCTGTTGAGGGTGTGTCTGACCCGAGTTTTGTGGTTAGTGGTTCATTCTCTACCCTATGTTTCATAAACCATATTTTTCCCTTCTTACATATTGGTTTATAAATAAACTGGTCTGAAATTTATATGATTATATCTATGTGTTGGAATTATATTTTGAATAAAAGTGGTTTTACCTTGGTTTTTGATAAATTTATAAAAATGGGGAATTTTCAAATCACTGAAAAAGATTTTTTAAAATGGGTTATGAAATTATTTTAAAAAAATACAGATGATTTTGAAAATCTAAACGTCGGTTTCCATTTCTACTAGGTGGAAGGTTCATCTTGAGTCCATCTTCCATTGGGGGTATTCACTTTCTAGGGTGTTCCTCATCTCCTAGAGTGTAGATTATTGGATCTAGGTATGTATAAGATGTTGGAGTTTCATATTTTGGGGGTATCTCTCTGTTCTTGGAGTGTAGATAAATGGATACAGGCACCACAATACAATTTTCAACGATTTTTGAGTTTGAGTAGTATTCTTTTTGAATTGTTGTATTCCTTGGTGTTGTAATGCCCATGTTGCATCTAATGTTTTTTATTTCATAGATATTTTGTTTTATCCTTGATTTTCAGGTTGATTGTCATGAGATATTTCAAACTATAACAAGTTACACAACGTGAAGAGACCATTCACATAATGAGTTAATAAAAGGTAGGGTTTCTAGACTAAGTTGAACAATTTTCAAGCATATGTGGGACATTGGAGGTTACATGTTATATAATCGAGTTACATATCATGTAATGGATCACGTAATTTTTTTAAAATTTTAATTCAAATGTTTTAATCTTGTTTTTTACTCCAACCTCTCTTTCTATAGACTTATGGAAATTCCTAGGAAATTTTGGGAGACTCTACATCTTCTAGGATGATCTGATCATCAATCGATCTTCATTGTGGCCGTGTTTCATCTCTCCAGGTAAGTGAACTTTCTGCTTCTTCATTTCCATTGATCATGATAGAACCCCTGGGTTTAATTATTAGATCCATTGATCTAAATTTTTTTCTATTGCAACACCACAAGATATAATATTTTGTTATCTCTTCAAAAAAATTCAATAACACCAAAGTCGAGCGCACCAAGACGTAACAAAATAGTCGTTCAAAAAGCGGTTATGAATAGTATTAACAGAATATTAAATTTTATATACTCTATATAATTTTATAATCCATGTTATCTTTTTCGTAGACATAATATAAGAAGTTCATTTTTTTAGATAAAAGAAATATTTTTCAAAAAAATCAATTTTACCACCTTTTAATGGCGAACATTAGTTAAAACCAATATTCGAAACTTTTATATATTCTATTTAATGAAATTAAATTCTTCTTTAGAATGAGGACATAAAAATTTTGTTTGGATAATTTTTTGCTACTTTTCTGATAACTTTCATATTTTGACGAATAGAGAAAAATACTAAATTTTAATTGAAGACAAATATTTTAATAGAAATAATTTATAGTGTTAAATTATGAATTTAAATGGGGTTTAAGTATAATTAGATTATATTTTTATCATTTAATACAATTTAGGACATTATATGTAATTTCACATTTAAATTTGACATAAACACATGTCAATCATTTGATATTTTTTACTCTTTAAAAACCCGCCATTTGGTTTTGACAATAGAATTTAATTTCGAATTAATTAATGGAACTTCTATGTTTTTAATTTGGTAAAATAGAGTTCATTTTTTAATTAAAAATTTCAAAATTATCTTAGGGTGATTTTTTGGTATTTTTCGGAAAACTTTCAATTTTTGATGAATAGTGAAAACACTGCGTTATTGTTTAACACTGACTTTTTATTAAAAAAATTATTATTTTTATTTAAATTTATTTTAAGTAAAAATTGTTATATAATATCTATATAAGTATAATTTACTTCAATTGAGTCTTTTTTTAATAAAATTATTTTTTTAAAATTTTATTGATCTTTTTAATGTCTTTTACCCACCTTCTAGGCACATATGCAAATTTGCATAAAACGTAATTATACCGCTTTTGTGAATTGAATTTCAAAAATATGAGAGCCATGGTTGACATCAGTAAGTAAAATTTGGGTCAATAAGATGAAAATAATTTTTGGTGAATAGTAACTTTTGACTTTTATTTACCGCGATTAAATGTAAATAGGGTAATTAAAGGTTAAAATGATATTGTAATTACCCTAACACATGTCCTAATTGTATTGGATAAGTATATTTTGACAGAAACCAACAATAAGAATAAAATATGATCATTTTGGTCCACTTGTATTAGATTAGGGCACTTATTATTATTTTACGTAAAGAAGTGTTAAAAGTGTTAAATTCAATGTTTAATAACTAATTTTTTTTAATAAAGGGTAATATATAAGATAGACTCGACTATAAATATTAATTAGAAAAATAAAACTATTTCCTACTTAATGGTATTTTATTTATCACTTTTAGAGATTAAATAATTAAATTTAGTTATGACACAATGATGACGTAGTAATTACTTTATCAATGAATGAATAAATTTAGTGATATAATAAATATAAAAATGAATGTGAATTGAGGCTTTTTATTACTTCCACGAATTTTATAGGTTAATATGACATGTTAGGGTTTATTAAATAATTTGTTTTGATGTGATAAAGTTTTTATGACTTTAAGAAAAACAAAATACCAAATAGTGTCAAAATTGACATAAATGAGTTTCTAAAACAAATACTATATTATTAATTGATATAATATTTTTAGAAATCTAATCATTGGACAAAGGAATTAGATAAGGTTAGATATATCAATAATTAACCATTTTGTGTTCTCTTGGATATTTATAGTATGTTTATTAACCATTTATTATAATAATACAAGATGACAAGGTAAAAGATAAAGTATTTAACTAGAAGTTAAATCTAAAAAATAGGGTTCATATGGTGAGCTAAACTTTTCTAAAACACATTGGTTGAGAGGATTTAGACCCACAACAACCATATATTATAAATAAATCAATTTTGTGCCATTATAAAGGGATAATGGTTTTATAATAAAATAAAATTTCAAACTCATCCTAAAGTGACCCTCACCCCTATTATAAAAGGGTACTTCCCCTTATATCAAAATCACACCTCCAAATCCATTTGTCTGGGCCAACCCCTGCCCAAATATCCTCCAAAATTCCCTCAATTAAACCTATAGTCCTTACCTTGAGTAGAAATCCAACTTATGGATTCATTTTGTTCAAATCAAAAGGAACAATCCAAAGAAGATGTAATTAGTTTATCACATCTTTGGATGTTCTTTTCTACTTCCACATTATCTTTTTTTAGTTATTTCCAAACACAAATAATAACTCCAGTACCTTTTAAATATTATGATGTTATTATAAATATGGTACATCCATAATAATTATTCTATCCATCCTATGAATGATAATGTCACCATGCGTGTGCATGTACAGCTTACTGTCTCCACACCGTGGTGTAATTTGTTATTCCACACTATGTTATTTGGATGGATATAATGATGAGTAATATGTATATAAATAATTGAAATAAAATGATAATTTCTCATTAAAATTAACATACCATCCAATTATACACCTTTTAATCATTAAGAAAATGATATCGTCGCTTGTGTGTACATACGACTTACCGTCTCCAGGACGCGATGAGATTCATTTCCCGGTTCACCATTCAACGATGATTATAAAAATATATATTATTAATAAGTATGTAATATTTGAAATAATAATTCTACTGAAGATATATGTATATATATGTATGTACTTACATATATCTTATTCACTTATATCCGTTCAATATGATATTAAAACGAAAACAACGTTTATGTGTACGTACGACCTACCATATCCATAAATAGTGTTTTACATTTCATATATCATCTATTATACATATTTAAATGATAAATATATATTATGTATAAATCATGTTATATATTCTGGAAGTATTTAAATCCTGATCTAAATGATACGATCAAGAATAACAAGTTAAAACACATACGATAGAGAAAGCGATTATCATCCAAAATGATAATTTAACATGGAAATAATTATTAATTGGGTAGTATAAAGTCATAAATGAATCATTTTTGATATAATAAATATGAATATAGTTCTGGTATAATATTATAACATACTACGGTCATTATACAAGTGGTTAAACATTCCCTCGACCAAAGGAAAGTGCAAGGTGAGGGTTAATTCCTCAATCTCATTATTATCCCAAATTGTATATGTGTTAGTATTTACTGGGAAATTTTTATCATATATTCCATGTTTCATAAAAATGTTTTCAAAATTAATATTTTATGGTTTTGTGGAAGGGATTATTTATCAAGATCATAAATTTAAATGTTATAAGGATTTATTTTTCTAAATATTTTAAATTAATGTTTATGTTTTAAAAATGATTTTAAGGATTTATTTATATAGACATGATTGTTTTAAAATGTTAATTCCTTTAAAAGGTTTCAAAGTGGTATGGGACACATTGATTCAAAAATATATTTTAAATTAATTCCTTTATAAATGAAATAACTTTAAATTATTTTACAAAAAAGTATATTTCTCTCAAAGAGTTTTAATGATCATTTTCAACTATGTCAACATCCTTTTCTGGATATTATTCTTGATTCAGGTTGATTTATTATCATACAATTTTCTATATTGTATTGAAGGTTTTTTTATATGTTTGACTGTGGATGTGTTATTTTTATACCATTCATTGTTTATGATTCAAGTATTAACATTTTGTATGCTAGTTTTAATATGAATTTTTATGTTATGTTTCAATATTTTCATATTTGGAAAGCAGTGGAATTAGTAAGTGATTGGTGGATCCCTCAATAGCTCCTCGGTGCATAGGTAGGTCACATGAGACAATGTAGTGTCTTGGAACAAGTCCTTGAAAAAAAAAATTATTTGTAGTCTGGGAACGAGGCCTTATCTATGTGGTAATGATGTCCGGTATTATGCATTCCCTCATTATGAAATTAATTATTACATGTGATTATTCGACTAGTAAAATATCCATGTTCATGTTTACATGTAAATGTTTGACTTAATTTGTCCATATTATGTTCATGTTTATGTTTAAAAGGATATTTTTTTTATTACACCTCTTTCCTTAATAGATTTATAGCTTCTGCTAAATTATTTACCCATACTAAGCATCTGAGCTCAACACATTCTTATGTTTTGTTTTCCCATGATTTTGAGAAGTATATAAATATGTAGCATTAATCTAGGGGAGTAATGATGTTATTAACATATTTTTAGGTTCTGTTTTATGATTGAATGTGTAATGTAATGTTCATGTATGTAATATATTTTCTAATACTACTAAACTGGTCGGTCCTTCAGGACATCATTCCTTATAATCATGAAAATTTATTAAAATAATTCACCGACTCTAGGCTTCTAGGGTTGGGGCATTACAGTTGGTATCAGATGACGTATAATACAAGCCTTGGAAACTATATTTAAAAAAAACACTAATTAGAAAACATTACCCTAAAACAGACTTTGTGTATTAGTAAATAAGAACATCATAAAATTTTGGTAATGTAGAGATTTTGTGTCTTTTACATTAAATACATCCCTATCTGGATATGAGCAGGTAGGGGCAGCTTTGACACAAATGTACCTAGCAGTGAAAACTCCAAAAAGATTTTTCATTCTTGACCCAAGATACATGACAATGGGTCTTGCTGCACTCTTGGTTATGTCATTCCCATGGTATATGCTTAAGATAATTCACATTTTCATTACAAACCATTATGAATGATTTAATAGTAAATACTTACTTGATGAAATCATTTTTATGATTATTGATTATATGAAAAAATATTTAAATTTATGTTAAGTATTTTACATGTTTGTAATTATTCATTGTGATTCATAAACTAACCTAGTGTATACCACTGTTTAGAAATGACTCCTAGTAGAAGGAATGAGAACTCCAAAATTATGCATGATACAAAGATTAATAATGATCATAACATTCATGGTATTAATCCAACATTTAGAATGGAAATAGTCTCTCATGTATTCTCATCATACGAAGAAACAGTATCATGTGTTAATAATATATGTAATGATTTCTCAGAGTTCTATGGCTTTGAAGGGAAGATAGATAAGAAAATAATGGTAGATAGAAAGATGGATAAAGGTAAAAGGGGAATGAATGATTTTTTTTCATATGTGATAACTGTGGAAATAATCACCTTGGTAAATTCATAGAGGGAATTGGAGTTTGTTATAGTTTTCGTGAAAAAGGACACCAAGTATGTGATTTCAAGGGTAAACAAATGTTTCAAATGTACAATTATTCTTCTATAAGGAGTTGGGACACTACGTGAATAAATGTCCAAATAATCAGAGTATACCCCAAAATTATGCTATTGAATAATAATCATGTTATGGTACTGCCACAGATGAAAAGGAATGACTAGTGTTCTTATGATGTTATTAAATAATTATTTCATTTGAGTTTTGTATCAAAGATGTACTGGTTATATAAATTATTGAAATAAATAAGGACTGTACTGTCGTACTATTTCATTGAGGATTTGAGATTATATGGTTCTAAGAAAAGTGACTCAATAGCAAGTAATTTTTTTTGGAAAATACATGGTTGATGGAAAGATACACCTTTATATGGTTCTGATATTGAGGTAGTGATTTTGGAATAATATATGATTGATTTGGATAAATTATATTCTATATTCTTGACTACTTTGAAACTAATTAATTGTTTGTTTATTCCATTATTGTTGGATTTTATGAAATTTTTGGATATAAGGAGTATATCCAGTATACTATAAGGAATAAGAGAGCATGAATATAATCAATAAGGTTTTATGGTAATTCAGGTTGTTAACGTGTTTTCATATAATACATAATGAAGGTATTCACATGTTATTACATGGAAAAAAGATCTTTATTGTGTTTACCTTCCTTATAAATTTTGGACTTTGAGTTTGGACAAAAGTAATTTGGATATGTCTAAAGGTTGGAATGGATTAATTTGTACATTGGATATTGTGGTTTAATATTAAATAATTTCTTATGATTATTTTTGGATTGTTATAAAAAATACAACCCAAAGGTCTATCAACAACTTGTCATGTCTAGAAAGGCCGCGAGACTTGAACCCGCAACCGAAGGGTGAAAAGGTTGCATCACCTACCACTGGACAAAGTGATTTCCTGGTTAGTATAATGTAGTTTTTTAAATAGTATGATAGATGAATTATAAATTCATTGTTTTTGGAAACCTATACGATTAGGATAAGTAGAATATTTTTGAATTCTATTATCTTTTGGAGTGAAATATGATTTTTTGGTAGGAATTAGTTGAAGGATGAAGCTGTCCATGTCAAGTATATTTTTTCAATTATTATATGAATAAATTAATTCTTAAACTTTAGGAGAGGGATCATAAAACCGAAAATGTGTTATCCTAATACCTTCTATTTTTTTGATCTGATGATATTTTAAATCATCAATGAATGATGGATTTGAGGCCCTCAATTTTATACTTTTTTTGTGATTGATGACCTCAATCACTCCCTATAAATATTTACATTTTACCTACAATTATTTGTCTCTAATTTCCACCAATTTTATCCTAATCAATATCATAATTTGGTGGTGACTTTTTCGTTTCCCTTTCCCTCTTATTAAGACTACTTTTATTAACCCAATTTATGATGTGGGTTTTCCACAAAATTATTTTTCTATTTTTATCCTTTTATTTTATAAGAACAATTTCAAATTGAGAGGATGCAATTTATTAAAGGAGGATATAATGTAACACCCCAAGATTTCATAGAATGTTATCTCTTCAATGTAATTTAATAACTTGCGCTACAAGCAACACCATGTTCGACCGCACCACAACTTACTAAACTAGCTACTCAAAAAGTGGGTATGAATAGTATTAACTGAATTTTGAATTATATATATACTCCAAATAATTTTATAATCCATATAATGTGTTTCCAAGACTTAATATGAGAAACAATTTATTTTTTCAGATAAAATATGTATTTTTCAAAAATTTAATTTTATAGCCTTTAAATGGAGAAATTTTTTTAGAACGGATATTTGAAACTTTTATATATTCAATTTAATTAAAATTAAATTATTATTTAGAATAAGGACCTAAAAACTTTAGTTTAGATAAATTTTTGGTACTTTTATGATAACTTTCATATTTTGATTAACAGTGAAAAATACTGAATTTTAATTGAAAACAACTTTTTTAATCGAAATAATTTACAGTGTTAAATTATGAATTTGAATGGTTTGGAATTATAATTAGATTATATTCTTATGATTTAATAAAATTTTTTCATTATAGGTAATTTCAACTTTAAATTTGACATAAACACATGTCATTCTTTTGATGGTTTTTACTTTTTAAAAACCCGCTTTTTGGTTTTGACAACCAGAATTAATTTTAAATTAATTAATGAAACATCTATGTTTTTAATTTGTTAAAATAGTATTAATTTTTGAATTTATAATATCAAAATTATCTTATGGTGAAATTTTTCTATTTTTCTGAAAACATTCATTTTTTGATGAATAGTGAAAAACATTACGTTATTGTTTAAAACTGACTTTTTATTTAAAAAATTATTTATTTTATTTAAATTTATTTTAAGTAAATATATATATATATATATATAATACCTATATAGTTTCAATTTTAATTCATTGGAGTCATTTTATATTAAAATAAGAGGTAAAAAATTTATTGAACTTTTTAACGTCTTTTACCCACCTTCTAGGCACATTTGAAAATTTCCATAAAATGTAATTTTACAGCTTCTGTGAATTGAATTTAAGAAATAAGAGAGAAATTGTTGACATAAGTAAGTAATTTTTTCATCAATAAGATGAAAATAATTTTTGGTGAATAGTAACTTTTGATTTTTATTTACCACGGCTAAAAGTAAATAGGGAAATTAAATGTACAAATGATATTATAATCACCCTAACACATGTCCTAATTCTATTTTATAAGTTTATTTAGACCAAAACCAAAGTTATTAATAATATATTATCATTTTGGTCCACTTGGATTAGATTAGGACATTTATTATTATTTTACTTAAAGAAGAGTTAAAAATGTTAAATTCAAAGTTCAATAACTAAAACATTTTTAATTTAGGGTTATACATAAAGAAATGTGACTATAAATATTCATTAGAAATATAAAAATATTTCCTACATAATTTTATTTTATTTATTATTTTTATAGATTATATAATTAAATATATTTATGACACAATGATGATGCAGTAATTACTTTATCGATGAATGGTTAAAATAATTGATATTATAAAATAAAAATAAATGTAAATTGAGGATTTTTAAGACATCCACTAATTTTATAGGTTAATATTAAATTTTAGGATTTATTAAATATTTTTTTTATGAAGTGATAAAGTACTTATGACTTAAAAAACAAAATACCAAATAGTTTCAAAATTGACATAAATCGGTTTCTAAAAAAATACTATATTATTAATTGATATAATATTTCTAAAAATCTATGGATTGGCCAATGTACTTAGATAAGGTTATATATATCAATAATGAACCACTTGGGGGTCTCTTTTATTTTTATAGTTTGTTTATTAACCATTTATTATAATAATACAAGAGGATATTGTAAAAGTAAAACTATTTATCTAAGAGATAAATCTAAAAGACATGGTTAATATGGAGACCTAAACTTGTATGAAACCTAATGGTTGAGGGTATTTATAACCATAACCACCTTAGCTTTAAAATTAATCAATTTAGATCCATTATAAACAGAAAATTATTTTATAAAAAAATAATATTTTAAACATTTCCTAAATTGATTTTCACCTCTCTTTTAAAAGTGTACTTCCCCTTCTCTCAAAATCACTAATCCCAATCCATTTGGCTCGACCAAACCCTACCCGAATCTCCTCCATACTTCCCTCAATTAATCATAGAGTCCTTACCTTGAGCATAAATCCAACCTAAGGATATCTTTTGGTCAAATCAAAAGTAAACACCCAAAGAAGAGGTAATTATTGTATGACATCTTTCAAAGTTCTTTTCTTCATCCAATTTCTATTTATTTTTTATTTCCATACCAAAATAACAACTCCAGTACCTTTTATATACAATGATGTTATTATAAATATGGTACAACCATACTCATCATTCTATCCATCCTATGAATTATATTGTCACAATGTGTGCGTACGTATGGCATACCGTCTCCATAACGTGGTGTAATTTATTATTAAAAACTATGTTTTTTGGATGGATATAATGCTGAGTAATATGTATATAAACAACTAAAATAACATTATAATTTCTCTATAAAATTAATATACCATCCAATTCCACACCTGTTAATCATCAAGGAAATGATATCATCACTCGTGTGTACGTATGGCTTACCATCTCTACAACACGGTGAGATTCACATCCAGGTTCACCATTCCATGATGATTATAAAAAAATATATTATTAATAAGTTTTAAATATATTACATAATAATGATACAAGAGATATATATATATGTACTTCCATATATCTTATTCACTTTCTATTGTTCAATACGATATGAAAATGGAAATATCATTTATGCGTATGTGCGACCCATAGTCTCCATAAATAGTTTTTTCCATTTCATATATCTATCTATTATAAAAATTTATATTCTAAATATATATTATATATAAATCATTTTTTATATTTTGGAATCATTTAAATCATGATCTAAATGATACGATCAAGAATAACAATTTAAAACACGTATGATAAAGATAGCGATTATTACCCGAAATGTTAATTTAACATGGAAATAATTATTTAATTGGTAGTATAATGTCATAAATGAATCACGTATGACATAAAAACATGAATATGGTTATAGTATAATTTAAAAACAAACTATTGTCATTATACAAGTGTTTAAACATACCCTTGACCAAAGGAAAGTTCAAGTTAAAGGTTAATTCCTCAATATCATTATTATCCGAGATAGATTATGTGTAATTATTTATTGGGATATTTTTATCATCCATGTCCATGTTTCATAAAAATGTTGTCAAAATGAATATTTTAAGTTTTTTGGAAGGGACTCATTATCAAGATAAAAATTTTAAATATTTTAATTATTTATTTTTCTAAATACTTTTAATTAATTTACATATTTTAAAAATGATTTGATGGATTTATTTATATGGACGTGATTGTTTAAAAATGATAATTCCATTAAAATGTTTCAAAGTGTTATGGAACAATTTTATTAAAAAATCTTTTTTAAATGACTTCTTTTATAAATGTGTGACTTCTAAATGATTTCACAAAAATGGATATTTCTCTCAATGAATTTTACCAATCATTTTCAACTATGTCAACATCATTTACTAGATGTTATTCTTGATTTAAGTTGATTAATCATAATACAATCTTCCATATTTTATTGAATATTTTTTGATATGTTTGATAGTGGATGTGTTATTTTTATAACATTCACGGTTTATGGTTCATGTATTATCATTTTTAATGATAGTTTTAATATGATTGATTATGTTATGTTTCAACATTTTCATTTGAGGAATGCAGTGGACATTGTAAGTGATGGGTGGAGCCCTCTATAGCTCCTCTATGCATCGATAGGTCTCATGAGACAAACTAGTGTCTTGGAATAAGGGCTTGATAAAAAATTTATTTTAATTCTTGGCACAAGGGCTTAACTATGTGGTAATGATGTCCGGAATTACGAATTCCCTAATTGTGAAATTAATTATTACATGGGATTATTCAACTAGTATAGTATCCATGTGCATGTTTATATGGAGATTTTTGATTTATTTTCTCCATATTATCTTCATTTTTATTTTTAAAAGGCTGTTGTTTTTATTACACATCTTTCCTTAGAAGTTTATAGCTTCTACTAAATTATTTACCCTTACTGAGCATCTGAGATCACCCCTTTCTTATATTTTGTTTTCCTAGGATTCCAGGAAGTGTATTATGTTTGATATTGAGGGTTAAGATTGGGTAATATTGGCATTATCAACGGATTATTTACGATGTGCTTTATGTTTGAATGTGTAATGTAACTTTCATGTATGTAATCTATTATTCAAGACTACTAAACAGATTGGTCCTTCAGGATTTGATTCCTTATAATCATGCATATGTATTAAAATAATGCACCAGCTCTAGGCTTTTGGGGTCTGGGAATTACATATATTATTGTCTTCTTCTAATATTTGTGTTGCGATCTCATTCTATATACCTTTCCATTGTTGTTCGTGGTTATGCGACTGTTATTTGTTGAGGTATATGGTAGTTCCCCTTCTCTATTGACCCTATATATCAAATGGATCAATCCAAATATGTGTGAATTGGATTTTAGGATCCCCGTTGGCATTTTTGGGTTTTGTGGTTGGTGTGTCCCTATGTGGGCATATGGGACCCAAATTTTAAAGTATGTGATTCTGTCTCTATCCTATACTTGATAAATTTTTTTGTTCTGTTCATATAAAATGGATTATAAATAAATTTGTATGAAATTGGAATGATTATTTGTGTGTGTTGGAATGATAATTTGAATAAAAGTGTTTTTACCTTGGTTTTTGATATGGAATGAAAAGGGGTAATTAAAAATCATTGAAAGGAATTATGTAAAATGGTTTTTGAAATGATTTTAAAAGCATTGATATAATTATGAAAATGATAACAAGGGTTACCATGGGTACTAGGTGGAAGGTTCAGCCTGAGGCCATCGTCCATAATGGGGGTTCACATTCTGAGGTGTTCCCCGTGTCTTAGAGTGTAGATTATTCGATGTAGGTATGTATATGATATTGGTGTTTAAATTTTTATAGTCTTAACCTAGTCCTGGAGGGTTTCTAATTGTATTTAGGTACCATAGTACATTTTTCATTAATTTTTAGGTATGAATAGTCTGCTACATGGCCAATTTTATTCCTTTCTATTGTGATGCTTGTGAAACTAAAATTGTTTTTTTATTACTTGGTTTTGTTGTTTTAGCCTTAACATGCATGTTGATTCCTGTAAAAGATGATAGGGAAAATGGTCTTTGAAATTTAAATAACTACTTTTGTTTTAGAACTATAGTAAAGAGGTAATGATTACCATGATTTCTATAAAACTACTGGACTACCTATCATGCCACATTTTGTTTAAAATGAACATATTGGAATTTTTATATAAAGACTTATTATAGAACACCTATGTGGTATCCTATTAATCATGTCTGCCCAGATCTTGTGCACCTATTTGGTGGTGTGTAAGCATTTTTGTGTCTTCTAATGTTGGAAGAGAAAGCTATTTCCGTTAGGTGGTGAGGTTTCAGGTTAGCAAGGCTGTGTAGCTGGTGGGGAGATGGTGGGAGTTCATATATTCCGTCACATGGAGTATTTGTTGGGTTTTGTTACTTTACATTTGGACTTTTATATTGGAGTTTTTGGATACTTTTATACTTGTTTGTTTTTTATATATTTCTTATAGTTTTGGAATATATTTTTTTGGATTTCTATTTTTTTTTTCTTGATTCATTTATAAATTTTCCATGTTTTTGTTCAGTATTGGGTGAAATCATTCACTCTGGTTTTGTGTTTGATTCATGGGTTCTTTTCTCCTGCTAATGGGGATTTGGAATGCCCCCTCAGGTATATGATGGATCCATTCTCAGTCCCAGTTTGAGGAAAACCTGGTTCGGTTAGATAATAATGGCTCCCTTTGAGGCATTATAGCATAACTAGTTGGACCAAGTTTGTTCCAGGGGACACCAACAATTATTCAGGATGTACATTGACATCTGTTTACAATACAGAGTCAACGGAAATTTTATGCTAATGGAATACATCTTCCTCTAGAGTTTTTTGATGAAGATTGGGTTTTATTTAATGTTTCTCCTTAGTTGGGTCATCATCAGTTTGAAAAATTGTGAAAGATGGCTATAGGATATGTAGACTCTTTGTGGACACTGAAAAGATCAAATTGGTTTCTTATAATACATCATTATCAGTTCGGTTTAGGGGTATTCGTGATGTTTTTCACATATCTCACCTTAGGAAGTAACCTGAAGATCCCTCTCATGTTCTGTTTTGGGAAGAAGTTGAGTTAGATCTAGATGTTTCTATTCTGGAAAACCCAATCAAGATCATTGAATATCAATTAAAAGTATTACATTGGAAGTTGATTCCATTTTTTATGGTTCTATGGAAACACATATTCAATTTTCATGAGACTTTAGAATACGATTCGTTGACGAGAGAGCAGTGGCCTCATATTTTTCTTTGGATTACATAAACCACTTGAATTTATGGGGATGAAAAGTATTTATGGTGTGGGTGTTTGTAACATCCCATTACTAATCTGTCAGGTATGTCCTTAACTATGTTTTGGTTTTCCGTTTCTTATTTTTTCCATAAGAACAAGAATAAATTTAGAGGATACCTATAATGGTGATGTTTGAGATTTGTTGGACTCTTTGCTTTAACTGACTGTTTCTGTACGCTGGTAGAGGATTTCACGCCGTGTAAGATTTTCTGGATGAAATTCATGAAATATTTCACACTATGAGAGGTTACATGATTTCAAGGCACCTTGAATTTTGTGAGTTAATAAAATTTCTAGTTTTTAGACAGAGGCAATGAGATTTCTGGGCTATGTGGGACATTGGACATTACACTTCATACAATGGCCCACATACATTTTTGAAATAAGGGGTGCAACTGTATTGTTTCCCTTATTTTCTATATACTCTATTTATTTCCAAAAAAGGAAATTCCTAAGGGAATTTGGATGAATCAACTCCTTCTACAATGATCTGATCAGTATTCGACCTTCATCACAGTTGCAGTGTGTCTCTCCAATTAAGCGACCTTTCTATTTCATTAGTTCCATTGATCATGGTAGCATCATTGAGTTTCATTATCAGATCTATTGATCTCAATTAGTGTATATTCTTGTATTCTTATAGGATTTGTGGTTTGATCTTCTTCTAGAGTCCATTCCATTGTTGGTTATGGTGTGATGGGAGTTCATTATTGAGTCATGTAGTATTTCCTCTTCACCACCTACCCCCTTTCTCAATTGAATCAATCCTATAATATGTGAATCAGATTCTAGGGTCTCCGTTGGAATTTTTGGGTTTCTTTGTTGGTGGATCCCATTTAGGGAAAATGATACTCTAGTTTTGAGGTTGGTAGGTACATCTCTAGTCCATGTTTGACAAATCATATTCTTTCATTCTTAGAAATTGGTTTGAAAAAAATTGGTTTGAAATTGGCATGATTATTTGTGTGCCTTAGAATGATATTTTGAATACAATTGAATGAACCTTATTTTTGATAAATGGAATGGAAAAGGGTATTTTCAAAGAATTGAAAATGGTTTTGTAAAATGGTTTTTTAAATTAATTTTTGAAAAATTGAGATGATTGTGAAAATGAGCACATAAGTAACCTTGGGTATTGGGTGGAAGGTTCAGTTTGAGGCCATATTCTATGGTGGAGGTTCACATAAAAGGGTGTTCCTCTTACCCTAGAGTGTATATTATTTTGTCTAGGTGCATATATGATGTTGGGGTTTCAATTTTTGGGGTGTATCGCTTGTCCTATAGTGTAGATAATTACAGTTAGGTACCACAATACACTATTTATTGATTTTTGGGTATGCGTAGTCTACATCCTGACCTATTGTATTCACTGATGTTTTGATTCCTATTATGCTAATGTTGTTTGTATTCATTGGTTTTGTTGTTTTAGACTTGATATGAAATTTTATGCTTTTGAATGATGATATGTAAAATGTAATTTTAAATTGACATACCTTCTTCTTTTAGAAATGTGATAAAGAGGAAATGTATACTGTGTTTTCTATAATGGAATATTACTTCTTATCATGCTTGGTTTTTTTTTAAAAAATAGCATACAATAATTGTTTTGTAGAGGCTGGTAATAGAACACCTAGTTGGGTTACTATTGAGTCTTTTAGCTCACAAACTACACACATATTCGTTGGTGACTATTAATTTTTATGTCTTCTAATACAAGAAAAGGAAAGGCGTCATAATTTGATGATGTGGTTTCATGTCTGCTGGGTTTGGTATCTAGTGGTGAGATGGTGGGAGTTCATCCATGTCATCACATAGAATAGCTATTTTGTTTTGTTCTTTTGTAGTTATACATGTCTCTTTGGGTTTTGGCTACTTTTAAGGTCGTTTTTTTCACTATCTTTCTTAATGATATATAATATATTTATTGGATTTCCACTAATCCTTCTTGATTCATGCACATAATTGTCAATTGTTTGTTCAGGATATGGAAAAAAATCCCATATGGTTTGTTGTTTGATTCCAAGGTTCTTGTCTCCAACTCATGGGGATCAAGAACTCCCTTTGGGTATGTGATGGATCAGGTCAGGTGCGAGGTTTGAGGGTAACCTTTGTCATTTTGTTACATGGACCAAAGTTGACAATATCATGATCATGGGATGGGTTGGGATATTAAAAAGGGATTAGATCCAGTGTTCATTTGATGTTCCAATGAGGAATATGGGACCTTCTAGGGGGGATTATGGAAATTCCACATCCAAGGAGGTGGAGAACAATTCACCTCTCTATAAATGGGTGTGGATACCACTCGCATCATTAGGCCTTTTCACGGGGGATGCCAGAGAGCTAGATCCCAAGTTAAGAAAAACATGTGGTCTAGGATCAATGAGAAAAATATCATGATCATAGGATAGGTTGGGCTACTAAAAATGGTGTTAGAGCTGCTGTTCATTCAATGTTCCACCAAGAATGTTTGTCCCTTGGGGGGGGGGAGAGAAATCCCACATCAAAGGAGGAGGAGCACGAAGTACCACATTACAAGGTTGTGTGACATCTCCCATCATGAAATGTTTTCCTTGGGAATTCCTGAGGTCTAGATACCATGGAAAAGTAAAACCCTATGGGCTATGCCGAAAGAGTAAAATATTATGATCATGTCTTCGACTGGGCCGTTACAAATCATATGAGAGCCAGTTTCTATTCAGTGATCCAACGAGGACATTGGGCCCTTCTAGGGGAGGATTATGGAAATCCTACCTCAGAGGTGTAGAATCATGAATCACCCATTTATTAGGTGGTGTAGATACCACTCCCATCATGAGGCCTTTTTCAGGGGAATTTCTAAGGGTCAGATCCTAGGGAAAATAAAAACGTTTGGTCTAGGCCTAAAGCGGACAACATCATGATCATGGAATGGACTGGGATGTCACCATTGGTATCAAAGCCATTGTTTATTTGATATTCTAGCATGGATGTTGGGCCATTATGGGTGTAGACTTATGTAAATCCCCCATTGAAGGAGGAGGAGCATGAAGCACCACATTATAAGGTGGTGTGGATACCTCTCCCATCATGAGTCATTTTCTTGGGGAATGATTGAGGCTCTGATCCTAGGGAAAGAAAAAATGTTTGGTATGGGATGAAATAAAACAATATCATGATCATGGGATAGACTATACCGTAAATAGAGAACCTCAACAATGAACGCCTACCACACCATGACCATCAAAAGAATGTCCTACAAAATGATATTGCACTACAATTCAACTCGGATACCCAGGTAACCCAATAACCGATCTGGACCTAACATATCCTAAAGGAAATTCCCAATCCCCAAGGGTTGTTGACTAGCACTTGGAATCATACAACATGAACGTATGAATGAAGTTTCCACAAAACATAGTGGAAGAATAACATGAATGCAAATATTTTTATAGTAAAAACTCCACTGAGAGTAATGTACTAGAAGTCAACATGTAATTAAAGCCCAATTTACTACAACCAAATAAAAAAACATGGAAATTAATAAATATCCCTAAGGAAGCAACTCACTACTTCCAAGGTTCAACAGCTGGATACTACTCAAAAGAACCCCCCCCCCCCTCTCAAACATTTGTGGAGATAATCTAAAAACACCTGAAGGTACAAGTAGGGTGTAAGATAAAAAACCAAATAGGGTCTCACCAAGGATCCCATATTAAATTCTTAAAGTAGAGTAACAAAAAAAATCATTAAATCTTAGAAGAAACATGTTGAAATTTTAAATCATATTTAAACAAGTCATGTTATACATTTAAAATGATGTAAAATACATTAATCATTGGCCTTAAAAGTGATGGAATATTTCGAAAAAAATTCCTTAATAAAATATTAATATAAAAAAGATTTTATAAATTCCGAATGAATTTAAATAATTTTAACAAAATTGGAACACATTTATATCTCAAATATAATCAACAAACAAATTTGGTCATCTTCCAAATAGGTACAAAACTTCCTGGCTATAGGAATCCATTCTCTCTATGTGAACATGGAAATATGTTTATACACACAATCCTATAACACTAGCCAAGGGTGACTTGTCATTATCCCATCAAGGATGTGACCTGATGCATTTATGTTTTACAATGTTGTATAAGCGTATAGTTTGTCCAAATAACTACTAAACATCCAAAATATTTCATGTGCTCTTAAAAAATAAATGATCGGAAATTTATTTTCACACTGTTTAAAATAAAATTAGGTCTCATTTCACCCATTTAAAATTCTAATTGTCCATTTAAAAACTAGTATAGTTTTTTAATAAAAAACATTTCCCATTAACAACATAAAACCATAGGGTTTCTATCAAAACATTTTAACCCATTTTGATGACATTTAAATTAATTCGAAACAAATTCTATAAATTAAAAAATATATTTACATAATAAAATTCCACAATTTAATTGAAATATTTACCAACAAATCTATTGTTTAAATTAAACAATTTAAATCAACCAATTTCCCCCAATTATCTTCTATTCAATGGAATTTAGGGATTTTCTCTAATTTTCATGCCAAAATCTCTTCAAATCTCCCATTTCATAGGAATTGGGTTTAGTCAAATCAATTTAAATAAAGATTGAGAATTTAAATTTTCATCAAAAATTGAAATAGATTACAAAATTAAAAATTTTAAAAAATTGGCCCAACGAAATGGAATCGCCTACCTTTTCCATAAACTCACACTCGTAGCGGTACTTGTCAATGAAAGTGAAGGTTTTGAGGACCCTAAAACTCAACATAGAAGCAAGATCCCACATCAAAGAGAATTGATCCATCAAATTCAATGTTATCTATTGAAATCCCAAAAGATGAAAAATATATAAATACAAAGTATGAGGGGGAAAGATTACCTTAGAACCACACCACCAATGAAATGATGATCGAATGCTAAATAAAGGGACCTGAAAGGGTTGGAGGGATCCAGGATCACCTATTTAAGGTTTTGGGTTGATAGAAAAAAATGGAGAGGAGGTGAAAATGACCTCAATCATGCTGACTTTTGAAGAACATCAGTAATGGTATTACATGATGAGTAACCCATTTACACGTCATTAAATAGTGATGTTTCAAAACTGATAGAAAATTAGTCCCTTTAAATGAAAACCCATTTATTAAATGAATCGAAATGTGTAATGGATAATTTTTTTGTGAAGAATTCACAGTGTGAATCCTCTCATGACATGAACCTTATCATGGTATGCATTTGGGGGCCATTACAAATCATGTAACCTATTTACATGGTGTGTAACCCTCTATAATCTTGTAGAAAAGGCCAGTTAACGTTGAGAGTCCAAAAATTCATCGACCACACCATTATAGGTATCCTTCTACATCATTCTCATCCCTATCCTATCAATGAAAAGGAAAAAACTGAAAAGGTTAAAAGGAATACCTATTAGACCAGTAACAGGATGTTAAAACCTCCCAATCATAAAAACATTCTTTCCCCAGAAAGCCTATGAATAATATTCCATGCCAAAAAGATGATTCCACTACTATCTCATTAGTAACTCTCATTCACACATCTCATGATTATCATAACCATGTTTCCATTTCACATTACCCAAATGTATCATCCTCCCATGATGTACCTTGGTCTCAGAATCAATTATCTTGACTGGTCATTATATCAAAAATAAATCATGTTCAATCTAAAGATTACTCAATCTCAAAACATGATATGGATCAGATAAAAAATATCACATCTTTGGTAGATGGAATATTTTTTGTATCAACATCTACTGCGGTGGAAGTGTTTTATGATATTCAACTTTACCCACCTATTCAACAACCTTGAAATGTCCCAAAAAACAAAGAAGCAAGTTTCCCCTACATCTCAAGCTGTCAATGACCCATCCAGGGTGAAACTTTCCTGAATACTTAGTCCCGAACTTATAATTATAAGGTTAAATGCAGAAGATCAACATAATACTTATATCATCTCTGTTCAATCAAAATTTTCTAATGAGTAAGCTGAATAGTTATTTTCATCACTTCCACAAACATGGTACAACCAAAAAACATTCACCAATATTTGACCAAAACAATAAGTATTTAAAATCATGGACATAAAAGGTCTCAAAATCAGACATTGTAATTATATAATGGTAACTATAGTTATACGAAAATGGTACTATCCCCAAGTGATCATCCTAAGACCAACTGAAGTCGATAATATATGCACGAAGCATGACCTCAATAATTTATTTTTCTCTCCCTATCTGAACATCCAACTACAGATGGTAGGCCATGATCAAATGGACCTAAGATCCTAGTACCATCTAGAGGCCTCTAAAAGAGAGAGATGTTAACCAAGAGTCCTTATCAGAAACTACAGAAGATAGAACTTCGTGTAAATGAAAAATCCCTTCCATGTAGTGATTTCCCAACTCCACATCTTTGGATGTATTGTGAATTTTTATGAAGTGAAATGAATTGTTCAGCCTATCAATCACAACCCATATCACATTCTTCTTTCTCTGGGTATGAGGAAACCCAACCAAAAAGGCCAATAAAATTTCATCCCACATCCATGTAGGCACTGAAAGTAGATAAAGAAAACCCAAACATTTCTGATGCTTATCCTTAACCAATTTGAATGAATAACAGTGGGAAACAAACCTAGAAATCCTTTGTCCCATACCTGGCCATCATAAATTCTACCGTATGTCACAAAACATCTTAGTGGTTCATGGGTGTACCGCCCCTAGGAATAATGAAATTATTCTATCCCATCCTTTCTTATTTTTTACTTCTTATCGAAGAGATTCTGAGAGCATAAAACACCCTCAATAGATAATGACCACTGGTCAACCATCTACTCTCCATAAAGATATTACAAAATGATACAAAATTCATCATCATGCAATTGACCATGATGAATCTTCTCAAAGAGAGTGTATGATAAATGAATATTGGAGAAAGAATCCTCATCCCCTGATTCATGGACACCAACATGAAACAGTGCATAGAGAGCCATAAAATTATACTCTTCTAATGATTATTTCACTCTATGGGTTGGAATCTTTCTACTCAATGCATCTGCAATGACATTACCTTTCCCCATGGTGTAGGTGAAGTCAAAGTTGAAATATTGCAGGTACTCCACCCAAATCCTCTGGTAGAGATTCAGATATTTTTGAGAGAAGATATACCTCAAGAATATTTGCCCTGAATACATACTAATCCTTCCTATAAATATGTATTTCTTATAACTCTTAAGAGTGCACATCACAGCAACAAGTTCATGGTCATGGGTCGGGTAGTTCTTCTCATGTGTCCTAATATGAAGAGACCCATAAGAAACCACATGATTCTCATTCATAAGAATGAATCCCAAGCCAGAACCTGATGCATCAAAAAATACCCCATAGCCTTGCCCAGCCTCTAGAAGAGTCACCGGTGGCGTAGTATTCAAAAGACGTTTCATCCGAAAAATATAATCCTGACATTTTTCATTCCAAGAGAACTTAACCCCCTTTTGAGTTAGTTTCATCATCGGAGAAGCCAAATTAGATAAGTTCTTCACAAACTGGATATAATATATGGACAATCCCAAGACTCTCCAAATCATGAATACATTTTATGGTTTCACCCAAGTCATGACAAATCAAATCATATACAAAAAAAAATACATTATTAAATAAAATATAACTTTAACATGGAACTGTTGATAAATAGTTAATAAAAGGTTATAAACTAAAAATATATGGAATTATATAAATTAATATGGTTATGTATTAGAATTATAATAAAATTTTATTTATTATACATGATAATTGAATGAGTAAAATTTAATTCAAGACATATGGTAAGGGATTTGGGTATCAGTTTTATTTTCCATGAGACATAGGAAATGTCAACCACCTATTTAATTTTTGGGGTTTTTATATTTTCCATCTATGCGTCTCATTATTCATCTATTGAGAATTATTTGGATTTAATTATCCATTTTATTATCTATCATCCATGGGGTATATGGTTCAAATTTTATAAAATTGGTAAAGGAATTTTGTCTTAATTTCCCATATTTGAGACATATGTCATGATATGCAACTATTATATTTCATGAGATGTATGTAAAACCCCATTTTCATGTGATATGATTAAATTATCTATCTTAGTGATATTTTATGTTCTATACCATGTTATTACATTAAGATTCTTATGATTCAATGTTACCAAATTGGTAATAATTTAATATTAAAATCTCATCATTTAGCAAGATTGTTTATGATTATGCTTACGATGATAAAATATTATAATATATCACTCAATGATTAAAATGAAATTTATGCTACACTAGTTATTCAGGATATCATCATGTAATGGTACATTTTTCCACACTTTTGTACATAATATACATAAACACATTTTAGGGGAACTCAACTATGTTTCTCTCTTTGGTTTCAAATATGTGTTCTTTCAAAAAAATGTATTCCAAAATGATTTTAAAATATTTTAAAAATTAATTTAAATCTAATATTAAAGGAAATTGATTTTTGAATCATTTTATGTTTTAAAGAAGTGTTTAATATTTTTTTAAAGATTTTTTCAAAGGATATTTTTAATGGAAAAGTTTTAGAATTTTTTAATGATTTAAAAAGCTTTATATTAAACAGAAAATAATATTTTACTTAATAAATATTTTAAAATAATTCTTAAAATTATCCATTAAATTTTATGATGTTTATTTACAAGAAGATGGTTTTCATTATGTATCAGTTCTTTATAAATATTTTCCAATAAATGATATGTTCCTCTAATAACAGTCCCCTGTAGGCTCTCAAAATTATTTTTCATATAAAATGACATTATTTGAGGGTAGTAATGATTTATTGAGGATATAATCCAAGGATACCATTCTTATTGTTTCAATTAATTATTTATGTATATAATGAAATGTTTTTTAGGAAACTCATTTCTCTTCCATAGGTCAAACCATAATAAAAACTCTTCTGAATATTTCCCATTTTCACAGGCTATTCTATAATTAAATGATCAGGAAAATTGTCTCTGTTACATAGCATATGATTTGATAAAGTGTTTATGATACCCATTTCATTTCATGGGTTATGATATGATGAATATTAATGATCTTATGATAGACATAAATATGTTGTTCATTATGTGATTGGTAGCAACTATATCTCCCTCCTATGCATTAGGTAAGGATATATGTTGTATGATCTCAGATGGTACATGGGTGGTCAGCTCAAGTGCAATGATCATGGTAAGTGGGTGTTTATCGCAAGATCAAAATAATAGGGTACATGAGTTCCGAGCCTAATCCAAAAACAAGAGGGTACACCAGTGGTAATCCTGAACCTAAAATAAGAGGTTACACGAGAGGTCATCCCAATATAGAAGCCGGTACATGGTTTTCCTGCCCGATCAAAAAATGTTATGAATTTCGTGGTGGGTATCCATGAAAAAATATTTTCTATTATTTTGTTTATATCTAAATATTTTTGTCTTATTCCAAGGTCATGCACTCATTTATCATGTTATTTTTCCCTTATGATTCATGTCTTATAAACATCCAATCTCTATGTCAGGACTCATGTTTATAATCTATGACATATTGGGTATGAACCTCATAAGTGTAACATCCTGGTTCTAGAAGCCTGCTAGAGGTTCCCCATATCCGGTTTGTCACATGACCTCAACCGCATTTCCCTGAACACCAGAGGATTCCGACTAGTAGTGAGGTCCATGGGTGTGATAGTGGGGATACCATGCCCTCACTTGCAGAGTAACATAGGGGAACTAAATCAATATCAATATCGGAAGCAGCAATAGTACCATAACAAAAGTAAACAGTGAAAGTCCAGAAGTAATAACAACTGGAGCACATATATAAAATGATGCATGATACATATGTCTAGAAAAACATCCAAACAAGTCACAATTCTGAATACAGTACTAATCCAAAGTACAAAAGAAAAATATGTAAACAACTCCTCAGCATCGCAAGCCATAGTATGGTCCCATGCTCTCCAGCTCCAAAGAAGTCATCTACCTGAAGTAGAAGGGTGCTTACCCATATCTATACCTACATCAATATAATCTATTTGGGCCCAAAAACCTGACCCAAATAGGGTGTGAGACTAAATCCCAGTAGTCAACCACCATGAGATCTGTGCCTAATAGTTAGTGAATATATGATAGGTAATAATTAAAAGAGAAGTAAACAAGTAAGTACTCAAAATCAAACATTCTTACTGTTTCAATGTACTCAGTTTCATATATCAAGCAACAACTAATCAAAGCAGGTAACCCACTGGGTAGTAATCATATCCTAACCCATCTGGTTCAACAAAACAAGTACAATAAAGTAGCTAAACACAAATAGTAACCCTCAAGGAAGTACTCCCGGCTTTACCCCTCTGGTTCAACCAAACATGAAAAGCAACCCTCTGGACAGTACACTCATTCAAACACCTCTAGTTCAGCTTAATCATAGACTCTATGAGGAAGCACTCACTGTCAATTCCTCTTATAGAATCGTATCTATAACTAAAGGTGCTCTGGGGAAGCACATATGTCACATTCCCCATGTGGCCTTTTTCAAGGAATTACAGACACTCTAAGGAAGAACATACATCAATTCCCCCCATGGTATCGCATCATAACAGTAAAAAAGGCACTCTAGAGAATCCCTTGCATCCATTCTCCCTATGGTCTACTACACCTGGTTCTCACGGCCCTGTGTAAGTCAAGAAATTATACCAACGTGTATCTGCCAAAGTAACCCTCAAGAACTACTTGGCTAGCAGTCTACAGCATATTAGCATGTCTTAAAAATACAAAAACTCCATCCTACAACACTAGGCATGCGAAAAACAACAAGGCAGCCTGAAAGGATAAGCATGAACAAATGGTTAAAACAAGGAATGCCTGGGAAAACTCCTACAAGGCACAGAAATTAACCCTACTCTTATTCAATCAACCTCTACTCAAGAATACTAGCATAGAAGGCAATTAACAGGGCTGAAATAGTAACACGCAATACCCCGTTCCAGGGTATTGGTCAAATTGCACATATAACTCAATGAATTACATCTTAAAGGCACAAACCAACTACCTCGTTGTTGGGAGATCATTATACGTGAACATCAAGCCTTGAATCACCCAAGAACACTGTAGATCTATAAAAATGATCAAAACATTCAATGGAGGTTAAATTTTTAAAGAGGAAGAATCAAGAAATGAAGCTCTAGAAGAAGGAAGAGCTTACTGAGGCAATCCCAACCCAATTAATGGTGTTCAAATCATAGAACGGATGCTCGATTAGGGGAACGGGGAAAAATCGTGGTTGTACGGGAGGGCTCAAATGAACTAGTACTAGAAGAAGGCCTTTAATTCCATTAGATGTGAACTTGGTGCATTTAAGGAAAAAAATAAAGTACATGGCATGTACTTTAGAAGTACATGATGTTTACTTGAATTTTCCAACCCCCTCATTTGGTGGTATCCAAGTCACCACACACGGTCATGTGCATGACTGCTCTGTGGCTAGCACACACCTACCCATGGTAACCGAGTGCACGGTGTGTACTCATAAAGTACATGGCATGTAATTAAAAAATTTCCAAAAACTCCACTTTTTCCTCAAAAACACCAGATAAGGTAAAACATACCTGATAAGAAGATTCGGGTTCTTACAAACATCCCCCCTTAAAGAAATTTGTCCCCAGATTTCACTAGCAAGGTGGCGTAGAGTATGAATCCCCATACAGCTCTGGCCACTAAGATCGTACATCGGCCTCCCTCTCCCAAGTCTCGTCCTATACTCACCCATGTTGCCATAGCACCCATACCAGAGGAACAAACCGGACACAGAGAACCCTCGTACATTGATCAACAATCCAGATACGATGCTACTCGAATGATGCATCCACCTCCATCTTGACTTCCTTAGGTTATAAAGAATGAGACAGGTCTGAGAAGTAATGTAGAAGCTGAGAAACGTGGAAGATGACATGGATATCCCAGTTCCTCTGAGGAAACTGCAACTGATAGACAACCGGCCTAACTCTCTCTAAAATTTAAAACGGCCCGACATACCTTGGAAAAAGCTTACCCTGTCTCTTAATCGTCATGTATCCCATCCTCAGTGTGACATACAAGAAAACATGATCCCCGACCTCGAAATCTAGAGGTCGTCTTTGTCAATCATCATAAGACTTCTGTCGAGACATTGCAGTAGCCATCCTCTTCTAAATCACCTCTACCTACTCTGTGGTATCTTGGACAAGACGAGGTCCCAGGATAGTTGCCTCTCTGGCCTCCAGCCAATATAATGGTGATCAGCATGGCCTATCGTACAAAGCCTCATAAGGTTCCATGTGAATAGTTTCTTGAAAACTATTATTGTTGGAAAACTCCATAAGAGGTATGTGATTTTCCCAAGAACCTCAAAAATTTAGGATGCATGCTCGAAGCATGTCCTCAAGAACATGAATCGTAGGCTTGGACTGGCTATCTGTTTGATGGTGGTAAGTTGTACTCAAAAGTACATATGTACCCAAAGCATTCTAAAGTCCCAACCAGACCCGAGAAATAAAATGTGCATCCCTGTCTGAAACAATGGAGTTCATAACTCCTTGTAAACACACAATCTCTTGGATATACAACATTCCTATCCCATCAACAATGAAGGTCTATTTGATTTGAAAGAAGAGAGAAACCTTCTTGAGTCTATCAATGAAAAACCATAATACATCATTCCCCCGAGGAGACCTCAACAAAGAAATCTTTATATCCATCGCAACATCATTCCACTTCCACTTGGAAATGGGAAACTGCTGTAAAAGACCTTCCAGTCACTGATTCTCCGTCTTCAACTACTGACAGGTGGAACATCTCATGGAAAACCCAGCAACATCTCTCTTCATACCTGGCCACCAATACTGACGGTATATATCATGATAAATCTTGGCGACACCTAGATGAACTTCCCAAATTGGGTAATGAAAGTCCAACATCAGCTCCTCGCGTATGTCTACTGACACCCATACACATCCATGAAAACACAAAATCTCATCCTTTTCTATGGTCCATCCAGGAATAGGGTCCTCTCCTGACACAATTTCTCATGGGACTAGGCCTTCACAATATGATAGCTACCTTATTTTTACTTGATCAAGAAGAGTAGATGTAATAGCTATAGAAGAAATGAATGTATTCCCTTGTTTGTCATGAACATCCAAATTCATTTTTGAGAACATATCCATAAGTTTCCACTCACTACTAGCCTCCTGAACTGCCTAAATTTGAGTCCTCCTGCTTAGCGCATCATCTACTATGTTTCCTTTCCCAGGTGTATAGGCAAGATCAATGTCAAAGGACTGAGGATACTCAACTCACATTCCCTGTCTCAAACTCAGATCGTTCTAAGTGAAGATATACTTGAGAATTTTGTGGTCAGTGAAAAGCACAAAATTATCTCCCAACAGATTATGTCTCTAACAGTGTATAGAATGGACAATAGCATCCAACTTCAGATCACGTGTCAGGTAATTCTTCTTACGTGTCCTTAACTGTCGAGACCCATATGCAATGAATCTTTCCCCCTGCATAAGCACAACTCCTAGACTGATAACTGAAGCATCATAGTAAACAATATAGCTCTTTCCCGTCTCTATAAATACTTGTATCATTGATGAATTCAACCTCTCTTTTAACTTATAAAATGCTGACTCATAAGAATCTTACCACAAGAACCTTGCACCCTTTTATTCAGACTCTTCAGTGGTGCTGCTAAACGTGACGAGTCTTGTATGAAATGTATGTAGTAACCAGCCATAACTAGAAAACTTTGTACCTCAAAGGAGTTCTTCGATGATCCCAGGAAACTACTACTCTCACTTTATCTATGTCTACTGATACTCCTGTGTCTGAGATAACATGACCCAAGAAGTGAATTTGGTCCATCCAAAAGTGGAATTTTTAGAGATGAGTATATAACTGATGATCTCTTAGTGTACTCAAAATGATCTCAAGATGGTTACCACGGTAGTGTCTAGTGTGAGATTACACCAAGATATCTTTCATGATGACTGCCAAAAAAGAATCCAAATAAGGATGGAACACTCGATTCATCAGTTCCATGAAAACTGCAGGCTCGTTCATGAGACCGAATGGCATAACCACATACATGTATAGACCATACTTGCTTCGGAAGGATGTAAGAGAACTATCAGATGGTCTAATGAACAACTGATTGTAACCAGATCTCATGTCAATATTCGAGAACACCAGGGTTCCGCGAAGTTGATCAAAGGGATCATCAATCCTGGGTAAGGGATATCGGTTCTTTGTCGTCAACTGGTTTAACTTTCGATAATCCACACAAAGTCTGAGGGTACCGTCCGCCTTCTTTGAAAACAGGACTGAAGAACCCCATGGAGAAGTACTGGGTCAGATGAAAACATTTGTCTGCAACTCCTCCAACTACTTCTTAAGCTCCTGTCACTCTATTGTAGCCATCCTATAAGGAGGAATGGACACTGGTGCCACTCCTGGATCAAGCTCAATAGAATAGTCTACCTCACAATCCTAAAGAAAACCTGAAAATTCCTCTGGATATACATCCATGAAAAGATCCACCACAGGAGAAAATTACATCTATGAAGTCCCCTGTTCATACAGATATAGACTAAAAATCGGGGTGGTAAATCCCCCCAACCCATGATGCTCGGGTCCCACTCTGCTCTCATGGACATCCCATTTTCCCTTATGAAGAAACGATTTGCCATGGGGTGTTGTGAAACTCACCCTACGGCGACATCAATAAACAATAGCCTGGAAGGGAACTAACCAGTCAATTCTGAGAATGACGTCATAGACCATCATCTCCAAGACATAGAGGTCCCATGAGAAGTGACACCCACCAACCTCAAGAGGGAACTCCTTGAACTGGCATACACTAGTTGATCATATCCCCAACAGAGTGTCTAACATCAAGATATCAATAGAAGAATGGATAGAGAGCCTAAGGCTATCCAAAAAAAACAACATATATAAAGCTATAGGAATCCCCTGTATCGAAAAGAGCAGAAGCTAAAACTGAGGAAACTAGAATGGTACCTCAAACAATAGAGTTTATGGGATCCTGCTCTTGGTGGGTCTGCTCCACTGAAAATTTATGACCTAAACTGCTTCCATGTGACCCTGCATGACCACTCTAAGGTGATCCACCCAGCTATTGCTGAATTCTGGGTGACTGGATACCACGGCCATGACCTCCACCTTAGGCTAAACAACCGGAATAGCTCCAGTTCACTGACTAATGAGAAACTGGTGGTGCTGCTCTTGAATGTGGAGTCATAGAACAACCCTTGTCACCACCTTATGGTGAAAAAATGATAGAAATGCTAAAGATGACCCATCTTGCTGCAAGATCGGCACTCCACTGGGTCTGTCAAACAATGTGGCTTCGTATGCCTGTTACTCCTACCCTGGTAGAACACCACCTGGCTACATGATGATATAACTCTCCTCCTTGGATCTCCGCATGTAGACTCCTTACGATGCATCCTGTTGTCAGTAGGAGTAATAATAACTCTAGATGTCGACCCTCCCTAGCTCACAACTCCAGAATCCCTTTACTTTTGCTTCGTGATCAGCGCCTGGTTGACTATAGAAGTGACAGAATTCAACTAGAAGATATTCACTTGATATCGAATGTCATGCATGAGACCATCCTCAAAATTCCATGCCAGGAATAACTCATCACCTCTTAGAATGGGTGTAAAGTGTTACAGCTCTGTGAAGCGAGAGGAATACTCCATAAATAAAAGAGTTCCCTGCTATAGACTCATTAACTCTCAAGCTTGATTGGCCCACAAAGTCTTTGGATAGATGTAGTTGTAGAAGGCACGTTGGAACTCATACTTAGACATAACCTACTGGAGTCCCACCGGTGAGATCACATCCCACCATCTCTTGGTGGAAGCCCGAAACATATATGTAGAGAGCTTCACCCTATTCTCTGGAGGCATCTCTAGATGATCAAAGATAGACAACATAGGCTCTAACCATGACTCTGCATCCTGAGGCACTCCTTCCCTAGTGAATATGGAAGGATGTTGCAGCTAAAAAACTCATATAAGCTCTACCATCGAAGGGTCAGGATGTATTACTCCACAGAAGGTATGCATGAACCTCATAAAACCCTCTCAGAACTATGAATCATCACCTGTGTCCGGAATAACGGCTGGTGCCAAGACTGGCACTACTAGAGGATCTACTGGTAGTCCCAGATCATCCATGTCTAGTGTCTGGTCACCACCTTGAAACTAGAATACAACTAAATGATGTCTTGGTGGCATGAATCTGTAAAGTCAAGCGCACACCTTAGATCATTATTAACAGGGAATAAAATTTAAAAGTATAATAAGGGAATAGTAGAAGGAAAGAATTCAAGTTTCTCAAAACATTGATACAAGGTGTGTTTAATTCCTACATGGCATGTTCCCTGAACCCTTTCACATGGTGTGTACTCCTACCATGACTGGTTGTGTAACACCCCAAACACATGGCGTGTTGTCCAAACACACGGTGTATACTTGACTTCTCTTCCCCTACTCTAGTTCTTCTACATGGCTAAGCCACACGGTTCTCCCAGAAGAAGACTACATGGTGTGTTCTTTCCAGACACTGTGTGTACTAGAAGAGCTTCACCGACCCGTGCTGTTAGTGACATGGCCAGATACCCGACTCACACTACATGGCATATACATCCGACACACGGCATGTTCTACCAAGATGTCTCAACCCCGTGTTTCTGCCCATACAGCCAGTGACACATTTTGAGATTACACGACATGTACATACAGTACACGGTGTGTATATAAGAAAAACAGTTTCTTCCCGAACAGAAGAACACATTGAATGTATTCTTCACTACAGGTTGTGTATTATGTGTTTTTCTGAACAATATGCCCTAGAAACGACTCCAGAACCCAGAAAAATAGTGAAACGAACATTGAAAGTTCTAAATTCTGATCAGTGAGGGCCCATACTCTCCACGAATCAAATCTTGACATCTTATAAATGTCACATAAAAGGAAAACAGGGTAATGATCCACTAAATTCTGGTACATAAGGGACCATAACACCTCAAGAAACAAAGTTTGGCGTTCATTCAAGGAAAACATTACACAAAGAAATACCCAATCTAAAGAAGGTATTCTATCAAGGAATCTATCATAACAGCATGCATATCTAGAACACCATATATCACAACAACAAGAAATTACTAATGCACCCTAATTGGCATGTCAGGAATTCACGAAATGTGATTTCTATCATGTTCCTATATGATGAATGAGATGGAATACCCTCATCTCATCGGGTTGAAAGATAAATAGAACATCAATAATATCAACAGTAACAACACAAAACATGTGAATCACCCAACAGTGAAATCAAACGAACTATAATAATTGAAACACTAGAAAAAAATCCCAATATCAAGGTAGATTGGCTTGTCCTTGAAAACAGGTTAGCTATTCCCAGGCACAACTTATTACCAAGTACCGATTTTTTTCTATCCCTGACTATAGGCTCCAAACAGTTAGTCAAGATGAAATAAATCCCTCTAATACCATTCTGTAATGTCCCAGTTCTAGAAGCCACCCAGAGGTTCCCCGTACCCGGTTGGTCACATTACCTCAAGCACATTTCCACGAACGCCAAAGGCTACTGACTAGAGGTGAGGGCCTTTGGTGAGATAGTGGGGAAACTATGCCCTCATTGGTAGAGTAACACAGCAGAAGTAAATCAATAGCAATAGCGGAAGCGGGAACGGTACCATAACAAAAGTAAACAATAAAAGACTTGAAGTAATAACAACTGGAGCCCATATATATAATGATGCATGATACATATGTCTAGGAAAATAGCCAAACAAGTCACAATGCTGAATACAGAACTAATCCAAAGTATAAAATAAAAACAAGTAAACAACCCCTCAGCATCGCAAGACATAGCTTGGTCCCATGCTCTCCAGCTCCAAAGCAGTCAAGTACTTGATGTAGAAGGGAACTTTCCCTTACCAATAACTGCAACACTATAATCTATTTGGGCCCAAAATCAAGTCCCAAACAGGGTGTGAGACTAAATCCCAATATGAAGCCACCATGAGATCAATTCCTAATAGTCGGTGAATATATGGAATGTAATAAGTAAAAGAGCAGTAAACAAGGAAGTAGTCAAAAGAAAACATTCATACAGTTTCAATGCACTCAGTTTCATATATCAATCAACAGCTAGTCAAAATAGGTAACCCTCTGTGTTGTACTCACAACCTAACCCCTCTGGTTCAACCAAACATGTGCAAGCAAGTATGTAAACACAAACGGTAACCCTATGGGATGTACTAAGGCCTAAACCCTCTCATTCAACTAAACAAGACAAGAATCCCTCTGGGAAATACACACAATATATGCCCTCTAGTTTATCATAAGCATAGACTCTTTGAGGAAGCACTAGCCATCAATTCCTCTTATAGTCTCCTATCGGTAACTCAAGGCACTCTAGGGAAGCACTTATGTCACATTCCCCCTGTGGCCCGTGTTGAGGAACTACAAAAACTCTGAGGAAGAACTTGCGTCAATTCCCCCTATGGTCTCGCATTGTTACAGTAAATAGACAATCTAGAGAATCCCTTATGTCCATTCTCCCTATGGTCTACAACACCATGTTCTCTTGGCCCTATGTAAGTCAAGCAAGCCTAGAAACACATATCACCCAATGTAACCATCAAGAAATACTTGGCTAGCAGTCTACAACATATCAGCATGTCAAAAAAATAAAAACACTCCATCCTACAACACTAGGAATGCGAAAAATAACAAGGCGTCCTAACAGTCTAAGTAGGACCAAACAGTTAAAACAAGGCTTTCATGGAAAAACACTTCCAAAGCATAGAAATTAACCTTATTAACATTCAATCAACCTCTACTCAAGCATACAAGAATCGCAAGAAATTAATATGGTTAAAACAGTAAACAAGAAATACCTTTTTCAAGGGTATTGGTAAAATTGCACATAGAACTCAAAGGCTTTCAATAGAAAAGCACAAACCACCTACCTATGTGTTGAGAGATCGTTATACATGAACCAAAAGCCTTGAATAACCCAAGAACACTGTAGATATACAAAAATTCTCAAAATTTTCAATAGAGGATAACTTTTGAAAGAAAAAGAATCAGGAAACGAAGCTCTAGAAGAAGGAAGAGATTATCGAGGTGATCCAAAGTCAATCATCGGTGTTCGAATTGGATATCAGATGCTCGATCGGGGGCTTGGGGAATGATTATTTCTATATGGGAGCTATCAGATGAACCAGACCTAGAAGAAGGCATTTCTGTCCATCAGACGTGACCCCAGTGCATTTAATGAAAAAAAGAAAGTATATGGAATATACTTTAGAAGTACACAACATGTACTTTCTTTTACCAGCCCACACATTAGGCAGTCTCCAAGTCACCATACATGGTCGTGTTCACGGACTCTACACGACATGTACTCATAAATTACATGGCATGTTCTTACGAAATTTCCAAAAACTCCTCTTTTCCCTCAAAAACATCCGAAAAGGTAAAACATGCCTAAAAAAGATTGGGGTTCTTACAATAAGCTATATTAATGATCACATAAGCTTATTATTATCTTATTTTTTTATATTATCATAGATTGATATCTTTTATATTTTCTGTTATTGAGAATATGATCTTAGCCTTTCTTATTTTTCTTTTCCTCGTGTTATGATGAATGGTTTTAAGTAGGATTAGTAAAGGGGGATATATATAAGGGAGATGCTGAAGATCATTCACCATGATAGAAGATTATATTTCCACATTTCTAGTTGAAGTAAACTATTACTATCCTTGGGGATGTGTTCATATAATGTTATGAGTAATCATCAAAAATGATGTAACATCCTTGTATGTGAAGTCTATTTTTCTATAGTTAGTATCAAAGGATTGGTTTAGTTAACATTTGGAATCTAGGATGATAAATTTTTTGTTAACTAACATTGGATATTTATAAGTATATTTATTGGTATGTCTCTATGGATAATTCTAAGGATGATTCAATGTTTAAGAAAATATGCTTCAATCGTGGTAATGGACTGAGAGACTGGTTTCAATGAAATTACAAACCTATCCAGATACCACAAGTGGATGTTTCTCTTAGTAAAGATGTATATATTGGCAACAACCCTGAAAACCCTAAATTGAGTAAAAAATTATTAGGAAATGGTGAACAACAATAGACATTCTTGCACATCTTGTTTGACACTCCCACTGGATATGATTTAGAAATTAAAACACTCCTTTTAAAACATATTAAAGGATTTAAATAAATTATAAATATGAATAATCTTGGGAAAACCTAAGGTGTCATAGATTATAATAAGGTGTTAAGATTAAGACATCCTATAAATTATTTTTCATAACTACATGGGTTTCTACTATGATTATCATAGCTTACATTATGATTTATAGTCTTAGTCAATGGATGTAACCCAATAGAACCATGTTAATGTGGAATTTAATGGACAATAAAATTATTGTTCATATGAGAAACTAAATGTTATGGAATTTGGAATAAAATACCTCATTTCTATGACCACAAAACATTCTCAAGTCATGGATCATGATGAGATTATAAATTTTCAAATGATTGAATAATTTTTTCTTGAATCCTTCATAAGGATATTTCAAACTTCATTTTTTTAATGACCGATCAAATTGCTTCTATGAAATGGATTTGTAACCTTGAAAATATATTTTCTGTTATGCATTGATCTATATATGAAAATGTTATATTGTCCACCTATCACTTGGATGGTGAAGTGAATAAATGGTGTAAATTTATCATGATTATAAGGAAACATGATAAAATTTACTCCATTGATTAGTATTAGTTTATGAACTTATTTTTTAGTAATTACCATACTCATAATTTTCATATGAAATAGGATATTGGATTTAACCATTGATCTCCTGGTTATGATAATAAAAGAAGTATATAATTCAATGTATCCTCTAAATACCATAAATAATGTGAGGTTTAACTTCTTCTAAATTCGTGGAGGGTACATAGTGGAAATTTTATTAATGGGTTTTCAAAAGGTTTATGTGAGGATAGAAATTTAATCAAGAGGTTAAATGTTAAAGTAATAGGAAATATATATAGAATTTACCTCCCACACATTAGTGTTTAAATATCATTGATTTTGGTCATAATGATAACAAGTTCCCCAATCTAACGAATAATATGTACGGTAAGCCACAAAAAGCTCTGATGATTGAATAAAGAGGGAAATATTATCACAATAGATGAAGTGAATCATTATAATTAGGTCACACTTATCCTACCCACTTTATTTGGGATTTTATTGTTTGATTTTGTATGAATAATCCCTATGGAAATATTATTGTTCAACCTTTAGTGAAATTTCATATGATTATATCCCTCTATATGGATTATAGATTAATAAAATCAAAATTTATATCTATCTGTAGAATGATGAACCCAATATTCGGATGAATATGATTTTGAATAAGATAATATATTATTTAAGGAATGAAGCATGAATTGTATTTTGGAAGTAGATATACATCTAGGTATGATTAACAGAAGATTTATGGATTAAATTTTGGGTTATTAAGTTTAAGGTTGATCATAAGTCTACACACCCTTTTAAAGGTTTTATGTTATGAAATATTATAATGATTAAAGATATTTTAAGAGATATTTATGGAAATGAAATAATTTGGTAATATATGTAGTCAAAATTTAATTTGAGGATGAATGTCTTCACAACATGTGGATACATGATTAAAGGTTACTCTAAGATCTTGTCTACTAAATTTCAATGTTTCTTAGATTCAACACCTTTATCAATTTGAGATTTCATATAATCATAAATTTAACTTGAGAATTTAGAATGATCCATATGACACTATTTTATGGAATAATGTGTAGAAATCCTACATACTAAAAAGGATGTTGAAAAAAACTTCAATTGGCTGAGAAAGATGATAATATGGTAGTAATGGTGAGATCCATTTAGAAACATTAATGTTAACAAAAAATTCAACAGAAATGATATGATCATATTCATCATAATGATAAAGCATATGAGGTTTTTCAGTATGTCTATCTATGCATTTCTATATGGATGAAATAATGGAATATTATGACCTAGGTATATCAGTCCCATTAAAATACCTAATCATATTAGTATAGTAACATATCATTTGAAACTCCCATCCAACCTCTCTTAGGTTCACAATATCTTCCATATATCACTCTTGAGAAATAAAATTCATGATCCATCATATGAACTGAGCTCTGATGTCTTGTTACTAGAGAGTGATATTTATTAAGAGGAACAACTAGTGGTGATTATGGATCGTATTGAGAATGTTCTACAAAACAAGACAAATCAAATGTTTATAGTTTTGTGGTGAATCCACTAGTTTGATATAGCTATATGGGAACTTGAGAATATGATAATGGAGAAGTTTCCTCATTTATTGGATTTTTAGTGATGACTTTTGAGGGAAACATTCATTTTATTTTGGGTATGATGTTACACCCTATGAAATTTATGATTTATTTTTTTAATTATATTAAAAATATTTTATTTTTTGCATTGCATGCTACACAAATTTAATATATTTTTTATATTCAATAACAGTTTTAGCTTATAACACTTGAAACATTGATATTATATTTTGGTACATACAACATTAAGTTATCCTGAATTACACACAATACAGAATTACTTTGATAGCTTGTGTCACACGTAAGATTGAGTATTACCAAAGTAAAATATAATACTACTACTATTATTATTTAATATTATATTTATAAACAAGTAAATAAAATTTAAGGTATGAATAGTATGAAATAAATTGTAAAAATATGGTTCACACAATTTTATATAATTATTTTGTGACTAATTAATTATAAATGAAAGGCAAAACTTTTTCATGATAAAATTAGAATTTATGAAAAAATATATATATTTTGTAAGAAATTTTTTGATTTATATAAATAAATTAAATAAATAAACTATTATAATGATTTTAATGAAATTTATATTTTATATATTCAATCAATTATTTAAGATAAATCCTATATGTTTTCTGGATAATAGATAAGAATAAGTCCAATTACATGCTTAAAAAAATACGTTTCCCAAAATGAATTTTTGTCACATTTTTATGGCGTACATATTTTAAAAATAATTTTTCTAGAAATTAGAAAAATAATAATAATAAATAAACACAATTTTTTTAATATTTAATATAAAATTTTTCTTATGATTATTTTTTTCTTATATGCTAAATGTTTTATGAATATTGAAAAATATTTTTTAAAATAATTTATAATGATAAACTATATTTTTATTGGTTTTAAAGTAAGAATATCTCAATAATTAATCTATTAATCTAATTTAGGAAATTGGAATCATTTTATTATTGGAATTGAATATAAAAATTTTGAAGGTTTTTTATATTTTTCACTTTAAAAACCTATTTTCTGAACACGACACCAGGATTACTTTTAAATTAATTTCAGACACTTATAATTTTTAAATTTATTAAAATGGATTAAATATTTTTAATCCTCATAATTTATAATTTTTAAAAATTCCACATTTATATTTAACAAAAGTGATTAGTGAAAACAACTAAAATTAATCAAGGTGATTTAGAGAAAAAATATTTTACCAAGGGACTAAACAATATCTTAAGGGACAAACTAACTTATAAAATTGTCCAAAACAAATTATATAGAAATATATATATCATAAAACATAAATTATATATCTTTTTCTATTATTTAATACAATTTACATTGCATGAACATGGGTGGAATTCTCTATTTTAAAATTTTGAAGTTTGGCACTCAACTCCCTTATAAAAGGACAACGCATCTCCCCTATCTTCACACCATCAAAATAAACTACTTCAGCCAATAATGGAAAAACACTTTTATAAATCTATAATATCATCCAATAATCATTACTTTTTGATGAAATACTACTAATGAAGGCCATTGGTGAAAACAAAAAAGAGATACATGGAGAAAAGATAATATTAATTAACAAATGATTTTATTTTATTTCTTCCTAAGACCCATTAATTTCCTTCTATATCATGATAATATTATAAAATAAATATTTAAAATTTACTAATATTTTTTTTATCTTAATGTTACTACCTAAAAACACACACAATTATATCAAACAGGTTATGAAATTATCGTTCTTGTGTATGGTGAACTACTGTATCGTGAATCGATGTCATTTGTTTTTCCATTACCACAATTATAGGATGAGAAAATGATATAAATAACATCTATATATTATATTAATTATTATTTCAATGTTATTATGTTTCTTTAATTTTTATATAACATATACCATTATTCGTTCCATTTTTTGGGAAAATGATAATGCCATTCCTGTGTATGATAGACCACATCCTCGTGAAGTCATGTGTTCTTTAGCAATTTACGTTGGATTTATTAAATATGGGTATTATATAAATTTTTGATATATTTGAAATAATAATTATTATGAAATTATAATATCTCATATACTTTTATATCATTCAATTGGACAAGAAACTGCAAACAACGTTCATCTATACGTACTACCTACCGTCTACATGAACTCGTTATTTCATTTCTAATTTCTATCTTTTATAACTTATTATAAATACATATATATATTGAATATATATTATCTTTATATAATGGTTATTTTAATGGGTATTATGATATTATTATTGAAGATTTATAACAAAAAATATAACAAATCCAATCATATATGAAAAACAAAGTAGTTATTACCCCAAACATAACCTTCATATTGAATTGTTAAAAAAACAGGTAACAAAATCATAAAATAATCATATACTGTATGATATAATAGAATATAGTTCTTTATTATATTCATAATAATTTTTTTTATAGGGGAGTATTTAATGAGCATAAAAAAAGTGGAGACTTATGGTAAGATATTTCCGTCTCACTTTTATATTCTATGAGACACAATCCATGTTCACCTCCTATTTCGTGTATGTGGTGTGTCTAATTCTAAGGGATTTATTTTATTATTGTTATATTGGGAATTTTTGGAATTAATTATCTATTTTATTATATATTTTTTATGTGTTTTACAGTTCAATGGTTACAAAATTAGTAAGATATTTATTTCTCCATTTTCCTTCTTTGAGATGTAGGTCTTGTTATACACCTATATTCTTTCATTGTGTGTACATACATACCCTTTGACAAAGAATTTCATACATTATCTATCATCATAATAATTTATTTTCCATTTCATGTTATTTATTTATGAGTCTTACAATTCAAGGTTACTAATGTGGTAATAATTTTATGTTACCATCTCGACGTTTATCAAGATTATTTACGATTATGCATCCAATGGTAAAATCTTGTGATTATATCTCAATTATTTTCATTATGATTCATTGAATATTTTTATTAATTATATATTAATTTAATTATACCATTATCCCACACATTTTTACTTTTTATACATTAGAAATTTTTTTTGGGAACCCAACATTATTTCTCTCTTTAGAAAGAAATCTGTATTCCTTAAAAACATGTTTTCTAGAAACGTTTTCAAAATGTTTATAAATGATATTTTAATTTCATATTCCGGGAATTTTTTCTGATTTTTATTTTATAAAAATTATTTGAAACGTTTTTAAATCTATATATGTGTGTTTTTATGGCTATTTTCAAAGGAAAATGTTTTCAAAATGTTTTATTATATTAAAAAAATTATTCAAAGCATAAAGGGTGTTTTCCCTAAGAAATATTTTGAATGATTTATTAAAGGAATAATTTAAAATATTTCAAGGTTATTTTCAAATATAATTATTTTCATTATGTTTCATGTTTTAAAAAATTAATTTCAAAGAATATCTATTTTTTTCTTTGAAATGTCCCTAGAAGACCTTCAAAATTATTTTCCTTCGAATATTACATTCCTTGAGGGTAATTATGCATTACTAGTGATATGACCGAAGGACTATGTTATTATTAGCTCTCTAAATGGTTTATATTTATGATGACATGATTTTTAAACCTATTTCTCTTCTATTAATTATACCATAATATCACACTTATGAAACCAACCCATTTTCATGGTATTTTATGTTGAAATGGTAATAAAACCTATCGATTTTCCATGGGGTATGATTTAATGAAATGTTTACGATACACATTTATTTCATAGGTTATTATATGATGAATTTTTATGACCTTATGGAATACATATATATAGTTCCCATAATGGTATGGGTGGTACCTATATCTTCCTCCAATGAATTAGGTTAGGATAAATTTTTAATGATATTAGAGCACACAAAGTTATTCATCCCAAGATTAGTGATGAGGTAAAAAAAAGTGTTTAACACAAGCCCTAAAAATGAGGGTGTACAGGCGGTCAACCCAGCCCTGAAAACAATAGGGTAAACAGGTGGTTAGACCAGGACTAAAACAAGAGGGTATATGGGAGGACATCCTCAGCCCGAAGTAGGTACATAGTTGGTCATCCCAAACATAACATGTCATGAATTCATTGGTGAGTATCCATAGAATAATATTTTTTATCCTCGGGTTTATGCCACAAATTCCTTGTATTATTCCAAGGTTAGGCTCTCTTGGATCATGTCAATTGTTTAACTTATGATTCATGTCTAATTAATTACCAATATCTATATCATGAATCATGATAATAATCTATGATAGGTTGGGTATGAACCTCATAAATTAAGTTCATGATAGCATACTCTTATTCCTATCTTATGATTTCATATGATCAAAGATTTATATCTCTTATATTTTCCCTTACTGATAAAATGAGCTCAACCTTTATTATATTTCCTTTCCCCAGGTTGTAATTAAGGGTTTTAATTAGAATTAATAAAGGGAAAGATATTAAATGTTGATGATCATTCTCCAAGATAGAAGATTAAGTTTCCATGTTCCCAATAGTACTAAACTATTACAGTCCTCATGTGTTTTATTGGGTAGTGTAATGATTATTCAAGAAACATTATTTAATATTCTTGTGTGTTAAGAATGGGTTCCAATAAATACACCATGGAATCATCATCTCACCAAGGAACCCATGTGAAACTGATCATCACATACACAAATCTCACTTTATTTTTAAGGGTTTATTCATCATTCCAACCCAATCCATTTTGGTTTCATCATTTACATTTCCAACCATCACTACTGTGAAACTAACAGAACACAATAAATCTGATCTTTTTTGCATAAAATATCATAACACTAAACCACCACATTTCATAACCACTTCTCAACATAACCACCACACATCACAAACAATTCTCATAGAAACGACGAAAAATCACAACCACATGATGTTTGGCTTAAAAATGTGGATTTTGTGACATAAAATTCATTACATTAAGTAAATCCTTACACAAATTTGAAAGTTCATGGACAACTAGTTTCATGGTCATATATACATTATTATACTTTTTCATGTGTGGTGAGTCAAAACCACAAAAACAATTAGGTTCAACAATTCAATAGTCACAATAAAATAACTAATAAAATCATTAGAGAAGTCAAAAAAGAATAGATAAAATGCTCAAGCATATAGTAAAATCCTAAGAATCAGTAAAACTCATGTCAAATCTTCCGAAAATATCTAATTTCAATTAGAAAAAATATATAGCAACATTATACATGTGTATACTACAATCCTAGAGGAATAAAAAGACATGATATTCCTGCAACTACTTCTAAAGTAGGATATACAATGAATCCCCTATCCCAATTGAATAATTAAGAAGAAAAGAAAACAAAAAATAATAACAATCCACCACCAAACTCAATGGAAACACCACCTGATTCATTACACAGGAATCCACCATAAAAATTAACACAAACACGGGAGAACATATTCTACATAGAACTCTTAGATAGATGAAGGGGATAGAAATTAAGATTATGGGAATAGATGTTTACCTCAATCCAACATAATCTAATCCAAATAGTGCAATGTTAACCATGTGATTTAAATCTCTATGGGAGGAAACTAGAGAATGGGAGGATGAACAAGGGTTATAGTGAACTATATTTTTCATTACATAACTATTAAATCTTTTCTACGATAAACAACATACTGTCGATATAGACAATTATACAAAGTTTTTTCATCTTGTGTAGATTATGCTCAAATAACACTTTGAAATAATAAAAATAAATAATTAGTTAATTCATTATTACTTATCCTTTTATTTTCCATTATTTTTGTCTTAGTACAAGTAATCACCTAAGGAGATGCATCAATGTAAGGGGTGAGCTAAAATACCGGTAAGGGGAGTTATAACATAGGGTGAATATAGGACACAACTAAAATGTACATGGGTTATCATAATAGAATAGTAATCATGGGATCATAATCATAATTATGAGGGAATGTGTTGACATTGTATTGGAATATAACATATGCATAAAATGAAATAGAAGTTATTAGTTGTCAAATACCACATATAGTTGGGAAAAAAATATAGCACCTTTTTCATGAATGGAATATGTGAATAAATCATAAAATCATCATTATGAAAAAATATAGAACCATTTTCGTAAACATTTCAGAAAATGACATGGGATACATCACCTTACCCAATGAATTTTTGGGCTATATAATTCAGAGTTAACTTCTCATGTCTTAAATGCTCATAATCATGAATGACACATAGAATGTATAAAAATAATATTCATGAAATAAACCGAAGGAATAAAATGGGTTTCATAACTATTTAAAAATTCATTCATCCATGAAAAAATATTTTTTTTCAAAAATTAATAAGCGAACTCATACGTGGGCATAAAACATCATTATTCTTGATCAGATAAGAAGAATTTCAAGGCCAGTAAAATATTACATTTTTGAAATTGAATTCAATTTTTTAAAAAATTATTAGAATAAAATTTTACATTTTATGAATATCAATATCCCCATAAGAAAATAAAAAGGTAATTTGAAGGACACAATATGAACATTCATTCTGTGGAAGATATCACATACTAAAGAAAATAATTGGGTTCGAGAATCACCTTACCTTAATTTCCAAATTATGTTGTCTATTTAATACCACCTAAAAAAACATTGATTTAATAAAACATAATTCCAGAAGATAATTATGTAAATTTTTTGCATTATTTATCAATTTTAGTTATTTGATCTAGTTTTAAAACACTATTTGTAAAATGTGGATTATTTTGAAATAATGTTTTCATTAAATTTTTTCATTTTGTTTCGAGTTCACTATTTAAAATCAAATTCCATTAAACAGGAGTATAACTATATCTAGAATCATATAATATATGTAATATAAATTTTATTTAATATATATAGTTAATATTGTACAACCATGAAGTTTTTTATTAGTATTGACTAGGAAATGTCTTCGTAGGGGGTTAACCGACCTTCGATGGGATATTGTTCAAAGAGCGGGAAAGAGTGTTTTCTAATTTATATATTTCGTAAGTAAGAAAATTCTAGTAGTATAACATCATTAATATAATTCTAAAATAATTCCCAATTATTTTAATAAAATATATGTTTGAATGGGTGGGTGAAAAATAAAATAGAAGGAGGAAAAGAGGGAACGGTTGATCGAAACATACTTTTTCCTCAATATAGCTAATCTTGTACGACACTATAAATCCATTTATGTTTGGAGTTGGATTACTCTAGAGTGTCCCTCATTATTATAAGGGTATTAATAGGAATTATTTTTGTTTATTTTAGGATTTGTAAAGTGTGGGATGAGTTGATTTCCAATGGGAGTGAGTTGAGGTTTTTATACATGAGGAGAGGCATATTTTTAGAATAAAATACTAAATAAAATAACATATAAATGTTAAACCTTTAAATAGTTAGATTTTATAATATAAATAATATAAAAATATAATATATATTCTTATGGCTTTAAACATATTTATAATTTGAATCCATCAACAATATTAAAATGGAAAGTGGAAGTAAAAAAAATTATTAATTGAAGGGATCACTTTTGACTTCGGGTTTTGGAAAATTATTTATAGGTTTGAAATTTATGTTTATTTTATATTAATGAATAATTTATGAAATTAATTATATCATGGAAAAAATTTTAGTTCTAAAAACTGTTATTTCTTTATTACACAATCAATTATATAATTTATGATACATAAATTATGTGAAAATATTTATTTTTACTATTCACCCAAAAATTAATGTATTTCAAAAAATTACCACAAAATCATATTTTGATTATTTAAATGTGATTATTTCAAAAATGGTATTCATTTTATCAAAATAAATTTCAAACATAATTCATTTTAATTTTTAATATAAAAATTAGGATTTTTAAGAAATACTTTGAAAAAGTTTAATAAAAATGTTTCAATATTTTCATTGAGTTTTTTAATCAGGATATTTTTTTTAGAATTATAATATTTATAATTATAGAATTTTTTATGATAAATAGTAATTAAATCAAAATTATTATTTCTAGGATAAATTTTTACTCCAATGGTATGATTACAATTCCCAACGGCCAGGTTACCATTCTGAATGGTCATGTTACTACTCCAATAGTCACATTACTATACCAATGGTGGAATTACCTCTATATATACCACTTTTATAATTCACTTAGTAATTACTATTATTCCTACCAAGGTTAAATATTTTCATTTTCTATGATTTTAGTTGGATTAAAAATATTTTTATTCATTTATATAATGTTGGCTATGGGGAAAATGATCCTAGGAAATTGGGGTGATCCATATTTTCCCATTTTATATTTTATATTTTATATATTTTTCCAATTTCAAAATTTTGAATTTTAAATAGATTCATAGATAACTAATGTAATGATATTTAATAATGAGATAATAATTTTTTAGGTTTCTCTATATTTTTTTGTGTATAATATCATAAAATATAATAAAACATACATTTATTGAAGAAAAATATTTATAATAAACATTGGGTCATTTTATCCACCATTTTGAATTTTTATCCTCAAATTTTCATCTTATATTCTTAGTTGAGAATAGATGAAGGTATCAGTTTTTAATTATTTTCTCTAGTTTCAACTTCACCTTTTCATAAATATGGATCTTCTATAACACTATGACAAGTAGAGTTGTCTTGTTGTATATAATTTTTTCAATACAGTATAAGATCCTCACTAGATACTCCACATAAGAGAGCTCATTCTCTAGTCGTACCACCATCGGATAAAGTATATCTGATAGATTTGATATATAACTCCTCAAGAAACTTACATGGAACATATCAGGGACTTCAGTCATATTTGGTATAATTTCTTGACAATAGTACAATAATTTTATGAAATCAGGGATATCAAATGGGTAGATGTACACTGAGAATATCTTTCTCTTCTTTCTAAATAGAATGACTCTCTTCATTGGTGATATTAAAACGAAAACTTTTTTCTCACATAAAACTTAAAGTCCCTTTAAAAGTTGTCATAATTACTTTTTTACTAACTCTAAATAGATTTTATATACTATTGAATGGGTTGAACATTATCTATAATCTATTAAACAATATCTAGTCCATGTTTTATTAATTCTATAACTTTATCCCAATATATTGGAGTTATATATTTCTTCCCATACAGATCTTCGTATGGATGCATTTGAATACATGAGTGGAATTTATTTTTCTATAGGAACCCAACTAAAGGAAGATTTTGATCCCATACTATATCAAATTATACTTATCAGGTTTTTATTATGTCCTTGAGAAGATAAATTGTTCATTCATATTTTCCATCACTGAAGGGGTGATTAGATATACTAAAAATCAATTCAGTATTCTAATATTATTGAATAAATCTCAATAATTTAGATATATAAATTAAATCTAGAATATAAATTACTAAAATTGGAATCCCATATAGACTCACCACATCCTTTAAATATATACTATCCAATTTTTTGTGAGATAAATTCTCTTTAATAGAGATTAAGTGGTATGTGTGGTTGAGTCGATCCACCACAACCCATATCATATTGTTTCCTTTATATTTCATCAGGAGACCAGTGACAATTTCCGTGGTTATTGACTCCTATTTCCACTTGGGAATGGGAAATGGTTTCATCTTTAACCTATATTTTTAGATATCTTCATTTTCATTTTGAAAAATCGTGCACTTTTGGTGTACTCTTTGATCTCCTTCATCAGGTTGCCCATGAAAACTTCTATCGAAGATCACAGTATATCATGGTGCTTCGAAGATGGATAGAAAAATATGAGCTATGTGTATTTTACAATATATCTTTCTTTATCTACAGTTATGCTTGCACACAATGAATAGTTACAAAATCAATTAAACCATCCTCATCGTTGTGGAACACATTATTCCTTTACATATTTAACCTTATTCTGAATATCCAAATCTTGTTTTATGCTTGCTTGATCTTATCGTGGATAGGTAGTTTTGAAATAATTTGAGCAAGGTAAAATATAATCCCTTTTGTTAGGATTTACAAATACATCATTTTAATATTCAATAGGATAGAGCCTTTCTCAATAAAAATTATTGATATAGTATTAGGTTCCCTTCTATTAAGAGCTTGATCTCCCTTGTTTTCATTTCATTGATAGTAGTGAATAGAAAAATACTACACCTTGATTATCTCAACCCATATTCATTTACACATGTTGATTTACTTGTGTGTAAATATATAATTTATAATATTGTGATCAGTATACATATATCACACTTTTCACTATGGATGTAGTGCCACAAAATCTTCGGGGAAATGATCATAACAACTAAATACAAATCATTTTTCCAGTAGTTAATATCATTGATCATTAACTATTGTGAGTCATAAGAAATCTCATTATCATTCTTCATTAGTAAGTATCCCAATAATATCTTTAAATAATCACCATATATCACAAAAACTCATATACTTGTTCGTAGTTTGAGTACTGGTTGAGTGATTATACCTGTCTTGATATCCTTAATGATTTCCTCACATTCTTCCATCAATAAATAGTTTACCCCTTTCCATTTCAACTTATTTAAATGGATATATATTCATGAAAAATTCCTCAATAAAAGTTGTTAGTACCCAAATAATCCATGAAAACATTTAATTTTCATGACACTAGTGGGTATACGCCATATATCAAATGCATTTGTTTTCAAAGCCCCATAGATATTCCCTCACTTGTGATCACAGTCACCAAAAATTGAATTTCTGCATCCAAAAGTAACAATTATTGAACTTAGCATACATTTTATTCTTCCATAAAGTCATTAGTGAAATCCATAAATGCTTGTAATTTTACTCCCTACAATTGGATTGGATGTGAATATCATCAATAAGAACTACCAATAATTTTTCAGTGTAGTCTCCAAAGACTATATTCATCAAATCTATGAATATTGAATGGGAATTAGTAATTATGAAGGGAATCATTTTGAACTCACAATGTATATTACATTTATTAAATGATGTGTTATAAACATCTTCTGTATTCACATTTAGTTGATGATATGTAGAACAAAGTTCAACCTTTGATATAAAATGATACCCTATAAGTTGATCGAACAAGTCATCAATCCTTTGTTGAGGAAAATAGTAACATATGGTGATATTGTGGAGATCTCAATAATTAATACACATCTACAAGGATCATTCCATCTTCAGGTCAATGTGAATTGGAGAATCCCAAGGTGATGCATTAAGTTTTATAAAGCCTTTATAGAAATTATTTTGGAGATTCTTCTTTAACAACTCCATTTTAGCCAAGGAAATTATATAGGGGTATTTTAATATAGGACATGTTCCATATATAATTTCTATTGAATACACTACCTCATGATCTGAGGAAATTATAGGAAATCATTTTGAAATGCATCCCTATTTTTTATCATAATGGGAATTTACTCAAGGATGGTACTTTTATTTAAATCAACTATTTGGAAAAGGTGTGAATTTTTACATGGTATCATCACCGACACCATTGAGGGATTTTATAAATTAGATTTTTGATCTTCCTTGATTTTTACTCAGAGAATGGGATGGTTCGGAATATTACAAGAGCTTTCCCCTTCCTAATAGTTGATGTGTTTTCTGTATATTATGACTCCTTCCAAGCCTAGTATATTGTCAAATTCAACCAGGGAATGGTCTGTGGAATTATCTATAAAAATATTTCAATAGATTCTAGCAGGAAAAGAGTTTAATTCTTTGGTTTCATTGATCATAGCACTTGGTGTATTTAAGGTGTTTTGTTTTAATAGATCTAGACAAAATGAAGGATATAAATGAATATGTAGAACCAAAAATTTTTCCAATATTGAGTGAATAGGAAGTGTACCTTATATAAAATAATTTTAATGATCCACCTTAGCTACTGTTATAGGATAATATTTCCACTACACTTTAGGTTTTGGAGGTTTCTGAAATTGATTACCATTAATTAACCATAGTTTACAACACTTTCTTACATAGTTCCCTTTCTTACTATAGTTGGAGCATTGAATCATGGGCGGTGCATTACTTTACTTAATCACATTGGATGACTTCTTCATGTTGTTTTGATATTCATGATCTTGACAGACTTCTCTTCCACACTTTTATAATTTTCCTATCACATTGACACAGTTTCCAAGATGCTTCTTCCCATATTTTTTACATGTGGGTGGTCTAGCCTTTATTCCACATTTTTTAATAGAACCTCCAACTTGAAACTACATATTTCATTTCATATCTTTATATCCATGGGTCCATTCTACAAAATCCTTATCAAATTTGACAGAACATCAAAAAACATCCTCATAATTTTAAAAGTATCATATAGTTAGATATTTTTGAAGGTGTGGTTTTAATAAACTGAACAATCTATTTATTTTTCTATCGTTGTTTATAATAAAATCCTAGGTTTATCTTGTAGTCCTTGAAAAGTTTTCAACTTAACAAATTAAAAAATCTGCATACCATTTATTAAGATCTAGAAAATCTCTCCCCTTCTTTATATGAATATATTGAAGGAAATACTTGTTATAAAATAACTTATCAAGGACATCACAGTCCATTTCTTCTATTTAGAACTTCAAAATAGTATTTCTTTATTAGTGCCCAATATTGATAAGCCTATATATCTAAATGATAGATAAAATGTGTAATATTATCCTTATCTGGATAATGGAGACTAGAAAAGATGTTATCTATTTGGATAACCCACTTTTTTGTAATAAGTAGATCAGATATCTCACTAAACATCGATGGTAATTTTTATATGATGAATTCAATAGATGATTTCTCCATCTTAAGTGAAGTAAGGAATTCCAAATTTTTTGGGTTATTGTTCATATCCTAGTATGGTTGTTGGTAAAAATCACTATGATGTTTTGAACTCCACCTCCCATTGTATTGGGGGTATAATTTGGGAAATTAATTCATTATCCCTAAAATAGATTATTGTCCTATTTTCTCCTAGTTCCCACCATTTTCTTAAATATAAATGGTTTTAACATATGTCAAAAAGGAATGGATAAATAATTAATTCCTTTCTACAATTAATTATAGAGGCATATCTTATGGAATATATTGTCTTATCATTCTCAAAAAATGATACTTTTAGGACATTATGCTTTAAAATTTTTATAGAATTAAAAATGTGTAATTTTATTCTCTATATATCCTTCCTAATGGATTGTTTTAATGTTTTTTATTAACAAAACCATATCCCCCAGGGAGTGTCTAACCAGGTGTATTGTAAAGTCTGTTATCATGAATTAGTTCTTGATTGAGACTACCTCAATATGGTTATTTCAGGGTTGTAATCCCAAGGCACTTTTGTGGAAGATCAATATTCACTTGTAGTTTTCATACATAGATTTCATTTCTCTAAAAAATTATATTACTATACATTTCCAAAAAATAGGATGTTTAAAAGAACATAGACTTATCCTTAGGCTTTCCAGTAATGTTTTCTAATCCTATTTCCAAAATAAACTAAACCACACTCTAGTTCTAACTATAGAGATTAGAATTTTCCATTAAATATTTATTACAACATTCTTAAGATAAGAAACATAATAGATATAAAATACATGATCCAAAGGTTTTTTATTTTTGGCTAAATTAGGCACAAAAATAACATTCACATAAAAAACTAAATCATTATTTAATTCTTTATTCTTTATCCTCTTTGTGCCCATCACATTATCCATAGTACAATTAATTACTAGATGGTATTAATCAATGAAATGAGTGAGATAAAATCCCTATAAGGTGATGAATACCATGGGGTGAATAAAGTAAATGAATGAAAAGTACATCAATGATAATAATAATATCATAAGACTATAATCATTATCATAATCATTAGGGAATTATTTCAAAATGGCATTGAATGAGTCATATTCATACAACGAAACATCAGGACACAGTGGTCAGATTCCATACATAGTTCTCAAAAAAGCTAACATCAATTTTACTCATAACATATGACCATAAATCATAAATTCATAATGGTGAAAACATATACCATCATGTTCATACTGATTGAACATAATAAAATGATATAATTAACGTTACACAGTGCGTTAGTGGGATAATATAATTCTGGTCCCACCTTCCACATCATGAATTCTCATAATCTCACATAACATAAAAATTTTCTACCAATAATAGTATTGAAATAAACCCAAGGTATAGAATTTGTTTCATAAGGATTTCATGAAGAATACATTCAAAAATATAATTTTTTCTCAAATAAATATGGTAAATCATATATGTACAAAAAATATCATTAATCTTGAGTCGATAGAAATAATTTCATGAGTAAAATTAAATGTTCTAGAAATTAAAGTCAACTTAATAAAATTATTTTATTAGAAAATATTTTTGACATTGTAGGAACATTTATATCCTTAAAATAAACAGGGAAGGAAATTATATGGACATAATATAAGCCTTCATTCTATGGAAGAGAGGATAACCCAAAGAAATGAATTGGATTTGAGATTCCCCATACCTTAAATCCTGATTTATTTTATCTCATTTCCGCCTCCGGAATAATAATATTAGGATTATTAAAAAATAGTAAAAAAAAGTTAATTATGTTTATTTATTACACTATTTATCCATTATTATTATATTATTCTATTTTATAACACTATTGGTTAAATGTGTATTGTTTGGATATCATGCATTCATTAAATTTTCATGTTTTGGTGCGATTTCACTATTTTCATTAAATATTGTTTATAGATAAGTATAATTAACTTCAGATGCATAAAATACATTGTGATAAATTATTTATATATTATATACAATTCATATTTTGATACATTATGGTGGTTATAAGCATTGACTTGGAATTGACTGGGTAGGTAGTTAATCAACCTTTGACGTGACATTATCAAAAGGGATAGAAAGAGAATTTTGATATTTATTAATGTCATAAATATGGTACATTTAGAACGTTAAGATAATTAATATAATGTTTACATACATCTTAATTTGTTTCCTAATTTTTTTTGAATTATTTGGCGAAAAAATAAAGGGAAGAAGAAAAATAAAGAATAGTTCATCGACACAAACTCATTTCTCAGTGTAGCTTATATTATACGATACTAAAATTACCTTGATATTTGGACTCATATTACTCCATAATGTACCTAATGATTATAAGGGGTTTTATTTGAAGTAATTTTCTATAGTTTAGATATTTTAATTTAATAAATAGTTATTTTACAATGGAAGGGAATGAGATTATTTATACGTGAGGTGATGGATATTTTTAGAATTGAATATTAAATAAAATAATATATTGAAGGTGAAAATTATAATAGAGACTTTTTTAAAATATAAATCATATATAAATATAATATAGTGGGTTTTAATATTTTAATCCTCTTTATAATTCTAATTTATTAGTTTATTCAAAAGGAATGTAGGAAGAATTAAAAAAAAAATCATTTTAAGGGTTCACTTTTGATTTTAGGGTTTCAAAAATTATTTTTAGGTTTTGAATTTAAGTTTGATTTATCATTTTGACTCAATTATGAAATTAATTATATAATTGACGAACCTAATGTTATTGAATGTATTATTTCATTTTTGGAACATGAATTTTGTAATTTAAGATACATTAGTTATATGAAAATCTATTTTATTTTTGTTCACACGAAAATTGATGTATATTTTAAAATTATTAGAAAAAAAACCTAGGATGATTTCCATGTGATGACATCAAAAATTATATTAATTTTATTAAAATAATTTTATATCATATATTATTTAATTTGTTAATATAAAAATTATGATTTTTAAAAAATACAATAAAATATTTTTTATTAAAAATATGCAGATATATTATTTTATTCTTTTAATGATGATATTAATTTTTTGGAATTATAATCATAATATTTATGTAAATTAATTATGAAAAATATTATTAATATCAAAATTTATTATTTTTAGGAAATATTAATATTCCAATGGTTATGATATTATTCCAAATGGTCATGTTACTATTCCCAAGAGTTAGGTTATTATTCCAAACAGACATGTTACTATTACAAAAAGTTATGTTACTATTAAAATAGTCACAATACCATTAAAATGATCATATTTTATCCAAATATATTCCATTTCATCCTTTCTCTTAGTAATTAATACAATTCCTCTACAGGTTATGTGTTTTCATTTTCTTTGATTTTGATTGGTTATTACTATTTGGTTTAAGTTATATAGTGTTGTATATAGGGGATATGATCCTTAAAGATTGGGGAGATCCAAATTTCCCCCATTTTAAATTTTCTATTTCCTCCACATGTAATTTTTATAATTTTATTTGGTTTTAAATCTAACTAGTGAAATTAAATTTATTAATTAGATTAGGTTTTTATGGGTTTCTATACATTTTTTATATGTATATTATTATACAATATTATAAATTTCATATTTATTTAGGGAAAAAATATTACTAATATGCACTGGGTTATAACATGGGTTGGTTAAGAATGGAGAGTAGGTTTTAATTTTGAAATAAGTGAGTAACCAACATCATATTTACAAAAAAATTCTCTTGGACTCCACTATGTCGCAATGAATAGAAAATAATGAACATGTTGGGTTTATTTAATTAATGATCTAAATCAAGCATATGGGATCCAATTTTTCTACACATTTAAGAAAATAGGTATGACCACCACCAGGGCCTTGACCATGGAATGGTCCATGACGTGGTGGTTCCTTCAATGTATTCCATGGTCATCCAAAATAGATTAGAACCAAACCCTCAGATGTTTTTCGATCAACACACTATTGGAAATGGATTGGGGTTATTTGCCATCATATTTTTTAGAGTGGATTCCTCAAGACACATCACCTTTTTCTTTGCCCGGCCATGGAATTGACAAGATTCCCATGCCAAACTAAGGGACCACTAGGACAACACACCTAGAATAACACCTTCCTCGCGGTTTGTTCACAATGAGAATTCTACACAGAAGCAAACCAATGACAAAAAATCTGTTAAAATATCTTGAAAATATATTTATTATGTCATAGTTTTGCTAAAAATGACAAATCACCACATTAAACCACTAAGTAACGAGAAAATACTCCCAAAACATTTACAAGCCAATGAAAAAAACATAATGGAATGGTCGAGAACATACAAGCCATTACAGATAAATTAAACAAGTCTGAAATAAATTTAGTTTTCATGAAATACTATTATTAAATAATATTTATTTAAATATAATTAATATGATAATTCAATAATTTCTAATGTAATTTTTATTATGGTCAAAAAGTTGTTATTGTCTTAAAAAACAAATTTCAAGTAAATATGGATTTTATTTTTAAATTTTAAATTATGATATTTATAAAATTATTTTGGTAAAATAAATTTCAATTATGAAATTAGCACATTAAAATAATACTATGTTGAATTTTTTAATATTTTCTATGATAATTTATTTTTTGGATAAAAAAACATTATCATATAAATTTTTGGTACATATTATGAAATCATAATTTTCAAAAAGTGATGTGATAAATAATATAAATATAATACGTGAACATAAATATATTTACCCTTTAATGTAGTTTTTTTTATTTTGTTTGATTAATTTTGAAAATCTGTAATGATTACTCAAAAACCTATATTACCTTTTACAGTTTTGAAAAAAAATATTTATGAACATGACTGACATTCATAACATGGATGGTATTATTTCAATGATTTAGGTTATTAGCCTAATAAATTATTGAAAAAAATAATATTTGGATGAAACCATGAGTAAAACCATGGTTGTAGTTGTAGTCTTAAATATTTATTCACATAGACTCGAAAATATATGTTTTGAAAATAATAAATAATTTATCTCTCTCTTGATTTATATACACATCCAAGCTCTCATTCATCATTACTCATGACCTATTGAGAATGGAATTACTCTCTATCTCCATCTCTATATCCCACCCAAGTTGTCCTGAATCTAATTGTAAGCTCCTCAAAGTCTTTGAAAAATATATAATTATGTAAATGATATTATTCTCTTTCTTTTTATTCATATATTTTTCTTGAATTAATCCTTTATATTTCCAATTATTCATGTTTTAATGTGGTTTTACACATCCTTTTACAATTCTTATTATGAATATGTAATTACATACCACATTTCACTCTTATTAAACTCATCCATGATGATTTATGTACACCCATTATGTTTCCAAAATAATCCTAGAATTTTCTATACCCAATTTATGTATTGTGAATGACCACAACAATTTTAACTAAAGGGTAGTCACATAAATGAAAATATTATTGACTGATTTAGTAATTTTATATATACAACCAACACTCTTTTTTCACGGTATTAAAAGTGATAATAGACAATATTATGTTGTTTCATCTATGGGAAAAAATAATATAAATGATATGAATGTGATGTCTTGAGAAAAAATATATAACACTCCATCTCATTGGGTAATGTTCTTCTCTCAAGATATTACATAAATGCTTCATGGGTGTTTATCCTAATAACACTATGTTATATTTTCTCTAATTTTATCCATGACTTATCCTTATTATGTCATTTTTCATATTGTTGCAATATTATTGTGATCTCTTGATCTTATCATATTATATCAGGATTAAATTTATATGATTATGATTTCCACCCTTCTACGTCATTATGTTTTATCTCATCAATCGCATGTTTTTATTTAATTTATCTTATGCTCTTATTATTCACATACTATGCTTTAATACTCACCACTTTCTTATGGATATCTACAAATTAAAAATTGTAATATTAAAAGATCAATGGAATTTATTTTAATGTTATTAATATTTAAAATAATATCATTATATCCCTATTTTATGTTATTGTGATTTCTATTTAATCAAAAAAATACACTAGGCCACTTGATCTTTTAGGTTTTTTATGTGTATTGTAAAGTTTTAGATCATGAAATAATGTTAATAAATGATATGGGTTGACATAATAACTATTTTCTATAATGAGTATCTGGCATAGAATGGTATTCTTCCTATATTTGGGTTCTTCTACACCTCTTGGGAATGGAATCTTCCTCCATGTGTAGATGGATTGACTATTCTTCAGGTATACTTCCTCAAGAGTTTCATCACTATTGGTCTTGAGACACTTCTCCGGATTTGGTGTGACCACGACTATCCTAGAATTATTCCTTCATGATAATGTTGTTGAATCGATTCATATATTTCTCTCCAAAATTAATCAAAAAAATATATTATATATTTTATTTTTCACCTTTAGTAAAATTGAAACAAAAAATATCATGAATATATTTGATTATAATAGTTATTATTTCAAAAATTCATGGAACCACCATGATAATTGAAAACGAGAATTTTTCACCTTTTTAATTTAGAAATAAAAATTGAAATTATCTCCTTTTTTACTCAATTCATAATTTTATATCAAATATAAACTAATAACTTTCCCTAAAATCCTCAGTCAAATACCCTACTTTCTAATGTATTCTTATTCTTCTTCACGTGTATTACATTCATCAAATACCATAACTTAGTATTTCCAAAATATTATCACGGGTATTATTTAATGAATAATAACCAATAATAATTCATAATTAATTATTTGAGATTTATTCTCCAAATCATTTTATAATTTCTCATTTTAAATATCAAAACAAAGAAAGTATTTTACTTACTTTATCAAGTGGTTAATGGATATCCACATTCTCATTATTTTTTCAAAATATGAATTCAATAAGAATTAATTTAAGATTTTATAAATCCATCAAAAATATAAAATTCACTCATTTTTTTGTGGTTTCATCATTGATCCTTAATGGCATAAAATAATGCAGTTTTCATTCATCATGTATAAAATAAAAACTAATAGTATACATGAATTAGGGAAAGTTAATTTCTCAGGATGATCCTTTAATATGCAGTAGCCCATTTAGTTAAATAAATTGAAAAAAATACATATCGTACCATTCTAAATTAAATACCTAAATCATTCAGGTATTCCTCTCCATGTGGTATGAAAACCCATGGCTCATATTAGATGTAATAATCAAACTCATCTTCATTCAATGGGCAAAAAAATCATATCAAAAACATCATCGGATGAAGGTCACTTCTTACAATCATCACATAATTAAAATTCATATCATAGTTTCTACATGTATACCATTATAAATTATAACAACTCATCCCCTCCCTCATGATGTAACAAATACTCTATTTGACACTATATAAAAAGTCATCACCTCCATGCATAGTCAGTTCATCAATTGGGTTATAGTCTTTTTGAAAAAACATGTTGTTTATCCAATACAAGGTGTGGTTACTTTTTTATGTATATCATAACTCATATAGTCAATTATATTGAACATGGTCTACCAAATAATCTTTTTAGGAGATTTGTATCCTGATTTCATGGTCGATCAGAAGTAGGTCATGCAGTTCATCCATCAAAATATGGACAATCTAATATAGGTGGGTTAAATAAGTGGTAATACAAGTAGTTGATGCATTTGGGAATGGTGGATTTATATCCTTTTTGAATTAAATATTAAAAAATTTGTCAAATTATGATTATACATAAATTTTATTCAATAGAATGTGTGTAGAAATATTATGAGAAAGATGAATTTCCTAAAATTTATCAAATGGAGAAGTTGAAGTGATCATATGGTTGATGTTCCATCTACATTTTTAAAATGATAATATAATGTAATATCATCTATAATACCACATTGAACTTAAAAATACATTCCCTCTATGTAACAACACAAGACACTCCATCAATAGTTCGTCTATGAGTGACGGGGTCTTCTCCCAACCTCTTCTAGCAATAACCCATGTCGATACCTTTTCTCTTTCATGTAACTCCACATAATGGTACCACATATACTCTTGTGTTTAGAACATTCCCACCTTCCCACATGCCTCCTTCTTCATTATCAATCAGTTTTGACCTATCTTTCACATGGAAGACCTAGGTTCTGCATTTATTGCCGAGGAAGGTCCTCTGTTGGCCAGGGGATAACTAATTTTTTATATAAGTCTAACTAAAATAATAGATAAAAACTAAGTATGATATTATATCAATACAAATATGTGAACCAATTTAAATTCATATCATTTTACAAAATTTCTCTAAAAAACTCTTAAAATAAAAGTCCTTATTTCTCAAATTCTCCATCATAAATATTCTCAATGCATCATCATGTGAAATAATATTCTATATTCCATTATAAATTCTTAAAAAAATTATTTCTTTAATCTCTTGAAACATATTAAAAACAATGTTTTAATTCTTTAGCACCATTGACATGTGTCTCTAAACATTTTCACTAGTTTATTAGTCATCAAAAATTGTAATTTCTACTATGTAATCAACCTTTCCACACGAAATTATTATCTGAGTAACCTAAAATTACTTTTCTATAGAAAACTATAATTCCTAAATCCACCTATATACTTCAATGTATAAATTATCAATCATGAAATATAATTCCATTTTCTCAAAACATAATAATACTACAAGAAAAATTACATAATCTCGACTGACCAAAATCATTTTGACTATTTGATGATAAAATAAACACTTGGGATCAATATAATGGTACATATTTGTCATGTTCCCATTGATTGTGAATGGTTTATTTTCATATTCTTTAATGAATTTGATTTCACACAATGGCTATACAATAGTAATAATAAATAAACACTATTAGAAAAATTATCTATAGGCACATACCAATAGCCCCAATTTTATAGTTCTGGGCTATAACATGATTTATAGCCACTATTTAAAAAAATAGTGGCTATATGTTTATTTGATTCCATGGATTTATAAAAATCCTGGATATATACTTCTTTTTTTCAATACCACATAGATATCATCTTACCCATGGTGCTCATCTCCTACCATCACATGTCTATCTACTTCTCCATGAACCTCCTCCCATTATTTCCCTACACATACGAGCACTCTTCCTTATTAACGCCTCCCCTGACACTACCACCCAACCTTCTACGATTTTACTCCTTTGTTGCAGCCACCTAACATCCCTAAAATCCTCCTATTATGATGTATCCACCCCACCTCTACATGGATGCCACTTTTTTGTAGCCTCCCCTCATTAACCTATAGCACTCCTCTAACTTGGTCGCACCACCTCCTATAAGTCTACCTCCTCCTCAGAGACCTTATCTTGCCACTCCTTCTAAAAATTCTTACCCACTGAGAGTAATTCAGGTTTTCCACTATTGGGCTACAAAAATTATTCTTAATCTCCTTCAACGTGCAATATCTCCCCTATATACAATATATTATTTTATTTAGAATTGTTTTTGTTGGGTGAATTTCATAAATATTCTATGCTATGTTATTATTTTAATAATATATCTTCTATTAATAAATTTTTGAATGAGTTTTATTATTTTATTTTATATAATGACTCTTTTACATACTTTCCCTCTAAACTCTTGATCCACCTTTTCCTATTATACTATATCTTCTCCCTCCATAATCTGTCATTGTAGTGTTGGAAACTTTTTGGTACAGTGGTGGAAGGCTTTAATAAAATTTGTCAAAATTTACTATTCTCTATTTTCTTATACCCTCTAAAAATTCTTTAATTAAATATCATATCAATGAAATTATATACCCTTTAAAATATTGATATATGAATTATATATATATCCTATATTTAATCAGTACATAAATATATATTTCTGGTGTTTCATTACGTTTAATGATTCAAGGAATTCTACTATGAATCATTCCCTCACCACAAGGCTAAACCATTGCATCTTGAATTGGTCTTTCCTAATTACAATATGTTTAATTTTATATAAAAAATATCTGAAAACTAGTTTTATTAGGAAATTATTTTTCAAGCATTATGATATATTTATATATTCTAATTCCAATTCAATTGAGTTGGCTGCATCTGTGGTTGAATGTTAAATGAATTGTTTCCCAGAAAAATATATTTTGGTTACATAAAATTTCCCATTTCCTATGAAATTTAATTTTTTAGTTCCCATTAACAAATTTTATTATTATTTATGACATCTTTAATATATAATTTAATAAAAATCTTAACCATGCCAGCTTTCATTTATTGACTGAAGAAAGTTGTGAGAAAGTTTTATGATCAACATACCAACATAAATGACTGGAATAATCTCTGATAAATCATTAAACAATTAATTAGTTAACTAATACTATTTGATAAATATTAAGTGATCATAAATTTATTATGATAATCATATTATTAATAGGAAAATTAATTTTAAAATTATTTTCCTTCTATTTCTTCAACATATCAGCATTGTGCTTTATCTTTTTTATAATTATCTTTTAAAGGGAACACATTTGTTTACGACATAGTCTATAATTTTACCCTCTTATATATTTTATTATTTATTATTCTAATATTTTTATGGTTTTATTGAGTAAAAACTAATCTCACCCCATGTTGGGGACCTACTGATTTTTTGGATAATAATAAGATCTTATATTTAGGTATACTAATTAATAAGTCACCAGGTAAAATATTTTTATATATTTTATTAAATTTAGTAAAATTTATAGGCCATTAGTTATAAAATATCATTAACCCATTTCTAATATATTATATCCTCTATATAATTTTTAATTTGTGTAATTGTTTACTTTTGGTTGTGTATATGTTATCTATCATTATTATATTATTTAAAATTTATTATTTATTTTAATTTATGTGTTTTATACCAATTATATTTATATGGAATTTTCCTTAAACATATAAAATCATTGGTTCATATAACACATAAATATATCTTTGAGATAAAATGATCGAATGGAACCTAATTTTCCAACCATATTTATGGATGGATACAACTATTCCTATAGTTCATTCTTAAATGTAACGATCAATGAATACACGAAATATCATATCAATAAATTAACTTTCAATGCTAAAACTATTTATTTTTTAATAATGTTAAAATAATAAAAAATTGAGTATAATGTATTTGATGTATTTTTGTATGATTATTGAGTGATGTATGAGATTAATTAGAGAAAAAGAGAAACCCAATTTATTATATATAAAAAAATTTATATCAAGTATCATATTGAAAAATATGATATGATACATGGAAAGGAATATATTTACTTCACTTCTGTGTATAAATAGTATTTAAAATAAATAGATTATCTATCTAAATTGAATATCAGAAATTAGATTCCACAACTAGATCATATGTTTCTAAAATAATTAATCGACTTTAAAGGATTTTTAAAAATAATATATATTTTTAAAGATCAAGATTTAATATTTCTTGTTCATTATTAATATAAAATAAGATTCTAAAAAAATTAGTGGTTATCATAGTTAACTTGACTTGAGAATGAAAAATACCTTAACAAGATCATTATTGATGAAAACACTTGGACTATTTTAAGACACGAACTATAGATCCTGAAATATTAATGAAATAACACGCTAAAAATGAAGGAATTTGATATATACCATTAATATAATTCGTGAATATAGAGATATACCTCTCATTGGCGATAATGTTTCTCATATTAAGATGAAAAACGATCCAGTTTTCATATAAATAATTATAAAAAAAAATTAAATAATGAAATTATATATATAGTATAATTGCTAGAAAAAATTGCATGAAAAGGATATTAATGAGATAATTCCAATGTGATAATCTTATTTTACTCAATGAATCTCTCATTTATAAATATATTCGGTATAAAGATTAAAATGATGGTAAATTGTAAACATGGTGAAGGAAAATAAAATATGGTACTTGAAGCATCAAACATTTACAATATATGTAACAGTTACTCTACTAAAAGTGAAAGAAAAAGAAATTACTTGAAATGAATCTATAAAATTTTCACACAATATTTTTTGATAAATGATTAAAATATCTCTAAAAATAAACTTAAAATTTATTTGTGATTTTTTAGAAAAATTAACTGTAGAATGATTGATTAAGAATGAAAAATCCTCTCATGAAATCAATGAATATAGTGATGACTTTGAAATTCAAAATAGAATTAAAAAATGAAATAATTTAAAAGGAAAAGTCATATAAATTTTAAAAAATAATGTTTTGATAAAATAATTTTTAAATTTTTATTTTCATTGTATATTTTTTACCTTCAATAAAGCACAATGAGGTTCCCCGGTTAAAATCTAAAAAATGTATAAGAAAATACTTATAAAAATTTATAATATGAGGGGTCATTGTTTATAATTTTTAACTATTGAGTATACTATAAAAACATAGAAATATTATTTTATACTCAATATCATAAATTTATTACTAACATAGAATTTATTTTGTTGAGAAATAAAATTATGAAAATATGGATATGCCTGTATTTTTAATGTATAACCATTTATGGCTGAAAAGAATTAGGATAAAAATTTATTTATTAATATAATTGTAATTTCATATACACTAATGGGAAAACATTATGATTCATATATAATGTATTTCAATGTAGTATAATGAAAAAATATCAATATTTGGTCACACAAAAAGGTTGAATTTAGAAAAATTCCATTGATTGAAAACTCAGGAGGTCTAATACTCTATAAAATATTGTTATCCACTTAAAGTCATTAATTTCCTTTGTTTTTTATATTAAATAATTAAAATAGAACATTGGTGGGGTAAATTTGTTTTAAAATGAAGGATAGTTTCTAATTTTGTTAAATAAAAAATTTTCCAAAATAAAGTTCAGTTGGAGTTATGATATATTTTACCAGTAAATAAATTTTTTATATAATAGGAATAGAGTAAATTTTATACAAGAAAATTAAATTCCATACTACAATCGAAATTGACTCCATCCATTAACATATACTGAGAGGAAATTAAATTCTCTAAAACATAAAAAAAATATTTAAAGAAACTACTGAATGACTAACTAGATGCTATGATTTGTTAGTATAAAGACTTTGATCTCAACTAATAAAAAATCAATATAAAAATACTTTGTACATGCAAGTGATACCAAAATAATTTAAAACCATATAATTTATACATATCGGTCAATCTGAATGAACTGATATATCATGAATTAGAGGGATGAACTACATGTATATCATATATGATAACTATTCCCATTGATGTTGGTTTCTATTATTTATAAAAAATATAAATATACTATAAGGGTGTATTTTAATTTAAATTAATTAGATCCAAATTGTTCTAGATTTAAAATATAACTTTAATTATGTCATCTTGTATGTTTTAGGCCTTAGTTTCTAGATTCATGCGCCACACACTGTGACTCACACCACATCCTCAAGTGGCAGATGTTCTTTACTATGCCACACGCTATTGATAACTATGAAATCATATTTTCATAGAATAATCCATAAATATTCTAATTGAAAACAATCTCCCCAATATGGATCCCATAACTCAAGAACCATAATTATTTCATTATATAATCAAATAAATTATTCAATTATAATGAAAAATTGATTAAACTGAACAACACTTGATATTTCCTTGCACTATATATATAGGTTTGAGTTTAAAAAACTGAGTAGGATATTCCAAAAATAATTGTGTTTATTGAATACATTAACAAAAAAATTATTTGTAAAATTGTTTTAAAAAATTTTTATTGAGGAAGTTGTATGATATAATATTTTAAAACAAATAATAACTAATAATTTAGAATATTAAAATAAAATTTATTATAAATATATATTTAATAGTGTATAATAAATTATATTAAATTTCATTTTAGAAATATTTTCTAATTTTTTGATACACGAGTTATTAATTATTAGCTTTTATCATACCAAAAAACACATATCACATAAATTCTATTTATAGATTATTTATTTAATGGATTTTTATTTTCATCGGAATAGATAGATATTAGATGTAAAAAATTGATCGAATCATGGATGAGTTTTATAGGAGTTAAGATATTTTTTGGTCATTTTCTTCACTAATGATTGAGATGCTAGATTGAATCAATTATCTTATTTTGATTATGCTGATGGACCATGGTTAAATCATGATGAATTGAGTTACCATATCACTAAACATGGATTCCAAAAAATATCATTTGTTTTATCACAATATAGAAAAATCTAAAGTAGAGAATGATTTCGATTGATCTAAAATTAATTGTATGAAATTTTATTTTCCTGGTCGGTTTTCATTTTTATCATAAGATAACTCATAATATAGACTACTGATTTTGTAAAGGAATACAAAAACATAATTTTTATCTATTTATAATAATTATGATGTAGGAAGTGTTATAAATTTTATGGAATATGTGGATAGCACAATATAATAGGCATGTTGAAAAATGGGAGAACATGATTTTTTTAAATGGTGATATATTATTGTAATACCCCAGGTAAATAAAGAATATGAAATTTTTATATTTATCCCTATTTGTGAATAAAATGTCAAAATTAATTTAAAGGGAACACTATGCTCTATGGGTTATCCAATACACACCAACGAGTTCCTTTGAAATCTTACGTTGCACTCTAATAAAAAAATAATATTTTCTTAAATGGTAGTTAACGCCTTGCCGTTGTAATGGAGGGAATGAACAGAACTAACTAAAAAATGATTATATATGTTTGTCAAATATTTTTACTTTTTACAATAAATTTTAGAGGATTAAAAATGTGAATGAATCCAATTTTTAAGCGTAAACATTCTAATATTCATTAAAAGGTCGATTAACCGCCTTTTGATGGAGAACCTCTTTTAAATCCAATTTTTGATAATTTTATGTGTTATATTTGACAAAATAAAATTATTCTTTAGAATCATTACATCAAAATTTACTTTGTGTAAATTTTTGGTATTTTTTCGATAAAGTACATTTTTTTGAATAGTGAAAAATGTTGTATTTTAATTCAAACCCTCTTTTTAATATAATTTATTTATATGATTATATTATCATTTGAATTGTTTTTAATGTAATATTAGAATATATTTTAACCATTTAATCCAATAGTGGTCATTGGAATTAATTTCACTTTGAAATTGGACTTAAACTAGTGTCAATCTTTTAATAGATATTTTTTTCATAAAAACACGCTATTTGTTTTTACAACGGGAATTAATTATTAAATTAATTAATACAACTTATATGTTTTGAATTTTGTAAAATAGACATCATTTTCGAGTTCGGAATATCAAATATAGCTTAGGGTGAATTTTTGGTATTTTTCTGAAAAACTTCAATTTTTGATGAATAGTGAAACCACTAAGTGGTAGTTATAGAAACTGATTTTCAATTTAAATGAAACATTTCCACCTCTATGTTTTTAATTTAAAAAATCCGACATACATGGTTGTCATTAATAAGTAAAATGTGGTTCAGTGGGATTAAAATAATTTTTTGGTGAATATTAACTTTTATGTTCTTAGTCACGATTAGAGGTAATTAGTGTAATCTAATGTAAAAATAATGTTTTAATAAAGTTAAATGACCTAGAAACATGTCCTACCCTCATTGGATGTGTCATGGACGACCAAGACAATCCATGGGTCAACTTGGGAACCCCATGGAGCCACTTTGTTTGGAAAATGACATAAATAACTTTTTATTTAATGTTCAAATAAAAATGTCACAAGCATGCGATGTTTCACTAAAACAACTTTTAAATTGGGGTATACAATCCATATTTTTGACTATAAATATTCATTAGAAAGATAAAAAGATTTCATACATCATGATATTTTTTTTATAATTTTTATACATTAAATAAATTAAATTATTTATGACATCATGATGATGCAACGATGACCTCATTATTTAACGATTTAAATAAAATGGAAAGATAATTTAAAATCTAAGACCTACACATGTCCAAAACCTATTGGATGGGTGGATTTAGAACTATTATCTCATTATCCTTGAAACCCATCAATGTGGGACCATTAAAATCTGAAACTCATTCTAAAATAATGTAACATTTTTTACTTTCCACGAGTGCCCATCCTCTCCTCTTATAAAAATCCCGCACCTCTACCTCCTTACCCACACATTCAAAGCCTTTGTCTCGTCCAAACCCTAAAAATTTTGTCTCTACACATCCCTATATAACTCTTAGAAGCCTCGATTTGGTCAGAAGTCTTCCCAAGGAAGCCATTGAGCTCAAACCAAAGAGAGTTACCCGATTTTAAGGTAATGTTTTCACCTGTGTTTTTTTGTTTTATTTTTCTTCTCCAACCCCTAAACTATTTTTATTCATTTCTTTTGTAACAACTACAGTATCTTAAATATAATAGGACGTTGTTATAAGAATCATTCTAGCTACACTTACACACACCTACATCAAATGGTTAAAGAACATACTGTTTCTGTGGATGGCGAATTTCTGCCTCACGAAACGATGATTGTTCAACACTCATATAACACCATTAAAGGTGGACATTAAGATGTAACTATATTTATATATTATATATAATATGTTTATTTTTTACTTAATCTTCTTTATTTTTCTTTTGTGGAATACCTTTATGGTTTCCATTGTGGGTAAATACGATAATTTCATTTTAGGAAGTGCGGACTACCGCCCCATCAAAGTGATTTGATTCGTTAATGCCATATGTGGGATGTATAAACGATGTATTTAATGTTATTATATATGATGTATGTTACATATAAATGATGAATATAATTCTGGAATTAAAATATACATACCTCTCATTTATTTTTAATTCCATTAATATGACATAGAAATGAAAGTAGCATTCATGCGTACGTACGGCTTACCGTCTCCATGAATGGTGCATTTCATTTCTTACCTCTAAATGATTATGTAAAATTATAAATACATGTATATTATGGATATATATGATATTTATGATATCCAAATCATTAATATCATTCTGGATATAATGAACCATTGACCACATGAACAATATGTAATTGTAAGAAGTCCACTTTCGACTTAAGAACCAAATATCGGCAAAAAAAACATTATTAACTTAAATGATTACATAATGTTTATAACATGGCAATAAGTGATATAAAAGGAATAATTAAATTAAACAATTTTCATAAGAA